>CP106716.1:98064263-100464263 GCA_025503065.1 Gossypium bickii
GGGCTGCAACAACCCCGAAAGCAACTGGTGCTCAGCCTTAACCTGCTGATAAGTCAGACAACGAGCAACGAAGTTTGTAACCTCTCGCTTCAACCCTGGCCACCAGTATAACTCTCGTAAATCTCGATACATTTTATTCCTGTCGGGATGCATAGCGTAAGGGCTACTATGCTCCACCCTCAGAATCGATCGTCTCAAATCCTCATCATTTGGCACATAGATCCGATCGCAGAAACAAAGTATCCCATCACTGTTAATCCTAAAATTGGTAGCATCCCCATTCTCAATCTGACGGAACCGCAACTTAAGCGACTTATCCTCCATCTATTTAACTCTAATCTGATCAATCCACGTGGGCTTAACCTGGTGTTCTGCTAACAGACTCCCATCGTTGAATAAGCTGAGTCGAGCGAACATTGCTCTCAGATTGGTCATAGCCCTATGGCTCAAAGCATCTACCACCACATTAGCCTTACCAGGATGATAGTCGGTGGTGTCATAATCCTTAAGAAGTTCAACTCATCTACGCTGCCTAAGATTTAACTCCTTCTGAGTGAGGAGATACTTGAGGCTTTTGTGATCAATGTAGATAGTACACTTCTCACTGTACAGATAGTGCCTCCAGATTTTCAAAGCGAAGATTATCACTGCCAACTTCAAATCGTGCATAGGATAGTTAGCCTCATACGTCTTGAGCTGACGAGATGCATAAGCTACCACTTTACCATCCTGCATCAGAACTCAACCCAGACTCACATGTGATGTGTCACTGTATACGACGATATCCTTCCTAGATTCAGGCTGTATCAAAACCAGAGCCTGAGTCAAAATAGATTTAAGATTCTCGAAGCTCTCTTACTGCTTATCAGTCTAGAAAAAGGGAACTCCCTTGCGCAGAAGCTTGGTCAATGGTGCTGTGTAAAAGAGAACCTTTTTACAAAGCATCGATAATAACCTGCCAGCCCCAGAAAGCTGCGAATTTCAGATACATTCTTCGGCTATTTCCAATCCAAAACAGCCTCAATCTTACGCGGATCAACACGAATCCCCTCCCCAGAAACTACATACCCAAGAAAGGGTTACTCGTGAGCCGAATTCACACTTCATCGAACTTCGTGATACAATCGCTTTCTCGTGAAGCATCTGTAATACCACTCAAAGATGCTCATCGTACTCGTCCTCAGTCTTTGAATATACTAGAATATCATCAATGAAGACTACCACGAACGGATCCAGATAAGGCTGGAACACTCGGTTCATTAGATCCATAAAAGCTGCTAGTGTATTCGGCAGTCCAAATGGCGTTACTAGGAACTCGTAATGACCGTACCGAGTCCTAAATGCCGTCTTATGCACATCGGTCTCCTTAACCTTCAGTTAATGGTATCTCAATCGCAGATCAATTTTGGAGAACACAGAAACCCCTCTGAACTGGTCAAATAAATCACCTATTCTCGGTAGTGGGTACTTGTTTTTAATGGCCAGCTTATTCAATTGGCGGTAGTCGATACACAGATGCATGGATCCATCCTTCTTTTTCACAAACAGCACAGGTGCTCCCCATGGAGACACACTAGGGCGGATGAATACACGATCCAGTAACTCTTGAATCTAAGCCTTAAGCTTCACAAGCTCCTTCAATGCCATTCTATAAGGGGCGATGAACACCGAAGTTGTACCAGGAAAGAGCTCAATCCCAAACTATACTTCTCAGCTCAGAGGCAGGCCCGGTAGTTTCTTAGGAAAAACATCCAGAAAGTCCCTTACGATCCTGATTTCCTTAACCGAAGAGTCCACAGAATCTGAAACACTGATGTAGGCCAAGAATGCCTCACATCCTTTCCTTACCAAATTTTCCACCACCAACGTAGAAATCACATTCGCAAGATAATCTCGATGTTCCCCGATCACCACTATCTCGTTATCCTCCTCGGTTCTCAAAATAACCTTTTTTGTAGCACAGTCCAAACTCATTCGATTCTTGACCAGCCAATTCATTCCCAAAATCAAATCGAACTCCCCAAATGGAAGATCCATCAGATCAGCCAGAAATATTGTCCCTTGAACCTCTAGCGAAACGTCTCTAAACAATTTACTAACCCGGATAGATTACCCCAACGGACTCACAACAGTTAACTCGCTTGAAGTACTTTAAACTGAAATCCCCAAAGTTTTAAACACAGAGCTAGCTACGTAAGAGTGTGTAGAGCCTATGTCTATCAATGTAGTGTATGGTACATCAAAAATTAAGAACATACCTGTAATGACGTCCGGAGCATCACCATCCTCTCAACGACGTGCAGCATAAACCAGTACAGGCTGCCTTGCCAATGCCATTACCACCCCTGGCCTGACCTTTGCCCCTAGGTGGCTGCTGAGCTACTCTCGGTGGCTGTGCAGTACTAGTATCCGCAGCTTGCATCTGATCAGTCTTCAGTGGACAATCCCAGACACGATGCTCAGTCGACGCACATCTCAAACATGCCCTAGTCGTCCTCCAACACTCGCTCGGATGGTGTCTACCACAATGCCCACACAACGCTACCCCAGCAAGTGTAACAGGAGGCCCAACTTTCACTGGCCCATCTGGTCTGGCCTTTTTCTTAAGCCTCATCACAGAACTCGAGGGCTCTGATTCTCTCTTATTCTTTCTTTTCTTGCAGTTTTGGCACTTAGCGCACTTAACCTTCTCGACAATCTTCGTCTTATCCACCAAAGCAGAAAAATCATGCTCCCTCTGCGGAGCTATCAGAACCCATAGGCTGTCCTTGAGTCTATCCTCGAAATAGACCCATCACTCGTATTCAGTCACCATCATGCCTCGGGCATAACGGCTCAGTCTCAAAAACTCGGCCTCATACTCGGCCACTAAACGGTCTCACTGGGTGAGATTAAGAAACTCACGCCTCTTAGCGTCGATGTAGCTAGCTTCCACATACTTATTCTAAAAAGTCATCTTAAAATAATCCTAAGTCAGACGGCCCGGATGGGTGCCTCCTCTCAATGATCGATCCACCGTTGGTAAGCTCTCATCGCAGCAGCGGAAACAAATTTCTTTAAGTTTTCGCTTTCGTGAGAAAATCCAGATCACCCATAATTCTTTCCGTGGCCTCCATCCAATACTTGGCCACACTAGGGGCGACTCCACTGACGCCCCTGAATAACTCAGTCCCATTGGACCGGAGTCGTTCCGTAACCGACCCTCGACCCCCAGATCCAATGTTGGGTCCAGCAACCCTTTCTAAAATTCGTAACATAGCTCAGGATAGTGCGTCATCCCCAGCCTTACGATCATGAGACCCAGTATCTGTAGCAGGTGAGATTGGCGTCTCATTCGTATCCAGATTGGGTAGATTATCAGATGCGGAGGACCCGGCTCGAGCCCCCCTATGGCCTCTACCACGGCCTCTAGTACCCCATTTGTGGATACCTCGTACGCTCATCATAAATTTGAAGTTTATCTGTATTAGCAGTTTTATGCATTAGTTTACAGTTCCAATATTTATTAATAAATGTTTTATGCAGAATAGTATCAGAAGTTCAGAGTTCGTTATCGCGAATCGCAGTTTTACTGTGATTTTTAATTTTGCTACATTTTTCAGTTTATACTACCTAAAGTGTTTCAGTACAGTATACTACCTAAGGTTGTTTCAAGCATACAAGTAGTATTTTAGAAAAATTTAAACAAAATTCAAAACACTTACAGGATCGGCGCCGGAGACTCGGTGTACCACATACTCATTTTAAAATATTCTAATCACTTGAAAATAGTTTCTTTAAAACCCAACTTTTAAAACCCAAATCCACAGGCGAGTTTCGTAACCTGGCTCTGATACCACTAAATGTAACACCGCAAACCCGGGCTAGACGTTATGGCCGAATCTGGCGACGTTACATGATAGTGCTTTGGAAAAACAGCTTTGGAAAAACATAACTATGTTAAAACCATTTGTAGATATCTTGGGCTTTCGTCAAAATGTGTCATTCAATTATTCATTATTCATTTTCAAAATATTATATGTTGCGGAAGCTTTTAGCATCATTTGCGAGTTCGTGTATTTTTGATAAAACATTTATATATTTTGAAAATCCGCACCTTATCCTACTACTAAGAGTTCATAAATAGGTCATGTTACATAAAATTTGCCCAAAAATAATCAAAACTATAAATGAAAAACCGTTAAAGGTCCAGAACTGTGGTCACCGCCAAGTCCTCCGCCGCACCGATCCATTTACTGCTGGGGGTTACCTGAACAGATTAAACAGAAAAGGGTGAGTTTTCTCAAACTCAGTGTGTAAACCCCACAAAAAACATACACATAGTAATATCAATTAATAGACATAATTTCCACAGTTCGGGTATGAGCCCATTACAGAAACAGTGTAGACTTTAGCCCACTCAGATACAGAATCAGACATAATACAGGGCCTCGGCCCATTTCAGACAAAATATGCAGATAATAGAGTCCTACCCACTAGCCTGTACACACCAACTCCGTCCAACCCTACACACCATGTGGGGATAAAATCAACCCACCCAGCCCTACACACCATGTTTTACTGAATGCGGCACATAATCAGAAATTTGCAGCTGAACTACCAGATAACAGGCTTAAGAGCCTTTCAGATACTTCCTCCAATCATAATCAACCCACCCCGATGCAATACAACATACAAGAATGACATGCTATTATGCAATTACTCATACATTCAAATCAGTATACATGCTTAGCACGGAAATCAAATAGATAGATCATTCATTTAGGGGTCTAAGTATTGTTTACCGACCCTTCAGTAGGTCCACGGTCGACTTGGATGACCCGTGCAACCCTACAGAGTTTTTCAGAAAGATGGGCTTACACGCCCATATGACCAGCCCATGTGGGCCCACACGCATGTGTGGCCCACACGGCCCAATTGGTTGAGCCCGTGTATCGCATACGGCCTTGCCCAGCCATCACACGGTCGTGTCTCTCGCGTACGGCCTGCCTTGTAGATCACACGGCCATGTGTTGACTAACAGTCTTGCACACGGCCTACCACATGGGCGACCACATGCCTTTGTGTCGTCGATAAAAAGGATTTCGGCTTTCACCAAAACCTCATTTTCTATGTTTTTGGGTACACACTTGGTATCGAATCAATGCTAACGCAATCCCGAGCACTTTGAAACTTATATTCGACAATTGAAAACCCAATTTTAGTTACTTAATCCAAGTTGTTATGACAGGAAATTTCCTGAAACTTACCGACAACCTTACCTTTAATGAACGATAATGGTTTCCGACTACTAAACCTCGAAAAGTAGTCCACAGTTCCTTGATTGTCCCCTAATCAGAAAAGTAAACCTTTAATACTTCATTACTATACCCAAAACGAATCATAACGTACCTCTTGACTTACCGAATACACACTAACCACAGGGATGTGCGGTGTCGATGGAAAAGGGAAAAAATGACAGCAAGCTAAGGAAAAAGAAGGGAAACGACAGAGAAATTTTGGAAAAAGGAGAATGCCGAAATTTTGTTTTTGTTAGGGAGGGGAAAACTAAACAGATTTTCTGATATTCCCCATATCATCTCCCCAAATCTCTCCTTACTATCAGATTTTCAATTGGCGTGATAGCCAAAAATAATGTTCACGCCGAGATTCGAACACAGGGCCACCCACACTTCCAACACTCCACTTAACCATTAGACCAGCAAGTCCATTCTTTTAATTACTTACACTCTCTAATTTATAAGCCTATTAACCAGAGATAGGACTTAATTCATAAAAATACCAAAATTTACCTAAGTTGAGACTTGAACTTGGGACCTCCCACACACACCCAGAACCTATAACCACTGAAGCAAACACTCCTACATGTCAAAATTACAAATGCCGAATTTAAGAAAAAACGGGGCGTTACAAAAAACGTCACTTATAGTATATCAAATATTATTCCGTATATATATAATAACTAGTTTATCCCTGTAGAATGCACAAATTAATTTTTATATTAATTAATAATATTTTAATTATTTATTAAAAAACTATAGTAAGAATATTAAGTAAACTATTAATATGACTATAAAAATAAGAAGAAACAATTTGAATTTTTTTATTTTAAAAAAACATGTATATTCAAACCAGTTTCAACCTAAACAACAATATATATAATATCTATAAATTTGACAATGCAAGATTGAAATACGAGATAATATAGGAAGAATAAACCTTGTTTGTTTTTCAATTTGTAAAACTATTAAAACATGCTATTATATTAAGTTTAAAGATCATTAGAAATTTCAAATAATAAAATTTGAGAAAAATAATTACATTGAACAACATTACTTGGAATTAGAATTGTAATAGCCCAATTTTCCTCTGGCCCAAATTATAAATAAATAAAATAAAAATCAAGTTAAAACAAAAATAAAAAAGTCCAATAGAAAAAAGAGTGTCCATTTACAAAAAAAAAAAAAAAAAAAAACTTAATAACCCAGTGGCTCAACAACTTAAACTCTTTCTTTCAGAAAACTAAACCCTAGACTCCAATCGTCACTGCTCTGCCTTCGCTATGTCAGCACGAACACCACCCAAAGTCTGCCACCATCTCACCAAAACAGCAAAGGTGTGTTTCCCACCGCCACTGTTGACTCCACCGCCACCTGCAAAAAGGATATACAAGGACAAAGACAAACACGCAAAGAACAGTCGCAAAGGACAGTAGTGAAATAATAGAAAAAACAAAAACAAAATGTATCGTATTAGGCTATAAAAGCCATGGCCACCATGTAATCAGATTTTTATAGAAAAATAGGCAATCAAAGATATATATAAAAAACAAAAACTGAATACAAAAGGTGACTCCTTTTTTCTCGATTTATTTTTTTTATTTTTTTGGCAACAAGTAAGAATAAAATAAAAAAAGGAGGGATTTTTTTTTTACTTGTGTCGCTCGTTGGAGGGGAGAGAAATCGAAGGGTTTCTTGACCTTCAATTCATTTTTTGCCACTTTTTTTGACAATTTTAACCCCAAACAGGGTTCTTGAAAAGAAAAGGGGTAAAAAAGTGAGTTTTGAAATTTTCTAGCCATCGAGGACAGCGGTCGCCGTTGTCGACGACCGATGGCCACAGCGGACGAACGACGGCTCCAATGGCCTGACTTGGGATGATTTCATAGAAAATAAAGGGTTCTCAAATTTTTTTTTAACTAGGGGTTGAAATGATTTTTTTTTTTTTTTGAAATTTTTGAACTTAAATAGGCCTGGTGAAACAGTGCCATTTCATCCAGGCCCTAAACGCCCCAAAACTGCGTTGTTTTGAGGCGCGACCCGAGACCCAACCTAAATAGCGCAGGATCTGCTGGTTTTTGGCATGGGGGGCTATTTATGCCTTAGTCCTTCCGCCTTTGAATCTTTTTAATATGGTCTTGATTCCCTTTTTTTATTTTTTTAGATTGCGCCATTTAATTTGAAATTAATTTCAATTTAGTCCTCCAATTTGCCAAAAGAACAGAGCGTTTAATGGGCTTGGGAATAATTTCCCAACTGGTCCCTGCTCCTTTTCGCACATCACATTTTAGCCCCTTTATTATTTATTTTATCCCGATTTATCATTTTAATTTCATTTAAGTTACGATTAAGTCCTTTATTTATTTTAATTCTTTTATTCATTTATTTACTTATTTATTATTCCTTCACTTTTTTTAATATTTAAATTTGGTGTTTTATTTTCTTTTTATCGAGTATTTTTTTTCCTTTTTTCTTCTTTTGCTCCTTTATTATTATTATTATTATTATTATTATTATTATTATTATTATTATTATTATTACTACTACTACTATTATTATTATCAATTTATTTATTACTTCTTTATTTTTATACATACTTAAGAATTAGATTGTATACATGCTTTTATTGGTGCATTTTTTATTTATTATTGTCATTATTATTTTAATTTTAATTTTTTTGGTATGTTCTTGTTATTTTATTATTTCTTTTATTATTTTTGGCACTTTCATGTTATGTCCATTTATCTTTTTAATCATGCATCTTCCATTTTTTATTTAAGTTACTTCATTTATTTATATTACTATAATAATAATAATAATAATAACAATAATAATATAAAAAATTATTATATTATTATTGTTATTGTTATTCTTATTATTATTATTATAGCATTCCTTTATTTACTTATTATTTATCATTCTATCCTCATAGCCATTTTCTGTTATTTCATTATAACTATATCATATATTATGTTCAAACATTTATCCATTTTTATATTATGCCCGAATAAGTTAAATGCACATCACTTTAAATGTTACGTTAGTTTTTGCACGATGCATAAAAATGGAAATTTTTAAATCAAGGCAATGTTCATTATTTTTGGAGTTAGAAGTGTTGTATTCCTAACTTACGGAATATGGCTTCTTTCTAAAACCGAAATAGTCGAATATCTATTTCAAAAAAAAAAAAAGAACAAGATTTAAGTAACGAACAAGTGACGTTTATTCTTGTCTCCGAGGATTGAAGGCATTGTGTCCTAACTTACGGGACATGATCATCTCTTCTCGATTTTGTAGACCGAAAAATATTGTTTTAGTAAATCAAACATCTTATTAGAACGATCAAATTACGAGGTGATCCGATCATACCTCATGAAAGTGATTGGTGGCGACTCCATTTTAGTTCTTTAAAAAAAAATAAAAAAGTCAATTTCAAAAAAAGGTTTCGACAGCTTGGTGACTCTACTTGGGCCCAAATAAAAGAGTCAAGCCGCGAGTTGATTACTTTTTAGTCTTTTTCTCTAAAGTTGATAGTTTGGTTTAAATTAACGATCCCTTTATTGCATTTCATCATTCATGTTTTGTCTTTGATATCTTGGGTTATATAGCGAGCTAGTATATCTGTTTTATTGGTTTGAAAGTTTCTTTTGTATGTTTTACGCATATTGCATTGCACAATCGTTCCATTTTACCCTTCTTAAGTGGGAGTGAGAAACTATTTCTTCGTGAGGTCTTCACCTCTGTATAGGATAGTAGATCACTTTCGGGATACATCCGTACCTATGTCTTCGTGAGATCTTCATTCCCGTATAGCCATAGGGAAATGTATTCCACTGAACTGAACTCAGTCTGTATGAGCCTATAATGGTTGAAGATCGAGGAATCTGCTGGTTCAGGTACCCTTACTTCAGAACCGAACCAGATATAATGAGCCCTAAGAAACTACCCTAGGTAGAATCATACCAAACCTCTAGTGGTCACCCAAATAGGTGTTCTATTATTTCTTGCTTTGAATTCTAGCTTTGTATGAAATGTACTGACTTGTTTGGTTTTGTTTTGGCTGTGATTGAATTGTATTGTATTTTCATCATAGAAAAGGGTGTTGATTCATATTCAATTGCTAAATAGAGTGCTTGTCATAGAAAATGGATTTCTTGATAAAATGGAAGACAATGCGGCCATACGAATATGGTCTAAGAGAACACAACAAAAGAAGGGTGACAGCCTGAAGAAAGGGTACGTGTCAAAATTATGGGATTTCACTCGCATTAATGTGACTCAGAATAATCTCCAAGAGTTGAAAAAGGTATGGAACCAATGGGATGACGAAACCAAGCAGATATTCTACTGTAACTATAGTAATTTGCCTTATTTACTTGATGTCAAAGTGGATAAGCACTTATTCCGAGATTTGGCCCAATATTAGAATCCCGCTTATAGCTACTTTACTTTTGGGAAGGTAGATTTGGTGCCCACCGTAGAAGAGTACACAACTCTGCTCCGTTGCCCGAAGATCCAAGTCGGCAAAGTTTATTCTAAAGCCGTCAACGTCCCAACTTTCTTAAAAAGGCTAATGAGTATAACTGGGATGAGCGAGCAATGGGTTATGGACTGAATTAAAAAAAAGGGAGATAGCAAATACGTCCATTGGAAAAGTTTGTAGGATTTGATCTTGGCACATCCGGATACGAAGAAAAGAGTCGACATCTTCGCCTTGAGTATTTATGGGTTGGTCATCTTCCCCAAAGCACTAGGGCACATCGATGAGGCAGTTTTAGATCTATTTAACCAACTTGACAGAAGGGTCACGCCCGTCCTGACAATTTTGGCTAAAACTTTCAGATCTTTGAGTGCATGCCGGAGAGCGGGTGAAGGAAGGTTTGTCGGGTGTGCACAACTCTTGTTAGCTTGGTTTCATAGCCACTTGTAGAAGGTAGAAAATGTCTCTTATCGAGTATCCTCTGAGAACTACTCTCTGTTGAAAGAATTCGTGGCCACCCCAAGGCGAGACAACATTTCTAAAGAAAAGTTGATGGCAATTAGCCAGAGTCTCCAAGACGAGGACGTTGAATGGATGGCCCATTGGATAATCCCTGATGAAATTTTGTACCAATGTGAAGACTTCAACTGGGTCCCTCTACTCGGGATATGGGGAGCTATTAGATATGCCCCTCTACTTGTATTGAGGTAGTATAGGTCGAGGCAGTTTATGCTAGTAACGCAAGGGTTGGCTCCATGTGAGTTTGCGTACAAAGGTTCGTGAAATATCAAACACTTGGAGCCAAACTCACAAAATGAAAATATTTGCTGCAAATCCCATGAAGACCCCTGAATATAATTGGTGGTGGGGTAAAAGAGTCAATAACAATGTCCCTATGTCAAGTAAAAAAAAACACTTGGCCAATAGTAGAACACCTACAAGTGATCCCGTCCGAGCTAGAGATTATAAAGCAAGCCTTTGAAAAGAGAAGTTTGGAGCTGGGGAAAAAGATAGAACAGTTGGAAGAGGAAAAGATGTGGCTAGGATTAGATGTCGACGTCCAGTAGTTAGAAGCCAAGAAAATCAGAAAAAAGAAAGAACAAGGCTAAGGAAGACTTGGACAGTCTAAAAATAGATTATAAGAAGCTACGTTTGTTGATGAGGACTGCCGGGTTGAGTAAAACATCGGAACAATGGCGGCAAGAAATCAAAGAAGAAAATATCAGAGCTGATCAATGGGAAAAGAAATTCCAAGAGGCTTGAGTTCGAAAAGATGCTCTATAAAGGGATTTGTTAGAAAGCTGAAATGATAAGGTTGGATTAAGAGCCCGAGTAGCAGAATAAGAAAGGTCACTGCACCAATATCGTAGTCGCAACTCCGCAATTGAGTTGAAAGCAAGCTTAAATAAGATTGAAGAGTTGAAGGGAAAGATAGAAGAGCTCAAGGTTGCACTGTAAAATTGTGAATTTCGAGTTGAACTTCTTGAAACAAACAATAAACATTGGAAAGAGCAACTCCAATGCTCTCAAAGTCAGATTAGGGATAGAGATCACATAATGGGAAAAGCTGTGACTCAAGTACGGAAACTAGCCGACCATTTGCAAACCCTAGTGGTTCAAGTTGACATGCTAAGTCTAAAATATGAATCAGAATTAGATCGGGGCCGAGAATTAGCTTGCCTTCTTAAGAAAGTCAAGGTTTTGAGTATTAGGACAATTCCGTATATGTAAAATATTTGTTTTATGTAAAGAGATTTATTTTTTAGTAAAGTTTTTCTAATAGAATTGAATCAAAATCAATGTCTCTTTTTGCATTAATTTCATTCACCAGCATTACATTTCATCATATGTATTGAATTTCATAAAAAGACCCTAATTAATAGAAATTATGACAGTTACCCTGGAAACCAACAATAATCTACTAACTGAATATCGTTATGATTCCCGCAGCAAAACCAAAGTAATGGATGAAAGATTAGAGAGATTAGAACAAATTCAGAAAGACATACAAGATTAGTTGTAAGCGCAGTTGCAGGAACAATTAGCTAAAGTATAGCAAGACATGAAGGATCAAATACAAGAATCCCAACGAAGTATGATAAGCCAGTTGACCCAGTTGCTAGCCGTAGGGATTGAAAAAGGGAAAAGTACTATGGTTAACTCTAAGAATGATAATGAAGACCCTACATATCTCCCAGGCTTTACCCCGGTGAATATCCAAGCCCAACTAGATACATATCCATGAAGGGTACCCGTTACCATAAGACCTCAACAATATCAAGCCGGCACCTCAGCACCAGTGAATTACCCAATAGGTTTAGGTTCCAATCCCGAGGATAATCCGACCAACCCATCGTTCCAGACTTGGATGACATGGTAGAAATGGATAGAGTAAGAGTAGAAATACCAAAACAGCTAGAAGATCGATGCAAGTGGTTGGAGGAGAAATTTAGAGCTATGGAGAATGCTGACTACCTTTGCGGGGTTGATGCTAAGGAGTTGAGCTTAGTTCCATATTTAGTCCTCCCACTAAAATTTAAACTCTAGAATTTGAAAAATATAATGGGACTAGTTGTCCTGAAGCCCATATCACAATGTTCTGCTGAAGGATGACAAGATACGTCAATAATGACCAATTGTTAGTCCACTGCTTCCAGGATAGTTTGATCGGGTCGGCTGCCAAGTGGTACAACCAGCTAGGCCGTGCCAAAATAAACTCATGGAAAGACTTGGCATAGGTTTTCATGGAACAATACAACCATGTGACTGATATGACGCCCGACAGAATTACGCTGCAAAACATGGAAATGAAACAAAGTGAAAGCTTTAGGCAATATGCTCAGAGATGGAGGGAAATAGCGACGCAAGTTTAGCCACCTCTTTTGAAGAAGGAGACAATAACTCTTTTAATAAATACGCTGTGATAAGATCGTGCCTCGGGTTATATCTAAATCGAGTAAAGAGCCTTTGGAGCTGCCACAAGGTCTCATCACCCGAGCACGAGCCAAGCGCTTCAAAGAGGCTATTTCGGCCTTAGTAGATCAAGTGTGGGGCGAGACCTTGGCTGGACACATCGAGGAGG
Organism: Gossypium bickii; assembly: GCA_025503065.1. Taxonomy (NCBI): domain Eukaryota; kingdom Viridiplantae; phylum Streptophyta; class Magnoliopsida; order Malvales; family Malvaceae; genus Gossypium; species Gossypium bickii. The sequence goes on from CP106716.1 coordinate 98,077,105, forward strand.
CTCGGGCCAGCTCTACGAATTCACCATGCATTCTTTTCCGAGCTGAATTAAGCTTAAATTTAGCTCAATCAGCTCGAACCTAACTCAGTTTAACTTATGCACCTTTTTGCTAGAAATAAACCTTTAATTCAGTATTTGTTAAATTAATGTGTTTAGCTCAAATAATTAAAGTTGTTTTTAATTTGTAAATTCTGGACATTATAATTAAAATTAATGTGTCTTAGTTTATTACATATTTAATAGTTGTTTAATAGTTAATTAAGTGTGTTTAATTTTAAGACAAATTTAATTCATGTTTCAATTAATTTGTCCAGCCGAATTTAATTTGTCTTAGCTTATTTAATTAGCTGAATTTAGTTGCTGCAGGTACAATGCATGGACAGCACAATTAAGGTGAGCTGATTATTTAGCTACTCCAAGCAACCTTTCGTGGACACCAAATGACAATTGAGCTGATGATTCCTCTCTTCTAAGCTGATCATTGAGTTCTCCAAGCAGCTTTAAGAGCTTTCACACAAGCTGGAAATTCTTTTCACACTAGTTGCCCATTCGGTTTTGGCATTCACACACAAGTGGTTGTACACATTCGGCCTTCACACCTATTGGCCATTGGGGTGCTCAAGATGACATTTAAACTCTCCAAGACTATTCAGCTGATCAAGGCCACATCTTAATGTTCATACATCCTCTTGGCCGAACCTACCTAAGACCCTTCAGCTCACTAATTAACTCTAGCTAGCTAGGAAGCTTCAAGGAAATTTCTAGGAACCTTCAAGGAAGTTTCACTTTATTTGGGCTAAACATAAGCTAACTTTTTAATTTCCAAATGTCCATTCGGCTAGCCTAGGAAATCACTATAAATACTTAGCCATTTTCATGTATTTCAGACTTTTTGCTACTTGAATGAACTTTTATAACTTTGTGAGTTTAATTTAACTCTCAAATTTCGTCCTAGACTTGAGTTGGCTTGTCTAGTTCGCTAGTGGCGTCAACCTTGTTTATTCAAACTTATCACTCTTAAATAGAGTGTGGCGTTCATCCGATATACCTTTGGTTCCTAACTCAATATAGATAGCGAGTCAAGGTTCTTTAACGATTTCCAGCACCTTAAGCTACGTATAAGTCTCGGGTCAATACTTACATAGTATTGGTTCATTCTTGTCCTTAAGTTTCCCATCCATCCTAGCCATCTAATTACCTTACTTCTTTTATTTCCAAACCGAACCATTATCTGATTGACACATAAACCTTTTGAACCAATTTTGCAAACTTTTGTTAAGCCTACAAATATCCAAACTTCATCAAACTCCAATTTATAACGATACTTCAGAGATTTAACGATCGGGCACAACTACGACCCAGAATACTTTTGTAACTCGAGATCTATCACTTTAGCAGCCCTGCTCATTAACCATATGTTGGGAAGTGCTATCAAGAGCTTCTCAGATATAGTAATGTCTGGAGAAATGATTGAAAATGCAGTAAGGAGTGGGAAAATAGACACGGGGGAAAATGCTAAAAGATTAGCCTTGAGAAAGAAAGAAAATAAAGTGAACACTGCAAGTGTGTATAATAAAAGTTGTTCGAAACTGGTCATTGTAAGCTAGCCAAAAACCGTAACAACCAGCCATCAAGGGCCATCGATGCAAGAATTTAACTCAAGGACAAACACGAAAAAACTCCAATTCACACACATCCCGATGAAATATAGAGAGTTATATCAGAATTTGTTCGATGCGCATGTTGTATCCCCATTTTACTTAAAACTAATGCAATTTTCATTCCCAAAATGGTATGATGCAAATGTTAAATGCAAGTACCACTTAAGAATAACAGAACACTCAATTGAGAACTGCATTACGTTTAAAAAGTTGATTGAAAGGTTCATCAAGATGGGGATCGTAAGGTTCGATGATCCAGGAACCTAATGCCGCAGGAAATTTGTTACCCAGTGATAAACTGTAAAAATAACATACTTTAAGCCCATATTTAGCATGCTTTTGGATGATTTAAGCCTTGAATTGTGTAATTTGGTGCTCTTAATCCTTTGTTTTCATGTTTTATACTCAGGAGAGCACCGGATGATGAAAAGAATGGAAAACGGGCCCAAAACAGAGTAAATGAGCCATATCACGAAATCTACACGGCCTGGGCCCAAGACCACACGGCCGTGCCCAATTCAATAGGTTCGAACACGGCCTGGCCATGACTTACACGGGCGTATGCGATGGGCGTGTCCCTGCCGTGAGAAAGAAGAGTTTCACTTGGATTAGGATACTTAGGGGCAAAGAAACATATTCAGAAGCCTATATAAACACCCTAAGTGTAACCTAAAAGGGGAACCTGTGGCTTGATGTCAAGGCGTCGGCTAAGCCAAAGAGGGCAGATTTGTGGAGATTTACTTGAAGATAGCCAGTTGATTCATCTCAAGAAGCCGGAATTATACTCAAGACGGAGGATCTCTCCTTCAATTCCTTCAGGGAGTTTTAGGGATTTCTTATGTTTTGTTTTATCTTTTCTTTTGAGTTGTATTCTTTTATTATCATTATGAACTAAACCTTCAGATACCTGAGGGGGATAAAACCTAAGATGAGTCTTATTATCATTTGCTGAACTATATGATAAATATTTGACTTGTTCTTAATTATGTGTTCTTAATTCTTGTATTGATATTTCCGGGATATTAATTCAAGTGTGATGTGCTTAGGCGGAGGAGCAAAAGTCCCTGCCTAAGAGTAGATCTAGCATAATTAAGTGGAGTTGATCGCGTGCCTAGAGATAGGGTGACGAGATTTTACCGGATTAGGGTGAAACCTAATATGGGAGTCCATATATCGAGTTAATGCAATTCTAGGGGTTTTAATTAGAAAGAGATTTCAATTAATAAACCTAGGGTTAGATGTTAGTAGCCTCGAAAGAGCGATTAATATAACTTAGGGAGTCTTACGGATCAAGTCAAATGAATAAATCGTCTGGTTCAGAGTTAGATAACAAGTGAAGTCTAGGTGGATTCTTCCTTGGGTATTGTCTTAATCAATTGGTTTTTCCTAAAGTTATTTTCCCAATTCATTCTCTTTGTCTTTGCATCTTTAGGTTAGTTGTTAGTTAAATTTAGATTAGATACACAATTCCCTTAATTCTTAGGCTAAATAATAAAAAAAGAGTTAGTATTAGTACTTTTGGTTCCTTTGGGTTCGACATTCCGATCTTGCCTAAACTATACTACTATTCGATAGGTGCGTTTGCCTCAAATCATAGTCATAGTTAGTTTCCAGGTTCAATCATTCTTTATATAAATTTTAAGACTTTGACATCGCATAAAACAATAATCACCCAGTTATTCAGATCAAGGGGTAAACGCGATAATTGAGAGTGGAGGAAAGAGGACCAAACCGATGTGGCGGAAGTAAAAATTCCACTAAAATAGGTTTGGCAAAAGATGATAGACGTAGGATTAATCCTTCAAAAATCAGAGGAGATGCCCAAAGGGGTGAGGAGCTACTGTGAGTTCCACGCTAAAGAAGGTCATGAAATCCAAGAGTGCACTGAGTTCAGAGCTCTAATGCAAAATCTGATGGATAACAAAGAATTGGAATTGTTTGAAGATGTCAAGGGCTTGGAAGGAGGAGATGTTTACACCTCAGAGGAAGGATCGACGGAGAAGGTCTACAAGGTCAACCACCTGATGGTGATTATTTCGCGACCGAGAAATAATGAAACAGGAACACAAGCTGCGTCGAGAGTCATAATTCAGAAATCCATGGCTTTTCCCTATAAGGATAGAAAAAGGGTTCCATAGAATTATGACTACTATGTGGTGATCCCAGGAGAGGAGAATTCAGTTGACACTTCAGAAGAGGGCCAAGATATTGGTTTCTTCACGCGCAGTGGGGGGCGTTATAACCCCGCAAGTGCAAGAACCGGGCCCGTTAAAGGAAAAACCTGGTAGTTGAATATAAGAGGGAAAAATCGGCTAGACTTGAATCACCTATTAATGAGCTAGTAACTGAGAACGAGGCTAAGGAATTCCTGAAGTTCTTGAAGCATAGCGAGTATAGTGTTGTAGAATAGCTACATAAACAACCATCTCGCATATCAGTACCAGACATGCTCTTGAGCTTAGAGACATATTGTAGTTCGTTGATGAAGGTGTTAAATGAAACTTATGTCGCTGATGATATCTCTGTAAACAAGCTAGACTGTCTAGTTAATAATCTGAGTGCCAACAATTTCATCTTTTTCAATGATGATGAAATACCTCCGAGGGGTATAGGATCCACGATGGCCCTACATATCACTACCTGCTGCAAAGGATATACATTGCCAAGGGTGTTAATCGACAATGGATCTGTGCTGAATGTTTTACCTTTATCCACACTGAGTAGATTGCCAGTGGATAGCTCTCATATGAAGACGTGCCAAAATATAGTAAGAGCATTCGATGGTACAGAAAGGAAGGTTATAAGGAGGATTGAAATACTTCTCTTAATTGGTCCGAACACATATGAGGTAGACTTTTTGGTGATAGATATCAAGCCCTCTTATAATTGCTTGTTAGGTAGGCCTTGGGTTCATTTGGCTAGGGCAGTGCCGTCGTCACTACACCAAAAACTAAAGTTGGTACCAGAGGGCCAACTGGTGACGATAAACGCTGAAGAGAATACCATTGCATCTGTAACTAGTGACGTACCATACATAGGAGCGGATGAAGAGGCAATAGAATGTTCCTATCAATCACTGAAATTTTTTAATGCAACTTTCATTGTCGAATGAAATAAGATCCCAGTGCCAAAAATATCGAAAACCACGAGGATGGGCCTGTAGTTGACTGTTGGAAAAGGAGTCTTGCCTGGAAGAAAACTCGAAAAATATCTTCAAGGAAGAGTCGAGGCAGCAATACTGATGGACAAGCAAGACCACTTTGGCTTAGGATACAAGCCAGATACGAGGCAAAAGAAGAAGGAGCTGGAGAAAAAACAAGAAGGAATAAAAGTGCGACTAAGTGGGGGAGAGATTAAATGGGAACCGGTCATCTTTCGCCATATATTTAAAATGTTCGTGTTAGGAGAAACAATTTACCCTAAACGAAGGAGGTCAAAAAAAGAAAGCCCAGAAGGAATGTTGGGAAACTTTAGCATCAATTCCATATCTAAAGAAGGAATTGAGGAGAACCTATCAGGCATTTGTCCTTATATCCCCGAAAGTGTTCTGAACAATTGGACAGCGGAAGAGATCCCTATAATTTTTTGAACTAATTCAGGGTAATTTTTAAAACACACTTATTGCTTTAAGCCTGAGAGTAATAAAATCCTTTTGTGAAAAAGGCATACGTCCATTATTTTTATTTCAATAAAATGCTTCTTTATGTCTCATTTTGGAAAATATTCTTTTATTTTTCCATTTCATTCATATTCATATCACACAGATAATTATTCTTAGATTCATTTGTTCTTTGGGTCTTCCTTTATTCCTACAATAGGTCTCAAGATAGCAATGATATGAGCATTGTTGCTGCTGACTCAGAGTCTCCTTTGAGTAGGATATGTGTCTAGAGGAACCTTAGGACTTTGAAGATGATTGAAATTGTAACCAATCCCCTGATTTGTTAAGGATGGTAGAACAAGATGAGAAACAAATATTACCTTACAAAGAGTTAATAGAAATTGCGAGTTTGGGAGATAAACAAGAAAAGAAAGAAGCGAAGATCGGTGCTGCATCACTGCAGAGACAAAGTGAGACCTCATTGAGTTACTCCAGGAATTCAAAGATATCTTCGCATGGTCATATCAAGACATGTTCGGTCTAAGTATGGATATCGTGGTACACTGGTTTCCCATAAGGGAAAAATACAAGCCGGTTCAACAGAAACTCTGAAGGATGAGGCCCGACGTCTTATTAAAAATAAAAGAGGAAGTTCAGAAACAATTCGACACTGGTTTGCTACAAGTGGTTAAATACTTGGAGTGGGTAGCTAATATAGTCCCCATCCCTAAGAAAGATGGGAAAGTACGAATGTGTGTAGACTACAGGGATTTAAACAAAGCCAGCCCGTAGGACAATTTTTTGTTGCCTCACATCGAAACCTTAATGGACAATACGACAGGTTATTTACCATTCTCCTTCATGGATGGCTTCTTCGGCTACAACCAGATAAAGATGCATCCTGAATGCATGGAAAAGACCACATTCATAACCATGTGGGGAACATTTTGCTATAAAGTGAAGTCATTCAGACTGAAAAATACAGGAGCGACGTATTAAAGAACCATGATAACCTTGTTTCATGATATGAAGCACAAGGAAATAAGGGTTTATGTCGATAATATGATTGCAAAATCCCAAACAGAGAAAGAGCATATACAAGTCATGTGGAAATTGTTCTTGAGGTTGAGAAAATTTTAGCTAAAGCTCAATCCAGCAAAATGTACCTTCGGTGACACACCCCTAACCTGTATCCATCGCCGGAACAGGGTTACAGAGTATCACCAGAAATTTTCAAATAAATCATGTAATTTACTATTCATAAACCGAGATTGTTAAGAACTTCCCTTAAATGGACTCTCGAGGCCTAATACGAGCATTAAAATTGAGTTGGGACTTACATAGAACCTCTAGGAATTTTTCGCAAAATTTTAAAATTTTTATAAAGTACTAGACTCACAAGCCCGTGTGGTTCAAGGGACACCCCTGTGTGACCCTTAGACACGCTCGTGCCATAGGCCTGTCCAATTTAGGTTGCTCTCTAACTTGAGCCACACGGCCATGCCACACGCTCGTGTGTTAGGCCGTGTGGTTAATTAATTTAATTCGAATTAGGTGCAGGTTTCACACGGCCATGACACACGCCTGTGTTCAAGGCCGTGTCACCCAAACGGCTGAGACAAAAGCCTGTGTCTCTGCCCATGTGCTCAATTCTGAGCATTCTATTTTTCAAAATTAAAATGCAGGGGACACACGGCCACACAACATGCCTATGTCCCACACGACGTAGACACATGCCCGTGTGGACAAAATAAGGCCATTTCCTAGCCTCATTTCTCACCCAAATTTTCCGTTTTTCTTGCACCAACACTTACAAGTATAATCCAACCAATTGCAAGTATAATTCAAGTCTATTTCTATCATCCAAACTAATATATTTCATTATATATTTATGTTAAATGACTTACCTTCATGCAATATACATAATTTGCAACATTAGATGTTCATACTTATCATTTTAGTTAATGTATTGATTCAACCATAACATATATCAAAACATAATTGTATTAGCCATTCAAATGGCTAAGTTTCATTCATTACTTACACAACATCTTTTGATTTACTTAGCCTATACATGCCATTAACAAAATAGGATTTTCATTTATACAAAAATGATTGGTTGATAGTGTGATGATTTGCTCTGACCAATCTCCAACCTTTCTGAGCTTTAAGCACTATAAAACAGGGAAAATAAAACCTAGTAAGCATATTATGCTTAGTAAGCTCATATAACATAAACTAAGCTTACCATTTCATTCAATATATTAACCATACAAAACATACTTTCCAACTATTTAGCAATTTGCCTATTCACATACATTCAACCAACATGTTAGTCACAAATATACCAATATGCATAGATGAGCTCATCATGCCATATGCATATTTTATCCGTTGAATCATTGAATTTTCGATGAATATTTCAAGTAGTACAATCAAGGTGTACAATTTCATTATCCGTCAATTCATGTCCAGTAGTACCTTATAGGTACACTCTCGAGCCACATATCACACAGTAGAATTACTAGTCCAGGCTAAATTCTAGCTGTAACATATATTCTAAGGGCTTTGCCGGATTACCAGTCCTGGCTAAATCCAGTCAATTAAAATTATCAGTCCAGGCTAAATCCTAATTGAAACATATACTCGAGAGGCTCATTTTAGATTACCTGTCCGGGCTAAATCCATTCTGCAACACATGCAGTTTCATCAGGGAAATCACATTTTTATCCATCGGAATTCAATATTCAAGGAATTCAATCCTTTTTCAATAATTTTCCAAATATGTATCATTTCAATCATTTCCATATCTAAGTAATTCACATACATGATTTCATATAATATAATAAATATAATATAACATTCAAATCAATACAGTTCTATACTCATTTAAGTTATACGAACTTACCTTGATATTTGTTCCTGTCTAAAATCTACTAATCTAAAATCTTTTCCTTTCCTCAATTTAGCTCTTTGTTTGGTACTTCTGGATCTATATAAATGAATTTAATCATCAATTCAATCCATTTCATATTCTATTGAACTCAATTTACAATCTAGCCAAAAGTACCATTTTGCCCCTATACTTTTAATTAATTCCAATTTTCTCCCTAGGCTTGGAAATTTAAATTCATGAATCCTTATTCCAAGCCTAAAAAAAATTCTAATATAACTTTTACAGCACATGTATTCTCAAAATTTTATAATTTTCCATAGGTTTTACCATTTTTCAATTTAGTCCCTAAATCAAATTTCCATCAAAATTTCCTTTGTAAAAGTTGTTTATCTACCAACAACCTTTCATTTTCTACCATAAACTTTTAAATTTCAGCATATACATCCATGGAAAATTTTTTATGCTTTGATATCTATTCAAATTAACCCCCAAATGGAGAAACTAAGCTTCCCCGATCTCAAAAATATAAAAATTACTAAAAACAGGACATAGAAACTTATCAATTTATGCTTGGAAAGCTTGTTTTCTCTCTCCTAGGGTTTCCATGGATTTTAGGTTGAAGAAGATGATATAAAATGATGATATTTCATTTTAATTTAATTATCATCTTTATAATTTTTCTATTTCCAATTTAGTTGAAACACCCCACACCCGGCCCACGAGCCTGAACCGGATCTGTTCCTCAAGAAAACTGGTTTCAAATTCTTTTGTTACTTAGAGAAAACTTGTGCGAAATTAAAAAAATATTGTTTGGGTTGGGCTTGTGTTGAAACAGACTCGATTTTATTTTGGAAACTCCTTTTTAATATTAAGTGATAAAACATTTAGGATTTAGTTTAAAGAAATTTTTTTACTTAAACTTTAATAAATAAGGTTCCTAAACATAATAAATAATAATAAATGTAAAATGATTCAACTATGGCCTTATGGCCTTATTACAACAAATAATTTCCAAATAATTCAAGTACTTAAAAACTAATAGTTCCATAAAAATAAAGACTTCATGTTGAGCATGGCCACCACAAGTTCTGCCATCCCGGTCCATCACTGTTCATCACCTGAAACATGGTCCCACAACAGGGTGAGTCAAACAGACTCAATGTGTACACGACACTAAATCATAATAGAATTAGGCATACAAGAGTTACACATTCAAAACATAGAATACAAGTTATGATGCATTCCCAAACCCAAACCTAATTGTCCATCCGCTACAAACCCCCGTACCTGCCAATCACACCGTGGGGACTACTAAGTCGACCCTCCTTCCGCTACACACCAATTTGCTGTCTTAGGTCACCGCATTCGTGGTCTTAGGTCACCACGCTCAGACATCGTGGTCTTAGGTTACCACTTTCAGACATCGCGTGGTCTTAGGTCACCACTTTTCGATATCACGGTCTTAGGTCACCGTGTTCGTGGTCTTAGGTCACCACATTCACTTCCCCTTTCAAACAAACCCATATGCCCCATATAATAATAATATGCATAAATATGCCAGAGTTCACATTCTTATCATATTCTCATGTTACTAATAACATTTTTCATATTCCTAGTAGGAGTAGGAAACGTACCTGAGTACTTAGTACCCTAACATGGTACCTTAGCCATTTTCATATTCTTATTAACACATTTTTTAATAAACATGGCCATAATACATATTATAACATAGTGTGGGGTACACACCTGATTCGCTTAGAAATTCCTTGAGATCCCGAAAAGCTTGATCTAATGCTTAGATCCTTAATCCCTACATTGATTTATCACTTATTACCTTAATAAAAAGCCATTCGGCCAAAATTCCAAATCCTAGTAGGATTAGTATTCTTACCTTGTTGCCGATTGGAACACCAACAAATCCCGAAACTGTTCCTTATTTCCCTAGGAATGTCGAAATCCCTAAAACCTTACGTTAGACTTAATCTTAATCATAGAAACATAAATCAAGGCCTTTGGCCGAATATTCACATGTCTTACCTTAATCTTAGAAATCCCGAATACTCCTCCTTTTAGTCGACTACTGACGATATCCGAAAGATCCTTCCATATTCGGCAACCATAATATGTATGGGGTTAGATTATCTCTCGGCTAATCTAAAAGAAAAGAATAGAAATCAAACTTGTTCTTACCTTTGAAGAAATCAACAGCACCTATGCTTGAAGCCCTTCCAAGATTTGGCTTTTGAATGGATTGGTAAGAAGAAATAGGAAGAAAAGAAAACTTGAGAATTTTGACAATGGTGGACTATAGATTCGGCTTGACAAAAGAAAAAGAGAAGATAAGAGAAGAGAGCACTGTAAATCGGCGAGAGAGAAGAGGAGGAAGAAAAATTGATGAGTAGCCCTACTTTCTTCCTTTTATAGCCTAAACTACTACTCGTAATCCCTTACTTGGCCACCACTCTTCTTTATTGATAAGTTTATCTCTTTAATTTAAAATAATTAGAGAATAATCCTTTATTATCTCTTCAAAAATAATCCAAATTAAATCCCTTATTTATCACCTTATTAATCGAATATTAAAGAGAATAAAACTCCTCATATCTAGAAGGCTTGTGCCGTCCACCTCAGGCCTGGAAGCAAAAATAAAACTTCCTTTATTTGCTTCCCAAGTGACTCGAACTCAGGCCCATCACCTTGCATGTGGCGCCATTTCCATAGGCCCTAAGTGACATCTTTGAGCCACTTTTCCAAGCTTTGTTTGTGTGTCAAATTTCACCAACTTTTTCTTTTAAGGCCACCTTGCCTTAATTTCCTCTTTTAAACTTTAAAACTCGACATTTCTAAGTCATTTCTAAGTTTCCAAAAATTTTCGTTCGGCTCTGTAAACTTGACATTTCCTTACATTTCCAAGTTTCGTAAATGTTCACTTTCCTCTGTTGAATCATTTCCTTACATTTCCAAGTTTCCGTAAATGTTCACTTTCCTCTTTTGAATCATTTCTAAATCATGTCCATACATTTTGTGTTTCCAAAATGTTCATTTCCAAATCATTTTCATTCATTTCTGGGTTTCCAAAAATATTCAAAATTTATTCTTAGTACATAAAACATGTCACTTCGTACAATTAAATCGAAAATGCATAGGCCCTTTCCAGGATGTTACATTAGTCCTTAGCATTTTCTAATTTTTCCATGGATGATTCACCAAAAATATCTACATATTTTTCATCAATGGTCTAATTACCATTTAAGGACCTCAAGTTCTTAATTCCTTAACTATTTAGTCCTTATAACTACTAGAATTCAAATTTGACATTTTATTCAATTTAGTCCTTTCTACAATTAAGCACCTAATTGATAAAATTTTCTTATCAAAATTCTTATGCAATCATTCTATCACATTACTAATCATTTCATAATATTAAAATATTTTATCTTTTCGGCTCGAATTTATGGTTACGAAACCACTATTCTGACTTCACTGAAATTGGGCTATTACATTCGGGGCTAGGTCAAAAAAATTGTTAGGATTCGTAGTCAGCGGAAAGGGAATCGAGATTGACCCAGATAAAGTAAAGGCTATACAGAAGTTACCTCCACCGCGCACTCAAAAAGAGGTCCAGGGTTTCTTAGGGAGACTAAATTATATCACCCGGTTCATTTTACAACTAACTAAGAAATGTGACCCCATATTCCGTCTCCTTAAGAAACACAATCCAAGCGTATGGGATGAAGAATGACAGAAGACTTTCAACAAGGTTAAACATTACTTGTCCATGCCCTAGTGCTGATGCCACCTAGCCTAGATAAGCCACTGATACTGTACTTGGTAGTATTTGAGAATTCTATGGGATACGTGCTTAGCCAACATGATGAGTAAGGGAGAAAAGAAAGAGTGATATATTACCTCAACAATAAATTCACTGAATGTGAGACAAGATACTCGCCAATTGAGAAGTTGTGTTGTGCCTTAATCTGGACAACCAGAAGACTGAGACGGTATATGCTATACCACACAACTTGGCTCATCTCAAGAATGGACCCTTTAAAGTACATGATGGAGCCGACTGCTCTGAATGGAAGGATGACTCGATGGAAAATTTTGCTTTCTGAATTTGATATAGTCTATGTGAACCAGAAGGTAGTAAAAGGGAGTGCAATAGCAGATTTTCTAGCCAGTAGAGCTCTAGAAGATTACAAGCCTTTGAATTTCGATTTCCTGAACAAAGATCTGATGTATGTTGTGACTACTAAAGAAAGTGCTTAAGAAGAACATCCCTGGAAACTAAATTTTGATAGAGCCTCAAACATTGGGGCAGTCCTAGTATCCCCAAACGGAGATTATTATCCGTTCACCAGTAAACTTGACTTTGATTGCCCAAATAACATGGCAGAATATGAAGCATTCACCATGGGTATCCGTGCAGCCATAGAATGCAAAATCAAGGTACTGGAGGTATATGGGGATTCAGCACTAGTGACCTATCAACTCAAAGGTGAATAGAAGACGAGAAAACCTAAATTAATCAATTATCGAAGGTTGGTTCTTAAGTTAATTAAGGAGTTTGATGACATCACCTTCTACTACTTTCCGCGAGATGAAAATCAAATGGCTGACACCCTAGCTACTTTGGCTTCCATGATCAATGTGAACAAACAAGAGGATGTAAAACCTATCCAGATGAGTATTTATGAGGTTACAGCCTATTGTTACAACATTGAGGAAAAAGAAAAAGAAAAAGGTAATCACCCTTGGTACCACGATATACTGCAATATGTGAAGAATCGTGAATACCTTGATCAGGCAACCGAGAATGATAAAAGGATGCTAAGATTGGCCAATAACTATGTCTTAGATGGAGAGATCCTATATAAAAGAAGAAAGGATCAGATGCTACTAAGATGTGTGGACGCCATTAAGGCTAAGAAAAATTTGGACGAAGTTCATGAGGGCGTTTGCGGAACACATGCTAATGGTTTTACAATGGCCAAGAAAATCATGAGATTCGGATATTATTGGTCCACCATGGAATGGGATTGTATCAGTTTTGCCAAGAGATGTCATAAGTATCAAATTTACAGAGAAAACTTTATGTGCCCCCTTCATCTCTTCATGTTATGACTTCTCTATGGCCTTTGTTATGTGGAGTATGGATGTCATTAGGCCGATCTCGCCAAAAGCTTCTAACGAGCATCGATTCATTTTTGTGGTTATCGATTACTTCACCAAGTGGGTAAAGGTCGCTTCCTATGCCAATGTCAAAAAGTAGGCAGCCAGCAAATTCTTGAAGAAAGAGATTATATGTCGTATGGAATGCCAAAAAGAATTATACCTGACAATGCATTGAATTTAAACAACAGTACTATAGCAGAGGTCTGTAGTTAATTCATGAAGGTTTAATTAGTAAATCACTCCCACTCCGGATTCCTTTAGATAATGAAGATCTGATTTTAGATTATGTTTCGGGAGAGTTTTACCAACATGGGATAGAGTCAACAAAAGTGAAGTAAGTGCTTATGATTCAACCAGGGGGCGTATAATTTATAGACTTCGCAACAAGGATTCGAACGATTAAGTAGTTTTTTCAACTTCAAGATTCCTTCCAGGGGGATCCAATTCAAATTTCAAGAAACTTATTTTCTTCCAATAAGCGAATTCAAAAAAAATTTAGGACTAACAACTATGAAAATAAGGGCTTCTGTTTGTAAAATTTGTGAAAAATGTCACCTAATCCGTAGGAGGGGATGAATTATCGTAATTTATTTTAACTCAAGACATAAACAAAGACAAGGATAATATTTATAATCTAAAAAGAACTCCTGAAAGAAAAGAAACTAATCTTAAAAAAAAGCGATAAACAAATAAAAATAGAAGATCTATTTTGACATGAAATGGATATATCCTTATATCTCTGATTTATCTTTATGAAATGATAAAATATGGCAAAACCTATACCAAAAGTTGGTTCACGTAGGAATGGGCACAGTAGTGCACGGAAAAGTGCACGTAGAATACCAAAAGGAGTTATTCATATTCAAGCAAGTTTCAACAATACCATTGTTACTATTACAGATGTACGGGGTCGAGTAATCTCTTGGTCCTCCATCGGCACTTGTAGATTCAAGGGTACAAGAAGGGGTACCCCTTTTGTTGCTCAAACTATAGCGAGAAATGCTATTCGAGCAGTAGTAGACCAAGGTATGCAACGAGCAGAAGTTATGATAAAGGGTCCTGGTCTTGAAAGAGATATAGCATTACGAGCTATTCGTAAAAGTGGTATGCTATTAAGTTTCGTACGGGATGTAACCCCTATGCCACATAATGGATGTAGACCCTCTAAAAAAAGACGTATGTAGAAATAAACACTAAAGATATTTCAAGAGAAATAAATGATTGATAAACTGTAATATGTACATATTTGAATCCCACATTTAGCATACTTTTGGATGATTTATCCCTTGAATTGTGGAATTTGATGAATATTATGAATTGAGGAAGTTCATTTTAATTGTGAGTTCAGAATTTTGCTTGAGGACAAGCAAATGATTAAGTGTAGGGGTATTTGATAAATCGTAATATGTACATATTTTAATCCCATATTTAGCATACTTTTGGAAGATTTATCCCCTGAATTGTGGAATTTGATGCTCCTAATCCTTTTATTTCATGTTTTATACTTAGGAAAGCATCGGAGGATGAAAAGAACGAGAAACGGGCCAAAAATGGAGAAAATGGACCAAATTAAAAAATCCATACAGCCTGGAGTTTGCCACACGGTCGTGCCACTTTAGCAGACCCGAACAAGGCCTGGGCTCGATTTACATGGGCGTGCTACACGGGCGTGTCCCTGCCATGACTCGTTTTAATTCCATTTGGATTAGGTTACTTAGGGGCAAAGAAAGACATTCTGAAAGCCTATTTATACACCCTAAATGTGACCTAAAAGGGGGAGGCCGAAGGACGAAGCCAGAGAGGGCCGAATTGTGGGATTTACTCGAAGACAGCCAGTTGATTCATTTCAAGAAGCTGGAATCATACTCAAGACTGAGGGTCTTCTCTTGAATTTCCTTCAGGGGTTTTTAGGGTTTTTCTTATGTTTTGTTTTATACTTTCTTCTGAGATGTGTTTTTATGAACATGAACTAAACCCCTCAAATACCTGAGGGGGATGAAACCTAAGACGGATCTTGTTATTGTTTTCTGAACTGTATGATAAATACTTGATTTGTTCTTAATTATGTGTTCTTAATTCTTGCTTTGATATTTTAGGATGTTGATTCAAGTGTTGATGTGCTTAGGCAGTAGAGCAAAAGTCCCTGTTTAAAAGTAGATCTAGCATAGTTAAGCGGAGTTGATCGCACTCCTAGAGATAGGACGACGAAAATCTACTGGATTAGGGTTAAACCTAATATGGGAGTCCATAGATCGAATTAATGCAACTCTAGGGGTTTTAATTAGAAAGAGATTTCAATTAATCAACCTAGGAATAGACGGTAGTAGCCTCGAGAGAGGTATTAATATAAATTAGGGAATCCTACGGATCAAGTCAAGCGAATAAATCGTCTAGTTCAGAGATACATAATAAGTGAATTCTAGGTGGATTCTTCCTCGGGTATTGTATTAATCAATTGGCTTTTCTCAAAATTATTTTCCCCAATTCATTCTTTTTGTCTTAGTATCTTTAGCTTAGTAATTAGTTAGTTTTAGATTAAACAACAATTCCCTTAATTCTTAGGTTGAATAATAGAAGGATAGTAATTACTAATACTCTTGGTCATTGAGGATACGATATTTCCGGTCTTTCCATAGCTATACTACCAAACAATAGGTGTGCTTGTCTTATTCATTGCCATAGAGATGGCTAATAACAATCCGCTACCTCCTGTGGTTGCCGCAAACCCGATGAATCAAAATTCTGCTCCTCGTACTATGTATGATTATGCTAAACCTAATTTAACAGGAACTGAGTCAAGTGTTGTTAGACTCGTTATTGCTGTAAATTATTTTGAATTGAAATCTAACACAATTCAGATGATACAATAATTTGTTCAGTTTGATGGTTTGTAGGATGAAGATCCAAATAATCACTTGGCGAATTTCCTAGAATTTTGTGATACTTTCAAAATAAATGGCATTTCTGATGATGTCATTCGTCTTCGGTTGTTTCCCTTTTCATTGAGGAACAAAGCTAAACAGTGGTTGAACTCGTTACCACGAGGATCAATCACTACATGGGAACAGATGACAAAAAAAATTTTGTTAAAATATTTTTCGCCTGCTAAAACAGCTAAGTTGAGGAATGATATCTCTTCTTTTGTGCAGATGGATTTAAAGACACTTTACGATGCATAGGAGAGATACAAGGATCTATTGAGAAGGTGCCCACACCATGGGTTACCCTTGTGGCTACAGGTTCAAACCTTTTACGGTGTAAACCCCTCAACTAGTTAGTTGATTGATTCAGCCGCCAGTGGAACCTTGAATAACAGAACACCTGAGGCTACCTACGAATTCATTGAAAAGATGTCACTGAATAACTGTCAGTGGCAAGTCACAAGGACAAGGCCAACAAAAGCCGCCAGTGTTTTCATCCTCGACGTAGTAACCATGCTATCAGGTAGAGATGTTAAATAAAAAGATTGATGGTTTATGTGATTCTTCGCAGGTACATTCAGTTATGCAGTACGATACAAATGGAGGAGGTATGAGCAATACAGAATATCCACCTTACAACCCGGGCGTTAAAAATGAGCAAGTTCCCTATATGGGTAACAATTTTAGACCTTAAAATAACCCTTATAGTAATACTTACAATCCAGGTTGGAGGAACCACCCCAATTTTTCATGGGGTGTTCAAGGAAACCAAAGAAAACAACCCCCTCCAAGCTTTCAACAACAGCCCTACCCCCAAGAAAAGAAGCCGAACCTTGAGGAGATGCTAAAAAAATTTATAGCTATGTTAGAAACCCATTTCCAAAACACCGAGACAGCACTCAAAAATTAACAAGCATCGGTTCAAGGGATTGAGAACCAATTAGGCAACTTTCTAAACAGTTTTCTGAACGATCACAAGGAAGCCTGCTAAGCAACACTGAAACTAACCCGAAGGAGCAACTTCAAGCAATAACGGCTAGCGATAGTGAAGGGTTAGATGAACCAAAAGTAAGCCAAGAGAATGTGGTCGAGGAAGGTAAGGTCGAGGTAAGTCATAATAAGCCAAAACCAATAATTAAAGAGTACCAACCTCGTGTGCCATACCTCAATGCGATGAAGAAAGACAACACAGATGAACAATTCAGTAGATTCCTTAAACTCCTAAAGAAATTACATATTAACTTACCGTTTCTTGAAGCTCTTTCGCAAATGCCAGATTCAAGAAAATTTTTAAAAGAGCTTTTGATAAACAAACGGAAGTTAGACGAGGCGTCGCATGTGGAACTAAACGTAGTGTGCTCAACAATTCTGCAAAATAAACTACCACGAAAATTAAAAGACCCAGGGAGTTTTACAATTCCATCCTTAATTGGTAGTTTATCTATTGATAATGCTTTAGCTGATTTAGGGGCAAGCATAAATGTTATGCCTTATAAAATGTTTAAACAGCTAGGTCTAGGGAAACCCAAACAAACTAGGATGAGCATTCAATTAGCTGATAAGACTATTAGAATTCCTAGGGATATAATTGAATATGTACTCGTGAAAATTGATAAATTCATATTCCCCGTAGACTTTGTCATTTTAGACATGGATAAGGACAATAATATCCCTTTAATTTTAGGAAGACCCTTTTTAGCAACTGCCAGAACTAAAATTGATGTTGGTTCAGGTGAACTCATACTTCGTGTAGGTGACGAAACTATCACTCTTCAGGCTCTTGATTCGGCTAGGACATTGAGTAATCAAGGTGAGAACATAAATTCTATTAATGACCATTCGATCCAACCTTCTTTACAGAAAACACCATGGAATACACAACTGGGCCAGATCCTAGACCCCATGCCAACAAGGAAATAACTCATGAGGAACGAAGGCTTCAGATCGATGAACTAGATGAGTGGAAGATGCATTTCAAAGAGAAATTGGGAACACACGAAGCAGAACCAAAGCAAAACCATGTCAAACTTAAGGATGAACCAAACCAATTTAAGATCGGAGATCAGGTATTGTTGGACAAAACAGACCCTCGGATCGCCACTTCAGAGCTTGATACAAACGAAGAAATCCCTTTTGAGGTAGTGAATATCTTCTCATATGGAACAGTCAAGGTAACTAAACCTAAATTCGACACTTTTAAGGTAAACAATACTCGACTCGAACTATATAATGGTCATAAAACTGATAGTAGGGGTGAGGAGTTTCAACTCCTCAAACCACCATGAATATGCGAATGAGAGGTAAGTCTAGTTGAAGACTTTAAACGAGCGCTTCTCGGGAGGCAACCCGAGCACTAACCCTATTAATTTTTACATTTTTTATTTTTACTTTTATTTTTCTTTTTAGCACCTAACTACAAACTAACCAAAGTGCAGGTTTCTCTACCATATGGCCTTGCACACAGGCGTGGTCGTGGCCATGTGGACATCACAGATTTCCAGCGTGGTAGAGATAGTACGAAACAGGACGAAAAATATCTCCAAACCACAGGCTCCGACTAAACACTACAGCCGTGCGATACAGCCGTGGTCGACACTATTTTATTAACATGGGCGTGGCGACCTGTACATAGGATTGGGAGAAACGAACGAAGCACAAAACGGCCGTGTGACCCAACATGCCCATGGTACATGGGCGTGGGAAATCACCAGATCCCTATTTCTTTATAAACCCCCTTTTTCTGCACACTTTCCCCACCAAACCCCTTTCCTCTCAACCTCAGCAACCATAATCTTTCTCCCTTTTTCACCATCCTTACCACTATCACTCAATGCCCAAAAGTAAGGCCAACACTACCTGATAACCCATAATATAAACATATTGTAATCCCACTATCACTCATGTTTTATACTCAGAAGAGCACCGGAGGATGAAAAGAACGAGAAACGGGCCCAAAATGGGGTAAATAGGCCATATCACAAAATCAACACGGCTTGAGCCCAAGACCACACGGTCGTGCTTCCTTAATAGTCTCGAGCACAGCCTAGCCATGATTCACACGGGCGTGTGCCATAGGCGTGTCCCTGCCGTGAGAAATAAGATTTTCAGTCAGATTAGGGTACTTAGAGACAAAGATAGCCATTCTAAAAGCCTATATAAACACCCTAGAGGCCAGCCTTCAGGAGGCGTCCAGGTAGGCCAAGGAGCCGAACCAGAGAGGCCATAATTGTGGGATTCACTCGAAGAAAGCCAGTTGATTCATCTCAAGAAGCCGGAGTTATACTGAAGACGAAGGATCTCTCCCTCAATTTCTTCAAGGGGTTTTAGGGTTTTCTTATGTTTTGTTTTATCTTTTCTTTTGAGTTGTATTCTTTTATCATTATGAACTAAACCCTCAGATACTTGAGGGGGATGAAACTTAAGATGAGTCTTGTTATCGTTTACTGAACTATATGATAAATACTTGATTTGTTCTTAACTATGTGTTCTTAATTCTTGTTTTGGTATTTTCGGGATATTGATTCAAGTATTGATGTGCTTAGGTGGTGGGGCAAAAGTCCCTGTTTAATAGTAGATCTAGCATAGTTAAGCGGAGTTGCTCGCATGTCTAGAAATAGGGTGACGAAAATCTGCTGGATTAGGGTCAAACCTAATATGGGAGTCCATAGATCGAGTTAATGCAATTCTAGGGGTTTTAATTAGAAAGATATTTCAATTAATCAACCTAGGGTTAGACGTTAGTAGCCTCGAAAGAGGTATTAATATAAATTAGGGAATCCTACGTATCAAGTCAAGTGAATAAATCGTCTGGTTTAGAGTTAGATAACAAGTGAAGTCTAGGTGGATTCTTCCTCGGGTATTGTCTTAATCAATTGGTTTTTCCCAAAGTTATTTTCCTCAATTCATTCTCTGTGTCTTTGCATCTTTAGCATAGTTGTTAGTTAATTTAGATAAAAATTCCTTTAATTCTTAGGCTATATAATAAAAAGAAAGTTAGCATTAGTACTTTTGGTTCCTTTGGGTTTGATAATCCGGTCTTGCCACAGCTATACTACTGTTCGATAGGTGCACTTGCCTCAATTATTGTCGTAGTTAGTTCTAGGCTCGAACATAATTAAGAACAAACTAAGTAATTATCATATAACTTAAAAATCAAATAAAAAGATTCATCTAGGTTTCATCCCCTTCAGGTATCTGAGGGGTTTAGTTCATAATGAATAAATAAAACATCGCAAGAGAAAAGATAAAACAAAACATAAGAAAAATACTAAAACTCCCTGATAGGATTGAAGGAGAATTCCGCCGTCTTGAGTATAATTCTGGCATCTTGGGATGAATCAACTAGCTATCCTCACGTTATTCCCTAACTCTGACCTTCTCAGCTTGGCTCCTTGGCCTAGCTTTCGCTGGTTTTGGCTTCTGCCGAACTCCACTTCAAGTTGCCCCATTGGGTGTTTATATAGACTTTAAGATGCCGTACTTGGCCCCTAAGTATCCTAACTTAAGTAGAATTCCTAATAGGGTGTTTGAATAGGCTTTGGAATGTGTTTCTTTACCTCCAAGTATCCTTTCCCGAATGAAATTGCTCTTTCCAGCGACAGGGACACGGCCATGGCACACGCTTGTGTTAATCGTGGCCAGGCCGTGTTCGGACTTTTAATGAGACACGACCGTGTTTATCAGGGTCCAGGCTGTGTTCTCGATGTTAGGCATGGCACGGCCGTGTGGCTTGAAGTCCAGGCCATGTCGATTTCGTGAAAAGGCCCATTTGCTTCGTTTTAGGCCCGTTTTGTGTTCTTTTCATCCTCGGGTGCTTTCCTGGGTATAAGACATGAAAAGAAAGGATTAAGAGCACCTTTTTAACAAATTAAGGGATAAATCATCCAAAAGCATATTAAATGTAGGCTTAAAATATGTTACTTTTACGGTTTATCAATACCCCCACACTTAAGCTTTTGCTTGTCCTCAAGCAAAATTCTCAACTTACAATCAAAACGAACTTTCCATGATTCTTAATTCCTATCAACAATGCTTTATCCTAATTCATAGATAATTTATACATGGATAATTCAACTCAAAGATTCCTAAAAATTCAAACAAGATAAGTCATAAATTTGTAGCACGAAAAACATAGGTGTTTCCCTTCATCTAAATAATTACCTTTAATTCAAAATTGACAAGAATTGATATCCTCACAAAAGATTAACTCAAATCACTCGAAAAGTGTTTTAAGGGTCAAAATTAAGCACTCATAAGTCGAACCTGAAAAGTTAATCCCATAGGCTTGCCTGAAAATCAAATCTCCACCACTGTAAAATGAAATGATAAACAGATCAAAAGGTCTTTGTTAGGGTTGTAACGGGGCTAGGGTTAAAGGTGTGGATAAAGGCTGAATTAGAGGGTTAGAATCAAGATTGTCTTGACAAGTTACCTATCTAGAAAAATAATTAATCTTAAATAATTACATCAATTGAGAAATAATAATACTAATAATACGAGCTTTTTCTTCAAGAATTTTGAATTTTAATGTGTAAGCTCACCTAATCACAAATGAATATACTTCGGTGTTTTTTTTATTTTTTATTTATTTTTAGAATCAAACTAAATACAAGATAAATTTAACTACCAGAATAATAAACTTAGGTAACTAGTCAAATCATATCTCGATTAAGGGGTAGTCAAAAGAAAGGGTGATAACAAATACAAAGGGTTTTGGGTTAAAATTAGCAGGTAAGTCAATAAAAGGGTTGTTAGGCTCAACGGAGTTCACTAAGGGTTAATTATAAGGGTAGGCTATTTAGTGGAGTAAGTGGGTTAAAACCTAAGTGCCTTTATCATCTCGGTATATCAAATCATAACTGTGGTCTCAACATGTATAAATGAAGCAAGTTCTAGAATAACAGTTCATAGTTGACACACTCATAATAAAAGAATGAGCATGAAAAGGAATGTATGCTCTATAAGTCTCAAAATCTCACAAAAATTATGGGTGTTTTTGACATCAGCCTTATAAATTTCAAATTTCAAGATAACATTCAAATTCCGGTTGACAACCTAAAATTTTAAAATTTTGAAAATTAGACTTATCATGCTTGATTCCCTAGTATTCCTCAAATTTAATTATTAATGCACAATTATCAATAACTTAATCTAAAACTTATCAATAGAAATCATAAATCAAAGAAAATTTCATTCAAATCGTAATATGAGAAACTTACTTTAAGATCAAGGCATAATTCAGGGATTTTCAATAATACTATAATTAACCCCCCACACTTAAGATGTACATTGCCCTCAATGTACAAAGATGGATAATATCAAAATAATCATAAAATCAGCAGACAGGGAGAGAAGTGAAACTTCCTGAATTTTGGATGAAGTCAATGAAAAGAAACCGGACAGGATTGAAGGTGAACGTGGGGAAGCGTCTCGAACCGTTTGAAATTAAATCCTTGAAGCAGCCAGTCTGATTTTATTGTATCCTAAGCTAAATCTAAATATCATAAAGAAGAAGAAGAAGAAAATAAAATAAAGTAAATTAAAAAATAAAATAAAAACAAAAATAAATAATGGAAAATGAAAGACAATTAGAAAAAGGGAGAATGAGGTTTAAATAGAGATGAAGCCTGTGTTTTGGGATTTTAAATTTTTGGGTGCGTTCAGGTGAGGTAGCCACGGCTGTGTTATAGCTGACACGCCCGTGCTCGACAAATCAGTAATTTTGCTCAGGTAGGTAGCACGACCGTGTTTAGCCCGTGGTATGCAAGTTGATAAAGTTACACGGTCGTGGGGCACGGACGTGTGAACCCCGTGTTCGACAAGTCAGTAACTTCGCACGGGTAGTTAGCACGGGCGTGGCCTAGTATCACAGCCCGTGTTGGGAAAAGAAATTCTTCTCTGGTTGTGCACGGCTACTGGCACGCCCATGGTTCATCCCCTACCTTCCACACGGCCACGAGCACGTCCGTGTGTAAGGCCGTGTGTCCTAGAAATCTACTCTTTGGTTAGCTTATGGTTAGGTGCTTAAAAGGAAAAGAATAAAAAATAAAAAATGTAAAAATAGGGTTAGTGCTCAGGTTGCCTCCCGAGAAGCGCTCGTTTATAGTCTTAAGCTAGACTTTACCTTTCATTTGTATGGTCATGGTGGTTTGAGGAGGTGAAAATCCTTTCTCATGCGATCACTTCGTTTATGAATATATAGTTTAAGTCGAGTGGTGTTTACCTCAAAAGTGCTGAATTTAGGATTGCTTACCTCGACTGTCCCGTATAGAAAGACATTAAGTACCTCAAAAGTGATTTTTTCGTTTGCCAGAAGGTTTGAATTGGTGATCGGAGGGTTTTCCTTATTCAACAATATTTGATCCCCTATTTTAAAGTGATTTGTTGTTTTTATCGGCTCGTTTGGGGTTTCCTTCGGTTTTACTTTGTTCGGTTCCTGTTCCTCTTTGATTTGTGATTCCTCCTCTTTTAGTTTGTCAACCCTAAGGCTTTGTTCCTTAGGTATTTCTTCTTTGTTGGCACGAGGTCTAAGATCTAGCTTAGCTAAGTGATTTCGTGATGCTTCCTGTAAAGAAGGTTGAACCAAATGATTATCAATAGAATTAATGTTCATACCTTTATTACTCGATGTCCTAGCTGAGTCAAGAGCTTGAAGAGTGATTGTTTCGTCGTCTACACGAAGTGTGAGTTCACCAAATTCTTCCTCTGTGTAGTCTGTCTTTATTGCATAAGGATATGGCACACGAGATTGGTACTCTGTAATTACCGGTTTTGGTAAATCATAGCACACCTCAACCTTACCTTCACTTACCATAGGTTTTTCCCTTGGTTTTGGTTCGTCTAACCCTTCACTATCGTAAATGGCTTGATTTTTTTCTCTCGGGTTAGTTTCAGTATAGCTTGCCAAGCTTCCTTGTGGGAGTTCTGAGATTAGCTTAGCAAGTTTTCCAACTGACTTAATGAGTTCCCCGACTAACTCAGTGAGTTTATCAATCGATGTTTGTTGACCTTTAAGTGTTTTCTCAGTATCTTGGAAACGGTTTTCTTTGGTTGCCATGAATTTTATCAGCATCTCTTCAATGTCCGACTTCTCTTCCTGTTGGTGAGGTGGTTGTTGAAAATCTAGAGGAAGTTCCAGTCTTTGGCTACCTTGATCATCCCACGAGAAATTGGGATGGTACCTCCAACCTGCATTATAAGTGTCACTATAAAAATTGTTTTGAGGTCTAGAATAGTTACCCGTATAGTGAGATTACTCGTTTTCCATGCCATATCCGTAGGGTGGGTACTCAGGATTCGCCACGCCTCTTAAATTCGAGTCATATTGCATTACGGGGTGTACATCGAGGTTGAAGATACTGGCAGCTTTTGTTGGTGCTGTCCTCATAACTTGCCATTGATAGTTATTTAATGCCATATTCTCTATAGACTAAAATTATCTGCCAAAAGCAAAATAGAGGAAAAATTAACAAAGTAAAAAAAAATAATAATAAATAAATAAACTGCAGAAAATAAAAAATGGTTAAAGTAATAGAAATAGAGCTTTCTTAATATTTTAGTTCCCCGGCAACGGCGCCAAAAACTTGATCGCTGTAAAATCAGAGTTTTTAAATATTTATAAAAGAATGATCAAACCTGGAGGCTAACTCTGATAACGATTGTAAGGCAAGTGTACCTATCGAACAATAGTATAGCTTAGGCAAGACCGGATATCGAACCCAAAGGAACTAAAAGTACTAATACTAACTTTCTTTTTATTATTTAGCCTTAAAAATAGAGTGAAGTTGCTTTTAACTATATTGACGAAGACTAAACTAAGGACGCAAAGACAAAAAGGATGAATAGCAAAATAACTTTGAAGAAAAACTCAGTTGATTGCGACGATACCCTCAGGAAGAATCCACCTAGACTTCACTTATTATTTAACCTTAAATTATATGATTCTTTTACTTAGCTTGATCCGTAAGATTCCCTAACCTATATTAAACCCTCTCTCAAGGTGAATAACGTCTAACCCTAGGTTAATTAGTGGAACTCTCGTTCATTTATAATAACCCCCTAGGATAGCAGTAAATCGATCAATGGACTCCCATATTAGGTTTCACCCTAATCCGGCAAAATCTCGCAACCCTATCTCCAGGTGTTCGATCAACTCCGCTTAATTATGTTAGATCTACTCTTAGGCAGGGTCTATTCCTCCTCCACCTAAGCACATTAGATTTGAATTAAGTAACATAATTAAGAACAAACTAAGTAATTATCATATAACTTAAAAATCAAATAAAAAGATTCATCTAGGTTTCATCCGCTTCAGGTATCTAAGGGGTTTAGTTCATAATGAATAAACAAAACATCACAAGAGAAAAGATAAAACAAAACATAAGAAAAATCCTAAAACTCCCTGATGGGATTGAAGGAGAATTCTACCATCTTGAGTATAATTCTGGCTTCTTGGGATGAATCAACTAGCTATCCTCGCGTTATTCCCTAACTTTGACCTTCTCAGCTTGGCTCCTTGGCCTAGCTTTCGCTGGTTTTGGCTTCTGCCAAACTCCCCTTCAAGTTGCCCCCTTGGGTGTTTATATAGACTTTGAGATGCCGTACTTGGCCCCTAAGTATCCTAACTTAAGTAGAATTCCTAATAGGGTGTTTGAATAGGCTTTGGAATGTGTTTCTTTGCCTCAAAGTATCCTTTCCCGAATAAAATTGCTCTTTCCAGCGACAGGGACACGACCATGGCACACGCCCGTTTTAATCGTGGCCAGGCTGTGTTCAGACTTTTAATGAGACACGGCCGTGTTTATCGGGGTCCAGGCCGTTTTCTCGATGTTAGGTGTGGCACGACCATGTGGCTTGAAGTCCGGGCCGTGTCGATTTCGTGAAAATGCCCATTTGCTTCGTTTTAGGCCTGTTTTGTGTTCTTTTCATCCTCGGGTGCTTTCCTGGGTATAAGACATGAAAAGAAAGGATTAAGAGCACCTTTTTACACAAATCAAGGGATAAATCATCCAAAAGCATATTAAATGTGGGCTTAAAATATGTTACTTTTACGGTTTATCACCTAACACTATACAGATGATACAAAAGTTTGTTCAGTTTGATGGTTTGTAGGATGAGGATCCTAACACACACTTAGCGAATTTTCTAGAATTCTATGATACCTTCAAAATAAATGGCGTTTCTGATGATGCCATCCATCTTCGGTTATTTCCCTTTTCTTTGAGAAATAAAGCTAAACAGTTGTTGCATTCTCTTCCACGAGGATCAATCACTACATAGGGATAAAATGACCGAAAAATTTCTGTTAAAATATTTTCTGCCGGCCAAAACGGCCAAGTTGAGGAATGATATCTCTTCTTTTGTGCAGATGGATTTAGAGACACTTTACGATTCATGAGGGAGATACAAGAATCTATTGAGAAGGTGCCCACACCATGGATTACCTTTGTGGCTACAAGTCCAAACTTTCTATAACGGTGTGAACCCCTCAACGAGGCAATTGATCGATTCAGCCACCGACGGAACCTTGAATAACAAAACTCCTGAGGCTGCCTACGAGTTTATAGAGGAGATGTCACTGAATAAATATTAGTGACAAGTCACAAGGACGAAGCCAACAAAAGCAGCCGAAGTTTTCAACCTTGACGTAGTATCCATGCTATCAAATCAGGTTGATGGTCTATGTAGTTCCTTGCAGGTACATCCAGTTATGCAGTGCGATACGAATGGAGGAGGGATGAACAACACAGAATATCCACCTTACAACCTAAGTGCAGAGAACGAACAAATGAACTATATGGGTAACAATTTTCGATCTTAAAATAACCCTTATAATAATACTTATAATCCAGGTTGGAGGAATCATTCCAATTTTTCATGGGGTGGTCAAGGAAATCAAAGACAACAACCTCCTCCAAATTTCCAACAACAGCCCTACCTACACGAAAAGAAGCTGAACCTTAAAGAGATGCTGACAAAATTCATAGCAGTGTCAGAAACATGTTTCCAAAACACTGAGACAACACTTAAAAATCAACAAGCATCGATTCAAGGGATCGAGAACCAATTAGGGCAACTCGCTAAGCTGATCTTAGAACGACCACAAGGCATCTTGCCAAGCAACACTGAGACTAACCTAAAGGAGAAACTTCAAGCCATAATAGCTCAGGATAGTGTAGGGTTAGATGAACCTAAATTAAGCTAAGAGAAGCCGGTAGAGAACGGTAAGTTTGAGGTAAGTCACGAAAAGCCAAAACCGGTAATTAAAGAGTACCAACCTCGTATACCTTATCCTAATGCGATGAAGAAGGACAACACAGATGAACAATTCGGTAAATTTCTTAAACTTTTAAAGAAATTACATATTAACTTACCGTTTCTTGAAGCTCTTTCGCAGATGCCAGATTCAAGGAAATTTTTAAAAGAGCTTTTAACAAACAAGCAAAAGTTAGAAAAGGAATCGCATATCGAATTAAACGCAGTGCGCTCAACGATGCTACAAAATAAACTACCACAGAAATTAAAAGATCCAGGGAGTTTTACAATTCCATTTTTAATTGGTAGATTATCTAACGATAATGCTTTAGCTAATTTAGGGGTGAGCATCAATGTCATGCCTTATAAAATGTTTAAACAACTAGGTCTAGGGAAACCCAAACAAACTTGGATGAGCATTTAGTTAGCTGATAAAACTATTAGAATTCCTAGGGGTGTAATTGAAGATGTTCTCGTGAAAATTGATAAATTTGTATTCCCAATAGACTTTGTCGTTTTAGACATGAATGAGGACAATAGTATCCCCTTAATTTTAGGAAGACCCTTTTTAGCATCTGCCAAGACTAAAATTGATGTTAGTGCAACAGAACTCATACTTTGTGTAGGTGACGAATCAATCAGTCTTCAAGCTCTCGACTCAGCTAGGACAATGAGTAGTCAAGGTGAGAATATAAATTCTATTAATAACCATTCGGTTAAACCTTCTTTTCAGGAAGCACCGCGAAACTACACAACTGAGCCAGATCCTAGACCTTATGCCAACAAGGAAATAACTCATCAGGAACGAAGGCTTCAGATCGATGAACTAACGAGTGGAAGACACACTTCAAGGAGAAGTTAGGGAAACACAAAGCAGAATCAACACCATTCCGTAAGACAGGCGAATTTAAGATCGGAGATCAGGTATTGTTAGATAAAGCAGACCCTCGAATGCCTCCTCCTGACCCTAATACAAATGAAGAAATCACTTTTAGGGTACTCAATGTTTTCCCATACGGAATAGTCAAGGTAAGTAATCCTACATTCGATACCGTTAAAGTAAACGCTACTCGACTTGAACTTCACCATGATAGTAGAACTGATAACATGAGAGAGGATGTACAAATCTTTAAACCACCCTGATTATGCGACTGAGAGGTAAGTCTAGCTCAAGAATATAAACAAGCGATTCTCAGGAGGCATCCCGAGAACTAACCCATTAATTTTTACATTTTTATTCTTTCCATTATTTTTCCTTTTTAGCACATAATTATAAACTAACCAAGTGTAGATTTCCAGAACCACACGGCCTTGCACACATCCGTGGACATGGCGGTGTGGGAACTATGGATGTACTTACTGACATGGTAGAGAAAGTACGACATAAGACGAAAAATATCTTCAAGCCACGACCCTCAACTGAACACCATGACCGTGCGATGCGGTCGTGGCCGACACTGTCTTACTAAATACGGGGGTGGCAACCTACACATGGGCGTGGGAGAAACGAATGAAGCATAACACGGCCATGCGACATGACCATGTGACTCGACACGCCCACGGTACACAGGCATAGGGATGTACCAGACATCAAAAATCTATTTAACCCACCCCCTCCCTCTTTTCACCTACCCCATTCTTCAGATCTTCCCCCCTTCCATACTTTTCTTCCTTAGCCCTTAGCTAAACTCTTGATCTCCACAATAGCCATGTTGAAGAAGCAGAAGGATTCAAGCACAGTTGCCCTGTGGGAGACCGATCTACATAAGTTCATGCCGACCGCTTCATCCACTCGACAAGCCAAGGGTCTTTGAGGCCATTTAACTTTTATTTTTCTTTTCTCGTTTTCTTTACTTTCGCTATCTTTACTTCTCTTCTACTAAATTTAGTTTATCTTATTTTAGTTTCTTGGTTTTAGGTTCTAAAGGCTACTAGGGAATCACACCTCGACCACGACCACCACCCCACCACAGCCTTAGAAATCACACCCGCCTCGCGAACCATCCAACAATAAGGACTTTTCAGTCCATTCATCTTTTCTTTTAGTTTTATTTCAGTTTTTACACTATTTCTCTTTATCTTTCTTGTCTTTAAATACATAATTAGTTTATTTTAAATGTGTCTTAATATTTCCTGGCTATTTCTTCACGAGCTTCCCAATTTCTTCTTCTAGCGCAGAGCTCGGTAGCAGCCACCACACCACGGGACTCTCAATTCAAGGAAACCATCCAAATTCAGAAAGTTTCACCTCTCCCTTTCTCTTAAATTTCATATATATCTTTGTACATTGAGGACAACGTACATCTTAAGTGTGGGGGGTGAATATTTATTTTAAGAAAGTGCCTAACTTTCTGCATTATTTTCAAATCCCTGAATGATATCTTGTCTTTAAGTAATTTTCTCACATTATTATGAGAATGAAATTTCCTGTGATTCATGATTTTTATTGATATGTTTTGGATTAAATAATTGATAATTGTGCAGTGATGATTTAAATTTTAGGAGACTAGAGAATCAAGCATGATAAGTGTATTTTCAAAAAATTAAAATTTTGTTAGGTTGTCTACCTGAATTTAATTATTACCTTGAAGTTTGAAATTTACAAGGTTGACATGAAAAACCCATAATTTTTGTGAGATTTTGAGCCTTTTAGAGCATACATTCTCTCATGCTCACTTTTTATTATGAGTGTGTCAACATTGATTTGTTATTCTAGAACTTGCTTCGATTATACATGTCGAGACCACACATTTGATTTGATATACAGAGATGATAAAGGCATTTAGGTTTTAACCCACTTAATCCACTAAAAGCCTACCCTCATAATTAACCTCTAGTGAGCACATTTGATCCTAACAACCCTTTTATTGACTCACCAGCTAATATTAACCCAAAACTCTTTGTATTTGTCATCACCATTCCTTTTGACCACCCTAATATTGAGATTTGATTTGATCAGTTGCCTAACTATGATCTTTATTTTAATAGTTACATTCATTCTTTATTAAATACGTGATTTGTTCTTAAAAAAATGAAGTATATTCATTATTAGTTCTATGATTAAATGAGCTTATACATGTAAATTCCAAATCTTGAAGAAAAAGCTCATATTATTAGTTTTCAATTGATGTAATTATTCCTTATCAGTTCGTTATTTCTAGTTAGGTAATTTTTCAAGTCAATCTCAATTCTAACCCTCAGCCTTTATCCACACCTTTAACCTAAGCCCCGTTATAACCCTTTTTAAAGACCTTTTGATCTGTGTATCATCTCATTTTACAATGATAGAGATTTGATTTTCAGGCAAGCTTATGGGATTAACTTTTCATGTTCGACTTTTGAGTGCTTAATTTTGAACCTTAAACACTTTGAGTGATTTGAGTGAATCTTTAGTGAGGATGTCAACTCCTGTCAATTCCGAATCAGAGGTAATTATATAGGTAAAGGGAAATGCTTATGTTTTCGTGCTATAAAAACTATGACTTTGATTGTTTGAATCTTTAGGACCCTTTGAGTTAAATTATCAATGTATGAATTATCTTTGAATTATGATGAAACATTATTGATGAATATTATGAATCGAGGAAATTCATTTTAATTATGAGTTGAGAATTTTTCTTGAGGACAAGCAAATCCTTAAGTGTAGGGGTATTTGATAACCTGTAATATGAACATATTGTAATCCCACATTTAGCATACTTTTGGATGATTTAAGCCTTGAATTGTGTAATTTGGTGCTCTTAATCCTTTGTTTTTATGTTTTATACTCAGAAGAGCACCGAAGGATGAAAAGAATGAGAAACGGGCCCAAATGGAGTAAATGGGCCATATTACGAAATCAACACGGCCTGGGCCCAAGACCACATGGTCGTGCCTCCTTAATAGTCTCGAACACGGCCTGGGCACGACTCACACGGACGTGTGCCATGGGCGTGTCCCTGCTGTGAGAAAGAAGAGTTTCAGTCGGATTAGGGTACTTAGAGGCAAAGAAAGCCATTCCAAAAGCCTATATAAACAGCCTAGAGGCCATCCTTCAGGGGGCGTCCAGCTAGGCCAAGGAGTCGAACCAGAGAGGTCATAATTGTGGGATTCACTCGAAGAAAGCCTGTTGATTCATCCCAAGAAGCCGGAGTTATACTCAAGACGGAGGATCTCTCCTTCAATTCCTTCAGGGGTTTTTAGGGTTTTGTTATGTTTTGTTTTATCTTTTCTTTTGAGATGTATTCTTTTATCATTATGAACTAAACCCTCAAATACCTGAGGGGGATGAAACCTAAGATTAATCTTGTTATCGTTTGTTGAACTATATGATAAATACTTGATTTGTTCTTAACTATGTGTTCTTAATTCTTGTTTTGGTATTTCCGGGATATTGATTCAAGTATTGATGTGCTTAGGTGGTGGAGCAAAAGTCCCTGCCTAAGAGTAGATCTAGCATAGTTAAGCAGAGTTGCTCGCGCGCCTAGAAATAGGGTGACGAAAATCTGCTGAATTAGGGTCAACCTAATATAGGAGTCCATAGATCGAGTTAATGCAATTCTAGGGGTTTTAATTAGAAAGAGATTTCAATTAATCAACCTAGGGTTAGACGTTAGTAGCCTCAAAAGAGGTATTAATATAAATTAGGGAATCATACGGATCAAGTCAAGTGAATAAATTGTCTGGTTCAGAGTTAGATAACAAGTGAAGTCTAGGTGGATTCTTCCTCGGGTATTGTCTTAATCAATTGGTTTTTCCCAAAGTTATTTTCCCCAATTCATTCTATTTGTCTTTGCATCTTTAGCTTAGTTGTTAGTTAATTTAGATAAAAATTCCTTTAATTCTTAGGCTAGATAATAAAAAGAAAGTTAGTATTAGTACTTTTGGTTCCTTTGGGTTCGACAATCCAGTCTTGCCACAACTATACTACTGTTCAATAGGTGCAGTTGCCTCAATCGTTGTCGCAGTTAGTTCTAGGCTCGATCATTCTTTATATAAATTTTTAAGACTCTGATAGACACGATCACTACCATTCTCGTGTCGAAGAAGCGGGAGGACCCTAGCACAGTCTCCCTATGTGAGACCGATTTACATGAGTTCATGCTGGCCGCTTCATTGACCCAACAAGCCAAGGACATTTGAGTCCATTTAATTTTTCTTTTTCTTTTCTCTTCTCCTTTATTTTCCTTCCCTTTATCTTTCTTGTCTTTAATTTTTATTCTTACATTTTGTTTTCTTTGATTTAGGCTCTAAAGGCTATTAGGGAATCACCACACCACGCCCTTAGAAATCACACCCACCTCAGGAACCATTTAACGATGAGGACTTTTTAGTCCATTAATCTTTTCTTTTAATTTTATTTTACTATTTATACCCTTTTTCTTTATCTTTCTTGTCTTTAAATACATAATTAGTATATTTTGAATTATTCTTATTATTTCCTGGCTATTTCTTCACGAGTTACCCAATTTCTTCATCTAGCGCAGTGATTTTTAGCGGCCACCATACCACCCCCAGAGACGCATCCTCAAACTTATCTTTCACCTCCAAATCAAGTTTCTACACTTCCAACTCAAGGAATCCATCCACAATTTAGGAAGTATCACCTCTTCCTTTGTAACATCCTAAATTAGGGGTTGTGCATTTGGAGCATAACTCAAGTGTTAGTAGGCTTTAAGTGGGGTTGGTGATGTTTTAAGGGTTTTTAAAACTCTAGGATTAAAAGGGAGTGCATTGGAAATTTTTGAAATTTTTAGGTTAAAAGGGGAAATTGGGCTAAGGAGGCCTTAAAGAAAATTTCAGGAGTTTATGGACATGAACTTGGGCTTAGTAAAGTGGCTTGGGACGCTACTTTAGGGGCCTTGGAGGCTTGCGCATGAGGGAAGAGGTTCGAGTAACGCGGGGTGCATCAGAGACTTTTATTTTCCTTTTCGCGTCAACTAGAGAAATTGGGCTAGGTAGGCCTTAAAAATAAATGGCAAGGTTTATGGACATGAAAGTCGGATTGGTAAAGTGGCTCCCATGCCCCACTTAAGGGCCTGGAATGACGCCTGGCGCAGGTCTTGAGTTCGAGGAGTGGGAGCAGTAGTTGGGCGTTTTATTTTTGGCTTTTGGCGTTAAGACAAGGGGGAGCTAACAAGAGAGCGCTTAAAAGAAATTGTGGCTAGTTGTGTCACAAAGGAATGCCTTGGCAGAGTGGCTATGGGCGTTAGTGCAGCTGCTCCATCAGGTCCCATGTTCGAACCATGGGGGCAGCAGTTTGGTGCTTTATTTTTGCAAGTTGGTGTGAAGGGAGAGAGAGCTGGTGGTCTGCACATGGACTCTCAAGGGGGGATAAGGATAAGCTTGATGTTTGCTTTTAAATTCGACTGGAAGAGTTGATATTATTATTTTATTTATTTAATTGAAGAGGTGATGAGGGGATAAGGATTTATTTATTTTAAATTCTTTTTGAATGGATGTTGAAGAGGTAAATTAGGAGATTATTTTGGATTTGGATAAGTAAAGATGTGGTGGCCCAAATTGGGTGTCTTTGGTTGTTGAAATTCGGCCATGTGAGGAGGATAAGTGCCGAATAGTGTAGTATATTTAGAGATATTTAGAGAGTGGCTATCTTTTGTTAGTTCCTTTTTCTTTTTAATTGTTTTCATTGTACCGAAATTTCCAAGAAGCAAAAAGGCTATTCGTGTTTCTTTTTCTCCTCTAATTATTAGCATCAGCCGAATACCATACAAATCTTTCTTTTTCTCTCCTTTTTGTTCTAGCCGAATCTACTCCACTCTTTTGCCAAAATCTTCTCTCTTCCATTAGGTATACTTTGGCCGAATAGCAAGTGAACACAGATTCTTTTCAGGATTTCTTCTTCAATCGGTTTGTAAGAGGTAAGTGGACATAGCTGAATGACTTTTGTTTGGTTTTCGGGATTTATGGTTATGGCCGAATGGCCTATGACTCATATTAATGTGATTAAAGCCGATTGTAGGAAGGAGGACAGCCTAACGCTGTGGATATTCGGGATTTGGTGATCATCTGGGTAAGGTCTCAATATTTGAATCTGTTATTAATTAATTTAGAAGCCGGAGGTTAACTATGGATGTGATTTCAAGGTTTAGCCGATTACAAGTGGAGTGTGTGGCTTCGGGATTTGATTGGAAATCAAATCGGTTTAAGGTAAGTACCGCAAATGAGCCTTCGGGATTTAGTTATTATAGCCGAATAGGCCTATGTCACTAACTTGGATGTTGGCCGAATATAGGGGTTAAAGGATCTAGCACAGTAGATTGGATCTTCGGGATCTAGGATTCGCGATAGTAACAGGTGTGTACTTACATACTTCATAGTTAGTAAATTGTTAATAAATTGTATGTGTTAAACCGGATATGTGTAGATCTAGATGGATACCATAAGGGTATGGGCAAGGATTCGGGTAAGTCCGTTTCAATATGAGCTTGCAATATGATGCATGTTGATGCATGACATATTTGATATATGTGATACATAAAATATGGCCTATGATAAATTCAGTATATGTTATTATTTAAGCATGTTTGGCATGATTTCTTTTATATGCACATTGTATTATGGTGGGTGATATGTGTGGAGGGGGAAGTGATATCCGTGTCCTTGGGACACCAGAGGTTTGGCACCTCCAGTGGTTTGGTACCACATATTTCATGACTTTGGGTCACCAGAGGTTTGGCACCTCATAGCGACTTGTCCCAGTGGCTTAGCACCACAGTGGGTTGGCCCCACGGTTGATATTATGGGATCGTCGCCAGTGATTTGGTATCATACGTGGGTTGGCCCCACAACTTATTATTTGTGACATTGAGTCACCAGTGGTTTGGCACCACAACATTGATGGATATCGTGACTTTGGGTCACCAGTGGTTTGGCACCACCAGTGGTTTGGTACCACACGGGGTAGAGAAAGGAGTTATGGATGGCTAGGTTGGGTGCATGCTAAATTTAGTTATGAATTGTGTAAGCTGTTGCATTAATCGGGGGAGGGGTTATACACTGAGTCTTGGTGACTCACCTTCTCCCTTAACTTTTTCAGGTGACTCGTAGATCACGGATGAGGAGCCGGATGGACTCGAGGTGGCCATGCAATGGAAAAATTTAGTTTACATAGACTTTGGTTTATTTTTATTTTATTCTTATTTTATTTAATCGAGTTGTAATAAGGCCCATGAAAGCTTTAAGTATTTTTACTAAGTATCTTTATTATTATGTTTATTACGGATTGACAACTTAAATATTAATTGCAAATGATTTTACTTCCTTAAGTATAAAAATTATATGTTAAAGTTTTAGTTCGGGAATTTGGTAACAACCTGATTTATTTTGAAATTTTAAATACACAAGGTTTTCCTTTCTAAAAAAAAATAATAAATTTATTTACTTCACCTTTAAGGCGAAATATTTTCAAACGTTTTTCCGCAGTGACATGCCAGATCCGGTCAGGGCTCGTGGGTCGGGTTTGGGGTGTTACATCCTTTCTCACTTAATTTAATGTTATTAATCTCTAGAATATCTATCTTTGTACATTGAGGGCAATGTACATCTTAAGTGTGTGGGTGAATTTTAAGTCCTAACTTTTCGCATTATTCTCAAATCCCTTAATCTTGTCTTGTTTTTAAGTAATTTTCTCATGTTACTATTAGAATGAAATTTCCTTTGATTCATGATTTTTATCGATATGTTTTGGATTAAGTTATTGATAATTGTGCAGTGATGATTTAAACTTTAGGAGACTAGAGAATCAAGCATGATAAGTCTATTTTCAAAATTAAAATTTTGTTAGGTTGTCTACCTGAACCTAATTATTACCTTGAAATTTGAAATTTACAATGTTGATATCAAAAACCCATAATTTTTGTGAGATTTTGAGCCTTTTAGAGCATATATATTTTTCTTGCTCACTTTATTGATTATGAGTGTGTCAACATTGATTTGTTAGTCTAGAACTTGCTTCGATTATACATGTCAAGACCACATCATTGATTTGATATACAGAGATGATAAAGGCACCTAGGATTTAACCCACTTACTCCACTAAAAGCCTACCATCACAATTAACCCCTAGTAAACCCCTTTGAT
Source organism: Gossypium bickii (assembly GCA_025503065.1). Taxonomy (NCBI): domain Eukaryota; kingdom Viridiplantae; phylum Streptophyta; class Magnoliopsida; order Malvales; family Malvaceae; genus Gossypium; species Gossypium bickii. The sequence continues at coordinate 98,113,693 of CP106716.1, forward strand.
CTTAACAAACCATTTATTGACTCAACCACTAATATTAACCCAAAACCCATCTTGTATTTGTTATCACCATTTCTCTTGACTACCATTATATCGAAATTTGATTTGATCAGTTGCCCAACTACATTCTCTATTTCAATTGTTAAAATCTATTTACTTGATTTGTTCTTAAAAAAACATTATCATTAGTTCTATGTTCTATGAGCTTAAACAGTTAAATTCACATCTTCAGAAGAAGCTCGTGCCATTAATATAATTATTCAGTATCAGTTCATTGTTTCTAGCTAGGTAATTTGTCAATTCAATCTTGATTTTAACCCTCTAATTCAGCCTTTATCCAGAGCTTTAACCCAAGCTCTGTTACAACCCCTAAAAGACCTTTTGATATGTGCATCATCTCATTCTATAGTGGTGGAGATTTGATTTTCATGCAAGCCTATGGGATTAACTTTTCATGTTCGACTTTTGAGTGCTTAATTTTGAGCCTTAAACACTTTGAGTGATTTGAGTGAATCTTTAGTAAGGATGTCCACCCTTGTCGATTTTGAATTAAAGGTAATTATTTAGGTAAGGGGAAACACCTATGTTTTCGTACTTTAAAAACTATGACTTTGATTGTTTGAATATTTAGAACCCTTTTGGTTAAATTATCAATGTATGAATTACCTTTGAATTATAATGAAACACTATTGATGAACATTATGAATTGAGGAAGTTCATTTTAATTGTGAGTTGAGAATTTTGCTTGAGGACAAGCAAATGATTAAGTGTGGGGGTATTTCATAAACTGTAATATGTACATATTTTAATCCCACATTTAGCATACTTTTGGAAGATTTATCCCCTGAATTGTGGAATTTGATGCTCCTAATCCTTTAATTTCATGTTTTAGACTTAGAAAAGCATCAGAGGATGAAAAGAACGAGAAACGGGCCAAAAATGAAAAAAATGGGCCAAATTAAGAAATCCACACGGCCTGGAGTTTGCCTCACGGTCGTGCCACATTAGCAGACCCGAACACGACCTAGGCTCGATTTACACGGGCATGCTACACGGGCATATCCCTACCGTGATTCATTTTAATTCCATTCGGATTAGGTTACTTAGGGGCAAAGAAAGACATTCTGAAAGCCTATATAAACACCCTAAGTGTGACCTAAAAGGGGAAGGCCGAAGGACGAAGCCAAAAAGGGTCAAATTGTGGGATTTACTCGAAGATAGCCAGTTAATTCATCTCAAGAAGCCGGAATCATACTCAAGACTGAGGATCTTCCCTTCAATTTCCTTCAGGGGGTTTTAGGGTTTTTCTTATGTTTTGTTTTATACTTTCTTCTAAGATGTATTCTTTTATGAACATGAACTAAGCCCCTCAAATACCTGAGGGGGATGAAACCTAAGACGGATCTTGTTATTGTTTTCTGAACTGTATGATAAATACTTGATTTGTTCTTAATTATGTGTTCTTAATTCTTGCTTTGATATTTCAGGATATTGATTCAAGTATTGATGTGCTTAGGCAGTGGAGCAAAAGTCCCTATTTAAGAGTAGATCTAGCATAGTTAAGTGGAGTTGATCGCACTCCTAGAGATAGGACGATGAAAATCTACCGGACTAGGGTCAAACCTAATATGGGAGTCCATAGATCGAATTAATGCAACTCTAGGGGTTTTAATTAGAAAGAGATTTCAATTAATCAACCTAGGGTTAGATGTTAGTAGCCTCAAGAGAGGTATTGATATAAATTAGGGAATCCTACTAATCAAGTCAAGTGAATAAATTGTTTGGTTCAGAGTTAAATAATAAGTGAAGTCTAGGTGGATTCTTCCTCGGATATTGTCTTAATCAATTGGTTTTTCCCAAAAGTATTTTCCCCAATTCATTCTCTATGTCTTAGCATATTTAGCTTAGTAATTAGTTAGTTTTAGATTAAACAACAATTCCCTTAATTCTTAGGTTGAATAATAGAAAGATAGTAATTACTAATACTCTTGGTCCTTGAGGATACAATATTTCCGGTCTTGCCATAGCTATACTACTAAATGATAGGTGCGCTTACCTTATTCGTTGTCATAGTTAGTTTCTAGGCTCGATCATTCATTATATAAATATTAAGACTTTCAGACACGATTAATGATTCAATTATCTGATCAAATAAAATAATATTACTATGGTTCGAGAGAAAGTAAAAGTCTCTACTTCGACTCGGACATGACAGTGGAAGTGTGTTGAATCAAGAATAGATAGTAAGCGCCTTTATTATGGATGTTTTATTCTGTCTCTACTTATGAAAGGCCAAGTCGACACAATAGGCGTTGCGATGCGAAGAGCTTTGCTTGGAGAACTAGAAGGAACATGCATTACACATGCAAAATTTGAGAAAATACCGCACGAATATTCTACCATAGTAGGTATTCAAGAATCAGTCCATGAAATTTTAACGAATTTGAAAGAAATTGTATTGAGAAGGAATTTGTATGGAACTCGTAACGCCTTTATTTGTGCCAAGGGTCCCGGATATGTAACTGCTCAAGACATCATCTTACCACTTTCTATGGAAATCGTTGATAATACACAGCATGTAGCCAGCCTAACCGAACCAATTGATTTGTGTATTAGATTACTGATAAACCGTAATTATAACATATTTTAAGCCAACATTTAGTATGCTTTTGGATGATTTATCCCTCGATTTATGTAAAAAGGTGCTCTTAATCCTTTCTTTTCATGTCTTATACCCAGGAAAGCACCCGAGGATAAAAAGAACACAAAACGGGCCCAAAAAGGAGTAAATAGGCTATATCACGAAATCGACACGGCCTAACCCAGAGACTACACGGCCGTGCCACGCCAATCATCTAGAACACTGCCTTCTCCTGATTCACACGACCGTGCCTCATTAAAGAAGTCCGAGCACAACCTGACCATTATCCACACGGGCGTGTGCCATGGATGTGTCCGTGTCGCTGGAAAAAGCAATTTCAAGAGCCTATATATAACCCCTAAGTACCACCTTTGAGGGGGGCGTCGAGCTAGGCCAAGGAGCCAAGCCGGAAAGGTCAGAATTGTGGGAATCGCTCGAAGTTAGCCAGTTGATCCACCCCAAGAAGTCGGAATTATACTCAAGACGGTGGATTTCTCCTTCAATTCTTTCAGGGAGTTTTAGGGATTTCTTATGTTTTATTTTATCTTTTCTCTTGAGATGTTTTCTTATTTTGTTATGAACTAAACCCCTCAGATACCTAAAGGGGATGAAACCTAGATGAATCTTATTATTTGATTTCTGAGTTATATGATAAATACTTAGTTTGTTCTTAATTATGCATGCTTAATCCAAATCTGATGTGCTTAGGTGGAGGAGGAATAGACCCTGCTTAAGAGTAGATCTAGCATAATTAAGTGGAGTTGATCGCACGCCTAGAGATAGGGTGACGAGATTTTTTCAGATTAGGGTGAAACCTAATATGGGAATCCATAGATCGATTTATTGCTATTCTAGGGGGTTATTATAAGAGAACGAGAGTTCCACTAATTAACCTAGGGTTAGACGTTATTCGCCTCTAGAGAGGGTTTAATATACGTTAGGGAGTCTCACGGATCAAGCTAAGTAAATAAATCATATGATTCAGGGTTAGGTAACAAGTGAAGTCTAGGTGGATTCTTCCTGAGGGTATCGTCGTGATCAATTGAGTTTTTCTCCAAGTTATTTCCCAATTCGTTCTTTTTGTCTTTGTATCCTTAGCTTACTCGTCGTTAATTTAGATTAAAACAACTTCAGTTTATTTTAGGCTAAACAATAAAAAGAAAGTTAGTATTAATACTTTTAGTTCCTTTGGGTTCGACAATCCGGTCTTGCCTAAGCTATACTACTGTTCGATAGGTACATTTGCCTTTAATCGTTGTCAGAGTTAGTTTCTAAGTTCTATCATTCTTTTACAAATTTTAAAGCTCTGATTTCAGTGATCAATTACAAATTGAGAGAAATAGAGGATACGGTATAAAAACGCCAAAAAACTTTCACGATGGAAGTTATCCTATAGATGTTATATTCATGCCTGTTCGAAATGCGAATCATAGTAGTCATTGTTATGGGAATGATAATGAAAAACTAGAGATACTTTTTCTAGAAATATGGAAAAATGGAAGTTTAACTCTGAAAGAAGCACTTCATGAAGCCTCTCGCAATTTGATTGATTTATTTATTCCTTTTCTACATGCGGAAGAAGAAAACTTACATTTAGAAAACAATCAACACGATGTTACTTTACCTTCTTTTTTTTTTCTGTTTCATGATAGATTAGTTAAACTAACAAAAAAGAAAAAAGAAATAGCATTGAAATATATATTTTATTGACCAATCAGAATTGCCTCCCAGGATCTATAATTGTCTCAAAAAGTCCAATATACATACATTATTGGACCTTTTGAATTACAGTCGAGAAGACCTTATGAAAATTGAACACTTTTGCATAGAAGATGTAAAACAAATATTGGGCATTCTAGAAAAGAAGTAGAAAAAGCATTTCAAAATTGATTTATCAAAATTTTTAATCCAATGGATTTTGAACCTTCAGCACAATCCATAGATTCAGACCAGAATTGAATAAATGTATCTAGGGAGAATTCACTCTGCCTTTGAAGAGGCTACTCCCTAGATATGAACATCATGATATTTTTTTTTAATTGATTCAATTTAAAAAAGACCTAAAGTTAGGGATTTATCAATCAGTAATGTTGCTCCAATACCCAACCAAAGGGCTACTGCAGTACCAATAAAAAAAATGGTTGTCGCTACTGGACAACGAAATGGATTTTGGAATTTATTAACATTTTCCAAAAACGTGATCGTTAATAATAATCGCTGCATAATGAAACCATTAAAAGAACACCCAATAACCTTTTAGGTACTATACGAAGTATTTGAAATATAGGAAAGAAATACCATTCAGGTAATATCTCCAAAGGAGTTGCAAATGGATCCGCGGGTTCACCAATCATTGAAGGTTCTAGAACCGCTAAGCCCACGTTACAAGCAATAGTACCAAGAATTACTACTGAAAAAATATATAAAAGATCATTAGGCCATGCGAGTTCCCCATAATAATTATGACCCATACCTTTAGCTAATTTAGCTCTTAATATAGGATCGTTCAAGTCAGGTTTTTTTGTTATTAGGATAGGTGAATTTTTCTAGATCCATCCCCCAAAGGAACCGGACATGATAATTTTTCATCATCCGGCTCAAGCAAAAGTCAATCAAATCAAATGGATACAAACGGATACCGATAAAATAAATCTATATTCTATATGTTTAAAATAAATCTATATGTTATCCCCACATATATGAATGGTTCCATATGTAAGAAAAAAGTTACCCGATTCCATTTTACGGAGTTACAATTATACATTCCAAGGAATTCGTACAAAGTTGATCGTGATCAAGTGCTTTATGGGTCGTCTTAGGCCTTGCGATTCACCTTTATCCCAAAAATATATCGAGATTTTTTACATACAAAGGATTTACTTGTTACTAATATATTCTAGCCTTTTCTCTTCTTTAGATCCCTTGTTTCACTCCGATAGTATAATTAAATCGGGTCGATACAGAAGAAATGAATGCATTTTCATACTATTAAGATGAGAAAGTAAAAAAAAACTAAAATCTAATTTGGATTATGCCAAATCACTTATTCTACTGGATCTTATGGAGCCCTATTTATACACAACATCGTCAGGTCTAATCATAGAAAAGATTCTCTTCAAGCAAACCAGCCTATCCTTTGTATGGGGCTTATACGGTGGTTGAAACAAAGACACATTTGGTTGTGAATTCCAATGTAGCAAATAAAAGCATATTTCTGCACTGCCCAATCAATAGTTCAAGTCACACACTCCCATAATCCAATTTTTCTTCGGGAAATTCCCTTCAACTATTCATGTCATATCAAATAAATAATAGAATATTTTTGTAGTTGGAAGGAAATATCCAAATACATGTCTTATTTTTTTTTCAATAATCCATATTTGTAGCAATGAAATACTATTGTTCCTCCCCCAAGTAATAAGATAAATTATTGGTTACAATACAACTATGGTCTATATTCTCTATAAAGGACCAGAAATGCCTTGTTTACGTATCATTAGGAAATGTATTAACATAAACACAGCAGTAAGAAGGGGTAATACAAAAGTGTGTAAACTATAAAAACGGGTCAAAGTGGATTGTCCCACACTAGCACTTCCACGTAATAACTCTACCAAAGGCGATCCTATTACGGAATAGCTTCCGAACGCTTCATTACAATTTTGATCGCCTAATAACCAATTTGGTCCCGAGGTAAGGAATAACTGTTACGCCAAAAGATGCGATCAACACACGTAACCACGCTCAGTAACTCCAAGTTAGTTCGCAAGGTTTTTAAAACCGCCATGAGATAGACACGAAATATGTGCAGGATCACCATTAAGACCATCATACTTGCCGACCATCGATGAACCGATCGGATTAACCAACCAAAGTTAGCTTCCGGTCATTATGTAATCAATGCGAAGCAAAACCCTCGATGCGGTTGGACGATAGTAAAAGTCATAGCAAATCTCGTAGCTACTTGTACCAAAAAAACAAGTAAGCGTAATTCCTCCTAGACAATAAAATATGTTAACATGAGGAGGAACATATTTACTAGTTATATCATCTGCAATCGCCTGAATTTCGAGGCACTCTTCGAACCAATCATAGACTTTATTGAGATATGTAAACCAAGAGGACCCCCTCCCCCCGAGAACCGTACAGAACGGGACATGAGAGTTTCTTCTCATCCAGCCCCTCGCGAAAAAAAATGACTAAAAAGATATTTAATTCTTAAACTTAAGATATACGGGTAGTTAATGAATAATTGAATCTTTGGATTCTTTGCTTTACGATTTTATCTGATCTATTAAAAATTTGTATATCTTGTTTGGATCTATTAGATATATATATAAGTATAAGGAATTAAACATGGATTCTTTTTCTAGATAATGTCTTATCTTGGTTTTGCTATAATGTTATAACGAATCTTTATTTTGTTTTTTTATCATATTCATATCAGATTCAGATAAATTGAACAATCAAATAAAATTAAACTCAAATTTTCGCGGGCGAATATTTACTCTTTCTCTAGTTCAGTTGTCGGGTTAACCATGACCTCTCAGAATCAAAATAAAAAGAAATGCAGTGGTCTTTGGTTTGTTCCGCCATCCTCCCCGATAAATCATTAGGATTTGTTTTCAATAGAATCCTCCGCATTCACGGGTTTCGTCGTCCCCATCGCTCTCGATTAATGCTTAGGTCTAAATTCTCTAATGGAGCCTTAATTTAAATTTTATATTTCTATTTATTTAATAAAATAAAAATAAAATTTGTTCTTGAGTCAACCTTCTCAGTCTTTATTGACTTAAGTTAAGGCTCTTGATTTTTTCTTCAAGGAACAGATATTCATCTAATTATTGATGAATCTCTATTGATGCTCTATTACATTGCTCTTTATGAGATGCTTCATAGACCTTACATATTGGAATCCTATATCATTTCATTGCTATTTCTGTTTCTCTCTTTGTCTCATCCTTCTATTTATCCACATACTTTTTATTTTGCTTCACAATTTCGATCTATTCATAATCAAATTGGTTTTGTCTTTTACTTAATGCAAAAAAAAAAAAAAATCAGTTGCTATAATGATATGACCAATATATCATATCTTGACTGATTTTTTGGATCCACATAATCCGAAGCGATGAGTTGGGTGCTATAGTTATTAGCTTATACTGTGGTCCGCCTATTTTTTTTTTTTGAATCCTAAACCTAAAAAACCCAACGAGTCACACACTAAGCATGGCAATTATATCAAATGATCAATCAAATTTTTATTTAACCTTATAGAATTTCCTTAGAGAATTTAGAACTTCTCATTTTTTTATTTTTATGTTCAATCAAAAAATAAAAGAATTTGTCATTTTTTGTTCGATCACAGAATAGAACGTAGAGACAAGTAGAGTTGTATTCTTATTATTCTTCGTCTATAAATATCCAAATTTTGATTCCTAATACCCCATAGATAGTTCGAACTTTATAAGAGCAATACTCAATTTTCGCTCTAATGGTTTGTAGAGGAACCCTACCTTCTCGGATCCATTCGACACGTGCGATTACTTTTCCGTCGATATGCCCTACAATTTGTATTTGAATTCCTTTTGTATCACTTGCTCAGTTAATTCAATAGCCTTTTTCATTGCCTTTAGAAATGAAACTCAATTGTTTAATTGTCCGGCTGTAAATTCGGCAAGAATATTAGAGTGCCCATAAGGATTTCCAATTCTTGTAATAGCAATGTTGAGTTTTCGGTTCAAACATTTAAGTTCTTTTTGCATATTCATCTGTAGTTCTTCAAGTTTTCGTGGCTTATCTTCAATTAATAATTTAGGAAATCCCATATAGATTATCACCTGAATTAGATCCAGTCTTTTTTGAATCTCTATACGTGCAATTCCCTCGACACCAGAAGATAGTCTCATATTTTTTTGTACATAATTCTTGATATAGTCTCTTATTTTTTTTATCTTCTTGTAGACCCTCGGAATACTTTTTCGGTTGTGCAAACCAAAGAGAATGATGACTTTGGGATGTACCAAGTCTGAAACCAAGTGGATTTATTTTTTGTCCCATAATCCTCCACTATTATATATTAGGATATGTCATATTTGTGTTCTTATTTATCTCTTTTTTAGCTATCCTAGCCATCAGGTTTTTTTGGTTTTGGGCGCAGCATATATCTGTCAAGTGGTTCAAATTCAAGATCTTTCAATGCAATAGTTATATGACAAGTGGGTCTTTTTATCAGATAACTCCGTCCTCGAGCTCGAGGTTTTAGTCTTTTTCAGAGTAGTTCCCTCATTTACTGCGACTTGACTAATGATTAAACTTGCTTCATTGAAACCCCTATTATGACGAGCTTTTGCTGCTGCAGAATAAACCAATTTTAAAATGGGATACCATGCTCGATAAGGCATAAGTTCTAGTATCATAAGTGTTTCTTCGTAGGAACGTCCACGAATCTGATCAATTATTCTTCGTGCTTTGTGAGCAAACATACATATATGTTGACCTAAAGCGTATACTTCGTCTGAAGTTGTATATAGGTTCCTCTTGTGTTTCTTTATCTTTATCACAAAGTTTACCTCTCACTAATGAATTCATAAATTAATCTCTATTTTTTTATTATAATTTATTATAATAATATTAATGACGAGATTTAATAAGAACATTAAGAAGATTGTGGGGAAAATGACAGAGACTTATAAAGATTGGCATAAGAAGTTACCATTTGCCCTCTATGCTTATTGAACATCTATCAGAACCTCCAATGGGGCAATGCCTTTCTCATTGGTCTATGGAATAGAGACATTTTTGCCTATTGAAGTCAATATTCCTTCTCTCCAAGTTTTTTAAGAATTAAAGTTGGATGAAACAGAATGGATCCAATCTCGATATGATCAGTTGAACTTGATTAAAGAGAAGAGGTTGAAAGCTATCTGTCATGGCCAGATGTACCAAAAACGAATGATACGAGCTTACGACAAAAAGGTTCGCCCTAGAGAATTCCATGAAGGGGACCTGGTATTGAAAAAGATCTCGCCCATACAAAAGGACTTCAGAGGGAAATGGATACCAAATTGGGAAGGACCTTGTGTGGTAAATAAGGCCTTTTTTGGAAGAGCGCTGATTTTGACCGAGATGGATGTAAAAACCTACCTAAACCTATGAATTTGGATTCAGTCAAGAAATACTTCACCTAAAAAAAAAGGGGGAGAGGCCAAAGCAAAAACTCGCAAAAGGGCGCCTTGAGACCAAAGAGGTTTTGAGTTGAAAACTTAGGAATGGGCAGCTCAATTTTGGATAGAAGATTGGGCATATGGTAGTCAGAGAAACGTTACATCTTGGGGCATCAATGAAGTACTCTTGATCTCCTAAACACATATCAGGCTCAAAATAGTCCTCAAAAAGTTTGTTCGGAAAAGTTCATACTGCGATATTTAGGGCATCTAATTTCATCTTACTCATTTGTATTTTAGCAATGTTTGCTATTTTGATTAATTTATTCATTTCGAACTTTGCTCCCAATAAATTTCAATCTTGTTCATTGCTACAACCTTTTTTCAAGCATTTTTACATTGAAATAACGACTAATGGATTAACAATATTCAAGTAAAAGGATTTCTGCATATTGCTCTGAAAGGTTTCTAAATAGTACAAGGACCTAAAACAGGACCATTAGTTAGAACTAACTAAATCTAAGGGTTGGAAATATCGGGGAATGAATAGTTTAAATTGCGATTACTTCTTCAGGTTTCCTGTCAAAGATACCATATTTGAACAAGAAGGCAAGGTAACACGTCAGTTATGGAACCTTGACGAACAACGAGTTATGTCAACCTAAGTACTAAAAGGGAACCATCATCAAAAGATGACATTCTGCATTCATGCAAATATCATTCATATACATCTAGTTAAGAGCATTTGACTCATTTTGATCATAATATCCTAACCGCTTGGCATAAGTATAGGCTTATGAAATAGATTCTACAGGTCATGTTTTCCAGAGAACAGTGTAACAAATCAGTGAAACCACAAATCCTATACCCTTAAAGTTGTAGTGGGTCGGATTGAAGTCACCACATTAAAAGATTTGTTAAAGTATCAAATATGTCATTCTCTCTATTTTTATTATAGGAAAATAGGTATTTGAAATTATTTTTTTGGTGTTTTTCAATTTAAAAAATAATATTAAGAAAATAAAAATTATTTCAAAAACCGAATAAATTTGTAATTTTCTGAGTATTCTAATACTAACATGCATGGAGTGAGGATTGGAAGGAAAATGGTTAATGCCCCCCTTGTCTATTGCATTGAAAAACCTGAGGCCTTTTGTCTGCTTTAGTTTTGTTTGGTATCAAAAGATTGGTACCTTCAGTATAAAGAGTTGAGAGACAATCAAACAAATGAATAATAATCCAACCAAAAGAAAATTCCAACAAAAAATAATGATGGTACAATTTTTCTTTGACCTTTCTAACTTCATAGAAATTGTTTTTAAATATTAATTAAGGACTTAATAAATTTTTAATTTTGCTCGTAGAATTAAAAAGAACTCAATGATTAATTAAAATATAGTTTATTTTTTCATTTAATACTAAAGAATTTAAAAGAATTGAGGACATGAAAAAAGAAAGTAAGTAATAACATCAAAAATAATATGTTAAAAAAGAATAAATTAAAATGCTATTCTTTAAAATAATTTTATACAATTGTAGTGGGTATTTAAATAGATTTTTTTAGAATTTTAAAAATTAAAAATTTATATATCTAGTTATTTTAATTTTAAATTTAAATTAAACAATACATATTTTATGATAATTTTTAAATTTAATGAAATACTTAAAAAATTTAAATGAAATTTAAATTTAAATTAATTTATAATGTTAATCTTTTTTATAAATCTAATGATAACAAATTTAAATATTAAATAAATAATATTTATCACAATGATAATTAAATAATAGTTATATATATGATACTATTATTTATCTTTATGACAATCTTATATATTTATATTTTTTTACATAAAAAGTTTAGGGAAATGTTTTAAAATTTATCTAAACCTTTTAAATTTTACTTAAAATTTTAAATTTTATTTATTTAAAAATGTTAAAATAATAATTATTATTCAAATGTTAGTTAAGTAAGCTGTCCATATCAGCTTTGGGTGTTAAACTTTGTAATATAATATATAAATATATAGGATTAGTGTTTGATATATTGATAGTATAATCTTAAAAATATGTTGTGTGCCTATTTTTTAAAATATTTATTTTTTAATAGTTTTACTAAACTTTTATAGGCTTGTCAACCCTTTAACCCTATTGTCGGAGTCTAAAAACTTCACTTATAGTATATCAAATATTATTCCTTGTATATAATAACTAGTTTATACCTGTAGAATGCACAAATTAATTTTTATAATAATTAATAATATTTTAATTAATTATTAAAAAACTATAGTAAGAATATTAAGTAAACTATTAATATGACTATAAAAATAAGAAGCAACAATTTGAATTTTTTTTTTAAAAAAAACATGTATATTCAAACTAGTTTCAACCTAAACAACAATATATATTGTAATTGGCCCAATTTACCCAGACCCATATCAATAATTAAAAAATAAAAACCCAAAAATAAAAGTCCATCAGTTTTTTTATTATTTTACAATAAACGGGCTTAAAACCCAAACCCAAATTCTAACATAAAACCCAATACATACCAGCCCAGTTTACAAAAACTAAACCTAATACCCAAACCCAACACAGGCCCGGTGGCCCAAAACCCAAATAGCCCAATGGCCCAAATTTTGTTTCAGAAATTGGAAACCCCGAACCCTAGGGTTCCTTCCTTGCGCCACAGCTCCCAACATAGGCCCTTGGTCGTGCCGCAATCAGCGCACGGATAGCGCTCCTCACCGCCCATCTTTGCCGTTCACCTGCAAAAGGAAAGAAAAATGGCAGAAACAGCAAGACAGAATCTTTGTATTTATTTTTTTATTTATTTTTGGGACTATAAAAGCCCTGATGTAATCTGTAAAAAAACACATGCAATATACAAAGAAGACAGAAATTACAACAAAAGAAAATCAAAGAGCAGAGGTGATTTTCGATTGTCCCATTTCGTTTATTTTTTTTATTCATGCAATTTTTTATATATACAAATACTACTAAAAATAAAGAGAACGAGTTTACCTTTTGATTTATACTGAAAAAACAAAGTTTCTTAGCCTTAAGGCCACCGTGAGCGACGGCGCATGAGGCGCGTGTGAGGACGGCCGGAGGTCAGAAGACCTATGAAGGCAGAGCATTTTCTGGCTACTTTGCTGGGTTTTTTTTTAAAGTCGGTTTAAAATTATTTTTTTGACTGTTTTTGGTTTATAAAGGCCAACTAAACGGCGTCGTGTTGGTATGGTCAATTAATGACCAAAACAGCGTCGTTTAAAGGCAAAGACCCGCGTGTTGACCCGATACCCGATGAGGGTCCACGCGTTTTTGTTAAAAGGTCTAATTGCTCGATAAGCCCTTCCGCATTGTTGAAATTTTATAATTGCATCCAATTACATCTTTCTTTATTTTCATTTTGGCCCTGAATGACGGCCTTTGTTTCAATTTGGTCTCTAAAGCCATTTTAAAGGGGGAACGGCGTCGTTTAGGAGATAAGGCATAATTTCCTAATAGGTCCCTACAGTGTGACGCGTGTTCTAATCTGGTCCTTTTATATTTTTACTCTGGATTTTATTTTTATTTCGATTCAATCCATGTTTCCTTTTTTTTTAATCCTTTTTTTAATTACTTTAGCAGTATATCAAATTATTTCATTTTTTTTATTTTATTAGAGTCTATATTATTCTTATATATTAAAATTCGTATATTGTACACTACTTAAATTGATTTGTTATTAATGAAAAGTTTTCTATATGTTGTTTATTTTAATATATATATTATTCTTTTATATACATTAGGTTATTATATTATATATTTATTATAAGTTGTCCCTTATACATATTTTATATTCAAGGTTTTTATATATTATTTATTTAGAACATATATTTATTTTATTTTGCATATATATATATATATATATATATATATATATATATATATATATATATATATATATATATATATATATATATATATATATATCCATTTTAGATTTTGCCATATTTGTTTTACATACATGTTCTTTTTAATTTTTTTATTTGCAGTATCCATTTATTATTTGGTATATGTCGTTTATCTTATATTGTTATTTTATTTTTATACTTGATCTTGTATGTAAAGTTTCATCTTTAGTCGTAGTTTTTATCTTTCGTTATTTATTACTTTATATTTTTAATTTGTTTATCCATGTTCTTTTATCTGCTTATTATTTTTATGTTTGCTTTAATCATTTTATTTCCTGCATCATTCGCTATTTTACGTTATTCTTCCTCTTAATTATCTATGTTAGTATTAAATGTTAGTATATTATGTAATTTTCATAAATTGTTTTGGTATTTATGTCTTGAAATGTATTAATACAATATTTCACTCAAATCATTTTTTAATAAAAATACATTTTGCTAAATTGTCGCATTTTATTCAAAAGTTTTTTAAAAAAAATACAGCGATACATAATACTTGGGGGCTTCGAGAAAAATTGTACCCTAACTCACTGGGTTTCGATTTTTCTCGTTGGACTTAAGATATCAAGTATCCCTTTTATGAAATTGAAACCCATAAACTTCAAATCAAAACTTATTCTCGGGAATTCAAGATATTGTATCCTAACTTATTGGATATGATGTTTTGTGTCTCGAGGTAATGATTTTCTACAAATAAAGGCAAGCTTAGTTTCGAAGTCTTGAAATGTTGTATCCTAACTCATTGGGTGTGGCATTTTATTTCTTTGAGATACGTGAGTCTTGGCTTTCTTTCAAATAAAAGAATCGTATTTTAAATTTTTCAAATTTTTGATGTTAGGACATGAGTTTATCAATTAGGTACCAATTTTTGGGCTTTACGAGGGCGTTAACCCTTCTTTCGTACGTAATAGACTCCCGAACCCGTTTTTCTTGAATTTCGTAGGCCAAAATCAATATTTTAAATAAAAAAAATTGTTTTATAAGGTGATCCGATCACACCAAAGCAAAAAGATTGGTGGCGACTCCATCTTCGTTTTTAAAATCGATCCCTGTTTTTAAAAAAAAATAAAAATGGTTTCGACAGCTTGGTGACTCCGTTGGGGACATAATAAGAGAGTCAAGCCGTAAAATTGATTATTTCCTGTCCTTTTGTCTAAATTTGAAAATCCGATTTGAAAAATTATGATCTTTCTTATTGCATGTTGTTCTAATCTTGTAAAGTATTTCTGCATTGCATTGCATGACCGTTGGGGTCAAACCCTTTTAAGTGGGAGTGAGAGACTATGCCTTCGTGAGGTTTTCACCTACGCATGGTCTAGTGGATTGCTTCCGGGATACATCTGTACCTATGTCTTCGTGAGGTTTTCACTTCCGCATTGCCATAGGGAAATGTATTCCCCTGAACTGAACTCAATTCGTATGAGCCTATAATGGATGAGGATCGAGGAATTTGCCTGTTCAGGTACCTCAACCTTAGAGCTAAACCACATGTAGAAAACGTAAGGACTCACCTTAAGTAGAACTATGCCAAACCTTAGTGGTCACCTAGATAGGTGTTTGTTTATTTTATTTGCTTTATATTTTATTTCATGGTACTAACTTGTTGTGCTTTATTTTGGTGCATGTCATTTCATATTTTAAAAGGTATCGATTCACAGTCAGTTTCTAAGTTAGAAAGCTGGTTATGGAGAACAAATTTCTTGATAAAGTGGAAGACAATGCAGTCGTCTGCATGTGGTCAAAACAAATATAATTAGAGAAAGGAAATAGCTTAGCTGAGGGGTATGTGTCGGAACTATAGGATTTCACTCGTATTAGTATCATGCAAAATGAGTTCCAAGAGTTGAAAGAAATATGGACCCAGTGGGATGATGAGGCTAAGCAGCTGTTCTATCGTAATTATGGTGATCTACCCTACTTGCTCGACTCAAGGTAGACAAGCATCTGTTCTGGGCTATAACTCAGTTTTGGAACCCTGCTTATAGTTGTTTCACTTTCGGGGAAGTATATTTAGTTCCCACGGTGGAGGAATATACACCTTGCTTCGCTGTCCAAGGATCAAAGTCGACAAAGCTTATTCTAGGGCCACTAATGACCTAACTTTTATGAAGAAGTTAATGAATATCACGGGGATGAGTAAACAGTGGATTGCAGCCAGAATTCAAAAGAAAGATGAGGGTAAATACATTCCTTGGGTGAGTTTTAAGGACCTAATCTTAGCACATCCAGATGTAAAGAAGAAGATTGACGTTTTTGCCTTATGTATTTATGGTTTGGTAATTTTCCCTAAAGCTCTGAGACATGTAGATGAAGCAGTCACTGATTTATCGACTTGATAAAAGGGTAGGCCTGTACCTGCGATCTTAGCCGAGACGTTCAGATCTTTGAATGCATGTCGGAGAGCAGGCGAGGGTAGGTTCATTGGATGCGTGTAGTTGTTATTAGCTTGGTTCCACTGTCATTTTTGGAAGGTGGAGAAAGTTTCTTATCGGGTTTTCTCTGAGAATTATTCTCCATTAAAAGAGATAGTGGCTACACCAAGGAGAGAAGACGTGTCTGAGGAAAACTGGATGGCGCTCCTTCAAAACCTTCAAGAGGAAGACATCGAGTGGAGGGCTCTTTGGATGATTCCCGATGAAATTCTTTATCAGTGTGAGAGTTTTGACTGGGTTCCTTTACTTGGAATTTGGGGAGCCGTTGGGTATGCTCCTTTGCTCGTACTAAGGCAATATGGATCAAGACAGTTCGTACCAGCAACATATGGGCTGGCTCAATGTGAATTCTCATATAGAAGGGATAACTATAAGAAGAGGGTTAAGGAGATTTCTAGTGCTTGGAATTAGACTCGTAGGATGAAGAGATTATCCGCAAGCCCAATGACGACCCCAGAATACAGCGGATGGAGGATTAGAAGGATTAATGATAACATCCTTGAGCTGAATCCAGAAGGAGCCTGATCAAGAGAAGAATACTTGCAAGTGGTCCCATCAGAATTAGAGATTATAAAACAATATTTCAAAAGGAGGAGTTCAGAGCTCGGAAAGAGGATAGAGAAGTTCGAAGAAGAAAAAATGTATCTGAGATTAGATGTGGATATTCAGAAATTAGAGGCCAAAAAATTAGGAAAAGGAAAGAAAAGGGTCAAGGAAGATCTGGATAGTCTAAAGACAGAATATAAGAAGCTACGTCTATCAATGAAAAATGCCAGATTAGGGAAGACTTCGGAACAATGGCAACAGTAAATTCAAGAGGAAAAGGCCAAAGCTGACCATTAGGAGAGGAAGTTCCAAGAAATGTAGGCGTGAAATGAGGCCCTAGAAAGGAGTTTGAAAAAAAACCAGAAGGAGAAATGTGGATTAAAGGCTAGAGTGGCTGAACTGGGACGGTTTCTTCATCACCATCGAAGCCGTAATTCTGCAATCGAGCTAAAGTCAAGTCTGAACAAGATTAAGGAAATGAATGGCAAGATCAAAAAATTAGAATCGACATTGCAAAATTGTGAACTCCGGATCGAGTTTCTTGAAGCAAGAGAAGGGCATTTGAAGCAAGAGCTCCACCATTCCCATGATCAAGTTAGAAATATAGATTATCTCATGGGTGAAGCCATAGTTCAGATTCGAGAGGTAGTTGATTATTTACAGACTTTGGTAGTACAGGCTGATACATTGAGCATGAAATATGAGCTACAGTCAGATCGTGGCCAAGAGCTAGCCTTGTTGTTTAGGAAAGTTAAGACTTTAGGAATTAGGGCGAAAGCATATTTGTAGTCTGTTTTATGTGAAGGATTTTGTTTTCTAATAAAGTTTTCTAAATGAAATTGAATCCAAATCGATGCTTTTTTTTGCATTCATGCATTTGCATTACATCGCATCATATGCATTTAAATCCATAGAAAGATCCTAATTAGTTGAAATTATTACAGAGAGAGAGAGAGAGAGAGAGAGAGAGAGAGAGAGAGAGAGAGAAAGAGAGAAAGTGCGAAAGAATTAATCTGGAAACTAGGCATTAATACGGTACTCAAGCTAAGACAAGAGATATGGATCAAAGGTTAGAAAGACTCGAACAACTACAAAGAGAGATGCAGAATCAGATGTAAGAGCAACTGGCCAAAACCCAACAAGACATGAGGGATCAAATGGTAGAGTCCCAAAGAAACATGATGACTGAAATGGCTCAATTACTGACTGGGTGACAGACAAAGGAAAAGGTCCTATGACCAATGCCGGGGAAGAAAGTGAGGACTATCCTCTAGGTTTTACTCCTGTCAGTATACAAACACAACCAGAGGAATACCCGCAAAGGCCATCTATCACGATTAGGCCTCAGTAGGTTCAGGCTGATGCTTTAAATCCAATGAACTTCCACGTTGGCTCAGGCTCTAACCCAGGAGATAATCCAACCAATCTCGTTATTCCTGATTTGGATGTGGCAGAAAGGGAAGGGGCAAGAATTGAACTTCCAAAGCAGTTTGAAGACCGATATAGGTGGTTGGAAGAAAAATTCAAGGCGATGGAAAATATTGATTAGCATGGTGGAATTGATGCTAAGGATTTGAGTTTGGTCCCAGACTTGATACTTCCCTATAAGTTCAAGATGCCGAAATTTGAGAAGTATAACGAGACTAGTTGTCTTGAGGCTCACATCACCATGTTCTACAGACGAATAACTGGGTATGTTAACAACGGTCAACTGTTGATTCACTGTTTCCAAGACAGTTTGGTAGGGACAGCATCCAAATGGTATAATCAACTAAGCCGTGCCAAGATTAGTTCGTGAAAGGACTTAGTGCAAGCATTTATGAGGCAATATAGCCACGTAACAGACATGACTCCTGATAGAATTACCTTGCAGAATATGGAGAAGAAGCCAAATGAAAGCTTCAGGCAGTACGCGCAAAGATGGAAGGAAGTTGCTATGCAAGTTCAGCCACCGCTCCTAGAAAAAGAAACTACAATGCTTTCTATCAATACTTTAAAACCCCATTCATTACTCACATGATAGGAAGTACCACAAAGAGCTTTGCGAATATAGTAATGGCAGGAGAAATGATTGAAAATGCCATAAGAAGTGGCAGGATAGAAGCAGGGGAGAACACCAAAAGGTTAGCTCTAAGGAAAAGGGAGAATGAGGTGAATAATACGAGCACATATAAAAAAGGGTACTCGAAGGCAATCACTATTAGCCAACCAAAAGTAATCACTGCTGGACAATAAGGTTCGGTAAGGCAGGAATCAGGTACAAAGCAAAACTCTGAAAAGCTCCAATTTATGCCAATCCCAATCACATATAGGGAGTTGTATCAAAGTTTATTTGACGCACACGTGGTGTCTCCATTTTATCTAAAACTGTTATAGCCTTCATATCCCAAATAGTATGATTCAAACGCTCAATGTGACTATCATGCGGGAATACTGGAGCATTTGATAAAAAATTGCACTGCCTTTAAAAAGGTAGTCGAGAGACTTATTAAGATAGGGATCGTAAAATTTGATGATACACCAAGTGGAGAAAATCTGTTACCTAACCATGGAGATAATGGGGTAAATGCGATTGAAAAAGATATTGTGAGAAGGATCAAGGAGGATATTGGAGAGGTAAAAACCCCGTTGAGAACTATCTAGAGAGAAATAGTAGGAAGAGGATTGATAGAATCAGATTCTGTGGAAGGATACGAAGGAGTAAGGGACTATTGTGAGTTCTACAAAGCAGAAGGGCACGAAATCCAAGAATGTGTTGAGTTCAGGGACCTGGTGCAAAACCTTATGGACAATAAAGAATTAGAATTTTATGAGGAAGGCTCAGGGAGAGGAAGTATATCTGTGATAGAAGGAGAATTGGCAAACCAAAAAGTCAATTATCCGAGGATCATCATCACCTGACCAAGAAACACGGAAGGAGGTATACAAATGGCGCCAAAGGTCGTAATCTAGAAACCTATTTCATTTCTTAATAAGGATAACAAAATGGTACCTTGGAATTACGACTGTAATGTGACAATACCAGGGGGAAATTCTAGCTAGCAATTCTAAAGAGGACCAAAATAAAGGATCTTACACACGTAGTGGAAGGCGTTACGACTCAGTAAATGTCAGAACAGAACCAGAGAAATCAAAGACCTTGGCAGTTGAAAGAGAGAAAGGACCTGGGGCACTTATCAATGAACCAGTAAAGGAATAAAAAGATAAAGAATTTTTGAAATTCTTGAAGCACAGTGAATACAGTGCAGTATAACAACTACGCAAGCAATTGGCTCGCATATCAGTGCTAGCATTGCTTTTAAGCTTAGAAGTACATCGCGAGGCATTGATGAAAGTGTTGAATAAGACCTATGTTACTAAAGATATATCTGTCAATAAACTTGACCATCTGGTTAGTAATATAAGTGCCGACAACTTTATTTATTTCAGTGATGATGAAATTTCACCTGGGGGCATGGGATCGACTGAGGCTTTGCACATCACTTCTCATTGCAAAGGATATACTCTGCCAAGTGTGTTAATCGATAATGGATCGGCTTTGAATGTCTTACCATTGTCTTCGCTGAATAGATTGCCTATAGACAGTTCTCACATGAAGACATGTCAGAACATAGTGAGAGCATTTGATGGCACTGAGAGAAGAGTAATGGGAAGAATCGACATACCTCTATTGATTGGACTAAACACATATGAAGTAGATTTTCTGGTAATGGACATCAAGCCCTCCTACAATTTCTTGTTAGGGAGGCCCTGTATACATTCAGCAGGAGCAGTGCCTTTATCATTACATTAAAAATTGAAACTAGTGACGGAAGGTCGACTAGTTACTATAAATGCTGAAGAGGACATCATAGCAACTTTTACCAACGACGCACCATATTTAGAGACAAATGGGAGGCCATTGAGTGTTCCTTTCGATCTTTAGAGTTCATGAATGCAACGTTCGTTTTGGAAGGGAATGAGGTTCCAGTGTCTAGGATATCCAGGACCACGAGAATGGGCTTGCAAATGATGGTAGGGAAAGGAGCCTTACGTAGACATCTCCAAGAAAGGATTCAGGTTTCGATGCTGAAAGAGAAAAAAGATCGTTTTTGTTTGGGTTTCAAGCCAGATGCTAGACAAAGGAAGAAACAGATGGAAAAGAAGTAGGAGAGAAAGAGAACACGATTGAGTGGGGAAGAAGTCAAGTGGGAATTAATGGCATTCCCTCACATATCCTAGGCTTTTGTATCAGGAGGGATAATTCACTTCAAGACATGATTGTTGAGAAATGAAGACCTCCATATCAATGCCATACATGAGGAAGGAACTGAACGAAGAAACTTATTGGGCATTCATCCTTATGAACATGGAATTGTTTTAAACAACTAGACTGCAGAAAAACTTCCTGTAGTGTTTAGAGATTACACAGAGTAATGTTCAGAACACACTTGTTGCTTTAAATTCTAGAAGCAATAAGATTTCTTTTGTGAAATAGGCTCATGTTCAGACATCTTTTGTTTCAATAAAATACATCTTCGATGATCAATTCGAGCAAATTTTCTTTCATTTTTTATATTCTTTTGATCTTCTAATTTCATTCCAAAATTTTTGTTATTCTCATTTATATCATGTGAATAGTTGTTCTTGAATTCATTTGTTCTTTGTACATTCTATTGTGCCTACCACAGGTCCCTAGATATCAATGACATGAGCAACGATATTACAGATTCAGAGTTCTCTTTTGAGTGAGACGTGCGTTTAGAGGAATCTCGGGATTTTGAAGATGACAGATATTGTGACTTGCCTCTGAATTTGTTAAGAATGGTAGAACAAGAGGAGAAACAAATGTTACCCCATAAAGAGGTGGTGGAGAATGTAATCTTAGAGGAAAGGACAGTAGTGAAAATAGAAACGCACATAGCCGAAGAGACAAAGCCAGACCTCATTGAGTTACTGTGGGAGTTCAAAGATGTCTGTGCATGGTAATACCAAGATATGCCTAGGCTAAGTACTGATATTGTAGTGCATCGCCTTCCCATACGAGAATAATGCAAGCCAGTTCAACAAAAGCTACGAAGGATGAGGCTTGATGTGGTGTTAAAAATAAAAGAGGAAGTCGAGAAAAAGTTTGATGCTGGTTTTCTACAAGTCGTCAAATACTCAGAGTGGGTTGCCAATATTGTTCCTGTCTCTAAGAAGGATGGAAAGGTTCAGATGTGTGTAGACTACAGAGACTTAAATAAAGCCAGCCCAAAGGACAATCTTCCTTTGCCTCATATTGACACGTTGGTGGATAATACGGCGGGATACTCACTGTTGTCCTTCATGGATGGTTTTTGGGGATACAATCAGATCAAGATGCAGTCTAAGGATATGGAGAAAACTACTTTCATAACATTGTGCGTTACCTTTTGTTATAAGGTGATGCCATTTGGGCTAAAGAATGCAGGAGCAACATATCAAAGGGCCATGGTAACCTTATTCTATGACATGATGCACAAAGAGATTGAAGTATATGTTGATGAAATGATCGCCAAATCTGAAACAGAAAAGGAACACATTGAAGTTTTGAAGAAGCTATTTTTGAGATTGAGAAAATTTCAATTAAAGCTCAACCTGGTAAAGTGTACTTTTGGAGCTCGGTCAGGGAAATTACTGGGCTTCGTATTCAATGAGAGAGGAATCGAGGTTGACTCAGATAAGGTCAAAGCAAAACAAGAATTGCCTCCACCATGCACTCAAAAAGAAGTTCAAGGTTTTCTTGGAAGGTTAAATTACATTGCTCGGTTTATTTCACAATTAACTGAGAAATGTGATCCCATATTTCATCTTTTTAAGAAACACAACCAAGGCGTATGGGACGATGAGTGCCAAAAAGCTTTTGACAAAGTTAAACAATATCTGTCAAATGCCCCAGTACTATCTCCACCTAATCTAGATAGGTCGTTAATACTATATTTGATAGTGTTCGATAACTCCATGGGATGTGTGCTTGGTCAGCAAGATGAGTCAGGAAGAAGAGAAAAGGCGATATATTATCTCAGTAAAAAGTTCACTGAGTGTGAAATGAGATATTCGTCAATTGAGAAATTGTGTTGTGCCTTGATTTGGACAACTCGGAGGTTGAGGCAATATATGCTATATCATACAACCTGGCTAATTTCGAAACTTGACCCATTAAAGTATATGATGGAGTCAACTGCTCTGAATGGAAAGATGGCAAGGTGGCAGATTTTGCTTTCTGAATTTGATATAGTCTATGTGAACCAAAAGGCTGTAAAAGAGAGCGCAATAGCAGAATTTTTGGCTAGCAGGGCTTTAGAAGATTATGAACCTTGAGCTTTGATTTCCCCAATGAAGAGCTAATGTATGTGGAAACTAATGAAGAGTATTTGTGGAAGCTAAACTTTAATGGAGCATCAAACGCTGTAGGAAATGGAATTTGGGCAGTCTTGGTATCCCCAAGTGGTGATCATTATCCATTTACATGCAAATTGGATTTTGATTGCACAAACAATATGGCAGAGTATGAAGCATGCATCATGGGAATTCGAGCAGCCGTAGAGCGTAAAATCAAAGTGCTAGAAGTATATGGAGATTCTACATTAGTAATTTACCAGCTTAAAGGTGAATGGGAGACAAGAGACCCTAAACTGATCGATTACCGAAAAATAGTTTTGGGATTGATTGAGGAGTTTGATGACATCACTTTCAATTATCTCCCATGTGATGAAAACCAGATGGCAGATGCTTTAGCAACTTTAGCTTCTATGATTAAAATAAACAAACCAGAGGATATGAGACCTATTCAGATGAGTATTTTTGAAGTTCCATCTCATTGTTATAACATGGAAGAAGAGGAAAAGGATGACCATCCTTGGTATTAGGATGTATTGCGATACATGAGAAATCGTGAGTACCCTGATCATGCAACTGAGAATGACAAAAGGACGTTAAGAAGATTGGTCTGTGACTACATTTTAGATGGGGATATCTTGTACAAAAGAAGGAAAGATCAGGTACTATTGAGATGTGTTGATGCTGTTGAAGCTAGGAAAATTTTGGAAGAAGTTCATGATGGCGTTTGTGGAACACATGCTAATGGATTCACAATGGCTAGACAAATAATGAGATTCGGATACTATTGGTCCACCATGAAAGGAGATTGTATCAATTATGCCAAAAGATGTCATAAATGTCAGATTTATGGAGACAAAATTCACGTACCGTATTCACCTTTGCATGTTATAACTTCTCCATGGCCTTTTTCCATGTGGGGCATGGATGTCATTGGGTCAATCTCACCGAAAGCTTCGAATGGGCATCGATTCATCTTAGTGGTTATTGACTATTTCACGAAATGGGTGGAGGCTGCTTCGTATGCTAGCATTACTAAGTCAGCAGTTAGCCGGTTCTTAAAAAAGGAAATCATATATCGATATTGAATGCCCGAGAGATCATATCAAATAATGCACTGAACTTGAACAACAGCACGATAGCAGAAGTCTACAGTCATTTCAAGATCAAACACCACAACTCATCTCCATATCGCCCAAAAATGAATGGGGTAGTGGAAGCGGCCAATAAAAATATTAAGAAAATAGTAGGGAAAATGACTGAGACTTATAAGGATTGGCATGAGAAATTACCATTTGCACTCTATGCTTATCGAACATCCTCAGAACTTCTACTGGGCAACTCCTTTCTCACTGGTTTATAGGATGGAGGCAGTCCTACCCATTGAAGTAAAGATACCTTCTCTTCGAGTTTTGTCAGAGATAAAGCTGGATGAAGCGGAATGGATCCAGTCCCGACATGATCAGTTGTGCTTGATAGAGGAAAAGAGGCTAAGGGCTATTCGTCACGGTCAATTGTACCAAAAACGAATGATGCCAGCTTATGATAAAAAAGTTCACCTAAGAGAATTTCATGAGGAAGACCTTGTACTGTAAAAGATCCTTCCCATACAAAGGGATTTCAGAGGAAAATGGATGCCGAATTGGGAATGACCATATGTGGTGAAGAAAGCTTTCTCTAGAGGCACACTGATTTTGACCGAAATGGATGGGAAAAGCTTACACAATCCTGTGAACTCGGATTCAGTCAAAAAATATTTCGCTTAAAAAGGAGAAGAGGCCAAGGTGAAAACCCACAAAGGGCGCTTTGAGACTTCAAAAAAAAAAGAGAGAGAGGCCTAGGCGAAAACCCGTAAAGGGCGCCTTGAGACCAAAGGGATTTTGAGTTGAAAACTCGAAAAGGGCGGCTCAAATTTTGAATGGGCATGCAGTGATCTTGCTATACCTGAATCAACAAGAAATGAAGTATGTAACATATCGAGGCATCAACAAAGTACTTTGGATCTTCTAAACGCATGTTAAGCTCAAAGCAGTCCTCCTGGAGTTTGTATATATAAGCCCAATCTGCGATATCTAGGGCACCTGGTCTTTGTCCTACTCATATCAATTTACTATTTTTGGATTATTTTTCTTCTCAAAGATGTTTTCCTAGTTAATTCTTTTTTTATCGACAATTTATTCAGTTCGAACTATCCTTAAAATCAATTTATTTATGGTCTATTATTACTATTCATAAGCATGTTGCATTAAAATAATGATTGATGAACTAATAATTTCACAAAAGAAGTTCTACATATTACTTTGGAAATTTCTAGATAATACAAGAAACTGAAACAGGACAATTGTTTAGAATTTCCACGTACATGGATTAGAAATATTTGAGAAAGAAGAGTCTAGATGGAGACTATTTCTCTGCATTCTCTGTCCAAATGGTAATTAGACAAAATAATGAGTTGATGTGACAAAAGTAAGCGATGTCATCGGGTCATAACATTCGGGGAATGGTGTGACAAACCAAATTGATGGGGAAAATTCAAAACCCCTGAATTATGGTGGAATGAATTAGAGTTGAAATAAATCTTGTATCCTTACATTGTAGTAGGGACAGACTAAAAAAGTTTCGATTCCTGTAAATCGTGGTGGGATGGTTTGAATGCGGTACAAGCCTTGTGTCCCCAAAGATCAAATGGAGCGAACTCTGAAATTACCATGAGGCAAATTATTTGAGCAAGAATATGATTGATATTACGAGAGGAACGGGGATGAAGAACACATGAGTGATGACACCTTGAGTAGGAATCATACTCACAACATTTTTGCATTTATATATCAGAGCGCGTCTAATTAGGAGCATTTGACTCATTTCGATCAGGGCATCCTAATCATTCGGCATAAGCATACAGGTCATGTCCTCTATAGGACAATGTAGTAGGGTAGATTGACACTTTCAGCCTTGCCTACCTGAAGTTACAGCAGAAGATGTCAGCCTTGTCTCTCTGAATTTGTAGCAGAGCAGACTGAAGACAACAGATCATTTTCCTGAAGTTGCAGGAAGCAGATCGAAGATGTCAGCCTTGTCTCCCTGAATTTGTAGCGGAGCAGACTGAAGACAGCAGATCTTATCTTCCTGAAGTTGTAGGAAGCAGATCAAAGACATCAGTCTTGCCTTCTTGAGTTTGCAGTGAAGTAGACCGAAGATAGCATATCTTGTCTTCCTGAGTTTGCAGCGAAGCAGATCGAAGATACTAGTCTGGCATCCCTGAGTTTGCAGTAGAGCAGACTGAAAATAGCAGATCTTGTCTTCCTGAGTTTGCAGCGAAGCGGATCTAAGATACTAGTCTGGCCTCCCTGAGTTTGTAGTGAAGCAGACTGAAGATAGCAGATCTTGCCTTCTTGAGATTGCAATACTAGTCTGGCATCCCAGAGTTTGCAGTGGAGTAGACCGAAGATAGCAGATCTTGTCTTCCTAAGTTTGCAGTGAAGCGGATCGAAGATACCAGTCTGGCACCCTTGAGTTTGCAGTGGAGTAGACTGAAGATAGCTGATCTTGTCTTCCTGAATATTGCAGTGAAACAAGATCAAATATACTAGTCTCACTTTTCTAAAGTTACAGTAGGATGAATTAAATCTACAAGAGCAGGTCTTATCTCCCTCAAGTTGCAGTAGAATAAGATTAAAGCTACAAAAGTTGCAGTTGGGTTAGAGCCTACTTGAAGAAGACGAGGACCAAGAAGTGAAAACTTGGCAAAACCGGGCAAAATTGGTCCTTTTATAGTCTTTGTTCTATTTTCGCTACACGAGAATGAGCAAAGAGGGGTAGCTGTAATTGGCCCAATTTGCTCGGACCTATATCAATAATAATAATAACCAAAAAATAAAAGTCCATCAGTAATTTTATTCTTTTACAATAAACGGGCTTAAAACTCAAACCCAAATTCTAACATAAAACCCAATACATACCAGCCCAGTTTACAAAAACTAAACCAAATACCCAAACCCAACACAGGCCCGGTGGCCCAAAACCCAAATGGCCCAATTGCCCAAATTTTGTTTCAGAAATTGGAAACCCCGAACCCTAGGGTTCCTTCCTCACACTGCAGCTCCCAACACAGGCCCTTGGTCGCCCCGCAATCAGCGCGCGGATAACGCTCCTCACCTCCCCATCTTCGTCGTTCACCTGCAAAAGGAAAGAAAAATGGCAGAAACAGCAAGACAGAATCTTTGTATTTATTTTTTTGATTTATTTTTGGGGCTATAAAAGCCCTGATGTAATTTGTAAAAAAAGACATGCAATATACAAAGAAGACAGAAATTAGAACAAAAGAAAATCAAAGAGCAAAGGTGATTTCTGATTGTCCCATTTCATTTTTTTTATTCATGCAATTTTTTATATATATAAATACTAATAAAAATAAAGAGAACGAGCTTACCTTTTGATTTATACTGAAAAAATGAAGTTTCTTAGCCTTAGGGCCGCCGTGAGCGACGGCGCGTGAGGCGCGTGTGAGGACGGCCGGAGGTCAGAATACCTATGAAGGCAGAGCATTTTCTGGCCACTCTGCTGGTTTTTTTTTTAAAGTCTGTTTAAAATGATTCTTTTTTGGCTATTTTTGGTTTATAAAGGCCAACAAAACGGCGTCGTGTTGGTGTGGTCAATTAATGACCAAAACGGCATCGTTTAAAGGCTAAGACCCGCGTGTTGACCCGATACCCAGGGAGGATCCGCAGGTTTTTGTTAAAAGGTCTAATGGCTTGATAGGCCCTTCCGCATTGTTGAAATTTTATAATTACATCCAATTGCATCTTTCTTTATTTTCATTTTGGCCCTGAATTATGGCCTTTGTTTCAATTTGGTCTCTAAAGCCATTTTAAAGGAGGGACGGCGTCGCTTAGGAGATAAGGCATAATTGCCCAATAGGCCCCTGCAGTGTGACGCGCGTTCTAATCTGGTCCTTTTACATTTTTACTCTGGATTTTATTTTTATTTCGATTCAATCCCTGTTTCCTTGATTTTTTTAATCCTTTTTTAATTACTTTAGCATTATATCAAATTATTTCATTTTTATTTTATTGGAGTCTATGTTATTCTTATATATTAAAATTAGTATATTGTACATCACTTAAATTGATTTGTTATTAATGAAAAGTTTTCTATATGTTGTTTATTTTAATATATATATATATATTATTTTTTATATACATTAAGTTATTATATTATATAATTATTATAAGTTGTCCCTTATACATATTTTATATTCAAGGTTTTTATATATTATTTATTTAGAACATATATTTATTTTATTTTGCATATATATATATATCCATTTTAGATTTTGCCATTTTTTTTTACATACATGTTTTTTTTAAAATTTTTTATTTGCAGTATCTATTTATTATTTGGTATATGTCATTTATCTTATATTGTTATTTTATTTTTATACTTGATCTTGTATGTAAAGTTTCATCTTTATTTCGTAGTTTTTATCTTTCGTTATTTATTACTTTATATTTTTTATTTGTTTATCCATGTTCTTTTTTCTGCTTATTATTTTTATGTTTGCTTTCGTATAATCATTTTATTTCCTGATCATTCGCTATTTTACGTTATTCTTCCTCTTAATTATCTATGTTAGTATTAAATGTTAGTATATTATGTAATTTTCGTAAATTTTTTGGTATTTATGTCTTGAAATGGATTAATGCAATATTTCACTCAAATCATTTTTTAATAAAAATACATTATGCTAAATTGTCGTATTTTATTCAACAGTTTTTTAAAAAAAATACGGCAATACATAATACTTGGGGGCTTCGAGAAAAATTTTACCCTAACTCACTGGGTTTCGATTTTTCTTGTTGGACTTAAGATATCAAGTATCCCTTTTTTGAAATTGAAACCCATAAACTTCAAATCAAAACTTATTCTCGGGAATTCAAGATGTTGTATCCTAACTTATTGGATATGATGTTTTGTGTCTCGAGGTAAGGATTTTCTACAAATAAAGCCAAGCTTAGTTTCGAAGCCTTGAAATGTTGCATCCTAACTCATTGGGTGTGGCATTTTATTTCTTTGAGATAAGTGAGTCTTTCAAATAAAATGATCTATTTTAAATTTTTCAAATTTTTGACGTTAGGACATGAGTTTATCAATTAGGTACCAATTTTTGGGCGTTACGAGGGCGCTAACCTGAAACACCCCAAACCCGGCCCACAAGCCCCGACCGGATCTGGCATGTCCCTCGAGTAAAACTCATTT
Organism: Gossypium bickii; assembly: GCA_025503065.1. NCBI lineage: Eukaryota > Viridiplantae > Streptophyta > Magnoliopsida > Malvales > Malvaceae > Gossypium > Gossypium bickii. Next base: position 98,143,025 of record CP106716.1, read on the forward strand.
TCGTCATCTCGGAAAATATGTTGGTTTCGAAGAAAATAGATTTGTATTATGATCCTGTTGAAAATCGTGTTGTTATTTAAGTTTGTATCTCATTAAAACGTTATCTTCATGATTTAAAGATTATAAGTTAAAAGAAAAACCGAATTTAGAGCTTCTTATTAAGTTGGAAACCATAGGTGTTTAGGCATCAAAACAATTTAAGTTGTTTTACGAAAAAGATTTAATCGTTTGTTTGATGTTGATCGTAGCAGAATAAAAATTTAAAACGCATAAATAAAACAGCTAATAGTGGCCTTATTACAATAAAACATAACCCAAAATAAATCCCGAAATACTAAAAGAAAACGTAATAAGTTTAATTAAAAAGGAAACCCGAAATGCTGAGTTGAGCATGGCCACCACACGGTTCCCTCTGACCCGATCCACATCACTAAGTATCACCTGCAAAAGTTATCCCACGAAGGGTGAGTCAACAGACTCAATGTGTAACAGTTACACCAAAAACCCAATCGATCATAGCCTTAACTTTAACATTTCGGCAAAGCCCATTTTAGACATATTCGGCCATAAGCCCATAACATAGCATATCGAATCATGACATCTTAAATCACATGTACATATAAAATGAAATGCAATCCCGAGCCCACCTAGATATCCATCCTCTACACACCACCCGTACCTGCCAATCACACCGTGGGGATTACTAAATCGACCCTCCATCCGTTACACACCCTCAAAGGCAGTCGCTGCAGTCAACTGCACATCGCCCTTATAATCGTGGCATAGCCACCAGATAATGTGATAGAGTCACCAGATTCATAATATGTGACATAAGTCACTGGATACATAATATGTGACATAAGTCACCGGATAATGTGGTAAAAACCACCGGAACACTTCCCCTTTATCAATATCACCCACATGCCTATGAAACATACATATTATTCAGGTATCATGCTATGTACATTACCCCAAAGTCATAACAAAATCAGATATATTTCATATTAAGTGTTTATACATAGTGTTAAGGGATAACGTACCTGAATACTCTGTACCACTGAATGGTACCCGTAGCCATAATCATTCATATTTCTTATTAACACATACTTATTATTAACACTATAAATCTATCAGGGATTTAGTGTAGGCTACACACCTGATAACAGTGAGAACGATACTATCGATGCCGACACTCTCGCTGGCAGGGATAACAATGAACTGCTTATCCCTTTCCGACGCTGGCCCACACCCCGGTGGCCAATCACGAACAGCAGAAACCGATCTTGAATTTAGGGGTAGGAACTACCCCTTTCACTCCTCCACTGGCACTCGCATCCATTGAAAAACACTTAATCAAAACCCGATTAATTAACATACGAGATCTAAACGAATAAAATCTATAACTTAAACACCCTAACCGAAATGAATCAGAATCCCAAGACTCCTTTTTTACCACTGTCGAACTCCCCCTAAAATATCACAGTTAGAATCGGCCACCCTTAATAAGTAATATGGCCTTGGCCGAATATCAATATCCCTTACCTTGTTTACTTAGATCCCGAAACTATTGCTTGCTCCTGAGGTTGTCGAAATCCCTACATGCTTTATGTTAGATTCGATTCTAACATTTAATGAACCAAAGTAAATGGCCTTCGGCCTAAGGTCACACTTTACTTACCCTGGATATTCAAATCCCGAATGATCTTCCCCTAATTATCGGCTTCGAAAGAACCCCGAAACTCACCTTCATGGTTTCAGCCAAAGAGAATAGGAATTAGTTTCCTTAGATTTCGACTAATCAAATGAGAAAGAAGAAAATTAAATGACAAGGATCCCTTACCAACTCAATTGAATGCCCTTGCTTGGAACACAGAGAGATTCGGCTACTATAGAAGAGTGATCGACTTTGAAGGAGAAAAAGATGAAAAAATCGGCTAGATGGTGATATGTTTCGGCTTGAGGTTTAATGAACAATCGGCTAAGGCTAAATGTGCTTTCGGCTTTTGATGAATCGTGAAAAGAAGAAGTGAAGGGGATGGAGTCTGATGCGATTTGGCTTGGTGACAAGAGGGAGATTCGGCTTCAACAAAAGAGAAGAGAGATGGGAGGCTTAAGGTGTTGCGGCAATGGTGGAATTGAGAGAAAGAGGTTTCGGCCTTAGCAAGGTAAAAGAGAAGAGAACAGAGAGAGACTAGCTTCGACTTACAACAACCAAATAGGAAGAAGAAAGAAAAGCAATTGGCCTTAATGGTATTTGAATATTTCGACTAACACAAATAAGCTTGAAAATCTTCTTGCTACCACTTTTGGCACACCACTAGAGAAAGAAAAGAGAACCGAAAAAAACACCTAAACCCCCTTCAGAAATTTCGGCTACTCCCCTCTACCTACATGACCGAAATGGTCATCAAAAAAGTCCCTTGGCCGGCCAACTCTCATCCTCTCCTCAAATCCCACATTTTTCCCCTAATTCCTCTCTTCACCTCTCATTCAAATAAATTTGAATGAGTCAACCCTTATCTTCCCTTCCTAGCCGAATTTCAAATGAATTTGACTAAGTCTTGCCTTCATCTCCTCAGAGTCCTTGTGCTGTCCACCACTGCACCTCCTTGCCGCAAAATGCAAGCCCAAAATGCTGCTTGTGCTGCTCGAACCTAAGCCCCCTTCCTCTGCTTGTGGCTTCACTTCCCAAGGCCCTAAGTGGCGCCTCCCTTGCCACCTTGCCAGCTGGTTACTTGTGTCTTAACCCACACACAAATCTTCTTAAAGCCTAGCTTCCTGAGCTCCCCTTTCCATGCTTAAAATTAAATATTTTTTCTATGACTCCTACCTACATCCCAAGGTTCCCGAAGCCCCCCAAAACACATACAAAACACACACAAGCATGCTACTAAGTATATTCAAGCGAAAATGCATAACCCCTAAATCCCGGATATTACATAACCTTCCTCGTACGTAACCGACTTCCGAACCCATTTTTCTTGAATTTCGTAGGCCAGAATCAATATTTTAAATAAAAAAATTATTTTATAAGGTGATCCGATCACACCAAAGCAAAAAAGATTGGTGACGACTCCATCATAGTTTTTAAAATCGATCCCCGTTTTTTTTAAATTAAAAATGGTTTCGACATATATAATATCTATAAATTTGACAATGCAAGATTGAAATACGAGATAATATAGGAAGAATATACCTTGTTTGTTTTTCAATTTGTAAAACTATTAAAACATGCTATTATATTAAGTTTAAAGATAATTAGAAATTTCAAATAATAAAATTTGAGAAAAATAATTACATTGAACAACATTATTTGGAATTAGAATTGTAATAGTCTAATTTTGCTCGGGCCCAAATTATAAGTAAATAAAATAAAAACCAAGTTAAAACAAAATTAATAAAGTTCAATAGAAAAAAATAGAGTCCATTTACAAAAAAAAAAAAAAAAACTTAATAGCCCAGTGGCCCAACAACTTAAACTCTTTCTTTCAGAAAACTAAACCCTAAACTCAAGTCGTCGCTCCTCTGCCTTCGGCATGTCAGCACGAACGCCACCCAAGGTCTGCCACCATCTCACCAAAACAGCAAAGGTGTGTTTCCCACCGCCACTGTTGACTCCACCGCCACATGCAAAAAGGAAATACAAAGACAGAGACAAACACGCAAAGAACAGTCGCAAAGGACAGTAGTGAAATAGTAAAAAAAAAAAACAAAAAATAAATGTGTCGTATTAGGCTATAAAAGCCATGGCCACCATGTAATTTGATTTTTATAGAGAAATAGGCAATCAAAGATATATAAAAAACAAAAATTGAATACAAAAGGTGACTCCTTTTTTCTCGATTTATTTTATTTTTATTTTTTCGCAACGAGTAAGAATAAAATAAAAAAAGGAGGGATTTTTTTTACTTGTGTTGCTCGTCGAAGGGGAGAGAAATCAAAGGGTTTCTTGACCTTCGATTTGTTTTTTGCCACTTTTTTGACAGTTTTAACCCCTAAAACAGGGTTCCTGAAAAGAAAAGGGGTAAAAAGGTGAGTTTTGAAATTTTCTAGCCACCGAGGACAGTGGGCACCGTTGCTGACGATCGATGGCCACGGCGGACGAATGACGGCACCAATGGCCAGACTTAGGACGATTTTATAGAAAATAAAGGGTTCTCAAAAAAAATTAACTAGGGACTGAAATGAAATTTTTTTGTAACACCCCAAACCCGGCCTAAACTCTACGACCGGATCTGGTATGTCACTTGAGTGATTTTACTAAATATGTAGCATTTTGGAAAACAATTACTAGGTTTAAACCTTTATTCCGAAAGCTTAAGAATTCATTAAAGTATAAAATATTAAGTTATAAATTATCTTGATGGATTTTTAAATAAAAACTGAAAATTTCATACATGTCTTAACTTAATTGAAAACATAAAATTTGAAACCCAGTAATTAAAGCCCAACGTGGCCCGTGGCCTTATTACAACCATATTTAAAACCCATTAATTAAAGATATAAAACATCAGACTAAAAAGCCTTTCTGCTGAATCCAATTGCTCTTTTGCATGGCCACCTCGCGTTCCTCTCCAGCCCGGTCCGATGTACTAGGTGTCACCTGAAATAGTTAAATTAAAAGGGTGAGTCGCGAGACTCAGTGTGCAACCTTCATGCACCATTAGATTTGGGCTTTAGCCCCATAAAACAAAATAATCAAAATTAATATACATAACAAAAATAGTATGCAAAGCCCAACCCAAATCCTAGGTGTCCATCCGCTACACACCCCCGTACCAGCCATTCACACCATTGGGGATTTCTACAATCAACCCACACCGCTACACGTCTTGATGGTAGTCATGCTGCTCATCATCAGATCATGGCCGTAGCCATTACAACAGATCACAGCAAAAGTCGCTACAACAGATCACGGTAAGGAACCGCTACAACAAATCACGGTAAAAACCGCTACAACGTAAAACTTCCTCCTTTCATCAAACCCAACCCATGCAATTATAGAAAATCGGCGTACTCATATCATTTTTAATCAGAACATTCATTTAGAATGACAGGGATCACTAACCTGGTGATTTGCTTTACCCTCTTTGGGTTTCAAACGTTGTGTCGGGATTTCGGCATTTAACAGAACATATAAGACTTATAATCATATATTAATCAAATAGATCTAGAGGGTGTGGAGAGTTACACACCTGATAAAGTGAAATCCAATATTCTTAGTCGATGTCCTTCCTATCCGGATCTATTATCCTCAATGTAAAGCCTTGCTCAAAAGCCGGAAAAACACACAAAGATTTAGCTCCTTCAACAATCGGCCAAGGTTAATAAATCCCAAATTACACGTTAAAACTAATAGATCCCTTACCTTGAAATCTCGAAAGTAACACGATTCGAGTGCTTCCGATCTATAACTTAGAGATCTATGCGATTGACTCCACTAAAGTTCCCTTTAGATTTTGGCACAAGTAGGCACCACAGAAGCAATTCGGCAATCACAGGAGATGAGATCTAGGGATTTCGGCTTTTAGGAAAATCCCGAAAAAAGTACGAACAAGAGAAGGCTGATGTGTCTTTGGCTTTTAAAATACTTGAGTGAAGAGTTTGGTTTCATGACGGGGAAAAGAGAAGAAGAAAAGAAAACAAGGAAGAGACTTGAAGATTTTTGGCTAGGAAGAAAAAGAATGGAAAGAGTTTTGGCTTTTGAATCAAAGTGAAGATGAGGATTAGGCTTAGAGATTTCGCTTTTTTGCAGAGAATGAAGAAAAAGATGGAACTTTAGGAGTTTTCGGCTTTTACTCAGAGAAGAAGAGAAAAGAATGAGAGAATATCCCAAATGCCGAAATTGAAGAGATATGCCCCCTATTTATAGAAATTTCGGCACTTACCTAACCTTGCAGATAAATCCTATCTTTTCTCCTTTATCTTAATCTACTAGCTCATCTAAAAGAGACTTAATTATCTCTAACTCCTCCCTCCTTTATCAGCATATTATCCACATATTTTAATCATTAAAATCCCTAATTTTAGCCTTTATCTGCTTATTATCCACATAAAATAAATTCCTAAATAATAGCCTTTATCTGCTTATTATTCACATATTTTAAACATTAAAACCCCTAAATTTTAGCCTTGTTGCCATCCACTCCACCTAATCCTAATGCCCAAAATTTAGCTAACTTAAATTAAAAGAATTGGGCTCCATGAAACTTAAATTTGGGCCCCTTACTCCCTTGTGTGGCGTCACCTCCTAAGATTGGGCCACAAGCCCACTTTGGTATTTAAGACATAGATACTACCTTTTAAACCCTATAATGCCCAAACAGATAATTTTAATCAAGGCATTTGCCTAATTTTGAGCCCAATTTGGACCCCTATTACTTAAATTAACATATTAAACATATTCACCCATTAAACGCATAGGCCCAAAAATTCAGGATGTTACATTTTTAACTTAAATAGGCCTGGTGAAACAGTACCATTTCATCCAAGCCCTAAACGCCCAAAAGCCCCAAAACTGCGTTGTTTTGAGGCGCGACCCAAGACCCAACCTAAACCACGCAGGATCTGCGAGCTTTTGGCATGGGGGTCTATTTATACCTTTAGTCCTTCTGCCTTTGAATCTTTTTAATATGGTCTTGATTCCTTTTTTTATTTTTTAAGATTGTGCCATTTAATTTTAAATTAATTTCAATTTAGTCCTCCAATTTGCCAAAAGAACGGAGCGTTTAATGGGCCTGGGAATAATTTCCCAACTGGTCCCTGCTCCTTTTCGCGCATCACATTTTAGCCCCTTTATTATTTATTTTATCCCGATTTATCATTTTAATTTCATTTAAGTTACGATTAAGTCCTTATTTATTTTAATTCTTTTATTCATTTATTTACTTATTTACTTATTTATTATTCCTTCACTTTTTTTAATATTTAAAATTGGTTTTTTATTTTCTTTTTATCGAGTATTTTTTTTTCTTTTTTCTTCTTTTGCTTCTTTATTATTATTATTATTGTTGTTGTTGTTGTTGTTGTTGTTGTTGTTGTTGTTGTTGTTGTTGTTATTATTATTATTATTATTATTATTATTATTGTCATTATTATTATTATTATCTATTTATCTATTACTTCTTTTTTTTATATATATATACTTAAGAATTAGATTGTATACATGCTTTTATTGGTGCAGTTTTTTATTTATTATTGTCATTATTATTTTATTTTTATTTTTTTGGTATGTTCTTGTTATTTTATTATTTCTTTTATTATTTTTGGCACTTTCATGTCATGTCCATTTATCTTTTTAATCATGCATCTTTCATATTTTTTTATCTTAAGTTACTTCATTTATTTATTTATTTATTTATTTATTTATTTATTATTATTATTAGTCTTTTTGTCCAAAGTTGATAATTTGGTTTAAATTAACGATCCCTTTTATTGCATTTCATCATTCATGTTTTGCCTTTGATATCTTGGGTTATATAGCAACCTAGTATATCTATTTTATTGGTTCGAAAGTTTCTTTTGTATGTTTTACGCATATTGCATTGCACAATTTTTCCATTTTACCCTTCTTAAGTGGGAGTGAGAAACTATTTCTTCGTGAGGTCTTCACCTCTGTATAGGATAGTAGATCACTTTCGGGATACATCCGTACCTATGTCTTCGTCAAATCTTCATCTCCGTATAGCCATAGGGAAATGTATTCCCCTGAACTGAACTCGGTCTGTATGAGCCTATAATGGGTGAGGATCGAGGAATTTGCTGGTTCAGCTGCCCTTACTTTAGAATCGAACCACATATAATGAGCCCTAAGAAACTACCCTAGGTAGAACCATACCAGACCTCTAGTGGTCACCCGAATAGGTGTTCTATTATTTCTTGCTTTAAATTCTAGCTTTGCATGAAATGTACTGACTTGTTTGGTTTTGTTTTGGCTGTGATTGCATTGCATTGCATTTTCATCATAGAAATAGGTGTTGATTCATATTCAATTGCTAAATAGAGAGCTTTTCATAGAAAAGGAATTTCTTGATAAAGTGGAAGACAATGCGGTCATACGAATATGTTCTGAGAGAACACAACAAGAGAAGGGTGACAGCCTGAAGGAAGGGTACGAGTCAGAATTATAGGATTTCACTCGCATTAATGTGACTCAGAATAATCTCCAAAAGTTGAAAAAGGTATGGAACCAATAGGATGACGAAACCAAGCAGTTATCCTACTGTAGCTATGGTGATTTTCCTTATTTACTTGATGTCAAAGTGGATAAGCACTTATTCCGAGCTTTGGCCCAATATCGGAATCCCGCTTATAGCTACTTTACTTTTGGGAAGGTAGATTTGGTGCCCACTGTAGAAGAGTACACAACTCTGCTCCGTTGTCCAAAGATCCAAGCAGACAAAGCTTATTCTAAAGCCACCAACGTCCTAACTTTCTTAAAAAAGCTAATGAATATAACTAGATAAGCGAGCAATGGGTTGTGGCCCGAATTAAAAAAAAAGGGAGATAGCAAACGCGTCTATTGGAAAAGTTTACAGGATTTGATCTTGGCACATCCAGATACGAAGAAAAGAGTCGACATCTTCGCCTTGAGTATTTACGGGTTGGTCATCTTCCCCAAAGCACTAGAGCACATCGATGAGGCAGCTTTAGATCTATTTAACCGACTTGACAAAAGGGTCACGCCCGTCCCGGTAATTTTGGCCAAAACTTTTAGATCTTTGAGTGCATGCCGGAGAGCGGGTGAAGGAAGGTTTGTGTGTGCACAACTCTTGTTAGCTTGGTTTCATAACCACTTTTGGAAGGTAGAAAAGGTCTCTTATCGAGTATCCTCTCAGAACTACTCTTCATTGAAAGAATTCGTAGCCACCCAAGGCGAGACAACATTTCTAAAGAAAAGTTGATGGCAATTATTCAGATTCTCCAAGACAAGAACGTTGAATGGATGGCCCATTGGATGATCCTTGATGAAATTTTGTACCGATGTGGAGACTTCAACTGGGTCCTTCTACTCGGGATATGGGGAGCTGTTGGATATGCCTCTCTACTTGTATTGAGGCTGTTTTTCCATTTTTTGAAAAAACGAAAACGAGAATCAAACTTAGGTTTTGAAAATAAAAACGGGAGTCGCCACCGATCTTTATTAGGTGCGATCGGATCACCTTTGTTTTAATAAAACGTTTTGATTTACTAAAACGGCGTTTGGTCTACGGGATTTTAGAAAACGGGTTCGGGAGTCGATTACGTGCGAGGAAGGGTTAGCACCCTCGTCACGCCCGGAATCAGTACCAAATTGACTAATTAATGTCCTTATGTCGAAAGTCAAAAATTATAAAAATATTTTTTGTTTAAAAATATAATCCCTTTAAAAGTGTTTGAATTTTCTCGAATTGAATAGCAAGATTTTCTCGTTTCGAAGGAATAAAACATCACATCCAATACATAGGACACGATGATTTGAATCCTCGAATCCAAGATCATCCCATAATTCCTGAGACTCATGCATTAGAAATGTCGAGAGGATATTCGATTATTTGGCCAAGCGAGAAACCGAAACCCAACACATAGGGCACGATTCCTCGGGTTTCCAAACATAGAATATTGCCTTATTTTGGAAAATCTTATCTCAAAATAACGAAATATCACATCCAGTAAGTTAGGACACAATATATCGAATTCTCGAAAATAAGCTTTTTATTCAAAACTTTTTATTTTAAAAGATATTTCGCTATTTAGATTAAACGAGGAGGAAAAAAAAAGAATCCCGGTAAGTTAAAGCACGATTTTCCCAAATTTCTGAACCCGGAATATTGTCTTTATGAAAGAAATCAATTTTGTATTGGGTAAAATGGAGCACGAATTTGTAACAAAATGTAGAAAATGAAGTACAATGCTAGCGAGCATATAGAACACATATGTTACATACAAGTGATAATAATGATACGAAAATAGAAATAAAATGAATAAAACTGATATGCTAAAAAGGATAATAAACAGAAAACGAAAGAATAATAAGCGATATGACAGCTTTACAAACGGACAGGAAAACAAAAATAACAACAATAATAATGATGATAATAATGATAACAAGATGATATTGGGATGTAAATATAAATAGGAATAGATAAAATGTGATGACATGAATGAAAATAGAAGTGTATGTGAAATAATACAAGTATAAATATATGAATGAAAGTTAAATAAATAATAATATATACACATATATATAATATAATAAAGTATCAAAAATAATAATGATAATAAAACCAATAATAATAATAATAATAATAATGATAATAGTAGTAATAATAGTAATAATATAATACGTAATATATACAATGTATTAATATAAATCTAGTAGTAATAATATAATAATAGTGTAATAATAAAGATAGTAACATGATAATAATAAAATATGTGCAATACAATAATGACGTAAATATAGTGATAATAATAAATACATGAAAAAGACTATGAGTAATAATAATAATGATATAAAATTATATATAATATAATAATATAAATATAGTTATAATAATGATGATAATACCCATTTAAAGAAAAATAAATACGTAAAATAATTAAACGGATTGGAAACCAAATTAAAATCAGAATAAAACCGTGAGGATCGAAGTTGCAATAAGTCAAAAGGGGACAGGTAAGGACCGAATTGAAACACGCAGGAAGTAAGAGGGCGCGATTTTAGAATAATAGAAAAGGGGGAAATAGGGGTTTGATTAATTAGCGCCGCGAAGATGGGGGACCAATGGCGCAATTATCCCATTTATGGGATATGCGCAGTCTCCCCTTCAGGAACGGCGCCGTTTCATTTTATTTAAAACACCCTAAATTTTGTTTAAACATTTCAACCCTAGGCTTTTTTTTTTTAACGCAGTGTAATGCAAGACTCTTCCCTCCTCCTCACTCTTTTCTCTCTACTGCTAAGGGCCACCGAACGCAGTACGGCCACAAGATTTTGCTAACCGACGGGGCGTGCGAACGGCCTTCAGGGAAAGTAGGCCTCCGACCTTCCTTCTCGAGCCGAACACTGGCGATGGAGGGCGATCGCTCCGACACCGGGACCGTGGTGGCCGGTAAGCTCTCTGTTCTTTATTTTTTTAATTATTGTTTGTGAATGGTTTTTAGCACAACAGAATCAAAACCGAAAATAAATCAAAGTCACAGTAAATAGCAGCGGAAACGAAGAATAAAATTAACCTTTAAAGTTTTTTTCTTTTGATTTCTGTATTCGCCAAAAGCCCCCCAAAGAACCTCAATGGTTTTTTTGCTTTGGTTTTTATATCCGCTTACAAGTTTTTTGTTGTTTTTATATTCTTCTCGTTTTCTGTTATTCCTTGTCTCTCTGTTGTGTTGCAGGTGATGGGCGAGGGACGGAGTGGGCGTGGTGCGCAGGAGCGTGCGGGCGAACAACGAGGCGTGGGGAAGGGGCGCGCCTGGGAGATCGGGACGACGTGCTGGTGACGCGCGGCGATGCTCGAGAAGGGGGGAACCCTAGGGTTCCCAGATCTTGTTTAGTTCCTGGGCCAGTGCTTGTTGGGCTTGGGTTTGGGTTTGGTCAGTTTGGGTTAGGATAGGTGGGCCTTATGAGTTTAGTACTTGGCTGTAATGGGACATTTGTTTTGGACTAATTTCATTGGGCTTTTATTGGGTGTGGTAATTGGGTTTGTAAAACAGGACATTTGGACTATTTTTGTTGGATTTTTGTTTTTGTTTTTTTTTGTTTTGTTTAATACTTGATGGGCCCGGGTTTGGGTTTCAGTTGGGATGGGCCCAGGAACTGGGTCTTTGCAAATGGACATTAAATGTTTGGATTTTATGAACGATTCGGACTATTTTCATCCTATTTGGGCTTATTATTGTAAATGGTCATGGGCTAGTTTTTTTTGGACTTTATTAATATTGGGTTTATTTCTTGTTGAGTTTTGTAATTGAGCTCTGGATTTGCATTGTAAATGGGTCGGATCATTTACTTTTTGGCTTAATTTTGGGTTTGTAAAAAAACAAATTTGGAATTAAACTGTAACGGGCCCCCGGGCAAAAAGTGGTTATTACAGCTGCCCCTCTTTGCTCATTGTCGTGAAACGAGAATAGAGCAAAGATAATAAAAGAATCGATTTTTGCCCGATCTCGGCTAAGCCTCGTCTTCTCGGTTCTCGTCTTCCTCAAACATCCTCAAACTCCCCTGTAACTTTGATTCATTCTGCCATTGCTTCCTTGAGCCATGACCCGTGGCCTCAATTTGCTTTTCTCCAATCTTGCTTATTTTTCGACTTGCTCCACTATGACTTCATGACACAAAGAGATTTGTAGCTTCAATGCTCGACTGAGACTTTGAGGAAATAAATCTGAACTTTTCGAATTGCTTCTTTGTTCTCGCAACATGAACCGACTCTTTTTTTTTCTTTTCTTTTTTCTTCTTTTTTTTTCTTTTTTCTTTTTTTCTTCTTTTCTTTTTTTCTTCTTTTTTTTTTGAAAAAAATAGAAATTGAAAAATAGAAATTGAAAGACGGAAATTAAATATCTCGGCGTGTTCCGAGGCTCAACTCACCTCACGTATTAGGAGTTGATTTTTGAACAGAAATTTAAAGACAGAAATTAAATACCTCGGCGTGCCCCGAGGCTCAACTCACCTCGCGTGTTATGAGTCGATTTTTGAACAGAAATTTAAAGACAGAAATTAAATACCTCGGCATGCCCCGAGGCTCAACTCACCTCACGTATTATGAGTTGATTTTTGAACAGAAATTTAAAGACAGAAATTAAATACCTCGGCGTGCCCCGAGGCTCAACTCACCTCGCGTGTTATGAGTCGACTTTTGAACAGAAATTTAAAGACAGAAATTAAATACCTCGGCGTGTCCCGAGGCTCAACTCACCTCGCGTATTATGAGTTGATTTTTGAGCAGAAATTTAAAAACAGAAATTAAATACCTCGGTGTGCCCCGAGGCCCAACTCACCTCTCGTATTATGAGTTGATTTTTGCAATCAGAATCTCGAAACATATCATCTAGTGGGACTCGGATGCCTTCTTTTCCTCGACTTGGTACAACTATCATCAGAATTTCTTGTTTTATTGGTGTACCTGTATGTGTTATGCGTGATGTTGTCATGATATGCACGTGATTTTTCTTAAATGCTCTTATGCCTACGTGATTATGCCATGCGCCCTGGGCTTGTTTGTATCTCTCGTTATGACTTTCATGATGACTTGTGTTCCTTGCTTCGATTCTTGATTTTTTTTTTTGGTTTTGTTCTCGCTCTCAAGTTTTTTCCTCTTTTTTTTTTAGAGGGGTCTGCATTTCTCGTATGTCACCCATCTTCCCCCTTTTGTTTGAACTTTTGTCTTTGCTTTGGGGCTCTTATACTTACCAGGTTCTCATCCAGGTAAGGCTCAACGTTTCTTTTGTTTAGAGTATGTAATTTCACTATTTACCATTTAAATGAACCAAATACAAGATGCATGAGAATGGCCAAGTAGGTACGAAAGAAATACCTTACGTTTGTATTTATTTCAAAGTAACAAGCACAGAAAATTGATAAAAAATGATTCGACAGGGAGAACATTATAAAAAGGAAAGCAGGTTCGATGGTCACAAATGCTCTAGATATCCAACACGTGAACTTCTCCATGTTCCTTCATCTTGAATCTTTTCCGAGTGAAGCTTTTTGTGTAGAAAATTCTGAGCTTCTGAGTCTGCTTCAAATATTATAATCTTGCCTTTTGACTTCCTATTCGAATCTTGACGTTTATGTCTAAATCTCTTCACTAGGACGCCTTTTCAGGTTTTCATCCCAGTTTTGTTTATCAGGACGCCCTTTTCGGGTTTTCATCCTGATTTTTTTTTTAGGCATAGTACTTCTTCACGTTGTCTGAGTTTACTGGATTTGGGACCTCTTTACCATCCATCTCAGTGAGAATCAAAGCCCCACCTGAGAAGGCTTTCTTTACGACATATGGTCCTTCCCAATTTGGTGCCCATTTTCCTCGAAAACTTTTTGTATTGGAAGAATCTTTCTCAGCACGAGCTCTCCTTCGTGAAATTCCCTTGGTCGTATCTTCTTGTCATGGGCCGTGATCATTCTCTTCTGGTACATCTGCCCATGACAGATGGCTTTTAAGCGTTTTTCTTCGATCAAGTTTAGTTGGTCATATTGAGCTTGCACCCATTCTGATTCTTCTAGTTTTGACTCCATTAAGACTCGCAAAGAGGGGATCTCGACCTCGACGGGCAGCACAGCTTCCATCCCATAGACTAGGGAGAAAGCAGTTGCCCCTGTAGAGGTCCGAACACATATGCGATATGCATAAAGGGCAAACGGGAGCTTCTCGTGCCAGTCTTTATATGTCTCGGTCATCTTTCCAATAATCCTCTTAATGTTTTTGTTGGTAGCTTCTACTGCTCCATTCATCTTTGGGCGATAGGGTGAGGACTTATGATGCTTTATTTGAAATTGTTCGCACACTTCCTTCATCATCTTGTTGTTCAGATTCAAGGCATTATCTGAGATGACTTTCTCAGGCAAACCGTATCGACATATGATCTCTTTTTTTAAGAACTTGCAAACTGCGGTCCTTGTCACATTAGCAAACGAAGCGGCTTCTACCCATTTCGTGAAATAGTCTATGACCACAAAAATGAATCGATGTCCATTAGAAGCTTTTGGGGAAATTGGTCCTATAACATCCATGCCCCACATAGAAAAAGGCCATGGAGAAGTCATGACATGAAGGGGCGAAGGTGCTGCATGAATTTTATCACCGTAAATTTGACATTTGTGACACTTTCGTGCATAACTGATGCAGTCGCTTTCCATCGTCAACCAGTAATAACCGAGTCTCATGATTTTCCTGGCCATAGCGAAACCATTAGCATGCATTCCACAAATTCCTTCATGAACCTCTTCAAGTATCTTTCTGGCTTTAATATTGTCTACACACCACAGAAGCACTTGATCCTTTCCTCTTTTGTATAGGATGTCTCCATCAAGAACAAATCCCGCTGCCATTCTTCTGATTGTTCTTTTGTCATTTTCATTTGCTTGTTCGGGATATCTTTGATTCTTGACATATTTTAAGCTATCGTGGAACCATGGCAGTCCGTCCGTCTCTTTTTCAATGTTAAAACAATGCGCTGGGGCTTCGTATATGCTCATCTGGAGAGGTATTATTTTCGCTTCTCGGTTTGCTTTGAACATCGAAGCCAAAGTG
This sequence comes from Gossypium bickii, assembly GCA_025503065.1. Taxonomy (NCBI): domain Eukaryota; kingdom Viridiplantae; phylum Streptophyta; class Magnoliopsida; order Malvales; family Malvaceae; genus Gossypium; species Gossypium bickii. Next base: position 98,158,255 of record CP106716.1, read on the forward strand.
GCCAGAGCATCAGCCAATTGGTTTTCTTCTCGTAGGAAGTAATTAAAGGTCACTTCCTGGAATTCTTTGACCAAGCCCACAACAAGATCATGATATTTGACCAACTTCGAGTCTCTTACTTCCCAATCTCTACGGATTTGGTAAATCACCAATGCCGAATCCCCGGATACTTTTAAGACTTTGATGTCCCGTTCGATAGCTGCGCAAAGTCCCATGATGCAAGCCTCGTATTCTGCTATGTTATTGGTGCAGAAGAAATTTAGTCTGGTAGTGAATGGATAATGGCTCCCTTCCGGTGACACTAAGACTGCTCCAATCCCATGCCCTAACGCGTTTGATGCCCCATCAAAGCTCATCTTCCATGACTTCTCTTTTGACGATTCACATTCTTTTTCTGTGATGCACATCAAATCTTCATCCGAGAAGTTAAATCTTAATAGCTCGTATCCCTCTGTAGTTCGGGCTGCTAGGAAGTCAGCTATCGCGCTCCTTTTTATCGACTTCTGGCTCACGTAGGTGATGTCGTACTCCGATAGCAGTATCTGCCATCGTGCCATTCTTCCTGAGAGTGCAGGTGATTCCATCATGTACTTTAGTGGGTCTAGCTTTGAGATTAGCCACGTCGTATGATACAACATATATTGTCTGAGCCTTCGAGCTGCCCAGACTAGAGCACAACAGAATTTTTTGATTGACGGGTATTTTGCTTCATACTCTGTAAACTTTTTGCTGAGGTAATAGATCGCCTTCTCTCTTCTTCCCGACTCATCATGTTGCCCCAGTACACAACCCATTGAATTTTCGAACACAGTCAGGTACAATATTAGCGGTCTCCCGGGAGTTGGCGATACTAGCACCGGGGGATTAGACAAATATTGTTTTATCTTGTCGAAAGCAATTTGGCATTCTTCGTTCCATTCCCCAGGATTGTGTTTTCGCAGGAGTCGAAAAATTAGGTCGCATTGGTTGGTAAGCTGAGCAATAAACCGAGCAATGTAATTTAACCTTCCTAGAAACCCTCTGACCTCTTTTTGCGTCCGTGGAGGTGGTAATTCTTGTATAGCCTTTATCTTGTCCGGATCAACCTCAATACCCTTCTCGCTGACAATGAAACCCAGTAATTTCCCCGAAGTTACTCCAAATGTGCACTTAGCTGGATTAAGCTTCAATTGGAATTTTCTCAGTCTTTCAAATAATTTCCTGAGGTTTTCAATATACTCTTTTTCCCCTTGAGATTTGGCGATCATATCGTCGACATAAACTTCTATCTCTTTATGCATCATGTCGTCGAACAACATTACCACCGCCCTCTGATATGTTGCCTCAGTATTTTTTAATCCGAACAGCATCACCTTGTAACAGAACGTTCCCCACATCGTCACGAATGTAGTTTTTTCATATCCTCGGGGGCCATCTTTATCTGATTATAACCCGAGAATCCATCCATGAAAGAAAATAGTGAATGTTTTGCCGTGTTATCCACCAATGTGTCGATGTGCGGCAAGGGAAAATTATCCTTAGGGCTTGCCCTATTCAAATCGCGATAGTCCACACACATTCGTACCTTGCCGTCTTTCTTTGGCACCGGGACTATATTAGCCACCCATTCCGGATGTTTGGAGACTTGTAAGAAGCCGGCATCAAACTGTTTTTTGACTTCTTCTTTTATCTTTAAGAGCATTTCGGGTCTCATTCGTCTTAGCCTCTGCTGGATAGGCTTGCATTCAAAGCCTTCGGTGGGAGCCTATGGACCACTACGTCCTCGCTCAATCTCGGCATGTCCCGATATGACCATGCAAATACATCTTTGTATTCGTGAGCGGGGTGATCAATTCATGTTTGGTGTGCTCACGAGATGGAGGTCCCAATTTTCACCTCCGCGCCTCTTTTCTTCGTTTCCCAAGTTTACCGTCTCAACAGATTCTTGGTGGGGAGTATCATTTATCTTCTGTTCTATCATCCTTAGCAAGTCGGGGTCGAGACACAATCTTGACATTCTCGTCGACTCTGGATTCTCCTAAGCAGATAGCTTGCTCAAAGTCAATTTTAGGATCGATGCTTGGATTGTTCACGTCGTCGATATCTGAGCACTTGAAAGGTAAATGGAAAAGAAACTATAGAGGAACATCGAGGTATTGGAACCTACAAATGTGATTCTATGGCATGAAATATATATAAAGACAGGCTATGAGGAGAGGGAATAAATATGAGGCCAATGAGAATGAGAGACAGTGACAAAATGCATCTTCATTGATTGTTCATTTAAAAGTTAAACAGCCGACACAAACTCCTAAAACAGATTCCTCTTCTACTTAGGGGTATACTGAAAGTTGTCATTGAGGATTACTTTGGAGGGGCCCTAGAAACTACAAGGAGGTCCTCAGCGGTCCAATTGTTCAAAACAAATCCAGGAGGACCAGGGCATATTTTTGAAATGCTTTCCATCGTATCACCCGCTTTGTCAATAACGTTTATGTTGAAGTTCCGAAAATCCCTTTCAACCAATAACAGAGCGTTACGTGAATCATCTCCCTCTGGGTACACTATTCCTGCGGACGTAAAAGTTTCTGACAATGGCGGGTACGTCATGGGCCCCCATTCTACTTCCCGACCTGAGGCTCTTGCAATCCTCTTCCTCTGATCTTTCTGCAACTGTTTCCTTCTTTACTGTCCATCAGGTTTGAACCCTAAGCCGTATTGAGCCTTGTGGTGTATCGGGTTTAGCGCTCTAGCTATCCCTTGTTGGTGTCTTCCTAAACCTTTCCCTGCCCGGGCGCCTTTTCCTACAGTCAACTTGATTCCCATCTTGGTGTTTCTTGACAGTTTGGGTATGGGAGCCTTGTCTTCTTCGATGACAAACGTTGCGTTGATGAATTCGAAGGAATGGAAGGAGCATTCTGGAGCATCTTTGTTTGCCTCAATGTAGGGTGCGTCGGTAGAGAGTGATGCGACGATGTCTTCCTCACCAATTATCGTGATCAAGCGGTTATCCATAATAAACTTTATTTTCTGATGGAGAGATGAAGGGATTGCACTAGCAGAATGGATCCAGGGCCTTCCTAAGAGGCAATTATATGAAGGTGCAATGTCCATGACCTGGAACTCGACATTATATGTGCACGGGCCCACCTCCAGAAGAATCTCGATCTTTTCCATGACTTCCCGCCGTGTTCCATCAAATGCCCTTACCGCAGAATGACAAGGTGTTAGGTAAGACATGTCGACTGGCATCCTGGACAGTGTAGCTAACGACATAACATTGAGCGCTGAACCGTTGTCAATAAGCACATGCGGTATTATATAGCCTTTGCATTTGGTTGTGATGTGCAATGCTTTAACAGAGCCTCTACCGTTTGGTGGTATTTCATCATCGCTGAAAGAGATGAAATTATCCGCATTTAAATTGTTCACCCACCTATCAAGTTTCTCAATGGGTACATCGCTTGGCACATATGCTTAATTTAACACTTTCAGTAAAGCGTTTCGATGTGGCTCTGAGTTCAGCAGCAGGGATAATACTGAAATTCTTGCCGGTTATTTGTTTAGTTGCTCCACGATATTATATTCGCTATGCTTAATAAACTTTAGGAATTCCTGCGCTTCATTCTCATTCACGGGCCTCTTGGCTTCTTGTTCAGATTGTATTTCAACTTCACCCTCGGCCTCGTGTATTGGTGCCTTCCCTTTCTGACTCGTGCCATTGGCTTTCTTCTTTGTCTCAACCCTCTCAGGGGAATAGCACCTCCCACTGCGGGTAAAATGCCCCCCCTCATTGGCGTTTCGGTTGTAACCGGGTGTGATGATGTCGACATTTGTATTTCCATGGTACTACTTTGTCATCCTTGTAAGGAAAAGGAGCCGGTACTTTGATTATCATCTTTGGTTCGGCCTCCTTCTTCTTGACCTCATAATATATCACCAGAGGCCGATCGGCGCTATAAGGGATGGCTGGTGGTTGATCATCGGAGGCGCATACTTCTTTTTCCTCGGCCTCATCTGTTTTATCAAAGATTTGGACCTCCTTGCTGTTCATCATGTTCTGAAGTAACTCTTTGAACTTCCCACAAGACTAGATGTTGTGCCCTTCTATGCCATGGAAGACACAATAATTCTGACCCCCTCTTTCCATCTTGGAACTTTTCTCGAACAGGCCTTTCTCGGTCATTATTTCCCATACTCTGCTTAGAGGTATCTTTATCTCAGAGACATGACTTTTGGCTCATTTGTCAGTCTTGCGGTGTCACCAAGACTCACATTCCCTTCGGTATGGCTGGGGAGTGGATTTCCTGCCATATTACTAATACCATCAAATCGTAAAATGCCCGCATCAATAAGTCCTTGAACCCTTTTCTTGAATGCTAGACAATTTTCCGTAGAATGCCCTTGGTTTCCAGCATGGTACATACAACGGGCATTAGGATCATACCATTTTGGGTATGGAGGTTTCAAGGGTGCTATGTAGTGTGGGGATATCAGTTGTTTTTCTAGTAATTTCGGGCATAGCTCTCTATACGACACAGGGATAGGGGTAAACTGAGGTCTTTCAGGATTGGGTTTTGTTGGTCTTGATTCACTTTTGGGCTGACTTGGGGTAGGCATGGTATTTGGCGAGAATATGGTAAATGGTCTTTGGTTATCGACGGCATAGACGGGGTAAGGGGGAGGTGCTTGATAGTAAGGGTTTTGTGGAGGAAAATAGAAGTTCGGTGGTGGCCGAAACTGAGGTCGTGGTTGGGTTGGGTATGAATTGGTAGTATAGTGGCTCCCAGTCCCCACCATATGGGTTTCAGGATCTTTTTTCTTTACAGGTGCTGGCCTTTTCGAACTTTCAGGACCCTCTATCTTTCCACTCTTGATACCGTTTTCGATGAGTTAGCCAGAAATTACGATGTCGGCGAAGTCTTTTGTGGCATTCCCCACCAGTTTGTCGTAGAATGGCGCCTTCAAGGTATTGATAAAGAGGACCGTTACCTCACTTTTAGATAGTGGGGGCTCGACTTGGACTGAGAGGTCCCTCCATCTCTGAGCGTATTGTCTGAAGGTCTCTATTGGCTTCTTTTCCAACATTTGTAGCGTCAACCGATCGGGAGCCACATCAGAAACATGCTTATATTGTTCACAGAATGCAGTTGCTAGGTCCTTCCATGACTGGATCCTCTCTGTGCTAAGTTGATCATACCATCGGAGGGCTGATCCGATCAAGCTTTCCTGGAAGCAGTGTATTAACAGCTTGTCCTCATTCAAGTGTCCAGCCATCTTTCGATAGAACATGATAAGATGTGCCTTCGGACATCTCGTTCCCTCATATTTTTCGAAATCTGGCGCTTTAAACTTTGGAGGCAGAACCAGATCAGGCACCAGACTGAGCTCTTTGGGGCTTAGTGCAGAAAAGACTCCAGTACCCTCCACCACCTTGAGTCTTTCTTCCAAGATCCTGTACTTTTCCTCAGCATCATGATCGTTCTTCTTTAATCTAGCTATTTCTATCGGATCATCCAAATTCAGAACAATCGGGTTAGCAGAATTATCTCCAGAGTTTGATACGTATATACCTTGCCCCAGATGGGTAGGTGGGATGGGTCGTTGTTCTAGTCCTACTGGGTTCCCTTGAGGATATTCCCTTTGCGTTGCGTGGGCATGGGGTGGCGTGAATCCTGGGGGATAGAGCGGATCTTTATTAACTCTCGAATAGGGTTCTGTAATATCAGGACTCTATGTGATTCCTTTCCCTTTGGCCAGATCCGTTAACATCTCCATCATTTTTGCCATTTGATCCTTATGCTCTAGTGATTCTTCGCGGGATCTCATCATCAGGTCCCTTGCTTCTTGCTGCGACCTAGCTAACTGTTCTTGCAGCTCTTGCTGGATTCTTTCCATTCTCTCGATCCTCTTATTGAGTTCGGCGTCCATAGCTCTAGTTCTTAGACATGTCCTATAGCGATGATGTGATTCCAGATTCGTAATGTCGTAGCTGCGGATTATACGATTTTAACCTTAGTGAATAATTAAGGTGATGTGATACTTAATGTATGCGATGTAATGCAAATGCATGATATGAATGCAAAAAGGTGTTGATTTGATTCAATTCCAATAGATAAACTTTATTAGAAAACGAATTTTCTTTCATAGAACGGACAATTACATATACGACTTTGCTCTAACGCCTAAATCCTTAACATTCCTAAGTAGCCAAGCTAGACTTTGGCCTCGTTCTGATCTTGACTCATACATCAGGCTTAACGCATCAGCCCGAACCGCCAAGGCTTGCAAATGATCGGCCACCTCTTGGATTTGAGCCATAGCTTCGCCCATTACATAGTCTCTGTTTCTGATCTGTCCTTGGGAATGGTGGAGCTGCTCCTTCCAATGTTCATTGTTTGCTTCAAGGAACCCAACTCGGTATTTGCTATCTTGTAATGCAGTCTCGAGCTCCTCTATCCTTCCTCTCATCTCCTCAATTTTGTTCTGACTGGCTCTTAATTCGACTACTGAGTTACGACTACGGTGCAGAGACGCGCGATTTTTCTAATTCGCTACTTGGGCGCGCAACCTCTCTTTTTCGCTTTGGCTTTCTAAACAGTTCTTTTTCAAAGCATCCTCTCGGACTTGAGCATCCCGAAATTTTCCTCTCCCACTGCTCGGCTTTGGACTTTTCTTCTTTAACTTCCTGTCACCATTGCTCTGACGTTTTGCCCAAACCAGTGATTCGATAGACATGCGTAGCTTCTTATAGTCTGTCTTTAAGCTATCCAAATCCTCTTCGGCCTTATTCTTTCCTTTTTTCAATTTCTCAGCCTCGAACTTGTGGACGTCGACATCTAACCCCAACTGCATCTTTTCCTCTTCTAGTTGCTCTATTCTTTTACCCAATTCCCGGCTCTTCCTCTCGAAATCTTGCTTGATAATTTCTAATTCAGACGGGATTACTCGCAGCTGCTCTTCTATTGGTCGGGCACTTTCTTGGCTTGGCCTTGGGACATTGTCGTTGATTCTTTTGCCCTGCCATCGGTCGTACTCGGGGGTCGTCATTGGCCCCATGTCGAGTTTCTTCATTCTTCGGGTTTGGGTCCATGTATCTGATATCTCGCGAACTCTCTTCTTATAGTTGTCATCCTTGTATGAAAATTCACATTGGGCTAATCCATGTGTTGCCGGTATGAACTGCCTCGATCGATACTGCCTCATCACTAGTAACGAGGCATACCCCACAGCTCCCCATATTCCGAGTAAAGGAACCCAGTCGAACCTTCCACACCGATACAAGATCTCGTCAGTGATCATCCACGGAGCCTTCCATTCTACATCCTTGACTTGCAGATTTTAGAGAATCGCCATCCATTTCTCTCCAGATAGATCGTCCCACCTTGGTGCACTCGCTAATTCCTCCAGAAGAGAGTAATTCTCCGAAAAGACTTTGCATGAGACCTTTTCTCTCTTCCAGAAATGGCAATGAAACCAAGATAACAACAACTGTGTACAACCCACGAATCTCCCTTCGCCCGTCCTTCGGCAAGCGTTCAATAACCTGAAGGTTTCGGCTAAAATTGCGGGGACAGGCGTGACCCCCTTATCAAGTTTATCAAATAGGTCTGAAACCGCATCCTCTATATGCCCTAACGCCTTGGGAAAGATGACCAAACCATAGATGCTTAGAGCGAAGACGTCGACCCTCTTCTTCTTATCCGGATGCGCCAAGATCAAATCCCTCAAGTGTTTCCAAGGAATGCACTTACAATCTCCCTTTTGCTTGATCCGGGCCGTAATCCATTGCTCGCTCATTCCTGTAATGTTCATTAGCCTCTTTGAGAATGCTGGTACATTTGCAAACCTTGAATACGCCTTATCAATTTGAATTCTCGGCCATCGAAGCAAAGCGGTGTACTCCTCTATGGTAGGCACCAAATCCACTTCCCCGAAAGTGAAGCAACTATAGGCGGGGTTCCAAAACTGGGTAATAGCTCGGAGTAGGTACTCATCTACCTTGATATCCAGCAGATAGTGCAAATCACAGTAATTATAGTGGAACAGTTGTTTGTCCTCATTCCCCCACGAGTTCCATATTTCCTTCAATTCTCGCAGGTCATTTTGAGCCGCACTAATACGGGTGAAATCCCATAACTCTGATTCATACCCCACTGCTAGACTATCTCCTTTTTCTTTCTTGTGCCCTCTCTGCCATACAGACTGAGCCGCATTATCCTCCACTCTATCGAGAAACCCCTTTTCCATGTTAAGCTTTTCTATCTAGTAACCGAATGTGGATCAACACCCTTTTTTATGGTGAAATGCCATGCAATGAAAGCAAAACATAACAGGTTAGTATCAGGTACAAAAAGAACTTAAAATAAACAGGAAATAATTAAAACTCCTATTTAAGGTAGCAACTAGGGTTTACACGGCTCTACCTACAACAGGCTCTTAGTTCTCTCTATATGCGATTTGGTTCTAAAGCAAGGGTACCTGAACTAGCAGATTCCTCGATCTTCACCCATTATAGGCTCATACAGACCGAGTTCAGTTCAGAGGAATACATTTCCCTATGGCTGCACGGAGATAAAAATCTCACGAAGACATAGGTACGGATATATCCCGAAAGTGGTCCACTATCTTGCACGGAGGTAAAAACCTCACGAAAGAGTAGCTTCTCACTCCCACTTAAGGGTGTGACCACAATGGTCATGCAATGCAATGCCAAAGTACTTTACAAGACTCGACGCTATAGCACAAGCAAATGCATCAAAGAAAAACATGATTTTTCAAAACAATTTTCCAAATTTTCGACAAAGGGACAAAAATCAATCAATTTATGGCCTGACTCTTGGGTCCCCAGTGGAGTCGCCATGCTGTTTTTCCATTTTTTGAAAAGACGAAAACGAGAATCGAACTTGGGTTTTGAAAATAAAAACGGGAGTCGCCACCGATCTTTATTAGGTGCGATCGGATCACCTTTGTTTTAATAAAACGTTTTGATTTACTAAAACGGCGTTTGGTCTACGGGATTTTAGAAAACGGGTTCGGGAGTCGGTTACGTGCGAGGAAGGGTTAGCACCCTCGTCATGCCCGGAATCGGTACCAAATTGACTAATTAATGTCCTTATGTCGAAAGTCGAAAATTATAAAAAGATTTTTTGTTTAAAAATATAATCCCTTTAAAAGTGTTTGAATTTTCTCGAATTGAATAGCAAGATTTTCTCATTCCGAAGGAATAAAACATCACATCCAATACATAGGACACGATGACTTGAATCCTCGAATCCAAGATCATCCCATAATTCCTGAGACTCATGCATTAGAAATGTCGAGAGGATATTCGATTATTTGGCCAAGCGGGAAATCGAAACCCAACACATAGGGCACGATTCCTCGGGTTTCCAAACATAGAATATTGCCTTATTTTGGAAAATCTTATCTCAAAATAACGAAATATCACATCCAGTAAGTTAGGACACAATATATCGAATTCTCGAAAATAAGCTTTTTATTCAAAACTTTTTATTTTAAAAGATATTTCGCTATTTAGATTAAACGAGGAGAAAAAAAACGAATCCCGGTAAGTTAAAGCACGATTTTCCCAAATTTCTGAACCCGGAATATTGTCTTTATGAAAGAAATCAATTTTGTATTGGGTAAAATGGAGCACGAATTTGTAACAAAATGTAGAAAATGAAGTACAATGCTAGCGAGCATATAGAACACATATGTTACATACAAGTGATAATAATGATACGAAAATAGAAATAAAATGAATAAAACCGATATGCTAAAAAGGATAATAAAATGAAAACGAAAGAATAATAAGCGATATGATGACTTTACAAACGGACGGGGAAAACAAAAATAACAACAATAATAATGATGATAATAATGATAACAAGATGATATTGGGATGTAAATATAAATAGGAATAGATAAAATGTGATGATATGAATGAAAATAGAAGTGTATGTGAAATAATACAAGTATAAATATATGAATGAAAGTTAAATAAATAATAATTTATACACATATATATAATATAATAAAGTATCAAAAATAATAATGATAATAAAACCAATAATAATAATAATAATAATAATGATAATAGTAGTAATAATAGTAATAATATAATACGTAATATATACAATATATTAATATAAATGTAGTAGTAATAATATAATAATAGTGTAATAATAAAGATAGTAACATGATAATAATAAAATATGTGCAATACAATAATGGCGTAAATATAGTGATAATAATAAATACATGAAATAGACTATGAGTAATAATAATAATGATATAAAATTATATATAATATAATAATATAAATATAGTTATAATAATGATGATAATACCCATTTAAAGAAAAATAAATACGTAAAATAATTAAACGGATTGGAAACCAAATTAAAATCAGAATAAAACCGTGAGGATCGAAGTTGCAATAAGTCAAAAGGGGACAGGTAAGGACCGAATTGAAACACGCAGGAAGTAAGAGGGCGCGATTTTAGAATAATAGAAAAGGGGGGAATAGGGGTTTGATTAACTAGCGCCGCGAAGATGGGGGACCAATGGCGCAATTATCCCATTTATGGGATATGCGCAGTCTCCCCTTCAGGAACGGCGCCGTTTCATTCTATTTAAAACACCCTAAATTTTGTTTAAACATTTCAACCCTAGTTTTTTTTTTAACGCAGCAGCCGCAAGACTCTTCCCCTCTCTCACTCTTTCTCTATTCTGCTAAGGGCCACCGAACGCAGCACGGCCACAAGATTTCGCTAACCGACAGGGCGTGCGAACGGCCTTCGAGGAAAGTAGGCCTCCGACCCTCCTTCTCGAGCCGAACACTGGCGACGGAGGGCGATCGCTCCGACACCGGGACCGTGGTGGCCGGTAAGCTCTCTGTTCTTTGTTTTTTTAATTATTGTTTGTGAATGGTTTTTAGCACAACAGAATCGAAACCGAAAATAAATCAAAGTCACAGTAAATAGCAGCGGAAACGAAGAATAAAATTAACCTTTAAAGTTTTTTTCTTTTGATTTCCGTATTCACCAAAAGCCCCCCAAAGAACCTCAATGGTTTTTTTGCTTTGGTTTTTATATCCGCTTACAAGTTTTTTGTTGTTTTTATATTCTTCTCGCTTTTTCGTTATTCCTTGTCTCTCTGTTGTGTTGCGCAGTGATGGCGGCAGCGGAGTGGGCGTGGTGCGCAGGAGGCGTCTTGGACGAGCAACGAGGCGTGGGAAAGGGCCGCGTGGGAGATCGGGGACGACGTCTGGTGGACGCGCGTGGCGATGCTCGAGAAGGGGGAACCCTAGGTTCCCAGGATCTTGTTTAGTTCTGGGCAGTGCTTGTTGGGCTTGGGTTTGGGTTTGGTCAGTTTGGGTTAGGATAGGTGGGCCTTATGAGTTTAGTACTTGGCTGTAATGGGACATTTGTTTTGGACTAATTTCATTGGGCTTTTATCGGGTGTGGTAATTGGGTTTGTAAAACAGGACATTTGGACTATTTTTGTTGGATTTTTGTTTTTGTTTTTTTTTTTGTTTTGTTTAATACTTGATGGGCCCGGGTTAGGGTTTTAGTTGGGATGGGCCCAGGAACTGGGTCTTTGCAAATGGACATTAAATGTTTGGATTTTATGAACGATTCGGACTGTTTTCATCCTATTTGGGCTTATTATTGTAAATGGTCATGGGCTAGTTTTTTTTGGACTTTATTAATATTGGGTTTATTTCTTGTTGAGTTTTGTAATTGAGCTCTGGATTTGCATTGTAAATGGACTGGACTGTTTACTTTTTGGCTTAATTTTGGGTTTGTAAAAAAACAAATTTGGAATTAAACTGTAACGGGCCCCCGGGCAAAAAGTGGTTATTACAGAGGCAGTATAGGTCGAGGCAGTTTATGTTAGTAACGCAAAGATTGACTCCGTGTGAATTTGCGTACAAAGGTGATAATTACAATAAGAAGGTTCGTGAAATATCGAACGCTTGGAACCAAACTCGCAAAATGAAAAGATTTGCCGCAAATCCCATGAAGACACCCGAATATGATTGGTGGTAGGGTAAAAGAGTCAATGACAATGTCCCTTTGTCAAGTCAAAAAAAACACTTGGCCAATAGAAGAACACCTACAAGTGATCCAGTTCGAGTTAGAGATTATAAAACAAGACTTTGAAAAGAAGAGTTTGGAGCTGGGGAAAAAGATAGAACAGTTGGAAGAGAAAAAGATGTGACTAGGATTATATGTCGACGTCCAGAAGTTAGAAGCTGAGAAAATGAGAAAAGGAAAGAACAAGGCTAAGGAAGAATTGGACAGTCTAAAAACAGATTATAAGAAGCTGTGGTTGTCGATGAGGACTGCCGGGTTGAGTAAAATATCAGAACAATGGCGGCAAGAAATCAAAGAAGAAAATATCAGAGTTGATTAATAGGAAAAGAAATTCCAAGATGCTCGAGTTCGAAAAGATGCTCTAGAAAGGGATTTGTTAGAAAGCTGAAATGAAAAGTTTGGATTAACAGCCCGAGTAGCAGAATTAGAAAGGTCACTGCACCAATATCATAGTCGCAACTCCGCAATTGAGTTGAAAGCAAACTTAAATAAGATTGAAGAGTAGAAGGGAAAGATAGAAGAGCTCGAGGCTAAACTGCAAAATTGTGAATTTCGAGTTGAACTTCTTGAAACGAACAATAAACATTGGAAAGAGCAACTCCAACACTCTCAAAGTCAGATTAGGGATAGAGATCACATGATGGGCAAAGCTGTGACTCTAGTACAGGAACTAGCTGACCATTTGTAAACCCTAGCGGTTCAAGCCGACATGCTAAGCTTAAAATATGAATAAGAATCAGATCGTGGTCGAGAATTAGCTTGCCTTCTTAGGAAAGTCAAGGTTTTGAGTATTAGCGTAATGTCGTATATGTAAATTATTTGTTTTATGTAAAGAGATTTGATTTCTAGTAAAGTTTTTCTAATAGAATTGAATCAAAATCAATGCTTTTTTTTTTTGCATTAATTTCATTCACCAGCATTACATTTCATCATATGTATTAAATTTCATAAAAAGACCCTAATTAATCGAAATTATGACAGTTACCCTGGAAACCAACAATAATCTACTAACTGAATATCGTTACGGTACCTGCAGCAAAACCAAAGCAATGGATCAAATATTAGAGAGATTAGAACAAATTCAGAAAGACATGCAAGATCAGTTGTAAGCGCGGCTGCAGGAACAATTAGCTAAAGTATAGCAAGACATGAGGGATCAAATACAAGAATCCCAATAAAGTATGATAAGCCAGTTGACCCAGTTGCTAGCCGGAGGGATTGAAAAAGGGAAAAGTACTGTGGTTAACTCTAGGGATGATAATGAAGACCCTACATATCTCCCAGGATTTACCCCGGTGAATATCCAAGCCCAACCAGATACATATCCACGAAGGGTACCTGTTACCATAAGACCTCAACAATATCAGGTCGGCACCTCAACACCGGTGAATTACCCAACAGGTTCAGGTTCCAATCCCAGGGATAATCCGACCAACCCCGTCGTTCCAGATTTGGATGACATGGTAGAAATGGATAGAGCAATAGTAGAATTGCCAAAATAGCTGAAAGATCGGTGCAAGTGGTTGGAGGAGAAATTCAGAGCTATGGAGAATGCTGACTACCTTCGCAGGGTTGATGCTAAGGAGTTGAGCTTAGTTCCATATTTAGTCCTCCCACCAAAATTCAAAACTCTAGAATTCGAAATATATAATGGGACTAGTTGTCCTAAAACCATATAACAATGTTCTGCTGAAGAATGACGAGATAAGTCAATAATGATCAATTGTTAATCCACTGCTTCCAGGATAGTTTGATCAGGTCGGCTGCCAAGTGGTACAACCAGCTAGGCAGTGCCAAAATTAACTCATAGAAAGACTTGGCACAGGCTTTCATGAAACAATACAACCATGTGATTGACATGACACCAGACAGAATTACGCTGCAAAACATGTAAAAGAAATAAAGTGAAAGCTTTAGGCAATATGCTCAGAGAATGGCGACGCAAGTTTAGCCACCTCTTCTGGAGAAGGAGACAACAACGCTTTTCACAAATACTCTGTGATAAGACTGCGCCCCGGGTTATATCTAGCTCGAGTAAGGAGCCTTTGGAGCTGCCACAAGGTCCCATCACCCGAGCATGAGCCAAGCACTTCAAAGAGGCTATTTCGGCCTTAGTAGATCAAGTATGGGGCGAGACCTTGGCTAGACAAGTCGAGGAGGCTCAGGCCAACCCTACGAATTCACCATGCATTCTTTTGTGAGCTGAATTAAGCTCAAATTTAGCTCAATCAGCTCGAACCTAGCTCGGTTTAACTTATGTACCTTTTTGCTGGAAATAAACCTTTAATTTAGTATTAGTTAAATTAATGTGTTTAGCTCAAATAATTCAAGTTGTTTCTAATTTGTCAAAATCTGGACATTATAATTAAAATTAATGTGTCTTAGTTTATTACTTATTTAATAGTTGTTTAATAGTTAATTAGAACATGCTATTATATTAAGTTTAAAGATAATTAGACATTTCAATTAATAAAATTTGAGAAAAATAATTACATTGGGCAACATTATTTGGAATTAGAATTGTAATAGCCCAATTTTGTTCGGGCCCAAATTATAAATAAATAAAATAAAAACCAAGTTAAAACAAAAATAATAAAGTCCAATAGAAAAAAAAAAGAGGGTCCATTTACAAAAAAAAAAAAACTTAATAGCCAGTGGCCCAACAACTTAAACTCTTTCTTTCAGAAAACTAAACTCTAGACTCCAGCCGCCGCTCCTCTGCCTTCGCCATGTCAGCACGAACGCTGCCCGAGGTCTACCACCATCTCAGCAAAATAGCAAAAGTGTGCTTCCCACTGCCACCTGCAAAAAGGAAATACAAGGACAGAGACAAACACATAAAGAACAGTCGCAAAGGATAGTAGTGAAACAGTAAAAAAAAAGAATAATGTATCGTATTCGGCTATAAAAGCCATGGCCACCATGTAATCTGATTCTTACAGAGAAATATGCTATCAAAGATATAAAAAGAATTGAATACAAAAGCTGATTCCTTTTTCTCGATTTATTTTATTTTTTAATTTCTCGCAACGAATAAGAATAAAATAGAAAAGAAAGATTTTTTTTACCTGTGTCGCTCATCAGAGGGGAGAGAAACCTAAGGGTCTCTTGACCTTCATTTCATTTTTTGCCACTTTTTTTGACAATTTTAACCCAAAACGGGGTTCTTAAAAAGAAAATGGATAAAGAATTTTTCGACCACTAAGAATGGCGGTCGCAGTCGCCGATGACCGGTGGTCGCGACAGACGAACGACGGCACCGATGGCTGGACTTGGGATGATTTCGGAGAAAAAAAAAGGGTTCTCAAAATTTGTTTTTAATTGGGGGCTGAAATGAATTTTTTTAAAATTTTTTAACTTAAATAGGCCTGGTGAAACGGTGTTGTTTCATCCAGGCCCTAAACGCCCCAAAATGGCATCGTTTTGAGGCCCGAACCGAGACCCAACCCGAACCGAGCAGGATTTGCGCATTTTTGGCATGGGGGTCTATTTATGCCTTTAGTCCTTCCACCTTTGAATCTTTTTAATATGGTCCTGATTCTCTTTTATGTTTCTTTTTTTAGATCGCACTATTTAATTTTAAATTATTTTCAATTTAGTCCTCTGATTTGCCAAAATAACGGAGCGTTTAATAGGCCTGGGAATACTTTCCCAGCTGGTCTTTGCTCCTTTTCGCGCATCACGTTTTAGCCCCTTTATTATTTATTTTATCCCAATTTATCCTTTTAATTTCATTTAAGTTACAATTAAATCATTTATTTATTTTAATTTTTTTATTTATTTACTTATTTATTATTGCTTCACTTTTTTTTTAATATTTAAAATTGGTTTTTTATTTTCTTTTTATCGAGCATTTTTTTCCCTTTTTTCTTCTTTTCCGCCTTTATTATTATTATTTTATTTTTATCTATTTATCTATTTATTTATTACTTCTTTATTTTTTATACATACTTAAGAATTAGATTGTATACATGCTTTTATTGGTGCATTTTTTATTTATTATTGTCATTATTTTTTTCTTATTTTTTGGTATGTTATTGTTATTTTATTATTTTATTATTATTTTTGGCACTTTCATGTCACGTCCATTTATCTTTTTAATCATGCATCTTCCATTTTTTATTTATCTTAAGTTACTTCATTTATTTATTATTTTATTAATATTATTATTATAGCATTCCTTTATTTACTTATTATTTATCATTCTACCCTCATAGCCATTTTATATTATTTCATTATTACTATATCATACATTATGTTTAAACATTTATCTATTTTTATATTATGCCCGAATAAGTTAAATGCACATCATTTTAAATGTTACGTTCATTTTTGCATGATGCATAAAAGGAAATTTTTAAATCAAGGCAATGTTCATTATTTTTGGAATTAGAAGAGTTGTATTCCTAACTTACGGAATATGGCTTCTTCCTAAAAACGAAATAGTCAAATATCTATTTCAAAAAAAAAAAATAAAGAGAGATTTAAGTAACGAACAAGTGGCGTTTATTCTTGTCTCCGAGGATTTAAGGCATTGTGTCCTAACTTACGGGACATGATTCTCTCTTCTCGATAAACCTGAAATAAGCCCTTTTCGCAAAAATTAGTTTAATTAAGTACTGCCTTAATACAAAAAAGGATCGTATTTTAAATTCTCTTCAAATTTTCAATTCTCGATACTAAGACATCAAGTAATCAATTAGGTACCAATTTTAGGCGTAACGAGGGTGTTACTCCTTCCTCGGGTGTAACTGACTCCCAAACCCATTTTTTGGATATTGTAGATTGAAAAACATTGTTTTAGTAAATCAAACCTCTTATTAAAATGATCAAATTACGAGGTGATCCGATCACACCTCATGAAAGTGATGGTGGCGATTCCATTTTAGTTCTTTAAAAAATAATAAAAAGTCGATTTCAAAAAAAGGTTTCGACAAGAATAAATTACTAAATAAATATATTATCAATACAATATATATGAACCATTTAATTAATGTTTCTTTATATTATTTACAATCTAAATAGTATTTTAAGAAAGTATTTTAATTATTTTAAAGGAATAGGATAATTCTAAAATATTTAATTTTTAGGAATCACTAAAATATTACCACATCATCCATTTTTTAAATATAATCAAGTATTTTTATGCACTCATCTCTAACTTAATTTAATTTAAATTAAATTAAATTACTTAAAATTATTCTTTTAAAAAAAAACATTTTTTTCTTCTTTTACAATTTTTAATTTTTTTCAAAATTTAATATATTTTTATTTTTGTGCAACCAATTTTTTTTTTTTTTTTAGTTTTTAGGCGGTCAGTTTATTTTCCATTTTAAACTGTTCCCTATTTTCTTTTTTAACTTTTAATCAAATAACAATGTTTGATAATACAAGTAGTGGTGGCTATAATATTTCAATTTTCTACTACCGTTTCTTAGTTTCTTTTTTTTTTTAATTGTTGGTTTCAATTTTTCTTTATTTTTAATTTTCTTTCTTGTATCTCTTCTTTTAATTTAAATTAAGGTAGAGAAATTTCATGTATAAATTAGTGTATAATACTATTTGTATGTCTTTAAAATTTGATGATGTGAAACTATTTTATTGATGTCTAAAAGCTAAATATTTTATCAATTTTGAGGTTTGTAAACAATTATAATCAACAACAAATCATTCTAAACGAATTTTGTAAAGATTTGGATAAGTTTTTAGGTTTAGCCTTGATAGGATTTTGTATTAAGTAGAAAAAAAGTGAAGTTTGTTATGTCGAATTCATCCATAAAATTTGATTAGATTGTTAGCATGTTTTTACATTGATTTTGTTATTAATTTCATATTAACTTAGATTTTTCAAGTGAAAGAGGTTGGTGAGTCATTTAAGTCGAAGGGAAAGACCAAAATCGTCAAGGATTGATCATTTCTAAACAATGAACACTTAGAATTACAATTTGTGATCATCAATGTGTAATTAATTTGATAACTTATAGTTATTGATGATTATGCAATTGTTACTTTGTATTGATAATTAAATGATTTTTTTATTGACGAATAGCTAAAAATATTAAATAATTTCCCAATAAAGTGTGTTGGAAAACTTTCAGATATAGGCGACATTTCGCATAGTATAGGGATCCCTCATTGATACTATTTCGACGGTACAGGCTTACTTGTGTGTTTAGAAGTATTGTTTTTGTTTTGCTATGTGTATTTGGTGCTTGATTGGCTAAGACACATTTATTGCGCATCGAAATATTGTCATTACTTAATGAAATGCTTTGCGCTCTCTTCATTTATTGTAATTGAGAATGTTGACACATTTGAAGGCAAGAAAAAATTCTATAGTTATTTCTGTAGCTGAAACAGTGGCCACAACTTTAAGCATTGTTTCATTGATATACTTGTCTATTTTCAAAGTTAACAAATTTTAGAACAAAAGCATTAGGCTATTTGTTTTGGAGATATTTGGATAAGTTAGAGCTCAAAACATAAAAACCAATTAAGTTAAAATTGAAGACTTGAAGGTTGGTTCTTTTGGACCAAGTTTGATTACTTATGGAACAAGTAAAGTCACTTTCTATATGTGAAGACATTGAATTACACTGAGACTCTTATAGATTTACTATCCTATGATGATTTTTAGTTTTATTTTATAGAAAAGTGATTAGATTATGACTCTTATGTAAGAAAAACTTAAGTAGTATATAAACTTAAGCGTCACCTAGGTTAAAGTAATCGAGAGATTGAGAGAGTATAAATTTGTTCAAGTTAGGAACATTTTATGTGTGCATTATTTTTGTAAGCAATCAAGAGTCCCTTGTATTGCAAAACTAAACTTTCGAGGGAGAAGCTTAGTGAGAGAGTGATCTAGTTTTTTTACAACGGTGAGGTTACTAAATTGGTGAGAGAAAGACTAATTATAAGACTTAAATCATTAGTTGTATTGTGAGAAAGATAATGGATTATTGCTCTGGCCAAGGCCCCACAGACGTAGACTGAGGTCGAACTGCGTAAACAATCTTGTTGTTCATCTTTACATTTTTTGTATTTTTGATTGTGTGGTTGAAACTGTAATTACAATTCCAAGCACTATTTTAATCACAATTTCTGTTTGAAAAGGAAGTTCCCCTCGTTTGTACAAAGAGTAAGGTTAGATACCCATGTGTTTGGACAACTTCTCACACAGCGTTACTTGGGCATCTAATAAGCATGAAAGTAGTGTGATATATATGCTAAAAAAGTATTGATTAATAATTGTCGTGAATTGGAACTTTGTTTGATGTTTTTTTATTGTTAATGTACGTATGAATAATATGCTTTTAAGTTAATTATTTGCATATAGAAATGGTTGGAATGTATTAAGTCACCATTGAGCTTGTAAAAACTCAATGTTTCAAATTGTTTTCCGAACATAGGTAAAGCATGAAGTTTTTTGTTCACAACAACTTGTGTTGAAGTTTTCACCTAACTTTAATTTTGTAAAAACTTTTCTGAATTTATTTCTGTTAAGGCATTTACTTAGGACCACTAGAGGTTTTAAAATTTGATTTGTTTTCATAATGATTTTGGCCACATTGGCATAGTTTTAAGTTAAACTATTATTTTGATTCAATTTTTATTTTTGGTTGATTATATATAAAAATTCAAATCTTTTAAAGTTTATAGTATATACGTTGTTAGGAATAGGCGTTTAAAATTACCAAATATGTTATAATTTGCAGAAATTGATTATGGTGAAAGCATGCCGGTGTATTGAGCATGCAATGGTAATTAAAATGTGTTGGTACCACGCTGGTAGTGAAATTAATTTATTTAGGCATCGGTTAAATTCATAAATTGTTTAGTTATGTTCTTTAATAATTTTTATTTGGATAGGTAAATTTTGTATGCGCTGTTGTTTGATATGCTTAGAATGCGTTATAGATTTGTTATGATGTGTTGAATATGTTGAATATACATTTGGTAGTATTTTAGGACATTTTAACAGGTTTGTGTTGTGTTTCGTGTAAAATTTTTGTACTTTTTTGAATTTACTTTTATAATTTTGGACGTCATGTTTCAAGATAAGATGAATAAATTATGTTAAGCATGCATTCTCATGTGCATATCTTGAGATAAAGTGGGCTATGTCTCGAGACATGGTTCATGTCTCGAAACATTTAAAATCAGTAACCAAACTTCATTTCAAGTGCTCGTCTTAAGGCATTATCAATACATTGGCCTAGGTACTAAAATAGTATCCTGTTTTTGAAATTTGTGCCTCAATTTGATGTTTTAAGACTCATTTAAGCTCAAATCTTGGTGGTGGTGATATTTGAGTGCTGAAACTTTAATTTACATATTTATAAGTCAAGTTTTATATGAATTATCTGTACGAATGATTGATCAAGTAACTCCTACGACCAATGTAATGTTTCATAATCAAACTCGGCCTCCAGATAGAGTATGAGGTGTTGCAGAAAATTTGGTGAAAGCTTTTCAAACGCACACTGAGATTTCTGAACTACATAGCATTAATAGACAAGATCCAAAGAGAAGCTCAGCAGTCTAGTATAACAAGAGTAGATTGGTTCCATTAGAGTTCACAACTTGTATAACTTGGAAGAAAGGAATCAGAAGGATTGAAGTTGCCTACATAATTCTTCATAGAGGAGAAGGCATAATAGCAATCCTCTGCATCACTTTATAATTTGAAGATTTTCTACGGGCAAAACTTCACATAATAAGAGAAGCATTTTGGCAGGTCGATAGAAGTGGCATTAGAATTGGCATCTAGTGCGAGCCCTTCTATGGAGTACATTGTTCAATTGGAAATATCAACCTCTTGTGGAGGACATCAAGAGGTTAAACACTGAAGCAACAATACTAGCATGGAATCAAATGCATGAAGACTACTTCAAAGAAACAGTGAAGTGGCTAAAGTTTAGTTATTGGTTTCCCTTGATTAGTTAATTGCTAGTATTGGTGCCAAATAATAATAATGATGATAATAAAGGAGTTCGACCTTTTATTACCATCAGAAAGGAAAGCACGTTGTTGTTTCAGTTCCCCATATATTCCCTCTAAAATTCCATTACCATGAACAAATATAAAATTAAAACATGAAGAAAAGAAGCTTTGAGTAGGACAATTTGAGTTCCTACGCTCACCCTTTGGCCTTCTTCCCCAACTGCATCAATGCAATGCATTTGGATAGGTAGAGCTACAAGCAAAAGCAAAAATCAATCTTAAAACGTTGGTCTTGCTAACTGCATTTGAATCCATTTACTTGTTTGACTGAAAGCAACTTGTTAATCTGTTCCAACATCCCATCACCTCTTTTTCAAGTGGTTGTTCGAGGGGTACCTTGAAATCTGCTAGCTCACTAAGCTCTTGAAATGCATCCACGAGATTTTGGAGCCTTGCAACGAACTCAATCAAGAGTGAAGTGAATGTTGCTAAAGATAAAGAGCTAGCACTTTGATATATTTTGGATTCCCGACGTTGGGGCAGCAATGCATCTGCAGTAAACGAGAGACAGGGCCACGACAGTTCATGCATTGTACTCTCGGGTATAACTACATCCGAAGGGTCCACTGAAATATCGCTTAGGGATTTCATGTTCAGTTTATGCTCATCATCTTTAGCTTCTTCTTCATGTTCCTTGTTATGCAGTGGGGTTGCCCAGGTTTCTGAATTCACTAGAAGGTATGATTTGTCATCTATCTTCATTTGCAAATCCTCGCCAGCCTCGTGAACTTCCCTCAGTATGTCTCCGGGGCTTAACTTTTCCATCTTTTCAACCTTCGCTCCCAGCTCACGCAGCACTTTAGCCCCTTCATTACCGACCCTCTTAATCTCCACAGCAAAAACTTGTCTTTTCTCTGGTGGTGCCTGAATTTCTGAAAGCATACATCCATGCATTGCCATCACCATGAATGCACAATGTCTCAATGCACCACTTACTTTGACATAGTTTCTCCATGGGTAGTTGAATGATTTATAAGGACCATGTGGTGGCTCCCATGAGGCAAAATTTAGCTGGGGAAAAAAATAAAAATTAGTCAAAGCAACTCCATTCATGGAGACCAAGGCATATGAGAACATACTAGAGTCTCCTCCTGACATGAAGATTGCACAACTGATCTGTAGGCGCTATATAATGGATCATCAGATGCTTGGTATGTAAGAATGTTAGAAGAGATCCTCTCATATTCAACACATTGCAGGTACCCATTAACACACCCTAGAAAAAGATATAATTTATCAGTTTAGCACAGTAGTTCAAAATTCCATAGTGAAGCACTAGTTGAAACGTAAAGCTAACCTTCCAAGGAAGAAGCCGCATTCTTGAAATTTTTTACCACCAGTTTATGTAAATCCTCCCCTGACCAGATGGGGTATATACATATGTTTATAATCATAGAGAAGCCAGCACCAAAGAAGATATGCAGCAAACGAAAAACAGCTGTGTGGATGAAATTCCTTGAGTTGTTTCCAGACACCAGCACAATACAAAATGTCAACAAGAATACCCGAAAACCGTATTCATACTGCTTCACGCGAGGATACAATTTGCAGTAGCTTGAAATAAATCCTAATGCAGAATGAAATATTTTTACAGAGTTGATTGAATACAGTACAAAAGAATTCTCATGTGTAAACATTCATATATAGTATTAACTCCAACCTGTTATGAAAATGCTTATCAAAATAACAATTTCTTCGTACTCTCCAGACTTTATTGATAGTTCTGCAATGCCTAAAGCAATGGCTCCAGCAGATAAAGTCCCTATAGCTCGATTGATACCTTTGCTGAGTGTTGCACCTAGAATATACGAATTGGTTTCACTATATCAACATCTGTTAAAAATAGCAGGCAATGTGGATTGGCATAACGCTCGACTTATATAATATACCTACGCTGAACTCGAAAACCAAGACAACGGTAAGGATTGCCCACACAGAATACTGACTGACACCCCTTAGAGGCTCTTTGAAAAGCATAAGCAATGATACAACCGTTAGTGAAAGCCCCATTTTCATAGAAAAGAAAACCTTACGGGGATCTGATCGACCCATTTTATATAACTTGGCAGACACCTGTTGAAGACCATTCCAAAAGTTATCCGTGGAACCACAATATGATCGAAAACACCCGCTTTTAGCTCCCTCTTCAGCACCACCTAATCCAGAACACCCTTTCTTCGAAAGCAACCTTTCTTTACTCTCCGTACTCCGCAAAAAAGACCCCCTTTCCATTTTTGCATCAATAGATCAAAAAATCTCTTCTCTTTGTATTATATATTCAACTTAATGAATCAGATGAAATTATTGGTACAAGTACAACAATCTCCAAGAACATACATCTAGATGTGGTGAATATGTGCTTGATCTAACGTGAGAATAGTATTATTATTATTGATGATGGTAGATTCATTTGATTGAAGGGGAAAGGGAGATGTAAAACAACTATCCAAAATAGAAATTATGAAAGAGTCAGAATAGATTGGCAAGAGAGAGGAGGGAGGGCTTCAAGGCTCAAAATCACCTCCCTCCACGCGTCACCAGCCACTTGATTCTTAATTAAATAACAAATTAAGTAGTTGACTGTGATGAGTGAAAACCATCCATCAAAACTGATCAAAAACTATTGTCCCCTGTTTTATGTTCATTTGTCATTTGGCAAATTGCATTATATCTTGCACGAGGTTCTATCTTGAAACCTCAGAGGCTCAGACAGTAAACCCCAATACAGATATTGGCTTGACTTTGTTTAACTCATCAACTTTAAATTTGCTACTAATTGATGCATGTTTTCTTGGTGCTTTCAAGATATGTTTTCGTCATTAGGCATGTGAGAATTGACAAGGCTTGTGAATCTAATAACGATATAGACCAAATAACCAGATCCATGTTATTTTTCTTTAATCTATTCTCGGTTTATAATCTATAACCATAATCGGGGACACCAATGTTTGTAATTCCTTTTTCTTATCTAGAGCTAAAGTAGAAGAAAAGAACGGCTTGGAGCCATTGAGCCTTTTGCTTACTTCACATACAAATCTGCTAAAGTCTCGTTTTCTTGCATCCTATCTCGATAGTCAACATTTGTAACTTTGATTACTTCAGTATACTAGTTCTCTCATGTGTTTTCTTGAGCCTTAGAATTTTTATTTGCATGTTTCTCCTCTTCACTCATCCAAGTAACCTCTGGCTTTAGAATTTTTACACCATCAATATTATCAGAAATTCAGAATTGAGCGTCATGTCTCCTCATCCATAGGCTTAATGAAGGCTTTCATCTTAATTTTCCAGCAAATTCATCCAAGGTGTCTTGTTAAAAAAAAAAAAAAAAAAAAAAAAAAAAAAAAAAAAACCTTTAATCTTGAGCAATACTTAACAATAGGATCACCATTTAGTGCATCAAATATCAGCAATATTTTTAGAATCGGACAGATGGTTGAACCGATCAGATTATAAATTTCTAGTTTAAAATTTCTGATTCAATCAGTCCAATATCCTCTTCATAATAAAAATCTACTATAATATTATTTAAAATAAATTAAATATTATTTCAAATAAAAAATATGTAAGTAGCTAACTGATAGCTATATTCTACCATTTGTTTAACTTATTATTTCCCCTTTCAAGGTGAGCCATAAATACACAACAACAACACTCTTCAATTTTCAAAATTTTATATTATTGTTTTTTGAATAAAAAGTCATTAAAACTTTTCATTTACATTTTTTGATTTGTTCAGTTCTTAATGTTCTCTTTAGTTTTTAGTTTTCCATTTTTCCTTTGGTTCAAAGCTGTTTAAAACAAAATAGCAGTGGATGGATACACTGGCAAGCCAAGAACCACTGATCTGAAGTAGACGAGGGCGAGCAGGGAGAGGCCAATACTATAGAGGCAAAAGCGAAGTCAGAACATTTTTAGGGACAAATGAAATTTTAATTTTTAATAGTATATATCTTTATAATTATAATTTGTAAAGGATTAAATTAAATTTTCATAATTTTAAGGGGGCCAAAGTACAATTTTACCTTTTTTAACTTAAAATTTTAAAATAATTTAAAATACCTAAATAGCAATTTTTCATTTTAAAGGATACGGGTTGACAACCCCTAAATTCGCCCCTGTATAGAGGGTTGAGTGTTGATGGTGAGTGATTTTTTATTTGTTTTTTTACTTTCTATTCTTTAAATTTAGATATGTTGGGAAGGGTAGAGACATAGGCTCAGGCTTTTTTTCTTTTCATTTGTTTTAACAAAATTGGGTTGGGCTAATTTAGAGATTTTGAAAGTGTTTTTTTTTTTTTTTCGATCCAATCTAATCTAATTTGGTCCTGTTATGTAAAAACTAGTTTAATCGATTTTTATTGGTTTTTTTAATCAATGGTTCGCGATTCAATAGTGGTTCTTGCCGGTTCATGGTCAAAACAGTTTTAATCACACAACAGACAAGACTATTAATCGATTTCTGATCTAACCAATCTGATTGATCGATTCGATTTGATCCGATTCGATCTAGTTTCAACAACATTGAGTGTCAAACTTCAATGCTAAAAGAAATAATATTGATTTTTTATTGGCAGATACAAGTTCAAATATAAAGTAAGTTACAATTGAACTATCTAATTACTATAGGTAAAAATGGAGACAGAACACCAAAAATTATTTTACAGTGTTCAAATACCTCATACGTCTACGAGGCCTAAAGACTCAATCCACTATACTTTGATGAGTACAAATTATGATTTAAATCTTACTCACCAAATAGCAATATCACTCCTATACTATAAATAAGATTCCCTTCCTTTAAGGCTTTCTCCTTTGAAAGCTTAAGTATAAATAGGTGACTCACTTTAGTTTACTTATACTTTAGTGTTAGAACATTTTCAAAATACATATTGTAACACCCCCTAACCCTTATCCATCTCTGGAACGAGGTTACGGAGCATTACCAGACTTTCAGATCAATTACAAACAATAAATATATCATTAAGCATACATATCATGAATCAATCATATCGTCCCTTTTATGAGCCCTCGAGGCCCAAAATACATATTAGGAACAAATTGAGACTTAATCAGAAACTCAGAAAAATTTTAACAAAATTTCAAAAATTTTCCTAGGTACAGGGTTCACACGCCCGTGTGGTCCAGGAACACGCTTGTGTGACCCTATGACATGCCCGTGCTTCAGGCCGTGTTCTACCCCGTGTAACTCTCTGACTTACCTCACACGGCCAAGCCACACGCCCGTGTGCTAGCCGTGTGTCTCACACGGTCTGGTCACACGCCCATGTGCCAGGCCGTGTGGACTCAAATTGAGCCTTATACTTCAAGTTTAACAACCCTGCAAAGCTTGAATAAAAATCCAATTGTTCAACCAATCCAAAACACAATTAAATGCCTCAAATACATACCAAAATCTTCAATCTAATGATCTATTCAAAGCATCCTAATAGTTATTTACATATATTGCTAAAATAATTCATTTCAACATCAAATAAGTTAATCCAAATTTTTCGTATCATTTTAACCAAAATTTTACCTTATACCATATTCATTATGCACCAACTAAAAACATTCCATATCAAACCTCAACATATATATAACCAACCATTTCCATACTACAATATCATATACAATCATTTTCCCAAAATGACATTCATATGACAACCTAGGTACATGCCATTACCAAAAGAAAAGGTACTTCACCACGTTTTTTAGTTCGGGATCGGCTTTGGATGCTGATTCAACGATCGAACTTTAACCTAACATGCATACGGAAACAAATCGTACGCTGAGTATGAACTCAATGGTATTTCTATAAACCAAATGCTTAAATAAAGTGATAATGCATATAAATATATATATAAACTATACAATATCAATAATCATTCAAATAATCATTTTATTTTCCAATCAATATTCCATTCTAATTCATACTCAAAGTCAATCAATATCATTCAATATCAGTCAATTGTTCAATACATCTGTACACCCTTATTAACATGACTCAGACTTGGACGGATACACGGATTCAACCCAAACACACCAGTACGGCACTAAGTGCCTCATCATCAGATTTATCCAAAGTATTAAAACGACACACGCAGTGCCTCATCGACTCAAGGTTGAAGAATCTCATAACTCATTCAATCCTATGGCATGTCAACTATATCTAACTTAGCCCGATATTGTTAATAGGGTTCCAATTCACTTTCAAATTTCAGTCATAAATATTCACAAAAATCAATTTAATTCAATTCAATATCAATATCACAATATCAATTCAATATCACAATACTAATACTCACCTTATTTCACTTACCATACATATTAAATAATAAATTCAACAATTAATTACTAAGTTCGGATTTAGAAATACAAACTGTATTTCCAAGTTACTCCGTGTTGACTTTTTCTTTCCCTTTCTTAGACGGAGTTTCCGGTACCACGTTAGCTACGGAAATTAAAACAATTAAAAACTATCAATACCACACAATTTCATATCAATTATTTCAATTTAAACACAACTTTTACCTAAATTCCAATTTAGTCCCTAAACCGAGACTAACTTTATTTTTCCCAAAACTAATTCCATATCTTCATTTAATTCCCACTTTAATTTCACCATAAAATCCTAATTTTGAAATTCTTTCAATTTAGTCCCTAATACTCAAAACTTATGATTTGTTTTACAATTTAATCCCTTTTTCACTTCTAACTTGAAATTCTATCAATTTAACCCCTAATTCATCAATTTATTCAAATGGACAATATCTAAAAATTCACTAACTTTTAAAATTTTAACACAGTATTTTGTTCTAGGACTCCAAAAACATCAAAATTACAAGAAAAAGTGCTAAATTGACTTACCAAATTAACTTTGAATCCTTAGAACCCTAATTTCCCTTTTCTTTTTTCTTTCTCTTTTCTCCCCTGTTTTGGTTTCAATTTTGTTTGTTCTTTTTTTTTGTTTCCTTTATTTATTTGTTTAATTATAATAAAATAATAATATTTTATTCATATACTTAATAAGTATATATTTAATATAAATAAATATATGTATATTATGCATACACATGGAATTATATTTTCCATACATTTGTTTTATTTTTTTATTTTATGTCATTATATTAATATAATATAATTTTTAATGTAATATAATAATAATTTAATAATATAATAATATTTACTTATATAATAAGTAAATAAGTAATTATTACTAACTTATGTATTTTATTTCACCACATTATTTCACTATTACCACACACTTGGCACTTATGGCTTAATTCCTAATTTAGTCCCTTTACTTTTCTTTATTCTATAATTAAGTTTTTACACTTTATTCAATTTAATCCTTATACCTAATTAACATTAATTCAAACTAATTCACCTAACCAAAACCTAACTAACCACACAACTAACTTCGTAAATATTTTTAATAAATATTTACGGATCCGTTTTACAAAAACAGTAACCCGAAAATGCACTTTTCTAATACCCGTAAATTTTGGGTCTTTACATATATAGTATTCCAATAGTTGCAAATGAAAAGTTGTAAGTAACAAAAAGTTATAACTCTTGATTATCATCCAAGAGTTGTCACTATTCAAAAGTAACGAGTCATGTTTCTTGTTACTAAAAGTTATGTTACTTGATTATTAATAAAAAAAATTATGATTATTCAAGTAATATGTAATGAATAACTATGTTCATTCTTAATAGATGTGACTATACAAATAGACATTGATTATATAGTCATATCTCTATGGAAAGACATGAGAACTATAAATAAGAGTGGAATTTCATTTACATGGTATATTAAGATATACCATGACACACCAAAATATTAAGAAACAAATATTTCTTTATTTTCCTCCATATTCTAATATTCAAATATTATCCTGTAAAGAATTGTTACAAAAGTTCTTTATAAAATTTGATACTCTTGTTATGCTCAACTTAATGCTCAATGGCTTGTTTATAAAACTTGATACTCTTGTTATGTTCAACTTAAGCCTCTGACATTACGACAACTTAACAAAATCCACTTGTTTCGAATTCTGAACCAACCCAGCTATGGCACATGTGACTTGGTTATATAAGTGAAAAAGGTTTGACTATTTTAAGCAAAATAGGCCTTCTTATAGGCACCATAGTTGGAAAGTTAAAATTTTGCAAGCATTGCATTTATGGAAAGCAGGCCTGAGTTAGCTTCGATTCGCCAGTGTATAAGACTAAAGAGACTCTCGATTATATTCATTTCGATTTATGGGGTCTGACTCCATTCGTCTCTAAAGGAAGTAGCAAATATCTTCTAACTTTTATCGACAACCACTCCAAGAAAGTTTGGGTTTATTTCTTGAAGCATAAGAATGAAGTCTTCGGGATCTTCAAACACTGGAAGACTTTGTTGGAAAAATAGATTGGGAAGTCTGTAAAGTGATTCAGAACAGATAATTGGCTCGAATTCTGTTCAACCGAGCTTAACAATTTCTTCAAACGAGAAGGGATTGAGAGACACTGCATAGTTGTAAGTACCCCGCAGCAAAATGGTATAGCTAAACAGATGAACAAAACGGTACTTGAGAAAACCCGATGTATGCTTTCCAAAGCAAGTTTAGAAAATGAGTTTTGGCCCGAAATGGCTAATCTCGCTAGCTACTTGGTGAGCCGATCTCTGCATCGAGTTTTGTACGAAAAGGTTCCCAAAGAGATTTTGTCCTGTAATTCTCCTAATTACTCAAATCTTAAAGTATTCAGATGTCTTGCATATGCTCGAGTTAGTCAGGGGACGCTTGAACCAAGAACGGTAAAGTGCATCCTTTTGGGTTTTACAGTCGGGATAAAAGGTTACAAGCTATGGTGCCTAGAAACAAGTAAGATCATAGTCAGTAAAAATGTTACATTTGAAGAAACATCGATGATTTTGTCCAAAATGGGTTCCTTAGGTCATAACAATACCTAAAGCTGAGTGTTTCAAGTAAGGTGAAGTTGGAAACCAAAACAGACGGTCACATCACGATGTCACAAAGCCTGTCGTCGCAACGACACGACGAATAGAGGCAATGTTCAGATGAGGAAATTTGACTCGTCACAAAATTAGGTAGAATTTCCAAAATCGACATTTCTTCGATGCAACAGAAGGGTTCTCAGGCTTCTCTATCTCAATTAGAGACCCAAACATCTCAAATTCAAGATTATAAGTTAGCCCAAAACAAAAAGAAGAGATATTAAACCGCCAAAAAAATACTATGAAGGAAATCTTGTGGCATATGCTCTAGTGTAGTGGAGAGCATCGACTCAGTTGATCCTTCAAATTATTCATAGTTAGTTCAGGCTTCTAATTCTAGTAAGTGGCTTGTTTCCATGAAAGAAGAGATGGAGTCTCTTCATAAAAACGATACATGGAAACTTGTTGAACCACCCACCAAAAATAAAATCGTTGGTTACAAGTGTGTGTTTAAAAATAATGAAGGTTCAGGTCAAGGCAACACGAGATATAAGGCAAGATTGGTCGCAAAGAGCTACAGTCAAGTGGAGTGAGTTGATTTTCATGATGTTTTCTCTCTAGTTGCGAAGCATACCTCCATTTGAGCACCGTTAGCTCTTGTTGCATTATACAATCTTAAATTTGAGCAGTTAGATGTGAAAACTGCATTCCTTCACGGGGACTTAGATGAGGACATTTACATGCAGCAAACCGAAGGCTTCAAGATCGAAGATAAGGAAGATCATGTTTGTCTTATTTAGAAATCATTATACGGCCTGAAATAGTCTCCTCAGCAGTGGTACACAAAGTTCAATTCATTCATGTTAGGGATTGGTTTTCGTTCAAAGTAAGTACAATAGTTGTGTTTATCTACAACATTTAGATGATGGATCATTTATCTATTTACTGCTTTATGTTGATGATATGTTAATTGTGGCTAAGGATCCATCCAAGATTGAACGACTTAAAATCATGCTTAACTCTAAATTTGAGATAAAGGATCTCGGTAAGACTAAAAAAATCTTAGGATGGAAATTTCGAAAGATCAACGCTCCAGAAAGTTATTTCTATCACAACAAGGATACATCAAAAGGATTCTCGAACGATTTGGAATGCAAGATTCTAAACCAGGTAGTACTCCCTTAGCTGCCCACTTCAAACTTTTGACTTTAAACTCACTAAAAACCAAAGACAAAGAAAATACATGTGTAACACCCCTTAACCCCAAATCGTCGCCGGAATGGGGTTACGAGACATTATCAGACATATCAGACAACTTACGAATAATTCACAAAAAAAATAACATTCATAGTATAATTTAATAATTAAGTCCCAATAATAGACGCTCGTAGCCAAAACTTAAATTAAAAGTGAAACAGAACTTGTTTGAATTCTCTGGAAATTTTTCGTTTTTTTTTTTATAAAAATTTCGACAGCATTTCTACTTATTTTTACATAAAACCCCCTGCAAATTTCAAACCGAAACAATCCAATACAAATATTTCAACCAATGATTAGGTATATTCAAATACATCCAATTTATATCAAAATAATAATTTAATACCTTAGTTTAAACAATATAACGTGTTAGTATATATGTATAATTAATAACTTTTATTTCATTTCAATTATTTAATACCAAATTTACCATTTTATAACTTTATATCATATTCCTCATCCAAAACATCATAATCATTTATATACAACCAAAATCATTTAACTTAAATATATATAATTCATATACAACTACCTAGTACATGCCACTTAACAAAAGGAAGAAATTCATCACCAAAATCTTCTTGTTGGAGTCGGGTTTGTTTTGGATGCTGGACCGGATCCGAAACTCTAATGACCCGAAATACGAGTTTACTCCTCAACGATCTTTTCTTTTCCTTTGGATGCCGATGCCTCGTTTTCCTTGTTAGCTTTTAAAGCTTAAAGCTTCAAATCCCTAATTTCTCCTTTTATTTTCTTTCTTTCTTTTCTTTCCCCTATTTCGAAATGCTCTCTGTTTCTTTTTTCTATTTCTTTGTTTTGTTTCTTTTCTTTTTTTCTTATTCTATTTACTTTATTTTACTTAATATATATTAATTAATTAATAATTATAAAATATCTATTTAATAACAATTGTATATATTACAATTGTATCCCACTTTCACCTTACATTTGTCTTGATCTAATCTCTTTCATAATATAATAATTAATAATTAATAATTATTTAATAAATATCTATTTAATAACAATATAATTAATACATTTGTATACATGTATCTTTGTACATTTGTACACTATCATTACCATCCATTTGTCTTTCTTTTATTTATTTAACAAATAAAAATCTTATAATATCAATATTTAATTTATAAATATCTTTAACTCAATATTTAAGTGAATAAATAATTATCATAAAATGTATATACATATATTATTACATTTGTATTTAATCAACACCTTACACTTGTCAATTATGTAATTTGTCTATCAAATAAAAATCTTAAAGATAATTATTTAATTAACAATTAACAATTATTTATTATTTATTTATTTTATTTTTCTTTTACTAATTATTTAAGAAAATATACTAATATATTACAAATGTATTTTCATATATTTTACACATGTATATTTTTATTATTCTACATTTGGGTTTTATTTAATTTATTTCCTAATATAACGACATAATTTATAATTTAATTTATAATTTAATTTAAAACCTAAATAAAATCTTAGTTTTTAATCTAAGTTTGCCGCCTCATCGATAGCAAATTGGCTTAATTGCCATTTTAGCCATTTTTACTTTCTATTGTTCTATAATTCAACTTTTATCCTTAATTCAATTTAGTCCTTTTACTAATTACTCTAAATTAAACTAGTTTCGTCTAATTAAAACCTAATTAGACATATAACTAGACTCATAATTATTCCTAATAATTATTTCAGGATTTAATTTACTAAGACAGAGGCCCGATAACACACTTTTCCGGTGGCCACAGATTTTGGGTCGTTACAACATGTCTTTTGTTCCTTACTTTAGCACGATCGAAAACTTAATGTATGCAATGGTTTGTACTCATCCTGATATTTCACATTGTTAGTGTAGTAAGTAGATATATGGCCAAACCCGACAAATTACATTGGCAAGTTGTTAAGTGGATACTGAGATATTTAAAAGGGATTTCAAGTACTTGTTTGGAATTTAGAAGATGTTCAAAAGGTCTAACCAGCTATAAACTCAGATTATGCCGGAGACTTAGATAAAAAAAGATTTCTCACAGGTTATCTGTTCACCTTCAAAAATTGCACTATTAGTTGGAAAGCCACCCTTCAGGCTATTGTGGCTCTATCGACTACCGAAGCTAAATATATGGCTATCACAGAGGCTGTAAAAGAAGTTATTTGATGGAGAGGTCTATTCGAGGAGTTGTTTGATAAAAAAGAAAAGATTGTCATATTTGTGATGGTCAAAGTGTCATACATCTCATGAAAAACCAGATGCATCACGAAAGAACAAAACATATAGATATTCAGTACCATTTTTTTCAGGAAGTGATTGCTCAATAAGATGTTCAGATTCTCAAAATCAGCACAGAGAATAACCTAACGGACACGATGACAAAGAGTCTTCCAATTTCCAAGTTCAAGCATTACCTAGACTTGGTGAGTATTCGACATAGATCAAGTTAGGCCCCTGGTAGGGCTCGGCAAAGAAGGCATTTTGGAAATATGAGTCAAGGTGGAGACTTGTGGAGTGTGCTTCACATTTTTTGCCAAAACAAAGTTGATGTCTCGATGAGGAAGAAGCACTGTCTCGGTGACGTGACCACCTATGTCACGACGAGAAGATTTGCCACGTCCCGAAGAGGCAGCAGCCATGTCACGACATGGCAACATGTTCCAAAACTTCTTGGTTTTCTTTTCCCAATTAAACTTTGATTTCTTTCCTTATTTAAACTATTATTATAGGGATGTTTTAGTCAAATTTTTGTACCAAATTCAACCTATAAATAGGCCTCATAGAAATCCTAGAAAGGTTGAGAATAACACAACAAAACTAAGAAAGTTTGTGGGAATTTCGGGAAAACTTTGTAATTCGAGGTCGAGGCTTATTTGTTTCTCCATCTTGTACTCCATTTTTCCAGTTTTTGTCATTTTAGTGAAGCTTTTCCTTACCCTTGGTTTTTTATCCTCTTTGGATAGGGTTTTCCACGTTAAATATTTGTGTCTACTTTTCTCATTTTTCGTTCGTGTTCATTGCATAATTCAGGTTCAACCCCAACACATACCATATTAATTTTAAAAATCATGGCAACAAACTTTCCAATATCGTTAGCTTTAGAAGTTCTTCTTTAAAAATTGACATTCGTTCTTAAAATGTCCAGTCTTACCACAATGGTAGCATGAACCCTTTTGTTTCTTCTTGAACTTAAGTACTTTAGTAGTTTATTTGAACTTTTTATTGGATGGTATAGTAGTTTTCCCTTCCTCCATAACATGTACTTTGACATTTTAAAAATATAGGTTCTAATCTTGCTTTTTGTATTCTTCTTCAATTTGAAGATGATTTGCCAAACCCTCAAGAGATATACATGCTCTTTCTTATATTTTAGATTTCTTTTAAAATCTTTCCAGGATGAATGAAGTTTGTCTATAATGAAGGATACAACAACCATTTTATTCATTGTCATGTTATATTATTTAATTTCATTCAACATTTTTTTCAATATCACAAAATTGTTCCATAAAAGAATGACCATCAATCATGTAAAAATTATTGAAACAACTAACAGTGGCGTCTTCAATCATGTACCTTGTTTCCAAGTTGTCTAATAGTTCTTTATCGGTGGTCTCATTCTGGTAGGTGTCCAATAAACCATTGGATAAATCATTCAATATGTGGCTTATGCAAATGTAAACATTGTCACATTTTTCTTTTCTCAGGTTGTAGCAATAGATTCATTTTCATTCTTTTTCAATTTAGGAGCATCTAAAACATAAGCAATCTTTAAAGTTGTTAGTAAGAAGTGCATCTTTTTCTACCATCGCCAAAAATTGTCACCATCAAACTGATCAGCCTTGGCAAAGTTGGAGCCAACTCCCTTAGTGTTTCAATTTCATATGTAAAAGTCGCCATCATAAAAATGAATAGAACCTTAAAAATGTTAGTGCGGAACTTTTAAGTTGTCGGTAAAGAAAATCTCGAGGACATGAATAGAGCACAAACAATTACTTGAATAGAAAAAATCAATAAAAAGGTCAAGGTTCTAAGGTGTATATCAAGTCGATGTTTTTAAGATTCTATAGGCTCACGCCTATTCTTGGTATGTAGAAAAGTTTTAAGCAATGAACCTCAATTATTATTTGTGTTTTGGACTCACGAAAATAACCAAATAAATATTGAAGAAAAATAATTTCTTTGTAGAACAATCTAACAGTCGTAAAATATGGAAGAAGAATAGATTATCATTAGGCTTAAAACAAACACCTTTCCCCAATAAATCATTGTTTGAATCTTTCTAAGTCTCCTTACTGTTGTCTGACCCCATAAAGTTATTCTACGCACTATTTGGGCTTGCATGACCGTCATTAACTCCTTGAATGCGGTCCAACTCAATCTATGATTTTGGTCCAAATATTCATCCATCATAATTACATTATGGTGGAAAATTTAATTTTCTTAGCATTAAACTAAAGAATATACATTGCTCCTTAATTGAATTTACATTTGAATTTATATGACCCTCGTTCAACCTAAATACATGTCTTCAGCTTTCTCTTATTTTGATCTCATTCAGGGCTTGGCTAAAAGACAATTGTTATACCATCTAATCATCGTGCTCCTATCTAATGTTATAAAAATGAAATTATTAGAAATTAAAAGTGTTCATAAGTTAAAGCGAGCGATAAACTCAATACATTTTAGGTCAAGCTTAAATTTATATTTTTACTTTAAGCCAATTCAACTCAACTCATTTTATTGCTTAACAGATAATTAAATACTAATATTTACATTTTTATAATTAAATTTAAATAAAAATATTTTGTATTACTTTTTGAACAGTAAAATTGAACTGACCTAAACCTTCTTAGCTTAAACTGACCTAAGTCTGCTTAGCTAAAGTCTAAAATTTTCTTTTAAAACCAAACATTTACCAAATTCAGCATATTGGTCCACATAATTATTTTCTCCAAAAATTTGGATTTCTGTCCAAAACATAATTTTTCTTTTAAAATCAAACCAAATTCATTTCAGCCATTTGATTCATTGTTTTAAACAATAATTAAAAAATATTATTGTATATTGACGTTTTTTCATTTATTTCAAAATAAAGTATCTATTTTTATATAATAAAAATTTAAGCTAATCAAAAGTAATAATAAAAATCGGTTCAATTCTGTTTGAAATTTACAAGTGTTAACTCACGAATCAAACATCAAACCAAATAGATTTAATTTATTACTCAAATCGAAATCACACCAAAATCAAATCAAATCAAATTCAATAAAAAAAGGAACCAAATACTAAAGCTTGAACTAGATTTTCTCTCAAATCCTAATTTTCTCTGAATTTGCCTGGCCTCAGGCTTTCATCAAAACGTTTGGAAACAAGTCATTTCCTGCTTCGATGCGCTGATATAATCCGTTATGATTATGGAATCTTGTAAGCAGTACTAAACCCATAATCATTTTTCCCCGTTAAACGTGATCTTTAACTTTTAACAGAAAATGGGTTATCTTCTTTCAAGGGAAATGATTCAGTGTCAAAGCAACATCTTACATTTTTTCTGACTTTTCACATACTTAAGCATGAGTACAGAGATATAATTCTAAAGACCCCTAAAGATACAAAGACAAACAAAAAAAAAAAAAAAAAAGATTAAATATATACTTGCGCCAGACTCTTAACAGTCGTACCCAAATTCAAGTAACAAGACAGCATGGGACAATCCAGTTAATCTTAGACAAAAAGCATTTCCACCAAAAAAAGAAAACATATCTGTTTAACCTTTTTCAGGCAATATAATGTTACAGGTTACCAAAAGGGAATATACCAGAGATGTAGTTTTCACCTGTGGGTCAAGGAGAGCAAGGAATTTGTCCTAAAAATAAAGGGGTAAGCTTATAAGCTGTTATCCTTCTCTCTCCTCATTTCTGAGATCTAAACAGAGGGTAGCTTACCTTGAAACCCAGCAGGAGCCCGAAATCCAAAGAAAGCAGTGACTTAGTCCTTGTAGGAGCTTTGAGTTCATTTGGACAAAACTCATCTTGAATGAATTTTTATTTATTCTACAAGTGAAATACAAAGGGCAACAGCCATGCCAGATGCTAGTGACAGTAACTGCACTGCAGTATTTTTCAATGTTGTTTTGCCATAGTTATTCATTTCTGCAAGCACTCCAGCAACAGCAATGTATATAAATCCACCAGCTGTAAACCCCTACGAGAAAGGGGGAAAAAAGAAACAAAAAACTGTGAACTTCAGGCCATAACCATCAAAACTAACTTAACGAACATGACTCCTAGTGCTGTATTACCTCAATCAAAGATGACTGCCCAGGATCTTGTCCCCAAAGCAAAGCCTATAAAAAGAAAAAAGTTTGTAACTATTCTGCCTATCATTTTAGTTTGTAACTACTCTGCCTATCATTTGAGGCAATAATTGCACTAGCTGCAGAGAATACAGACCATTGCAGTTCCTGCTAGAGCCACCAGTGCTGAAAGGAAGTTGAAGAACAGGGCTTTGGAAACACTGAACCCAGATCTTAGCAGTATACCGAAATCACCAACCTGCACAGAGGGATAAACCAAGCCATTGAATTGATATATATGAGGATACCCAAAGCAAAAATTCAAACCACACCTTTTAAAAGAAAGTTTATATTGTGCTTCCATTTTATCACGTTAGGATAGTTTTCATGGTTCATTCATGCATTATAAGGAACGGTTTTTGTGTGCCTGTGTGTGGATGCTTGCATGATGGGGATGGTTTGGAGGGGTTAGTAAAGAAGGTAATGTGGTTTTCTTGTCAATCAAGACAAACCAAAGAGCCTAACTGTTGTGGATGCTTTTGAGGCCAAACCTATGTCAGGAAAGATCGTTACTTTCAGGTGTCTAATAAAGGCTTAGGGTTTTGAATTGCATTTTGTTTCAATTGATTTCTTTCCTTAAATTTCTTGATTGCAATTTTATTTGATTTCTACCTTTTCTAGAATAGGTTTCATATTTATGTAATAAGACTGATCCTTAGTTAAAGCGATGTATAGAATAATAAAAGCTAAGCAAAACTTTTATCAAAACCCTATAAAGATCTAGGTCTCTCTTTAGTCTCTAACGACTCTTAAGGTTTCAGTCTCCCTTTAATGAGTTTGAAATGTCAACCACAATGTCATTCCAAAAATCAAGATAAGGGGCAGACAATTGACTTCAACTTCCCTATCAATCACCCTGTGACACAAAATTGTTCGAGTACTTATAACTACCTGGCGTCAAAGCCTACCACAATGATCAATGACATACAAGCATTATTTCAAGAACACCAAACACTTACAAATCCTAGGCAGAGGCTAAGTTTATCAACTTAAAAAAATTGCATAAACAACCACCTGCATCAAATGACATAACAAATCCTGGAGCAGATGAAAACACTAATTTTTTACTGTGTGCAAATCAACAATTGGGGACGGTGACACAAGCAGTAGTACAACCTGACTACACCAAGCACCTTTCCCACCAACTGTTAGAGGAGGTGCAACACCACCACCGTGGGGTGAGGTGGTTCTACCAATTGGAGTTGTTCCCAAGTGCACAAAATTAGATGTTCCTACTTTTGATGGGTCAGAAAATCCATTGATTTGGCTGCATCGGAGTGAACAGTTCTTCGAAGACCAACACACCAATGAGGTAGATAAGTTTGGCAGCCTTCCACATGCTAGGTGAGGCACAACTTAGATATCATTGGATTAAGCTGGAGAGGCATGTGATGAACCGGTTAGAATTCCACAATAATTGCTCCCTACATTTTGGTCCTCTAGTAGGAAGTAACCCCTTGGGATATTTGGTTAGTTCGAAACAGATAGGAACCATAGAGCTGTATTAACGACTATAACAGGAAAAAATTAGCATAGGCTAGTCATACATTCGGGTAGACCAACATGACGGGTTATTCATGGTTGCACTTGATGATTGCATTCAATTGGACCATATGCACAAACTCCCTGACTTAACCAAGGCTATGAGCCTCGCTAGAGCCTTTGGACAGAAGCAGCAAATGGTTCAAGAATAAACATAGAGGAACTTGGCAAGGCAATGAGGGCAATTTTATTTCTCCTGCAAATATGACAGTCTTGACATCCCAAATTTTTGAGAGCAGCAATACATTAGGAGGAACTACTGAAGCAAATTCGGTAAATTTATCTACCCCATTTATTAGAAAATCAAGGCCAAAAATGGCAGAAAGAAGGGCAAAAGGCTTACGTTAAAATTGTGATGAACCGTACACAATTAGGCATAAATATAAGAAACTCTTTTGGATAGAATTAGCTTATTTGAATGAAGTACAACCAGAAATTGAAATTGAGACTATGTCTTATTTATATTGTCAAGTTTATTAGACTTCAAGCTTGAGAACAAACTCTTTCTACAGGAGAGGAGGTAATGTTGCGGATGCTCAAGTGGCCGAACCTATGTTAGGAAAAGCCATTTAGTTTTGGTTCTTTAATTAGGGCTTGAGATTTTTGGTTGTGAGTTTATTTCAATTGATTTCTTTCCTAGGTTTCTTTATTGTGATTTTACTTGATTTCTTTCCTTTCTAGAATAGGTTTTCTGTTTATGTAATAAGGCCAGTATGGAATAATAAAACCTAAGCAATTCTTTTATCAAAAACCCCAAAGAGATCTGGATCTCTCTCTAACGAGTCCTGAGGTTTCAATCCCCTCTGAGGAGTCCAAACTGTCAACCACAATAGATCATTCAAGAAATCGAGATAAGGGCAAGGCAGTTGACTTTGGCTTCCCTGTGACATGATTCTGTTTGCGTATTCATAACACTATGATTCTGTTTGTGTATTCATAACACTACTTTTCTTTTCTAGAATTCACAGAGCGCCATCGAATCAAATCTCACAGTGAACCTGAACTGTGAGAACTATGATTCTGTTTCAATGCCCTTTTTTGTGCCTATGCAGAAGATAGGGCTAGAACCCTAGACCTGCTAGAAGTCTCAACCCTAAGGGGTGGGTTAGTCGGTGGCGCGAAGACAATTGACCTCCTAGCAGCTTTCTATGGTTGTTTGCCATTTAAATAACTCCTGAAAGTTCAATTCATTCCCTAAGCTTCAACATGGTAATTACTAGTTCAAAACTGGATGGATTTCTCAAATATCAAATAGACCGTATTCAAATATGGCTTCTGAATTTAATAGTTGCCACAATTTAGGAAGATTAAAGTCTTGACCTCTGAATGCTAAATGACATCTCGCACTCCCGAGCTAAAGAGGGTAGCCATCAGGGGCGAAGCTAGGAATTTTGATTAGGGGGGAGGGCCAAGATAAGATTATAAAATTTGGGGGGCCAAAGCTAAAAATTTTGTATTAAAACTGCTAAA
The DNA here is from genome assembly GCA_025503065.1 of Gossypium bickii. Classification (NCBI taxonomy): domain Eukaryota; kingdom Viridiplantae; phylum Streptophyta; class Magnoliopsida; order Malvales; family Malvaceae; genus Gossypium; species Gossypium bickii. The sequence goes on from CP106716.1 coordinate 98,198,927, forward strand.
ATTAAATTATTAATTTTTCGAAAGGACCAAAATTATGATTTTTCCATTTAATCATAAGTTAAAAAGGACTAAATTGAATCTTGTAATTTAGAGAGGGACTATAAATGCAATTATCTCATTGAGCCACCGCTTTGGCTACACCCCTGGTAGCCATGGAAAAGAATGTATATCGCTAAACCTCAATGCTCAAAAACCATCTTGGCACGTCAATCAATGATGCCATGCCAAAACAAAGCAGAAGATTCAATTATCAGTAGCATTATGCTCGGTAGTAGATAAAAGTTGCCATGGTCCATTGACACAAAGATAGTCAAGGCATGGAAACCATTCGGATGCAGCGCCGCATGAATAAAATCATGAGTCTAACACGTTTGATTTTCAAACTTTCTTCCCATTTTCCATATTACAAGCATATTATCTAATACCACTGTTATCTTCAAGTTGTAAGGACATCTTTTTTGTTGTTAAGAGAGTGAATTAAGGACATTTTTAGAATGACATATATCATACTCATCAAATTGTAAAAGAACTCAAACCTCTTGGGGAAGCTCGTGTGCAAGCAAAAATAAAGTTCTGGACCACCCACCAACAGATCCATGAAGCAAAAATGCACTTCCCAAAGCCATCCCATCAGTAAAATTGTGCTGCAATAGTAGAACACCAAAAAGAACTGTTATTCAAGGACAAGAACATTAGGTTTTGCAAATACACAACAAAAAGAAATACTTACAACACCATCAGAGAAGAGATTAAGATAGCCAAACACCAAGTTCGATTGTGAATGAGAAGTTTCCTTTGGTGCCGAGGTTTTAACACTATTTGCAGAGCCATCTGCAAAACCGGTATCTGATTTACCATCATTGGTACCAGCAGAACTCTTTCTCTGTCAGATAAAATATGTTAGATGATGTTGAACATGTATTTATGTATTTCAAACTAATTTACAATGTTGTCATCAGAACTCTTCAAGTGTTCTACATCTCACTGTTGTCACTTTTTTTTCAAGTTCAATCTTTTCTTTCAAAAATAAGGTTTAAGGAATTCAGTTTCCAAAATGAGAAGAATATCTTTACAGGTAACAAATGTTATATAGATGATACAAAACATATCTACACCTCATGCAGTGCAACCCAGTTCTGCTCCCAGAATTTGCAATAATGCCATAGCTAGAAAATATTTATACGTAGTCTCAGTTGTATGAAATCTGTTAGTACAAAAGACCTCCAGCGTAAAAATTCGAAGACTACCTTACGGATTTCAGGCTGAGTTGCATTATCTGCATTCAAAGAGTTGTCCGGTGTGTCACCTACTGGTTGCAAACTGTTTCTGTGAGCAGCATCTTCATCCTTTTTTCTCAAATTTTTATTGCTTTTGTGATGATGGTGGTGATGACCATGGCTCCATCCACTAGCCCCTCCAGAGTTTTCTTCAACATATCTGACCAACTTTTCGACAATAAGAAATAGTACTATCCCAGCTGTGACATACAGAAAGACCATGACACAACCACCCAAAATAAGGTCAAGCAAAATGAAGGGGGGAAAAAAGAAGAGAGAGAGAAAGAGAGAGATGGTCTTTTATGAAGTCATTTGAAACAAAATACATGCATACCCACAAAGTATTACTGCACCACCTATTCCAAAGCAAATAAACACCACTTCCACTCTCTAAATTACAGATTCCACAGGGTATTATGCAACACCAAAGTTCAGAAGATTCCAAATGACAGGTTTTCAAAACAAATTCTAGCTCAGAGGAAAGCCATAATGCAATCTCTCCAACAAATCTAGCTATAAAAAAAATTCTCATCGGGCTTTCAGCCTGTCACCAAATAATTAGTTGGCACACCCAAGTATATTTGGCTCAATGGTAGGTGCCTGTATACTCTTTGAAGTTGGGTTCAGGTTGCCCCTTCTCCATCAATAGAGAAGGGTTATCTGACTTCAAGAGAAGCCTACATCTCCATGACGTAAAATCCATCAATCATGCAGGGGCAAATCGTTTAAGTTCTTCACTTCCATTTATTTATTTTCTTCTTTTTGGGATTTCACTAGAATTTCTATAATTTCATGTAGACACCCAATCCCATCTATTCCTTAACCGCAAGCACATAGTGCCAAGGCTCTTACACTATACCTGTTAAAACTTCATATCAAACAATCAAATTTCTCAAAACAAAATGTTGACCTCATTTAGGCTTAGTAGTTACCAAACAGTCTAGTATGAACAAAACCTAGGTTCAAACACAGGCTCTTCCCCCAAAATCTTTCTTGATTTACAGGAAAAAAAAGCATGGGATGCCAGAATGTCAGTGTTTGTGCTAATGGTCAACGAAAGATTATTCAACTTCAGGAGAAACAAGCAACAGATAATGTTTCTCAACTTTTTATTTTTTTCTTTTCCCTTCCTTTTATAATAGAGTATGATCCAGATCAAAAGTAATTTCAAATCCACATCTCAAACTAGGCGCCAAAACATGCTAGAACAGTATAGCTCCAGAGATTATTTCTCCTTTGAAATGACTCAATATTTAGTTTTTGTTGTAAACTTTATTGCATTAGCTGCTTAAATTACTCATAGACAAATAACATACTTGTAACCACAATCTCTATCTTCATCCTACCAAACAAGTTACAAGCATCTCTTGTAAAATATGTGCATGAGTTTCATACCTCAAAGCAGGCAAGAGGGAGATGCAACCCATAAAGTAAATAATTTTTTTTTTTTTTTTTTTGGGGGGGGGGGGATTATGAGAAAAGTAATACTAAGAAACAAGCTTAATTTATCACTATTCAGCTCCAACTCAACTGCAATAGAGATCAGCAAACTTCACAAGAAATAATTCAGGATGTTGCCAAATTGTCAAAAATATATATCTGGAAAACACCCTTCCTATTAGTATTTCACTCATGCATTTTCTTATGATAAAATATTAAATAATTAAGAGGAAATAATCGATAGCAATTAGCATCCATGGGCCAAGCCAAGCCCCATCTTTTTAGAAGTATTAAAATACAAAATATAAATACTAAGGCTCCGCTTGGTTTCTGAAAATATTTTCTATTTTCATTTTCCATTTTCAGAAAATAGTTTTCATTTTCTACTTTTTGAATATTGAAAAACATGTTTAGCAAGAGAAATAAAAAATCATTTTTAATAATGAAAACATGTTTGGTAACTATTTTCTCTAGCAAAAATAAAATAAAAAATTTTACATTTATATGAATTCGAACTAGGCTATTAGATTTAATATTAGAAAAACTTTAGAAAAAAAGAATATTTTGCATTTATATGGGTTTGAACCGGAGTCAATTCATTAAAACTTAAAAACAATTTTTATCATTTTCACTTTTACAAAGCAATTTTAGGGAAAACAATGAAAATAAATTTTTATTGTTTTCTAATTCACATATTTTCAGTTTCATTTTCATTTAAAAATTTCAACAAAACATGTTTTCTTTAATGTTTTCCATTTTCCAAGAAAACAAAAACGAAAATGGCCTCTATTTCCTAAAACCAAACAAAGGCTAAGTTTTTTATGGCCAAGAAAAACAAAGGCTAAGTTTTTAAATTTTAAAAATATATTTTAGAATAAAAAAATTAAATAGAAAACAAATTTTTATTAACAAAATAGAGTGTTAAAAACCGTGTCCAAGGTCCAAACTGCAAGCCAAACTATGTAAATAAGAGCATCTCTAGCAAATCAAGCCAATTTCAAGAGACTCATGTCATAGAAGAAGTGATCTACCTAGGAAAATGAAAAGTGATCATTCTTGCATGCTTATTTATAAAATCAACTAGGTAGAGTAGATAAGGAATGCCTGATAACTCTTCTAACATCAAGTAGCAAAATTCAGCCATTTCTTTCCTCAATTTATTCTTACATTAATTGCTTAAAACAACCAACAAAGTCCATTTCCTAGAGTGTGGCAAAGATTTAGGGTGCATTTGGATAGACACCTAGTAATAGGATTTGAGTACAATTGCTTGTAATTACACTCAAATCTAATTATCCTATGGCTTTCCAAACACACTCGTACCTAATTTAAGTTATTTTTATATAATAATATTACTTTAATTTTAATAAATCTATTTTTTAAAATATAATTATATGTTATTTTACTAAACTAGTCTAAATAATTTGAAAATCCTATTGATGAGAGATAATTTATCATACATTTTGACCTACTAAATATTTAACTAAATTACATAGTATTTATTATAAATTATTTATACTAATTTTAACTAAATTAGTTACATTAATTATTTGTACTTGACCAAGGACAAATCGAAGATAACAAGAAGCATACGTTTAATGTTAGAGAGGGAGCCCAACACATATTAAATGCTAGAGTAATTAGATAAATTTATATAAAATGTTTTTTTTTCTTGTTAATTTTATTAGTAGTTATATTGCCGAATTATTTTTGGACTAACATATTTCATAAAAAGATTGGATTTTAAATTTTGTTACTTATTTAGAGAATGCTTTCTCAAATATTATTGATAATTTAATAATTCTCTTTTTTTAGAATTTAAATTTATGTAATTTTATAATTACAAATACTATGATTTAATTTTGGATTTTGTTACTTGTTTAGAGTTTTTTTTCATCAAGTATTATTGATAACTTTTTATAATAAGTAATATTCTTTTTTTGAATTTAAAATTAAGCAGTTATGTAATTACAATTTATATTACAAAACATGACAAAGTAATTATGATTAATTACACACTCTATCAGCCAAACACATCTAGAAAATTAGAATTCCTTGTAATTACAAGAGGGTGTAATAACTACCTAGTAATTACACATTCATCTATTTACTCTGTAATGCCCAAACATACCCTCATTAAGGTTCGCAAGCAAAGACAAATGAACACATTGAGCATATCCTAAATATGTAATACTCACTGTCATATCTACTTAAGTCAAACTCCTATTGAAACTAACACTTTTACCAAGCCTCATTTCTTTTCAACATAGCAACTAACTTTCAACGAAATTCCTTCAGCATTATACAAGTCTTAACTGCTTGAGAAAACATAGAACATTTAGATCATCTATCTATGATATGCACTCAAAATTTTAATTAGTGATATTGAACAAGAAATTTCTTACATGACAGCAGATATAAAAAATGATATGACCAGCCTAACAACAAGTTCCCCCATATTCATATATATATATACACACACAAACACACTTTCCTAATATTTTGCTACTTACCAAGAACGGACAAGCCCACAGAAAGATCCTTTAAAGAGTGTGCATGCGGTTTATCATGCCCAGTATGAGTATGATGTGCATGATCCTCGTGGTCATCATGTGAGTGGGAGTGTGCACCGCCTGCAAATGGTTTATTAGTAAGTGACTTATCTACTAGCACAATAAACCAACAAACCACGGTACAAACTGCACTTACAAAAATTTAGTCAACATGTTTGGCAACAGAATTTTATATTTGACCATTCTTTTTAATAAGATTAATAAAACGACAAGGAGATAAAGAAAGAAAAGAAAGCCTAAAAATGACGCTTTCGTTACCCATCTCTCTATAATTTCACAAATTCCATAGGATCACATCATGATTTTCATGAAAAAGAAGAATTTTGATGCATCACTAATATGACTACACACCTTGGGAGCCCCAAACTAAAGCTGAAGAAACTTAGGTCCATATATATACTTAGGCTACTCAGGAGTTACAGCTCCAATAGTAGTTGCAGTTTTAGGCTTTTTTGTTAGGTTGGAGAAATAAAGTAACTTGAAGTTGCATGAACAAACCAAAGTCATGGTCCATTGGGAACATGTTTTGAGTGAAGTCATATTAAGGAGCCTTCAATCTTTGATTATTTTACATTTTCCCCCATTTCCCGAATCCAAAATGCAAAAATCCCTTTGTCAGCAACTATCTAACATCATTACAACCTCTAAAGCATGCATTATGTATATGGTTCCAGAAGGCAAGCAATAGCCTGGAAGTTCAAATAGCAGCCCTGTAATGGAATACCCAAAACCACCAAATGGCTTGCAAATGGAATTAAATTCTGTGGCCTCCCTTATCAAGACATACTCAACCACGTATAAAATGTAAATCAAAGTAAACATCTTACTGATTGCTAGGAATTTGAAACACATGGATTATATTGATCCTAGAACTAGAACTAAAATTCCTACATTAAAATCTCAAATATACCACAAAAGTCACGACTTATTACTAAGTTGAACAATCATTAGTTTATACATGATCAAAATTATACCAAAAGAATGCGGCAACTGGTGCAGAAAAGCATCTCCCAACATAGCTCCTGCCTGTAATATCCAGGTACAACAAAACGTAGAAAACTAGTTGAGAGACAGTGCTTTGAATAATGAACTCTAAATACTGCTCAAACCCGAAACTAAGCAACAGTTCGATCAAGTACTCAACAGATGCTATCTTGACAATATTTACTTACAAATTCACATGTCAAATGAAAGGTTTAAAGAATCTAACCCCAAATAAAGCCAATGAATCGACAACTGCCTTGGAAGGTTTTCCTTGTACTGCAATAACATTATCAAATTTTGAGCTCCATTATCAAGGATAACATCTTAACAAGGAATAAAAAAGCAATAATCAATTCAGCAGAAAATAAAGCTGATGTGAAGACCAAATATGTAAATAGTTATGCTTCAAGAATTAACTTACTAAATATCACGGGTAAAATAATCAGGCAAACAAGAGAAGCCAAGCTTACTAAGAGCGAACAGCCCAATGCGCGTAACCAAAGGCCTGGCAAAAACAAAAAAGTCCAAAGAATGCTCAAACCTCATATCAGAACTGCATCAATTATATGAACTTGAGACATGTTGATCAGAACATAATAAATGGATATAGCAGCATCCAGAGGAGTGCAGGAATTCCAACACAACAAGCAATCAGAGTGGAAAATCCAAAATCCAAGAGCATCATACCAATATCAGCATTAAACTCAATGGTTGGTAACCAAAGATTTTCTGATTTAACACCTTCGAGACCATCTTAGGAGTAGAATTCAACTAAGTCTACCAGTTCAGTAAAAGAATGAAGTTTCTGAAATCCATAATAGATATTTATGCAAATTCTTCTCCAATTAATTTAGCCAGAATGCCAAATAAAAGGATAAGTGTAGGGAGCAGTAGCCAATTTACCTAACACACTTAAGCTCACATGATGCAAAGATATGTTCCACTATATTGTAGCATTGGATTATCATAACACATGGCCTACTTTAAGAGAATTATACCTTCACAGTAAGAGCTAAAGCAAGGGGGAATTCCGCTCAACATTTGCTGGAAAACAGTTCAGACACTTTACCTAAGGGACAAATGGCTAAATGATAAGTGTTAGAAGCTTATATTATGTGTGATTAAACCCAAAATGCCAAGCAGGTTCAAGCACTATAAGGAGGCAGGCCTCACCCATCCAACCCGCAGCCATATGGTGGATGCTTAAACACAAAACCCATAGCAACTAATTGATACAACATTAAACCGGCTACAGACTAGACCTTCACTATTGACTTTCTGGCTACAAGTCACACTAGCTGAATAAAATGCAATAGGCCAGTAAGATCTATTTTAGAAGGGGCAACTCTGCCCATCTTAAGTAAAATTTCTCTCTTATATTTTGATTAAAACTGACAACCTAATCTCATAAATCTCAACTTTTTAGGCAATCACATTCAGTCACACCAAACCTTCAATGACTACATAAAGTGTCCGTCCTACTTCCAAAATATATCTAGATAAGCGGATACACATGGCTTGTTATATCAGTGGGTAACTATAATCAAGGCTGATTTTAAGTCGATAAAATGAGCAACTCAGATTTGAAAGAAAGGCTTTTCCCTCAGAACTAATGTCAAACTCTAGAAAGCTTCACCTTTTCCACTGAAACTCAACTTAAAAAGACATCAATATATTGCAAAATAGACTTAAAACGTAAATTTCATCTAAATTACCTAAACTGGAGAGGTCTTGATGATGATGATGATCGTGATCGTGATCGCGATCATCTAGATAGGGCCCAAATCCGTACAATTTCATATCTTCCTCCTCAGCCAACTCCTCCGGCAACATCATCTTCTTCTTCTCCTCCTCCTCCACATGGCGTTGGTGATGATGGTGGTCATGCCCATGTCCATGATCACAATGATGATGATGCCCATGGTCACCATGCGCCGGCGACACACCGAGCTCGCTCCCGAAACACAGATCCAAACTCACCAAAACCAAAACCACCATAAAAAAGATCGGTGTTTTCTCGAACACCATTTTCTTTCCTTCCAAATAAAAGAAAAAAGAAAAATCCCCTTTTTATTGGCTTTTAGTGAAATTGAAAGCAAATGAGAAAGAGTTTTGATGGGGAAGCGAAAGAGAAAAATTGAAAACAGCAAGAAAGGGGGGGGAACCCAAACTAAGAACGGCGTTTGCAAGTGCCTTCAATGGTTATGAAACAAACAATGACTAAAAAAACCAGGATTACGGCTACTATGATGCCGAAGGTAACCACATCCATTTTTCGTGTACCACTTAGCTTACTATTTTTGCAAGAACATATTGAATATTTAATTAAAATTAATTTAAAGAGGGTAATTGATAAATAAAAATCTTTCTTATTTTCTTTTTACAACTTTCATTCATTCTCCTGTGCAATTATTATTAGTACGACATATTAATATTATAATTATAAACGGTAAATAGGTTTCCTTATCTGAGTCATGAATATTGAAATTTGCCTCATTGATCCAGCACCAAATTAATTTTTAGGGGCTTTTATTTTCATCCCTTAAAAAGAAATTTTAATTAAGGATTAGTATTTTGTTTTTACTTTTTTTTATTTTAAAAATAATCTTAAAAATTTATCATGTCTATCTTTTTTTAATATTTATTTTATTAATATTATGTGCTATGATAAATGGGCTAAAATTTGAGAAAAAAAGCTGATTAAAAAAAAAAGTAAGATTTTAGGCTATTTTCTGAGATATTTAAGGAAATAGATCGATTTTCGAGAGAAAAAGTGAAAATGCCTCTAGTAAGACGTGTTTTCTACTCATGTGGCTGAAAGTGTGTCCTCCTGCCATGTCAATTGAAAACATGCTCTGGTGGACATGCTTTAGTCTGGCATGGCAAGAAAGCACTCCTATAAAGCGTGTTTTCAACAACTGTAAAATCACAATAGTCACAAAACTCTAACAGCTATAAAACGATTAATTTATTTGCTATATAAATCCTATTCATTTTTTCCATTTTGCATTCAAATTAAATTCTCTCAATTTTCTCGAGTTTTTAATTCTCAATTTTTCATTAAATTTCTCTAAATTTCTTGTTGTTTTAATTTTTTATTTCGCATTTTATTCGTTTTAATTTATTTTTATAATGACAAATACTCTTATTCGTTTCAGTGACAACCATATTTGTGGCATCCAATTTCAAATGGTAAGAAAATATTTTTATTTTTTAAAATTTTAATTAAGTTTATTATTAAGTTGATAACATTATTAAATTTATTTTTATTTATTTTTTTGTATTCAGACCGAAGATCAGATTTTGAAGACGTACATACACAATCTATCAACGAGGGCACGGCGCGTAATTAAACAATACTTGCAAAAGGCAGGATTCATGCATGTGTCTCATATGTTAGGGGTTGTAGATTAGATCCCACATTTATCAACGCATTGGTGGATAGATGGAGACCTGAGATACACACATTTCATCTTCCATGCGTGAGTGTACAATCATACTCGAGAACATAGCTTTACAACTCAGTTTACTAGTGAATGAGCCAATCATAACTGGATCAATGGTCGTTGGCGGATGGAGTGGCATTTGCGAGCAACTATTAGGTAAGGTGTCGAACAAGTTCTTTGGTAGCCGGATAGAGATGAAATGGTTTTATTTATCTCAACGAAACCTCAAGTGCCCTTAAAAGAGAACAACACGCCCGAGCATTCATCCTGAGGTTATTCGGTAGTGTTGTAATGCCTGATAAATCTCAAAATCTAGTATATTTAAGATAGCTACTAAAACAGGTTTTTTACCAAAAGAATACAAAAAAATAAATAAAAATTCCAAAATGGTATAGGAAATCTATTATGTACCAAAATGGTACAAACGCGGTGGTGCCGCCTCTGCCACTGGTACATTTGGTGCCGCCTGTGGCACACCCTCAACCACCCTTTTCTATTTTTTTCAGCAGTTTTTTTGAGGGACCTATTATGCAATTTTTCTAGTTTTGAGAAAAAGGAGGGAAAGGGTGCGGCCTGTCACACCCAACTTTAAATTTGAATAATTGCCTTCTAAGCCCTCCCAATTTATTATTTTCTTTTTATTCCCCTTCAACTCACTATATTGTGTTTAAACAAACCATTAATCTATTTTTGTAGTTAAATAAGCCATTTACTTATGGTTTTTACTCATAAAATTTAAAAACTTGTTGATTAAATTAAATATATATTTTTTATTTAATAAATTATTCTCATCCAATTTACATCAACATAAGATGTGAATTAGTTTATATTTTTTAAATAGCTTTACTTTAATGTTAAAATAGCTTTACTTTACACAATTAACAATGCTTCACTCTTAGGACACATGTTTGGAAATTGTAAACATTATGATATACATTTTTGGACTATTCAAATTTCATATATGCATAGATTTAATAGTTATTATTATATTATTAAGAGTAATTGATATTATATTATTAATAATATCTATTTATATATTTAAATTAAATATTACAAATAATTTAGATATTTAAAATTTATATGTCATATATCATTATATTAAATTTATATGTCTAAAATAGATATTTTAACTTTCAACCGTAATTTTACGATAATAATATTAAACACTTGAAATCAACATATTACACTTTTTTATAACATTTTTTCAAAATGATGAGTAACATTTCTTTTTTTTTCTTTTATGATTTAAAGCTTTATTTGTTTTTAATGTTGAATATCTTATACTACAACTATTATTATACTTTTTTCTTGCAGAGATGAAGTCGAAAATTTTATGTCGTGGGATTGAGATAAATTTATAAAATATAGGAAGGGTGCAAAGCTAAAAAATTTATGGTAAATTTCTTAAAATTATTTATTAAATTTTAGGAGGATTAAAATATTATTTTACTACAAAATTAAAAAGGTTTCAATTGAATTATTATTTTTGGGAGGGGATAAAATTGAAAATTTTCTAATTATCCAGAGAAGGGGAGCAAAGACTCGATCTGCCATTTTGTTCCTATTCTCATGTTTACGTAACACATTATCATTTTTGTGTTTTTAAAATTTAATCAACAATTTTTTAAATTTTATGAGTAAAAACCATAAGTAAAGGGCTTATTTAACTACAAAAACAGATTAATGGTTTGTTTAAACACAATATAGTGAGTTGAAATGGAATAAAAAGAAAATAATAAATAGAGAGGGCTTAGAAGGCAATTATTCAAATTTAAAGTTGGGTGTGACAGGTGGCACCCTTTCCCTTCCTTTTCTCAAAACTGGAAAAATTGCATAACAGGTCCCTCAAAAAAACTGCTGAAAAAAACAGAAAAGGGTGGTTGAGGGTGTGCCACAGGCAGCACCAAAGGTGCCAGTGGCTGAGGTGGCACCACCCTTTTCTACCATTTTGGTACATAATAGATTTCCTATACCATTTTGGATTTTTTTTTATTTTTTTGTATTCTTTTGGTAAAAAACCCCTACTAAAACTTGTCGACTTGAAAGAAACAGACCGACTCAATTGGGAATCAGTTGTGTTGGCCACGTTGTACCGAGAGATGTGTCGAGTGACACAACCACAAAAAAATTAAAATTGGAGGTTGCATGCTCCTTCTGTAGTCATGGGCATGGTATCGGCTACCATTTTTATATCTCGAGTCAACGCCCCTTATACTTTCTCACTTGTAACAAGGTAAAATTCATTTAATAATAGAGTTATCATAATATTTTCTTTCCTTATTATATTTTTAAATAACATATTATTTGAATTAGTGGGACAATCGCGTGAGTCATGTAGGATTAGCAGAGGAGCTCGAAGATATCCGGCTACTGTTAGATCAACGATCAAAAGCCGAGCTTAGCTTTTAAAATTTTCAATTATATAATATTTACCTAAGGACTTGAAATTTAATATTATATAGATAATAAAATTTATTATTTTGTACTATAGTTTGAAAGGATGTATATGCCGATCCGAGAATTCAAGCATGCATTTCAGCCAAATTTTTTGTTAATCCTAATATCCATCTTGTGTAGATGTGTCATTGATAGTTTACACGACGATGGAGATGCACAAATCTAATCGAGTGATGCACCAATTCGGGTTTAGGCAAAGTATTCCACTGTCACCCCAAGACATTGAAGCACTGCACAATGTCGATTTACGAGGGAGAACCGACAAAGATTAACCTAAATTTCACGGGCAATATATTAACATTTGAGAGCATAGGTACGATTTCATATCTAGTCACAAACCATTTCTTGCCTAGGAATTAGCGACCTCTCCAGACTACATGTCATGGTTCAGACATCACGGTAAGCCATATATTCTGTTAGAGGAGGCAAGGACTAGGCAACATCGTACTAGGAGGCCAAGATGACACCACATCAATCCTAGGTCAAGAGTGCATGCCTCGATGGAATCATCATCAACTCCAACCCAACACGAGGCAACGAGAGCTACACCATCTCCTCATCAGCATGATTCATATTATTTTGGCGATGCTTTCACTAACCCTATTATTTTTACACAAGCACAACATTATGCACCACCATACCCTGTTTCAACACCATCTACAAGTATTTTTTTCACTACCTCCATCACCGACACTATATTACATGCTAATGTCGACAACAACACTGACGTATCCGTCACCTCCAACAATTTCAACATTTAATCTGCAATCGGGTTATGCGACACCATACACTTATCTATTAATAATGTCGCAAACACCCCCAGTGTCACTGTTCTACTGAGGTGGCTCATCTTCGCAATGATTTGTTAGTGGAATACAAGACATACAATGGCAATATAAGAGGACACCACACTCAACCACAAAAGAAAGAGATGAAGATGGAGATAGAGCTCGAGGTAAAGACGAAGACGATGAAGATGAGGAGCTGGAACCCCAACTTTTTAAAAGAACTCCATCTTGCAACCGACACCTACCAGGTTATGGCACACATTCAGCCTGACAACGTTGATGATTTTTTTCCGCAACAGTTTTGTCATGTAAATCATCATTTAGTTTATTAACTTTTAATTTGTATTGTAATAACTTTTTCCATCCATAATGTATTTGATATCAATAATGTATACTTTCCTTTTATAATCTACGAATTTTGTAACATAGAAGTTTACCTCATACTTAATGTTGTACTACTTCACTGCAACGGTCTTCTATGGGGAAAACTCCATGCCAACTTGTAAATCGTCGACATTTAATGAAGAACTCGCATAATCTGATCTTCTATGAGGGAGCTCTAGAAATTCTAACACACCTTCAGCAACAAGGTCGACATTATGCATGTGGGTTGGAGGTGCATATGGCTTGAAATCCGGATGAGTTCCTCCAATATTGGCAGAACCTTCACCGTTGGAACCACCATATTCTGGTTCAGTAAGAACTAGCTCTGGTTCAAAAAATAATACAATTTCCGAACTATCCAACCCAGACTCCCAGATTAGATCGTTATAGAATTTAGATCCCTCTTCGTTATCAACCCCAGTTGCATGTCTAAGGTTGAATGCTCCTTCGTCGATCCAAGTTATAAGGGGTACATCATCCCTTCTTTGTGTCCTTTAGTTACAACCAAAGTCACTTACAAGTTGCTCACTGGTATAAGTTAATAACATACTCATATAAGTGTTTCCAACGTAGAACATTGATGCTTGCAAGTTGAAATAAAAAACACTAAATGAATGTCACGTAGGGGTGTTAAAGTTACGATTACCAACAAATCCTGACTATTAACGGACTGTACGTCAAAGTTGAAATTGAGGGTTGAAATTAATGAATGTCTTCTCATTAATGATTCCTAAATTTCAAAATGAGAGCTTTGCAATAATGTTGTGAACCCACCAGACAACCGTGTGGTTGGACTTTTAGCTTCATATTTCGTTTCAGCATTAACTGGAACTGTTGTCGAACTCGAACCACCTTCATCAACGTTAAAAAACTCCACATATAACTCTAGTATAACTGATCCACTAGAGCAATGTGTCTCGAGCATCACCTTAATCGTCTTGTCGCTTTTAAGCTTAAATATTTCGTACCTAATGGGGTCCACTAACGCTAGATATCTATATTTCAAGCTTGAAATTCTCCTTCAACTTAAACTCTTCACTTTTCACCTAATTCTTGACTGAAGCTCCAACAATTTATAGTCCAGTTGAAAGTCATTTCTGTTGTTTGGGCTGATGCAAAAACAACCCCAATATCGACATTACAAATTTCACCATCATAATAAATAATGGCTTTAACTCGTCCACTATTCTTCAACCAAATAACTTGTTTCACATGTTTAAAATGAAAACATTATGTAAAAAAGAAAAGTACTAATTATCCAATAACAACAACCACAAACTTTACTTGATCTAATTTAGTGTGTTGGGTCGATTTTTCAGCTCTTTAACGTAAACAATCTTATCCTTACGCAAATTTCCTTATACCGATAGTCTACTCGAAATTTTATTATAGAAGGTCTGCTGAAAAAACGGGTTTGGGAAGCGCAACCAAAATAAGTTTAAGGGAAAAACCAGAATTTTAAGATTTTTTTCCAAAAACAAGAATTTAGTTGTGATATTTAAAGTAATAAACACTTAATCAAATTTGTACATTTTCGATTCGTCTAGGATGAACGCTTCAACCGAGTAGTTTTCTTCGCTATCCGCAATATCACGCCTATCGAGTTTGAGCTCGCTTTGAATAAAAAAAATCAAAAAATTACTAGTAGGGTAATTTTACAATTTCTTTAAACTTTTAAGTCAAGTTGTAAGTAAGAAAAATATCTCTAGAAATATTCTAAAATAATTTCTTCAGAAAATTTTCTCTCTACAATTTTCTCTTAAATTCAAGTCTGTGTCAAATAAGGACCCAATGCTCTTTTTATATAGGGAGAGTTTAGAAAGTTCAACTAAGATCAAACTTAATTACTTTAATATTAAATTAATAAAATACTATCGAGATAAGTATTAAATTAAATTAAATATTAAATTTATTAAAATAATATTATTTTTAGGATTGTTATTCTAAAATCAAATTATCTAGTAGAGTCTAGTAATAGTAGTGTAATTCTTCCACTGCTCAACCACCGAAGAACCACTGTTGCTGACCATCTGTTGGCCACAAAATGCCATTGTCGCAACCGCTGGCACTGCAGTGCCCGGTGGTGTCAACGCAGGTGCGACACCCTCACGGCACCCCAAGTCAGTTCAGGTGTTGTCGGTTCGATCCGGGTCAGTGATGGCCTAACCAGTTCGATCTAACCACTGGTTGGATCGTCAACCCGATTTTATATACTGGGCTTAATTTCACATACCGATCCAGTTCGACTAGTTTTGGGTCCCAATCTCAATTTTTGGTTCTCGGTTCCAATTTTCAATCTCAGGTCCAATTTTTAAGTTCAATTACCTATTGGACCAATTGTCTGACTTGAAAATTAATTTCCAAAAATATCATATTTATTTTAATTAATTTGATTAATTTAATTTTACTTTATCAAAACTAATTTTTCCAAAAATCACTATATAATTCTTTAATCAAATTTTCTAGTTAAACAATTCTCACAATTGCCTAATTCAATTCCACATTGAATAAATTGACTCAATTAAATTATTTTCAAATTCGTAGAATTTTTTTATTCAAATGCAGTCCAATCGAGCTTTTGTTGAGCTAGTAGAGGGACCAATCGGACATATACAATTAGGCGCGAGTAACTGCAATTATGTTCATAAGGATCGTTCCAATAATTTGCAATTTACTTAATCATGAAGTCAGTCCACAAGAAGTATCTTGATTGAAAACTCCTTAACGTATACTCTTTACGAAACCAATTCATCCAATTGTTTTGTCCAATGACCTTGTCATGTGTGTATTACTCTCATATAATATCATTGATTTCTTTGAGTTAGATTTCATTCATTCAATACAATCATATTTTATCTCACTGTCACTATTGTGTCTTCTTAATGATTAATATGATCATTGTCAACTAATAATTGTGATAAATTGCTCGTTGGAGAAGAAACAACCCGCGGCTATGTTCTATATTTATCAATCCACCCAGTGCCAATGAGAGGATATTGTTAACTTTTTAATCTAGCTATGAATTCCATTGTTGCTAAAGTCATGTCATATACAAGTCATGTACCCAACATACCAGTTATCGGCTCAATCATCTCCTCCACTTATATCAAAGCACATGAGTTACATATGCATGATCAGTGACTAACTTAAGATATAGGTAAGTCATACATGAACGTCACAAGTGAATTAATTCATAAACGGTTTCAGAATCAAATCAACTTGGATCTAGTCCAATGTATCATTCTTTGAATGAGTACATTTATGTCTCTACCCGTTGAGTCAACTATTCCGATAGCTAAAACTAGCAATCTCTCTAATTGTAATTGTAGATGGCATAATCCTTCTATTTATTTGAATCAAATGCTCACTTTGATTCTTTTATGGGATTACGGACTCATTTAGATTATCTACTGAAGTAAGTTATCTTTCTCGGAATGTAAACGCTCTTACAATGTCACTTATTATCAGCTTGAACTTAGACAATCAATGAGCTAATATTTGCTTGTCACAATTATTATGTATGCAAAACATGAAAGACGGAAACACAAATGATATAATAGTGAAATGTGAATTTAATTTGATTTATTTATCCATCGTTCAAATACATAAATAACAATTACATATTTACTACAATATGAGCACATTTCCCAACACTTTCGGTTTGTATGACAGCCATTTCAGCTGAAAACGCATCTTACAAGGCACTTTCAATGAACATTTCTACCGCCTCAGCTGAAAATGCATCCTGTGGGGCACGTTTTCCCCTCCCATTTTCAACCCTCACCCCAACTAGTGAAAACTTTCCAAAATCCCAGGATAATTTTTCAGACATCCCGAGAATCCCAAGATAATTTCAGATTCGTCTGTTACATTTTTTTTTTCAATTCTTGCCCACCCATCCCAGGATAATTTTTCAGACATTCCGAGAATCCCGAGATAATTTCAAATTCGTCTATTACATCTTTTTTTTTTTCAATTCTTGCCCACCCAATTTCCTATATAAAAGGGGGGTTTTGCTCCCCCTACTCCATAAACTCTCTCAGCCACCACCCCTCAACCCTAAAAGATTCTCTCCTAATTTTTTTTGTTGAGTGTTGAATTTTTTTGATGAAAAGATTTATTTGTGTTTGAGGGAGACAATGTGCTAGCTTTAAGGTGTGTTTGAGTTCACGATGATGCAGTGGCGCTCGGGGACCCATACATTTCATCTGTCGTGTCTAGATGGAACTATTGCCTTAAAAACCCATCGCATTGCAACTCAGGCTTGGACTTCGCGATGCTTATACGGTCACAGGTTGAAGTATAACTAAGGCTCCTACTTAACAGATGTTAATGTGCGGTCAGGGGTTGGAGTATAACTCGAGAGTTTAGTTGACGGTGGTTATACGATCACGAGTTCAAGTTCCACCTCACCAGAAGAGGATGGTTTGTAAACCCGATACATAAGTATAAGGAAAAACTAAGGGGATTTCCAGTATAATCACCTTAATTTTTTTCTTCATCTCCACTAAAGACGGTATCATTAACTTTCAACTTCCCCGAAAACTGTAATGGAGTTGGGGGTAAGAGGACCTGTTAGGGCGTGCTTTCAACCACATAAGTTAAAAACGCATCAAGCAGGATGCATTTTCATTTTCTTTCTCCAAAATCGGCCTATTTCCTTACATGTCACAGAAACTAGCCTAAATCCTAATTTTTTTAAATGATATTTTTATAAAATTTAGCTTATGGTGGTTATATTTGGCTTATTCAATTATAATGACATTTATTGTAAATATTTCTGACAATAGTTGAAGTATTTGCCACACTAATTTTATTTGAAAGAAATTTTCACCAAGACAAAGGGTTTCGTTAGAAATTTCACATAAATGAGTGTGAAAATAAAAAAAATAGTTTATTCTTCATTCATTCTTAAAAATTCAAACTTGGAAGTAAGGATGTGAAGTTTGGACATGTAGACTGATGTATTCCTTGAATGTTGATTTTAGAGAATTGTCTGAACACCTTTAGTGAATTCACATATAGAAAAGATTTTGAATTATTCAATGACAACATAACTGCATATTACATTAAGAGCTTTTCAATTCCAAATTGGCTCTTCCACAATATTGTAGTTGTTTTTTTTTTTTTTTGTCTTAGAACTCACAATGTTGCAGCTATTTCATTAGAAATTTCACATAAATGAACTTTAAAACCAAAAATAGTTTCTTCTTAACTCATTCTTAAAATTTCAAATTTAAAAGTAAGGATCCAGAGTTTAGACATGTAGATTGATGCATTCCTTTCATGTTGATTTTAGAGATTTGTCCAAATATGTTTGATGGATTCACATATGGAAATGATTTTGAATTGTTCAATGTCAACATCATTGCATATTGCATTAAGAGCTTTTGAATCCAATTGGCAACCCTTTTCTTCCTCAATATTGTAGTTGCTTTTTTGTCTTGTCTTAGGAATCACAAAAGTAATAAATGTAAGTCAAGCCCAAAGATCACCTGTCATCAATTGACTTGATAAAAACCTCATCTTCGATTTCCAATTGGTATAACTTGCTGCTCAATTCAACAAGGGTGGATGTTTGATGGTGCTACCTTCCATCATAGCCTTCATGGATGTAAACTAGACTCTAGAATTCACCAAATACATCTTGTGTCAAGTTCTTATACCAATTGAAAGTGCACACATCTAATTTGTATGAAACTATTTTAATGAACTATCAAAATAGATATTGTAATAGTTGTTTCAACAATGAGTTTCTAGAATTAAGAACAATGAAATATAAGTAAAGAATGAACAAAAAGGAATCCATGAAATCGATTATGCAATTCAGTTTAACAACCTAAATCTATAAGGCCTTACCAGGAGAATAAATCCAATATGCAAACTTTCACAATATAACCTTACATAACCAATCCAATCTACCTAAGCTCGCCAAAGATTATTGTACCCTCAAAGTTGCACAATTTCTGTGTACTCACTCTCCACTCAAACGACCCTTCCCGGAAAAGGAAATAATCAATTAAACAAAAAGTGAAAGTAACAAAACAGTATGCTCTCAGTATATTAATTGAACAAGATATTCTCACAAGATCAGTGCTTATAATAGAGGATGCCAAGCTCTTTTTTTTTTTTTTTTTTTTTTTGACTCAAAGATGAGATTGGGCTTTTGATAAATTAAAATAGAGTTTACATGGAAACTAAAAGAATTAAAAAAAAAAAGGGCCCAAAACATAATGGATCGGAAGTAAAACAAACTTACATAATGGCCCTAACTTGCAAAAGAAGAATCAAGAAAAACTATTAAAAATATCAGCCACCGTCCTAATGCCCAATCAAATCGTCTTTTCGCCTGCCAATACTTGTCACATCTTTTTATAGGCAGACTTGTACTAGTTTTAATGCATCTCAAACTCTTCAAAATTATACTTGAAAAAATAGCAGATATTATCTTCTTAATAGAACTCTTATCTGCGGTATCATATCCCTTTATCAAGTCTTCAAAGTCAATCAGCTATCACCTTCAAAAGTTTCCAGTATTAAAGCTCTAACCATGAAGCAAGTGATGATCTTTATAGTTCAAGGACTCTTAAGAGATAAACTAGTTTCCTTGTGGCATAATGATCCTTTATTTGCTACTTTACACGTGATTAAAGATGAAAGTTATTACAAATCAAAATTGTCAACTTAAAACAAGTAACATCACTGTCACAACACGCTAGTGAATTTAGAATTGCAACAATTTGTTTGGACAGTTCAGACAATCAATATTGTTCTAATCAACACAAGAATCATACATGAATATTCACTTTTTTTTTTTTTTAAAAATGAAAACTCAAAACATAGCAGAAAAGTTAAAATGGTTGAAGGTTGATCCAATATTTTCACCTAAGCTACCTATCTAACTTCTTTAGTAAATTATATAGTTAATGCATTCATTAAATTATCAAGAAAACTTGCACATTTTAAATTTTTATTTTTATCATTAAAGGGATAATCAATCATCAAAATTATTTACTGTCAGTTGAGTGGAGACATACTATAAAGCTGCTTTGACTATAGAAACCATTGGCTAGCTATGGGGCTCAAACACATGCTTAAGAATGTCCTTGACCTTTTCACCAATGTCCTCTTCTTTGTATGAGGTTACAAACTTCACTGTAAGAAAACAGAGAAAAAAAACATTTCTTAATGCTAAAATTTTAATAGCATAATTCTAATTCAAAAACTGAATGCCTTTGGTTTAGATTATAAAATACTTTTAAGAAGAATTCAATCAAGCAATAATATCTTAGGAAGTTCATTGTTGGCATGACTGAAAATCTGAAATGATCTTGGTAAAAAAAATTTTCAAAAGAGTCTACAACGCCATTTAATAAGTATCAATTCAAATTCCAGCATTTAATTTTTTTTTCACTTAATCTTAAGTTGCAATCTCTTTGTACCAAAAGAAACTAGTAAATTTTAATCATGCTCTAGCGGGTATATAAAATCAAGACTATGCTCATACATGATAAAAATTTAATGAAGATAAGATTGTTCTATCAAATAAAATGCCAAGATTTAAGTTCATGGTAAATTAGGTCACACGTCTTTTTATGGTGAAAGTAGACGACATTAGCGAAGGGCTTTATGCTTACATATGGCAGTTTTCCATGGTAAATTTAAATGTTAAATTTAATTTACTCTTGAGACTGACATGCTTTTTACTCATTGGACATGAGTGAAAAGAGGGAAGTTGGAGTAATAATCTAAAGTATACTACATCAATGTAAATCTATAATAGGACTAACTAGTTTTAACTGTGATTAAAGCCAACTTTTTTAGTCACTGAATCTAGAAAAACAGTTGTCTCATTTTATGCAAAATTCGAAATCTAAAATTCTAATGCTTGACCAATCGCCTTTCTACTTGATGGTAGATGGTATTTCACATTTGAACTTCGCTAGGTTTAAGGCCATGATCCCCTACCAAATCCCCCTCCCCTAGAATACCGCGATCCAAATGGCAGCATTAACCTAGCTATGGCCTTATTAATATGACGCCAGTATCTAATACAAGGGGACTTATTGTAGGCATGTTCATACAAAAGAAACCCCTAGGCCCTAGTTACCTTATCCCTAAAAAAAGATAAACATTGAATCTGAAAATGATTTAAATACACGGGGATAAAGAATAAAAAAACTTGTGCAGTGCACGAGAGAAAACTGAAAAACTACCCCAGGGAAGAACTGGAAATTCCCACTGTTGTTTAGGGACCGTGACCACATATGAAGCAACCTACAAAAGGCCAACAAGCAGCAGCACAAATGAACGGTTTTAGTATATTTTGTTTGGATTGGGGTGAATACCAGATATTATGCGTCTGGCACTGATAGGTTTAACTTTTTTTTTTTCAAGTTTTTCATATATTTGAAAGATCAAGAGTAACAATGTAACATAGGTTTTATCATTTTCTTCTTAAAGCACAAAATTGAAGACTGAAAGAAAACTATTGATTTATTTTACTATGAGTGAAAACATGCCAAGATTGATGCAGCCAGAGAACGTGGAGCACTAAAAAGAAGTGATGTCTCCTCCTTTTCGTAAAGAAGATCCATCACATCCATACATGCTTCAAAGCTCACCAATCCCCCAACCGTTGCAACTCCCCTATAAGCAAAATCCAAAAAGATTTGATACTAAGATGATAGAACTTTTCAAGTGCTTCAAATGACTAGAACTGGATACTGGAAAGGAACCAGAATATTACTTGAACTGAATAAAAAACTCCTCAAGGAATATGAAAGCTACATTTGATATCCCAATTTCAAAATTCAATACCTATAAATTAAAAAGAAAAAGAAACGGAAAACATGACAAGAAAAAGAGAAAAGATCAATGTTTAGTTGAATTTGATAGCCACTCAAAAAATAAAAAAATATAAACAACTTATTTTAATGTTTTAATTAGTAATTCAAGTCAAGTCAACCCTAATTTAAAAACAGCTTATTTAATACCTAGCCCGTATAAACCAGAACAAATAACCTTATATTAAAGCCATAGATTTTACCTGAAGGAAGACCACCTCCTGCAAAATGTTTTACTACGTTAATAAATTTATTACAAATGATACCAGAAATCATTCAAAGTTTGCAATCACAAGATTATTTCAACTTTGGTTAATAATTTTTTTTAAAGTTAAATCATCAAACGAAAAGTATTGAGAGATAAATCGTAAAATTAACCATGAAATAAATAACTTACAGCTTCCACGAAATCTCTAATGATAAAATGCTGATCCTTAATGAATTCGTCTCCCAACGATTTTAAACATTTTACGGAGAGAGCACGAGAATCGTGTATCTACAATAACAAGCGGCGAAAAAATTACTTCTAAAAAGAAGAATAGCGAGCATGAAATCTAGAAACTCAACTTTACTTGAAATCCATATTGAAATAAGTGAAAATAACTGCAGATTGCTCTCTTCCATGGATCGTAAAAGCCAGCTTCCAATCTTATTCCTCGTTTTTATTAAACTGTAAAGCAAACAAAAGAATCAAACAAAATTTAATATTTAAAAATAAAACAATGAAAATGAAATCGAGGAAAAAGAAGATTTACGTAGTGAGAGAAGGGAAAAATCGATCAGCGAAGAGAGATAAGGCACTGTATTTCACTATCGGAGAAGCTCGCAGTTGCTTTCAAATCACAACAGCAAAATGAAGTTAATAATGAAGTAATTTTAGCTTTGTTCTAATCTTTTACAGATATAATTAATTAGATTTCTTACATGAGAAGATCGAATAAGAAACTCCACCGATTTCTTTCGGAGTGGCTTCATTTCATTGAAGGAACCAGTTTGGCGGGAGACTTCCATTTGAACAAAAAGGAACAGAGGCGGAATGGCTTCTACTGAAAGTTCAAAACCAAACCTTCAATAGCGTCTTGCAGCAAGACCGGAATGGCTTCTATTCTTCCAACTGCTAAACCGCAGTTCAATCAACCTTACAAAATAATTAAAATTATTGTTATTTTACATTTTATTAAAAATATGGATTACTATTTGGAGAAATTATTTCTAATTATTTAATGAGATTTTAATAAATTTTTTCATACTGACATATACTTTTGCTAATTTTTTATCTCGAACCGAACTTTAAACTTTGAATTTTGAACTTGAACTTGAACTTGGAACTCAAAACTCAAATCCTAAACTCTAAACTTAAACCTTAAACCATCCCGGATTCAAGATTCAGAATAAAAAATTTATTAAAATTATGTGTTAATGAAATAAAAAAATTTACTGAAATGTTATCAAATAATTAAAAATTATGTGTTAATGGAATAGAGTTGTAATCAGTAATTCAATTGTTTAGTTGAATATAATGGAATAGATATGTAATAGCATAAAAAAACTAAAATGACCATAATGCCCTTAGTAAAATTTTTTTTAGATATGGGTATTAAATTTTAATAAGATTATTATTAAATATAATTTAATAAAAATAAAAATAAATAATTTAATCATATTTTAATATAATTATTATTAAATATAATTTAATAACATTCTTAATATAATTATTTTTATATTTAATTATATTAAAATATTTAAAAATTTTATTTACTATATTTTAAAATAGTACACTATTATTTGAATGCATTGCTTCTCAAGTTATCTCAATTTTATGATTTCAACTAAAGTTTCATTTGTTATTTACATAATTTTTATATAAAACTTTTTACCTGTGTTATAATATAAAATTAATTAATTGTATTAAACACAATTTTTATTAAAAAAAAAAAGTCACAAAGCATTCAAAAGAAAAAGAGCATCTTTTTATTTTTCTTTTTTCAACTAAGAGAAACAAAAAATGTTTGTTTATCTACGTTATAAAATTGGAAAAGGTGATGTTAATGAGAAAGTATTGCATTAATGATTGCTTTAAATGAAATGATTAAACAAATTATACCAAATGATATAACCCCAAAAGCTCAAGATTTGGCTTCTCTTCGTTTCTTCTAACAAATGAAAAATTTCCCAAAATAATAGATCACAAACAGATTGTTGGGGCTTTTCTCTCGTTCCAGGTGCATCATTTCTCACCCTTTTTTTTTGGTGTTACAAGTCAAATACTTCTCTTTTGGATGAAGCCTGATTTATTTAATTAAAAATTGACTTCATCAATGTACTCAAAATAAAAAACTTTGCTTCCAATTTAAGTTTCCCTGGAATTGCCAATTTATCTGCTTAGTTACTTTGTCCACCAAATCCCAATGCTCCATAACAATACTCCCTCAACAGCTTTGCCATCCGGTTCGATATCGAAGAGATAAATATATTAAAAAGAACTATAACTTAAAAAATCAAATATTTTGGAGTTAAAAAGGAGGAGATGGAGGAATTGCCTTGTAATTATCGAAGAAGCGAATGGATGGTTTTGAAGCGAAATGTTGAGGAGGTGAAGTGGAAATCTTTAGGTCATGACTTAGGAGGTATTGACAATTTGAAATCGAAGCTCGTGCCCGGTTTATCACTCGGTTTACCCTCAACGTTTTCGGTTTTCGATTTAGATTTCAATTCCCCCTCTAGGAACCCTCTTGCTCCTTCCAATAATCGATGGAATTTTATAGATCAAGAAATAGAAATGGAAGAGAGGAAAAGAAAAACTCTATTAAGAGAAAAAAAAAATAAAGCAAAAAAAGAGGGTAGAAAAATTGGAAGAGATGAATATGAAAGGAACGAGGGAGAAAATGTTTTAGCTAACGCTACGATAAAGGTGATTGTGGGAGAGGGCAAAGTAGGGAGCGTTTTTTAGGTGATGGTCTCCTTAAACACCGAATTAGTAATCGCTGGTAAGAAAATAGAATAAAATCAAATAATTTCATTGCATAGACCCGTAATAAGATATTCTATTGAACCAAATAAGTGTTTAGGGTGAGCCCACAGAATAAGGTTGTAATGGCAGCCATTACATTGAACCAAACATGGCTTAAGAGTTAAAACAAAAGGAGGTAAAAGAAAACCATTCAATCCCAACAAAAAAAAAAAAAAAAGAGCACAACCTCCCTGAGTTGCATACTATTCATGTGAGGTTTGGCCTCACCAACCAAAACATCGGACCTGATTTTAAACATTGCATTGTGTGTTTGATTTTGCATTGATTTTGTCTGACGTATACGGTTTCATTAATAAATTGATGTAATTATTATTTTACATAGATTTATCTCATTTCACTTAATTTTAGTCGCACCGATTTAAATATGGTGCATTGATACATAAATAATATTAAAATTATTTTTTTAAATGAAATTTTGTATCATTATAGTAATAAAGAAATTAAATTTTTATGAAAACATTGTGAATCAGCTACTACATAATATTTTATTTGTGAAATCTATTTAACATCATTCCTTTGCTATCTATAAATATCTTTTTATATTAATATTTTTTTCAAAAATATTAATAAATTTGAAACAGTATAGATAGATGTACCTTTACAGAACCAAAAAAAAAAAAAAAAAAAAAACGTTAGCTCATTCACTCCCTAGTCAAGGATTGATTTCCGGATTAGTGAGGCCAAAAAGATTCTCTAATACAGACACTGCCTTTCATTAAAATATCAATAACATATAATTTGACCATTGAATTTGTCTAAAAAAATTTTATTTAGTTGGTCTTTAAATTTATATATTCTGTGAACTAAGTTGGTATTTCTACATTAATGTCATTTGTGCTGATGTAGCACTATTAGTTAATCCGATAATGTCATATAATAGCCTCTTAGAATGATACGTGACAAATTATTTAATTTATATTTGTCACGTATCATTCTAAGAGGCTATTATATAATATTATTGGATTGACTAAAAGTATTATATCAACACAAATTAACGAAATTAATATAGAAATATCAATTTAATTGACAGAATACAAATTTAATAACCAATTAAGTAAAAAAAATTTAAAAACTAACTAAATACAAATCGACAAGTTTGAATCCCAAATTACATATTATCCAAGTAAAACACATTTAAAATTCAAAATAAACATCTAAATAAATTAGAAAGAAATAAAAACGTCTACGTTACACGCGGTTCATTTAGGCCGAAGTTGCAATTTGCAGTGTCTTTGATGACACCTATTTAAGAAGAGAAATAAAACGCAGGACCTGGAAGTTTTAGAGCAGATTCTCTTTGGAAGACTGAAACAACTGTACTCTACTCTACTCAACTCAACTCAACTCAGCGCCATCTTTGCTCTATTTTCTCACCACAAGAAAAATGGCAGCTAATATTATAACCCACTCATCTCTGCTTCAACCAAAACCTGCACTTTCTGCTAAAACCCTTCAAATCCTATCTCTGCATCGCTTATCCGGCCTCCCTCCTCCATCAAGTTTCTCTCTTTCTCTCTCTTTTTTTTGGATCTTTTGTTGTATCAAATGATTTATTCGTTGGTTTTACAGGGGTTGGTTTTTTGCCGGAAAAGAAAACGGGGATTGTTGGAAAAGCTGCTTTAACATCGGCTGTATCGGACTCAACCTCGTCAGTTTTGGAGAACAAGAAAAACAGCAAGAATCCCATTGTCGTCATTGACAATTACGACAGTTTCACTTATAATCTTTGCCAGGTTTAATTAATTGCTTTTTAATTTTTTTTTTTATCATTTTCTTTGGTCAATCTGTTGCTTTCTTTCAGTTTTGTTTATGGTTTAAGACTTATTCTGAATTGATGTTTGGTTGCTTACAAATCTGTTGGAAAAAAAATAGAAAACAGAATAATTGGATATGATTATTATACTTGCATGTGAGATTATATATCTTGATTGATAGGGAAGACTTGATAATTTAATTGAAATTAAGAAACCTGATTAAACCCAGTATAATAGGAAGAAAATGTCGTGCTTAGATTTGTTTCTTCTGATAAGAAATCAGGTAAGATATATGCATACATATGTATGCATGTATGTATATGGTCTAGAGAAAATTTATTGTTTTTGCTATAATTCTCTAGTTCTTTCTTTGCGAGGGAAGGATTCAGATTTCAATTGAGGTGCTTAATCATAAATGTAACATTTTTATGGCTATGTTTGTCAAATAAAAGCAAATGTGAAGAAATATGATATATAAAAAGTGATTCCTGCTGAATAATCTTATGGTGGGAGGAGTCCAATAGCATCTTTGATACCAGTGGTTACTCGGTTTGATGATATTGACCTATGAAAGTTAATAGCAGGCGACAATTTTTTATATTTATGGTACTGCAAATTCTTTTGATCAGAGACTATTACCATGCGATCAAAAGCGATTTGTCTCCCGACAAGAATAACCACTGAGAAACTGTCCATTAGGGAATACAGTGACATCTGGCATTGAATGTAGGGAATCGACTTCATTTGGCTCTTATCTTTCTCCTTTTAAGCAGCAGACAGGGCAGATTCAGTTGTCACCTTAATTAAAGATTTTTCTGGCACCAAATGCTTTATTCTTCTTTATTCTAAAGTTTTATTTTTTGTATGATTAATCTCTTACTACTTTCCGAGTTGTATTCTTGACTATGAACAGAATATCCTCTCAATTTACCTGTAATTTTGTAGTATATTGGAGAGCTTGGATGTTACTTCGAGGTTTTCCGAAATGATGAATTAACTGTAGAAGACTTAAAAATGTAAGAATTAACCTTTTGACAAGAGCGACATTGTTTATTAATTTAGCTGTGTTACATGATAATCTCTCAGGTGGTTAAAGGTTATTTTCTTAACAAATCTCTAAAGATTTGGTTCAATAAATGACAACTTTTTCTTTATATTGTAGGAAAAACCCTAGGGGAGTGCTTATCTCTCCTGGTCCAGGTAATAGTTCGCTATATAACATTTTAAACTACAAACAACTGAGGCATAAGAATCTGTCATATTTAAGCATGTTATACACTTCATAACCTTTTTATAGGAACACCCCAAGATTCCGGAATATCACTGCAGACGGTTTTGGAACTCGGACCTACTGTACCTTTGTTTGGTGTTTGTATGGGTTTGCAGTGCATAGGTGAGGCTTTTGGAGGTGAGTGTTCTAGGATGCGATAAGTTATTTTTATTCCCTTTTTTTTTTTTTTTTTTTTTACATTATGTCAATGTTTATTCTAAGAAAGCTAGATTGGAGGTTAATTCATATTTGTAAATGTTTATCTCGGAACCTCAGCTGCTTGCTGGTGGGATTTTAAAATAATCTGTTTGACTTCATTGCGAAATGCAGGAAAGATAGTGCGTTCTCCCTATGGTGTTATGCATGGCAAAAGTTCTCCTGTATATTATGATGAAAAGGGTGAAGACGGTTTGTTATCTGGATTGTCAAAGTATATATTACTTCTTCAGACATGATTTCCCTTTTAAAATTCTTTGCGTGGTTAATTTATGTGCCATCTTTGGTCAAACTATCAATTTGTTCAATTTTCTTTTTCTTGAGATCTCTTCTACCTTTTTTAGGATCAATATTCCTTAACAGCATTTTTCTCATAATAAATTTCAACCTTGAGGAAATTTTATGTACTTTAAAGGCAAAATAGTAGACAAGGCATCAAAATCATCCTCAAAGGAAAAAGAAGCGGGAGGAAGAGATAAAAGGCTTAAGAGTTCGATGGGTAGGATAGTCTGGACAAATAAAATCTATGAATATTCTAGTTTTAACTTCAAAGAATTTCAAATTCCACTATTTCTTCCAGTACCTCTCTAATAACGTAATCTTAGGATTTGAAAGATTCAAGTATATCTAAGACATGGTTTTTGATCTTGGTGTATACTTTTTTTTACCCTTTTGCTCAAACGAACATATTCTTGGATTTTCATATAGCTCAAACTATTTACTTTTTTCCCTTTGAAACAATGTCAACTCGTGCTCACCAAAGCCAACTAAACGGCTTTCTTAATTACCAGCCAATCATCGGCTCATGTCTACTAGTTCAAAGTGGTGAGGTTCATGCTCAAATACATCACGATTTGCATAGTATCCAAAATCACAATGCTTCATATTTAGTTGATAATATTCCTGATTTAGTTCTTCTCTGCCATAACTCATAAGAGCTCACCATCACAACATTCTCATTGGAAAACTTCACCTTTTTTCCTTCATTTGTTAGCATTTTTTTATCATCATCGATCCAAGATTGCTGCTCAACTAACCATCAATTTTGCAGGGGCCTAATGATTTTAGGATTTGAAAGATTCAAATATATTTGTTATTATCTTTTATCCTAGTTTTGAATTATTGTTTTATCTTCTCTTTATTCTAAATGTACTCGTTTAGAATTTTTCCCAAGATTGTTGCTCAAGATTGTTGTTTTCCCATCAATCCTTAGCATTTTTCTTGTCATCATTGATCCAGGATTGCTGCTCAATCAACCATCAATTTTGCAGGGGTCTAATGATCTTAGGATTTGAAAGATTCAAATATATTTGTTATTATCTTTTATCCTAGGTTTGAATTGTTGTTTTATCTTATCTTTATTCTAAGTATAATCGTTTAGAATTTTTCCCAAGATTGTTGCTCAAGATTGTTGTTTTCCCATCAATCCTTAGCATTTTTCTTGTCATCATTGATCCAAGATTGTTGCTCAACCAACCAGTAATCTTGCGCTTAGGATTTGAAAGATCCAAATATATTTGTTATCATCTTTTATCCTAGTTTTGAATTATTGTTTTATCTATCTTTATTTTAAATGTATTCGATTATCTTTACCTCTTGTGGAGTATTTCATAAGCCTCCCTTTACTTCTATATGAGATAAACAATCTTGACTTCTTGATAAAGCAGTTTAGAGCCTCTAAGCTTTTGTTTCATCAATGTTTTAGATCTCTGGTTCAACTGTTTAGGACTCAAAAAGGTCAATAGAGCTCTTAATATAGCACGTTAGATATGTTGTTCATGCAATACCGCATGCTGCACATAACATGCATAGTTAAATAATATGTACTTCTTGTTTTCCTATATTTTTTGTGGCCATTGAAATAACCAGAGATATAAAAGAAATCTGATCTTCATTAAAACCTCATATTAGCAAAAGGAATGTGTGAAAGGTAAGGAACAGCATTCATTTATTACTAAATTTTATGTTTGTCATGAAAATCATCATGCTGCTTCCTGGCCTTGGTCTAGCATTATAGGTATTAGATTGGCAAGGCAAGGGGTGTTGGAGAGTGGGGAGTCAATAAAGCTACAGACAAAGAAGGCCAATCATTAAAGTTCACATGGTGTCTTTAAGGGTATATAATCACTATTGAGCATAGGAGTGTAAATGAGACTACTCGCAAGCTATTTGAGTTTGACTCGAAAAAATTTTGAGCTCGATTTCGTAATTTTCGAGCCGAGCTCGAGCAGCTTGAGTTAATCGAGTTGAATTCGAGCTTTTAGTAATACTTGACTCAAACAGCTCGCGAGCCTTATCGAACTTTTCATATTTTTATATTATTAAATTATGTTATTGCCCTTAGTATATATTATTAACCCTAAGCTTAATTATTGAGTCGAGCTCGAGTTCGAGCTTGAGTACAAAAATTGGTAAACAAGCTTAATTGAGCTCGAGCTCAAGTGGCTCGGTTATATCTCGAGGTTAAAAATAGATGTTCGATTGAGCTCGAGCTGAGTATTGAGCTTTGAATTTCAAATCGAGCTCAAGCTCAGCTTGACAGTATTCGGGATCGCCTTGGCTTGATTACACTTCTAATTGAGCATTTTGCACTGCTCATATTAAGAAAATAAAATTAATCTCTTCCTCATCACAAATAGCTCCTCATTGCGGCCCCTAGTGCCCATATGAATGTGATGCATTGATCAAAACCTACCTTTTCTTTTATGTTATTATCCGTTTTTGCTAGACACTTTTGAAGCATCTGTCAAATTACTTTATAAGTTAAAACAATTTCCAATTTATTTTCATTAATTACACCATGTTATTCTCAGTTCTTACTATTATTGCACCTTTCCAGCCCTTTCAATGCCGGCAGATATCACAGCCTCGTGATTGAAAAGGACAGTTTCCCTGAGGAAGCACTTGAGGTTACTGCTTGGACAGAAGATGGATTGATAATGGCTGCTAGGCACAAAGTTTATAAGCATCTGCAGGTAAGATTGCCTTCTCTTTTACTTGTAACAAGTTAGCACTATGATTTGCTGAATTAGAAGGTCTGCCTTCCATCAATTTGGTTACTAAACAGGTTGGCTGGTCAGAATTTATTTGCTGCAATAGAACCGATTTCTTCATTTAAATTAGTTGCAGTCACAACTGCAAAAAATTACTGTGATTATACTGTAACTACCCTGTGTCTAGAATAATTGGAGTATGTTATTGGTCTAATTATGAATTTCATTCTTCTACTTTATGAAAGCTGAAAAGTTCTCTTTATTTTAATTTGTCAATTTTTGGTCCTCATAATTCTATGAAAACTAAAAAAGTTAGTCTAATTAGATAATGCTACTTAACCTTGCCATTAACTTGCTAACCGAAAACTCAAAAATTTATATTTGAAGAATTAGTTGAATCAGCATTTCAACAATTTATGTGCTACAAATTAACAAAAATCAGCAATTTAAGTTCTGGTGTTTACTTACAACTGGACTAACATTTTAGTCTTTGTAAAGTACAAGAATCAAATTCTGACAAATTTAAGTAGTGGGACTAACTTCTCAGTTTTCATAAAGTAGAGGGATGGTATTCAGAATTAGACCTATATTATTCAGTATGATAACCTAGGTATAAATTCACAATTTGCTCTCATTATTCTTTTTTTTTTGTGAAGTATCCGTGTTCGAAAGACATGAATATGGGAATGTAGGAAAAACTTAGAAAAATGTAACCATAACCCTGTTAAATACATATCCGTATCTGGCATTCATATCTGAGTAACAGCCTGTGAGCATAATTTATCGTGGAGAATCATAGTATCGGAACTATGTAATTGATTTAAGAATGCTTGAATCAGAGTCTTGAATTCTTAATCTTTCTGCAATGTATTCTAATCTTCTGTTTTTTTTTTTTTTTTAAGTTTATCAAATGATTTTTTAGGCTTATCTTCCTTTTATTTCTCTCAAATTCTCTTCCTTCTCTCTTTGTCTTCAGCGTCCTCTCATAACAATGCACCACCCTTTTCCTTTTCTGTTCGGGACAGTTATATTCCTCTCCAATAAAGGCCCTTTTTTTCATCAGTTCCATTCATATCCTCTTTGTTATTGTGCCTTGGTGAAGCCCTAAAAGGTGTCAACATATACCAGGTCTTCATGCCTGTCACAAGTTTCTGTATTTATCCAAAAGTTAATGTAGTAAAGGCTAGTTCTCATCTCTTTAGTGTCCTCTGTTCCAACAAAACCCCGAAAATTATCTTTAATGCCATAATGGGAATGATCTTTACAATTTCAACCCCGTGTTTGCAGCGTACATGGAAACTGGCATAACTATTTTTACATCTTCAACCCCCCATCGCTACTAGGATTTTTGTTGCCTACCTAACATCGTTTTCACAAGACAGCCAATAAAGTTGTTTACAATAATATCTTCACATCTTCCACCAACATTCCAAATGTTATTGCCAATATCATGTGCATTTCATCATCCAATTTTAGCATATACTGGTGTCATTCTATTTTGAATGCCATATTACCATCTAAAAAGGCCCTGGGAAAACAAACACTTTTAAATGCGTTCAAGCCACCCAAAAGATGGCATCAAGAATCAAATTGATTAAATCTACGTTTTAGTGTATTCTTGTATCAACACCACCTTATGAAAGACGACACTGCATTCAAACTTGGCCCGTTGTGGCTGTGGTAAAACATGTAAACTCCAACAGGCTTCCTTGGATATGATACTTTTATACTATGTTGTTCCGACTCTTCATTTTGATTGGAGTATCCTTGTTTGACACGTGTATCAAACACCTAATTGGAGTATACCCGTGTCATATCAATATCTGATACTCACCCTTGGATCCAAGTAGCATAGCTTTTAATTTATGTCTTCCCTGATTGTTATGGTTTTTTGCTGCTTACCATGTCTTTTGAATCTTTAAGATAACTGTTTTTATCAGATATTTTGATTATTTTTGGTTCTTCTACGTTCTTTGCTAATTAACTTTGATGTACAAATTGATTGAAACCTGTAGGGTGTTCAATTCCATCCAGAGAGCATCATAACCTCTAAAGGAAAAACAATTGTTCGGAATTTCATCAAACTAATCGAGAGAAAGGAGGTGGCAGGATCCAAGAATTAGAGGTCTTCTTCTGCATATAGAAATACTTGAGTTGTGAATGTTGCATATCAGCATGGCAACATAACCTGGAATCCTTTCTCCATTTCCTTTTCTGTCAGTCAAGTGTAGAACTTGAAACTCGGTGGCTTCATATTCATGTTTTGAAAAAATTTCAGAATGCATCTCCTTTTCTTTGTGGAAATCATCTTCCAGATGCCTATGCTTTTGGACTATCATTTATGTTTCTTACAGTTCCTTTTTTTAGTAAAAAATAAAATAGAAGAAAAGAAAATCTTAGTCAGCCACTTCTTATCGATCTTTGTATTATATGAATAACTCGCTATTTGCTCCAACTAACAATCATTAACTTACACCTGAAAAGTGTTTGAAACTTAAATATAATAATTAAACCATTTCTTATCGATTTTGAGTTAATTTAAGATCTGCCATTTTTCTGAATTCATTTGTTATACTTAAACAACAAATCAGAAAACTTAGAAACTGTTTCAGACTACAGAGATATAGCAAACGGGAGCAAATCTTACAACTAGAAATGAACAAATCCAAAAATCAGAAATTGTGTTCTTTTATCGAGCGTCAGCTGATGTAAACGAATCTGCAAACCCGGAAGGCAGGCCTGTTATACTGGTCTGTGTAGTGCCTGTACTATCTAGCAATGATGAAGAGTCATCCAAATTGCTATTCTCAAATACTTGCCATTTTTTCAGTGCTTGTGGTAATGTCAGTTCAAGTTTGACCCCATATACGTCGGCCGAGTTGGGAGTTTCTGGTTTCCATAGCTCGGCTAGCGATGACAACACATTGACCACATGACTCATATCCGGCCTCTGGTAGGGCTCCCTTGCACAGCAGTGGCAAGCTAATTCAGACACTGTTCTAATACTCGTAAGTTTTCCATCATCGAGATGGATGGTTTTGTCAATGACCTTCCGGAATGTGTCCTTGTTTATGTACTTCCGACGAAACCATGTCACCAGGTGCAAACTCTCCTCAGGCTGAGTTTCATCTAGAGCCTTACGGCCTGAGATCAACTCCATGAGGATCACACCAAAACTAAATACATCCACCTTCGTGGTCACGCGTCCGGTAACTGTCAAAGTGTGAGCAATGTCAGTTCTAATGCTTTCATTTCGTAAATTTGAAGCCTCGATGGAAGCAAAACAAACTAACAGAATATTGAAAAAAAAAAAAAAGACAATGTGCAGTCATTTACAATCACAAAATGAAAGAAAAACGAAACAAGTTACCTGCATACTCCGGTGCCATATACCCAAACGTTCCTGCAAGTCTTGTTTCAACTGACTGTTTACCATCAGCTGGAGCTAGACGAACCAAGCCAAAATCTGCAACTTTGGCACGCATATCATCTCCAAGAAGAATATTTGATGGCTTAAGGTCTCGATGAATGAAACTCTGTTGTGCCAGTCCGTGTAGATACTCAACACCTCGAGCCACATCAAGGGCAATTGTAAGTCGTTGAGTCCATTCAAGTGGTTTCAACCCTTCATCCTTCCAGTTGAATAGGTGCCTACTAAGGGTCCCTTGAGGCATGTATTCATAAACTAGAAGCCTCTCATTTCCATCCAAGCAATACCCGAGATTTGCAACCAAATGGCGATGACGAACCTTACTAAAAACCGCAATCTCTGACTTAAACTCGGCCAAACCCTTGGCACTTACAACACCAGATTCCATCCTTTTCACGGCAATCTTTGTCCCATCATGCAATTCCCCTTTGTAAACTATTCCAAAACCACCTCTTCCCAATACGTTTTCATCACTGAAATTACTTGTAACGTTCTTCAAAACTTGAATTGAGATCGCCATGCAACCAGACTCAACCATGTGAACATCAGTAGGTCCACTGCTTGCCTTGCTGAAAGTTTCACTTGGACCAGTGATACTTGATCTGGAAACAGTTATCTTAACTCCTTGGTCACTGGAATGATGACGATGAACGCGTATAGCAGTCAGACTTTGTACCTTACTAGTATACTTTCGTGTTCCGGCACACAAACAGATAACCGAACCAAGAAGACTCAAGCCACCAACAACACCAATTATAGAACCCAAAACTGTGCCTTTATTGGATTTCTTTTCACCATTTCCAGTAGAAATGCCAGCATTCTCTCCACCAGGGGACCTGGCTTCTGGTGTAGGGGCCTTA
The DNA here is from genome assembly GCA_025503065.1 of Gossypium bickii. Taxonomy (NCBI): domain Eukaryota; kingdom Viridiplantae; phylum Streptophyta; class Magnoliopsida; order Malvales; family Malvaceae; genus Gossypium; species Gossypium bickii. Next base: position 98,234,676 of record CP106716.1, read on the forward strand.
TCTTTTCCGATATCATGGTTTCCAGCAGTAACTACATCGACATTATCCCTAAAAGATGGTATTTTCCCATAGAGCCGATTGTTCGAAACATCTAATCGAGCGAGATTCGGCAATGAAGCGAGCTCCATAGGAATGACGCCGGTAAGATTATTATCTGAAAGATCCAATGTTTTTAATGAAGTAAGCATCGAAAAGTTGCTAGAGATCGTACCGGTAAGCCCCTTTCTTGCGAAAAGAAGGGAAACAATGTTTCCTTGAGCACATACAATGCCAAGCCAATTATCACAAGGATCGTTCCCTTTCCATTCATCAGCAAAATTATGTGGATAGTTAACAGATTGGAGGATCGATAACAATACATTAACACGGTGATCGCAAGCAACATTGGGATCATCCAAGCAAAATCTATTACTACCAGCATTCATATCAACAATCACATTATCAGCAAATTGAGGGGTTGACCCTTGAAGTTCATTATTAGTCAAATTCACAATATAAAGCGACTTTAAATTAACCAAAGACAAAGGAACAATACCAGTGAAGTGATTATCTCTTAAACTCAAGTTCCTCAACTGAGTTAACATTGAAAAATCAGGTAAAGGACCTGAAAACTTGTTCTCATGTAACCATACCTCTGTCAAAGAAGACATGTTTTGAATTACTTCAATTGTGCCATTCAAACTTTGCCCATTTACCCATAAAGACTGAATCATTGAACCAGAGAACTCAGCAGGCAATTCTCCTTCAAGTTTGTTTAAAGCCAAATGAAGTTCAGTCAAGGATGGGAAAGTTTCAGGGTCAAAAAAACCTGGGAATTTGCCTTTGATATTAGCATTGTTGGCTGAGAAAGTTTTCAAAGAAGTTGCTTCCTTTAAGCTCACTGGGATCTCCCATGGTTCAAAAGGGTTGTTGTCAAGGTGAATAGAAGTCAATGATGTTAAACCGGTGAAGAAATCTGAAGGGAAAGACGAGAAATTGTTGTTGTGGAAGTTAGCTTCTTGCAACTGGATTAAACCAGCAAGGGCTGGGATTGGACCATTGATTTGGTTGTTCATTACTTCAAAGATGGTGAGCTGAGTCAGGTTCTTGAGCTCAGGAGGAAGGGTTCCACCAATATTTTTGCTCGGTATTTGGATCCTAGTGACCCTATTCTCTTGACATTCCACTTTAGCCCACTGACAAGGATCAGGGTCAGACCAGTCAAGTAAAGATGGGATCTTTAAACTTTTTTTAAGCTTTTCCATGGCTGACAAGTCCGGGCTTGGTTGAGAACAGACCTTCAAAGTGAAGAAGCAAATGACTGAAAGAAAACGTAAAACAAGACAACCGAGAGAATGGGGTTTCTTCATTGTAGTTCTCCTTTGTTTTTCGTGGGAAAAAAGAGAGAGAAAGTGAGGGGGATTTGGAAGGAATGTTGCCAGCTTTATGTTACTATTGAGATAAATGGTTTCTTCCAGGGTTTACGGTGGCATTGATGATGATATAGGATAGGATCAACTAAATTCAAAAGGATAGACGTAAGAAGAAAGAAAAGAGAAAGGTGATTGAGAGAGTGAAACGGCGGGCAATGAGGAAAATGACAAAAGGTTCGATACTTTTCTTCCTTTTTTTTTTTTGAATTAGTTGTTATTTAATTTCATATTTTCGCATCTATATATAAAAGTTTTTGTGCTGATTGTTAATAACTAATACAGTTAATAAATTGGGGTAATGTGAAATTGAAGCAATATGTATGATAAAATATAAGTTCAGGTATAAATTAGGTAAAAAAAAGTTCAAGTGTCATTTAAGTATTTTTGTATAAGTTTAGGGGTAAATTACATATTAACCCATGATAAAATAATCAAGCTTTTTTGAAGTTTGGGAAACTATACCCAAATTTATTAAATTATTAGTAAGTTTAAGTTTAGGTCACTTAACTTCAAAAAATTACAAAATGATCATTGAATTATTCAAAAATTTTCATTTAAGTTATTATATAGTTAAAAACATTGTTATATAGCCTTCATTATTTGCACCTTTTTTTTTCCCTTTTTCTTCTATAGATTAATTTTTATTCATAAAATAGTTTTAATTAATTTTTATTCATAAAACAGTTTTAAAAGTTACAAATTTGTTGATCAAAATCGAAAAAAAATTCTTCGATCTTCAACATTGGCTACTAAATTGAGTTGGATCTAAGATATATTCTTCCATTCATTGATGGGAATCAATCCATCTTACCGCTTTTCAAACTTTTTATTAAAAAATAATAACTTCACGACTTAAACAAAATTTTGAATAATTTAATAATTTTTTAAAGATGAATAATTAAAAATATAAATTTACTAATGATTTGACTCCTAAAATTTTTACTTTTTTACTAGACTTGAAAATTCTGGACTTTAATTAACATTTTGGAAGTAAGAGTGAAAAGGTGTTGCTTTTGTTCCGGGCCTGTGTTTGGTTCCTGAGAAAGGGAAAGCAATTTAGTTTGCACATGCAAATGGTCCTACCTTAACGACCATAAAAGGTACATAAAAGGTGAAAATCCCTCTGTTATCTCCTTTTCTCAAAAGGATCTCCTATTGGACAAAATAAAATTGCTGTTATTTTAGAAAAAAAATTGAAGCATATTTTTTTGAGGTGATTGGATCTTAGAGGTCTTCTAGGACGTAATTAAATTATTTTGAATAACTTTAGTCAGTAAAATCAAATTGAAATAGAATTAATACTTATTGTTTAAAAAATATTATTTTTTATATTTATTTGATAAATTATATACATTAGATTTTATCACATGATTTTATCACATGAACGAAAGTATTTTATATTAAAAAACATATTTATAAAATTATTCAACAAATGATTATTGGTGGAATGGTAAAATATTTCTATTTGATCTTGCTAGTCTTATATTTTATTCCCAAATCATGTTTTTCATGTTTTATTTGAAATATTATATAAAAGTACTAAAAGATAAAAATACCTTTATAATAAGGCTTAACCTACAAATTGGTGCCTAAACTATACCATTTTTCCTATTTTGATACATATTTTTTTATTAAAAGTGATACCTAAACTATTATTTTTCCAAATTAGTACTTTCGTTAATCCAATAATGATTCAAACACGTTAAAAGCTGTAGTTTAAAAAGATAGCGAATTAAAAATCTCCATGTCCAAAAAAAAGGAAAAAAAGTATTGTTTTCTCTTTTTGTGAATCTTTTTAATAATACTAATTCATAATACCAACTTCATCAATCATTATATATATATCATATAAATATAAAATTGGTTCAAAATTTATGCATAGTAGTGCAATTACATCTAAGTTCAATAACCATCCGTTAAATTCACAAAAAAATTAATATCTGTTAAAATATTAATAATATATATCTGAGGTTTTCTCAATAGGTTAACCCTTAAATTATACTCAATTTTCATATTGATTTTTAAAGTTTTCTTTTAAAAATAGTGCTCTAAACTTTTTATTTTATTTTATTTTATTTTACTCGACAGACATATACGAGATCCATGTCACATTTCATAATTTTATCAATGACTTTTTTTTTATTAAACAAAATTAATATTTTAAGTATCATTTTTTTAAAAAAATAGAAATTAAGGTATAAAACCAATTATAAAACATTTGTTTAGAAATTAAGGTATTGTTTAGAATTGTTTTTCCTATATTCACTTTTTTTTTTAAAGTTAAAACTCAAATTGTAAATAAATTTTTAAGGGAAAGAAATAGAAGAATAGTGTAAACAAAAAAGCTTAAAAAGGATAATTAAATTAAAGTGTTAGTTTTTATCATTTGAAAAAGTAAGAGTTTAGTTGCAATTAGTGTTTATATATATATAAAAGAGGAAACATTATGATTGAAATGTCAAATTTCAAGTTGAATCTTGACTAAGCTTCAATCATGATGTTTACAATTTATTAGATTTAGGTAGGCCTTAAATACTTTTAAATCTGCTGCTTACATTATTCTATGTGATGAGATAAATGGAATGGTTGGTTGGTTGGATTTAAAATTTTCCAAAGTTTGTCCCATATTTTATGATAATATATAAATTTGTTGGGTCCAAAAATTAAAGTTTAGGTTAAAACACAAAAGTCTAATTCTAGTATTCAACATTTGTATTTTTTTTATCTAAAATAATTTTATTAGCAATATTAATTTTTAAAAACAACTATTAGACAATTATGCATGGATATATACATATTTTAGAATTTGATTATTTTGTGATTTTTATATTTATTATTTTAAGTTTCTTTTTGTCCACTCACATTATATGTATATTAGATTATGTGATACCCACAACTTCAATAAAAAATATATACATTATGAGAAATTATACGTAACACCCTCTTGAAATATTAGTTGAAACTTTTTTTTATTAATATCTTAAAATTACGCGCTCAAACTTTGATCTTGTAGTTTTTCTTAAAGATTTTACATAAACTATTAAGATATAAATATCTTTATAATAATATTTGTTATTTGCTAAAAAATAATATTTTAGTCCTTTCTCAACTGAATTGGTGCATAAATAACTTACAACACTAACTCAACCAAAAACTTTATTATAGTAAAGATTTATATGTACATATACATATATATATATGTATGGACAGTCACAAATATATTATTTTATGTGTTCAAACTGAAAAAGAAATTCTTTAAAATTATTTGAATTTGTATAATAAAATAAGTATTAAAACTCAATTTTTTTTCCACAAAATTAGTTCATGATTAATAGAATCACTTTTAAAAACTATTATTAAAAATTTTAAACTCAATTTGTAGTACTAAACTTTTTTAAAAAAAAGTATAAATACATAACCTTTTCCTTAATTATTTTTTTCCCTAAAAAATATGAATCTCTCAATTAAATTTTTTTTTTTTTTTGGTGTGATCAAATATTCCCAATCTCCATTTTACTGTATATAGAAATTAATCCTTTTATTTACTGAGATAATCCATTTTATTCATAAATTAAGGAGAATGAAATAATATTTTTTACTAATTTGACTGTTAAAACTAATTAGCAATTTGCAGTTATCGTGATTTGATTTAATAAATTCACATTATTGCCATTTATATAAATTAGATATTTATTTAGTACTTGTACTTATTAAGTTGGAAAATGAAGTAATTTGGTTATGTATGGTCACATGTGCTCATTTACTTTTGTTTTAATACTACATGTTTAATTAATGAGAAATCATAAACGAGTAAATTGCACTTTTAATCATCTATCTTTAGTTAAATTTTATTTTGGTCACTTTTCATAACTATATTTTGATCATTGAAGTTTTTTTTTTTTTTTTGTCTAGAAAGGCAAAACTTGTATTTCATATAAGAAAACTTTATACAAACAGACATTTATAATCTCTCATATACAACATCCTTACGCAGATCGACATGTAATAAGATTTTAGAATACCTTACATGAAATAATAGATTCCTCATTTCTTTATCCTTCTCCTTCTATCCTAATAGAAGAATAAAAAAAAAAATACTAATTCCACCGCTCTCAAATTTTAATCCCATGCATGCTTTAAACCAGATGCATCTACTTCACTCACAACTCAAGATCACTTTTCTCGACTTCCTTACATAGAGGGCAAATTGGAGGGCTTTTAACCTTTTCTTTTAAAAAGAGGTAGGCAGTAGTAGACGAGAATACGTCCTAAAAAAGAAGGCCTTAATTTTACTAGGTACCTTTAGCGACCGTATCTCTTCCTATACATCCATATCAAATCTATTTGCATCATATCCATAATAACTCTCCTTTAATGCAAAGTACCTTGATTTCACAGTACTCTCCATTCTTACAATCTGGCCACATTAGCACATCTCCCAAAAAAAAAAAAAAACTAAATCCACTGTTGCCTCCTTAGCTTTTTTATTAGTCATTTCTCAATACGTTCACATTTTATTATTAAAGTACTTGATTGATAAATTTTTCTAACTTTAAAAACTCAATTAGAGGTAAATCTTTTTTGATTTTTTGCTTACAGTTCTTTTAGCCATTAAGCTTTAAAATATAACTATAAATACAAACCGAGTGTTGAATTTGTAAGATACCTCTTTTTGAGATTTGAAAACTCAATAACAAAAGCTTTAACAACAAAATTCATAAAAATCTGAACCCCATTTCGAACAAAAGATCCCAAGTCTCCAGATAGAATCAAAGCATCCCCTTTGTAAAGATCTATACAAACAGATGGGGATGCAGTTTCCTGGGGTAGTATACAAACACTCAGACTCTAATTGCCCGAACATGCATGCATGTTTGCTTTCGATGCAGTCCAGAATTCTCGGGAGCTCCAGGAAACTATATGCAGTTATTTTAAAACCAAAATGCACCAGAAGGATTGGGAAAATTTCGCTGAAAAAGTCCAACCAGCTTTTGGTTTTGTTGACTTTTCCAATGATGGTGCAAGGTGTTTGACTACAATTCCGAGATTGGTTTGGCTTTAAAGAACTTGGCTACTGCCTGGTAGAGATTTTCTTCCTCGAAGGGCTTCGAGACATATCCATCCATCCCCCATTTCAGGCACTCATCATAGGTGGCATGTATTACATCAGCTGTCATGGCTAATATCGGGACATGCCACTTGCCTTTCCGGGCAGACTCTTCATCTATGCTGCCTCCGTTGATCTGTTCATTTGCTTGGCTCTCCATCTTTCGTATCCGACGAGTTGCCTCAAACCTGAAATAAAACTTCATGTTATTATGATGTCATAGCACCAGATAAGACTTCTCTTTTTTCTTTCTTTTCAATATCCTGATTGTTGACTTCTTTCCACAAAAGATACGATAATACATAATTATGTACCCGTCCATTTCCGGCATCTGAATGTCCATGAAGCAAGCATCGAAATAGTGTGGAATCTGAAGCAGTTTTAGTGCAGCTTTTCCACTGTCGGCACATTCTACAGCAGCTCCAAACTTCTTCAATGCACCAGCGGCAACTCTCCGATTTACCATATTGTCATCGACTACTAATATTTTCTTCCTGTAAAGTAGACTCCGAAGGACCGAGGATCCATTCAACATATCTTTTCCTGCCTGCCTCTTCTTCCCTATCCCGAGCACCTGCTGAAGACATGCAGCCACCATACTTGCCCTCACTGGTTTCATAATTGTAGTATCTGAAAAACCAGCTGCCTTTGCTTTCTCAAGTTCGGCATTCGTAATATTCGTCGCAAGAAGAATCATCTTAGGCAACTTAAACACATGTCCATTCTGCTTCCGGTCCAACAGCCCTAAACTCAAACCGCCATCCTCGCCAGAAAGCCATGAATCCTTCTCGACAAGAATTACATCCGGCTGGTTTTTACTTCTGCATATTCAATGAAGCAATTAGCTGAAGTTAAAAATTATATTGGTCCCCTCCCCCCCCCCCCCCAAAATGATCCATAGTATTTGGCCTTCTTACAGCAATTTGATGGTTGGTTTCGATTTCTAAAACCATCTCTTACATTTTTAGCATTCATTATAAGCAAAAAACAAGTATTTCATGTCGTCAAAGTGCCATGCATTCAGTATGGCATTCTGCTTGGTAAGCTTTTTTCAACTTCTAAATGATGAAAAACACCTCTAATATTTCCCTAAAATACTGTCGTTCCCAGGAAAAGCCCACTCTAACCCAGCAAAAATGTTAGAAAACAATTGAATCATCAAGTAAATGATGGCCACCATGCAAATTACGGAAATATAAGACATAATTGAATTTATGAATAACCTTCCAAATGATAATAATTCTAAACCAGAATTTGACTTACCCGCATGAAGAGCCGTTTTTCCCACCTGCAGAAGCTGCCATCTTTACACTACTTCCAACTTCAACCAGCATACCGAGTCTCTTCAAGTGGTATCGGGTTACAGCAGCTCTAACTGGTTTCCCATCAACTACTATTGCTTTCAATCCTCGGAAACTGGAAGGAAGATCCTCGGTATTGGATTTTTTGGTATCACTAAATGAAGCTTTTTTACATCTCCCAAAAGCTGCAGTAAATGAGAATGTGCTTCCAACTTGTGGCCGGCTAATGAAGCTTATGTGACCACCCATTAGCTCAACCAAACACTTGGTAATGCTCAAGCCTATACCTGTCCCACCGTAATTTCTCGAAGTCGAACTATCTGCCTGCATAAATGGCGTGAAAACCCGATCCTGGGCAATTAAAGGGATCCCAATACCTGTATCTTCCACAGATACCATCAAAGTGACATTCTGAGAAGTTTCACCAGCAATTGACATGTTTATCGAGGCATTATATCGCGATTCTTCATCAGCAACTAAATACTTGAAGGAATCCCAACTGTTGCGCTCATCAGCTGCTTCATAACCACTTAAGGTTTTGAACTGGTGCGCACTTGATACCAGCACACCTTCATCTGACCCTCCATTCAAACAAGTTTCAGCTTTTGCCTCTGCCATGGGCTTCGAGTTTTCTGCTAGATGAACTTTAACAAATATGTGTCCCCGTTCTGTAAACTGTCAAACATACAATTTAAACGACTCAATTAATGCAAATTGATCCAAGAAAAAAAAAAAAACTAAACAAAATTTCTTTTTGGATAAGATCAAAAACCTCAACCAATTAGGTAGATAAGAACCCCAAGAAAAGGGGCATGGTGAAAATTAACTTATGCTTAAGTTACTCGGAATCAGGTGGGAGTGTCAGATAAGGGTCTGTGTTTGACATGGGTATGTACGATGTTTCCAAGTTTTTCTATGTATTTTGAGGGTCCTTAGAGGGTTGAATACTTATATCTGGATATATGTCCGGACATGAGTCCTTCAAGAAAAATGGAAAGTCAGAACAACATAGACATATACTACCTAATGAGTGTTAAACAAATAAAGATAAAGCAACCCACTTACTTTAACAGAGTTCCCAACAAGATTCGTAATAATCTGTCTGAATCTTCCAGGATCCCCCATAACCATTTCCGGAACTTTATCCGAAACAAAGACCGCCAGCTACAGTTCCCAAACAATTACAACGCATTTGAGTCATCATAAGCATCAGGAACATCACCATTTATTGAAGTCAACAATCCATCGAACCGAGAAAAGAAAGCAGGAAAAAAGAAGACATTGAGTTAGTTCAAGCATTATAAACCATAAGATTTCTCCGTTACCAGTCAGGCATACCCTAAACTCCTATAGCCTATAGGAATTAAAAACAACCCGAAAAATGAAGTATTAGATTTTCCATTAATTTTATCCAGACCTACCTCAACACCTTTGTTTCTAGACTTCTCAGAAAATAAAGAGAGCACATCATCTAGGATAGATCGAAGATCAAAGGGGACAGTTTCCATCTCCAACTTTCCAGCTTCAATTTTTGCCCGGTCAAGCACCTCATTTATCAATGTTATCAGTGCCTTTCCACACACTTGAGCAGTCTGAGCGTAATCCCTTTGAGTTGAACTTAAATCCGTATCTAAAAGCAAAGCAAGCATCCCTGAAACCATTCAAAAAGTCATTGGAACATTGATGATTGAAATCAGTTAATGCCCTCAAATGTATGCTTCATCAAGAAAAACTTAAGGAGATACACAGAACATACCAAGGATGCCATTCATGGGAGTCCTAATTTCATGAGAAACTGTTGCCAGAAACTGCATCAAGAACAAATCATAATTAGTTTTAGCTTGGAGTCAGTAGTCAACAAAGTGTTGATAGATGTAATTTGAAAGACATACCTGTGATTTGGCAACATCAGCAGCTTCTGCTCGAACCTTCAGTTCTTGCATTTCGTGGAAATCATCTTCGACTTTAACAATGTGTATTGCGGCACCATATAAGATATAACCAACTAATAAGCAGATAACAAAGAATAAGAAAGCAGTGGTGAGTGCCGTCCACGATGTTGGTGCCTTCTGATGATATCTGCTCAAAAATGGCGACTAGTAAGCACTTCTAAAAACAACTGCTTTCGTTCTGCGAATCTTGTCAATAAGTAGCTGGTCATACACTTACCTACATATCATTGTATGCTTCCTGAATGGATCTCCAAAATCGAGCTTACTTTCATGCAACAAAGCCAAGTCACCATCTTGATTTTGGTGACCATACATGATCAGGTGATCAGAAGAGTTAGTAACATCATACACATTCACTAGTATCGCCTGATTTCCAGCAAGTTGCCCGAGCAGATTCTCAACAAGGGACTCCACATCGAAGGCTCCACCAAGGTATCTGTGTTCAGTTACAAGTTTATTTTTAATGCAAAGAAAATCTACCATACACATAAAAATATGAATAAACCGCAGCAATTAGCCCAGTTAATGCATAAGGCATCCATGTTCATCCAGACTCCCGGAGGCAAAAAGAAGATCAAGATTTCTAGGTGTCTACTAAACAAAGAACAGTTGCATTTCAATTTGACCAATGAACATCAAAAGCATTTCAATTAGCCCAGTTTATGCTATGCATAAGGCACTCATAAACTATCTTTTGTTGCTTTTCAATTTGACCAATGAATTTCAAAATTACGTTGAAGAATGCACCAACTCTAGTAGGCAAAGCTTACAAACACAACCAAGCACAAATAAGTTTCAAAAAGACAGAACTTTCATTTCCAATTTGAAATACAGGGAGTAGGACTTACCCAGCAGTTGCTCCAATGCGCTCTGCCACAGTTGGCCTCAGTGGGAGCTTGGATTTGTAGACAGGGAACGTCAAAACAACACCAAGGTGATGAGAACCAAGAAGCCTGAAGGGTCTAGTCAGGACGGCTTTCCCGGAAGCCCCAGCCCTTAAGATGTTTTCTCGGTCTTCCTGTGCAATGCAACACGGGCAATGCCAATACTGATTTTAAATATCAGAGTAAGGTAAAGCTTAGAACTTATAAGCAGATTGTGGATAGTAAATGGCATACCTCCCCTGACATCATATCAAGTGATTCGATATAAGATACAGTTTCTTGAGAGAATATCACCGGAGCATATTCATCTCGAATCGGAGAAGGTTCCCTCTGCATTGTTTTTATTGTCCAGCCATGCTGCCTCTCAAATTCCTCCCTCTTTGAATGCACTACTCTTTCTGCATAGCCCACCCCACTAAGCAATGGCCTCTCAAATGCAGTTCTTGCAGTGTACTCAGCAAAAGTCTCCTGCATTTATTGCAATAAAAAAAACAAAGTGCACAATCAGAAAAAGCAATGATCAAAGATGTCACTTTTGATATTGTAAAACTCAGACAGATATGAACTAGAAACAAATCACCATCGTTGACCCAAAAAAAAAAAAAAACAATTCACCGTCAAAAAACAGAAGAAAACACCCCAAAGTGCACAATCAGAAAGAGAAACTATCCAAGATGCCATTTTTTTATATTGTAAAAATCAGGCAAATGATGAACTAGAAAACAAGTTCACAATCTAGGATTTCCAAGAAAATATGAGATCAACCAGACCAAGCTCCAGAAAGGGGCTTTTCTTTCCTAACAAAATACAACAGATATAGAGAACTTTGATTCAAATAGAAACATATAAATTTCCAAATTCAAGAACAAGAAGGCTCAACCTGATCAATAGCAGATGGATTCTTGTAGTAATGAAAAGTGGAAATAAGGATGGCCAAGGCATGAACATGGTTAACGCTAACACTGAATTGGTCTTGCAACATCCTTGCCCTCTCATCACACATGCTACTCAATACTTCCTTCCTCCTTACTTTGTTGTCAGCATCCATCTTTTTGTAGATCCAAGTGCTCAAAAAAGCCATCACCATTACCCAAAGCAAAAGAAATTTTGGTAACCAAGCTCTGTTAGCCTGAATAAATGTGTACCCTCTTTTGGTCCCCATTTGTTCATTCACTTTGACAGCCACCGAGTGGCGCTGGTGCTGGCTCCGTTGCAACTTTAGACCCATTAGTAAAAGCGCTACACAAATATCTGAACTTCTTCTTCTTCCTCCTCTTCTTCTTCTTCTTTATTTGATACCCACTTCATATCTGAGCTAGAAAAAGCCCCCAATAAAACATGCATACACTATATATAAGGGTCAATAAATACGTTTTTTTTTTTCCTGAAACAAGGAGAAGATACTAGTTAAGCTAAAACTCCATGTTATTTATCACCATAACATTGTTTTGTGCGATTCAAGGACAAAAAGAACTTGGTGGGAAAAAAACAATACAAGCTTGAACAAAGAAATGAGTCGGAAAAATTAATTGAAAAATACAACTAGAGAAAAGATGGGAAACCCAGAACTCGTAAAAGAGAAAACTTTTCAATTCTCAGAAAGAGGCAAGCATGACTCTCAAAAGATGCAAAGACAGCTCAAATTCCAAAGATTTCTCATTATCTCTCACTACAAAATAATGAGTTTTTTTTCTACTTTCTGTTGCCATATTAAAAAAAAAGGGATTTCACAGAGAAACAGCACTAATCATGTTCTCTTTCCAAGTGTGGAAGTGTTGGTTTAGTTTTAAGAGAACAAAGACAAAGAAAAGCACGTTTACAGTTCACTGTTTTTCTTCGATATTAAAATCAAAACCTGCAAATTGACCAGCAAACACGCACAGCAAAGCACAACAGAGCAAAGACCAAGGAAGACAAAAAAGAAAAAATGAAAGATAAAGTTGAAGACCTTTGGAGGAAGAAATGGGGTCAATTGAAATGGGCATAACAGGCACAGGTCATTGAATAATAGTAAAATATTTGTACAAACTACATAGTACCAAGTTTTTCTTTGGTCGTCCTTTGATCGGTGCAGGCTGCAGTGGGGTTCCCCTTTTTTTTAATTAAAAATTGATATTAATTTAATTTCAGAACAATTATTTAATGTTTCCAACTTTCTTCATTGCTTTTTAAAGCCAAAACTGAATCGAATTTTTTGGATTTTTTGCAGATACGCTGTTGTCTCCCTCTAAGACAAAGCCTACATTAAATATTTAAAGCCAACCACCCCGTTTTATTTTTCTATCATAATGTAAATTTTAAGCTAATGGTATTTTTCAACTGACTAGTGAAGTTTGTATCTAATTTCATATTTAATATAATCTATCATTTATTATTTCATAGTTTTATATTTAATGTAATATATAAATCACTCGTAGTGATTTATGTCATTAGCTTCTTCTTTTTTAAAGGATGTGAATAGCTTGTTAAAATTTTTATTTTTAAGGTTAAAATATATCATTAGTTCACAAAATTTAAAATTTAATTTTTATACTTAAAAGTTTAAAAATAATTCATATTTTTTATTTAAAATTTTCATTTCATTTATTAGAATTGTAAGTATTTTCTGTTAAAATTTGTCAACTTAAAATTTTAATTACTTGATAAATTTTAACCAAAACTACCAACAACAATAATGTTTAGAATAAAATTTTTAAATTAAAAAATAAAAAATTAAAATTTTAAATATAAAAATAAATTCTCAAATTCTATATAAATACAAACATCAACAACATTTTTTTAAAATTATTTGCATTTATCTTTTAAGGGTTGATAATGTATTATAATATAAATTTTTATTTTAATGAGATCTTAGGTTCATTGTTCATACTAATAATGTATTAAAACACACGTCAGTTCTTTCGATTAAAATTTATTTTTTATTTTAATTTAATTTTCATTATACATGACTAGAATTTATTTTAGTATAAATTTTTTACTATATTCTAGTATAAATTAAGATATATAATTACCCATAGTTCCTTCTCAACTCATAAATAAGGGAATAATGCGTTTCAATATACTCGAACGTATATTTTCCTACATTGACAACAATATCTATATCAATTGAAGACTCAATCAACAAATATAAATAATTATTTGATATACGTAATTTTTTTATAAGAAAAGTAAGAAAATAGTTACATACGAAACAATAAAAATAAATAAACCATAATAAAATATTTTAATTCTACATGCAAAATTAAAAAAATTACCATTAATATATTAATGATAATATGACATCATTTAAACGAAAAGTAAAAAGGAATACGATGAATATTACGCAATAATTTAGAACTGAAAAAAAAAGATTGAGATGTTAAATGTTAATGGAGGAAGGGGGTTAACCTTCAACATGTGATTTGATTGTGTTTTTGATTTCTTTCAAATATAAAATTATGGCTCTGCTTTTTCTATTCTTTCTCTCTCTACCGTGTATGAGATCGTAGAGATAAAAAACATATAAAAATCATTACTATATATATGATTCAAAACATAAATACAATTTTTTTTTTTTTAAATGGCTCAACTCAACGCATAAATAAAATAAATTTAAAGAGATTTCGGAGGGTCTAAAAATCAGCATCACATATCTTTTAGAAAATGACCTGCGACAAGCCACGGATCTTATTCCCTTCATTGATTTGACATCTGTACCCTTCCCTGTATCACTCTATTTTCCACTTTACCCTTCTGTTCATTTATGAAAATTAATATTTTTATTTTATTTATTAGATTTGGTTTGTATCGTCATATTATTTTTGAATTTGAGAGGTTAGCTTAATTGCTGATTATTCTTTCTAATCAATTTTGCCTCTTATGTTGAATAATTAGTAAGAATCAATAGTTTAATTATCTGTATGTAATAAATAAGTAAATATCAATCGTTTAAGTTTATGGATTTTTAATTAGTTAAATTTCAATAAATTAAAAAAATTAATTTAGATTCTGAATTATTTTAATTTAAAAAATTAAAGGAAATTTGTTTTAAGGGTTAAGGATTACATTTCAGCTTTTGTATTTATTCCGACTCAGATTAAATTGTATAATTGTTATTTGATTTTAATTGTATAACATATTTAATAAAATATTTTGATGATACTTAATATCAATGTCATTTTTATATTATCTAAATATTTTTAATTTGTTAAATAATTATTATATTATTATATTAAACATAAAAATACAAATCAAATTTAAAATTTTAAAATAAATTATTAAGAAAAAAAAAAACACTTTCCGTTTGTTATCGTTTATCAATGACGGGCAATTAAAAAATGTGCTTTCCAAATACATTTAATCTATACATGTATAAAATCTTTAATTAAATTGATATCAGCTGTTAATTTGATACTAATTTAATTAGTGAAATTATTCAGTGAATGATATTTAATTTTTAAGAAATAACAACTCATTTAAAATTTAATTTGTATATTTAAGTTTATTTTATTCTTTGAAGACAATTTACTGACTTAAATGATATTTCAGATTGTAATATTTTAAATTTATTTTTTATCATAATGAAAATAGTTTTTTCATCCTGGGTCTGATAAATTTTGATACTTTAACGAAAAAATAATGAAATTTTCTTCTTTTTCCCCATAGTTTTCAAGTAAAATAAAGTTAAACAGATTAACGAAATTCAAGGTTTTGATTTCTTAATTTATTAACTTTTTAAAAAATAGGATAAACTATAAAAAATAATCATTTTTATTTACCTCAGGTTACATTTTAGTCACTTATGTTTGAAATGTTACGTTTTAGTCACTTACGTTATTGTTTTGTTACGAAGTGGTCACTCTACCGCTAAACTCCGTTACCCCCCTAATGGCAATCCTATGTGGCAGTCCAAATGAGTTTTAAATATCAACTTGGATATCTAGTTGTTGGGATGAAAATAAGTTCTTAATTAAATAAATTTAATTAGGAACTACCACGTATGATATCGAAGTTGGCATTTAAAATCCATTTGGATTGCCACGTAGGACCGCAGTTAGGGAGGTAATAGAGCTTAACGGAAGAGTGACCACTTCGTAGCAAAACGATAACGTAAGTGACTAAAATGTAACATTTCAAACATAAGTGACTAAAATGTAATCTGAAGCAAACAAGAGTAACTATTTTTGTAGTTTACCCTAAAAAATAACATTTAATAAATTTTAAAAAGAGTTACTAATCAACTATTTTTTATTCTAACTTAACATCTTTATTTTAAAAAAACAATTTGTTCTATAAAAATTAAGAAAACAATAGTAATAAGTAAAATGTAGATGGAAGGTATCGGGAGCTTTTTTTTCATTTTTCAATTTCACTTACAATGAGCTTTATTTGTATGCTCCTTTACATTCAATGAATGAAAAAGAGTACATAATCTTTCATTGTACGTTGCCTTATTAAAAATCTTTACCAGGAAAATCCAATAAAATAAAATCTTGGTTAAAAGAAAATAGTGCAACATACTTTGGACTCCCCCTAATGATGATATCACTTAACATTTTTGAGGCAGGGCATTCCAATTTTGTATATCAGCCTTTCAAATGTTGTGGTTGGTAATATCATGCTAAACGTATCTGCTAAATTATCACTAAAACAAATTTGTTAAATTTCAATATCACCTCTCTTCTCAAGATCATGAGTGAAAATTAATTTTGGTGAAATATATTTTGTTCTATCTCATTTAATGTATCCTCCCTTTAATTGAGTTATATATGCTACATTATCTTTGTATAAGATGGTTGGTGCATTTTCCCATAGATGTAAATTACACATATTCTAGATATGTTGAGTCATTAGCCTTAGCCAAACACACTCTCAGCTAGACCTATTTATGAGTCGAACTACCCGTTTAGGCATGAAGGCCCACTTGAAATTTGGGAGGGTTTGAACAAAAATATTTGGCTTGAAAATGGACTTGGACAAAAAAATTATTCCCTTTTAAAATATGGGTCGGGCTCGGGCTTGAACATTCAAGGCCTAAGCTTGGCCCAACCCGACCCAATTTTAAGTTTATAATATTTTATATTATGTTATTTTCATAATGTAATTTATAATACTACTCTAATGTAAACATTAAAATAATGTTAAGATGACTATATAAAAAATATTTTAAATATTTTAAAAAAATAAAAAATTTAATATGGGCCGAACTAAAATGGGTTTGGGTTAATCTTTTGCAAATATGGGCAAGCTTGGGCAAAATTTTAGGCTCATATTTTGGGTTGGACAGGGCTTGGACAATCATAAAGTATATTAATATCATGTTTAGACTCAACTCAAACCCAGCCCAACCTTGCCCATGAACACCTCTATTCTTAGCTAGCCTCATGCATTTCAATTATTTCTGCATGATTTGAAGAGACAACAACTAATGTTTGTTTTGTTGAACGTCATGATATAGATGTACCTTCACATGAAAAAAAAAGATCCTGTTTGGGATCAACCTCGATGAGGATATATTAAATATTCAACATCTGCATAGCCAACTAATTGAGAATTTAAATGATTTGAATAAAATAACCCTAAATTAGTTGTTCCTTTGAAATATCTAAATATATGCTTTATTCCATTCCAATATCTACATGTTGGAGAAGATTTCACATTAATACCCCTACGACATTAAGATATGGTACTTCAGAACCAAGTAGCTCTTCATCATTTTCATAAAGATGAAAGGGGTCTTTATTCACATCCAGTGATATTACGATCATTGAGGTGCTCAATGGATGAGCCTTATTCATGTAATTTTTCTGTAAGATCTTTTATGTATAAGATGACTGATGGACATGGATTCCATCTTATACTTGATTTATAGGTCAAGAAAAAACTTTGTTTTTCTAAGATCTTTCATTCAAATTCTATCTTAAACAATTTATTGCATTTTGAAGCTTTGCAATAGTTCTAATAATATTTAAATCATCAACATAACCGACAATTATCACAAATTTTGATCCAAATCTTTTTTTATAAAACCACATTGGCAAAATGGGTTATTTGTATAACCTTCTTTCAAAAAATATTCACTAAAATGATTGTACCATATTCGTCTACATTGTTTTAATCCATATAATGGTTTCCTTAATTTGATTGAAAAATCTTCCTAGAAAACTTTGTATCCTTTTGGGATAGTAAATCCATTAGGGATTTTCATATAAATTTCACTATCCAGTGAGTCATATAGACGAGTTGTAACAACATCCAATAGATGCATATCTAATTTTTCATGTACTGCCAAACTTATAAGATATCTAAACATGATTACATCTACCATAGGAGAATATGTCTCTTCATAATCAATGTCGAGCATTTACGAAAATTATTGTGCTATAAGTTATGCTTTATATCTAACAACTTTATTTTTGGCAAGAATACTCATTTGTACCTTACCAGCTTTACATCTTTAGGTGTTTGGACGATAGGTCTAAAAAAATCTCATGTTTAGCAAGTGAATTTAATTTTACTTGTATTGTGTCTTCCCAATTTGGTCAATCTTTTCTATTTCTACATTCCTCAATAGATGTAGGTTCAAGATTCTCATTTTCTATTGCTATTTCATCATCAATATTATAAGTAAAAATGTCTTCATTATCACTATTTTCATGTACTTGAACTGCAACATCCCAAACCCGGCCTAGAAGTTTAGACCAAATTCTAGATGTCACATTGGTCACTGAGGAAACCGTAGTAAAATTTTACAAAACAAGTTCTCAAGTTAAACCGTAAGATCTGATCGTTTAACCCAGTATGTAAAATTACCATTAAGTAAAACATATAACCAATATTAGATAAACGAATAAGAATCAAAACGAAAATTGTAGCACAACTTTATAAAATCTTACAATTCAAAAATCGTTTAGCTAAATATAAACTAACAATATAATCTGATAATCATTTATTTCCACCGAAACTATCCGAGACCTCCGCATATCGAGTCCAACATCAAAACTCTGAAATGTACCTGCAAAGGAAACACTAAGAGGGGATGAGCTACTCGAGCTCAGTGTGAGTCCGAATCAAGACTAAAAGCAGAATACATAACTTAAATCAGTGGTGTAACAGACTTACAGACATGAGCAGAAACAGATACCAAACAAGGGCCAAACACCCCTGCACACAATCGAAACAGAGCACACCAAGTACACAAAACACTTACACACGGGTTGCTCAGGCAAACAAAACACTAACAGATATTCTTACACCCAGGACACACAAAAATATGCGTATGAAATGCAGTCAGAAAATGTAACACCCCAAACCTGGCCTAGACGTTATGGCTGAATCTGGCGATGTCACATGGAATGGGATTTAAAATCGAATTTATTAAGTTAAGACTGTTTCCGTTTATTAGCTTCTATTTATCCCTCATTAATTTCAAAATTATTTTCTCGTTAATTTGATTCATTTAAAAACATATTCTGTAGCGGAAGCTTTTAAAACCGTAATATTTAAAGAAAACCGTTCGCGTTAAGGAAAAACGTTATTTTTAATTATACCGAGTTTTGTAGTTTAAAAGTCCAAAATAAAGGCAAACAGTCCAAAAGTGCCAAATTACATAAAAAAATACCTCAACAAAATAGGAAATGAAAACCATAAATGAATTTTAAAGCGGTTCAATAGTCATGTGGTCACCACTGAGTCCTCTGCCGCACCGATCTGTCTAAGTCTGGGGATTACCTGTACAGATAAAACAGAAAGGGGGTGAGTTTACGTAAACTCAGTGTGTAATCCCTACAGAAGACATGCATAATCCCTACAGAAGACATGCATATAGTCAAATAACAGTTATCAGTCAAATGCAGTCTAGGGCCTAAGCCCATTATAGATTCAGATACAATTTAGGCCTTAGCCCATTCAGTTACAATTTCAGATATAATTTAGGGCCTCAGCCCATCTTAGATACAGTATGCACACAGTAACAGAAATCAGTATACTACCCACCAGCCTCTACACACCATCTCTGACCATCCCTACACACCATGTGGGGTTTAAAACACTCACCCAACCCTACACACCAAGTCGTACCGAATACGACACATATCAGTAATATTACAGCTGAGCTGCAGATAATAGGCATGAAAGTTTTTCAGTACACTTCCTTCAATAATCAATCATCCCAACCCCAATGCAGATACAACTAAACATGCTCAATGCAGACACACAGAAATACATGCTTACATTCTAAAATCCAGTTATCAGTCATATATACAGATCAGTAAACATGCATAAATTTAACATGCTCAATACATATATTATATATTCAGGTCACATGATTTAGGGTCTAAGTAGCGCTTACCGACCCAACAGTAGGTTCACAGTCGACTTGGGCGACCCGTGCAACCATAGGAAACATTTTAGCTAAATGGGCCCACATGCCCATGTGGTTTGCCCGTGTGGGCCAACACGACTAGATTGGCCTTGCCCGTGTGGATCACACGGCCAGGCCTAGATATCACAAGCCCGTGTAGTGTGTCCGTATGGGTCCACACGTCCAGTTTGGTTTAGCCAGTGTGGCCCTTCCATCACACAACCGTGTCTTGCGCACGGCCTGGCCTTTATCATTCATACAGGCGACCACACACCGGTGTGGCCTCGACAGTTTGCAATTTCAGCTTTCGCTAAATCTCGTTTTCTATGTTTTTAGGTACACATCTGGTACTATTTCACAGTGAACATACTCCCGAGCCTCTTGGAACCTAAAACAAAGTATCTCAATACCAGTTTAGAAGATAGATTAACGATTTTAACAAAAGAAATCTTCGCGATAATCGACTTACTGTTGGTGACAAGCACCCCTAACGTATGCTAAACTGTTGGATTACTTACGACGGGTTCTACTTCAATTCCCTGCTTAGGAAGTTCTCAAAGAAATTACTAATCTCCCAAGATTCCCCATTACTGAAGAACCCACGAATCAAAATAAAAAAGAAAAACCTCAACATTTAATAGAACCGAAACTATAGCCGAATGAACTCTACTTACCAAAACGAACAATAACCACCAGGATGATAACCCACAAAGTTACCCCAGTAGAAAAACGAGTAGAAGCGACGAAGGGAGAAGAAAGGGGAAAAGGCAAAAAACAACAGAAATTCTACGTCAAAATTTTCTTTTGGATGAGAGGACAATTTTAGCAAAAATAAAAGATAATCTCGTAAAACCCCTAAATCCTTCAAATCTCTCTCCACTAACCCACTACTGATAACTTCCTCAGAATTCTTGTTTGACCAAAACTCTCTCAGTCAAATGGGCAAAAATAACCTCCTACGCTCGTGCAGGAATTTGAACACAGAACCTCCACACCACAAACAGACTCCCTTACCACTTGAACCAGCAAGCTCATTCTGATATGGTTTAACAAATAATTTAATATAAGCCCATTGAGTAAGTAACAGGCTTATGCCAGAAAAATTCCAAAATTTACCAAATGTAAGGCTTGAACTTGGGACCTCACACACACACACACACCCAGAACACTTAACCATTGAAGCAGATACACATTTGTTTCATATTTTAACAGAAACAAAAATAAGAATTTTAGGGCATTACAGAAAATATAACCTACCCATCCAACCAACACACCTCTCCGTCCCCCGATCACACCTCATAAGAGCTGTTAAAGCTTATCCAACCAATCACACCAATTAGGACCTCAGAAGACCCATCCAACCTTACACACCACATATGTGGGCTAAGCCACTCAGATAATAATACACAGCAAAGCTAACGTATATGTTATACTGTGCAATATAGTAGACCGCTGTACAGGCGAGTCGCACTTTAAACTGCCAGATCAGATAGTAGCGCGAAGCAAAGTTGGCGCATCAGCGGTACAGTGCGATAAATCGCTGTATGCACAAATTTGCAATTAAAATGCCATATTATAATAGATACAATCTTCATTCTCTTCACAACCCAACCCAAAATACCTTATGTAAATGCATGAATGCATTCAAGCTCATAGAACAGAAACACATTAACAGACAGTCAGCTAGAACAGTTATGTAGCACACTCCACAGACCAAATTCAAAATCATACGTCACACACAATCATCACAGATATCGAGTCTTAAACACCCTCACTAAACTTAGCTAAGGGTTGGATCACACACAAACCCATATTCAGATCAGAAATGCACACAGAACCAATATAAGTGTCTTAAAATCACACGCCCGTGTGCTCTGGCCGTGTGGGAGATCAAAAGCCCGCCTGAGGAGAGGCACACGCCCATGTGAAGAGAGGCACACGGCCGTGTGACTAAAGCACAGACCCGTGTGAACTAGGGACATGGCCATAGGAACAAGCCGTGTAACTCTCTATCCAATTACACTAAATTTGAGCACAGGGCTAACAAGACCGTATGAGAGTCTTACACGCCCGTGTGCTCACCAAACACGGCCGTATGTTTAAAACACACACGCCCGTGTAGGATCCCTAATCCCAAAATTAGCCACACGGTCGTGTGGCTAGGCCGTGTGGCATCAAATTACTCAAACCCTAATCCCCAAATTCATACACCCGTGTGCTTGAGAGGCATGGTGAAACACCCCAAACCCGGCCCACGAGCCTTGACCAGATCTGGTATGTTCCTCGAAGAAAACCGGTTCAAAATTCTTTTGTTACATAGGAAAAACTTGTGCGTTTTGAAAGAAAGATTGTTTTTGGGTTGGGCTCGAGTTAAAACAAGTTTATCTTATATTGAAACCCATTTATTTAAGGTGACAAAACATTTAGGATTTATTTTAAATTAAATTAACTTAATCCTCAATAAATAAAATTTCGTAACATAATAAATAAAACCGAAATAAAATAGTTTACTATGGCCTTATTACATCAAGATACATTCTAATCTTTAACTTCAAAGTACTTAAAGTGTAAAAGTCCAAAATTAAATAAACTTCAAGCCGAGCATGGCCACCACAAGCTCCTGTAGACCGGTCCCTTTGTTCGTCACACCAAAAACGTTCCCACAACTGGGTGAGTCAAAACAGACTCAATGTGTACACAAACACTAAGTCCAAATAGATTCAGGCATAATAAATCATACACATTCATCTCATAGTATACAATTAATGATGCATTCCCAAACCCAAGCCTAGTTAGCCATCCGCTACACGTCACCTGTACCAACCTGTACACCGTAGGGACTACTAAGTCAACCCTCCATCTGCTACACACCATCGGAAGCGCCTCTACGATCGGACGTGCTCATCGCCCTTATAAAATTCGTGGCATAGCCACCAGATTAAATAATTGTGACAGAAGTCACCACATTCAGATATCGTGGTCTTAGATCACCACATTCACTTCCCCTTTTTTTTTATATAACCCGAATGCCCCATTTCACACATATCATGCATATCATGCCTTAATTCACATTCTTATCACTTTTCACATGTTAAATATAACATATATTCATAATCCCAGTAGGAGTAGGAAACGTACCTTAGTACTTTGTACCATAGCATGGTACCTTAGCCATATTTTTCACATTCTTATAAGCACTTATATATTAAAACATAACCTTAAATCGATTAGGATTTTAGTGTGGGGTACACACCTGATTTACTTAATGCTTTCACTCCAAATCCCGAAAATCTGATTTAAAGCCTTAGATCCTTAGTCCCTATATTCGGCCACACTTAGTATCTTTAGTAAAAGCTTTTTCGGCTAACATCAAACACCTCACAATTTAGTTTTCGGCTTTTGAACACTAAAGAAACAAATCTAATTACTAAAATAGGGTCATGGCCGATTGTCCAAAGATGCTTACCTTGCGATTTGGAAACCCGAAACCTTCCTCTTAGAAATTGATAATAAGCCAAGATCCCGAATGACCCTTCATAGATTCGGCCGTAGAACAATTTGAGGAATTAGTTCCTGAATTTCGACAGGCCTAAAAGAAATAGAATGAGAGTCGAACTTAATCTTACCCTTACTGATGAATTCGATGGAACCCTTGCTTGAACCCTTAGCAATATTCGGTTATGGCCTTTAAAAGAGTGTTGAAATATTCAGCTTATTAAAAGAGTAGTTTGAAGTTGAAGGAAAGAAGAACGGAGGAAACCTAGGAGCATTCGGCCTTTAAAGAAATAGAAAGGAATTTTTTTGGTGTTGAAAGAAAATAAAGAAAACTAGGAGAGGAAGAGAGAAGAAATTCGGCTAGGCACTAAAAAGAAAAAAATGAATACCTTTCAACCAAAATTTAATACACTACAAAGCTGAAAATGGTCAGCAAAAGAGTCCCTATATTCGGCCATCATCCACATTTTATCCTTTATTATCTTAACAAATAAAATAAAAAAATAATCCTTCACATTATCCCATACTACATGGCCGAATTTGCCATTCAAAAGAATCCCTTGGCCGGCCATTACCTCCTTCCTTATCATATCCCACATTTTACTTCATTTAAAAATTAATGAACATATGCCACCATTATCTCTCACTTTCCTCCCATTATCACCTTAATAAAAATAAAATAATCCATCACTTCCCTTACCAACCCACTCAAGATAAATAAAATAAATAAAAAATCCACATTTATCTACCTAATTAAACAAATAAAATAAATCCAAACTTTATCTTCTCTTTATAAAACCCATGTGCCGTTCAACACCCCCACTCCACCTTGACGTCACATGCCAAAAATAAAACACACTCCTTGCTAACCTGAGCCCTTCTGAAGCCCCTTTGACGCAAACACCCCAAGCCACCTTGCTGCTGATTCTTTTGTGTCATCAACTCCCCATAATTTCTTTTAAAGCCTCCTTATCCCAGCTTCCCTTCTTGACGCAAAGAGCAAAATAAAAACACACTTATGCTGCTATCAAGACTCGAACCCAGGCCCTTCTCCCCTGCTCATGGCGTCATCCACCAAGGCCCTAAGTGGCGCATTGTAGCCACTTTACCAGCCCCACTTTCATGTCCCTAAACTCCTAAAATTTTCTTTAAGGCTTCCTTCGCCTAGTTTCTCATTTTAGACTTAAAATCTAAAAAATTTTCTAAGGCATTTCCTATTATTCTAAAGTTCACAAACATTCATAAATACACATTCACAACACACTCAAACATGCTATTTCATATAATTAAGCATAAATGCATATGCCCATTTTCAGGATATTACACATGGCCGTGTGAAAAGCGATAAAATCCCTAAATTGGCCACACGGCCGTATGACACCAAAATTTGCCTATAAACCTTAATTCCCAATGTCACACACCAGTGTGGAAACCCCAGTGGCCACAAAACCATTTTAGAACAAGCCAAAATTATCGATTTAGCCATCGAAATAGCCCCTGTAACACCCCTCACCCGTATTCAATGCCGGAATAGGGTTATGGAGTATTACTGGACTTACAAAATAATTAAACAATTATTTAACATACAAATATTAAATTAAATCATTCATCATTCAATCTCAATCAATTTGTCCCTATTAAGAGCTACGATGCCTTAAACATGCTTTAGAAATAGTTCGGGACTAAACCGATAACTCGAGAATTTTTCCAACACTTAGCAAATTTTTCTTCAAAACAGGGAACACACGCCCATGTGGCCAGGCCTTGTGTCTCACACGGCCACTAGACACGCCCGTGTCATAGGCAGTGTAAAAACAGGGGGTACATACTGACTTGGGTCACACGACCAATCACACGTCCATGTGTCCAGCCCGTATGCCCTTCGAAGTGGCCACACACGCCCGTGTGCCAGGTCGTGCCAAACCTGTAGGATATACTGACTTATGCAACACGGCCAAGTCACACGCCCATGTGCTAGGCCGTGTGCCAATTAGGGGGTATACTGACTTGTACACACGGCCGATTACACATCCGTATATGAGACCTTGTGGAGCATACTGGCTTCATTTCAATTTCAACACCAGGAGACACATAATCGTATAACTTGACCGTGTGTCATACACGGCTGAGACACACGCCCGTGTCTCTACTCGTGTGGACAAAAATAGGCTATTTACCAAGCCATTTTACCACCCATTTTTAGGTACATCTACACCTCTTAAATAGCACATAATATAGCATCAAAATGCATATATTTCAATTCCAATCAAACATGATTTATACCAATTCCAACACCAACCGATACAAAACATAAATACCATATATTGCCATTTAATTTCATGCCAAACTTTGTATTCTCAAAACATCAAAATGACCATTTATAATTATACATTGTTATGCTTAAATCCACAAACACACCAATTCACAAATCATCACCTATTGACATTCAAACATACATATTATCAATGAGCATCATGAATCCACCTCAATCATAGAATATAAGTCAATTGCATTCATATAAACATAATCAAAATCAACCAAAATAAGCTAACTCACATGGCCAAATATACAAACCAAATTTTAGACATTTACAAGCCAATTCAATTGGCCAAAATCATAACCAAAACATAACCAACATGACCAAGTCCCTATACAAGCCATATACTCAAATTACCAAAGTTCATAGATATCAAGTTACAGGTGGATAGTGTGTAGCGATCTCCGATGATACCTAAACCCGAGCTAGCTTCGATATCACAATAAAACACGAGAAAATAAACAAAGTAAGCTATAAATCTTAGTAAGCTCGTATGAGATAAATTAATGCAATCACTTAAACATGATTCAATAATTTCAATATGTCAATATGCAATTTTCATTAACTATCAAACCTTTCAAGTGCTCATTCACAAAATCATATACATTCGTCATCATTTCTCCCATTCAAAGCTAAAATTGTTTATACACATACATGTACCATCTCATACCAATCTCATATACCTTCTCATCTTTCATTTACCCGTTGAACCATTCGGAATAGAAGTCGGATACTCAAAGATCTCATAAGATAAGTAACTATACCATGGCCCGCAGTAAATCAATGTAACTTATCCGAAATTCTGATATCATGGCCCGAAGCCAAATCAGCCGATATGCATGGCCCCAAGCCAAATTGGTTTATCTCGCACACAAAGTGCTATATCATGGCCCGAAGCCAACTCACCGTATCCCCTAATAACATGTCACTAGTATCCTAAACTATTCTTAAGGTTCAACCTTGGATTTCGAATGTCGAATCGTCATTGAATCATTATCGTTCATATCCACAATTCCATATTTGCAATTCATGCAATATCAAAGCAAATAAAATACATTTATATTGAAGTTTATCATATATGAACTTACCTCGAATGTGGAAAAGACGAAATAAGTCGATTAATCGATAACTTTCATTTTTCCCCGATCTAGATCCAAATTCCGCTTTTCTTGATCTAAATATATTCAAAATTAACTTATTTAATCATCTATTCATTCAATTTATTCCAAATCATACTTTAACCCACATTTACACTTTTGCCCCTAAACTTTTACATTTTTCACAATTTAGTCCTTATTGCATAAAATCACAAATTAGTGAAACTCCAAATATACCCATGCTAACCGAATTACCATAATGCCCCTAGAAGCCCATAATTTTCATTTATTTCAAATTTTAACCACTAACTTTACAGATTTCTTAATTTAATCCATATTTTACATTTTTACTCAAAATCACTTTACAAAACTTGTTTAATTCACAACAAATATTCATAATCTATCATCAAACAACAAAACACACATGTATTCATCAATGGCATCATTCAAAATCTTTAACAGATTTACAAATTAGTCCCTAGGCTAGCTAGTACTAGATGCAACGATCTCAAAAACATAGAAATCACTAAAAATCGAGCCAAAAATCACTTACATGCAATAAAAGAGCTTGGTCGAATGTTTGTTGTTCAAAAATGGTGATTTTCTCCTCTTAGGTTCGGCTAGAAGAAGATGACTAAAGGAATTTGTTTTGTTGCACTTATAATTATTATGTTTATTAATAATTTTACTATTTTAACCTTAATAATTAATCTTTAAAACACCAAATAATGTGTCCATAAATGTCCACTTACTCAAAGGATGGTATAATTACAACATAAGGACCTTCAATTTAATTATCCATAGCTAATAGACACATTTAACTAATAGAACCTACATTTTACACTTTACGCGATTTGGTCCTTTTTATCGAATCGACCAATCAAATGATAAAATTTCTTAGCGAAATTTTCACACCAACATTCAATCATACTGTAGACATTAAAATAATAATAAAATAAATATTTCGACCTTGGATTTATGGTCCCAAAATCACTGTTCCGATTTGACCAAAAACGGGCTGCTACAGCCCCTATCCCTTGTAACTATAATAATACATAAGAATACGATGTATTCCTTGCACTTCTTCCACATCTAAAACCTGAATCAACGGAGTAATGCATACTCAACGAATGTCGAAACATTAAATCATAAGGTGAAATAACTAAAGTTCGAATCCCACACCTGTTTCGACGACGAATAAGTGAAATTATTCAAGATAAGCGCATCAAGCCGTTTCCCTAGAGAAAGAAAAATCAAAGAGAAAGCAAAAAGAAAAGAAACTAAAAAGAAAGAACGTCCAGGAGAAAGCAAAAAGAAAAAGAAAAAAAAACATTAATTAAAGTAAATCCAATGTAATAAATAAAAATAAAGTTGAGATTTTTAACTTAAAACCAAAACCAAAATAAAATGTTATTTCAAATGCAAACACAGAGACTCAAACCCAGAAACCCAGAGACAAACTAACACACAACCAACCACCAGACCAGTAGGCCCATTCTGTCACTTACACGCAAGACTAAACACAAGAGCACACCTTTCTCTCAGACCCTAACCACTAACATCAGAACTTCTAACCCCCAAAATCTGGGGTGTTACGTGAACCTCTTCTGGGGTTCTCTGATCAATTATGTCTTTGGCCTTTTTTTGGGCACTCGCCTCTATAATATGATCATCTAGAGCATTTACTCCTTTCTTTTTACGAGGATTATTATATTTGGAACTGATTGGTCTACCACATTTCAAGTAGGGCTTACTTTCATTTGCATTAGCAGATTCTCCTACAAGAACATCAATTTTTATTGGAGCATTTTCAGTTAGTATGTGAGATTTAGTAACTCTTTTTAGGTCAGTAAATGCATCTAGCAACTGATTTGCAATATTTTGCAAATGCATTATCTTCTGATTTTCTAGTTCACATTGATTTGTTCAATAATGAAAATGAGATAATAAAGATGCATCCATGTAATTTCTTTTACCAATTGTTTTTTATCTCCCCCTCAAGTTGGGAATATTATTTCATCAAAATGACAATAGACAAACTATGTCGTAATCATGTCATTGGTTCAAGATACTTAATCACAGAAAGGGATTCATACCCAACGTATATTCCCAACCTCCTTTGAGAACTCATTTTTGTGCATTGTGGTAAAGCAATTGGAACATATACGCACATCTAAAAATCCTAATATAGGAAATATTTGGCTCCTGGCCAAAAGCCAATTGCAATGAGGAGAATTTATGATAACTTGTTGGTTTAATGTGTGCAAGTGTTATAGCATGTAAAACAACATATCCCCATTTAATAAATGATTCAACTAGACCATTTTGTGTATGAACATGAGCAACAAGACTTTCAATTGTTATTCCAATAGGCATACAATAGTCATTGAAAACTTGAGATGTGAATTCGCCAACATTATCAAGACAAATTGTCTTCATTGTATAATTTGAAAATTGTGCCCTTAATTTAATTACTCGTGCAAATAATCTTGCAAAGGCTTGGTTGTGAGTTGATAATAGATACACATGTGACCATCTAGTAGATTTATCTATTAAAATCATAAAATATCTAAACGGTCCACATGATGGATGAATAGACCCACATATATCACCTTGAATACATTCCAGAAATGCAAAGGATTCTATCCCAATCTTATTTGGTGATGCTCTAGTAATTAGTTTACCTTGAGAACAAGCAACACATGAGAATTCCTTGAATTGAAGAATCTTTTGTTTCTTCAATGGATGACCATGTGAAATCTCAATTATCTTTTGCATCATTGATGATCCGGGATGGCCAAACGGATCATGCCAACTAGTAAATGCATTTGAATCACTAAACTTATGGTTTACTATATTATGTGTTTCAATTGTAGTAATAGTTGTATAGTACAAACTTGAAAATAAGGCATGTAATTTTTCTAAAACACATTTCTTTTCAAATATAGCTGTTCTAAATTGCAAATACTCAATATTTTTCTCATTTGCAGTCTCAATATGATATTTGTAATGGGCAAAATTTTCCCGGGCCCGTAATGAAAAATAAAACCCAAAAACAAAACCAATAAGCAGTCCAAATTTACAAAATAACCCAATTGAATTTAAGGCCCAAAAAATAGACCTAGCCCAACACAACCTAAACACAAAATTAGGGTTTCAGAAACCCTAGCAGTCATTGTTTTCTGCCGTCGCCAGCAGCCCTCGCAGCCACGTTGCCCACCCCTCCGCATCGTGCGCGCCTCCAACGCTCGCCTTCTTCACCACGTACCTACAAAATAGGAGATCAGTTGTAAAGAAAAGGCTATAAAAAGCCGAAATAAAACATGTAAAGGGGGATTTTTTTGGATAGATACAAGATCAATACACCTTTTTTTTTTTTACAAATATATAGAAAGAACAGACAAGCAAAGGTTGATTTTTCTCTTTCGTTATTTTTTCCTTTTGTTTTCGAATCTATGTTTTTTTAAAAGAAAAGTTTCTTTTTTCCCCCTTTTTATACATATTAAAAATTTAAAATATATTTAAAAAAATATAATAAAAAATCACCTTTTTTGGCACGATGGCCAGCGGCGGCGTCATGGCAGTCCGACGACCGGACCCCTTGCGGGATTCGGAAGGGAGAGGGGGAGGTTGAGAGAGAGTTTAAATCTGTTTTCTTTTAATAGAGTAAAAATGATTTTTTTGTCAAAATTTTAGTATTTATAGGGGGTATTATACGACGTCATTTTGGGCCATATTCCCAGGCGCTAAAACGGCATCGTTTTGATGTTGGATCCCAGATTCGACCCACTAGGCTGAGAGGATCCGCGCGTTTTGGACTAAGGGTCTATTTTAGCCCTCGGTCCCTCTTTTTTTTTGACATTTTAATTAAGTTTTCTTTTTTTTTAATTTTGGCCCTATAATTTATTCCAATTTCGATTGGGCCCCGGTTGGAATGACGCTGTTTTGGGGAAAAGGCAAAATTGCCCGATTAGTCCTCTGTTTATGGCATGCATTCTAATTAAATCCTTTCCTTTTAATTTTATTTTCTTTTTAAATTCGCCCCAAATATCTGTCTTAAGTTCAATTTAGTCCTTTTTTATTTTATTTTATTATTACTATTTTTATTTAATATTTTTATTATTACTATTAATTAATTTGAGCTTCATTATTATTATTTTATTATTAATATATTATTTTCATTACTGTTAACATTATTTAGTATTATTATTTTTTTTACAATTATTCTTTTAATATTTCTATTACTACTTTTTTTATTTATCTATTTTATTTAAAATTAACACTGTATATATTATTATTACCTACCATTATTATTTCTTATATTTATTATACTATTTTATTACTAATATTTTATTACTATTACTTTTATTATTATTTTCGTTTACTATTAGTATTATTTATTTTTTTATTTTAATTTTTTTACCACTATTATTTTATTATTATCACTATTTTTTATACATATTATTATTCTTATAATTATATTTATTATTATTATTTTTTTTATTATCAACATTGTTATTGTCATTTTCATTATTATTTTTTTATTTTTTTATTACTATTATTAGTATTATTATTTTTGTTTCCTATATTATTATGGCTATTTTGTTATCATTCATATTACTTTTATTATTATTTATCATTTTTTATTATTATTAATACTATCATTTTTTTCCCTTCCTATTATATTTATTTTTACCATTCTTTATTATTATCATGCTTACATTACCACTAGTCACTAAGCAGGATCATTTTTACGTTTTGACTAATTTTCAATTTTAAAGGTTACATCGACTTTTCTTTTACCACCTTTTGTTCAAACTCATAAAAAGATTTTTCTTAAACAAGGCAATGTTTCGTGTTTGGAAGTTCGAGGAATCTTGCCCAATCATGTTGGGTTTCGATTTTCCGTTCGTCCAAATGACCAAATATCCTTTAGAGATTTTGACCTTGTTTTCTTAAATAAGGCAATATTTAATGTTTGGAAATATGAGGAATCGTGCCCAATCGTGCTGGGTTTCTTTTTTTTTAGTTTGGCCAAATAGTGAAATACCCTTTTTAAATTGCAATGCATGAATTTTGGAAATCATGAAATGATCTTGGTATCGAGGGTTTGAAACATTGTGTCCTAACGTGCTGGATGTGGTATTTCATCTTTTCGGAACAAGAGAATTTTGATATCCAATTCGAATTATCCAAACATTTTCTAAAGGATTCATATTTTAAAACCTCTTCCAATTTTCGATATTAGGACATTAATCAATCAATAAGGTACCAATTTTGGGCGCATGAGGTGCTAATCCTTTCATGCATGCGAATCGACTCTCGGACTGCTTTTTTTAAAATTCGTAGACCAAATGTTTTATAAGGCAACCCAATCACACTTTTCAAAAAAAGATTGTGGCGACTCCGTTTTCCTTTTTAAAGTCGGCCAATTTTTCAACAAAAAAATAGTTTCGACAGTTTGGGGACTCCACTAGGGACGTAAGAGAGTCAAGCCGTAAATTGATTAATTTCTATCCTTTTGACGAAAGTTGAAAATCAAAATTTGAAAATTACGATTCTTTTATTGTATTTGTTTGGGTCGTTTAGTTTGTTATGATTTGAGTGACTAAGGTACTCTTGCATCACATTGCATGACCGTTGTGGTCACACCTTTTAAGTGAGAATGAGAAACTATGCCTTCGTGAGGTTTTCACCTCCGCATGGACTAGTGGACTGCTTCCGGGGATATATCCGTACCTATGTTTTCGTGAGGTTTTCACCTCCGCATGGCCATAGGGAAATGTATTCCTCTAAACTGAACTCAATCTATTTGAGCCTATAATGGGTGAGGATTGAGGAATCTGCTGGTTCAGGTACCCTCTCTTTAGAACCAAACCATATATAGTGAACCCTAGGAGCCCACTTTAGGTAGAACTATGTTGAACCCTAGCATTTACCTGGATAGGTGATTGATTTTTACCATTTGCATATGATACTAACGTGCTTTCTTTTGTTTATGACTACATTGCATTTCATCATCATAGAAAGGAGGTGTTGATTCATATTCGATTGCTAAATTTAAGAGTTTTTCATAGGAAAATAGATTTCTTGATAAAGTGGGTTATAATACGTTCGTCTAAATATAGTCCCAGTGAACACAACGAGAAAAGATTAATAGTATATGACTTTGCCTCGTTGCCCAGGGATTTAAGCCAACAAGGATTATTCGAGAGCCATCACGTCTCAATTTTCTTAAAGAAGCTTATGAGCATCGTGGAGGACAAGTGAGTGAAGAGTCACGGCCTGGATCAAGCAACAAGGAACTAGTAAAGGCATCTATTGAGAAAGCTCATGGGGACACGACCATAACATCCGGATACAAAGAAAAATATTAGTGTCTTCACCTGGACTATGAGGACGAAACTGCATATGTAATCCGTTTTATGCAAAGAGATTCATTTTCTAAAAAAGTTCTTCTAATGGAATTGAGTTCAGAAGCAACGCCTCTCTTTCTTTTTGCATTCATTCATTTGCATTGCATTTCATGCATTTGCATTATATCGCATCATATACATTAAATATCATATAAGAACCCTATTAACTAGAGATCGTATTATAGCTACACTCGAAGAAAACAAAAATCATGGATCAAAGGTTAGAGAGGTTAGAACAGATGCAGAAGGAGATAAAGGAACAATTGCAAACTCAGATGCAAGACCAGTTGGCCAAGATCCAACAGGATATGATGGATCAAATGCTGGAATCCTAGAGAAGCATGATGAGCTAGTTAACATATTTGTTGACTGGCGGGCATGATAAAGGAAAGGGCCCTATGGTCGATACCGAAGATGTTAATAAAGATTCTGCTTACCCTCTAGGCTTGGCCCCGGTGAATCTCAAGTATAAGCACCAAGAGTGTCTGTCAACATCAAACCCTAGTATCAATCCGATACCTCAGCACCGGTAAACTTCCCGACGGGCTCGAGCTCTAACTCCGGAGATAATTTAGCAAAACCAATGGTCCTCGACTTCGATGATGCAGCAGAAGGGGAAAAAGCAAAGGCGGAGCTCCTAAAAGAGTTTAAGGATCGATGCAAATGGTTGGAGGAGAAGTTCAGAGCATTGGAAAGCGCTGATTACCAATGCGAGGTAGATGCTAAGAAGTTGAGTTTGGTCCCTGATCTGGTACTCCACCAAAGTTCAAGATGCCAGAATTCAAAAAATATAACGGGACCAGCTGCCCTGAGGCCTACATTATAATGTTCTGTAGGAGAATGACGGGATATGTCAGCAACGACCAGTTGTTGATCCACTATTTCCAAGATAGTTTAACTGGGGCCGCAGCAAAATGGTACAACCAGCTGAGTTGTACTCAAGTCAAATCATGAAAGGATTTAGCACAGGCCTTCATAAAACATTATGGCCATGTGATTGATATAGCGCCTGACAGGATCATGCTACAAAACATGGAGAATAAATCGGGCTAAAGTTTCAGGAAATATGCCCAGAGGTGGAGAGAAGTCGCTACACAGGTTCAACCACCACTGTTAGAGAAAGAAACGACCGTGCTCTTCATTAATACCCTGAAAGCACCTTTTATCAATAATATGTTGGGGAGTGCGACTAAGAGTTTCGCAGACATAGTGATGTCTGGTGAAATGATAGAAAACGCGATAAGGTGTGGGAAAATAGAAGCTGGAGAGAGCGCGAGAAGATCAGTTCCGAAAAAAAGGGAAAATAAAGTAGGTAATGTGAGCTCGGGTTATCCAAAACCCGTTACTGTCAGTCAGCCAAGAGCGATAGCCGCGGGCCAGCATGCCTCACCAAGGCAGGAGCCCAGCACGAGGCAGAATACCGAGAAATTTCAGTTTACTCCCATACCCATGACGTGTAGGGAGTTGTATAAAAATCTGTTCGATGCACACGTTGTAGCCCCCTTCTACTTGAAACCGTTGCAACCCCCATACCCTAAGTGGTATGACACAAATGCTCAGTATGAATATCATGCGGGGATCCTAGGACACTTAATAGAAAACTGCACCTCATTCAAAAGGTTAGTCGAAAGGCTTACCAAAACAGGTGTTGTGAAATTTGACGATGCACCTGGTGTGGGAAATCCGTTGCCCAGTAATACTAATAAAGGGGTAAACTCGATAGTTGAGAACATTGGGAGAAGAATCAAGCAGAAGGTTGCTGAAGTAAGAACCCCATTGAGGGAGGTTTGGAAAGAAATGCGGGAAAAAGGTTTAGTTCCGCAAGGGTTGGGGAGTAAATCCCGGGATGCGAGGAGCTACTGTGAGTTCCACAATAAGAAAGACCATGAGATCCAACAATGTAGCAAATTCAGGGCCCTAGAGCAAGGGTTAATGGATAACAAAGAGCTGAGTTCTTTAACTCTTCTGAAGGAGAAAACGTATACACCATAAGAGGAGAGTCAGTAGAGAAGGACACTAAGGTCAAATGAGGATCAATGACTATTTCCTATATATCCAATGCATTCATATCGGGAGGAATTGTCCATCAGGGACCAGAGAACATGAATGAAGAAACGGCTAAAGACATGTTGAAAATTGTGAGCATCAACGCCTTATTTAAAGAGGGATCAAAGGAAGGAAACTTAGCGGGCATACGCCCCTATAAGCTTGGAAGTGTTCTGAACAACTGGACTGCGGAGGAAATTCCTGTAGTTTTTAGAGCTAACACAGAGTAATGTTCAAAACACACTTGTTGTTTTAAGCCTAGAAACAATAAGAATCTTTTATGAAATAGGCTAATGTTTAAACATCTTTATTTTTAATAAAAAATGCATTTTTGTGTTTCATGCTTGGCAATTTTTTCTTTTTATTCTCTCATTTCATTCATAATCATACCATATAAATAATCATCCTTAGAATCATTTATTCTTTAGAATTTGCCTTCATACCTACAATAGGTACCCAGATATCAAGACATGAGTAACGTTGTTGCTGACTCCCTTTTGAGTGAGATATGAGTCTAAAGGATCGAAGGATTTTAAGGATGACAGAGATTGTAACTTATCTTTTGATTTGTAAAGGATGGTAGAACAAGATGAAAATAGACCCTATCGTACAAAGGGTCAATAGACATTGCGAGTCTAGGAAAGAAGATCGAAGCCTAGCCCACCACAGAAACAAAGCGAGAAGTCATTGAGTTATTCCAAGAAGATGCCCTTGTATAATCGCATCAAGATATGCCTAGGCACGAGGGTGCTGTAGAGTGTTCGAAAAGGCACATGCTAATTGTTTTCCGATAGCTAGGCCGATTATAGGGTTCAGGTACTGCTGGTCTACCATGAAAAGGAGATTGCATCAGTTATACTGTAAATGCCAAATTTATCAATACAAGATTCAGGTGCCTTATTTATTTCTTCATAGACTTTCTCTATGTGGGGCATGGACGTTATTGGGCCGATCTCGTCAAAAGTTTATAACAGACATTGTCATCTTTGAGGTTGTCAATTACTTCACTAAGAGGGTGAAGGTCGCTTCATATGCCAAAGTTACATGTCTAACATAATGTCAAAATCGACAGTCTGTTCAAAGATCAGACGTCATATGAGTGCAGCAAAGCAAAAAAAAAAAATCCAAAAAGATTTTTAAAGATGATTGAGACTTGTAAATATTGGCATAGAGAAGTTACCATTTACCCTTTTTGCTTCTCGAATATTGGCCAAGACCTTTGTTAAAGCAACACCTTGGTTTATGGAGGGAAGCAATTTTTGAAAGTTGAGATCCACTTTCTTTGAGCTTTGATTGAATTAAGAATTGGACGAAGCAGAACGTCTCTAGTAAGCTTGATTGAAAGTATTCATCATGGTCGGATGCACCAACAACGGATGATACATGTTTATGACAAAAAGGTTCACCTAAGAGAATCTCATGATGGTAAAAAATGATCTTTCTCAGGTAAAAGGGACTTCAGAGGATGCCAAAGTGGAAAAGATCTTATGTAGTAAATAAGGCTTGTTCTGAAAGAGCATTGACATGGACGAAGATATACTCAATCCGGTGAATTCAGATTCAGTCAAAAAAGGAGAGACTAAGGCGAAAACATACAAATGGCACTTTGAGACCTTCTAAAAAAAATGAAAAATGGAAAACGGAGAGGTCAAGGTGAAAACCCGCAAAGGGTGCCTTGAGACCAAAGGGGGCTTTGAGTCGAAAACCCAAAAAGGGCGGCTCAAATTTTGATCAAAAGTGGGGCATACAGTAGTCTTGCCACGCTTGAATTAATAATGAGGAAGTATGTTACGTCTTGGGGTATCGACAAAGTACTCTGGATCCACTGAACACATATTGAGCTTAAAATGCTCCTCAAAAAGTTTGAACAGAGAAGCTCAGGCTATGATATCTAGGGCACCAATTCCACCCTTACTCATTTTTGTACCTTAGCAAAATCTGCTTTTTTTGCTCAATCCATTCTTTATGGATTTTGTCTCGAATAAATTTCAGTTTTATTTATCTCTATAATCTTTTTCAAGCATTTCATATTGAAATAATGATTAATGAACTAATAATGCTTTCACAAAAGAAATTTTGCATATTACTCTAAAAGTCTCTAAATAATGCAAGAATCTAAAACGAGACGATTATTTAGAACTCACCAAGCTTAAAGGGCTAGGAACACTTGAAAAATAAAAGTCCAAGCAATGACTACCTGTTCAGATTCTCTGTTGAAAACATCAGCTGAACAAGAAGACATACGTAAGGGATATCACTTTAACAAACGGCGAGCAAGGATAGCCTAAATGTTAAAAATGGATCATTCTCATGACATTTTGCTTTCATTCATATAACATTCATCTGGTTAGGAGCATTCTGATCATAGCATCCTAATCATTTGGCATAAGTATAAACCCTATGAAATTAATTCTACAGGTAGATCCCCCAGAAGACAATGTAGCAAATTTGATTAGAATTACAGATTTTGGCGAGTCTTATCTCCATGTATTGGTAATGGAGCAGATCAAAGCCAATAGCCTTATCTTCCTAAGATAGCAAGGGAGCAGGCTAAAACAACAAGTCTTCTCTCCATGTATCGGCAATGAAGCAGACTGAAGATTGTAGATCTTGTCTCCTCGAGATAGCAGTGGGGCAGATCGAAGACAACAAGTCTTATCTCCATGTATCGGCAATGGAGTAGAGCAAATCGAAGACAGTAAGCCTTAACCTCCTAAGCAGTAGGGTAACAGGCTGAAAGTAGCAGATCTTATCTCCACTAAGTAGGAGTGGAGCAGATCAAAAATTACAAGTCTTATCTCCATGTATCGGTAATGGAGCAGACTGAAGATAGCAAATCTTATCTTCACTGAGCATATCGAAGACAGCAAGTCTTATCTCCATGTATCGGCAACGGAGCAGACTGAAGATAGCAGATCTTATCTCCACTGAGTAGGAGTGGAGCAGATCGAAGATAACAAGTCTTATCTCAATGTATCTGCAATGGATCAGACTGAAGAGAGCAGATCTTATCTCCACTGAGCAGGAGTGGAGCAAATCGAAGACAGCAAGTCTTATCTCCATGTATCGGCAATGGAGCAGACTGAAGATTATAGCCTTATGTCCACTGAGCAGGAGTGGAGCAGGCTAAAGAGAGCAGATCTTATCTCCACTGAGCAAGAGTGGAGCAGATCGAAGACGATGAGCCTTAACCCCCTAAGCAGTAGGGTAACAGGCTGAAAATTACATATCTTATCTCCCTAAGCAGTAGTGGAGTAGATCGAAGACGATGAGCCTTAACCCCCTAAGCAGTAAGGTAACAGGCTGAAAATTACAGATCTTATCTCCTTAAACAGTAGTGGAGCAGATCGAAGATGGTGAGCCTTAACCCCCTAAGTAGTAGGGTAACAGGCTGAAAATTACAGATCTTATCTCGATGTAGAAGTGGGGCAGATCGAAAATGGCAAATCTTATCTCCATGTATCGGCAATAGAGCGGATTTAAGCCACTAGCCTTATTTTCCTAGGATAGCAAGGGAGCGGGCTGAAGTTGCAAGTCTTATCTCCATGTATCGGCAATGGAACAGACTGAAGATTACGGACTATATCTTCCTAAAAAGTAGTGGAGCAGATCAAAACAAAATTCCTATACCCCTAAAGATGTAGTGGATGGAATGAAGCGACAAGGAACCAAGATTCGGCTAGACCGGGCAAAATTCGCCCTTTTATATTCTTTGCTATATTCTCGTTACACGACAATGAGCACAGAGGGGTAACTGTAATGGGCAAAATTTTTCCGGGCCCATAATAAAAAATGAAACCCAAAAATAGAACCAATAAGCAGTCCAAATTTACAAAATAACCCAATTGAATTTAAGGCCCAAAAAATAGACCTAGCCCAACACAACCTAAACACAAAATTAGGGTTTCAGAAACCCTAGCGACCCATCTTTTTGTGCGCACAAGAAAGTGACCTCGTAGCCACGTCGCCCGCCCCTCTGCATCGTGTGCGTCTCCAACGCTTGCCTTCTTCACCACGTACCTACAAAATAGAAGATCAGTTGTAAAGAAAAGGCTATAAAAAGCATAAATAAAACATGTAAAGAGGGATTTTTTTGGATAGATACAAGAGCAATATACCTTTTTTTTTTTACGAATATATAGAAAGAACAGACAAGCAAAGGTTGATTTTTCTCTTTCGTTATTTTTTCCTTTTGTTTCGAATCTATGTTTTTTTAAAAGAAAAGTTTCCTTTTTTTCCCTTTTTATACATATTAAAATTTTAAAATATATTTTTAAAAAAAGTATATAATAAAAAATCACTTTTTTTGGAATTCCGCCCACCGTGCATGGTGGCTGGCGACAGCGTCACGACAATCCGACGACCGGACCCCTGGCCAGATTCTGAAGGGAGAGGGGGAGGTTGAGAGAGAGTTTAAATCTGTTTTTTTTAATGGAGTAAAAGTGATTTTTTTTGTCAAAATTTTAGTATTTATAGGGGGTATTATACGACGTCGTTTTGGGCTCTATTCCCATGCGCCAAAACGGCGTCGTTTTGATGTTGGACCCAAGATTCGACCCCCTAGGCTGAGAGGATTCGCGTGTTTTGGACTTAATGTCTATTTGCGCCTTCAGTCCCTTCTTTTTTTATGGCTTTTTAATTAAGTTTTCTTTTTTTTTTTAAATTTTTGCCCTATAATTTATTCCAATTTCGATTGGACCTGTAACATCCCGAATTAGGGCCTAGTCAGAATAGTGGTTTAAGACCATGAATCTAAAGTAGAAATAATTATTTTATGACTATTATGGGGTTTATGATATGTTCGTATTCATGTGTAAAAATTTCATGAAGAAATTTTAGGCGTAAAGTGTCCAATTTGACTTTTGGACTAAATTAAATAAGTTGCAAAATATGAGGTCTTAGAAGATTTAAGTATAAAATAGATTGGATTATCAATTTGAGGTCTACAATGTGATTAAATTGTTGTGTGAAAATTTCGTTGAGAAATTTTATCGAAAAAGTGTTTAATTTGATTAGTAGGATTAAATTGTTATAAGTGCGAAGTGTGTGTTTCGGATGATAAAGGGTGTAATTGTGATGGGTTTTTAAAGTGAAGGTCCTTATGAAGAAATTAGTCCACTTATAAGTTGATGGAAGATAATTGTTTGGTATTTTTGAAGTTAATTAAAAAGAGAAAGGGCAAATTTGGAAGTTAAGTTAAATGATATAATAAGACAAAAATAGTAAAAGAATAAAAAAATAAAACACCCATTTCTCTTCTTCCCCAGCCGAATGTGAGAAGAAAAAATGGCAGCCATGGAGAAAGCCATGTTCGGCCAAGCTAAGGAGCTTGATAGACCTCGAAAGATGAGATTTGGACCCAGAACTGGAGGAAAATCGAAAATTGGGAAAGTTGGTAAAATGGTTGTTTCGACATTCGAAGTAAGTTCATATGTTTAATAAGCAATTAATTATGCATATTTGGATGATAAATTGATATTTTGGACATAAATACTTTAGTATTGAGTTTCAGATATAATGATTAATGTCGATAATAATTCGATATTGGAAAGAGAACTTGTATAATTTATATGTTAGACCATATTTTGTATTATGGCTTTGTATGATAATAAGAAAGTATTGACTAGCATAATTTGAGGAGAATAAGTTAAGTTGATGACATGATGAGATTTAGAATGTAAGTATGTAAGTTGAGTAGTATTTTATTTTTATGCAATTATTGTTTTTAGCAATGCTATTGCTGAATTATGTGACTAACCTTGAGAATTTGAGCAAGTATGTTTCAGCTATGACTTAACAAGGAATTGATATCTCAAAGTCCATGGCTATACAATGGAAATTAAGGCAAGGATACCATATAAGACCATGTCAAGACATGGCATTGGTAAGGCAAAGATCCCGTGTAAGACCATGTCAAGACATGGCATCGACATTGATCAAGGACTCCATGTAAGACCACATCAAGATGTGGCATTGGCACTAAGACAAGGATACCATGTAAGACCATGTTTGGAACATGGCATTTGGTAAGATAAGGATATCATGTAAGACCATGCCAAGGCATGACATTGATAAGTTCTATAAGGCAAGGAAATCATGTAAGACCATGTCAAGACATGGCATTGATGAGTTACTATAAGGCAAAGGTCCCATGTAAGACCATGCCAAGGCATGGCATTGGTGAGTTCATAAGGCAAGGATACACGTAAGACCATGTCAAGACATGGCAATGGTAAGTTCAAAATGAAAAAGGGTCACGAGTAGTCCAAAGAGCAAGTCAAAGAAATGACAAGGTGAGAACATGAAGAAAGAGTACAGGTATGCATTTAGGGCTTATTTAATATTGAGATTGTAAGTAATTGAGATTATCAAGTATTAAGTAAGTGATGAGTTTTCAGTTATGCTTGTAACATTTTATGACATGATTGGCAATATGCCTATATTATGAAAGAGTGCTCATGTGTTAAGTGAGAATGTTGCAGGTATGTAAGCAAGCTATTAAGTAAGGTGCCCTTTGTATTCTGAGCCTTTGGTAAGGTTACCGATGAGTTCATCGGGAAAATCGATTAAGTGAAATTATGTATGACTTTGTAGTGATAAGTGCAGGTATATACATGCGTAACGTATGAGCAATATGCTTGATATGTAACCGGAAATTGGAAAGATTGTTATAAGTAAGTAATGAATACAACTAAAGGGAGAGAGAGAGCAAAAATTTACAATGAAACTGTTTTGGACAGCACCAGTGACGTGAATTTGAAAATTCACCAAAAATAGTAGAAATTGAATTATAAGTTGTATAAGATATTGATTTAAAGCTTAATGAGTCTATTTTTATATAAAAGAAACAGAGAAAACAAAGAAGTTTTATATTTCGAGATATTTAAATTCTTGTGAGATTGGTTCAGAAGGATTACGTGATCCCCTGTTCTGATTTGGAAAAATCATTAAAAATTGTAAAAAAATAATTATGGGATAAAAGTTATATGCTTGAAATCCTAAATGAGTCTAGTTTCAAATGAAAC
This sequence comes from Gossypium bickii, assembly GCA_025503065.1. Classification (NCBI taxonomy): domain Eukaryota; kingdom Viridiplantae; phylum Streptophyta; class Magnoliopsida; order Malvales; family Malvaceae; genus Gossypium; species Gossypium bickii. The sequence goes on from CP106716.1 coordinate 98,277,068, forward strand.
AAATTATAACATCATTTGAATTCTGTACAGGGAGAAAACTAATTCGTAGTGAAGAGAGGTCAGAACAGTCAAACAGTAAAACAGGGGAAACTTTAAGAATAATCTGGTATTGATTGGCCATACCAAAAATTCTGGAAAAATTTTAATAAAAAGATGTGTGAGTCTAGTTTCGGATAAAATTAATGGATCTTAATTTGGAGTTTTGTAGCTCGAGATATAAATGATTTAGTGACTATGACTCAAGTAGACAGCTTAAGATAAACATGAGAAAATGGTGGAACTATGTGTAATTATGATTGCATCATCTTGAGAACTTGTGGTGAGGATTTGTCATGTTGAGGCCTTGATAAGGCTACAAATAAGTTGGGAAAGTAAGAACTTAGCATTATTTATGCAAGTTATAACGGCTTAGTAGTAAGTTTAAATTCATTGCTAATGCTTATTATTTTTACATATGAACTTACTAAGCTTTATAAGCTTACCCCCCTTTTCTTTCCCATGTTACAGAGTCCTATTAAACAAGCTCGGGTTGGAGGTCGTCGGAGATCGCTTCACACTATCAAGTTATCTATGGGTATCTTTATTTATAAATGATTTAAGTTATGGCATGTATAGGGACTTGTCTAAGTCATTTTGTATATGTGTTAAGTAATTTGACCAAATTTATTGTTAAGTCTGGTAATGCCTCGTACTCGGTCCCGGCATAGGATACGGGTAAGGGGTGTTACAGGACCCCTGTTGGAATGACACCGTTTTGGGGAAAAGGCAAAATTGCCCGATTAGTCCCCTGTTTATGGCATGCGTTATAATTAAATCCTTTCCTTTTAATTTTATTTTCTTTTTAAATTCGCCCCAAATATCTGTCTTAAGTTCAATTTAGTCCTTTTTTATTTTCTTTTATTATTATTACTATTATTATTTAATATTTTTATTATTACTATTAATTAATTTGAGCTTCATTATTATTATTTTATTATTAATATATTATTTTCATTACTATTAACATTATTTAGTATTATTATTATTTTTACAATTATTCTTTTAATATTTCTATTACTACTTTTTTTATTTATCTATTTTATTTAAAATTAATTCTGTATATATTATTATTACCTACCATTATTATTTCTTATATTTCTTATATTTATTATTTTACTATTTTATTACTAATATTTTTTTACTATTACTTTTATTATTATTTTCGTCTACTACTAGTATTATTTATTTTTTTAGTTTTAATTTTTTTACCACTATTATTTTATTATTATCACTATTTTTTATACATATTATTATTCTTATAATTATATTTATTATTATTTTTATTTTTATCATCAACGTTGTTATTGCCATTTTCATTATTATTATTTTTATATTTTTTATTACTATCATTAGTATTATTATTATTTTTGTTTCCTATATTATTATGGCTATTTTATTATCATTCCTATTACTTTTATTATCATTTATCATTTTTTTATTATTAATACTATCGTTTTTTTCCCTTCCTATTATATTTATTTTTATCATTCTTTATTATTATCATGCTTACATTACCACTAGTCACTAAGCAGGACCATTTTTACGTTTTAACTAATTTTCAATTTTAAAGGTTACATCGACTTTTTTTTTACCACCTTTTGTTCAAACTCATAAAAAAGTTTTTTTAAACAAGGCAGTGTTTAGTGTTTGGAAGTTCGAGGAATCGTGCCCAATCGTGCTAGGTTTCGATTTTCCGTTCGTCCAAATGACCAAGTATCCTTTAGAGATTTTGACCGTGTTTTCTTAAATAAGGCAATATTTCATGTTTGGAAATATGAGGAATCGTGCCCAATCGTGCTGGGTTTCTTTTTTTTAGTTTGGCCAAACAGTGGAATACCATTTTTAAATTGCAATGCATGAATTTTGGAAATCATGAAATGATCTTGGTATCGAGGGTTTGAAACATCGTGTCCTAACGTGCTGGATGTGGTAATTCATCTTTTCGGAACAAGAGAATTTCGATATCCAATTCGAATTATCCAAACATTTTCTGAAGGATTCGTATTTTAAAACCTCTTCCAATTTTTGATATTAGGACATTAATTAATCAATAAGGTACCAATTTTGGGCGTTACGAGGGTGCTAATCCTTCCTCGTGCGTAACCGACTCTCGGACTCGTTTTCTTAAAATTTGTAGACCAAATGTTTTATAAGGCGACCCAATCACACTTCAAAAAAAGATTGGTGGTGACTCCGTTTTCCTTTTTAAAGTCGGCTCATTTTTCAAACAAAAAAATGGTTTCGAAAATATCCATTTTGATAGATATATTTGAAACATAACAAATTTCTCCAAAACTTTGATGAAAATAGTGCATCATTTATAATAAATATTGTCCATTGGGGTAATAATATCGTAGCAGTTCCAGAGCCTTCGTTTAATTTTGTATTACCAGATATAATGTTGACATTTTCATTGCTTGCAATTAAATGAGGAAAATATTTCCTATCTTAAGTATAGCATGTGTTGTAGCACTATCTGCTAGACACCTGTCTTCATTTTTTATCTTGGTTTCGACCAAAAGATCCATATTCTTCATTAAAACAAAATACATCATAAGAGATATTGTAAACGCTCAAAATTTATAATAGAAACATACTAAAAGTACACTAGAAACAAAATATAATATAGCAACTCAAGGATAAAACAAGAATGAAAATATAAGAGATTAGAGTGAGAAGTGATACCTAGAAATTTGATCAGCTTTGTTCTTTTTCTATCGTTTAATACTAAAAACCTAATGAGGATTTATAGGTCTTAATAGTTAAAATGACATATTACAAAATTGTTAATAATTGTACGTAGGATCAAATTTTACTTTCTATATAATATCAATCAAAGAAGATAATCGTACTGATAACGTGTTAAAAAAAATTAAGAAAACAATAGTAAAAAGTAAAAGATAAATGAAAGGTACGAGAAAAATTTCATCATATTCCAATTTCAGTTATAAGTAAATGATCTTAATTTTCATTAAAATATTTAAATTACTCTCATATTTATAAATGAACTAAAGATTTTTATCTGTTTAATGGGTTATAAACATTACAACATTACTTAATTTTGGTCGTTGTACCTAAAACCCAAATTGAAAAAGAATCAAATATATGTATATGCTAAGCTGGCTCTGATTTTAATTAATCAATTTATAGATTTACATGTCAAGAAATGTATTAGAAATTTTTAAAAAAAGTAAAGTAGCTGTATCAGTTTTTAAAGAAAATAAAATTTTGTTTCCGCTTCGCCGTCTCTAGTTGTAGGGAGGATAACAAATTATTTTGAGTAATTATTTTTAAATTTTAATTTATTTTTATTTTATCACTCGACATTTTATTAGTTTTTTTTTCATAAACAAAAGTAGATTAATTAAAACCAGGTTCAATATAAGGGAATCAACAGCAATAATAGAAACGTTAGGAGTTTCTAAATAAATAATGGTGTTTCCATTTATGTCAGCAGTAGATCTAATTTTAGTGTCTTGTCGAGCCAGAATGTCAACATTACGATTCTCTTCACAAAAAAGGCTTAAATACTGAATTTGTTTCTTATTTCAGTTCTTGTGAATTAGAGTCATCAAAATCACAGAACAAATTCCGAATTTTCCCCAAAAAGCCCTAACTCAAAAAAATAAAAGGTGATGGAGAATAAAAACCCTCTCTCTCACACATTTCACCTGTATTTTGGTTTCGAATTTGGAAAGGAGGAAGAGAAAACATAAAAAATTCCTCAACATGTAAAAGAAAGCTTAAAGCATAATTTCCCACTAAATTGTATATGATATTTTTTTAGCTCAATTTGGCATTTAAGTTACATTTAATTTAATGATGTTAAGAAAAATTGACTGACATGTGGTGTTTATTAGAATGCACTGGATACTTTCACCAAATAAAGTGTGATTTGTGGCATCTGTGTAGATAAAAATTATTATTTATATATAAACTCTGAAAAATAAAAATAAATAATCTAAAAACAATATTTTAGAAAATGGTAAAAGTATATAAATATAAATATAAATTCTATGTTAAAAAATATAAATTCTATAAATTAAAAATTAAAAAAAAATAAACTTTTATAAAATTAGGTTTAATACACATTTTAGCCCTTCAAGTATACAGCTTATAAAGTTAGGTTTATAAAATTTTATAAAACTAAACTTTCCACGTTAAAAGATTAATCAATGGAATATCCAATCAATCATATGTTGACATGTGTCATACAATGACATCACAATGATGTCATCATTTGAAAAATTGTAAAAAAAAAACTTTAAAATAAAAAGAAATTACAATAAATTATAAAAAAACTATAAAATTATAAAATTTAAAAACAATATAAAAATTACTAAAATAAAAAAAACACATTAGATATTTTAATATTTTTATAATTTTATAAATCACATTTACTAGAGCTTGGACATGGTCTCTTGGAAGAATATCACCTACAATAATTATTTTATAATTCAATTAATCGGAATCTATAATTGGTAGATAAATTTAGATACTTTTTTTCAAATTATTTAAATAATAAAAATATTGTTATTTCAAATCAATAATATTTTTAATTATTTCAAATATTTTTTACTATCTGAAGACAAATTATTTGTCTCTAGACCAAAATCTTAAAAACAATTGTTGAATGTTTGACCATTCTAAAGAACTTTGGTACAAAATAAAAAGAGCATGTGCACAATGATAAATGAATAATGCTTACTCCATAAATTAAATAGAGCGCCAAGTCAAATAAACATGTTGTCAGTAACACTAGTAAAGTACTAAAAATTGATATATTTTAAAATATTAAAAATTTGATATAAAAGTTATTCAATTATTATTAAAATATAATTTTTATAAAAAATGATTGCATTACTATATACAATTTTTATATCAAATTTTTATTACTTTAAATATTATTAGCAAAGATATACTTTATTCTAAGATATAATAATTTTACTTGTTTTTAAAATTTTTAGATAATTACTTATAATATTTTACTATTTCTAATCATTTTTATAAGTTTTTACAATAGTTTACAATTTCTACTAACTTTTTAAATTTATTTATAATTTTTAAATTTTTTTAAAAAAAACTAACATATGTTTAATTTTTAAATAGTTATGTATATTACTTATATTTTATTTTAATTATTAAAAATTTTAATTTTTTAATTTTTTTAATTTTTTTAGGTGATGATGTATGCCATGTGGCAATTTATAATTGGTTGGATATCCCCAACCAGTTTTGTTAACGTCCAAATGATTGAACTGGGAATGTTTAATAAAATTAAAGACTGAATTGAAAACATTGATAATGTTAAGGATTGAAGTGGGCCAAAAATATGTAAGGACCAAAGTGGGAAAAGCAATATACTTCAAGAACTAAAGTCTACATTAAACTAAAAAATAATAAAAACTGTTTAAAATTTTTAAAAAACTTGTAAATTCTAGAAATTTTTAAAATATATAAATATAAATCCAAAAATAGGAAAAAAATTAGTTAAACTTTATAAATTTACAAAAAAAAATCAAAATTCTATAGGGGTAAAGGGAGAAATTTTTTTTTAAGGGTCAGAATTAAATTATATATTTTTACGATAGAAAAAAAATATATAATTTTTCCTTTTTAATAGTTTATATCTTTATAATTTTTATTAGATTAAATCAAAAATTTATCATTTTTAGGAAGGGTCAAAGTAAAAATTTACCATTACTAATTTATTTTTTTATAAATTATAAAGAGTCTAAATATAAAAATTTCATTTGAAGTGGTTAGAGCCCTGGTTGAGTATATATATATATATATATAAGACAAATTGCAATAATTTTTTTTTTCTTAACCAAATAAGTTGATTTGCAAATTCTATTTTTCCATCTTGACACTTAAATTATTTTTTCTCAAATTGACACCTCCGCTAATTAAACCATTAAATCTATTTTAAAAAAAATTTAAGCCACAATTTATTTGCACAAGTAGAAAGTTACTGGTAAAATGATATACTTTAGGTACTAATTTATAGATTAAGCCTTGAATATTTAATTATTTTTTAAAAATTCCTATTAAATTTATTATATATTTTTAATTTCAATACGGATGAATGCGACATGCTACGTTCTAACCGGTCGAAAATCCCATGTTATACATTTTAATAAGCGCCACATGTTAATCCACTTTTTCAACCCCAATACATTGAATCGATTAACAAAAATAACACTTTGAGTATCAATTTAGTAAAAAAGAAAAAAAGAAAGTATAGTGTAGGGCTAAATCATTCTTTAAATCTAAAAGGAATGATGATAGATGAAACAACAATGAACGGCCCAAAGCATACTTTACTGTTCAAAATAATATTTAAAAATTAAGTCATTTCTATTAAAGGTTAATTTAATATGAATCCGTATGTTGGCATGATAACCAAGGTGTTTACTGTTCTAGGTATGGTTTAAGTTTGAGTTGCGTTAATCGTATTACTGTTAGAGTTTTACCCTCCTCTTATAATTCACCAAAAAAATTAATATAATATTTTTAGACAGCCAAAAATAATATTAAATATACCTTAAATTTATATATATATATTATTACAGTTAAATTTAAACACAAATTTTATTATTAAACAAAATTTTTTATAGATATTAAATATTAATTAATATGTAGTTTGTTCAATGAACTTATTTGAAAATTACTGATGATGCGAGACAACCTCTTAATATAACATGTGAAAAATATATATTTAAAATTTTAAAAAAATACTTCTAAAAATATATAAATTAATAAGAGAAAGTATAATTTTTTCACATAAAAAATCTAGACTAAAATTTATATTTTTATTAATTTATTTATTTTAAATATTTTTTATTTTTTAAATTAATGTTCGTCACATACTATATTGTGAAGCTATTATATGCCATTATTAAATTCCGGCGAAGAAATCAATATGAATAACAGAATATAAATTTATATACTAACTAGATCCAAAAAATTTCAAATACCAACTAAATATTTTTAAACAATTTTAGAAGATAAACTACGTATTAAAGCAAAATATTAATTTAAACCAGCCTAAATTCATAAAACTTATGTGCAAAATCTGACCCTTGGTGCAATGAAAGGACAAGGGACTCTAAAGATATGTAGCAATAGAATAGCTTTGGGTTTCCTTTACTTATTTAGGCTTCTCCCTCAATTCTATGCTTTTTTCTTTTTTCTTTTCTATGTAAAACATTGCCCACTCGGTGTGTGTGGGTGTGTGGTGCTATGGGAGTGCTAGTGAAACCTCTCCGCAAAATAATGCCTAAAGTGTTTATGGGTAGGTTAAAGTTTGAGTTTAGGGATCTTACATGTTTTATGTTTGTTTAAGTTTGGGCTAAATTTTGTCTAAGTCCATTCATATTTATAAATAATAAATTTAAATTTATTTTAAGTTTAACTATATTATATTTTTTTAAAAAATAAATATATATTTATATTACTTTTAATTTAACATTTAATAACTTTATATATTTTTTATTTATTGAAAATTTATATATAGCGATTTTAACATTTTTTAATGTTTACATTATAGTAGTATATAATACTATTATAGATTTAATTTTTATGTGTTATAAAATACATAATATATAAAAATAATATAATATAAAACTTTAAAAACTTAAAAAATGGACCAGGCCAAGCACGGGCCTTGAATGTTTAAGCTCGAGCCTGGCCCATATTTTAAAAGGGTCTAATATTTTCTCAAGCCCATTTTTAGGACAAATATTTTTATACAAATCCTTTCAAATTTTGGACGGGCCTTTGAGCTTGAGCGAGTAGCTTGACCCATGAACAAGTCTACTTAGAACTATCCATAACTTATCATCAACATTTAAATAGGAGGATAAACGTGTTTTAATATACTCGAATTTACGTTCTCCTGCGCTAGCAATAAGGCGGATGTCAACTAAGCTAATACTTAGTTGGCTCTTCCTAAAATAAACTTAAGAAAGCGATAAAAAAGTACAATATGTCTTAATTTAATTAACACTATTGTTATTAAAGTGGTTTTACAATGTAGAGTTTAAATATGCTTAAATGTATTATCCTTCAATTTAATTAGTTTGGGATTTGGGAACTTTAAAAAAAATTAAGAAATGTATAAAAAAAAGGCTTAACCAACAAATTGGTATATAAATTATATTTTTTTCATTTTGGTACTTAAAACTTTTTTTAGTCACAAGTGATAGCTAAATTATTTTTTTCTCAAGTTGGTACCTCTGTTATTTCAAACATTAGTCAAACCGTTATGTCAATTTTTTTTAAAAAAAAAAGGCCTAACCCACAAATTAGTTCCTAAATTATATCATTTTTTCAAATTGGTATCTAAACTTTTTCTGTCATTAGTGGTACCTAAACTATTTATTCATTACCATTTTTACATCAAAATATTATATTGATTAAAAAAATTCCAGCTAATAATAGTACCTAAACTATATTATGCTATATTGATTAAAAAATTCCAGTCAAACCGTTAACGTCAATTTTTTTTAAAAAATGTTTAACTCACAAATTAGTATATAAACTCTATCATTTTTCTTAAGTTGATACCTAAGCTTTTTCTATCACAAGTGGTATCTAAACTATTTTTTCATTACTAATTTTACATCAAAATATTATATTAATTAAAGAAATTTCAGCTAATAATAAACTGTTACATTATATAAACTTTTAAAAAATAAATTTTAAATTCCTTTATTTTCTTTTACATTTTTTTTCACAAAGCCAACAATGCTCAAAATTTGTTTTCTTGAGATTGAGGCGTTGGCAATTAATTTTGTTTTCAAACATCACTGACTACTCGCTCGACCTGACAGGATCAAAAAAGTTTTTTCATTGATCAAAACCAGTGTTTTCAAATGGGACCGACAGAGGTATTGGTCCAAAGATAAGGGTTGAATGGATTGACTCGCAACCTGATGGTTCGATATTGATCGGATGAATTGAGCTAAAAACCCAATTGAATTAGTTTTCTCTATTTTAAAATATTTTTTATTTTATAAATTTTTAATAATTGATTTGATCGAATCGCACGAACAAATCAAACCAAGAACTAGTAGCCTGATCTATTTGACCATTGATTAAGTTTCGAAAACCTTTATCAAAATCATGAAGCCCAAAATGTTCACACTTGTAAAAAAAAAAAAAGCACAAAATGAGAGGAAGAAGGAATATATATACAACCTAACCTATATTTTATATTGTAATATATTGTTTTATTTTTATAACTTTTATCACATAAAAATTAAACTTATAACAAAATTTAATGTTATAATCTCAATATTAAAAAAATGTTAAGTAGTATATATTTAAAATTTTAATAGAAATAAAATTATTGTATAATAAATTAAAAGTAGCATGAATTATTATTATTTTTCATTTTTAAGAAAAATAAGGACATACTTAAATCGGGTTTAGAATTTAGATTAATCATTTATAAATTTAAGTATGTTTTATTTTGAACTAAACCAGACTTAAACAAAGAAGAAAAAATTGTTAACCCCATAAAACAACTAGACTCAAACCCAATCTCAATTCTCATCGAACCCACCAACAACACTAATCGCAAAAACCCTCGCTGTAAAAGGCAGAAAATGAGCTTATAGCAAGGATTTCACTCGACAATCAATCGCTTAAAAGGGAAGACACTCATTTCTATCCTTTTGCGATTGGCTTGGAGTTGATATGGAAGGAACGCAACAACAGACCACTTGAGAATTCAAGGAGCTCCGAGCAATAAATGGTTAGTAAAAATAAAAGGATGTAAAGTAATGGATTCATATAATTTTTATACATAATTGTAAAGGACTTTAGTCTTTTTGTAGGGCGAGTTTGTTTTAGAGTTGTTTAAGGGTCAATATACTCGTTTAAGCCTAACGGTTGGTTCAAATTTTTGGAAGGTTTGGACAAAAATATTAAGTCTCAAAATTGGGTTTAGATAATAAAAATTGTTCTCATTTAAAATATGGGTTAAGCTTAAGCTCATGTATTCAAGGGCCTAAGCCTAACTCGACCCATTTTCTAATTTTGTGATATACTATATTATATTATTTTTATATATTATGTAATTTATATCACATAAAAATTAAATCAATTAAATCTATAGTAATATAAAATACAATAATGTAAACACACATTTAAAATATGTTAAGTTGCCGATACATAAAAATATTAATTATTAAATTAAAATTAATATAAGTCATTTTTAAAAAAAATATGGACAAATTTGAACAAAATTTTATGTTAATATTTTGGGTTGAACCGGACTAAGCTTAAGCAAATATAAAATATATTAATATCATACTTAAGCTCGATCTAAACCCAATTTAATTCGTCCATAAATATCACAGTTGCTTCCTCACGTATATATAAAAGCACCATTTTATCTTTATAAAAAAAAAAGTGTTCCTCCTAATAGGTATTTTCTTAAAATCATTCATTAAGAAATTTCTATATAAGTTAATCTTCATTTGCTCTTATAAATCCATAATGTGAGAAAGGAAATAAATCACTTCAATATTCTTGGATAACAAATTGAGACATGGCCATCTAGGGTTTGTTAAATTAATTTCCATAAAAAAAAAAGTTAAATTTGTCAAACATGTATGGCCTAATTGCTCTTGTGAATGAACTTAAAATCGAAGATGAGTACCGGTTTGACCGGTAATCAAACAACCATGGATTCGACAGCATAGAAAGCATGGTAAGGATTAAGGAAGCAGAAATAACGATGTTTCAAAGCACGAAGAGAAGCTGAGAGTTACATGATGATTCGGGTGAAATCTGAAAAGTTCGAAGAAGAGTGCGGAAAATTTTTGGAGTGAGAGAAAAGACAAAGGAAGAAAATGGTAAATATTAAGATGGAGTTTAGATAAACGGTTGAGTGTGATACAGTACGTTTAATTATAAAATATACAATCAACATTTTCTCCAAGTCTATGTTCATCTACACGATAAAATATCTAATAATAAAAAGTTCAATTTGATACTTTAAAAACTTTTTTGTCCATTAATTACTTGAATTTTATTTTTAAATTTAAATCGGTATTTATAACTTTTTTAGTTCAAATTAATATTTACAATAAATGATTTATTTTAACCGATTTAAATTATAAAAACAAATTCAATTAGCAATTTGAACCAAAAATATTAAATTTATGTACCTGATTAAACAAAAAAAAAAAAAAGAAAAGAAAAAACCAAATTAAACCATGAAACAAAGTTCAAATACCAAAACATATTTTACCCAATAAAAACTTCCACTCAGATTTCAAGTCAAGCATCACCCAGTTCCCCCATAAATGGATTAATAAATATATGAAAATTTTTGTAACCAACCAAATCAATAGCCAAAAAGTCTTTCGTTATACCAAGTCAATCCATTCAAAGCCGCCATTAATACTCGACTTTAACTCTGTTCATACTATAAAGAACCTATCTCCAATTTCTCCATTAACAAAGCAGCCATTGAAACACCATGTCCTTGCTTTTCTTCTTCTTCTATTTCTTGGCTCTTTTCCTCTGTAACCTTCCGCCATTGTTGTCCCAGCAAGACCGATCCTTCAATTTCTCGGATTTCCCATGGACTCCATCTCAAAACAAGTTTCTTATCTCTTCAAACAAAGTCTTCGCTGCTGGGTTTAAGTCAATAGGTTCTTCGGCAAATCTCTACACTTTCTCTGTTTGGTATTACAACATATCTGGAAATAACACCCTTGTGTGGTCGGCTAATGATGATTCTCCGCTGACCCGAAATTCGTCTCTTGTGATCGGAGACAATGGCGAGCTTCGTTTAATAAACTCTTCGGGCCAAAACTTGTTGCCGGGGCAGCCATCAGCGAGTGGTAATCTGAATTCGACGAGGCTGGTATTGGAAGATGGGGGAAATCTGGTTTATGGGAATTGGCAGAGTTTCGATTTTCCAACCGATACCATTTTACCCAACCAGACGATGAAAACAAATGGGACGACTATTCGTTCAAATAACGATAAATTCATCTTCCAGAACAGCAAAAGCCTTGTTTTCAATTCATCTCAATACTGGGCCACTGATAATCCGTTTCTGAGACTGGAATCAAGTGGGGAAGTGGTTCAAGCTAATGGGGCGACTTTGGTTTCTTCCGATTTCGGCGAACCCAATCGTTTACGAAGACTGAAATTGGATTCCGATGGAAATATCAGGATTTACAGCTTTGATTTGAGATCCGGTGAGTGGGAAATCGTCTGGTTAGCCGTTCAAGAAATCTGCACCATTCATGGAACTTGCGGGCCTAACGCTATTTGTATGAACGATGCAACGAACTCGGATTCAACATCTTGCGTATGCCCGCCGGGATTCAAGAAAAAATCGGGTGATAATTCTTCATGCGAGATCAAAATCTCGCTGGGGGAAAACACCAAGTTTCTTCATCTGGATTACGTTAATTTCTCTGGCGGCGGAGATCAAAGTAATCTCAAGGTTCAAAATTTCTCCATGTGTCAATCCAGATGCTTGGCAAATCCAAATTGTTTGGGATTTGCGTTCAAACTTGATGGAAACGGCTACTGTGTGCTCCAGATTGATCGGTTGTTGTTCGGATATTGGTCTCCGGGGACGGAGACCGCATTCTACTTGCGCGTCGATAAATCCGAGACAGAACAATCCGAGTTCAGAGGCATGACGAGCTTGTTAGAAACAACATGTCCCGTTACTATAAGCCTTCCTTTACCGCCTGAAGAACCCGATACAACGACGAGGAATTTAGTGATAATATGTACCCTTTTCGCCGCTGAGCTTATTTCTGGGATTTTTTTCTTTTGGGGGTTCCTGAAAAAGTACATCAAGTATCGAGACATGGCTCGAACGTTGGGACTCGAGTTCTTGCCTGCAGGCGGGCCTAAACGATTCACCTACGCTGAGCTGAAAGCGGCGACAAATGACTTCTCGAATCTTATTGGGAAAGGAGGGTTTGGCGATGTTTATAAAGGGGAATTACCTGATCACCGCGTTGTTGCGGTGAAGTGCTTGAAGAATGTGACCGGTGGGGATGGGGAGTTTTGGGCAGAGGTTACCATCATCGCTCGAATGCACCATCTAAACCTGGTCAGGTTGTGGGGTTTTTGTGCCGAGAAAGGCCAACGAATCTTGGTGTATGAGTTTGTCCCAAATGGTTCACTCGACAAGTACCTCTTTCGATCCACTCCAGTCCCCTCTAATGAATCGTTGGCCCAAGTCCCCAATGCCCCTATTCTTGATTGGAACATCCGATACAGGATTGCCCTCGGGGTGGCAAGATCGGTTGCATATTTACATGAAGAATGCTTAGAATGGGTGTTACATTGCGACATAAAGCCCGAAAACATACTTTTGGGGGATGATTTTTGCCCCAAGATATCTGATTTCGGGCTAGCAAAGCTGCGAAAAAAGGAGGACATGGTTAGCATGTCGCGTATACGGGGGACTCGAGGTTATATGGCACCAGAGTGGGTGAAAATGGATCCAATAACATCAAAAGCCGATGTTTATAGCTTTGGGATGGTGTTGCTAGAGCTGGTGAGTGGGGTTCGAAACTTTGATATGCAAGACTCATTGTTGGATAATAGTGAAGATTGGTATTTCCCAAGGTGGGCATTCGACAAAGTGTTTAAAGAAATGAAAGTGGAAGACATTTTGGACCGTCAAATTAAGCATTGTTTCGACAATCGAATGCATTTGGAGTTGGTGGATCGGATGGTAAAGACGGCTCTTTGGTGCCTACAAGATAGGCCAGAGGCGAGACCATCAATGGGGAAGGTTGCTAAGATGTTGGAAGGGACTGTGGAAATTACGGAACCTAAAAAACCGACAATCTTTTACTTGGTAGACGAGTGAGACTTCAGGTTTTCTTTTTTTCTTAAAGAGTATTCGTCTCTCACATCCAAGGCTATAGTAGGTCGATATCAAAATCTTAAAATAATATATATTTAATTGTTAATATTTGTATCTGGTCTAAATTTATTGTGGATAATAATTAGAATATATATTAAATCTTAAAATAATAGATATTTGTATCTTGTACATACTCATATATGTGTATAGGGATATATTCCTCAAAATTTCTCAAAAAACAAAAATCAGTATATCCCTCTTCAAAATATACTTATATCCAGGGTGAAAGCAGAAAATATTTTTAGGGATCAAAATTAAATTTTAATTTTTATAATAATAAAATTGTAATTCCACAATTTAAATAATCTATACTTTTATAACTTTTAAAGGATTAAATTGAATTTTTATCATTTTTAGAGAGGGCCTAAGTGTAATTTTACTTCTATTAATTTAAAATTTTAAAAAATTTAAAGAACCCAAATAAACATTTTTTTCATTTTATGGAGGGCAATGCCCCTGCTTATAGTTAATGTTTACACTTAAGTATCAAATTAAGCTTTGACAATAAATTCAAGTATTAAATTGAGACAAAAAAATTTATATATAAAGTTAAACATTGAAACTAAATTAAGAAAAGGATAAACTATTAAAATAGTCACTTTTATTTACTTCAGGTTACATTTTAATGATTTATATTTGAAATATTACGTTTTAGTGACTTATATTAATGTATTGTAATATTTTAGTCACTGAGTCGTTAATTGCAGTTAACAATATAACGGTAACCTAACATGGCCCATTAAATCATAATTTCAAATAAAAATTTTAGGTTAAATTATACAATTGATCCCCATATTTTTTTGTTTTGAGCAAATTACTTTTTTTTTCTTTTATGTTCTTTTAACTTTTCTTTATTTTCCATTCTCTTCTGCTTCTCCCTCTGTTTTCCTTCCTTCTCCATCTCTTTTAACATAGTTTTTCTATGTTTTCCATTTGTTAAAACTTTTTTATATTTATGGAAAACATAGAAAAAGTACGTTAAAAGAAATAGAGAAGGGAGGAAAAAAGAGAGAGAAGGAGAAGAGAATAGAAAAAAAAGAAGGAAAGTTCTAAGAATATAAAAGAAAAAAAAAATCAAATTGTTCAAAATGAAAAAAATATAGGGACAAATTGTATAAATTTTTTTTTATGAAATGATGATTTAACGTGACATGCAGTGTATCGTTACACTGTTAACGGCAATTAACGCTCAGTTACTAAAATATTACAACATGATAACGTAAGTCACTAAAACATAGTATTTCAAACATAGGTGACTAAAATGTAATATGAGACAAATAAAAATGACTATTTTAATAGTTTACCCTTAAGAAAAACCAAATAATAAGTTAACGAGAATGCAGTGTAGTAGAAGATAATTATGAATTTTATTGGAATAAATACATAAAAGTATTAAATAGGGCAAACTTTTTCACATCCAGAGTCTTCATCAAAACACCCCAAATCATACAACAATAACATACACGAGGGCCTGGGCATTCGGCTATACGACATGTTATTAATGTTATATTCACAGCTTCCTTTTTCTTCCCATTCAAATCACCAATTCTTCTGTTCTTGCCTAAAACATTTTAAAAATATAAATAAAACCCAATATTAAATAAAATTAGACATCTTAAATTTATTTTAAACTTCATATAAAAATTTATTTTATAAATTCATCTTTTGAAACAAATGCGAAAATGATAATAAAATATATGGAAAAAAACATACATTCGTAAATATCCGAGTTGTCAACAAATATAATGCATAAAAGCAGGGGCGAAGCCAGAATAATTTTTTAGGGGGCTGGATAAAATTTTAATTTTTTATAGTTTATATATTTATAATTTGTAAAGAATTAAATTGAATTTTTATAACTTTAGGAGGGGCCAAAGTGTAATTTTACTTTTATTAATTTAAAATTTTTAAAAAATTCTAAGGGCCTTTTAAGCAAATTTACATTTTAGAGGAGGTCGGGGCCATGCCAGCCCCCTGACTTCGCCCCTACGTAAAAGAATGAGATAACTTGAAAGAAATTTGGTATTTGCCATTGTATGAGATGAAATTTTGATAGGTTGACAACTTGGGTTTTATATATATATATATATATATATATATATATATATGCCTTCTAAGGGTTTTCGTTTTTTCCAGTGGCGGAGTCAAAAGGGTTAGCAAGAGCCTTGGACTTTCTAAAATGAATTTTTTTTTTCATTTAAGCATTTTATAATTTATAAAACTTTAAATTATTAATGGTAAAATTACACTTTAGCCTCAAAAAATGATAAAATTTTGATTTAATATTTTAAAAATTATAAAGATATAAACTATTAAAATAGTAAAATTATATTTTTATTATCATAAAAATATACAATTTAATTCTGACTCTCCAAAAATTTTTCTATCTTTGCCACTAGTTTTTTCCTTAAAGTGGATATGATTTTTCACTAATATGGAAGAATTATTGTATTCGTATAAGATCTTGGGTTTATACATATCTTTTAAGGGTTTTTTGAAAAGGGGAATATGAATTTTTACTAATAAGAAAAAATTAATGTATTCATATCTTTTGAACCTTTTTTTAAGTTTTTTAGTTATCACTCATCTATACTATTATTTAAATTTTTTTATTGAGTTGGCATCATCGAATTTTAATTTAGTTAAATAAATTATAAAAATACCATTTAATTATAAATAAATTATATCATTGTAAGGGTATTTTTGTCTTTTTATTATTTTAATAAAATCAAGGGATATATCCTAAAACTATACATGAACTATGGTTTAATGTGTACTTGTATACATGAACTTTGATTTTGTGCAATTTTATATATGAAATTTTGATTTGATCTAATTCTTGTAAATTATTAACACAATTATTGATATAACATCATTTTATGTTTATATATTGTATACATAAATAATTATATTTATCCAATATAAAAATAAATTGATACATTTATTTCTTTACATGTGCATCATTAAATCAAAATTAAAGTTTTAAATATACATTTAAACTACGATTAGAGTTTTATGTATATAATTGCACCAAATTAAAGTTCATGTATACAATTGCACATTAAATCAAAATTCATATATAATTTTGAGATTTATCCCTAAAATCAATATAAATTTTGCATATGTTGAAATTTGAACTCATGCCACTAGCATATATAAAATATTTTTTTACCACTTCAACAAAAATATATATATTTTTTGATATTTTTATACATTTTCAATGTTGTTACATAAATTGTTTGTTTAACTATACTATTAATTAAATTTGTACGTGTTAGGATTTGAACCAAAGCCACTAGCACCTATAAAGTCCTCTTCTTCTTCTTTCTTTTTTTTTTTTTTTTTGTAATTTCAACAAAAGCTTTATTTTGATATTTTAAACTCTTGGTTGAATTAGTGTGACGAGTTAATCGAATACTAAACCATCCTTATATAATTGAAATCAATTATATCTTACCAATGTTACTTTTGTCTTTTTTTTCATCTTTAGTAAAAATGAGTATAAATTTTGCATATGTTAGACATTTGAACACATGTCACTAACATTTATAAAATGTTCTCTTTCCCACTTTAACCAAAGTTTTATTTTCATAAATTTAAACATTTCAATGTTATTACATAAATTTTTACACAAAATTTAAACTCATTTTTTATTTAAATTCCATACGTATTGCATATGTGTTGCTATTATTCTTTGTTTCAAACCTTACATTTCATTAATTATTGTATGTTATTTTTAAACTGTATTCTAAATAAGTTGTTTCCACGTGCATACGTTGTGATAGAATTTCTAGTTTTTTTTTTTTTTTTAAGATCTTAGTTTACATATAGCTTTGGATTAATTATTTTGAATCTAAATTTCTTCGTCAATATGAAAAAATTAAAGGCATGATGTCAGATTTAACTCTTAATATTAATATATTTTGTCAATTTGGTCATTATTTTTTCTTTTGGAGCTAATTTGGTTGTTAATATTTCAAAAAGAGTTAAATCGTGTTTTAACAGAAATACTGACTAAAATATTAAATTTTTAATGATGTTGGCATGACACCATCGTGGCAATCCACATATACTTTATGCTAACATAACACTATTTGTCTTATATATCATGCCAACAAATAATTTAAAATTTATAAAAAAATTCAAAAATTATATCTATAAATTATAAAAATTCAAAAAAATTAGCGTGGAGTACACGTGAATTGTCATGCATACTAAAATGTTTAAAAATTTAAATTTTTAGTTAGTATTTTCATTAAAAAAAACTCTCAATTTAACTCTTTTTAAAAGTTTATGATTAAATTTGACTCCTTTTAAAAGATAGAGTGCCAACTTTAACTAAAAAAAGAGTATGGGTAAAATTGACAAAATATATCAACATTAAGGCTAAATTTGATATAATGTCAAAATTAAAATATTCTTATATATGTATAACACTTTTTTCTCAAAGCGGAATTTTAATTATTTTAAAGTTGAAAATTAATCAAACAGCTGAATATATTTAATATGATTGTACTTTTCATGAATGTAAATTTTTTAATAGATATGAAACCTCTAAATATTGTTTAACGGTTGAAAGTTTTTTACATTAACCAACTATAAATAGTTAGAACTTTTTAATTTACTACAAAATTTACGTACATGATCCTAATAAATAGAAAATGAAATGTGATTATTAGATTATTAAAATATTAATCATACAAAAAAGTATGTAAATATATGCATATTTTATACTGATATAAATGAATTCCTTCCCTATATATGCATATATTATAGCACATAAGCATATAAATTACTTTGTTAACCAGATACGTCTAGAAAATTATAATTCCTTATAATTATAAGAAAGTGTAATTACTATGCTAATATAAAGTGTAATTACAAGAAAGAATACGAAATTATAATTGTTCCCATATTTACCAAACATTTTCTACTATTTATATAAAGTAAAAAATCTAAATAATTATAAATTAAAAAATTAAAAACAATATTGTCAATCAATAGAAAATGATAAACATGAAATCATTTTATTTATCCATTTCATGAATTTATTAAAATTAATACAAAATAGATGAGATTATTGATAAGGGCAAATCTTTTCACATTCAGCTTGTACATTAAAACATCCTAAATCAGGTTTTGCAATACAACAATAACAATTATGTAACCCATTGCAAAGCAATCTATGGCATGGTGACAACGTTATCGCATCACTCTGAATTTTCTTCTCATTTTCTTCAAACCAATCCATATCATTTCCGGTACCTGCAAGTTTTCTGGTTTTACCTACAAAAATTAAACATCCAATATATAATTATCTTTCTAATGAAATAAAAAAATATACAATATGAATATTTATTTTTTATTTTTTATTGAGGAGTAAGAAATGTGATTTTCTAGCTAATTTAAACCTGAAACCTCATATAAATTATGCCAATCACATATATACTTACATTCATAAAGATTCCTGTTTTCAGCGAAGATAATATATAAGAGAATTAGACAAATAGAAAAGAACTTGAAATTTGCCATTTTATCAATAGAAAAACATTGTATGATTGGAATTGAGAATTTGAGTTTTCATATATATACTTCTTAATTTTATTATTTTTTATTCTAAAGTTGAAATTTTCACCAATATGGAAACAAATACTTTTAAGATTTCGTGTTTCCATTTGGATACTTGGACTTTTCATTCATATGGAAAAATTAACTTATTCTTTCCTTTTTAAAAATCTTATAAAATCTTTTGAGGATCTTTGTTCTAACTTTTTCCCTATAAAGTGAAGCTTGTAAATACATATAATTCTTTAGTAATTAGTTTAAATATGAAGGTTTGAACAATATTTGAAGGGTTTGAATAAAAATAAAGCTTAAAAATAAGTTTAGATAATAATATTAAATCTGTTTAAAATATGGGTTGAATTTTACTTCAATAATCAAGGCTCAATTTTTTCCATTTTCATTTTTTATAATATGCTGAAAAAGTTATTGTAACAGCCCATTTTCGTTGAAATCGGAATAGTGGTTTTGAGACCACAAACCCGAGCTAGAAAGAAAATTTATTTTAATATTATTGCATGGTCCGTATCATGATAGGAATGTTATATGAAAATTATGATAAGAAATCTTACTGATTATGTGTTTAATTACGGAAAGGACCAAATTGCATAAAATGAAAAAATTGAATTCTAGTAGCTATAAGGATTAAATAGCTATGGAATTCAAAACTTGAGGTCCTTATATGGTAATTAGATCATTAAAGAATTCATCCATGGAAAAAATAAAAAAGGTTAGGGATTAAATTGGAAACTAAAATAATTAAAAAGATGATAATAGAAATATCATCTTATTTTATGTCATCTTCGCCAAATTAAGACATGGAAACCCTAGGAAAGAGAAAAGCATTCAAGCAAGCTTAATTGGTTCAATTGGGTAATCAATTGGGTAAGCATCCTTATCCCGTTTTTAGTAAGTTTTATATTTTTGAGATTGAGATATTTTAATCTATCTATTTTAGGGATTAATTTGAAAAGTTATTAAAGTATAGAAATTTTTCCATGGATGAAAATGCTAAAAATTAAAAATTTATGGTAGGAAATGAAAGGATGTTGATAGATAAACAACTTTTCCAAAGAGAATTTTGATGAAATTGTGATTTAGGGATTAAATTGT
The DNA here is from genome assembly GCA_025503065.1 of Gossypium bickii. Classification (NCBI taxonomy): domain Eukaryota; kingdom Viridiplantae; phylum Streptophyta; class Magnoliopsida; order Malvales; family Malvaceae; genus Gossypium; species Gossypium bickii. The sequence continues at coordinate 98,297,709 of CP106716.1, forward strand.
AAAGTTGTGAAATTTGAAGAAAAATTCTGAATTTTGTGAAATACATGTGCTGTAAATGTTATACTAAAATTTTGGTTAGACTTGGTTAGACGAAATTGGAATTTATGAAAAGTTTAGGGGCAAAATGGTAATTTTGCCTAGGATGTAAATTGAATCTAATTGAATATGAAATGTGATAAATTGATGATTAAATTCATTTATATAGATAAGAAAAGACCAAATACTGAATTGGATCGAGGGAAACAAAAAGTTTCGGATTAGTAGAGTTATATTCACGAACAAGTGTGGAGGTAAGTTCGTGTAACTTAATTATGCATATTAATATGTTTCAATTGAATGATGTATTTGGTTTGAATGTGGTATATGTTTATGTGATTTATGTGAATGTTATGAATATATAAAATGATCACATGATTGAAAATGTATTAAAATGTTAAGTTCTGTTTGAATAATGAAAATCAATGGATACGTATGATTTCTCGTATGTGAAGGTGATTCTGCATATGTTGCAGACAAGATTTAACTCGAATGAGTAATCCTGATATAGGCCTCTTGAGCATTCTGATGTATAGTTCTTGCGAGCATCTTGATCGGTAGTGATTTAGCATGTGTTGCACACTACCGCAGCTCTTTGTGAGCGTCCTATTACATGATTCGATCGGTTGTGATTCAGTATATAATGCGGACACAAATGCAGCTCAGCATTCTGATATAAACTCTTATGGGTTTCTTGACATGGCTTGCTTGAACTCCTTGTTACCTTATCTGGTGCTCCATGATATTATCTCTTCGGAGATATCTGATAAGCTTTGTGAGCTCCCTGAGTAAACTCTTATGAGTTTCCTGATTAGCCCGGATAAGTGTTTTATTACATGAGTACATGGCTCATCTGAGTATCTTGATATGTGGCTCGAGAGTGTGCTCCCTGATTATGTGCCCTGTTGGGTACCCTTAACGTGAATTGACGAATTATTGAATTGTACACGTTGTGTGTGCTACCTGAGTATCGATCGATATTTCAATAATTCAACGGATAAAACTCTTGATATGAGAAATTGTGAGATTAAAAGAATGATGTCTCGAATATTTCTGAATTACCTGAAAAGTGAAGCATGATGAGCTCATCTATGCTTATTTGATGTGCATGTAAATTATGTGACTAACTTGTTTGATTGAGTGTATATGTTTAGGCAATTTGCAAAGTTGATGAGAAACATGTTATTGTATGCTTAATTTTAATTAATGTGATTGGTATGTTTAATTCATGTTATACAAACTTACTAAGCATAACATGCTTACTAGGGTTTGTTTTCTCTATTTTATAGTGCTCAAAAGCTCGCGAAGGTTGGAGATCAGTCGGAGCGTCATCACCACTATCCACCCGCTTATTTTGGTATAAATAAAAATCTTGTTTTGGTATAATGGCATGTATAGACTAAATTGGCCAATGTTGGCATGTAAGTGGTTGTTATAATTTAGCCAATGGAATGATTAATAATGGTTTATTTTGGTATAGTACCATAAATTTATTTATCATAACTAATATATATGTGTATGGTAAGGTTAAATTAAAATAAGGTAAATCATATACCTTAACAAAATGGTAAGTTTGATTATGTGAACATAGGTGATGTTATATCACACAAGTTAAAGAAGTTTGTTTGGTTTAAATGCTTGGAATTTGCTTCTATATGATTGTAAACATTGGTGTAGGTTGTTGGCAAGTTTTGGGTGAGAAATAAGGCTAGGAAATGGCCTTATTTTGTCCATACGGGTAGACACATGGGCATGTGTCTTGATCGGGTGTGAGACACGGCCTGTCACATGGGCGTGTGGTTTGGCCATGTGTCCCCTACATCTTAAATTAGAGAAACATAATGCTCAGAATTGAGCACACGGGCAGAGACACGGGTGTGTGTCTCAGCCGTGTGTGCTACACGGCCTAGAACATGGGCGTGTGTGCTACACGGCCTAGAACATGGGCGTGTGTCTTGGCCGTGTGAAACCTGCACCTTAATGTTTTACAAGTCAGAGAGTTACACAGGCTGAAGACCCGGCCGTTGACCTACTTCATACACCACACGGTTTAGGACATGGGTGTGTCACCTGGCCATGCGAGCCACACGGCCTACCCACACGGGCGTGTGACCCCTGTATATGAGAAAATTTTTGAAATTTTGCGAAAAATTCTCTAAGTTCCCGATTTAGTTCCAACTCGATTTTAATGTTGGTATTGGACCTCGAGGGCCTATTTAAGGGACAATATGATTAATCTTGGAAAATGAATAGTAGTTAACATGAATTATTTGTAAATGTTCTGTAAACTCCAATAATACTCTGTAACCTTGTTCCGGTGATAGATACGGGTTAGGGGTGTTACATTTATTGCTTTTTTTTCTCTATTGTCTTGCTATCTCAAGGAGTGTTGTTGTCGTCGATTCTGTTGGTTTCTCCAATCACGGTGGGAGACGTTTGATTTCTTTCATCTCTTTTTCCTCCTTGTACGGGTACTGTTCTTTTTTTGTTCTTGTTTCCCGTCTTTTGCCTAGTTCAGTTTGTAGAATAGTTACTTTTTATTATGATATTATTATGAGATATTATCTTTTAGAAATTTGATTTCTAATGGATATTAAAGAATATTATCTTTTAGAATTTGATTCCTATGTAACTACTACTGTATAGATATATATATACCTTTGAGATCTATCAATCAAATTCAAGAGATTACTCTATTCTTGTCATGCCATCTGAGTAAGGTTTGTTACACAATTTTTTTTTCTCTTTCATCATTCTAAATGGTTGGTAACGAGACTTCTCCTCCTCTTCCTCCACCACCACCACCTAAAATTGAACCTAACTCTCCATTTTTCTTGGATTCTCTATATTGACCCGATGACTTTATTACTCCTATTCGATTAAAGCTCGACAATTTCAATGGTTGGGCTTATGCTATTTGTGTTATTCTATCTTCTTAGTGCAAATTTAGATTTATTGAAGGTACCATTATAGATCTTGTTCCCTCTTACTTGAAGGATATATGATTGGGTTACCATCCATTGTATGCTTGTGTCTTGGATTCTCAATACTATTGATCCGAAGGTAAGATCGATGCTTTCCAATTATGATAATGAGAAAACTTTATGGGATGAATTACATGAATGTTTTTCCGTTGTCAATGGTCCACGTATTCAACAATTAAAAGAAGATATTAGTCATTGTGAGTAAACCAAGACCGTGGGAGTTGCAATTTATTTCAGTAAAAGGTTTTGTGCGATGAAATAGATAATCATGAACCTTCAATTTGTTGCAAGTGTGGACAATGTTTATGTAACTTAGAAAAGGCGTATGGACAATGACGTGAGCATGACCGGCTTCATCAAATTTCTTCTTGGTCTTTATTTTGATTATTATGCCCATAATAGGTCTACACTACTTTCCTAAGATCCTTTTCCTTCCTTGAATCAGACACTTCAGCAAATTACTCAGGAGGAACACGTACGCAACATTACACAGGTTAAGGAAGAGAAGCCCAAAAATCTAGGCTTTGCGGTGCACACGGAGGGTTGTAACAAAGGCCGGGTTGATGGTATTGGTAAGTCGACCTTGTTGTGCACTCATTGCCATCGCAAGGGGCATGAGGTGGTTACCTTTTTTGACTTACATGGCTAGCCAAATTGGTGGCTCAAAAAGTATGGGAAGCCGGAGATGAAAAGTGATGGCCATAGTGGCAAGACAAGTGTTACATCTTCCACGCAACAAGTTTCTCGTGGCAAAGGCAATGTGCGAGGCAACTCTACTGCCGTTGATACCAGCCATAGAGCAACACCAGCATAGAACACACCAGTGGCAACACTTACTAGTTTTACCGCTGAGCAACTGCAATCTCTTTTGGCGATGTTCGGTAATAAACAATCAAATTCCACTCGGTTGAATGGTAAGTCCAAGAATAATTGGATTATTGATAATGGGTGTTCAAATCATGTTACGAATGATCTTATGTGTTTGGCGAAATTCAGAAAAGCATGATGAACACATAACCAAGACAAACAGAACAAATTAAATCAAGAAAACTAAGCGAGAGGTTGGGGCGTGACGCCCTAGTTAAACACATGGTGACATCGGAGCGTCAGGACATTGTTGCAATGCGCATCGACAAAAGATTCTTTTTTGTTGTATTTTTGTGATCAAAATAATCAAGTTGGTACACACGTTGATAACTTTATTCACCCTATTCATAAAACATTGGACTATCAATAGTTCTATCATGAATTAGGTAAGGAATGGCTGAAAGAGTGGACTGATAGGGGCTTCTCACTCTTCAAAGGTGTTGACAGGTTTGTTTGGAAGCATAATTGTTCGAGATTAATTTTTTTTGTTAATAGTGCATATGAACATTTATGGCAAACATACCATGGTAATGACACGACTCAAGGTTTTGGATTTAATTAGACTAAATTATGGAGCATAAAGATCCCTTTTAGAGTATGCGTGTCTATTTTGAAGTGTTACAACAATTTCTTACCCTCGGGCATTGGATTGAAGAAACGATCAATTTAGGTAAATGAAAGATATACACATATTACAAAGTGAAGTTTGTGTACACGACAGTCAGTCCAAAGACGTGATGTAACATTAAATGGATCGAACGATGAAGTTAGCTGCTAACCAGAGAATCTACTCTACTCTAGCTGCTCATGATTAAAAATTGTTTTGCTACCCAAAATTCCTCCAACCACTGAAAAAAATAATCCCAATAGAACCGTAGTTTGTTAACAGAAATGTGTAGAAGGTGATTTCTCCAAGGTCGTCACTTGCACCAATAGCACGTGAAATGTTGAAAAAATGAAAGGGATAAGATAACATTTAGTCCTTAAATTTAGTATTTTTTCTCAATTTGATCCCTGAACTTTTTATTGGTTCACATTAGTACTTAAACTTGGCATTTTATCTAGTTTTGGCCCGTGTGATAATATGGTGCTCTAAGATTCTATCATATTATCACATAAAAAATTATAATTTTTTTTCTAAAAAAATTATGTGATAATTTAATACAATTTCAAGGTGTCACGACCAAAACTGAGGAAAATTGTTAAGTTTAAAGACTAATGTGTGTATCATATATGTGATTGAATCAAAATTAAAATTTCATATATGTATATTTGAATCACAATTAAAATTTTTATATGTATAATTATATCAAATTAAAATCATGTATCAAATTATATACTAAACTAAATTTTATGTATAATTTTGAGATTTGTACATGGAACACATCTGTGTAAACTTCGAATTTCCGGTAACAACCCACTTAGCTCCAATTTGGCCCAAAACAAATCATCCGAATCTAATTTTGAAATCTTTAGTATAAATTTTATATCAATTTTATTATAATTATTATCAGTTCTGGATTTCCCTCAGGTGCTTTTTGTGTAACGACTAACCATGGCGTTGAGATCGTCAGGTAGTCGAAAGCTCTCTTTCGAGATTTTAAGCAAGAACAAATATATAGAAGGAGGAGACCCATCTTTAATTTACCAATCGAGTTCAGATCCATTCCAATCCCAAAACGGCGGTAATCCCTCCCGCCATAATCGCAAGAAGAAGAAACATAAGAAGAGAAAGGATTCTACGACTGACCTCCCGATTGTCGCGGAAGATCTGGTCGACAAACAGCACGGGAGCAGTGGCGGCAGCGCCTTGGCTGAGTCGAAATCGGAGAACTATGGGAGCAGAGACAATGGAAACGTTAACAGGATCAGTTACGTTGGTGGCGGAAGCGTCGTGGTTCTGGAGGAGGGCGTGTGCCAGAATGTCTGTGGTTTTGGAGAATTGAGGCAGAGGAATGTAAATGGAGTTGTCGCTGGCGGAGGGGATGATATGGAGACCGTGGCAGCAAGGGCGGACGAGAGTGTTGTTGAAGTGAATAATTCGAAGGAGCCCTTTGCGCCAGTGCCACCTCAGTCACTGGCCAATGGGAATGTGGGGAATACGCTGGAAACATCTGAGTCGCTGGATTGGAAACGGGTCATGGCAGAGGATCCTAACTGTGAGTTTTTTTTCGCAATTCCATTCTTTTATGGGTTTCTTTGGTTTCGAAATTGATGAGAATCCATTTTGGTGTATGGAACAAAATAGAAACGAAACTAAGAAACAAGTATAAATAAACTGTTCAAAGAAGATTTTTTTTTCCTGATAAGCTGCTCAAAGATGACTTTAATCATTATTTCCTGCACAATTTAATAAAACAGTTATTATAATTTTATAAATGATGGTGGGTGATGGTAGAGTGTCAATCATATGTCAGCATTAGCAGTTATTAAAATGGTCTTGGTTGAAGTTGTAGAGACTGAGAAAAGAGATTGCTATGGAGCACAAATTGTAATCTTTTGGAGAAACAAATGTAACTCATTAAAGCGGTTCAATGAGTTAAAGAGCTTTTTAGAGCTCCTGGTCTGATGTCCATCAAACTTCTTCACAAACCATAGTTGAGTCAAACGGAGGAAATCAAGTGGCAGACCCGAAGTAGTTTCTGATTGAGGCTGACTTGTACTAATGTATGTTATCAAAATGGTGGCAAATGTGCATCATAAATCTGCAAAACATGAAAGAGAATGCTACTTATGCATGCATCATAGGTAGAGTTTGGCATGCTGTACAAAAAAGCCTTTGCTTTTCTTTTGTTGTAAGTTGCAACCCCTGTTTTTTGTCTTTGTCTCTTTGATTCAAAGGGAACCTAAAGGTACTGGCAGAAGCATGTACCGGTTATTGAATGGTTGACTATCATATTTTTATATCTTCTTATCTTTTGATTCTCTGAGCGATGCTCCTGATGTTGGATCCAGAAAGTTATGAATGCTGACATACAGTCTAAATTCTTTGTGGAACTTTCCTTAGAAAGATGTCCTCTTTTTTTATTAACTGAGGATTCTGACCTTAAGTTAGGTTTCTTGGGGAAAAATTAGGGAAACTGACAATTATATATTTCTATATATACATTCTCTGGTTTATTTCAGTTATATGTTGTGGAAATGTAAGTTTAAGATCTACTCTTGTTTTGGTCCTTGGCTTGTCAGATCTTTATACTGTGGATAAATCGCCATTAAAATATTTTTTGGACGAAATGCAAAATGGAAATTCATTGCGGAACACTACAACACTTGGTAGTGAGAAAGAACGAGAAAGAGTATATGACACCATCTTCCGCTTGCCATGGAGATGTGAAGTGGTAATCTTAGCTCTCCTTTTTTGAATTTTAATAAAGATAAAAGAAAATAGAGAAAACAAATAGATGGGTTTTGTTGGTAATTTTCTACCTGTATCTTTATGGATGGTAAGTTTCCTTACACTTCTTATTCAGTCTTTCTTTGATTTAAATTTTACCCCATTTGATTACTTAAATAAGATTGAATTGTGTGAATTTGAAAATAAATGTCTACTCTATTTTTTAGAACGCTGAAATAATGGTGTACTACTGATCGATTGCTTAATCTTCAATTTATGTTCCGGTAGCTTTACTTTTTGAAACATTCTCAAGTGTAGTAGCATTATTTCAGCTAATATCCGTTGGATTCTTCATCTGCTTCGATTCATTTCTGTCCTTGTTAACTATCATGCCGACAAGGGTTCTGATTACGTTTTGGAGGCTTCTGACTACAAGGTTAGCTATCATTATAAGATGTATATGCACATACATACTTTTGCTACATATGATTTGTTGGAAATGCATGCATGGAAATGTACAACTGAAATATATGCAAATAGATGAGCATTATTGGATTGGTTGATTAATCTTACTACACCTCGTTACTCATTTAAAATTATTTGGGTTCCCCATTCCTGTAACAAAATTGTGTCATACAGTTCTGCATTTTCTCTTTTCTGCTCGTGCTTGAAAGAGTATAACTATTCACTTAAATTATGACTCATCCTTTAATTTGGAAGCTTCGCTTTTCTTAAAGACAGTCCTCATAATCATTCTTTTTTTTTTTTTTTCCTTAATTGGGTTATTAGAACTCTGATCCATGCATATATTTAATACTTCCTCTTACTTTTCCTGATTGTTCTTTTTATTTTGTTGAGAAAACAACTTTAAATAATAATTATGCTTCAGAAGATATGAGTGTAGATTCTGGCTTGTGATTTCTGGACATTGTGTAGCCCAAAGTGTAGTATTGTGATAGTAGGCGCTAAAATTGGAAACCTGAAAATTTTCAGGGTGTTTTTTTTAATGGTAGGCAGAAATAAATTTAAATGACCCCCGCCCCCCCAAAAAAAAAAGAACGAAAGATGGTGAAATTAGGGTGTATAATTCTATTTTGGGACATAGCGCAGTTATTGTAACTTGTAATGATTGCAAAATAACCTAACCATGTTTGTGGCAGGCAGTTCAAATGGCCTTCTGCAGCAGAACTGTGTGATTTTGGCTGCTTTCTTGTTCTGGCCTGTGGAGTCATTGTCTTGGGTCGAACAGGTATATCTGCACTATCACTGCATGCATGTTTGTAATATAAAATCATTAACATATTGTGTTATTGCTGCTTCTTAAGACTTTGAGGCATAATTAGTGCTCTTCCACAAGTGGACCAAGAGTTGAACCAGTGATACTGATTTATTAAGCGGTGTTTCTTTCTAATTTTTAGTTTTGGCTTCCCAGATATCAGCCTGATATATCACATGATTCGTGGTCAAGGAACAATCAAACTCTATGTGGTTTACAATGTGTGGGAGGTGAGAATGAACAGCTGAACCTGATTTTTACTTTTTTTTTAAATTACTTTGAGGGGTTTAGGATATGCATTTAAGGGCACAGACCAGAGGTTACAATAAACCAAGCAATGAACTGTCTGAGATTTCGGTACTTAATGGATTTAGGGGCTGACTTTGATGAACATGTTGGTTAGAAATTTTTTTTAGGGGGCGGGTGTTCTTTTCTTCCACTTATAGGTTAAAAGTTTGCATAAAAGCAGAGAGGGAAAAAAGTGGAAACATATGGGAAAAGCTTTTGGAATTTCTCTCCGAAGGTTTTTAATTGAATGTCATCATCAACAGGGTGCCAAAAGGACTTCTTCAAGCAGACTTTCTTTGTTACTAATAGAATTTTCGGATCTCACAGTCTTGTAATGCTAGAATCAAACAAACTCAACAAGTGCTATTAGAGGTGTTTACACTATTGGACTGTGGTGGTGTTCATAATTGGAGTCCAGTTTGGTTTTTCTAACTTCAGGAGACACTAACAAGTGCTACTTGTTGAGAATTAAATATTGCTTGTTTCATATATTGAAAAATGAGGAATTTTAGCTCCCAGCCTTTTTAATCATTAAGCTCCATAATTGAAATTGTCTGCACAATTGCTTATCTCATATATTCTTCCATGCTGTTAATCAAACTATTTAAAGTTGGGAGTTGGGACATTTCTTTTCTGAGGGAGAAGTATAGAAGAATATCTAAAAAGGAAAGAGATTAAGTCATGGATTCAAAGTTTGCTTAGTATGCTGCTTACACTTAAATAAATTCTATGCTTTTGGAATATGTTGTTTATTTTCATCGCAGTAAAATAATTACTAGTATGTTATTTTCAAAGAGTCATATGAAGGTTTTCTAAAGTAAGATTAGAAAGTCTTTTAGAGTTTCTTTTTTCTTTTTCTTTTTCGTTTTTCTTTGGGAGGGTGGGGGGATTTTTATGATTGTTAGGTGGTATCTAGGGTTTCATTCATTTTTTATTTTATAACTAGCATGTGTTCCTCTAGTATTCATTTTATTCTACCACCATTAGCTATATCTTTTCACAATATCTAGCTGAATTTTCTATACATTGTTTCTTGTGTCCACATACAGATATTCGATAAATTATGCCAAAGGTTCGGTGGAGATGTGTTAGAAACCCTATTTAATTCTGCAGAAGGACTAGCTAATTGCTCTCAGGAAAACATGGGATTCTGGATTCGCAGATTTGTTTCTGACCAAGCACTGACTATGGCTTTCTCAAATATCCTTTTGCTCAAGCACTGTTCTCTATCTCACTTTCTCCCCTCTTCATAAATATTCTTGTTCTATTTGTTTCCTTGACTATTATTACTTCTTCATTCTTTTATTTTATTAGCTCAGGCAATTACTTTATCGACTTGCATCGTCGCTCATAATAATGCACTATTTGCTTTGTTGGTATCCAATAACTTTGCTGAGATAAAGAGCAATGTCTTCAAGCGCTTTAGCAGGGATAACATCCACAGTCTGGCATACTCAGGTGAGTTGCCCTTTGCACATTTCTTTTTATGGTAATTGTGTGTTGTGATAGATGATGTTTTGGATTCTTTTGGAATTTAAAGTACGAATGGAGCTAGTGTAATGTTTGTCAGATGATGATGTTTTTTTGATTCATGGGAAATGTTGTAGATAGTTTCCTATTAAAGTCATTTTGAAAGTTATGAAACCAGAATCCAAGTTATGGCCATGGTCTTTAATGTTCCATATACCTGTTAATATCTCATATCTATCATGGTTGTCATATTTGGCTTGCTTTGCTTTAGGCTGTATCTTTTTTTATATTTATTTTTCTGTAAAGTACATGTATTCTTTTTTGGCAGTTTAAGTTGAAATTTACCCCTTTACGCTCTCTTCTTTCCCTTTTTCAATGCCTCTCATTCTCATTCCATCCTTTCCATCCAATTTTATTGTTGACTTCTCTTCCTTTTTTGGTATATATTTTTTTGACTCCTTGTGTTCTACCTTGTTTGTTGCTGCAAACTGCCTTATTCCCTTCCTGTGAGAGATTGTGTTTTTAGAAGGTTTTTATGAATACTTCGGGGGAAGGCGATGGACCCCTCACCGATTTTAATCTTTATTCTTGAAACCTGTCTTACATGATGGTTAGGATTTTTCTTACTGGCCATTGTGATTGAGTATGCTTGAATGCACATATCTTTTGAAAATATTGAGCTGCCAAGCTGATTATCAGTTAGAAAGCACAAGAAGTAACTGCAGAATGCACACATCGTATACCTGTATCAGTTAGTATGTAACAACAAACTTGAACTATTAAAATACATGTGTGTGCACACACACACACACACATATCATTTCGTTTCCATGTTTCCTTTTTGTCGGTACCAAAGTAACAACATTTCCTTTTTGTGGTATGGCTAATTGCTGTGGTTTTATCTTTTTGTTCAAATATAAACTGTTGAATTATTTACCTCTCAGACTCAGTAGAGAGATTCCACATTTCAGCATGTCTCTTATTCGTTTTAGCTCAAAATATTTTGGAAGCAGAAGGTCCTTGGTTTGAAAGTTTTTTATTTGTAAGTCACTGTATAAAATCATGGTACTTTATGTTTTAAGATATTTTCTTATCAGATTACTTTAGAGGATTTTCAATAGTTTGCTCATATGTCATGTATGAACTGAACTCTGCAGAATGCGTTTGTGGTTTTCGTTTGTGAAATGTTAATTGATATCATAAAGCATTCATTCCTCGCCAAATTCAATGATATAAAACCCATTGCATACTCCGAGTTTCTCGAAGATTTATGCAAGCAGGTACGTGCTTCTGTAGCTAATGACTGCTGATCATTTCCTCTGAAACTGTCATTTTGGCAACTAAAATTACCCTTGTATATCATTTCGTCCGTCATACTTCTTCTCTTCTTCCATTTTTCTTTCTGTAGATTAGCTTCTTTATTTATAAAAGAAGGAAAAAAGTAAAAGAAAAAGATCTTTCTTTAGTTGCTTTAACAATCTTGTATTAATAAAATTTTAAAGTTAATCAATGTCAACATTTTCAGACTTTGAATATACAAACTGAAGATTGCAAGAAAAATCTCACTTTTGTACCTCTTGCACCAGCTTGTGTGGTAAGTGCCTGTTATGTTTTGTTCAGTTGTTTATCTTTACATTGTTTTCTCGTATGGCTTTTTTGTTGCAGTTCTTTTTCCTTCTCGTTTTAATGTTAAATGAAAGATATTCACCAGCTAACCATATTACAAATTACTTATTGTTTTGTGTTTTTTTGGTGTTTTAAAGGTAATTCGAGTGTTGACTCCGGTGTATGCAGCTCACCTTCCATGCAGTCCTTTGGCATGGAGATTCTTTTGGATCCTTGTATTGATTTCCATGACCTATATCATGCTCACAAGCTTAAAAGTGATGATCGGTATGGGACTACAAAAACATGCAACCTGGTACGTCAGTAGGTGTCGTAAAAGAAAACACCATCTCGATTGATTTGATTCAAAAATGGTGGCCCGTTACCTGCTGCATGCATTTGGTTGTTTTGGATTCAGCACTTATCAATCAATCATATAATAAATGCAACAAGAAGATGGAGGTTTCAGAATGAGACAGGTAGCAGGACATAACATATGATATCGCGATCAGACTACGACGAGTATACTGTTTCTTTTGTAGAGAAGATGTTCAGTTGCTGGGTTCAGGGAGATAGTCTTTTGATATGAATGAAGGTTTAAGTATTCTAGCTCCTCTTTAATCTTATGCTGCTGCTGCATTTCTTTCATCTAAATTGCTTCCTGTTTTTGTGTAGTGAGGAAGGGGATGGTGAAAATAGAAATAAAAAAATATTTGTATAGTTTTATCTAATTTTTGGCTCCTAATGCCTTGTGGTTGGCCCTAATCTTCTAACTAGTCCCGCGTTTCCACTTTGTAGTTGACTGTTTGAAGTCCAGTTAATAAAATAAAATTTTAAGTTGAATTAATATATGAACTTACAAAAGTTTAAATATTGAAAAAAAGAACTGAACTAAAAATATCTAAACTTGAGAAGTATGTTAAAATGATGATTTAGTTAGCAAAATCTAAAAGTAATCTAATTAATTCCAACACTCAAATCGAAAGAAAACATAAATTCTGAAAAAAACGTAAGATGAGAATGATACTTAAAAATAGAAAAAACCAAACCTAAAACTGCCTAACGTCCCCATTTGCCTCGGACTAAGATTCGAGCCGTCAATTTAGATAAAGGGATTTTTTATAAGTATTGATTTTAGATATCGAAAATATAAAAAAAAAATTGCATTTTGGTTACCGATGATCATTTTAATTATCCAATTTTAGTAGCTTTTATTTTCATCGCTTATTTTTATCTTTTTTAACATTTTATGTTTTCTAGAATTAGTTTTAATTTTTCTCAACAAAGAAGAAAACTTGGAATTTTACAAAGGATTACCTAAAGTTTCTATAGAAGATTTTTGGTTTTTTAGACGAAAAGTCATTTTATCTTTTTTAAATAAATTTTATATCTTTCAATAAAAAAGAGGAAACTTACGTTTCTATAGGGAAAAATGATTTTGTCTCTTTAATTTCATTTTTTTTAGAATTAATTTTAGTTTTTTCTCATAAAAAGGGAAAAATTATGGTTTCATCTCAGGAGTTGAATAACTCAATTCTTTGTAAAAATTTAGAGTTTTTTTAAAAAATAATAATAAAATTAATTCTAAAAAAAAGTATAAATAACCAAAATGAAAACTTACTAAAGTTAGGTGACTATAATGAGTATAAAATAACATTGCATAACATCAAATTAATGGCATATGACTAAAATGAAAATGGTTGTTAACAAAAGCACCTAAGATCGTATTTTTTTTTTATTTTTAGTGCCCAAAATGAAATTTATAAAAATTTAATGACTAACTGTGTAGTTTACCCTTTAGACATTGAGTTGAATGTCATAAGTTATAGTTTAATCCCTTTTTAGAAGTCAAGTAAATTTTACGAATAATCAACTTAGTTATAAGAATATTTTTTATTTGTCATTCAACTATAAAAAAAAACTTCAATTTAGCCATTAATATTTTCAAATTTTGATTTTTGATCATTTTTCCATTAAACCTTTAACGGAAGGCTGATGTGGCCCTTTTTATTGACATAATTACAAATTTAACTCTCAAATATTTATATACGATATTAATTTGGTCATAATTCTAAAAAGAATCAATAAATTTAGGGGTAAACTACACCCATGGTCACTCTAAAATAGGGCTTGTCCTATTTTGGTCACTCTAAATTTTCTCTCTCAACTTAGTCGTTCTAATTAAGATAATTGTTCAAAGTAGTCACTACCATTAAAATTTTCGTCAATTCACTAATGGCTTACTAATGTGGCACATTAACCCATTGAGTGACTGATACATGGCATTTTTAAAAACTTTGGATTGAATTTTTTAATGGATCCAACATGTCACAGTTGTCTCGGGTTTGACTTCAAAAAGGCTTTGCCATCTCAAAAAAAAAAAAAAAGCAAGAGAAGAGAAAGAAAAAAAAATGTTTTGGCCTAATTATAAAAAGGTCTCTAGATTTAGTCAAAAGTCAAAATATGTCACCTGTCAGTCCCTCAATATGTAACATCCCAAAACTCATTGATCAAAAATAATATAAGATAGATATTTAGTGAAATAAGATATAAAGAAAGCAAAGGATTAGGGGTGTTAGAGAAAAATGAAATAAGAAGTATGTTGTGAAATATTAATTTGAGTTAGGATTAAATCGTAAAAATATGAAAAGTTTCGTGGTTTAAGTGTAAATATTTAAAATGTGAGAGGTTAAAGTATAGTGCAGAATCTTAAGGGTGAAAGGGTCTAGAAAATAAGGAAAATGGATGAATAAGGACTAAATTGAACAAAGAAAGAAATGAGAAAGATTAAATTGAAAATTTTACCAAAAATGTCATGAAAATGATGAAATTGTAGAGAAAGTACAAAGGTAAAATTGTTATTTCCTAAATAAGATAATTATAAGAAAATATCTTGGATATGAACAAATTTGGGCCATTGGAAAAGTAAAAAAAAAAAGTTATGGCCATTGGATTGAAATAATTAAAACTTAGATTATTTTATTAATTAATAATATTTTATTAAAGACATTTTGATAGAAAATTGGATAAAATTCTCCATTTCTCCATCCTTCAATCGTCCAACACCAATATAAATAGGAGAAGAGTTTTGCTTTTTATGGAATTTGGTCCCGTACCAAAAAATCTTACTATTTCACCTAAAATTCTTAGAAATTTCAATAAACACCGAAGAGGAAAGAGGAAATAGAGATTCTAGAGAGCATTTTCATCACTTTAGAAGCAAGAAATAGGCAGATGAAAGTGAAAAAAAATAAAAGAAAATAGAAGGATAGTGAGGAAGATGAGAAAGAAATGGAAGTGACGAAAAAGGGAAGGAAGTCTTGACAGAAAAGGTAAATTTTCATACAAAACCATACTTGTATGTAATAAATTGAATTAAATATGTTGTGAATAAAATGTATGAAATGTATATTTTAATCTAAATTCTTGAAATAGAAAGTATGTAATAAAACATGATATGTAGAATCTTGAAATTCTAAGCTTTCAAGTAAGAGATAATATGATGTGTGTTGTAAAAAACATTAAGATTAAAAAATGAGCATGTTGTCTACACATAAATATGAGTGATTAAATTGAATAGAAATCAAATGTATAATGACTATGTATGATTAAATAAAAGTAATGTAGAGAACCTTTTCAGCTCCGACAATTGTTGTCCAATAATTGTGAATCTTTTGTTTCATTTCATGCTTTCAGAAGTTTATTATTGTCTAATATAATATATTAGAAATAATATAAATATATTTCTTGAGTTTTATATTTTTATGTTTTTTATTATGAAATTTTATTATTTTTATAAAAAAGTTTTAATGATATTCCATTTAAAATTTTCTTATTTTTTGAATTTTTTAAAATTAGGATTAAATTAATCGAATTTGAAAATATTAAGTGTTAAATTTATTGATTTTTTTAAAAATTAAGATCAAATTAATAGAATGTTTATAATCGACTGTTAAACCCATGCAAACGAATGGAATTTGATGATTTATAAAGCATATTGACCAACTTATTTCAATGTTTGAAACAGCCATATTTAATTGTGTTGATTATACATATTTTAAGAAAGGCTTTCGACAAGGAAATAAACGTTGGGTTGCAAAGTGACGATAGGTTTGAAGAAAGACGAATACAAAGTTGTTGGATAAAACACAATCACCAAATTCTTACCATTAGAAGTACAAATCCGCATAGTTGCAGAAGAAGAAAAAAAGGAAGAGAATATAAATGAATGTATCGAGCAGTTGCGCAAAGACTGTTCAGTAGCATTGATTGCAATCAGGAAGAATTTTGGGGACTTCCTTTTTGGCTCTTTAAGCAGGTCCTTTGACCCTATTAATGGAGAAGGCAAAAGCATGAGAGGGTTGGAAAAGGGATGTCTACGCAAAAGAACGGGCAAAAAACCAGAAAATACCAAAAAATAACAAAAATTATCGGAAAGTATAGGGTTGAAAATTAATGACCGGAAAGGGCAATTTCCCCCAAAATCGCGTCCCCGTCGGCGCGTTTTTTGAAGTCGCGACCTAAAGCGCGTCCCGGGAGCGCTTTAGGCCACGTCAGCAAAACGCGCCCGTGGGCGCGCTTTTGTTGGCGCGGGCCTAAAAGCGCCCCGGGACGCGCTTTAGGCCGCAACGTCAGGTTTTTTTGACCGTTGGGGGCCCAACGGTCAGAAAAAAAAACCCTATAAATACCCCCCCAACCCTTCATTTTTTTCACAATTCAATCCTTTCTCATTTTTCTCTCAATTTGCTATCAATTTGCTCTCAAATTTCTCTCAAATTTACGCTTAAATTTCAAAATAGTCCTTTACTATTTATAAAAAAGCCCTTTATAATTTTTTTTAAACCTATTTTTGGAAAATTTTTAAATTATTTATCGGAGTACAATGGCTGGGGAATTATGTCGCCTAGGCGAGGACCACATTGCCATTCAAACAAAAGAAAATGGTAAGTTTGAATGTTAATTTTTCAATATTATTAAATTTTTAATTATGCAATTTTAATTAATTTAGAATTTTATAATTTTATAATTTTTAAAAGCGATCTGTAGATCGGGTGTTGCAATGTTATATTCGCAACATGCCCGGTCCCCATCGCCATTGATCGAAATTACTGCGGAAAGCGGGTTTTTGCACGTGGCCACGATAGCCCGGGGTTCAAGTTGGAGCCGCTTTGATCGTAGCGTTGATAGAGAGGTGGAGACAGAGACGCACACTTTCCATTTGCCATGCGAGAGTGTACCATCACCTTGGAAGATGTGCGATTACGATTGGGATTACCGGTGGACGGGTCGGTAGTCACCGGTCCGTAACATCTCTCGATTGGATGGCGTATGCTACGAGCTTAGGTGCCATTCGGATAAAATTCAAGGAGCTCGGATCGATTTGGCTTGGTTACGAGACGCAATCCCATGATCGAATGAAGGTTCGATGAAGAAGAAAGAATACGGTATGCGCGGGCATACATACTTGAGATAATTGGAGGCTATCGATGCCGGACCTCTCTAGAAACCTCGTCCACGAGATGGCTCACGAAACTTGTTGATTTTGAGCAGCCGGTGAATTGAGTTGAAGTCCGCGTGTGCTATCGATATTATACGGGAGATGTGCGAGCGTATTTGCCGAGTAAACAAAAAATCGGAGGTTGCCTATCACTACCTGCGATCATGGGCATGGTTTCGATTTCCATTTTTACGTCCTCGACTCGACCAACCATATTCATTCCCACCGATAACGAGGTAAATTTAATATTATATTTTACAATTATGTCGTATATTTATAGTATAATTGCATGCTAAAAGTTTATTTAATTAGGTGGAACAATCCGAGGAGCGATCATGTTGGAATACCTAACTCGCTTGAGGATATACGGCTCTGTTGGACCAAAGGTCGGAATCACAAGTAAGTGTCGAATTTCGTTATTATAATTTAGTATTTCGTAGGTAGTGTCTAATATTATGTATATAACTAATAAGTTGGTAATGTTAATATAGTTTCAATGGACACCGTGACGAGGATCCCGAAATTAGGCGAGAATTCGGATGAGTATCTCCAAAATCCGAAGCAGTTGGCACGTTAAGGTCCCGCTAATCACCTACTCAACGGTGGAGATGCACCGGTCGGATCGGGTTCTGCGGCAATTTGGATGCCAAACAACCGATTCGATGCCTCACGAGGTGCTCGATGATGAGTACAAAGTGGACTTACTGGCGGCAGACTGCGGATTGGCCAAGATTTTGGTCGAGAACATATCGAGGCGTGGGAGAAGCCAGGTATGACTTTTTACCTAACAGGGAACCGATCATAGTTCCGAGTTAGCGTGCGTGCGGAGTACATGCCATGGTTTAGAATCCATGGCATGCCAGATATCTGTTGTCCGGATGAGAGAGCGCGACGGCTAATTCGCGGCGGAAGGAGCGTCGGGGCCCTTTACATCGAAGGAGAATGGATGATGAACCGGCCCAGAGAGCGCGTACCACGATCATCGGGCCCATCAACAGCGCCTACAGCGATCCACGGGCCCATCAACGGCGCCTACACGATCCACCGGGCCCATCCGTTCACTAACAACACCGACATCACAAAGCATCACGGTTTATGCCAGTACGTACCTTGCCCCTTATATGTATCCTCCTAACCCATATATGTTTCTTTTCCTTGTCCCACCCCGAGTTGGAATGCATGGCCGAGTTCGAGTCCGTTCTCGACAACTCCGTTGGCGACCGATCGTGAGACCGACCGGGTGTGGGATTAGATGAGAGTGCCGTCGGGAGCGATGAGTTTCTACCGGGCTCCTTCACCGTGACGGGATGCGATCACCCCCGCCGTGGTTTATGCAAACACCTCCGGGTCATTATTTTATCAAGGTGGGTCATCATCGCAACACCTAGAATCAGACCACTTCCGAGGAACCGAATCCCGCACCGAGGTTCCACGACCCCCGCCGGAAGCTAGAAGAAGGAGGAATCCAGCGCGTAACCGCCGACCACCCGACTGTGGCACTGGTTCCCACCGGCATCAACATTGATTAGGATAGGCTTTTTTATTTTATAAATTGTAATTTAATTTTTTTATTCTTTGAATAAAAAAAGTTGTTTTTTAATTTGTGTTTGTAATTTAATTTTAATATCAAAAGTTGTGTATTTTTTTTGTATGTAATATAATTTGAATTTTTTAATAAAATAAAAAATTATTTCCTATTTTATATTCTTTTAATTTAGTCCTCTTCACTAAATTAAAATTGAGTTTTTTGCAGAAAATTGAGTTCTTTGATAAAATAAAAAATTATTGCCTATTTTATATTCTTTTAATTTAGTCCTCTTCACTAAATTAAAATTGAGTTTTTTGCAGAAAATTGAGTTCTTTGATAAAATAAAAAATTATTGCCTATTTTATATTCTTTTAATTTAGTCCTCTTCACTAAAATATAGTTGAGTTCTTTGCAGAAAATTGAGTTCTTTGATAAAATAAAAAATTATTTCCTATTTTATATTCTTTTAATTTAGTCCTCTTCACTAAAATATAGTTGAGTTCTTTTGCAGAAAATTGAGTTCTTTGATAAAATAAAAATTATTTCCTATTTTATATTCTTTTAATTTAGTCCTCTTCACTAAAATATAGTTGAGTTCTTTGCAGAAAATTGAGTTCTTTGATAAAATAAAAAATTATTTCCTATTTTATATTCTTTTAATTTAGTCCTCTTCACTAAAATATAGTTGAGTTCTTTGCAGAAAATTGAGTTCTTTGATAAAATAAAAAATTATTTCCTATTTTATATTCTTTTAATTTAGTCCTCTTCACTAAAATATAATTGAGTTCTTTGCAGAAAATTGAGTTCTTTGATAAAATAAAAATTATTTCCTATTTTATATTCTTTTAATTTAGTCCTCTTCACTAAAATATAATTGAGTTCTTTGCAGAAAATTGAGTTCTTTGATAAAATAAAAAATTATTTCCTATTTTATATTCTTTTAATTTAGTCCTCTTCACTAAAATATAATTGAGTTCTTTGCAGAAAATTGAGTTCTTTGATAAAATAAAAAATTCTTTCCTATTTTATATTCTTTTAATTTAGTCCTCTTTACTAAAATATAATTGAGTTCTTTGCAGAAAATTGAGTTCTTTGATAAAATAAAAAATTATTTCCTATTTTATATTCTTTTAATTTAGTCCTCTTCACTAAAATATAATTGAGTTCTTTGATAAACCGTTGTACTAAAAAAAAAACAGAAATTACATAGCCAGCAAGAGACAAACAAGCTAATAACACGGTCAACTATTCCGATTTGGACACGAGCGAGATGTATGGCCCGGGTTCCTACACCATCCGCACCGCTTACTTTGGTTGGTCGGTTCTCGGATATCCATATTGTTGCGTATTCTAGTCGAGGAAGGTCGACCTTTTGGTTTGCGCCTCAATTTTCTATCTGGCAACAGCTTATACGGTGCACGCGATACCGATGGCCACTTACGTTCATCTGGGACTGGTGGGAATACGTGTCTCCACACGTTGTACATGTTTTCTAATTTGTACACTTCGTCGACATAGCTCATGGGATCAATATGGAGATTCTGACAAGCCGCAAGTACATGAGCACATGGGTAACGAAGTGCATCAAATATCCCACAGTCGCATGTCCTATTTGTCAAGTGTACACGATAATGACCGCCAACAATACCTTGGTTGGGTCTGTCAAACTCCGTGACACGAAACCATAGGCTGTCGCGATCATGACATCTTTGTGTGTGCATGGTGTTCGCACGTGCCTTCCCACGATTAATTTGTTGCAAGACCTTACGGCTCCATACATGGCCTCCTTCCATTTGCCTCTATAACTTTTTTGCTCTCTTCGGAAATAGTGCCGCTAACCGAAAATATGTCTCTCGCACAACTGCTGTAATCGGCAGATGACGGGTTCCTTTCAGAACAGAATTTATGCATTCGGCAAGGTTTGTGGTCATATGCCCATATCGTAGGCCACCGTCATATGCTTGTGTCCACTGTTCGAAAGGAATATTGCAAAGGTAGCTTGCGCCTTCGGCGTTATCTGAGCGCAAACTGGCCAGCATCTCGTGAAAACGGTCTTTATTGATCTCATACCCTGCTAATATACGTTGATAGCGAATATTACATACCACTCTTCAATTGCGAATAAATTGAATATATCAAAAGAAATTTTATTATTAGATATTTCATACCCATATCGATCACTTGCCGTTTCTCTCTTTTAGATCGATGTTGCCCATAGTAGTTGGATGCGACATGCCTCAGGCAATATCGATGGTGTGTGCGATGCCACATGCTTCCCTGGCGTTCTATTGCCGCAAGTATTCCAGGGCCCCGATCCGATATAACGATATGTCGGGTTGGGGCAAACATGCCTCCTTAACCTGGATAGGAAGAAGTCCCAATCATCAGCTGATTCCCCCGGTGTTATTGCGAACGCAATCGGAAGGATTCTCCCACACCGTCTTGTGCCACGGCTAGCAATAGCCGATTGCGTATATCTACCATACATGAAGGTACCGTCAATTTGTACCAATGGCTTGCAATATGTAAAAGCATCTCGGCATTGCTTAAATGTCCAGAACAGACGCTTGAACACTGCGCATCCACGGAGCAGACGATCGTTGTAGTACGCCGGTTCCGTTTCAAGGTCTGTTGTGCTGCCTGGGACATACCTCTCCAGCACCTGACACCACTGCCACACTTCATTATATGAAACGTCCCACCGACCGTGCAATTTTTCCAACATATACGCTTGGCTATCAAGCCTTTCGTAAGAGGGCGTGTACCCCATTTGGCTACGAATATTGCCAATTAAGGCCCGATCTTTGTAGTTACGGGATCGGCCTTCACCGTCGGGATTATTAAATCAGCCAACATGTCTGAATCCATCCTTGGATGATCTTCTGTTACACCTGTCAATGAAGTACGTTAAATAATGCAACATTACATAATATTAGTCTTATTCGAAATCATTGAACACATAGTGGTGCTTACTGCAGAAGTAAGACATGTATGCGGACCTTTGTACTTTTTCACCTCCCACATACTGTCCTTTTCCTCAACGACGCCATGATTTTCCATGAACATGTGCCGTCTTGCACCGCACACTTTGCCTCGTACCTATCGAGCTTTGATTTAACCATAGTGTAGTTAACCACATTCACGATCTTTGTATTGTTTCAATGCAAAGAAGAAAAGTATTCTTGTTGGAAAAGCGGTTACCAACTTCTAATTGATCCGAATCCAACAAAGAATTTATGCGGTCACGCGCGTTCGGTGTGGTAGTTCAGAAACTCCAATGCATCATCTTCGGATAGATCGACATTATGCATGCGCTTGGAGGTGAGTATGCCCCGAATAAGCGGATCTTCTTCTTCTTCGCCGTCGAACCGCCTCAACGCTTCTTGGTACAATTGGAGCGGGCTCCGGTTCGAAAATAATCCAACTTCGCACCATCGGCCCCGCTCCCGAGGTGGATCCACATCGGATTCATCATCCCATCCTCCATAATCTGCGCAACAAAGCGAAGGCCCTCTTTGGTGCATGTCGTCGGTAACAACGAGGGCCCTCATCGGTGGATGTCGTCGGTAATACATCATCCCTCCTTAAACATCTTTCGTAACGATCCCAATCGTATGTGGATTGCCATCCACTAGAAGTTGATGACCTCCCCAATACGTATTTACGTCATCCGACGCCGAATGACGAATATGCATGTCCCATCCACCAACCGAGTGTCGTGCGGGGTTATGTTTTCCATACTACCACCGCACACGGGCACTTCGTGTTTTGCCTCCCACTTACTGCAGAGTGTCGACTTGGGGTCGTGTATTCCCCTCGAACGATACTAGATGTTGAGGTCGCAACGGATCACTTGGAGATGAAAATTCCACATATACCTCGATATAGGGTGAACCATCGGCAAGATGAGTCTCCACCATTGCCTCAAGGCTCGAGGACCTTTGATGTCGAATGAGTCATATCTCACCGGATCAACCAAGCACAAAATCTATACTTAATAGATGAACTTTCATTAGCATTGTTCGAATATTTTACGCCTAATTCTTTTTGCGAAGTTCTACCAAATCGACGTTCGATTAAAACTCAATCGCTACTGTGTGTTCTCCGATAAGAAAACAACACCATTTTCGGTGTCACGCACTTCACCATCGTAGTAAATAACAAAGATTAATACGTTCACTCATTGCAAGTGGGCCGGTGTAAAAAAGTAAAATTATTGTACTAAAAATCACACTAAGTTCAATTCCCAGGAAAGAGAGGTGGATCACAAGGATCACTTAAGTACCAAGTCTTTCCTAGCCAGAATATCCCTCAATCGTAATTTAATAGCACAATAAATAACTACGATCACACTCACAAGATATGAAAAAATTTTGCCTACGTCTTCGGGCACTAACAAATATATTTCACTCCAAAAATACAAGTGAAAATTTACAAATAGGGAGAGAGAGAACAATGCCTTAAGTAGAGAATGGCAAATTGTGGGATGAAGAAAATGAGAAATGGTTAGGCCTATTTATAGTTGAGGTTTAGGGATCAAACTTACAAAGTACCTATTCAAATAGGGACCAATATTGCAATTACCCCATACCAATTTTCACATCACATCAACTTTCGGTGCCTAATTTTGGAGCCATTTTCTTCCCACTTGCTGCCACCATATTTCCCGGGAAAAAAGCCTAAAGCGCGTCCCCGGGGGAGCGCTTTAGGCCACGTCGTGGCAGCGCCCACGCTCCCGGGGGCGCTTTTTAGCGCAGACTCCAAAAACGCTACTGACGGGGACGCGATTTTGGGGGAAATTGCCCTTTCCGGTCATTAATTTTCAACCCTATACTTTCCGGTAATTTTTGTTATTTTTTGGTATTTTCTGGAGTTTTGCCCCAAAAGAACTGTGTTTAATTATTTGTTTTTTTTAATAACTCATTTAAATTAAAATAAAGAGGAGATTTTATATAGATGTGTATATTAATAATTTTTGTCTTTAAAAATTGATCCTTATTTCATTAGTTCTTAAAAATTAAAAATTTTAGGGTCATATATAAACTTTACACTCAAAAAAAAATTTAAAATCTATCAATTTAGGGTTAAGTTGACATTATTGTTGCTGTGCAAAAAATGCTTTTAAAAAATTGTGTTTGAAAAAATACTGTAAGGAAATTACTATAAAAAGTGTGATTTATTAATTTAATGTGTTTAGCATTATTGAAAAAAATTATTGTTGATTGAAGGTCAAAATGCCCATATTAAAATTAAAAAATTCATGTAATAACTAGTGTTAATAGTTCCACAATAACAATTACTATTAAAGTTAGGGTCAACTACATTAATAGTCATTCAACGATAATTTTTTTTTTTTAGTTATCCAATTATCTTAGACTTTTGAGTAATTCTATTTTTACGTTAGTCAGTTGGTGACAAAAAATGAAATTGAATAATTAAATGATTATTTTATAATTTTTCATAGTTAGATGATTAAAAAAAGAAAAAAAATAATTAGATAACATTTATTATACTTTACCTTTAAAATTAAATTAAATGGTATTTATATAATTTAATTTAATTATCTAAGTCATAGATAGTAGTAATATTATAGCAATTACTATTAAATTACTAATAACAATTACTATTTATGCAAATTAAAAAAATTAATATGAGTGAATAATATTTTCACATCCCAAACCCACTACACTTAAAAGCTTGGCTCTAAAAGCATTTTTTTTCAAAATTAAAGTAATTTCGTATTTTTTATATAATTAATATTTTAATAATTCAACTTTTACAAATTAAATTCTCATTCAAAAAATTACACAAAAATAAATAAGTTGAACAATTTAAAGATGAAAAAACTTTTTAGTTTTACATTATTTATCCAAAAACAAAGTGGTTTTAATATTAAGGAAGTTTCCGTGTAAACAATTTAAAATTAAAATTAATAAAAACATAAATATTTTTATAAGAGAATTTATCACTTGAATCTGGTATGAATTATAGATATAGATGAAATGGTTTATGCCAATCAATTTGGCAGTCAAAGTCAGAGAATAAGAGGGTGGGTAGGTCACTTCATTTTCTTTAGCACCAATTACTGACAAAATTTTCTCTTTCCATTTTTGTTTCAATAACTTTCACTGCACATTCCTCATTTTACTCTTACCGCGTTCTCGACTCTCTTCTTCTTTTCTCACCATCTCTTCCTTTCCTTTCTCTATATTTCTTCATAACAGAACACCATTCATCACTCATCATATCTATATTAATCAGTCTCACAGCAAAGAAATGGTGAGTGTATTCTCCCATCACTAACTGTTGCTGTCTCTTTTTATATTGTTTTTTGATTTAATGTTAGTTTTTCTCTCATGGTTGGTTCCCAGGAAAATTTAGATTTTTGAGTATTGTATTTATTGCATCACTGATATTCTCAGGAAAAGAACAGGCAGTAAAGCTTCTTGGGTTAATATATATGGTTTTTGCTTAAACTTTTTTACTGTTTCATGAATTCAACAACTTTATAGTTGGTGTCGAAATTAATATGTTTCCCAGATTGTGAATTGATTGCATCGTTGCGTATCCATGGAATTTGAGTAATTATTAAAGCAGCAAAACTTGGAATGAATTGTTATTTGTAGGTGGGCTACGGGATATACATAAAGAAGGAAAGAGATTGGGTTAGAAGCCTTGTGGAAAGCGAGTTCTTTGGGGTTTGTGTTGAACATCAAAACCTGAGAAAAAATGAGAAAAACGTGTTTTGCATCCATTGTAGTATTGGGTTTTGCAGGCATTGTAAGGCTCACACTCACCATCCCTCCTTTCAGATCTGCAAATATGTCTATCAAGATGTTGTTCGTCTTCAAGAAATCCACGAACTTCTCGACTGTTCGAAAATTCAGGTTTTATTTCTCTTTTTTTATTTGTCATAGCTACCTGGGTGATTATGGTTATCTCTATAATTATTTCCCAATTTTAATTTTTTTATAATTCCCACAAAAATCTGGGTTTGGTTGAATCATGTGACAGACATACAAAATCAATGGTGAGAAAGCTGTACATTTGAATCCTCGGCCTCAAGGTAAAGATGCCAAGCCATGCACAAAATCAAAAACTGGTGCTGCTTGTGAAATTTGTGGAAGATACCTTCAAGACCCTCCTAATCGTTTTTGTTCCATTGCATGCAAGGTAATTTCACTTTTAATTCTCCGACTGACATAAGTAATAAAGTGACCAATGCCTGAATCCGAGTAATTAATAATATTGAAATGGTCAGGTAACGGCCGTTGATTTGAAGCCTAAAGACCCAAGTCAAAAACTGGAGTTGCCAATACAAGAGCTTGCAGATAAACTTTCCTGGAAACACAGTCAAAATGCAGAAACAAACTCGGAAGAAAAGCAATCCACCATCTCGTCAACCGATGTTTCGGAGGAGATGAAACCATGTTTAAGCACAAGTTTAAAGCCTAGGAAACGAATGACCAAAAGAAAAGGCATTGCCCATAGATCTCCTCTCACTTGATACTCAAACAACAGAAATCCATATAGCTATATAACAGTTGATATATAGGTAGAATTTCGAGGAGATGAAACCATGTTTAAGCACAAGTTTAAAGCCTAGGAAACGAATGACCAAAAGAAAAGGATTGCCCATAGATCTCCTCTCACTTGATACTCAAACAACAGAAATCCATAGCTATATAACAGTTGATATATAGGTAGAATTTCAACTGCATTTTTAAATTATTCCTCCTCAGATATTGTACAATATAGGATAGAAAATGGATGAAATGTTAGATTGTGAAGCATTAAGTTCCATTTTGAATATTTTTATGTACCACTTTTTAACAGATCTTGTTTTCATGTGTTTTTTTAAATCCCAGACATGATTTAATTATCTTAGTCATGTTTTAATTAGTGTTGTATATTAAGCATGGGTTGTAATGGACCAACTGCTTGTCTGGATCTTTGTCGGTATAAGGACTGGTGTTTATTTTCGTCTCATATCTGTTTTTGGGACCCCATCTCCTTTGATTATGGCAGCAACCTCTAGTTTTTTCCTTTTTTTTTTTTTAAATATAAGTAATTAAAATAAAAAAATCAAATAACATAAAGACCTTAAAATTTAAACAATTCTTATTACAATCCACTGTCTAGAAACTCAATTTTTTTTTAAAAAATTGAATGCATAAAAATAAAAAATTATTAATTTCGAAAAAAAATTATTAAAGTTGTAAAAGAAATAAAATTTGGAAAATTAATAAGTAAAAATTTATTTAATTAAAATTAAATTAAACTGAAAAATATAGTTGATATAGATGAGTGTATAATAAGATTTTGCTATCTTTAAAATTTAATGACGTCACTATTTTATTGAATCTTAAAAATTATACTATTTTATTGAATCTTAAAAATTATACTTTTTAAAATGACACTAATATGAATTATTCCTTAATAAAATATATGAAAATTATTATTTTTATTTGTACTTCAATTTCAAATAAAAATCATTTATAGTATTATAAAAAAATTCAAAATATTAAATTTGTTGATAATAAATAATGTATATATATTTAGAAATATCCATTATTTTTTTCAATATTCAAATAATAAGATAAATACTTTTTAGCACCTTTGAATACATGTTCTACTCACGATATCTTACCTTAACAATAATATTAATATTAATTAAATCTAATAAATAATATTTTTTAAACAGTCAAATTATTTCCAGTCTCCTATACAGCAACAAACAGAGTACTGTAGGAATAGATCAGATATGATATATTTGGTCCATGGTGTGAAACATTAAAATCACTTCACAATCTTTGAATCACGAAAACATGATATGAAATCTGTGCCATAAGTGGTGGTAGTCCCGCACGTTATTATTATTATTTTTATTATAGTAAAAAAATAAAATTATAGAAGAAAGAAAATGTTCCCGTAAAAATAACGTGTGAGAATAAGGTCTCAAAGGGGTGGGTTGCAAAATTTTATATATTTTGATGTTAATTATTTTCACTTATGAAGTGAGTCACATAATTTTATTATTTTCATTTTTTTTAAAAAAGATTTAGATGTTATCTAGAAATTAAACTTGTTAATTAAAATTTTTACCCCTGTTTTGAGAAAAGTCCAAAAAGGAAGTTAATAAACAAGAAGAAATTGGAGATAAAAATGCAGAGCCTTTAATTTCAAAAAATAATATAAAAAGATAGAGAAAAGGAAGGTTTGAAAGTAATTTGTTATATGGGATCAATATGCTAAATTAATTCCATTAAAATTAATGTAGGACAAAAATCTCAATAATACCAAAAAAAAAAAATTAATAATGGAAAAGGGCCGGTTTGAAAAATATTTACGGGAAATGGCCATTTCCCCCCAAAACGAGTCCACGTCAGCGCGTTTTGGGGGGAGAAGACAGAAAAGTGCGCCCCTAAGGACGCACTTTGTGTCCACGTCAGCAAAGCGCGCCTACGTGGACGCGCTTTGCTGACGTGCCACAAAGCACGTCCACAGAGGCGCGCTTTAGCCCATATTTAAAAAAAAAAATTATTCTCGAATTTTTTAAAAGTTACGAGAATAAACCTTTATAAAGGCTCAAAATGACAACACCATTTTTTTCAAGGTGTCATCAATTAATAAGGAAATATAACTTACAAAGAAAATCTTTATATAGACCCAAAGTCTCATTTCCCTTATTTTCTTGAGCAAAATGGGATATGAGATATGTGTATATATAGACTCATGAATAGTTTTGCAGCTTGTTCCTAAACAATGTGGGATTCCTTCCTCTTTTAACTAACAACATGAGATGACATGCTACACTATATTTGATTTTTTTTTACAAAATAATTTCTCTTTTTTTATATTTTGTTAACATTTTCTTATATTATAAAAAACAAGAAACAAAACAACTAAAATATATTTTTTGCAAATCTAATTATAATTATAATTATATTTATATTATATTTATTATATTTAATAGCAGTATAAATTATTATTTATATTATATTATATTTAATAGAGTAGAAGTCTTGAGTCTTTTTCTACCAAAAGAAAATGTTTTTTTATTATTATT
Organism: Gossypium bickii; assembly: GCA_025503065.1. Taxonomy (NCBI): domain Eukaryota; kingdom Viridiplantae; phylum Streptophyta; class Magnoliopsida; order Malvales; family Malvaceae; genus Gossypium; species Gossypium bickii. The sequence continues at coordinate 98,326,663 of CP106716.1, forward strand.
AATTTTAATTTATAATTGAATTTAAAAATAGTATGAAATTTAAGGTGATTTTTATTAAATATAAGAGTACCTTAATTTTAGTTTGTATCTGACTATAAAAGTAAAATTCGATTAAGCTCAAATTAAAATTTTTAAACATTAATTACAAATTGACCGTGATTAAAGTTTTCGCCTACTACTCAAATGAAATAAGTTTAAACTTTATCCTCCCTTCATATTTATACTGCATTCTAAAAAAAATTCATATTTATAAACATTTAATTGTTATTCAGGGATTTCGATTATTTGATTATTGTTTTCAATGGACTGTTTTGTTAACTTAAAAATTAATTAATTATTTTACAAGTATTTTTTTGTAATATTTTTTTAAGAAAATACTTAGTAAAATTTGTTAATGGAAAAGCGAAAAAACTTAAGCAGCCATTAAAATACCTATCACCCTTAAATTAGCTCCATACTTAATACTAGCGTTTGATTCAGTTTTATAAAATTTGATTTTTTTTTTCAGTTGTTACTAAAATACATTTAATTCAAGTTAAAAAATTATAATATATACAATCGAATCGAATTGAACCGAATCGAATCGAATCAAATTTTATTTTATTTTTTATTTAATTTAATATCAATTTTTAATTCATAGTAATCAGGTAGGAGCTGCTCTATACTATCATATACTACACTCAACAAACCGAGGTGGTATAAATCGACGGGCAAAAGTTTGATGTAGTAATATAATTATAATTAGATTTGCAAAAAATATATTTGAGTTGTTTTGTTTCTTGTTTTTTATAATATAAGAAAATGTTAACAAAATATACAAAAAGAGAAATTGTTTTGTAAAAAAAAAAAAATCAAATATAGTGTAGCATGTTATCTCATGTTGTTAGTTAAAAGAGGAAAGAATCCCACATTGTTTAGGAACAAGCTGCAAAATTATTCATGAGTCTATATATACACATATCTCATATCTTACTTTACTCAAGAAAACAAGGGAAATGAGACTTTAGTTCTATATAAAGATTTTCTTTGTAAGTTATATTTCCTTATCAATTGATGACACCTTAAAAAAAATGGTAAATACGGGCTAAAGCGCGCCCCTGTGGACGTGGACGTGCTTTAGGGGAAACAGCCCTTTCCTGTAAATATTTTTAAAACTGACCATTTTCCGTTATTAAATATTATTTTGCCCACTAATGTAACTATGAAACTACAAGCAACCATTCGGCTAGGAAGCTTTGCATTTTTTTTTTTTTTTTTTTTTTGTTTAAACCTAAAATTATCTGAAAAAAAAATAAAACCTAGAAATATAAAGTGGGAAAATATTTCATCAGTCCCTGTTCCACTTAACAAACAATGCCACGTGTCGCTCATTTAATGAGCTACGTGTCAATTTCTGATACATTCTAACACGGAGTACCAAAAGACAAGATGGGAAAGAGTACAGGTATTAAAATAACAAATTAAAAGTACAGATGCCACATTGATAAATTTGTCAAAGTACAGGGGTGAAACTTGCTATTATATAAATAAAACTTGGAATCTCAGCCCATTTCCGGGGAAAGGCTGATTATTATCCGTTTTCTTACTGTTGAAAGTTAAACAAAAAGGTTAAAACTCAACGCGTTTTATGCTCATAAAGACGCTTTTGCCCCTATCTCTATCACAATCCGATTCCATCCAAGCTACATTGTTCCATTGATATCGTAGGTTTCTTTGTGAATCTTCTTCTTGGGCATTCTTTCTCCAATCATGTCGGTGAGTTTTTTTCTTTACCTTCTTTTCTTCTTTTTTTTTTTTTTAATGTTTTTAATGAATGGTGACCCTTTGTTTAGTTAGATCCAACAACTTATTCTTTATGGGGTGTTAAAAAAAAAGACTTACTGAAAGAGAATTGTGGGTTTTGCTGTGTTTGGTTGCTGGGAAATTATAGGAAAAATGAGACCGTAAATGCTGGGATTATATTGTAGTTCTTCGGGTTTTTAGACTCCACCTTCGTGGGGTATGAAAACAGCTTCGATACAAAGGTTCAGTTGGAGATACTTCCTTTAGTTTTTTTTCTTTTTCTTTTTGAAGCAAAACTTGGACCTTATGAACTGATATTGAAAAATTATGAATTGCCCTGTGAAAATTGTAATTTTGATGTTTTTACCCAAAAAAAGATCGTAGGTTTTCCTCTTATGTTGTATGACATTGGAGTTTGATGATCATTTTATAATTACTTGTGTGGATTTGCCTTACATTTCATGCTATTTCTAGTTTATGAATCTTGTTTTGTAGTTTTTAATGCAATGTTTGAAACATGATTCGTTGATATATGATTTAATTACAATTGATGTTTTGTTTCCAAGCATTATAAGCATATTCAGCATTGTTTCTGTTGATGTGGCAATGACTAGTGAGCATTTTCCTTTGGTAAATTATTATCTGTATTCTGCTTTTACTTGCCATCTATATTACCCCGACTCCGGTGCATTGGATATGGGCATATTCAATTGTTTAAAGTTTTTCCATATATTTGGAGGATCCTTGGAGGGTTATATGCCCATACCATGTCCGAATATGCATCGGATACCAGATACTTTAAGAAAAATGAAGAGCCAGGCAATGTAGCTTTCCGTGAATCCTCTGGTTGAATATCTTACAATTGTAATTGTGAGCCCGGTTTTTGTTTATGTTTGTGGTGTTCGTTTAGTATATCGATGTCCATCATACCTGTCCCGTGCTATTTAGCTCAATATTTCATTTTTTTCCAAGTAGAACTTCTCTCTTTTACACCTTACTGATTGTGGCATATGCAGGTCACGTTGGATCATATGGATCTCAGTCTTGGAGCAGTACCACATACAAATGCTACAACGAACTGGATGATCAATGTTTCGGATGTGAGGAAAAAATGTTTTTATTATTTTTTTCGGTTGGTGCAATTAACAATAGAGCTCTGTTGATTATTATTTCCTATAGTTAAACCTCTTTTAGACTTCTAAATTAGATATTTACATTTGCAGCTTTTTTATAATAGCATTTAGTATCGAAAAATCCGTGAATTTTTGCCCTCTCGCACACTATTTTTGGGTTGAGAAGAGTATAAATTAACTTAACTTTTACCTCTTCGTTTTTCGAAAGATTTTATACATATCATAACAAGTTTTTATCTTGAAATGTTTTGATGAGTATGACTGTTATGATATCCACTGGCTGTAGAACTCGAAAACAAAGCAAGCAGGTTCATATTTTAGCTATATGTTGATTTAATTGCAAATTAAGGTATCAAAAGGTTGAGTTGTGAAATTAAGATACTTGAATCAATTCAACATGTAACAAACATCAAAACCTGCTTGTGACGTATTCGAACTTTATCACCATTATATAGGAATAATAATCAGAAATTCTAAAAGCAGTGATCCTTGTTATAAAATGCAAGCATAATTTGTCTGCTCTTTTGTTCTGCACAGATAAGAACAGTTAAGGTCAGTAATATCTCACCATCTGCTTCAGAGAGGGATATCAAAGAATTCTTTTGTTTCTCTGGTGACATTCAGTATGTTGAAATGCGAAGGTGAGTACCGTCGATTGGAGTGCAACTGAGTTGTTTCGGGAAGTGGTGCTTAAGATTGTGATGAATTTTTCAGGGAGACCGGAAATGCTCAAGTCGCTTATGTTACCTTCAAAGAGTCGCAAGGAGCGGATACAGCAATGCTGTTGACTGTATGTTAATCAGTGAGATTAAATTTTTATGCTTAAATCTCCTCAGCAAATCTTACACTTGATAGTATCGAAGGACAAAAGCTAAATTGTTTTGACTCTTCATTTTTTTCTTGAAATACTCATGTCCAACACATATCCAGACATGGGAATCGAGAAATGATTCTCAGAGGACTCTCCAAATTCATTAAAATTTTGGCAAAGTTAAGCATATCCATGTCAAACACATAACTATATTCGACAGTCTCTTTGAGTCCAAGTAACATAGGGTAAAAGCGTTACCAAAGGCAGTGAGATATCTTGAAATATTAGCTTTAATGCTTTATGAATTTTGAAACGATAGGAAACTTGAAACATCTGGAAATAAATTAATAATGTTTTTGCATGATCAAACCTATTTGAAGACATCTTTCAAAAAGAGAAATCGGAAGCGAAGAGTCAAACTTGACTCAAAGTTTAAAGGTCTGTTCTTTGCAAACTTATATCAACATTGTCTTTGTTGTATCTTAAAAGTTAAGGGGGTTCTTGTGAGAGAATCACTATCCGAGTCCTAATGGTAAAACCTCGAATATGCAGCTGTACATGCTTTCTTTCTACTTATTTGAATTGAGTGCTCATTTTGATTAATGCAACTTATTCGTTGATTCAGGGAGCTACAATAATTGACTTTTCAGTCAATATCTCACCGGCTGAGGATTATGAGCTACCCCCCGGAGCTCTCCAATCTAACGTAGTATAGTTCCTCCTTTAAACTGTATCAGACAGCTTTTATCTCTATAGGATGATCGATGCAGTACAACACGTCACATGACATGCATCAGTGAGAAAAATACCTATATTTAGTTGTCTCAATATGTTTATAACCCTTCTATCGTGCTTTTAGCTTGTGGGAAAATGCTAGAGTCTATGTTTTGTTTTTGGATGCATATATTAATTATGCCGGTAGCTACACCTACTTACTTCCAGATACTATTATAGCAAATGTATGATCACTCGTATTTCAAAACTGTTGCTTTGATTCTTTATCATATTGAACACATATTTATGAGAACACAACAACTAAATCTTTTGCTCTCACTCGAGTAGTCTTATTTGTATTTTTGTGCTTATATCTATTTGCAAGTCATGTTTTTCTCAAGCATTCATTAGAATTTGATGGAAAGAAATGACTGCATATTTGCTGTCTTATGCTTAAATCATCATTTTACGGTTATCTTTATGAAGGAGAAAAAGCCAGATGCTATGGATTCTAATGTGAATAAGGCTGAAGATATGATGAGCACGATGCTGGCCAAAGGTTTTATCTTGGGAAAGGATGCTATCAGCAGGGCAAAGGCATTTGATGAACGGCATCACTTGATTGCAAATGCCTCTGCTGCAGTCACTTCAATTGATGAGAAAATGGGTCTGCGTGAAAAGTTTAGCATCGGGACAACCGTTGTAAATGAAAAGATGCGAGAGATGGACGAGCGGTTCCAAATGTCCGAAATGACGAAATCTGCATTGGCTGTTGCTGAGCTTAAGGCAAGTAGTGCAGGAACAGCCATCATGAGCAACCCTTATGTATCCACAGGAGCTTCGTGGCTTTCAAATGCATTCAGTGTAGTTGCGAGGGCAGCAGAGGACGTGAGCATGTTGGCAAGGGAGAAGGTCGAAAAGGCTGAGGCAGAAAAAAAGGACATTATTTACAAGGAGAGAACAGGGATCATCAATGACTTTGCTCATCTCCATCTCGATGAAACTTCATCACCAAGCCTATGATAGTTCCGACTCGTTGATACAACCGATAGCAAACTGTAAGTATGGAATGATATGATTGCTTTTGAATTTTTTCAATTTTCCCTTTAATGCCTTGATTCTTTCCATCCTTGCTTGTTGTACAATACACTGTTATAAGGGATTATGATTGATTCTAATAAATTTCAAATATAGAGTTTGTGTAAAATATTTTATTATTTGTCTTTTTGTTCTTTGGTACATATTTGTTGTTCTTCTTTTGAAAAGCTTTTAATAATAATAATAATAATCAATTGATTATTATCCTTTTAATAAATGGATTCGTTTTTCAAAAAGGGTTTATTTGTATTTATTTATTTTATTACATCTTAAATATGATGCATGTTCTTTGAACTTCATTCCATTGAATTTATCAAATAATTTTGTAAAAGTATAGATATAGTTTTTAACTTCTTATTTATTTGCCTTAGTTTATATTCACATGGGATTGAACTCTATACCCAAGGGATTGACCCCTTTTTAAGAGGTCCATCTTTTCTGTTTTGGTTAACTTTCGGTAGCTTTCAGAACGTATCTAAAAAGAGGGAAAATATTTTCAAATAGAAAAAAATGGTTAATTTCTCATTGACAAGTTAATTTTTATTTTTTTTTTAAAAACGCCAAACATTGTAAAACTTTCAAAATCGAAATTATTTTAGTTTAAAGTTGTTTCTTTCTTTAAAGAAAAACGCCAAGTTGATTTTAATGATTATGTTGGAACAGTTGTAACTTAAAAAAAAAAAAAAAAAAACTCGTCTTATATAACTATATGAATTCTCTTAAATTTATTCTAATTAATTTTAATTAAGTTTAAATTTTGTTATTCAATTAAGTGCTTTTAGTAGTTCCTTCTATGGATATGTTATTAAAAAAATAAAATCTGTCTTCCTTATGTATAGTATTACAAAACTTTTTCAACATACTGATTATACTTACTATTCCTGCACATGCAGAAAAAAAAATCACATTCGCTTCGGCTACAATTACTTACAACTTAAGACTGATGTCCTTCAACTATCCTAATCTTATTATTCCGGTGAGGTTGAGGTGGCAGTGGGGGCAAATTTAGTAACCTGTAATCGGTGGTTTGATAAGGCTTTGCTGACGTCTTGTAACCCACCTTCCCATGTGATGGAGGAGGAACAAGGGTAATAGCAAATGATGTTGGGATTCCTTTCTTTTGCCACTATGCTACCTTATATACTGTACCAACCAGTCCAAGCTCTGTTTAGTCAACGTTATCAGTAAATCTTAATGTAATGAAATCAGTGATAAATATGAAGCAGAGCAGCAACATTTTTAGGCATTATAACGATGTAATAGAATATTATCTTTTATAGCAATACTATTCCATTGTGTATTACTAGTCTTACCTTCATGCATTCAGGCAAATCATTATCTTTGGTTCTCATATGAATCTGCAATAAGCACAGGTAAAAGTTATCTGAATCTTTGACACTTTTTATTGACAACATCGGAACATAAGGACGTTTTCGCATGAATTTGGATACCATATAATATATATACGATTAATTCAGGTCAATGAGTCATTTATGCTATGTTTTTTACCTCAATGACTTGGTGGTACAGTCCATGTTGGTTGCTATCCATGGAAGCCATGATGACGACCCCAGCGGCAACAGTTGAAGGCCAATAACGTAGCTGTTCATGGTCTGACAATGCAAGCACTGCCAGGTACTTGGCCCTTTTTTCAACATCTGCATCGGCCTTGGCTGCTTTCAGATAGAACCTAAGGATGATTTTTTGTAGATAAAATCTTGGTTCAGCACTTGTATAATGTTGTCTAGGATCTTTCATTAGAACAAAATAATAATAAAAAGAAGTGTACCATAAGAAGTTATAGATGGTAGGCAGGAAACATTGGAAGTTAAGAACCTCCATCACCAGCCATTCCATGGCCACCACTTCATTTCTGCTGTACTTGTTGGTTCCTATGTAAATATTCTTTTGCCGCACACTGACATAGATAATTAGCCACAGGTTCACATCAGCCAAAACCCCTTTTTTTTTTTTTGCCAAAAGTTAGGTTCGTGGAAAGAGTGAATGGGACTAAGCTTATAACCTGTTGTAAGGCTGATTTTCTTCGATTCTGGTGGCCAATGCAAGGCAGGCTATTCCTACGATCTGAAGACTCCTTTTATTTCTGAAGAACCCTTTGCTTAAGAATCTGTCAAGCAAGCAAACGCCAAGGAAAATTGTCTCCTGCTGAAACTCCTTTGCAGTAGATTGCTGCTTATTCATAATTAGCAAACACGAATCATCTTTAACAACAGATTATCATTAAACAAGTTTACAATATATAATATACATTAAGTCACGCTACGGCCTAGTTAATAACAAAGACAGCCATAACAAAAAAAAAAAAAAAAAAAAGAGGAGCTTTTACGCCTAATCCATGGCCCAATCCAACCTTCATACATCGTCTATTACGTGGAATTGCTTTAAGAATCGAAAATCGAATTCCAATGCTTTTTTATCTTTTCTTTCTCTATTAGAACTTCAAACCATCTAACTCACCATCTCGATATAAAAGGACGTCAGCAACAGAGAATCGGGTTTAGCTCAAAACCACGAGTTGTTGGACGCCTTGATTAAGCCCATTGAACGAGTTTAATTTTACACACAAGTCTCATTCGGTTACAAGCTAATTTGGGTGAATACGCTCGCTATAGCACCGAAATTCCTTGCCACTGTAATTGAGAGCAGTCTATCACCCAACGGTTCAAACAAGATAAGATAGCCTTGGCCAATGCGAAGCAATCCAAGGAAAGCGAACTAACTGTAGATTATTCGAGTAACGACTCAACTTTCATGAACGTAATGAGTGGTAGTATGTCTTTTCATGGTCTAAAATGGTGATGTGTCGCAATTTGATTCAATTACACAGTGCTCGTGAAAAATCGTCAATGCAAAGAACATCTAAATGTACTTCTTTGCTTTGATTCAAGCTTATTTTCAAACGTGTTCAGAAAAATTAACCAAAAAAAATGACTGACCTCAACAATCCAGCGGATCATGAAAGAACGTTGCTGGAGAATAAGATCGCCGTAGTCGGTCATGAATCGGTATTCCTCGGCATAATCATGCAAATAAACTTGTCGTCTCTCTCTGTCCCTCAACCTTTTGTAACTCTCCTCGTCTTCCTCATTTTCAAATCTCGCCAACTTAAAAAGAAAAAAAAAAAAAAACAACACAAATCATTAAATTAATTCAAATAAAAAATTCAACATATAACTGTAAAAAAGACTTGAGTAGACTTATTACTGTGGAATTAAGTTGACGCTCATCTTCAGCGTGCGAAGTAAATTTAGGATCTAAATGAGAGGATGATCTGGAGAATTGTTGTTTGAACTCGAGAAAAAGAGAGTAAGTGGCTGAAGTCGGAGAGTCATTTGTTGATTTCTCAGAGAATTGGCTTCCGGAATCATAAGATAGTAAAGGAGTATAATCTGAAAAATCTAAATCCGATGTTTCAGGGAAAAAATCTGTTTGCAACTCAGAGAACACGGTCTCGTGACTCGATGAGTAATCAGATACGAGTACGACTTCTTCCAATGAGAATTGTTCATTGCAAGCGAGATGTGAAGAATCTAAACCGGAGAAGCTCTTCGGCTTTTGGTCCACAACGGACTTCGAGTTCGAAACGGTGAAATTGGCGTCCACGACGTCTTTTACATTCTCTTTGATTGCAGTGTCTAAATTCGAAGTTGAGGAGTATTCAAAGCCGGAAGTCACAGAAACGAGGTCGTTTTCTTTATTCTCCGACGAGAGTTTTGAGATTTCATGAGGAATCAGCTCGACGCCGGAAATGTCAGATTGCGTAGCCGCTCCAAGAGAAGCAGAAACCGCGTCGTTTTTCTCAGTTTTCTCCAAATCTTGGCTTGCCTTTCTCAACTTAGAACTTCGTTTTCCAAAGGCAAGAAAATCAGTACCAGAATTGGATTCGACGCATGAAGATTCACTCACTTCAGCAGCTTGTTCATGTCCTTTGGCTTCTCGCTCCTTCTTGTAATACGATCTGGTGATCCTCCTAAACTTTGACTCTCCAATTCCTTCATTTCCTAAATTCTTCTTAGCTTTAGCTACACAGCCACCTTTGATTTCAGTGAACTTCCTCTTCTTCTGATTAGAAACACTGCATGAACCGCAAGAAACATCAATAACGTCGAAGTTGGAGCAAGAACCGAAATCAACGGAGAGATCAATGGTTTGGTTTTGGATAACAAAAGGAGCGATCTGAGAACGTCCTCGCCGAGGTCGCTTCGAACGGAGTTTCTTAATTATGAATATGGACGACGTTGCAGCCAGTGGTAGTGCCTCTGGTTCCATTATCTTTTGGTTCTTCGTTGATTTGATATTCAATTTCATTTCCAGTGATTTTGCTTAAAATTTGATTTAGGATTTTTGAAAAAAAAGTTTTGTTTGGAAATAGATGTTTGAATTAAGCAAAAGGTGGCGAAGGTGAAGTTGAAGCTATTCGGTTATGGACGTTGTGGGGGGGCGTAGTGGGACTGGGTCTGGTACTGGTACTGGTACGGGGGACTACTGCGTGATAGATTTTTTATATGCTGTGTGCGGCCTTACGTTAGTACCCACGAAGATGCATTTATACTAATGCTTTAATTAAATTGTTTTTCTATTCATTTTGGTATCCAATTAATGGTATAATTTTTGTAGTATCTAATTCAGTTTTATTAATTAATTATAATTTCTTATCAAATTAATTTTTTAATAATATATTCAACATAAATTTTACATAAACTTTAAGTTGGCATGGTTGTTTAGACTTTTCTATAAATATAAAATTGAATTAAGGTGTTAATTTTTATATAAATTTATAATGTCATTATTTCATATACTACTAGAATTTAACTTTTTTTTTATATTTTATGTTTGTTCTAGGTTTTAGGTTCGAAGTTAGTGATTATTCCTCTTAGTAATGACATTTTCAAGATTCACTGTATTTTCTTTAGAGGTGCAATATGCTCAGGAGAAATTAACATTTGGTTTTAACCAAAAAAATTGACGCGATAGGTTGTTTCAATTTCGATTTAATCAGATGAGGCGGGTTGGTCAATTTTGACTTCGATTTAATCAATTTTGATGGTTGATTCTTGATTTTGTAATCTCGAAATCAAATTGATCGAAAAACCCAACTTATTTTATCTTATTTCTAAATCATTTAAAATATATTTATTTTTATAATATATAATAAATATATTACTATATAAATCCAGCCCAATAATTCTAAACCCAACTCAAATTGATGAATTTTTTTAATTAAAATCAATTAGGTCAGTTTTCTTGTGGTAAAATCAATTAAATTAATTTAAAAAATCCAGCGAATCGACTGATTCCTCCCCCAAATATGCTTTAGCATTACCCACTTTGCTGGTAGAAATTAAAAACTTTAAAAGATTAATAAGTGATATACATCCTAATATAGTGTACAATAAAATAATAATAAATTTCAAATGTTTCATTTAAACATGAAAAAAAATCCGAAATAATAATAATTATGAGATTTAACAAAATGCTAGTTAGCCACATTCATGATCAACCTGCTGCATGTATTCAGTATTTAGACATAGCGTAATGAAAAGAAGAAAAGAAACATATAGAAGTTTTATATAAATTAGACATAAGATAACAGGCAGCAAGGATGCGCGGCTATTCGAAATTTTATTTTTCTTCAAATATTTGTTTAAAACTGTGTCCAATACATATTTGAACACCAGTATAGAAATATGATTCTTAAAAGATATGAACAAAATTAAACAAAATTTGAACATAACTTGTATCAGACACAATTCATATGTTCTTTCAGAAGTTCTAAGTTCTGAGATATCTGCAATTGCCATCCATTTACCAGTTGGTTCAATCTCCACTTTTTGTGATTTCCTCATAATTTTGTAGTAAAAGCTCGAAACTACAAGTTTTTTCCAAAAGAGCTCCAGAACCTGATATCGCCATTCCCATACCAGAGTAAAGGGATCCGTCTTCATCTCGATTTCCATCATCATCATTATTCCCCTGAAAATCGTTTGCAAGAAGCTTTTCCCATGCACCATCATCGTGCAAATCCGGAGGAAGGAATGGTGTATGACTTTCATCCATAAGCGCTTTAACAAAATCAATATCCATCCAAAAATCTTTGGTTTCGGATTCATGAGGATTTTCAGAATCTATCATTGGTGCCAATACAGGCTTTGAAGTTTCGATTGTTGGTGGCTGATACCGGACTATCATATGCTCAGAAGCCACTGGTTCAGTATCCTCTGAAACTTGTTCTAGCATATTGTTTGCTTCAGTCATGCGCCAATTATTTTCTTTCGGTTGAATCAGTTGAACCAAAAATCCCGGGCTTTGCATCGCCATTATTAAGAATGACAACAACTGTTGCTGACTTTTCTCCATTCCTTGAAGACGATCCTTCAAGAGAAGCATCTTATTGTCTACAATCTGCTGGTACTGCCCAAGTTTAACTAATTCCTGCGTAAGAGCATTCTTATCGGTCTTCAAATTTTCAACTTCATTCCACAGCCTATTATTTTCATTGTTTTCGCATGATCCAGCAGAGTTCTCTGGCTGCTGTTGCTGCTGCAGAGACTTACGCTGCTCAGGTCCCTGAGAGTATTTCCGCCTAGCAATATTCTTCAGCAAGTCTTTTCGACCTCTGACAAATCCATCATTTGCAAATTCCCAACGATCGGTATCAATTTTTCTAAAACCCTGGAAAAACTTTCGAGTGTTACTACTTGTCAATGTCTTCAATAATGGTTAGTAATTCAAATAGAAAACAGCCAGGCATTACACCCCCCTCCTCCCCAAAAAAAATTGTATTCTAATGCAATCGGACAGATATACAGGCATGTACAATACACACGTACAAAGATGCTATAATTGCTCACTAAATCAAACTGCTTCATTTCTATCATAAGCAAATGTATCCTGAGTATCAAGATTTCTGGTTTATTAATCCACTAGTATTGCCGGTTGACAGAAATGACAAGAGGTACATAATATAGTTCAACTGTGCCTCTAATTATCTAATGATACTGCATCCATCTATGTTGCTTTGACTCTTATTATTTTTCGAAGCACCCATGTCTGGCACATAACCGAACATGGGTATGGGACATAACTCTCCATGAACCCTCTAGATACGCAGAAATACTTCAGAACAAAAATTGAACACCCCCTATCCAACACTTACGTCCAAGTAATATAGGTATAAGCTCATGTATCAGATACAAACTAAGCTGCCTACCTGTTTAGGCTCAGCATAAAACATTTAAATTCAGCATTTTACGGGCTAGTGTGATTCAAAATGTCAAATTAATGCCCTAGACAGCAAAATTCCGCACAAACACACAACTATTAAGGATTCCATTGTTTAAAACTTGCCCTAATCAAGCATGAATTAGTGAGAAACCTTCTAGTCCAGAAGCAATTATTTTAGTACATCATGTAAAAGTTCACGGTTACAACAACTATCAGTTGTAAACAAAGAGTTAACGAAGAAAATTCATTAGTCGACCAAGCCCAGCCTATATGTTCGGACCTTTATTTTCATATTCAATAGATTTAACTAATGAAAAGACGCTCTGAGGCTATTGAAACTCATTTGACGAATACTTCATAGTGGAACAGATCTAAAAGGGGCAAAAGTAGTTAAAGACTCTGCCTCTTTTACCACCTACAACAAAGTACAAAATCGAGATGAAAAAAGTCGAACAAAGTTGCATAAATACCTTATGACTATCTTCTAAATAATCATGAAATAAATCATTGAAAAAGTATCAAGAACTTAAATGAATAAATCGTTTCATTCTGCTAACACAAATAAGAACCAAATAGAGCAGGAAAAGGGCAGATGACTGTTGAAAAATAGCAGTTGGATAAAATAATTTCAACAACTTTTTCCGAAATCTAACCAAAAGGGCATTAGACAACATTTAGATGTTGCTCATTGTTAGAACTATGATATTAGCCATGAATGGCACTAAAGTGCCCTATCAACACAAAGAAATTCCTAATTTGAATGGCACTAAAGTGCCCTATCAACACAAAGAAATTCCTAATTTTAAAAACGGTATAGAGAATCATAATGATGATGAATACAAGGCAAGAATTTTAGAGTTCCATCGAAAGCTGACATTTACTATCTCTTTTAACATGTAGTCCTGAATTAGGCAGGACAATATCAGGATCCAAAGCAAATAATTCCCTTTTGGTACCAACAAGAAATTTTACACTGTGATTTCGATTGAATCGAATCATTCCCATGAAAATAAAATGATCAATCTAACAAAACTTAGTCATTGTCAAGCTTTGTTAGAGAAGTCCAACGAAGCCAACCATTTTTACTCTCATAAATCCAATCAATCAAACAAAAAAAGTGAGCAAACAAGAATCTCTACAAATTTAAATTCCAAAACTTGAATTCCCACTACTTAAAATATAACCCCAAGACTGCAAAGTGAACACCAAAATCCAACTCTCCCAAGCAAAGAACCAAACTCAAAACCACAAATAAAACAATATTAACAAAATCCCAAATATTTAAAATAATAAAAATTCCAGCATAGATGTACCAAGAACCCGATTCAGAACTCCAAGAACCCAAACACACACACCAAAAGGAAAGAAAGAAAGAAACCAATTTTGACGTGTTTTCAAAAGGAAGGAGGAGGAGGGTAGAGATACTGACATAGATATTGAGTTGTCTGATGAAAGAAGAGAAATTACTGTGCTTGAAGTACTGAGGAAGCAAACGAACTGAAAATTCAGTCATATCCCAAATTACAAAGCTATCATTATTTTGGGTCCATGAAATTATTGAATTGGTAGCCTCATCATCTACCATTTCATAACATTTTCTTAGAAACGGCGCTATTGAGTGACACCCAGTTTCATTGGGTTTCACCATACTGAAGTTGCGAAGGAAAAAGAAGTTAGAACCTGAAAATAGAATGAAAATAATTAATTATAGATTGTTGTTTAAGAAAAGAGAATGAAAAGGGCGTGTTGGGGGTTTTATGAAAAAATCTTTGCTTCTTTAGAACCGCGTGAAGTTTGGAATATGCTGTGGAAAAACACCGTCTCTCCCTCTCCCTCTCTCTCTTCTATTTGAAGGGGGCGAAGATATTAAAAGAGTGTGCTGTTTGTCTCGCAATTGATGCAATGTACGACCAATCACCATAACTTGCGTTACCTTTTGGAGAATTGGAAGGGATAACCAAGTTTCTTTGCCCTTGGCTTTGCTTTGTAATTACAGTTTCACTCCTATACTATTCCGTTCGTTTTAATCGATGAATGTCGATTCAATTTAGTGGATCGCTATTAGATCTCTCCAAAGGTGGGTAGTCCGCCCGGCCCAGTATTTAATTTAAATAATAAAATTATTTTAAATTTTAAATTTAATTATAAAAGTATATAAAATATCAATTAGAAATATTTTTTTATTTTTCATTAATTTTTAAATAGTGAAATGAATTTTTTGGGTGGGTATAATCAACTAGAAAATGGGCTTGGGTATGAATTTTTTTTAGAATTGAATCGAGTCGGACCCTTTTAATCGTTATTAATGAATTTTATAATTTAAAATAGTTGAATTAATCGATTTATAATATTTGTTTAATATAATTTTAAATATAATTTTCAAAAAAAATTAAATATAATACTTAATCTATATAATCTATATTATATGTCTATAATATATATATAAGCATGAGTTTGACATATTCAATAAAATTGGGTGTCAGTCAGTAACATCGTCCAGTCAAAAAAAACTATTTTGTACATTAAATATAGTGTAAATATTTAATTATAATTATTTTAAATGTCAAACCCTGTTTGAAATTAGCTCATAATTGATTGTAGTGGCTGGTTTGACCAACTGATTCTATTAACTGATTGTTTAAAAGTGTTTAGTAAAACTTAAATGATAGCAAAAAAGTTGATATGTGTAAAATGGCAAATAAATGCATGACACATTTTATTGTTAAGTATTTGTTTGTTTATAATATTTTAGTCTTTATTGAGTGAAATTATTGAAATAAAAGACTATTACCAATGAATTCAAATATCCATTATGGAAATTAATTAGTGGATATTTTTAAAATTTTAAATAAACAAATTTATCAACTTCCTTATTTGCAAATATTAACCTTATAGAAATTGATAAATAGTAATAGTGTATCAATATAATTGTAAACTATATTATTAATGATAATTATGTCATGTTCTTTGTATGTAAATTAATGATAATTATGTCATACTCCGAATAAATTTGTCAAGTAGTATATATCAATTAATATAAAGTTGCATAATAAATCATTTTACACAAGTAAATTGAAAATAAATTAAGAGTACATAAATATTCAAGAAATAGATACATCTGATAAAATGAGTCATTTTTGAACAATCATGTGGCAAATGGAGAATTTTTTTAGCAAACATGGTTAGATATGTAATTTCACATATCTTATTCTCAATCAGCTATGAAAAATTTACTCATCCTAATTAGACATATTAAATAAAGTACCTTCTAATAAAAATTACCTAAAAAAAAGGGGGCTGGTTAGGATTAATAAGTTAAAATTATACAAAAAATAACGAAACATTGAAGCAAGTTTGAAAAAACTTTTAAACCAGTGAGAATACATTTTATTTCCTATTGTATTATCAAAATGAATTTTGTTATAAAATAAAGAGAGATGGAGAGAATAAAGAACAAAGAAATTATGAAAGCAACAGAGAATATACTTTATTAATCAAAAAGGGGTAATTACAATACTTCATCAGAGTCTCTATTTATAGGCAAAAGAAGTATAAAAGAAGTATAAAAGAAGTAGAGATCTAATTCTAATAACTATTAGAATTTAACGTACATTAAAACTTTATCTTGATCATGATGGACGTCCACTTAATAAGATATTCATAACACTCTCCTTGGATGTCCATTAATAGATAATGTGCCTCGTTAAAACCTTATTAGGAAAAACTCTGTGGAATAAAAACCTAATGAAGGAAAAAGAGAGAGTACACAATCTATAATACTTATAATATGTTGCCTCATTAAAAACCTTACTAGGAAAATCCAATGGGCCAAAACCTCGATTAAGGGAAAAAGAGTGCAACGCGTATTTACTCCCCCTCATGAAAACATCACATATTTTCTCATATTGTACGTATTCAATCTTGAATACTAGTTTTTCAAATGACTATTTGAATGTATTTGATAAGCATTTATATTACCATTCTTTTAAAAGTCACGAGTGAGGGAAATTTGGGGAAATACATTTTGATCTCTTCAGGAGATTCAACAATAATCATAACAAACTTTAATCATGATTTTTTATAAAAACACAAATAGGTATTTTGGATCATTTTATAATCCTTCTTCAACTACTCAAATTTACCACATATGTTCAAATTATTTCAATTCATATAAATGAATAATTTCCCTAGAATTTCAATATGCTTCTAGCATTCTAAATCCTTCAAGGATTTTAATATAAACTTTACTTTATAGTGATTTATAAAGATTGTAACAATAAACATTAGACACAAGTTAAATCTTTTATGAATTGTCAATTTAATAATATATCTAAAGGTTATTGCATCCACCACAAAAGAATATTATATATTTTCATAATCAATACCAGTACTTAGCGAAAAACTTTATATTTTTATTCTGCTTTTGCAAAACTACTTCATTTGCATTCTCATTAGCTTTATACCTTTAAATATTTAGACTACTGGTTTAAAAACTCCACGAATTTAATTGTACTTGAGTTGCGCCTTTCTATTTGGATCAACTTATTCCATATCTATATTTCTCAATAGATTTATTTAAGATCTTCCTTTTATTTCATTATTTCAATAATAATATCGTATGCAAAATCATTGTCGACCACTTTTATTATTCGGTTCCACATTTTCTCGAATTGACATAACTTATCGAGATATCTTATTTTCATTATTTTAAAATTCAATTTCAGGTATTTGAATCTCTTTTAAAGTTTTACTTATTAGTTATGTCTTGGGTCTTTTTTGGAGCACCCACCTCCACTATATGATCATCTAGAAGAATTTTCATCTTTGGAACCAATCAATCAATTATTTATTCTAACTGATTGTCCTACTGGGACTTTGATTCAAATTAAAATATTAGATGGTATATAACACTTGGTTATTCTCATTAAGGTTGTAAATACATCTAATAGTTAACTTGTAATGAGTTATCCTTATTGAACTTTTGGTTCAAATTACTCTCCCCTTAACTCATTATAAGTTATTATTTCTCTTCCCCTAATGTGGAAAACTATCGAATCAAAATTGTAATTACAAATAATATCATAATTAAATCTCTAATACATTCAAAACATCTAATAATACAAAGAAACTTGTAATTAAAATATATTCCCAACTTTCTTTAAGGATTCACTCATCTATCTGCGTTGTGGTGGAGCAATTGGAACATATACGCACATACAAAAATTCAAAGATAAGAAATATTTAGCTCTTGATCAAAAACCAATTGTAATGGAGAATATTTATAACTTATTAGTTTGATGTGTACAACACGTAAATCAATATGATCTCATGTTGAAATAGAAAGTTTAGTTCTCATAAGTAATAGGCTAGACATTAATCAGAGGTGTTCCATCAATAATTTCTCTAAACTATTATGCGCAAACTTTTACAAAAGTTTTTCAAACTCAATCAATAAAAGATTGAGATATAAACTCGTCAGTATTAGCAAGATGAATTTTCTTAATTGCATGATCTAAAATTAATTATTTAAACAAGCAATCTTGCAAACGATAGATTGCAAATTGATAACACATATGTGATTATTTTGTAGATGCATCTACAAAAATCATATAATATCAAAATCATCCATATGGTGGATGAATGAGCCTATATTCATTTCAGAAATGTAAGACATTAAATCTCAACTTTAGCTAGTAAGCTTCTGATAATCAATTTTCATTGAGAGCAAACAACAAATGAGAATTATTTAAATTAAAGAATCTTCTGGTTCTTTAATTGAATGTCTATATAAATTTTTAATTAATTTTCACATCATATATGATCCAGGATGGTCTAACTGGTCACGCCAAGTAGTAAAGTATTAGTAAACTTCTGGTTTACTTTAACATGTGTTTTAATTGTACGAAATTGATAATTTTATTATCATTCCTTTTAATTTGTATCCACATATAAGTACATTGTGACATTTACTACTGGAAATGTCTAAATCAATGTGAAATCTATAATGCCACCAAGTCAATAAATATAATTTCCAAATAACTATATGCAATATTCGCTTCAGGGAATATGCCAAAATCTTCAAATGCCCAAAAATCTATTGATAGCAAACTATGAGAGTTTATCTTATTTTCCAGGTGTACAATAGGTACATAACCAATGACTTTTCATACTTAAGTTTTCTCTCTTACAAGTTCTCATCAGTAATATTTTACCATGTAATTTTAATTAAGAACTTATTCTAAATACTATAGAGTTATACTCACAGTTTTTAAAAAAAACTTACAACTTTAGGTACATCCAACCATAATAAGCTTTAG
Organism: Gossypium bickii; assembly: GCA_025503065.1. NCBI lineage: Eukaryota > Viridiplantae > Streptophyta > Magnoliopsida > Malvales > Malvaceae > Gossypium > Gossypium bickii. The sequence continues at coordinate 98,345,763 of CP106716.1, forward strand.
ATAGAATTATCATATTCTATTGCTCATGAGTAGATCTTTCATAGTCAAATATTTTGCTTTCAACTCTTTAATAGGGATGATGACAAAAGAATATCACAAAGATTATAAATTAGTAACCCAATCCCCTTTATTTATTCATATGAAATATAATATTTTCCTCATTCACAATCTTAATATGAGATCCATTATAAATATCTTTTAAAACCAATGGATTAACCATCATAAGATATTAATATATTAACTCTTCTAGAGCTTTCGACTAATTTTGTACTATCAAATATTGAAATAATATTTGTTTGTTTTAGTACAAAATTAGATAAATACTTTCTATCTATAATGATAGAATTTATTACTATATTCTCATATTCTTCCTTAAAGAATCTTAACAGAAACAAAATATTTAGGCATATGCCACATATGTGGCCAATAATCTTTTCATATCACATTGATAATAAAAGTTATCTTTACCCTTGGAAAAGTTATCTTGAGAACTCTCTCTCTTATTTATTACTATGTTCCCACTTTTAGTGGTTAGGACGGACTTATAAATATCCCAATAGATTCTTTATTTCATAATCACCATTGCAAACATGCATGGATTTTAAATCATAATCTATCTATTAATGTTGCTATGATTAGTCTCCAATTATAATAAACATGATATAATTAATAAAATATAGTAAAATATACCTGAAGATCTTTAACATCATCGTCATCACCATGATCCATTATGAGATTAAATCTTTCAACATCGTTACCATGGATGAGAAGTAGTGATTATAAACATCTTCTCAATTTCATATAGATGACGGTATCAAATCTTTCACCATCCTTAAGAACAAAAAGTAAAATAAGTTAATCAAAATAATGATAACGTATAATGAAAGAAGAATGAAAAATAATAATCAGATATGAGACATTAAATAAAAGAAACTTCCTGTAAAAACTTTACATCTTGTCGTCAAAGATATTGAAAATCATGAAGGATAAATTTAATAGTTGATAAAAGGAACTATCACTTTCAGCAAGATCTTGCTGATAACGTGTTATAAAATAAAGAGACATAGGGAGAATAAAGAACAAAAAAAATATGAAAGCAACAGAGAATATACTTTATTAATCAAAAGGGTTAATTATAATGCTTCATCAGAGTCTCTATTTATAGGCATAAGAAGTATAAAAGAAGTAGAGATCTAATTCTAATAACTATTAGAATTTAAAGTACATTAAAACTTTATCTTGATCATGATGGACATCCACTTAATAAGATATTTATAACAAATTTTAAAATAATTTAGAATTATTAGTTAAAAAATTGTGGTAATTTAGAAATAGAGTTATTACTTTAATATAACTCTAAACATAATATATATATGTAATTTGTGATAATTATAATTTAATTGATCATTATTAGTTAAACAATTTTGAGGTAAAAAAAGTTTTGTTAATTTTTTTTAATTATGCTCATTTTATTTAGGTAAATACTTATTATTAGAATAGAAGTCTAATATCTTAATTACCACTTAATTAATATTAAAGTTATATACCAATTAAAATTAAAATTAAAATTTAGCTTTATAAATAACGTGCAAACGTTTTTGCCACATCAACACTAAAAGTGGCAACACCGATATTTTTTTATTTCTTGGTGCCACCTATTAATGTGAAAATAAAACTTACAAAATATGTTTTTTATAGACCCAAAGTCTCATTTATCTTGTTTTCTTAAGCGATGTGGGATGTGGGATATGAGTATATATAGACTCATAATTCATTTGCACCTTGTTCCTGAAGAATATGAGATTGCTTACTCTTTTAACTAATAACACAAGATTAAAGGCTACACTATATAATTTTTTTATTTTCTTTCATTTTTTATCATGAAAATTTTATACATTACCGTATTTGTTTTATTTTTCATTTTTATAATCATGTACTAATTTATATTTAAAAATGTTATTTACACTTACAAATTTTTTATCATTTTTTATAAATAACAACATAATATTAAAGGCTATACAAACCTATTTTATCTATAGGAATATAGAGAGTATTCTAGAATATATATTAAATTGAAAATAAAAAAAATACGAATGTAGAGTGTTGTATTTTTATTTTTATATTGAAATTTTATTTATTTTTAATTAGTTTTGTTGAGTTCATTTCACTTAATTGATAACTAACTTTGGAGTTTTAATATTTGTGTAAACATTAATGAAAAAGTATTATATGATCTCATAATTATCACTAATAGCCATGTTTGTCCGATTATTATTATTATTATTATTGTTGTTGTTGTTGTTGTTGTTGTTGTTGTTGTTATACTATAGTTGTATAAAATAAAAGTTAGAATAAGCAACCTTCAATTTATATATATTTTTTGTTAGATATTTAAATTTATTTTTTTGTCAGAAAACGATCTAAACAATAATTTCATAACTATTATGGCCTATAAAAAATCTTTCAACTAATTAAGAGTTTATACATGACATTTTTAATAATATTAAAAAATTGAATTTAATTGAAATATTATTTAATAATCCTCTCTCACACACACACAACTTCACCTTTCTCTCTCCCTTTATTCACAGCACCAAACATGGGAAAAAATATTGGTGTAAGAGCAAATAATCTACATTATCTAAGAATAAATTGCAAATGGATTATGAGTCTATATAGATTCATATCTCACATCCCACATCGCTTAAGAAAATAAGAGAAATGAGACTTAAGTCTATATAAAAACATGTTTTGTAAGTTTTATTTCCACATTAAGAGGTAGCATCAAGAAAAAAAAATATTGGTGTTGGCACTTTTAGGGAAGTGTTTTCGTTAAAACGGCTTATTCCCGACATGAGTATTTTAGTCAAAAAGTTACCTGAACTTGTCAGGAGTAATATCGAATCATATTTGAACAACGTCAAAAAATGATCAAAGATTGTTTTAATTGATGATAATATAATATAATATTATGATTTTTTTAAGTTGTTTTACCTTTAAGTACTCTTTAAAACCATTTGTTTATCTATTTGTTATTTGTTTGGTGTTGGAAGAAAATATTTTATGGGTTTTTTTTAAAGTCAAATTTTATGAGTTTTTTTACATAAATAAATTTTAAAAAAAAATTAAATACCCAAATACGTTGTCAGCTGGATTATTTACCAAAATAGTACGTTTTTTTTAGTTGCGCCTATTGACAGGCGAGACTCTTTTTTTTTATATTAAAATATGTTTTTTTTTAATAAAATATTGTTTTTTTATTTTTATTAAAAATATTTAATTTTTTATACAGGTCAAAATACGGTCAACGGGTCAAAATACGGGCTAAAAGGTATCCGAAAATAGGTCGTGCCTGTCAGATAGGAGCGACTGGTCGCACCTGACAGATAGGCACGAATGCCCTGCACAGTGCACACCCTCTCCCCCCACGCTCTGTTGCATCCCCCTGTTGGTTGCTGCTACTTGTTGCTGCCACTGAGCAGTTATATGTATTGTCCCTTCAAAGGGAAAAAATCATTGCAAATGGGGGACCATATAAGCATGGTCCTCCAAACGAAACACTCATGCACTGGAAGAGAGAAAGAAAAGAGAGAAAGAAGAAGAAGAAATAAAGGTAATGTATTATTTTAGTAAATAATTTTATTTATAATTTAATGAGTTTAATAAAGATGTTGTGAAAATTTTTTTTATTAATTATTATTTATAAATTATTTATGTTTAGTGTTTATGGTTTTAGGTTAATATTTTGTATGAATGTAGTTTTTTTATTTTTTTATAATTATTTTAAAAATAATTTGTTAATAATTTAAGATTATGTTATAAATTTTTGTGTTTATAATTATTTTAAAATTAATTTATTAATAATTTAGTATTAAGTTATAATTTGTTGTGTTTAGTTTAGTATTTGGTGAGTTTAAAACATATAAGTTTATAAAAAAATTAAAAATCATTTCATTTTGAAAATTAACTTTGATAAATGATGTTTAAGCTCATTTAATTTTTTTAAGTTGCTGTTAAGTATTGATATCTTAATAGTTGCTATTAACTCGTTTAATTTTTTTTTTTTTATATCAACTTAGATATCGATTTGTCCAAGTTTAATCATAACAGACTCTTTTCATAAATTTATATACTTTAAAATTATTTTTATAAGAAAAATGATTGTAGATATATTGAAGAATATAAATCAATTATTAACATACCAATACTTAACAACTTAAAAAAAATTTAAAAATTGATAATAATACATTAATAGTATCAATTAAAAGCGTTTCCCAAAACTCATAATTAAGAAATATTTTGAACAATGGGAGTAGAAATTTGGCTGTGCGAAAAAATATGGGATATGGATATTTATATCTACAATAACAAGTAGGATATGAATCTTCGAATTCTATTTAATGCACTTTTAGAGTTGACTCTAAGTATGAATTAAGATATTGACAAATGTTTTTATTAAAATTATTTAACATTTTAATTAAAAAGTTTAACACCCACAACTATCAATGTTCAAAGTTAAATGCATGTACATGAATTTTTTTTAAAAATAATTTTATAGTTATGTATTTTTAAAAAAATAATTTTATAATTATTTTATTAGTAATTTATGATTAGGTTATATAAATTGTTAGTGTTTAGTTTAGTGTTTTGTGATTTTTTAATGTGATTTTTATATAATGTAATTTTATTAGATTTTTTATTTATTTGACAAATTTTATTGATTTATTAAAATGTTGATTAAAATTGTTGTTATATAATATTATAGGTTGTTTGAAAGAAACTAGTCAGGTATATTTCTATTTCTATTTTTATTTTTTAAATTCGTATGTTTTTATGTTTAGATAGTTTATATTAATTTTAATTATATTATTATTGTAATCTAACATAAATTTTTTTATTGTAGGCAAATTATGGGAAATTATTAGATATTTACTATGTTTTGTTTCTAAAATTTGAAATAACTTATTGTATTTTTTTAAACAAATTAAATGAATTCATTTTTTAAATTGCAGATTTGCAACAAATGAGTTCTTTGATTATTAATAATAATCGCATATCAAGTACTATTAATGAGATGGTAATAAAATTTTTATTTGATGGTAATAAAATATTTATTTGCAACAAATGGGTTCTTTGATTAATAATAATAATCACATATCTCTTTGATTAATAATAATAATCACATATGAAGTACTATTAATGAGATGGTAATAAAATTTTTATTTGATACTCATGTTATTTACAGAATTAAATTATATTGTATTAACTATTTTGCTAATTTAATAATGTCAGGGTCCGTACCGCGTATTGAGGGGCATTGTTAATAGTGTAAGGTTTCTGCCAGATGAACGCCTAATACCATACTTGGAGTTAGCCGGTTTCGGGTTCCTACGCAACCTTTTGTTTGGGACAAGCTTGAAGGTCGTCGGAGGTACCTCCCAAGTAGATAGGTCAAGAAGCATAGGGAACTCGTTCTCCCATACACGCAACGTGCGTTCGAGGATGTACACTTCATCGATAAATTGTTCTACATTGAGCGAGACTTTAGCACAAGCTGCCACGACATGTGCACATGGATAATGAAGTGTTTAAAACCTCCTGCAATCGCATCGCCTGTTTTGGAGATCAACTCCGTAGGACCTAAGTGGTATACCGGGTCGATGACCGATGGTCTCTGTAACTCGAAACGTTTCATTTCGTCTTGAATATACTTCTACAGTCATCGATCTCGCCATCCGAAAGTTTGCAACTATTGCATCCCTGACATCTTCTACAAACACGTGTCCCGCCTACATCTAGTTGACTTGTTGCTAACTCATTCTTGGCATCAAGGTAGCCAACCTGTAAAATGTAGCTGAGAAGACAGATGAAATTGGAAGATGTCGTGTTTTCAACAACACAACGCTGATCCCCTCCACCAAGTTTGTAGTCATTTGACCATAACGAAAGCCCTTGTCAAAACTTTGAGCCCATTGCCACGGCTCCATGGCACCCAACCACTGTCGGAAAGATGTGTTCGTTTGACCCTTCATATCACTCTTAAGTCGAGTCATTATTTGGCGAAAAATGTGTGGCTTTAGCTCGTGCGCTGCATATGTATTAAGAAAAGATAAGTTACAATATTGCCCTAAAACATTAAAACTTATATTGAAAATATAAGGTAATCCTTTACCCATTCTCACAACTTGTCTCTTCCAGTCTACATTATTATAATCTCGTTGAAAGTTAGCCGCGATGTGCCGGATGCAGTAAACGGATCTCCATGGTACATCGGAACGCCTAATGGCGGCAATTAATCCTTTTTCTCTATCGGAGATGATGCAAATATTATCGTTGCTAATAACATACCTTCGTAGGTTGGTAAGGAAGAATTCTCACAATTCCATGTTCTCCTTATCGACGATGGAAAATGCTATCGGGAGCACGTTCCTGTTGCCGTCTTGAGCAACCGTAAGAAGTAGGATCTGTGTATATTTTCCACATAGCCAGATCCTATCTACTTGTACAAACGTCTTGTAGTGGGGAAATGCGCCCACACATGGATCAAACGTCCAGAACATCCGATGGAAATTTTTTTTCCTAATTGTAGTTGGTCATCCGGCCAGTAATAAGGTCGTGTCTGTAACTCAATGACAGTCCCCAGTACATACTCCCTCATAGCGGCTATCCATCCATGTAACTCATTGTACGATACATCGAAATCTCCGTACAATTTCTCCATTGCCATCTGTTTAGCTATCCATGCCTTCCGATATGATACTCGATACTGGAATCGTACCTGTATTTTGGCAATCAGTACCGAAACTTTAATGGTCAGCATATCTTTCACCATTGGCATGATGCACGTATAGATAGTTTTGGAATCAAGTTTTCGATGGTCTTCTGTCATACATGTTGAAGTGCATGTGTGAGGCCCAACAAATTTTTATATCTCCCACATCTGCGACTTCTGGATAAATGCAGCTCGTATCTGTCAATTGCAGCCTTTCGCCAACCTCCAACACTCTCCAATATATAATGTCGGTTTAGACACGGCGACTTTATAATCTACTGATATATTCATGCTATACCGCTTAATGGTAAATACGCATCCTTCCTTACTTTCGAATCTCTGGCCCACGAACAACTCCTCAAGATCAAAATATACAGCCATCCGGTGAACAGGTAGTATTTCATGGTACTCTAAAAACTCGGCTGCGTGCACCACATCGGGGTCTATCCGAGACATGTGTGCCCCAAGATTATTATGTATCATAATACGACGAATCTGATTCTCGACTGAGGATGCGTTAACGTTTCATCCTTATTCACGCCTTCGTCATCAATATCATCCGGGACCTCGTCCACGTCGGGATCAGTCTCACTATCGACTTCGTGATCAGAAGGATCACTACTATGGTATATATCATCACCAACCACATCAGTCTCGGGTGCAACATTAAGATCAATGTCGATCCCGTGTATAGTTAATTGACTATCAACGTACGATATCAGAATCACCATACACGACTCTTGAGCTCCATCTTCTTCACCTAATGGAGTGAGATCTTCAGTGGCCTCCACACCAGCTAACTCAGCAAATAACTGAATCAGTGCATTTTGGTTGCTCCGAGTCCCACAATAAAGAGGGACCATTGTCTCCACGTCTTTATCGTCTACGAGTTCCATTTCGGTGAATTTTATGGGATCCTTCGAAATTGGAAACTTGTAGAAAAGTTTCGAGATCCTTCTCCCACAACGTCTATAAATTTTTTCACTAATATTTTCCTTCATATAATCAAACGAGATATTTCTATTAAATCTCATTGCTACTTGTTTGCGACATTCAAATATATATCCCACGGTTGTTGTCAAAATTTCTCCATCGAAATAAACACATACGAAAAATTGATTCTCCATCTTCAATATTAGATCTGTTAAAAAATTTTCAAAATTCTCAAAACAGTTTCAAATAGCAAAAAAATTACATAAAATTTTTAATGCAAAATTTTTCATTCAGAAGCTAACAAAATTAATAACCTAACAAAATAACTTTCAAATAATAAAATTACTAACAAAACTCTACATTCTATTTAAAAAGAAATAAACTAAAATACATTATCCTTCTTCTTGTTTTCTTTTCTTTTTTCTTCTCCCTATCTTCTTATTCCCGTTCTACTAAATTTTGTGTCTGTTACTTTGCTAAATTTTGTGTTTGTTGCTCATTCAATTTTTCGGGGGTATATATAGGGGAAAAATTAAGCAACAGACGCTCATGTGGGCCCCACCATTAGCGCCTTTGAGATAGGCATAACTAGTCGCGCCTATCAGATAGGCTCAACCTGTATACTATTTTCGTATCTATACACGGGCCATATACTGATCCAAGAAAAAAATTAATATTTTATTTAAATATATATATTCGGGCCTGTCAGATAGGCGCGACTAAAAAAAACGTACTATTTTGGTAAATAATCCAATAGACAACCTATTTGGATTTTATTTTTTAATATATTCAAGTAAAAAACCCCAAATTTTATCAATTATTTTTAATCACTATTATTAAATATATTTATTAATCAAGTGTAAATGTTTTTAATATTTATCATGAACTATTATTATAATTGTTACAAATTACCTTAAATTTTTTTAAATTAATATTTATAAGTAACAATGATTTTAAATAAATTATTTAAAAATTAATTAAAAAATTAAACGCACAAAATGCAAACTAATAAAAATTAACAGTGTGGCACGAAAATAGATTTGATAAGGAGCTTTGTAGTGGTTTAGACCGTGCTAGTGTTGAGAGCCATTTGCGGACGTTGGGTTATCAGAGGATTTCTGCGTTGGTTTGGTAGATTTCTATTTATTGGTGAGGGATGTCCCATTTGTAAGGACACGACTTTCTTCAAATGACTATTGTCGAAACCATTTTTTTGTTTGGAAAACGGGGTCGACTTTAAAAACATGGAGTCGCCACCAATTTTTTTGAAGTGTGATTGGGTCACCTTATAAAACATTTTGGTCTACGAATTTTAAGAAAACAGGTTCGGGAGTCAGTTACGCACGAGGAAGGATTAGCACCCTCGTAACGCCCAAAATTGGTACCTTATTGATTGATTAATGTCCTAATATCGAAAATTGGAAGAGCTTTTAAAATACGAATCCTTTAGAAAACGTTTGGATAATTCGAATTGGATATCGAAATTCTCTTGTTCCGAAAGAATGAAACAACACATCCAACACGTTAGGATACGTGTTTCAAACCCTTGACACCAAGATTATTTCATGATTTCCAAAATTCATGCATTGCAATTTTAAAAGGGTATTCCTTTATTTGGCCAAACGAAAAAAAAAACCGAAATCCAGCACGTTAGAGCACGATTCCTCGAATGTCCAAACATGAAATATTGCCTGATTTTTGAAGTTAAGAAAATACGGCCAAAATCCTAAAAGGATATTTAATCATTTGGACGAACGGAAAATCGAAACCCAGCGCGTTAGGGCACGATTTCCTGAACTTTCAAACACAAAATATTACCTTTGTAAAAACCCTTTTTATGAGTTTGGGTAAAAAAAGTGGGAAAAAAAAGATAAAGTCAATGTAACCTTTAAAATAGAAAATCGGTTAAAACGTCATTCTCAGCGAATAGTGAAAATGTAAACACGATAATAATAAAGAATGATAATAATAAATATAATAGGAAAAAAAATGAACAATAGTATTAATAACAATAAAAATGATAGTAACAATAATGATAAATAGTAATAATAATAATGGAAAAAAAATTAAGATAAAAAATAGTAATAATAGTACTAGCAAAATAAAAATAGTATTAATAATAAAATAATAGTAATAATATTAAAGTTAATAGTAATAATAAAAAAAATAATGGCAGTAGTAAAAATAAAAGGAATATTAATAATAAATAGTAATAATCATAGTAATATCAATAATAATATATGTTAATGAACAAATAATAATATATTAACATATAATAATATAAAAATAAAGATAATATATATATAAAAAAATAATAGTGGTAATAATAAATTAATAATAATAGTGACTATGATAATAATAAAAAATAAAAAAACAATAACAGTAGTGGTCATAATAGTAAAAGCAATAATAATAATATTAAGAAAAAAAATTAATAATGAAATAACGAAAAAAATCACAAAAGAAATAAAAAAGGACGAAATTGAACTTAAAATAAAAGTTTGGGGTGAATTTTTAAAGAAAATAAAAGGCAAGGGACCTATTTGAACGCGCGCATGACATGGAGGGACTAAAGGGGAAAATATCCCCTCCCTCCAAAACGCTGCGTTTTACAAGGGATTAAATTGAAATAGAAAGAAAATTATAGGGTCAAATTAGAAGACAAAAAAAACTTAATTATAAATTAATAAAAAAGCGAAAGGGCTAAAAGTGTAATTAGCTCTTCCACAGAAAACACGCGGATCCTGAGTCAGATCGGGTCAGATCGCGGGTCAGATCATGGGTCAGAGACCAAAACAGCGTCGTTTTGGTCTCTAGCCCCAAACTACAAAACGACGTCGTTTCACGTGTATTATAAAAGCCCAAATTTTCTTAAAATTTCATTTTTTCCCCTTCTTTCAAAAAGAAAAAAAAAATTGAAATCCTCTCAAAATCTCTCAAGCCTTCCCCCCTTCCGGCCAAATCACGATCGCTGGACCGCCGTGACACCGCCGCCGACGGCCACAGCGCACGGTGGCCGGAACTTCCAAAAAGTAAACTTTTCCCCTCCCTTTTTTAAAGTTTAATACTTATATCTATATAGTTTTAAAATATAGAAATATTTGTATACGCAGCAACGACAGATTCGAAAGAAAAAAAGAAAAAGGAGGAAAAATCAAAATCTTGCTGATCTTTTTCGATTGTATATTCGTAAAAATTGTGGTATATCCTCGTATCTCAAAAAATCCCCGAGTATTTCTAGTATTGATTGTGTTTTTTTGTGTATCCCGTTCCCCCCTTTTACAATGAATATTTATGGCTTTTTATAGCCATATTTACAACCGTTTACTGCTTCTATTTGCTACAGGTATGGTGAACGTGGGTAACGTGATGCGTGGGCGCATGGTGGTGGAGAACGTGGGTAGTGGATGCATGGTGGCAGTAGGAGGTAGGGCGGCTACAGTTTTGGCTGAAACTATTTTAAAGTTTGTGGGCTAGGGTTTCCTAGTTGGGTTAGGGCTTTTTTTTATTTTGGGCCTGTTATTTCTTGGGCTCCGGGCTAAAAATTGGGCCCTACAGCTGCCCCTATTTGCTTATTGTTGTGTAATGAGAATGGAGCAAAGACTTAAAAATGGCCAATTTTGCCCTGTCTTGCTAAGTCTTAACTTCTTGAGGCTTCCTTTCTTCAGGTAGCCACGCTTTAACCCACTGCATCTTTAGGGGTATAGGAATTTTGTTTAAATCTGATCCACTACTTCTTAGGGAGATATAGTCAATAATATTCAGTCTGCTCCATTGCTGATACATGGAGATAAGACTTGTAATTTTCAGCCTGATCCACTATTGCTTAGGATTTGTAATATTCAGCTTGTTTCCCTACTTCTTAGAGGGATAAGGCTCATTGTCTTCAACCTATTCTATTACTACTTAGAGAGATAGGGTGGTCTGTAATTTTCCAGCATGTTGCCCTACTGCTTAGGGGGTTAAGGCTCATCGTCTTTGATCTGCTCCACTACTGCTTAGAGAGATAAGATCTGTAATTTTCAGCCTGTTACCCTACTGCTTATGGGGTTAAGGCTCACCGTCTTCGATCTGCTCCCCTACTGCTTAGGGAGATAAGATCTGTAATTTTTAGCCTGTTACCCTACTACTTAGGGGGTTAAGGCTCACCGTCTTCAATTTGCTCCCCTACTGCTTAGGGAGATAAGATCTGTAATTTTTAGCTTGTTACCCTACTACTTAGGGGGTTAAGGCTCACCGTCTTCGATCTGCTCCACTACTGCTTAGGGAGATAAGATCTGCAATCTTTGATCTGTTCTGCTACTGCTTAAGGAGATAAGATCTACAATCTTCAGTCTGATCCATTACCGATACATGGAGATAAGACTTGTAATTTTCAGCCTGTTCCACTCCTGCTTAGGGTGATAAGGCTGGTGGCTTGAATTTACTCAATTGCTATATGGATGTAAGATTCGCCGTCTTCGATCTGCTCCACTACTGCTTTGGGTGACAAGATCTACAATCTTTAGTCTGCTCCATTGCCGATACATGGAGATAAGACTTGTAATTTTCAGCCTGTTCCACTACTGCTTAGGGTGATAAGACTAGCGGCTTAAATCTGCTCAATTACTATATGGATGTAAGATTCGCTGTCTTCGATCTACAATCTTCAGTCTGCTCCATTGCCGATACATAGAGATAAGACTTGTAATTTTCAGCATGTTCCACTACTGCTTAGGGTGATAAGGCTGGTGGCTTAAATCTGCTCCATTGCTATATGGATGTAAGATTCGTCGTCTTCGATCTGCTCCATTACTGCTTAGGGAGATAAGATCTGGAATCTTCAGTCTGCTCCATTGCCGATATATGGAGATAAGACTTGTAATTTTTAGCCTGTTCCACTACTGCTTAAGGGGATAAGGCTAGTGGCTAAAATCTGCTCCCCTGCTACCTCAGGAATTAAGATTCGCCATCTTCGATCTGCCCCACTGCTATCTCGAGGGGACAAAAATTGTAATTTTCAGCCTGCTCCCTTGCTACATCAGGAAGATAAGACTATATTCTTCAGCCTGCTCCCTTGCTACCTTAGGAAGATAAGGCCAGTGGCTAAAATCTGCTCCCCTGCTACCTCGAGAAGATAAGATTCACCATCTTTGATTTGTTCCACTGCTATCTCGAGGGGACAAAATCTACAATTTTTAGTCTGCTCCCTTGCTACCTCAGGAAGATAAGGCCAGTGGCTAAAATCTGCTCCCCTGCTACCTCGGGAAGATAAGATTCGCCATCTTCGATCTGCCCCACTGCTATTTGGAGGGGACAAAATCTACAATTTTTAGTCTGCTCCCTTGCTACATCAGGAAGATAAGACTATATTCTTCAGCCTGCTCCCTTGCTACCTTAGGAAGATAAGGCCAGTGGCTAAAATTTGCTCCCCTGCTACCTCAGGAAGATAAGATTTGCCATTTTCGACCTGCCCCGCTGCTATCTCGAGGGGACAAAATCTGTAATTTCACCAATATTGCTACACCATCTTCTAGGGGACATGCCCTGTAGACTCGATTTCATATGCTTATTTTTATGCCAAATGACTAGGATGCTATGATCAGAATGACAAATGCTCCTACCTGAGTGTGTTATGAATGATGAATGCAAAATTTCATGAGAATAATCCTTTTTAATATTTAAGGTGTCATTGCTCGTTGTTCATATTTATCACTGACGTGTTACGCTGTCTTCTTGCTTGGGTAGTATTTTGACTGAAAACCTAAAGAAACAATCGTATTTTGCTCAACTGGTTTGCCCCACTATAACTTCAGCATCCCTTCCACTGTACCTTGGGGACATAAGATTTGTACCATCCTTAACCGTCCCACTGCGATTCATAGCTATAGAATTTATATCAACTTCAACCCATCCCGCTACAACTCAAAGGTATAGGATCTGTAACTTGTTCAATCAACTGATCATTCCTCGGATGACCTAACCAAATGTGCATGCATGATATTTGCATAGATGCAGAATATCATTTTTTCCTCGAGAATGATTCCCTTTTTTACACTCAGGTTAACATTGCCCATTTTTCGTCAAGATTATATCACTGACGCAATATCTTGTCATTTTGTTCAATCACCATTTTTGACAAAAATCCGAAGAGATAGTCTCAGTTTAGACTCATCCTCCACCAATATTTCCATCCCTTAAACTTGGTGGGTTTTAAACAATAGTCCTGTTTCAAGTTCTTGTATTATTTAGAAGCTTCCAGAGTAATATGTGAAACTCCTTTTATGAAAGTATTATTAGTCCACTAATCGTTATTTCAATGCAAAATGCTTGAAAAAGATCATAACAATGGACAAGAAGGAAATTAGGAGCATAGCTCGAAAGAAATAAGTTAAGCAAGGATAGCAAATACAATCAAGAAGGAAATTTATTGGTAGTGTATTTTGAAACGAATAAAATAATTAAAAGATAGCAAATTTAGAATGGGTAAGATGGAAACTAGGTGCCTCAGATATCGCAGCCTGAGCTTCTGTAACACCCTTAACCGTATCCATCGCTGGAATAGGGTTACAAGGTATTATCGGGTGAGACACATATTTCAATTAATCGTATCATAATTCTTTACAAACATATAACCAGTTACAAAGTTCATAAACAATAGTATTGTTTATACTATTTACCATATAACATGTGCACATACTAATTAACAAACTCCATTCGGCATTTGAATATTACTATATGTGATACCTAATTACCCATTAAAACATATCAAATCTACTATTCATATGGTTATAACCGAATACATCATGAGTAATTATCATAATAATTTCCACAAATTATCAACCATATTTATTCCACCACATAACCGAATATCAAATGCACATAACATTTTCTATTATAAACCGATTTACCTATGAACATAGTTATTAATATGCCAATGTAAAATAGTTATAACAAATATCATACACTTATAGTTAAACATGAATCAAACATCTCATATCTTCCATTATCATACACATCAAAAGTTCATCCAAATTCAATACCAATTGCCAAATACATCCAACCATATTATCGGTCACATCTCTTATAATTAACATAGCTGAATCATCAAGACCAAACATATCTAACATTTAACCTGGAACATATAAAACCAAGCTCATTTCACATACATGTTTATATTCCATGATCGAACTTACACAACCAATAGCAATTAGATCCAGCGTATCACACATAATTACCAATATCTACTAGTTCATATTAATAGGTTTCCAAATAATTATCCAATCCAAATGGCTATACCTATCATTATTTTATAACTTAAGCATACTCCAATGTATCACATATTCTTGACATACATTTTACTAATTAATGCATTACATATTATAACTCAAACACAAACATCATTTACTTCACAAGAGTAAATCAATAACCAAATATAACATATATCCCACATACAACTCTTATCTACTATGTAATAAACATTTCAAAATAAACTTTTTCTATATTCGAACATAACCTAATATCCTTTAGTACCAATTCATAAATAACATCTTAACCAAAATCAACAACCAAATTCACTCATACTCTTATCTATCCATATGTCACAACCGAATCAACCAAATGCACACAATAGATATCATGAATACCCTTAAATCAAGACATATAGCTTAATAACCAAATGAACATAAGCCATAATCAACAAAATCGTAGTAAAGCATTGAAGTTAGGCTATTTTTGCATGGCTTAATTTATACAAAACCAAAATCCAACATTTCAAATTTCATTACATGCCATAGGTTCAAAAAGTTCAGCTTATAAAATACTAAAGACAGACGATATTGTGATAGACTTTGACGATGGTCCCAAGCTCGTAACTTGACTCCAAAATCTAATAAACAATGCAAACAAACACATACAGTAAGCTATCATAGCTTAGTAAGTTATAAGCAGTTACATAACAACAATGCATTATATTATTATATTAACAGGGCCAATTTAATATAATCACAATTGAGGTTTAAAACCAGAACTATAATTTATATTATCCTTAGTAAACTTTCACATTTCATAGCATTGAGGCCGAAGACTCACACATTCAATAATAAATTTCACATCGATCAATAAATCACTTTCCCATCTCAAAACAAATACATATACATTTATACAACTATACAGATATATCACATTTTCTTAATTTCATATGCAAATATCACATACCAAATTTATACTTGCATTCCAAACCCATATAAATCACATACTAATATGTATAATACATAATTTCATTTCAACAGTTAATACTTACTTTATTACCCAAAAGATGATCTATCAGCACATACTTGATCATTTTATCTCATTTAACACATTCATTAACCGATACTCTTAAAGAATTAGCAAACCCGCACACTAAATGCCAAAACCTTATAACGTATCGCACACTTAGTGTCGTTACATTTAACATCTCGCACACTTAGTGCCAAATCCTTGTAACGTATCACACACTTAGTGCCGTTACATTTAACATCTCGCACACTTAGTGCCAAATCCTTGTAACGTATTGCACACTTAGTGCTGTTACATTTAACATCTCGCACAATTAGTGCTATATTTCATATTATCATTTCTGTACATCAATTTCGCATATTACAAATCAACATATAAATCTCATGTTTATATATATAATTAACAAGATATATATATGCTTATAAACTTACCAAATTCAATCTTTGAGATTAAAATTACTCGCACACTTAGTGGTCATTAACCGATTTCGCACACATAGTGCTCGGTATCAAATTTGCACATTATGTGCATATCACAAACTTGCTACTCATTCATATATATAAATATAAAGCTTAAACCTCAACCATATATATATACGTATTAACTTATTCATCACTCGAATTAATATTACATTCGTGTATATCATTGACATATATGTATGCATCACATTCGGCTATACTCATCTCTCAAATCAATATCACATTCGGCTATATCAACAATAAACATATATACTTCCATTAAATTCATGTGCATCATTATAGATAAATCCAATCCAACATGATTTCTTAAAAACTTACCTTGAATATCGACGGACATTATAATCCGCTATTCGAACATGGTTACCAAGCTTATTCACACTCGGCACAAGCACATATAAATTCATATATATATATACTTTGTTTTCATACCAGCATATATATATATAACATTTATCTACAATTAAACACGTCTATTTGCCTATAAACTTACCTCGGACGATGTAAAACGGAACAGGATGACTAATCGACAACTTTCATTTTTCCTCATCCAAGTTCGATTTCTTTTTTTCTTGATCTATATAATTTCAAATTAACCCCATTTAAACACAATTTCATTCAATTTAGTCCAACAACACATAAATGGGAAAATTACCATTTTACCTCTGATATTTCATACTTTTACAAATTAGTCCTAATTGCACAAAATACAAAATACACAAAATTTCACCACATCATAGTTAGGCCGAATCTTCTTTATGCTCATACTAATCCATATATTTCATTTATTTTGCCTT
This sequence comes from Gossypium bickii, assembly GCA_025503065.1. Taxonomy (NCBI): domain Eukaryota; kingdom Viridiplantae; phylum Streptophyta; class Magnoliopsida; order Malvales; family Malvaceae; genus Gossypium; species Gossypium bickii. The sequence continues at coordinate 98,363,000 of CP106716.1, forward strand.
TTAGCCTTTCACATTATTATTTTCTCAATTTAGCCCTAATTAGCTAAATCTATCAAATATTCAAGAACAAAACATGTTAATTAAACACATGTCTTTCATTTAACTCCAACACTCATCACAAATCTCACCACTTCATTAATGGTACATTTCATAAATATCATCAATTCACAAAATTTAAGCATGGGTTTTGTAGAGTACAAAGCAACGATTACAAAAACGTAAAAATTATCAAAAACCGAAACCAAATCATACCTTAATTGAGCTAAAATGTGTGCCGAATATTTGAAAGCTTAAAAACCTTTATTTCTTCTTCAACATACGGTGCAAGAAGATGAACACCCCCACTATCTTTTAATTTATTTTATTATAACATTAATATATAATATAAAATAATATAAACTTTTAACATATAATTTTAACATATAAAAACATATATGTTATCATTATGCCGTCCACTATACTAAAATTTGGCCAAATTGCATCATAAGTCATTCTCATTACAAAGACAACAACAATTAAGCACTCAACAATCAGCACACAACATTTACATTTTATGCGATTAAGTCCTTTTTTGTAATTTGACACACAGTCGATAAAATTACCACACAAAATTTTCACACAGGCTATGTCACATATAATAAAAAAAAATGATTCCAAAATATTTTTTCAACTTTGGATTTGTGGTCTCAAAACCACTATTCTGACTAGGGTCTAAACCGGGCTATTACCGCTTCTCTGTTCAAACTTCTTGAGGACCATCTTAAGTTCAATATGTGTTTAGGGGATCCGGAGTACTTTGTCGATGCCCTAAGACGTAACATTCTTCCTTATTGTTAATTCAAGCATACCAAGACTATTGTATGCCCCACTTTCGATCACAATTTGAGCCGCCTTTTTCGGGTTTTCGACTCAAAGCCCCTTTGGTCTCAAGGCGCCTTTTGTGGGTTTTTACCTTGGCCTCTCCGTTTTTTGTTTTCGTTTTTTTTTTTTTAGAGAAGGTCTCAAAGTGCCCTTTGCGGGTTTTCGCCTTAGCTTCTCCTTTTTTTTTTACTGAATCTGAATTCACCGTATTGAGCATATCTTCATCCATATCAATGCTCCTTCAGAATAGGCCTTCTTTACTACATAAAATCTTTTCAATCTGGCATCCACTTTCCTCTAAAGTCTCTTTTGCATGAGAAGGATCCCTTTTTACCATCATGGGACTCTCTTGAGCGAACCTTTTTGTCATAAACTTGTATCATCCGTTTTTGGTGCATCCGACCATGATGATTACTTTCGATCAAGCTTACTGGAGACGTTCTGCTTCATCTAATTCTGAATTCAATTAAAGCTCGAAAAAAAAAAGATCTCAACTTCTAAAAATTACTTTTCTTCCCTAAACCAATGAGGAAAGGGTTACTCCGACGAAGGTCCTGGCCAACATTCGAGAAGCATAGAGGGTAAATGGTGACTTCTCTATGCCGATCTTTACAAGTTTCAATCATCTTTCAAAATCTTTTTGGATGTTTTTTTTAATTCAAATTTGAATTTGAATTTGAATTTGAATTTGATGACTGTTGACTTGGTAACTTTGACATATGAACTGACATTCACCCTCTTAGTGAAGTAATTGACAATCACGTAGATGAACTGGTGTCGACTAGATGCTTTTGACGAGATCATTCCCATAACATCTATGTCCCGCATGCAGGAAAAGATGGAGGAAACACATAAGTCTTGTCTTCCTCAATTTGGCATTTACGGCATACCTGATGCAATCTTCCTTTTATGGTAGACCAGCAATACCCGAATCTCACAATTGGCCTGGCTATCATAAAACTATTAGCATGTGTCTTTTCAAACACTCTACAGCATCCTCGCGCCTAGGCATATCTTGATGCGATCATGCAAAGACATCTTTGAATTCTTGGAATAACTCAATGACGTCTTGCTTTGTTTCTGTGGTGAGCTAGGCTTCGATTTTCGCTCCTTTCCTTGACTCACAATGTCCACTAACCCTTTGTACGGTAGAATCTATTTTCATCTTGTTCTACCATCCTTATCAAATCAAAAGATAATTTACGATCTTCGTCATCTTCAAAATCCTTAGATCCTTTTAGACCCATATCTCACTCAAAAGAGAGTCAGTAACAACGTTGCTCATGTCTTGATATCTGGGTACCTATTGTAAGTACGAAGGCAAATTCCAAAGAATAAATGATTCTAAGGATGAGTATTTATATAGTATGATCATGAATGAATAATGAAAGAATATTCCAAAAGAATGTATAGTATGAAATGGAAAAAAATATTTGCTCAAAAAGATGCATTTTATTGAAATAAAAATTCTTGACACAAGCCTATTTCACCAAAGGACTCTTATTGTCTCTAGGCTTAAAGCAACAAGTGTGTTTTGCATATTACTTTAGATTGACTCTAAAAATATAGGGATCTCTTCCACAGTCCCATTATTCAAAACACCCCCAAGTATGTAAAGGCAGAAGCCTAGAAAAGTCTATTCCCCGGTTCCCTCTTCGAATATGTCGTTAATTTTCAGATTCTCTAATATTCCTTCCAAGCCTCTGACTTCTTCATAGAATTGCATCTCTTCTGCCTCCACTTTCAACTATCATATTCACCGCTTTATCTGAGTGATTAGGTTCTGAGGAATCGTCGAATTTCACAATTCTCATTTCAATGAGCCTTTCGACTAGCATTTTGAAAGAGAAGCAATTCTCTATCGAGTGCCCCGTTATCCCCGCATGGTATTCACATTGAGTACTTGCGTGATACTATTTGAGGTATGGGGGTTGCAACGGTTTTAAGTAGACAGGGGATACAACGTGCGCATCAAATAGACTTTTGTATAGCTCCCGGTACGTTATTGGAATGGGAGTAAACTGGTGCTTCTTCGCATTTTGCTTTGTATTAGGCTCTTGTCTTGATGAAGCCTGCTGGCTCGTGGCCACCGCTCTCGGTTGATTTACTATGATTGGTTTTGTATAACCTCTACTCACATTGCCAACCTCGTTTTCTCTCTTCTTCGGGGCTGACCTCTTGGTACTTTCCCCAACCTCTATTTTTTCGTACCTTATTGCATTCTCTATCATTTCCTCAGACATCACTACGTCCGCGAAAATCTTAGTTGCACTTCCCAACATGTGATTAATAAAAGGTGCCTTCAAAGTATTAATGAAAAGCATGGTGATTTTTTTTTCCAACAGTAGGGGTTGGACTTGTGTAGCGACTTCCCTCCACCTCTGAGTATATTGTCTGAAACTTTCATTCGACTTCTTCTCCATGTTCTGTAATGTGATCCTGTCAGGCGCTATATCTGTCACATGGCCATATTGCTTCATGAAGGCCTGTAGTAAGTCTTTCCATGATTTGACTTGGGTACGACTCAATTGATTGTACCATTTGGTCGCAACCCTAGTCAAACTATCTTGGAAACAGTGAATCAACAGCGGGTCTTGCTGACATGTCCTATCATCCTTCGACAAAACATTGTGATTTGGGCCTCAGCGCAGCCGATTCCGTTGTATTTTTCAAATTCCAGCACTTTGAACTTCGGAGGGAGCACTAGATCCGGAACCAAACTTAACTTCTTAGCATCTATTCCACACTAATACTCAGCATTTTCCAATGCCTTGAATTTCTCTTCCAGCCATTTGTATCGATCTTTCAGTTGCTTTGGGAGTTCCCCTTTTGCCTTTTCTATCTCCGCCATGTCATCCAGATCAGGGACACCGAGATTTACCGGATTGTCTCCAGTGCCTGAGCCTGTCGGGAGGTGTGTTAATGCTGAAACACCAGCTTGATACTGAGGACTGATATTGACGGACACCCTAGGTGGGTATGCATTGGGCTGCGCTGGGGTATTTGTCGGGGCGAAGCTCGATGAATAGACAGGGTCTTCACTGTCATACCTGGGGTTGACCATAGGGCTCTTTCCTTTTTCTCGCCTCCAGCGAAGAATCGTGTTAATCGGTTCATCATGCTCTTTACGATTCTAACATCTCGATCTTTCATGTCTGCTTTGAATCTTGGTCATTGTTTCTTGCATCCGAGCTTATGTACCGATCTTACATTTCCTTCTGCATTTGTTGCAGTTTTTCCAACCTTTGATCCATGACTTCAGTTTTTCTTCGTGTGTAGTAGTGATGTTCCAGGGTAACTATAATACGATCTCTAGTTAATATGGTTCTTCTATGACATATAATGCATATGATGCGATGCAATGCAAATGCATGAAAATGCAATGTAAATGAATGAATGCAAAAAGAAAGAGAGGCGTCGATTCTGAATTAAATTCCACTAGAAGAACTTTTCTTAAAAATAAATTTCTTTACATAAAACGGATTACATATGCGGCTTCGTCCTCATAGTCCAAGTGAAGACACCAATCCTTTTCTTCGTATCCGGATGTTATGGTTGTGTCCCATGAACTTTCTCAATAGATGCCTCATCTAGCTCCTTGTCGCTTGATCCAGGCCGTGACTCTTCACTCACTTATCCTCCGCGCTGCTCATAAGCTTCTTTAGGAAAATTGAGACGTGATGACTCTCGGATAATCCTCGTTGGCTTGAATCCCTAGGCAACAAGGCAAAGTCATATACCATCAATATTTTCACGTTGTGTTTACTTGGACTATATTCGGACGAACGTGTTATAATCCACTTTATCAAGGAATCCATTTTCCTATGACAAACTTTTCTATTTAGCAATCAAATATGAATCAACACCTCCTTTCTATGATGATGAAATGCAATGTAGTCCTAAACAAAAGAAAGCACATTAGTATCATATGCAGATGGTAAAAATCAAACACTTATCCAGGTGACTGCCAGGGTTTAACATAGTTCTACCTAAAGTGGGCTCCTAGGGTTCACTATATGTGGTTTGGTTCTAAAGCAGAGGTACCTGAACTGGCAGATTTCTTGATCCTCACCCATTATAGGCTCATATGGATCGAGTTCAGTTCAGGGGAATACATTTCCCTATGGCCATGCGGAGGTGAAAACCTCACGAAGACATAGGTACGGATGTATCCCGGAAGCAGTCCACAAGCGCATGCGGAGGTGAAAACCTCACGAAGGCATAGTTTCTCACTCTCACTTAAAAGGTGTGACCACAACGGTCATGCAATATGATGCAAGAATATCCCACAAGACTCAAACCATAACAAACATATGACACGGTACAAACTCATGCGGTGAAAGAATTAAAATCAAATTTTAATTTTCGATAAAAGGACAAAAAATAATCAATTCTACGGCTTGACTCTCTTATTGTTCCACAATGGAGTCGCCAAGGTATCGAAACCATTTTTTTGTTTGGAAAACGGGGTTGACTTTAAAAACATGGAGTCGCCACCAATCTTTTTGAAGTGTGATTGAGTCACCTTATAAAACATTTTGGTCTATGAATTTTAAGAAAATAGGTCCGGGAGTCGATTACGCACGAGGAAGGATTAGCACCCTCGCAACGCCCAAAATTGGTACCTTATTGATTGATTAATGTCCTAATATCGAAAACTGGAAGAGATTTTAAAATACGAATCCTTTAGAAAATGTTTGGATAATTCGAATTGGATATCGAAATTCTCTTGTTCCGAAAGAATGAAACCACACATCCAGCACATTAGGATACGACGTTTCAAACCCTTGACAACAAGATCATTTCATGATTTTCAAAATTCATGCATTGCAATTTTAAAAAGGTATTCCGTTATTTGGCCAAACGAAAAAAAAATCGAAACCCAGCAAGTTAGGGCACGATTCCTCGAATGTCCAAACATGAAATATTGCCTGATTTTTGAAGTTAAGAAAACACGGTCAAAATCCTAAAATGATATTTAATCATTTGGACGAACAGAAAATCGAAACACAGCGCGTTAGGGCACGATTTCCTGAACTTCCAAACACAAAATATTACCTTTGTAAAAACCCTTTTTATGAGTTTGGGTAAAAAAAGTGGGAAAAAAAAGATAAAGTCAATGTAACCTTTAAAATAGAAAATCGGTTAAAACATAAAAATGGTCATTCTCAGCGAATAGTGATAATGTAAAAACGATAATAATAAAGAATGATAATAATAAATATAATAGGGAAAAAAGCAATAATATTAATAACAATAAAAATTATAGTAAAAATAATGAAAAATAGTAATAATAATAATAATGGAAAAAAATTAAGATAAAAAATAGTAATAATGGTACTAGTAAAAATAAAAATAGTATTTATAATAAAACAATAGTAAAATATTAAAGTTAATAGTAATAATAATAAAATAATGGCAGTAGTAAAAATAAAAGGAATATTAATAATAATAAAAATAGTAATAATCATAGTAATATCAATAATAATAATATATGTTAATGAACAAATAATAATAGTAAAAATAAAGATAATATATATAAAAAAATAATAGTGGTAATAATAAATTAATAATAATAGTGAATATGATAATAATAAAAAATAAAAAAACAATAACAGTAGTGGTCATAATAGTAAAAAAATAATAATAATAATAATATTAAGAAAAAAATTAATAATGAAATAACGAAAAAAATCACAAAAGAAATAAAAAAAGGACGAAATTGAACTTAAAATAAAAGTTTGGGGCGAGTTTTTAAGGAAAATAAAAGCCAATGGACCTATTTGAACGCGCGTATGACATGGAGGGACTAAAGGGGAAAATATCCCCTCTCTCCAAAACGCTACGTTTTACAAGGGATTAAATCGAAATGGAAAGAAAATTATAGGGTCAAATTAGAAGACAAAAAAAACTTACTTATAAATTAATAAAAAAGCGGAAGGGCTAAAAGTGAAATTAGCCCTTCCATAGAAATCACGCGGATCCTAAGGCGGGTCGGGTCGGATCGCGGGTCAGATCATGGGTCAGAGACCAAAACGGCATCGTTTTGATCTCTAGCCCCAAACTACAAAACGACGCCGTTTCACGTGTATTATAAAAGCCCTTTTCTTAAAAATTTTATTTTTTCCCTTTCTTTAAAAAAAATAACTGAAATCCTCTGAAAACCTCTCAAGCCTTCCCCCCTTCCAGCCAAATCACGATCGCCGGACCGCCGTGACACCGCCGTCGACGGCCACGGCGCACGTTGGCCGGAACTTCCAAAAAGTAAGCTTTTCCCCTCCCTTTTTTAGAGTTTAATACTTATATCTATATAGTTTTAAAATATAGAAATATTTGTATACGCATACAACGACATATTCGAAAGAAAAAAAGAAAAAGGAGGAAAAATCAAAACCTTACTGATCTTTTTCGATTGTATATTCGTAAAAATTGTGGTATATCCCCATATCTCAAAAAATTCCCGAGTATTTCTAGTATTGGTTGTGTTATTTTGTGTATCCCGTTCCCTCCCTTTTACAATGAATATTTATGGCTTTTTATAGCCATAATTACAACCGTTTACTGCTTCTATTTGCTGCAGATATGGTGAATGTGGGTAACGTGATGCATGGGCACATGGTGGTGGAGAATGTGGGTAGTGGAGGCATTGCGGCTACAGTTTTGGCTGAAACTGTTTTAAAGTTTGTGGGCTAGGGTTTCTTAGTTGGGTTAGGATTTTTTTATTTTGGGCCTATTATTTCTTGGGCTCCAGGCTAAAAATTGGACTAAAAATTGGGCCTACAGCTATCTTATGGTGTATGGTCAAGTCAGTTAAATAAACATGACCCCAATACACAGATGATGGCTTCCACCTTTACAATGCAGCCTCTAAGAAGATTCTTTGAACAAAATTTCCCTCCAACTGGGAACATTAATTAATGCACCTACATATACTTTGAGATACAAGACCTGTAGTTGTTTATGCTACAAAAACACCCTCAAAATTTTTTTCAACTCTCCAAAACATGATACATGTATTTTTATATACCAAAATTAAATAAACTCAACACAAGTGAAATCCGAATCTAATTGCCTGAATGAATTTACCCCCGGCAAGATCATAAGAGCAACTCAGCAATCTGAACAGCATTGAGGGCGGCTCCCTTCCGTACTTGGTCACCACAGACAAACATGTCCAACCTGTTATAAAATTTCGTTTTCACATCAAAATTATCTACAAGGGAACAGACACAAAAGAAATGTAGGGAAATGAGAAAATTTACCCATGATTGCCTTCTTGAGACACATCCTGGCGAATCCGGCCAACTGCAACCTCATCTTTGTTTGATACCTCCAATGGGGTTGGGAAGCGATTAGAAGTCCGATCATCGATAACTACTACCCCTGGTGCAGTTTTCAAAATTTCTCTTGCTGTGTCCTGATCAACAATTTCCAAATAAAGAATCAAGATAAAACCAATGTTATATTTATCATGAAGAAGATTTATTAGGCCAGAAAACAGTTTTTTTGTCAGTGCACACTTTCTCTACAAGATCAACGCAATAAACAAGCTTCTAAAACCCCGAATATTCCAAATTTAGTTTCAATGTGTAACGGATACTCTCATTTCTGTTGCAGTCTGCCCTCTTCCGTTTGATACAGGCCACTATGATTAGGGATGATATAAATTAAGGTCCAAGGCCGTTCTTCTAGTTCTATACATTTTCTTATTGAAACCAACATGCTAAGATATCATACTCAAACAATAGTTGTCTCCGACAATGTGGCTTGAAAGTATGAACATAAGATGTTTCTGCCATTTATAATTTCTCTTGTTCTAGTCATAAAATTGAAACTAAAATGATGAAAGGAAAAAAAAAAAAGAAAAAAAAACGGGGCGACAAACTCATAAATACAAGTAAAATGAGAAGAAGCCCTAAAAACAATTAACAAAGAGCTTCAAAACTTGAAAGATGATGGAATGCATGTAGAAGCACAAAACTAGCTATAATGACAAGAATAAGTCAAATGTTTGTGGCTTTTTACATTACTTTTATTTCATATACTGATGATACAATTGCAAATCTACAACTTAATAAAATATTACCTCGTCAAGGAGATTCTCAAACTGAAGATTCAAGCTCTCAGCATGAGCACGCATCACAGGCACTCGTATGCATGTAGCAGTGACTTTAACATTCATGTCGTTCTGATTAAAAAAAGGAACACAATCATGCAAATAAAACATGCCTCTCTCAGATGATTGTTCTTCACAATAGAAAATTCAAAAGAAAAGAACATATTTGATGATTTAACACTGATTACTTACCCAGATTTTTCTCGTCTCTTTTACCATTTTCATTTCCTCTTCGTTATATCCATTCTCAAGAACCGGAGCATTATGTGAGAACAAATTAAAGGCATACTGCATTCGTGCAAGAAATAAGGGAAAACTGTAAGGAGCATGGCGAAACGAAAAGCATTTCGTACAATGTAAGAGAAATATGCATACTTGTTGTTTAAAGATATTACAAGTTGGTGGTTTCCCTTCCAAGACCTAAAATAATGCAGCAATTAACCAATTTAGAAGAATTAGTCAAACTATCACATAAAATAGGAAACAATAAAATGAAAAGGGAAAAGAAACTGAATCAAATTACCTCACGGGTTTGAAGCTCAAGCTCATGCATAGCAGCAGCACCAGCACCACTGGCTGCCTGATATGTACTGACCACCATTCGAGTCACCTGCCGCACATCATGAATAGAATCAATGTTTGAAGCATAAATTGTCGGATGTTTAAGTTGCTTGATGAGGGAACTGAAACTGGCAAAAAGCTCTAAACAATGAACAATACATATCCTACACTAAAGACTAAAAACATATAGTTTTCTTTCTCAATATCTCATGTAAATTTCACACTATAAAATACAAACGACACAAAGCATTATACCATACTATTTGAAACTCTCATTATTCATTTCTTACTTCATGTCTTCAATTTCTTAGTAGAATTCTAATTCATGCAAGTGTTTCTATATAGTTGCAGTGTCATATTCTCATACTCATATACGGGAAATAGGTGTAGGACATGGATATTTCAAGAAAAATGAAGATTCCCGGCATCATAGTTTTCAACTGCAATAACAATCATCCATGAAATCCAAATTAAAGCATAAAACAAACAATGCAAAACTAAATTCTACAATTAATCTACCAATCAAAAAGCTTAATATTTAGAACACCCCCCAAAAAATGAAATGAAATGAAAGTTTTTAAGTTATACCTTAGCATGGCGATGAAGAGGGGTAGCAGCCATTAAGCAGATAATAGTAGAACAGTTGAGGTTTGCAATCAAAGCACCCTTTTTATTACCAATTTTAATCCCGGCCATTGCTTCCGGATTTACTTCAGGAATAACTAATGGCACTCCATCAACCATTCGAAAAGCTGAGCTATTATCTACCACGATGGCGCCTTTATCAGCCGCAATGGGACCGAACTGTTTGCTTATCGACCCGCCAGCACTAAAAAGCGCAATGTCAACGTCGTCAAAGCTGTCGGCGGTTAGTTCTTGGACGGTAAAGGTGCGGTCTTGGAAAGAAATGGACTTCCCAGCGGAGCGTTTGGAGGCGAGAAGCTTGAGGGATCGGTAAGGGAAGTCACGGTCGGAGAGAACGGAAAGAAATTCTTGGCCGACGGCGCCAGTGACGCCCACGACGGCGATGGAGGGGCCTGATTCTTGGAAAGACATGCGGACTTTGGTGGGGCATTTGTTGGTTTGAAGTTTGGGCTTGGGGGTGGAAAGAAAACGGGGTTTGAGAGGGTGGCTGAGAGAAGCCATCGTTATGAGATCACTGAAATATAAAAAGGCAGAGAGAATGGGAATGGAAAGGGTGGTAGCGGCGGCGGCGGTTTGGAGTGATTGTTACTATGCAGACTGCTGCTCTTTTTAACTTTGATTTTCTTATTGAGCCATGCAACGAGTACTAATCTAATACAACAGCACAAGGGTTTTGGGTGTAGTGTGGATTTTAAAGGTTAAAGAACTTATGACCCACAAATTTCTTTTTATTTTTAAAGAAGTTTTCTCAACCATTATATGGACAAAAGCAAAACTTATTCCTCGTGGATACAAATTTAGCAACAAAGTTCTTCACAGCGTCAACCTCATTAGCTTTACAACATCAGGAGAAACCAAACAATCAAAGCCATTAGCATTACTCAAACTTAGAAAACACATCTAAAATAATAAACACTTTTAATCATCCAGCCATCACATTAGGTTTACTGAATATTTATTTTTTTCATAATAAAACATGAGAAATACTTTTTAAATTTCAACTTTATTTAATATAAATAAAATTTTAAAACTTTTATTATCAACTTTCTTAATTGTCCAAAAACTTATAAATGGAAATACTTTTTCGTCATTAAATTTTTTTAATATTTTTCTATTTTAATAAAATAAAATGAAAACCACACTTTCATTCAAAAAGTCAAATTAATTACCCTTCCAACCAAAAAGTTACATTCCTTAAGAGATATTTTAGAAAAAAATAGATAATTATAGGTTAAAAATTATTACTCAAAATAATTTTTATATTCTTTTTCATATTTGTAAGGATTAGAAATAGAGTCGCAGTTAAAAACAAACTTAAAGAACATTTAATTAGAACTTTCCTAATCTCCAAAACATCACATTTTCAAATATGCTTGACTTTTCTAATTTTTCAGAACATTTTGAATAGAATAATGAACACGTTTTCTTTTCCAAAATTCTCATATATTTTTATTTTCAAAATTCATTTTTTTCAACAGTGCTTGATTTTCCAACAAAATGAAAACAAAGATAATCCAGTATCTAAAACCGTTCTTGGTTCAGTAATTCTAATTAATTATAAACTTTATAAAAAAAACTTTAGATAATTGTCATGTCCTATTAAAAGATGTCAGTTAATAGTTTTCTAACAATACGCGTAATCATTCTGTTCATATTCTTTCTGGTTGTATATTTTATAGTATCGTATGTTTCATTAAAGTGATTTCTATAACGTAAACAGCTATTAAACTCTAAATTAAAAACCTTCTATGCTGGATGTAACTTAAATGTTTTTGAGTTTCGAACAACCTGAAGTTAAATCAGTCAGACCTCTAACTTCCAATTTAACTAATTAAACCGACCAATTCAATTATAATAAACAATAAATATAATGAAGTTTATCTACCTCTCTTCTCTTTCTAATTTTCTGTTATAAAATAAATGACCCATTTCTAAGCCGAATCAAAAGTTTGCTTCTTTTTTTTTTTCTTTTTCTTTTTTAAAAAAGGGAAATCATGGAAATAGAAATAGAGGGACTAAATTTAAAAAATCTGAAGCATATTTAAACCAGGAATAAAATACTGTTGGAATCTTCTAAGGCTCGTTGGAGCCTCCCAAGTGCATAGGAGCGTCTAAAATTTGCTCTGAACTGCACCCAATAATTTCTAACAAACTCTTACAAGATTTTGGCGAAAAGGATGAATACATATACATCAATCACTAAATCAAATTGCTCGTTTAACGTATTGAAAAGTAATATAAGGGGATGAAAGCTATAAAATCCAACGCCACATACATTAGGTAAATCAACATCAATCACAAAACTCTTCCCTACGACAGAACACGTATCCGAATCGAAGATAAAAATGGATCTATCGTGAAATAACAACAAAACCCCGCCCACATACCTTCAACATAGTATAATATACCACCACTGCCCCTCTATTTCAAGTTTACCCTCAAGTTCAGGGACTGTTAGTAAAATACAATCAACAGAGAAAATCATCCCACCATTGCAAGCACAAAGGGAAGGCTCCAAACAATTACCATTCAACAATACATCTAGTTTTAGATATTATACGATAAAAAATTCGGTAATGACGACAGATTCCAATACAGTAGCAGGTTCTTGTTATGCTACATGGAACAACAGTCAACATGAGTGGAAACCATGGGAGAGAAAGCAAACTTACAAATTTGGGGTAACCCAAGTTTGTTTCACTAGCTTTCACTTAGCAAAATAAAGAGTTCCTCGTCAGCAATGGCTCCCTTTTCCATAGCCCTTTCTAAAGCACTTAATCCACCCCAATCTTTAATGGTTGATCGTGCGCCTCTGCATTGTATTGCGAAATTAAAACAGTTTATCCATTTGAGATGAGATTAACAAAAAACAGCAATATATTAAAAGTGATACGTAGCTCATCCTTTTATCAAGAATCAGAAGAGCAATAAATAAGGTGAATAATGCAACCTACTACCTATATAAAATAGATTTATGAAATAACTTGGTATGTGGTAAAGCATCCATCTCCAAATTTGGGGACAATATGAAATTTCATTGAAGTTAAACCAAAATTAAGCCATGAGTATTCTCACAGCTCTACCACAAACAGCTTCTCAGTTACAGGTATTATACAATTCTCTGGTCAAACTAGAACGATCAGGACCTCCAAGTGAAAGAAGGCTATATACCAAAGGAAGAATTTTAACATTAGAATTATGTAGCTAATACATATTTGACGTGGGACTCAGCACACACCTGCACCACATGATGGCTCTGTCTGCCGATGAATTCTCATCAAGGTGAGTCACACTATTTGATATACAGTATCCTTGTGCAACCAAGTCCACATGATAGTGTCTACAGAGGGGGCTATAACAACTTCATAGTGAAGGTGTATCGAAGTCCCACACTTCATGTAAATAAACTAGAGTTGTCTTGGGCATATAAATATATAAAAGGCGAACACCCCCACATAGCCCAGTCTTTTTGGTTGAAATCCAGGCTTGTAACAAGTGGCATCAAACCACTCTGGGGGAACTGTGATGTCATAGATTGCCCAGGAGAGCTGTTCTGGGGTGCGCAGGTGTATGCCAAGTCCAACATAAGATGTGTCTACAGAAATATTGGGCATAAGTACAGGTACAGTCACCTCACCCAATGGGTAGTAATTTGGATTGAGACCAGGCTAAAATTAGTATCCATCATTTGGACTTAAGGCATGCTTCGATTGTGTCATCTATTTGTCAGAAATATCATATTTCTTGTGTATAAGTAATTACGCAAAATATGCAGCCTACCTTCTTAGTAGATGCTTTGCCAATGGGTTGTTCCCTTCAGAAATGCAATGGTGCAAAGGAGTCCTGCCATGGAAGTCGCGCATATTTATATCAGCACCAAATTGCAGCAACAGCTCAACCATCACAGGATTGCCACGTTGGCATGCCAGATGCAAAATGGAACAACCTTGTAGACAATTCCCTGGCTCATTCGAATCCTTGATTCTTGGACAGGATGATGGATCCCTTTCCTCTTTGTCGCTATCAAGTGATGAGTCTTGTGCATCAACATCATGGTGATACAACTCAATGGTAAAAACATCATCAAAGGTGGTATTTACAATATTGGTGTCTGATATTGCAATTAGACGATACACTTCTCGTAAGTTATCAGCCTTAACTGCTTGCCAAATGTTAGCAGAGTTTGAAAGAACCCCAGGTTGCACTGCATCTTTGACGATTATCAATTTCTCAACGTACTGGTTAAGAGAAGGAAAAATGTTAGGCTTTGTATTGGAAATCACAGCATTTCTTATCAGAGGAATGCAGGAAATGAAAGACTACCTAAACAGCATGGCAATTCGCAGTTATGCAAAATTGCAATAGTCTAAGGGGACAGGTCTGTATTCAAGTTCACCTGCTTTTCAGTAGTATACATGAATGCTACTGAGGGTATGAGGGGCAAAGAATCCAACATGAAAAGATCTTGAACATGAGGAATAACACATAATATCCTAAAATGGTTTATTCCTTTCTTGCGTAAGAAGCCAAATAATCCATCAATCAATGTACAAAATGATTACAAATAGCAGAAGACTAATATTCCCACAATACTTAAAAAGGAGGTGAGTATGCAAGAAGAGTCTTCCTGCTGACTGAAAACCCAGCCAACTGCCCCTTAAATGGAACAGTGCAAGGAGAGCAGAGATGAGGCAGAATGAATAAATGCATTGTTTGTTAAGTATGAATTTTGATGCATGAACATCAAAAGAAAAAGAAATCCAACAAAATACCTTAGCATTAATGTATTTCTCTCTATGGGAAATCGGATCTTTGGCGCATGGTTTTGTTATTGATGTGCCATGAGCATTTGATTCATCCACTCTGCGAAGAATTACATTTAGCTTGAAATAGAAAGCGATTTATTGTATCGCTAGGTACTAGGAAACAAATAAGCTAACTGGTCAACCATTCATTGATCATAAGTTAAACAACTATCAGCTTTTGGTTTCCTCAAATTCACTCATTTAGAACGTAACCAATTATCATGCTAACATATCTAACAAACACAATGCATCATTTAGGAAATTTTTGGCTCACATTTTAGGGGGAAAGGGTGTGTTATAGCAAAGAGTAGGACAAAAAGAAAGGATGTGATAACTCCTACCAAATGTCATATTATACAGAATAAACAAAAACAGAATGAGGGTTTTACTTTACCCAAAAAATATAGAACAAAGCAGAACAAAAGAGAAAAGGATATTATACAGAACATTATTTAACAAAAAAGATAAAGTTTTTCCAGTTTAAAGTTCATTGTAAGAAATAGCACTACAAATTAACAAATCAGTTAGGTCGCCGCACTTTCATTTTCTTGTTAGCCAGAGGAAATCTTACCTCTCATTCTTCTGAAGCGAACCTTCCCATACAGAGTTACAGTACGCATTACCCAGAGAACGAAATAATTCCACAATTGAGGATTCCCACACTTTGACATCTAACGTCAAAGATCTCACCTGCATTGAAAAAAATAGTATATTTTATGAATGAATCTTAAAATAAAAGCAAAGTCATGATAGAAATTCCTATCAGCTGTCTCCTTATTTGTACTTTGATTCTTAAATTTTCTTATTATGCTTGTAAAAGTAGCAGGTGAACTTTCATTCAACTCATAAAATTCAGAGGTTGGAGCTTTACAGCATGACTCGTATAAAATCCACCATATTTTCACAGAAAAACAACTTGTAAATCAATGACAGGAAAATCAATTGGAAATATAGAAGGTTTGACATTGTACAGCAGAGTATCCCAATAGCCTGCTGCAGCACCCAAACGTGTAGAAAAACTACTCAAGTCAATTGCAGCAAAGGTAATTGAAAGTATAAAAGCAGGTTTGAATGTACAATATATTCTCCTAACAGATAGGTTCAACACCCAAAAATGTTGGAGATGAAGGGAAGTAAATACTTAAGGGACCATAATTTGATATTCAATTCAATTTCAACAATCTAAAACAAAAGACTGCTTACCTGGTACACCAACTGTATAGGCAGTAAAAATTAAGTCATGATATATAATGCATTAAATTCAGTTTCATGAAACCGAATGTGGAAAGTGTAATATCCAAAATAACGACAAGAATAGGAAGAAGCCTTTGCTGCTACCTAATATCCTTCAATCTCCCCACTATAGCCTATAGGAATAAATTTTCAGTAGCATAAAAAGAACTACATCAGAGCTAAAAGTAGACACTAATTTTAGTAATATCAAAGAGCATAACCTACATGTTACTAAGAAGTCTTAAACAGGTTGAAGACCAAATATAGAATATTAACTAGAAACTGAAAACCAGCATGGCAAAATTAATAAAGAAAATAAAAAGGGAGGTCCCTTTCTCTTTGAAGAATAAATCGCACCTTTGAAACGTGTACACCAAGATTACGGTGAACACCTGAGCATTCAATGCATAATAATATGCCAAGATTAAGAGATGCCCAGTCTGGTTCTGGAGCATTGCATTCTGCACAAACATCATTTCCAGAAATTTCTCTGAGAACAGCTGAGACAGGTTTTGCTCTGTTGCTAACTCGGTCAGTCCCTAAAGGAGGAAGGCTATTAGGTGACCTAGCATTCGAAGACGCGCTGTGAGAATAATCATTATTCTCCACATGCTTTTTTCCCAAATGCAGCCACAACAGACAACCAAATCACCATTAGTAGCAATTAATGAGACCTGTTGCTTCAAAATCACAGAAAATGGAAAAGGAATGGCTTTAAAGGAAAAAAAACCTGCTGCCGGATACGATAATTGAAAAGAGATGTAATAACTGCAGTTATTTTGTTAACCCAGTCCATTCTATCTGCCCCATTTTCAGCCTGCCCAGACAGCGACAAAATGTACCAGCACAGATATCATGAGGAAAATAATACTATCTAATTCAAATATAATCGTAATAATTGTTTCACAATTAAGTTTGGACAAGGGATTCGATCCATGCTTCATTCTCCTTTTAAGGGCACTATAACAAGCCATCAATCATCAGGAGTTCAAAATTTGGTCAATTTTAAATAGCTAAAATTAAGGTTTCAGGAGAAAATTTACCATACACATAATGTCACAAACAAAAATCAAACGATAACACCAAGAAAACTAACTCCTTTTTCATACCATATACAGTTAGTTAAATGGATCATAATGTGCCTTTGATTTGCTTTATACTATTTCCTTGATTAGTTCAGTAAAGTGAAGGGAAAAAAAAAAAAAAAAAAAAAAACCTTCAATGACCAATCAATGTCACCTGCAATGTGTACGTTTTCAGTGGAGATATGATCCTGAAGCAAAGCCGTAAATCTGTATCTTCTGCATCCATTTTTATTGTTGAAATACGAAGATCAATGGTATGGTAGCCCAAAGTTTCTTCATTAAATGATGATGACCTATTATGATTAGCACGAAATCTTGAAAATACACCACTGTTGTGTTCAGCCGAACCAGTATACTGATGGAGAGAACCCTGGAAATAAAGCAGATAAGTAAATATCATCCCTCATCAAGATCATTTTCACTTCATTTTCAAATTGCTCTATTGTCTAACCTAAGAATCTAAGCAATGCTTCTTTCATGGAATCATCTATTGATTGCAATCTACTATCTATACATTTCATGCTTGTTGCATTTCAATTTCAAATTAACTCTAATATCTGCATAACTAGACAACTTGAAAATATAAGAGAAAACACTGAATCAAACAGCCGATTAGAGGGAAAATGAACCACTTGAATATATTATATGGGTTTCATGTTGCCAATATGTACATAAAAGTCTCCTGTATAATGATATTCATTCAAACAGGAACAAACATGGAAAACAGCGATCCCCCGTAAGAATTTTGCCCTAAAATCTTAAAGAATGAGTTCTGAGATAGATAAACACCATTGAACAAGCAGTCATATTTACTGCAGGTCAAGATTTTATGATGAAATATAATTGTGCAACTTAGAAGCCTTTTTCGTTCTCTCTCTATCAGCTAAACATAACGGAAGACAACTCACCAGTCTAGTATTTAGTTACAAAGTATAGAACAAAGCAAGTTCATGCAGGTTCCCAATGACCAAGGAACTCGAACAGTTTGGAAGATCTGGCTGGAATACAAGGTTAAAATTATCTTGACTTTTCACTTTTCAGAAGTTAGATGCAGCGACTTCGTAAGTTTGAGCATATCCTGACTAAATCATGTTTTGGGTTAATAGGAGAGAAGATAGTAAATATATGAAGTGCTTTGACAGGAATTACAGTCTCTCCATTTTAAAGTTCAGAGTTTTTGACACACATTTTTATCACTAGAATCATGTAGAATAATATTAATCATTCTCATTTCTCTCCAATAACCAAATGGAGAGATAAAAAAATGAGTCAAAAGAAAAACTGTATGTCTTCCCTTTTCACTTCTCCCCCGAACTTGCTATGTGAATGAGAAATAATAATCTCTCCATTTCACTTCTTTTCTCTCTATATTTTCTCAATCTGAAAGACACTGTTATAGCACAACAAAACCATATAAACACTCAACTATCTCGTCACACACCCTCAAATTTGTCAAAACAACTGATTAACAAGCATCAAGACCAAAATCCAGATACATGCTCCCATTATCCATAATCATATTTAAAAGACATGTTTCATGCTAAATCATTAAACTTGATCAACCAAAGACAGTAATAAAGGCAATATAACATACCATTGGTTCAGTACCCTTATTCCTGTAATAGTATAAAGTTCCTTGACTATCAAGTACAAAGAACCTCCTGTTCCAGTCTCCCCTCAAACTTGAAGGGCGCTTTAACAAATATCCTTGCTTGATTACCTGGACCTGCAAAATGAATGAAAAAGAAAATATTATTTCATTCTCGAGTAAAACTGTTGGTGAAATAACATGATGCCAATATGATAAAAAAAGAAAACAGAAAGATATGAAGATCAACCACTCACCTCCCCATTTGTAAAGGACTGCATGATTGCCTCTATGTTTTTGTCTGAATTCACGCCAATAACATGAATGCCACCAGAACTTGTTGAAGGCTCAACGTTACCAGAAGCTCGTAAACTATCTATCTCGGCTTGAGTCCTGAATTCTTGAATACGTTTTTCAAGCTTATTTTTCTCAGCATTTGCTAATTCTTTTGCTTGTTGAGCATATGTCAATACCTGTTATATCAATCATATTAATTTAAAATTAGAGGACAGACAGGTTAAGGGCATGGGATCCCAAAGTCACCATTTTGAGATGACAAGTGTGCCTGTATTCTACACACAATCTAAGATCATCTGACAGAGATGGAAATTATGCATTTATATAACACAAACATAAATGAATACTATTGCATTCAGGAGATGAAATCTGTTTTATATGGACTTGGTAAAAAACATCAGATACAAGTATGCACCCAGATGTCTGATTTGTCTTTTGCTAAAGTTCCAGACTTAAGGATTTGAACAAAAAGTGTCCAAAAATAAGATATGGTACATGGACACTTAAAATTACAAAAATATAATATTATTGGTAAATTAAAAAAAAGAAAAACCCAGAAAAGACTTCAACAAAACTCTTTTGAATTATTTGTTCTTTTACAATATAAAGACTGCATACTAGTTGGGCCTATGCTGACCAAAAATTGTGCTGGCGTAGTGTAGAAGTGTGACCTTGAATTGTACCTATCTAATTTAAGTTTTAGATTGTGCTGGCATAGTGTAAAAGTGTGAGCTCGAATGCACTTGGTATTTTATTACTAGGAGTTCTGAAGACCATTAAAACAAAATCTAACTAACTTTGATTGAAGAAGTCACATTAACCCCTTATATCCTGAATCTACTGCTCTTCCTCTTATTTAAACTTTCCCTTCTTCCACTTGTCATTTTATCTTTTCCCTCTCTTTATATTCTTTTCTTGTTCTACCTTTACTTCCATAGGATGTTTCTTTGATTTCTCTTTTCCTGTTACTTTATCCTTTGTGAGTGTAACTTTATTGTCAATAACTGGGTTTAATCTTTTGTATTTAATGATTTTTAGTTTTATGCCAACCCAAATCCTCAAAGGCAACAATTTTTCTTAAGCCAGCAAACCCAGTATCACCTTTAGCATCCATTTTGATGTGGCTTAGGGAAGAAAACAGCAGCAATTAAAGAATTAGAGTTGAACAAACAAATAGGAAAGAAAATGGAACTCTAGAAAACTTAGGGTTATAGAAAACCTCCAAATTTTTAATTGATTCAAAGAAAATAATAAGAAAAATAATAATGAAAATGGCTGTAAAGCCTACAAGTTATTTATATAGGTTTTCTTTCTTGCAAATAAAATTTTATTCCTAGCCCTAGATTTAAACCCTAAAGATACTTAAAAATACTCACTGTTCAAAGTACATCTAAAACTAAATATTATAAAACTGAAATAATAAACTATTATAAAATAAAAAAAGCTCCTGCATAACTAGTTTTTTTTTTTTTTTTACTTCTGAATTGATAATTTGCAAGAACCGAAACAGTAAGACCACTGACTGCCATGTCCTTTTGCTCAACACCATATAGGACTAGTTTTCAGCACTCATTTCCATTTCATTCATGTCAACACAGTAAGGTGCATTAAATAGCTGAGCCTGAATAAAAAACTATGAAATTTTTGATACAAGAATCACTAAGAAGGATAAACCATACAACTAGATGATTCTAGGATATACAATAAATTTACAAGCATTGCACAGACAGAATATTCTTTGACAAGGTAACCCCCAAAAGAACAAACACACAAGAATACAGCTATGCGTGTCTTGTATGTGCCAATCTATTTACGCTTTGTAACTAAAAACACTTCTAATCATATGCTTGACAAAATAAAACGGGCATGCAAACAATATCCACACTAGCCTCTAAAAGAATAAACAGTATTCAAATAATTGTATGGATTATTTATATTGATGAAAATTCTTTTCTAATTTCCAATACAGCATCCAACACTGCTGTATTCATACTTCATAGGCTCGTAGCTAATTGCAGAGCCAACTTTTCTATGGAAGAATTTCCGAAACCATTGATTCTACTTACTACATATCATTGACTTATTTTAACATTGTGGAGCACAACCATCATTAAATAATTAATTCAGCTAATGGATAGTGGCAATCAACATTTCTCCCATTTTTTTCTAAATAAATAATGTAATATATTACCTGGTGAATAAATGGTTCCAACTGGCTCAATAATTCATACCCCTGCGACAAAAGCAATCAATCATATTCAGTCCACAAATGCAACATGCATAACTAGCAAAAAATAAAATAAGTCATAAAATAAAATACAAACCAGCTTAAAATATCTAAGATGGCCATCCATAATTGCACTTATAGATTCTAGAAACTCGTACTTCTTTTTTGCTTCAATATTCATTAGAGAATTTACCTGTTTTCCTTAAACCAAAAAGAAAAGTCACGAAATCGTGCATGAAATATAACGAGAATTGAACATAAATAAGCAGGGAGTTTCGCAGCCGAAGTGAACATACTAAATTGAAGCGGGTTCTTTCAAAAGCAGATTTTGAATTCTCTAGATCCTGTGAAAAACAAAATCCAACCCAACCCAGAGCACAGCCAGGTTAGTTTTATTAGGGAAAAAACAACTGCTCTCTATAGACAAGGTAGGATGTTATCTTGAAAACACAAGAGATGTGGAAAATGTATGGCATAATCTGAACACATAATGCATCCTTTGCCAAAAAAACAAAGCTACTTTAATACAAGGGAATGATTAGTTAGTTAGGTTCCAAATTCTTGAAGAGAAAGAGGGAATGATTAGTTACTTACGGGATCTTGGAAAGAATGCTCAAGATTTGCACCTAACACATCTAATATTTGCACCTAATATTCAAGAGTTCACCTAGTGGACTCAGAGGTACTTAAAATTTTATCAATGCAGATCAGAATAAGCTATCAAATACTGGAGACAACAGAATAGATACCTAAGCAGAAAAGACCAGATTGTGTAAACATTCCATCCAGGTAACTAGAAACAGACTTTTTCATATTAAGGTGAGCAAAGAGAACGAATCAAGCACATAAGTTTTCGAGAAAAAGGCATAACATCAGGATATATAGTTCAAATACAAAAGAAGTAAAATTATTACAAGCTAATGTGATATCAGATCCATAGTTCAATGATCAAGAGAGACATGTGTTCTCTTTCTTTCTGATGGTACGGAAACAGTTAAATATTTACCAAATAATGGACCAGATTCAAAATGACAGAAAAGTGAGAGAACTAGTGAAAGACAGGGAGGATACTATACGAATATCATCTCTCAGCCTTCTTTAAAACAAGTACAATAATTACATCCTGACTAAAGACTCCGTTATGAAGAGTCACTTTCATCTTAAAGAGATGATCGATCAGCTGGTATTTTGTATGACTGACCTGTAACAAACATGTTGGAAGTCAATAATTAAGTAAGGATGAGCATACCTCTTCTAGCACAGCAACAACATCTCCCGGTGTGTTCTTCTTCAAAGACACAAACTTTTCACGTGCCTGGCAGTACAGAGCATTTAGCAAAAAGCATTATCTACTAAAAAAATCAAGGAACATGATGCTTTTAATGGTTTTATTATGCTTACTCGGTGATTTTTCATTAAATTTTAGAGGAAAAGTAGCTAATATTTAAGACTAATATAAATCCATCCGCATAACTTTTGAATTCACAGCACTTGTATCAGTAAATCCACTGGAGAACATTGAAGATAATAAACTAGCAACTAGTCTTTTTGCTGCAAAGAATACTCAGAGTTTATAACACAAAAGACATTTCATCAAGTTGCTCAATCAGTTTCTCAGTTATTCATGGCTATTAGTTAGCTCTTGATTTAGAAAAATTCTGTGGTAGCACAAATAACAGTCTGCTTTTACCAAATAATTGGTTAGTTCCAAAATTTACTTCAGATGATCTCAAAGGTAAGGGGGTGAAAAAGCGAGAGAAATGATGAAGGAGATACGAACTGTCATTAACATAAAAACCCAAAATTAACTTCATGTCAAAAAGTAAGTTTCCATCATCTTCAATACCTGAGAATATCCATTCGTAGCTTTGTCAAATCGTTGACGAGACTCCTGAAAAAGACAGGAGGACAAGAGCTGTCATATAATTTTTTTTTTGGGGGGGGGGGGGTGGGGCAGGAGGAATGAAGACATGAGTTTAGCTCTAGACTCTAATCTGATTAGCAAGAAAAAATCATCATAAAAAATGCGGAGCTACTTTCATAATGAATGTAATCAATATGTTTTCCCATCGGATTCAATCTCCACCCTGCACACCCACCCACCAAACTCCACCATCAGAATTTATTATATTCTGACAAGACATCTCAACCCAAACTGCAACTATTTGGCCTCCACAATTATCAACAAGTCAATCCAAATGTTCCATTCACAACAAATTCTTATGCAGACAGTATACAATCCCTCCTAAAACACCATAATGTCCATGATTTGGATAAGAAACACTGTCATATGTCCTCTGTAAAAATGAAACATAATATGGCTCAATGTTTCATTCTTCTATTCATTTGAGGATCCCATTTTTCGTGACATTCTGAGTTTCATATTCCCAACTGGATTACTCAGGTTTGTTCAAGACGGCCCCACTATCAAGACAAGAAGAAAAAGGAAAAGAGGCAAATTTAATGTAAAAAGTAAAGGAATATTCTTACTTTAAGTGCATGGATTAAAAAAACAATATTTTTAGGCTAACAGCAAACTACATGATTACGTAAGGAGGTAGGATAAAGGAAAAAGATAAGCTTCAACCCGAAACAAGGGAGATGAGGAAACATAAAACACAAACCATAGAAGTAAAAAGACCATAAAAGAGTATGCAATAAGTTGTTTATAGTGGAGGAAATATTTCAATGAGGCATGCTCCCCCCTCTAAAGTGTCTCAACTTTTCCAAACATAGCACATGAATAGACTAAAGCAAACATGACAAGTGATTAAGTTGGTTATAAAACCAAAGTGGCTTGTTTAACAAAAAAAGGGTCATTCTATGCCATCCAATGTACCTAGATCAAATTTAAAGATTCACAAGAAAACGCAAGGAAAGTGTGCAATCATTGCCAATCCCCGGTGCAAACACATCCTATTTTCAATGCAGAATCTCAACAAGGGAGTAATCAAGTATCTCTAAATGACCCAGACTAAATGCGGCAAGTTAATAACAACTTCAATTCCAAATTGATGACCAAAACCACCAAAATTTAGAAAACAGGAAAAAAAAAATGAGATAGTAGCTAAATTATCTTCACCTTTGCATCTTGCAAATCAACAGTTGTAAAGTGCATTAGCCGATCAACTAACACATGCTCCACCTGTAATGGATATTCAAATTTCAAAATCAGAAACAAAATTGAGCATCCCAAACAAAATAAACCAAAGATAAGTTACAAATCTCTTTGGCATGTAGCATGGCATGAGGTAAAAGGTAATATTGGCTCTCCCATATAAAAATTGTTTCCGAAGTCATGCAGTGGGTGGCCTCAAGATTGTTAGCCTTCAGGCATCACATATTTAATGCTCAAAATACTATGATATTAAAGAGTAAGGTAAACTAACCAGATTGAACAAAAAGACATCTGACAGAAAACGTAGAATTTACAAAGTAGTTGCACATGTAGAAATTAACGTGTTAAATAGTTTTTAGAGCAAAGCTACAATCTGACCAGGTGAATCTATTTTTGGTAGAAGATATAATTCATAAGACCGTTTGTAATAAGGTACAGGTACCATACATAAGTGCACTTAGATGTTTTTTAAAAGACAAACTGCAAAGGTCTTTGATTTTTATCACATGTCACCTAATTTCCTCAATAGAAGCAGGTTAAAGGAGTTGATGCCTTATATAGGCAAACCTTTTACAAATGCAAGCTTTAAAGGTCCATGATATATATCAACTAGGAGCTTATCTACGATTAAGTATGTCTTTAACACTCATGTTGGGAGTAAATGCATGGTGATTATGACATCTGACACAAACTTTTCCCATGTAATTTTGTTAGAATTCCTTAAATTAATAACAGAATAATAGGTTGTCAGGTTACAGTTGTCCACTAAAATTATCCTATGAATATTTTATTGTAAGGCACCATACCAAAGTAGGCTTTGTGACCTAAAATCGAGTAGTCTTTGCGATCCGAACTAAGTAGTCTTTGCTAGCCTAGAGTCTTCAAGAGGAAACCTTTTTTTGTGTATAAATATGTAGTGTAATCCTTTGAGAAAATAAGGAATTGAAATATCCATTTTTACATGGTATGAGCCTTAGGAATCATTCATTCGATCCTCTTTTTTTCTTTGAAAAATCCTTCCTAAACTTTCCTCCGATTTTTCATGGGTGACCTCAATGAAGCCATGTCAGAAACTGAGATCTCACAATTATCTCAGAATGGCAATCGAGGGATCAATCAAAGTGACCTCAATTCTTCTCTAATGATCACTAGTCATCGCCTAGATGGAAAAATTTCCGCAATGGTCTCAATCTGTCCTCATGGTGATCCATGGTCGTGGCAAGCTAGGGTACATTAATGGAAACCTCCCACGACCACATATCACGACCCGACTTATGCTGCTTGGGAACTCAACAACTCTATCGTTATGGCGTGGTTGATTAACTCGATGGAAAGCCACATAAGTCGAACCTACCTTCCCTTCAAAACTGCAAAAGACATGTGGGATGCAGTTAATGAAAATTACTCTGACCTTGGAAACGCTTCTCAAGTTTTTGAGATAAAACTCAAGCTGAAGGATATTCGACAAGGGACTCAAGAGGTAACTCACTACTACAATAATCTGAAAATATTGTGGCAGGAGTTAGACATGTACTACGAGGCAGATTGGGGTGAAGGCTTAGAACATTCTAAGTTCATGACTCATCTTAACAAAGAACGACTCTCATGAATTTCTTTGGACTAAGAAATGAATTAGATGAAGTTCGAGGCAGAATTTTGGGTAGAACAACCCTTCCAACCATTGGTGAAGCGTTTGCTGAAGTAAGACGAGAAGAAAAACGTCGTCTTGTCATGATGGGAGAACCTAAACCAATGATCCCTCTTCGAAAAACAGACCATCAAGTTTTCGCTCTCATTTCCAAAGGTCCACCAACACAAAAGTCACGTGCTGGAAGTGACAGACCAGTATGTAGCCACTGCCACCGTGTTGGTCACACTAAGGAAAGGTGTTTTAAGCTGCATGGTTACCCGGATAAAAAACAGAAAGAGAAGAAAACTGCCATGCTATCCTCCACTGATGCAGATGAAGTACTTGATGTCCGCCTCACCAAGACTCGACTTGCACATCTCCATAAGATCCCGAGTACTTCTACTAGGACATGGGACTCTAGCTACTCAAGGTACAAAGACTTAATATCGCTCTTGAATCTAATAACCAAACCTCTTGGATACTAGATTGGGAGCCTCGGACCATATGATGTGTAACTTCTCTTTGTTTCAAACCTACACCACTTGTCATAACAAATCAAGAATCCGAATAGTCGATGGTTCGTACTCTCACTGTGTGGTTGGAGTAGGAAAGTAAAAATAGCGTAAAAATTTTTCCCTTGATAATGTTCTACATGTTCCAAACTTGTCTTGTAATTTACTTTCGATAAGTAAACTCACAAAAATTGGAAACATGCTTGCTCGAATTTTTCGACCTTTGGTTGTGTACTACAGAATGCAATCGGGAAGATGATTGGTCTTGCTAAAGTTGAGGATGGCTTATATGTTTGGAATGAAAACAAGACAAAAAGGGATTGGCTCTATCTACTTCAAAAGAAGATGACATTATGCTATGGCACCGTGAGGTTAGGACATCCAAACCTCTTGTATCTAAAAAGACTTCTTCCCATTGCTTTTTAGAAATAAAAATAAATTTTTGAAATGTGAAATTTGTGAGTTATCCAAACATACTCGAGTGCCATACCCTCTCAAACCATATACCCAATCTAAACCTTTTTCATTAATTCACAAAGTGACTTATGGGGAGCTAGCCGAGTGACAAACATTAATGGTGCTAAGTGGTTTATAACCTTTATTGACGATCATACTAGGATATGTTGGGTATATCTATTAAAAGACAAATCAAAACACCCAATGTCTTTAAAAACTTTCACTCTATGGTTCGAACCAATTCTACTCCAACATACATACCTCCACAATCGACAATGGAAGAGAATACTTTAACTCTGGTCCTAAGTTCTTACCTTTCGACCATGGCATTATACACCAAGCTCCTGTCCAAATACCCTCAACAAAATGGAATTCCCGAGAGGAAAAATCGACACCTCCTAGCTGTAGCTCGAGCCATTATGTTCACTATGAATGTCCCTAAATATCTTTGGGGAGAAGCTGTCCTTACTGCTTGCCACCTCATTAACCAAATCCATCTAAGTCCTATAAAGCATTTGTGACTAATGTTGATTCTGTAAAAATTCCAAAAAATATAGAAGAAGCACTTGAGTCAGATGAATGGAGACAAGCTGTGATGGAAGAGATGGAGGCCCTCAAGAATAATGGGACTTGGGAAGTTGCTGATTTGCCTAAAGGAAAAAAAACAGTGGGCTGAAAATGGATTTTTAACACAAAATTCAAACCTGATGGGAATATCGATAGGTACAAGGCTAGACTTGTAGCTAAAGGCTTCACCCAAACCTATGGACTTGACTATGAAGAGACATTTGCACTTGTTATAAACTTAACACCATTAGAGTCCTCTTATCTCTCGCTGTCAATCTAAATTGGCACTTGACTCAGTTGGATGTTAAAAACGCTTTCCTAAATGGGGAGCTAAATGAAGAAGTATACATGGATTTTCCTCTGGGGTTTGAAGAAAGTGTAGACAAAGTTTGTAAGCTAAAAAGGTCATTATACGGGCTAAAAGCAGTCTCAAGAGGCATGGTTCATCGTTTTACAAAGGCTATGATGAGCGAGACAAAGATACTCAAGGACAAGCGAGATCACACCATGTTCTACAAGCACTCTGAGGAAGGAAGATGTTGCATTCTCATTGTCTATGTAGACGATATTATTGTAACAGGAGATGATACCAGAGAAATTGATAGATTGAAAGAATTTCTCGGAGCAGAATTTGAACTTAAAGATTTGGGAAATCTCGTGTACTTTCTTGGCATGGAGGTAGCAAGGTCTAAAAGAGGTATATCCATCTCCCAAAGGAAATATGTCCTTGACTTACTCTCTGAAGTTGGATTGATGGGGTGCAAACAATTTGAAACTCCTATGGAGTATAATCTTAAATTGGCACTCGATCAAGATGGAGAAAAAGTTGTGTGGGAGATATCAACGATGTGGTAGGTAGACTTATCTACCTAGCTCACACACCGTCCCGACATTGCCTTTAGTGTGAGTGTCATAAGTCAATATATGCATGCCCCAAGGGAGAAACACGGGAAGTCGCATATCGGATACTAAGGTATTTAAAAGGACTCCCTGAAAAGGCCTATACTTCAAGAAGAATGACAACAAGAATGTGGAGGTTTATACGGATGTCGATCGGGAGTGCTCTATCAACAGCAGCACGCCCACTAGTGGCTATTGTAGCTATGTTTGGGGTAACTTAGTAACATGGAGGAGTAAAAGCGATGCTGTGGTAGCACGCAGCAGATGCTGAGCAATTTCGAGCACTAGCACATGGTATTTTTGCGAAGGAATTTGGGTACAAAGACTAATGAAGGAACTACAAGTTCCTTATAATGAACCTATGCAACTATCTTGCGACAACAAGCTGCTTTGTCAAGATTGCTCACAATCTCGTGCATCACGATCGCACTAAACATGTTGAAATAAATCGTCATTTCATAAAGAGAAAATACACTCGGGAGAAGTGAGTGTTACCTATCTACCTACCGGACAACAGATTGCGATGTGTTAACAAAAAGTCCGAACAGAGAATATGTTTGAAGAACTTATTGGCAAGTCGGGTCCGATAAACATCTACACTCTGACTTGAGGGGAGTGTTAGAATTCCTTAAATTAATAATGAGAATATTAGGTTGTCGAGTTACTGGCTTGTCCACTAAAATTATCCTATGAATATTTTATTGTAAGGCACCATACGAAGAGCGCTGCCATTAAAAATCGATAGTCCGCTGATCTGAACTAAGTAGTCTTTGCTAGCCTGTAGTCTTCAAGAGGAAACCTTTTTTTTGTGTATAAATATGTAGTGTAATCCTTTGAGAAAATAAGCAGAATTGAAATATCCATTTTTTACAAATTTCATTAAGAAATATCACAAATGGTTTATAACATCAAACAGCTTAAAAATATACACACGCATATCAATCCTTAGAGACCAATGTATACCTGAGGCAGCAAAACTATGTAATCATGCACAATCAAGTCAAAAACTGAAAGGAAACTTGAGTTGCCAGAGAAAATAACATTAAGTAGAATGTTGGTAACAAACCAGATACATTCGTAATAAGCATTAATAAGACAAAGACTATGTATCCCAGTCTTATTCAATTGCAGAAGAAAGAATTGCTTTCTCTAGATGGTAAATTGATACCCACTTGTGAAAAAAGCAACTCCTTATAGCTAGCAAGCTCACGAAAGGCACTGATGAACTTGGACATGATCGGCCCTACAAAAGGAAACATTCAAACTTTCAGCTAGGTAGTTCTATCTTCAACAGCACAATTTTGAAATCAGGCACATCATCTTCTCTATTTTCATTTTACATCTTAATCCTTGATGAGTAAATTTGCGTAAGACACAACAAAGGGGGAAAAACATTATTGGAACCTATATATGGCCATCACATAAAGAAATAGATAACCAGAATAATAAAAAAATAAAGCATCAATTAAAATTCTCAACCTCCTTGTACAAGAACTGTAGAGAAAAAAATCTCAGTCAACAAACAAGCAAGCTCCTAAGAAGCAGTTTAGTAAGAGGAAGGGAATCTAAAAGCTTAACCCTTATTAGTAATTTAAGGGAACAAGAGGACAATCTCCCCATCATCTTCCAGGAGGACAACTCAACCATCAGAAGAGTTTTAGCCAGCAAAAATAAAGAGTAGGAATATAACACACAATCATTGCCAGCAGCCAAAGAATGAAACAATAAATCATAGACCACTCTTTCACCATATCCTTTCCCCAAAAAAAGAAGGCTTATATACCCTATGCCTTCTGAATTGATTAAAATCTCCTCAAGCAAAAGTTCCAGGCAGCTTTCAGACAATGATCTTGAGAGGTGCCATGGCACTCCAGAAACTCATCTAAATATAATATTTTACAAGCACCAGCATCAGTAAATTGTCATAGAGCGTAATGCCAAATCTTCGTGGCACAACTTTTGGGGATTTTACATGGGTCAGAGGGTTAGTCAATACAGAGAAGTAAAATCCTCCCAACTAATGGGTCTGTAGCTTCTTTCTACAGCTAAACCAAGCAACTAAAAAACAAAAGCTTCATTGGTCATCAGTAATGGTAGAATAGGTTCTTAGGTTTCTCTTGATCCACAAGAAAGTAAGTATTTTGTATATAAGCATCTGAAACACAGGGAAAGCTAACCTTATAGAAGCTTCTCATTACCATTGTACTCACCCATATAATTCAGCCCCACAATAACATGTCTTTCTACCACATATTTCACATTGGCCACACAACCCCACAAGAAATTATTAGGATATTTTCCTAAAAGTCTAAAACCTCAACTGGATAACATAACTTCTAATCTAGAATGGGAAACATCTTTTAGTGAACTAGAATATCCTGAGATAATCTGGAGAGCTAGATACATCCACTTGTGATCCAATCTTGTTCAGGCTTCAGTCCCAAGAGCTCTACCTTTAAAGTTAAGAGGTCAAATATGTTGCATCATGCCTACATCAACAACTCTGAATAGAGTACATAGTTCTAAATATGCACCAAATAATCTGCAAACTAACTTCATTTCCTAACCAATTAGATCTCCTATTTTTTTTTTATTTTTTTTGCCTTCATGTTTTAAATACATTATACTGTAATAAACACAAATCAAGTGGCGAAAAAGCAATTACCATTTAATAGCATTTGCTGTGCAAAATGGAAAAATAAAATTTTGTTAAATGGTATTCAGCTTTTGGCCATTGATTATACACAGTAGTTTACTTGAGAAATGTTATTTTGGCAGTCAGTAACACAGATACATGCAGAACAAAATGCACATTTGCATTCATATCCAGTAATTAACAGAACTTGTTACACTAGAACCAAAACTTGTTAACATTAACTAGTAAGAAACAACTAGGCTGACTGGTGATGTAGTCAAAAAATTGAATAAGAGACATTGGCTACCTCCTATGGAGGCACTAAGAGGATCATCATGTCCACAACCAAATGCTTCTAAAGACTCAGCAAAGCTATTGTCTGCATTATATGCTTCTCCAAGAGCTGCTCTGCAAAGGAAACAGGGATGGAGCAAAATAAATAGATAAATACACATATGAAGAGAGAAAGTGAGGAATCTTAGATAATTATTGTATTTTACAACTTAGGTAACTAAAACGAGCCCTTGAACCTTTTTCTCATGCTTTTATTTATTGGTTTTGGGCAATAATATAACCATATACTATTTTCTTATTACAGCTGAAATTATATAACAGTAGCAAAGAGAGAGGATAAATTCAAGGTTGGATGCTAAGGGAAATAAGACCAAATTTTTTAACCCTCGAGCTCCAAGCTTGCTAAGAAACTGATGCTTTTGCATGTAACTTTGGGCACATTCAGAATATCTTTTGGACTATGTTACTTGAACTCGAGTGTGGGATATATTTAATCTTCAAAAAGTTTTTGATATATTCAGAGGTTCAGTGGAGGGTCATCTTCCCATGCCCTAGTGCAAATGTGTGTCAGACATGGGTAATTAAAGAAAAATGAGCAACATAGTTGTAAGTTATTATCGTCTGGAAGCAACAAGAGAAATGGAAATCAATCAGAACAACCCTAATAAGAATGAAACTTACTAGTCAGAAATCATAACCTCCATAAATTATAACAGACAACAATTTAATCCAAGCATTTGTAGCAGAAGAAAATGAATAGGTGAAAATAGAAAGAGAAAAAGTATGCATACATATATTTTCTACTTCCTTCGGTCAGTACTTGACAGCGATTTTTCAACTCATCAGCCATCGACTCCAAAGAACATACCTGTTCAATCAACAAACAGAAGTTGTTTACTTTTCAGAAATAAAGAAAAACGGAACGACAAACTGCTAATCAGCAGAGATTCAACGGAAATTTGATTATTCGGTGAACGGATTTACACTCGACTGATTAACTAATGAAACAAATTTGAAAATTAAACAAAAAATAATTCTGGAATCAGAAAGGTTAAATAAAGTCGAGAAAAAAGAGAACTCTGGAGTTACCTGCTTTTGAAACATAGGAGAATCTTCTAGCTTGAGAAAAGCCGCCATTGCTAATTTCGAATATCAATACTGCAAAATCTCAGGGTCTCAATCTCGGATCCAGAAACGAAAATCTTTGAAAGCAAAATCCTTGTCGCTGTTGAATTAAATAAATATAAAGGAAGGATAACTCATGTTTGGTATCATATCATGTGTTTGCGGGTCATGGGTCTCTATCTGGGCCTTGATAGTTTGGGCTTAAAACCGACTCTCTATTGGGTTGGACCACCGGGTGGTTAATCATCTATAAAACACAAAACTACATTCGGTTCGCTAGAATTTGAATAGTTTCTCGGGAATAAAATAAATAAGTAGCAGTATTATCTTGAGTAAAACATGTATACCATTGCATTCTTTGGGGGTTAGTATAGAAAAAAATCATTTGTACTTTTGTTACATATTAAATTTAAAATATTTTTATAATATTAGTTTTTTTAAAATTTAATATTTTTTAGAAAATCATTAATAAATAAAAAAAAGTAATGTAATTATAAAATATTTGTAACATTCCTAATACCCTCTTAGTAAAAAAAATAATATGAGATAGACTTTTACTAAAATAAGATATAAAGAAAGTAAGGGATAAGAGATGTTAGAGAAAAATGAAATAAGAATTATGTTGTGAAATATTAATTTGAGCCAGGGACTAAATCATAAAAATGAAATATGTTGTGAAAATTTTTATGATCCAAATGTAATATTTAAAATGTAAGGGGTTAAAATATAAATATGAAAAACTTGAAGGGCCAATAATGAAAACATTTTAAGGATGGAAGGGTCCAAAAGGATTAAATTGAACAAATGAAAAATGAGAAGGACTAAATTGTAAATTTTACCAATAAGATGTCATAAAATGGATGGAATTGTAGAGAAAGTATAAGGGTAAAATAACCATTTCTTAAATAAGGTAATTATGGGAAAATATATTTGGTTATGGACAAACTTGAGCCATTAGATTAAATTGAAAAATAAGAGTAAATTGTGACCAATCGATTGAAATCATCACTAATAGATTTTTTATAATATTTTAATATTAATTAAGAGATTTTTTTATCGAAACATGAAGAAAATTTTTCATGCTTCATCAGCCCACCGTCCATCACTAGTATAAATAGGGGAAGTTTAGCTTTTTATGCAACTTAATCCTTTATCATGAAATTCTACCATTTCTCTCAAACTTCTTGGAAATTTCCCTAAGCACCAAAGAAAAAAAATGAAAAAGAAATTCTAGAGAGTATGTACATAAATTTAAAACAAGGAATGAGTAGATGGAAGTGGAGAAAATTTTGAAAGAAAGAGAAGGATGATCATGATTTGAAGAAGGAAAGAAAAAGAAGCAAAAAGAGAAGAAATCTTTGGTAAAAGAGGTAAGTTTTCATGTTAGCTTTAATTGTATTTCAAAGAATTGAGTTAATTGTGTTATGATTAGAATGCATACTATATGAATTTAAATAAAATAGTATAGTAAGTAAATTTATACAAAGCATCAAGTTTCCATGGGAAAAATAAGTGTATTTACTAAAGCAATTTTGGATAGTAACAGTAGCTTAACTTTGAAAATTCACCAAAAATTGTAAAAATCGAATAATAGGTTTAATTAAATATGAAATTAAAGCTTACTGAGTCTAGTTTATCATAAAAGATACAGTGTAAGTAAAGGAGTAGTACATTATGAGATATATGAATTTTTGTGAGACAATGTCAGAATGATTTTGGCTTCCTCTGTTCTAACTTTGAAAAATCATTATAAATTGTACAATAATTTTTAGGAAATTAAATTTATATGGATGATGTAATAAGGTAATTTTGCCCGGGCCTATTTTTTCAGAAAAAAACAAAATAAAAATCAATAAATAATAAATGTCCCTTACAATACATTTACAATAAAACGGGCTTAAAGCCCAAAACCTGTTACAAACCCGTAACTCATTTACACCAAGACCCTAACCCAAACCATCCTACCCTGACCCAGTCTCAAACGGCCCAAAATGGCCCAAACATTAAACAGAAGCAGCAATGGCCTAGGGTTTCTGAAACCCTAGGCGCTGCCCCAGCAGAAGCTTGATCGGCTCGCCTTCAGTCCGCCCCTCGTCAGGCCGCGATTCGCACGCAAATCACGCCGTCATCAACGCGCCAGATTCTCCGCCGCTCTTCACCTACACGAAAAAGGAAAATAAAATGGCAGCAAATCCCAGCAAGAATAGAAATAATATAGTTTCCTTTTTATTTTAAGGCTATAAAAGCCTCGTTATTTTGAAACAAAAGGGGGGGAGAATACTGAGAAATAAAAACAGAGACAAATACAGAAATAAAAGCACAGATTTTCGCCATACAGAGGTTATTTTTCATTTACGCATTCTTTATATTCTTTTCATACACATATTTTTATAGAAAAAATATATACAAAAATAGAGAACAGTGGTTTTACCCTTCGATTCGCGTCCGAGAAATAAAGGTTCCGACCTCCGGCTTCCGGCCGCTGCCACGGAGGTGCGCGAGGCTCGTGCGCACTCAGTCCCTGAACCCGATGGCCGAACCCCAACAGAAGATTTGAGAGTGTTTTGAAACTTTTTTTAAAAAAAATAGTTTTGAAATGTTTTTTTATCAGATTTTACAGTTATATAATAACAAGGAAACGGCGCCGTTTTGCTTAATCTGATAAGTGAAAAAACGACGTCGTTTCAATGGACGACCCGCGTGTTGACCCGACCCGCATGGAGGATCCGCTCGTTTTTAGAAAATGGGCAATTTATCTTTTTAGCCCTTCCGCATTATTCCAATTTTACGATTAAGTCCTGTTACATTTTAAATTTTTACAAATACGCCCAGAATTATTTCTCGTATTTCAATTTAGTCCCTCTTATATCTGTTTTATTTTTTTATTTTATATAATATTTTAATATTATTTTTTATCATATTAAAATGTGATATTGTTTTTATTATTTTATTAATTTTGTTAATAATATAAAATTCATGTATATATTTTATATGTATTTTTTATATATTTAATTATTATTATATATTATTTTACTTGGTTTAATAATTTACATATTATTTTTTTATATATTATTTATTATACTATATTTTAACTCATATATTATATGGTATTATATTATACTATTTTATAAAATTTTACCTGGTATAAAATTTACTTATAATACATATTTATTTATATTATTTTTAATATATGTATTATTTATATTATTTATTCCTTTAACAATATTTTTTTAATATATATATTACTTTTGATATTGCTACTACTATTATGTTATTTATAACTAACCCTAGTATTATTAGTACTATTATAATTTATTATTTCATTATTAATATTATTTATATTATTTTCATTACCATTGTTTTTCATTTTACTATTATTTTTATATTAATCTATATTATTATTTTTACTAATATATTCTTATTGTACTATTATTTTTACTTTAGTGTAGTTATTTTAGTTGTATATATTGTCTATGTTAGATGTTAATGTATTATAATTGTTTTTAATATTTATGTTCGATAATGTATGAATGCAATATTGTCACATGGTTATTGTTTAAAATAAAAAATTACATTTTTTGCAAAATTAATATTTTATTTAAAGGCTGTCGTAACCATTTTTTTAAACGGGAGAACAACTTTGGGTTTTGAAAATGAAAATACAGCAGGAGTCGCCACCGACCTTATTAGGTGTGATCGGGTCACCTTTGTTTTAATAAACATTTTGATTTACTAAAACAATGTTTTTGGTCTACGAATTTTGAGAAAGCGGGCTCGAGTCGATTTACGTGTGAGGAAGGGTTAGCACCCTCGTCACGCCCAAAATTGGTACCAAACTGATTAATCAATGTCTCGATGTCGAAGATTTGAAAAGATTTTTTAATTCGGATCTTAAAAGGTTTGAACAGTTGAGGCCGAAATTTGAGATTCCTTTACTCGAGAGGATACAAACATCACATCCAGCACGTTAGGACACGATATTCGAAGCCTTCGTAATCAAAGTTATCTCGGAGTACTTGAAATTTATTAAAAAGGATGTTTAGTATTTAGTCAAACGGAAAATCGCAACCCAGTACGTTAGGGCACTATTCCCCGAATTTCTAAACACATCAACATTGCCTTATTTGAAAACTTTTTGGACGAAAAGAAAAAGTGGTTTTATAAAATGTACTTCGATCTTATAGTGTTTTAAGGTAAAAATAAGTGTAGGTATTCGGGCCCAAAAAAAAGTCGAGATTTCTTCGTTCCGAAAAGATGTGAACATCACATCCAGTACGTTAGGACACGATGTTTTAGTCTCTCGTAATCAAAGTCGTCTCGTGTTTTATGGAGTTGAACCGAAGGATGTTTAATTATTTAGTGAAACGGAGAATCGCAACCCAGCACGTTAGGGCACCATTCCCCGAATTTCTAAATACAAAACATTGCCTTTATTTCAAAAAACTTTTAAATGAAACATGATATTTTTACGAAATGTATTTTGTTTGATGATGAACATATGTGAAAATACTACTAACAAGGATGATGATAATATTGAATAATAATAACAATAATAACGAAAATAAACTAACAATCGTGATGAAAACAACAAGATGGTAATAATAAAATAAAAGTAATAATATGCAAAAATAGTGATAGTAATAAATAATAGTAATAGTAATTATAATAATAAATGATAATAATAATAAAAAACAACTGAAATACATAAACATATAAAAAAACAAATAATGATAATAATAGTATTTATATGTATAATAATAATGTAATACTAATAATGATAATGGAAGTAATAATATATATATGAAAAATAAATAAGCAAGTAAGATAAAATAAAGTAAATTAATAATTGAAGAAAGTAATAATAACAGTAATATAGCAAAAATGATAGAGAATAAAATATAATCTCAGAACAATGACAATGAAAATGTAAAAACATAAATAATACTAATAATAATATATAATGTATAAATAATAATGTAAAAATAAAACGAAAGATAAAATGATGATAAAAACATTAATAACAACATACAATACGGTAATGAAGAAATGAAAAATAAAATAATAATAATAAACCATGATAAAAGAAATTGTTGAAAAAAAGAATGAAATAATAATAATATTAATACTAGTAATAGCAATTAGGAAGTAAATAATAAAATATCTATACCAAAGAATAAAAAATATATATATGCAAAAGTTCTAATAAAATAAATGTAATGAAGATATTAAGTAATAAAAATAATTTAACAATTTAACTATAATAATATAAATGATCAAAATAATTAAAATAATTGTAATAACAAATAAAAAGTAAAAGAATATCACAGATGGGCCAAATTAAAATTAACAGGAATAAAGAGGCCAAATTAGCTAACATAAGAAATAAAAGGACGAAATAGCAATGCGTACGAAACGCTGGGGACGAGGAGCGCAATTTTCTCCAAATAATTAAGCACAGCGTTTAGAAGTGGACCAAATCGTAAACCGCGCGAAGCT
This sequence comes from Gossypium bickii, assembly GCA_025503065.1. NCBI lineage: Eukaryota > Viridiplantae > Streptophyta > Magnoliopsida > Malvales > Malvaceae > Gossypium > Gossypium bickii. The sequence continues at coordinate 98,401,151 of CP106716.1, forward strand.
TCTAGGCCAAATTTAAAACAATAGAAAACTTGATTTTAAAGTGTAAAAACGCGGAAGGACCGGATGCGCAATTAGCCCATTCAACAAAAACACGCGGATCCTTCAGTCGGGTCGGGTCAACACGCGGGTATAGGGGCGATACGACGTCGTTTTAGGGCCACTGTATCAGGCCCTAAACGGCGTCGTTTTGAAACCTTTATAAAACCAAAAATTTTTCTTTATTTTTTCATTTCAGCTGCTTACACAAACAAAAAAAACTCTTGTTTTGTTTTTTTTTTTCTCTGTAGGGATTGGTCTCCGGCGAGTGGGCCGCCGTTCATCCGTCGCCGGTGCCGTGCGGTGGCGGGAAAGGTAAAGTTTTGATTTTTTTTGTTAATATATATATATATGGATGTATGTATGTATGCTTGAGTAATATTATAGAGAAATTTGAAATAACGAAAATAAAAGCTGTAAAAAAACCTTAACACTATTCTTGTTTTCTCTTTTTCTTCGAATATGGTTGCTGTTTTTTTTGCTTTTATTGATGGACTGAAAAAAAGGGGGAAAAAAAAAGAACCCCTTTTACAGAGAAATCAGTCGGCTTTTATAGCCCAAATTTTTACAACCTTTTTTGCTTTCTGTCATTTCTCTTTAATGCAGGTCAGAGGCGGTGGAGCAAGTGGCTCGACAGCGGTGGCGGTGGTGCAGTGGAGGAGCGTGGAGGAGCAGGGTTGGTACACAGAGCAAGTGGGGAGATGGGACGGTAGCTTTTAGGGTTTTTATTATTATTTATTATTTTTTTATTTTCTGATTTGGGCTAGGTGGGTTTAGATGTTTTTGGGCTTAGGGTTTAATTTGGTGTATGGGTTTGGGTTGATTGGGTTTTGTTTTGGGTGTGGGTTGATGGGTTAGGTGGGTTGGTTTTTATGGGCCGGGCAAATGGGCTCATACAAAGGTTTTTTTAAAATAAAGCAATATTTTGGTATTTAGAAATTCGGGAAATAGTGCCCAATCGTGCTGGGTTGTGATTTTCTGTTTAGCTAAATAACTAAATATCCTTTTAACAAGTTTTATAATTTACGAGATAATCTTAGTTACGAGAGTTAAAAAATATCGTATCCTATCGTGCTGGATGTGATGTTTATATTCCTTCGGAACAAAGAAATCTCAAGTTTTAAATCATAAAAACTTATACTTGAGAATTCAAAACATTGTATCCTAGCTTATTGGGTGTGATGTTTTGTATCACGAAGTAAGAATTTTCTATAAAGATGTATCTAGCTACGAAGTTATGAGATACCGTATCCTAACTTATTGGGTGTAGTATTCTTATTTCTTTGAGATAGGTAGTCTTGGTTTACCTTCAAATAAAAGGATCTTATTTTAAAACATTTTAAAATTCAAACATTTGGACATGATTTTATCGATTAGGTACCAATTTTTGGGCGTTATGAGGGTGCTAATCCTTCCTCATACGTAACCGACTCCCGAACCCATTTTCTTGTTTTTTGTGGACCAAAATCAAATGTTTTAAAATAAAACGTTTTATAAGGTGATCCAATCACACCTAAGTAAAAAAAGGATTGGTGGTGACTCCCATTTCGTTTTAAAGTCGATCCCCTTTTTCTAAAACCGATCTTTAAAATGGTTTCGACAGCTTGGCGACTCCACTGGGGACTAAGAGAGTCAGGCCGTAAAATTGATAATTTCATGTCCTTTTGTTCGAATTTAAAATTCTGATTTTAAAAATAGGATCCTTTTATTGCATGTGATTTTAAAATATATCTCTTTGCATTACACTGCATGACCGTTGTGGTCACACCCTTAAGTGGGAGGGAGAAGCTATGCCTTCGTGAGGTTTTCACCTCCGCATGGGCTAGTGGATTGCTTCCGGAGTACATCTGTACCTATGTCTTCGTGAAGTTTTCACTTCCACATGGCCATAGGGAAATGTATTCCCCTAAACCGAACTTGGTCCATATGAGCCTATAATGGGTAAGGATCGAGGAATCTGCTGGTTTGGGTACCTCAGCTTTAGAACTAAACCACATATAGTGAACCCTAAGGGCCCACCTTAGGTAGAGCTATGTCAAACCTTAATGGTTACCCAGATAGGTGTTTATTTATTTTACTTGCTTTATATTCCATGGTACTAACTTGCTGTGTTTTATTCTTTTGAGCATGTCATTTCATATGTTAAGAGGTATCGATTCACGATAAGTTTTTAAGTTAGGAAGCTGTTATGGAGAACGGGTTTCTTGATAAAGTGGAAGACAATGCAGTCGTTCTTATATAGCTAGAACATAGGCAATTAGAGGGTATGGATTTGTTTGAGCAAGAGAGAAATGGGGCAGTACTGGAATCCCCACCACTTCCGCCACCTATGCCTTCTGATGTTGTTCCGATCAAAGCAGAAACGGATATGAAGAAGATTGTATGACACCTTATGGTAAGGCGTGGTGTTGGGCAGAAGGTAACTATATTTATCAATCACTTCAAAGTGAACGTGGGAAGTACAGATGGACACTTCTACCATTACAGCGTTTCTCTTTCATATGAAGATGGTCACCTAAATAGACGGACGTATTCTGCTAGGACCAAGGTTAAGAGTAGGCAATAGTGAAAATTTCTTCCCAATGAATTGGCGTTGGAATTTTAACAACAAGAAATTGGTAGAGTCATCTAAGATTGAAGGATGGACTGTTGTGAACTTTTCAAGGGATTTGATTCGTTATGGAGAAATGAAAGAAATTCGTATTGATCCCCCATTTAATATATTCAATGAGATGAACCAAAATAGACGCTTTCCACCTGTGGTTAGAGTTGAAAAAATGTTTGAACAGATACAATCTAAATTTCTTGGAAGCTCCGCAGTTCTTTCTTTGAACCCTAATAGGAAAATTTTGATCTTTATGGGCCATGAAAGCGGAAGAGCTCCATCATTCACACGGTCAAGTCAGAAACCGAGACTATCTCATAGGGGAAGCCATAGTTCAGATTCGAGAGGTAGCTGACCACCTATAGAATTTGGCAGCGTAGGCCGACGTATTGAGAAAGGCATAAGCTACAGTCAGATCATAGTCAAGAGCTAGTTTCGTTATTAGGAAAAATTAAGACTTTAGGACTTAGGGCGAAAGCTTATTTGTAGTCCATTTTATGTAAAAGAATTTGTTTTCTAATAAAGTTTTCTAAAATGAAGTTGATCAGAATAGATATCTCTTTGCATTCATGCATTTGCATTACATAATATCATATGCATTCAAGTCTATAGAGAGAGTCTAATTAGTTTAAATTATAGGAGAGAGAGAGAGAAAGAAAACCTGGAAGTTGAACACCCTTACGGTACACGATCTAAGTCAAGGAAAATGGGCCAGAGAATGGAACAATTTCAAAGGGATATGCAGGACCAAATGCAAGAACGTATGGCAAAGCTTCAGCAAGAGATGAGGGACCAGCTATTGGAGGCCCAAAAGAACATGATGGCCCAAATGGCCCAAATGCTGAGTGGGGCAATGGGAAAAGAAAAGGGTCCCATAGTTAACACTGAAGACAATAAATACTTTTCTCGGGGTTTCACCCCATCGCATGTACAACTAGAGGAGTATCCTCAAAGGCCACCCATCATGATTAGGCCTCAACAGAGGCAAACTGATCCTAGACCACCCATGAACTTCCAAGTGGGCTCGGGATCTAACCCAGGAGATAACCCCGCTAACCCCGTCATTCCTGATTTAGACATAGTAGAAAAAGAGGGAAAAAGAATTGAATCTTCAAGGAAATTAGAGGATCGCTGCAGATGGTTGGAAGAAAAGTTCCAGGCTTTGGAAAATGCTGACCATCATCATGGTATTGACGCTAAGGACTTAAGTTTGGTTCCAGATTTAGTTCTTCCTCATACATTCAAGAGGCCCGAGTTTGAGAAGTATAATGGAACTAGTTGTCCTGAAGCCCACATCACTATGTTTTGTAGACGGATGGCTGGCTACGTGAATAATGATCAACTTCTGATTCATTGTTTCCAAGACAATTTGGTGGGAGCAGCGTTTAGATGGTACAATCAGCTCAGCTGTGCTAACATTAGCTCTTGGAGAGACTTGGCCCAAGCCTTCATGAGGCAGTACAATCGTGTCACAGACATGACGCCTGACCGAATCATGTTGCAAAACATGGAAAAGAAATCAAACGAGAGTTTCAGGCAATACGCACAAAGATGGAGGGAAGTTACCATGCAAGTTCAACCGCCTCTCTTGGAAAAGGAAACCACCATGCTGTTTATCAACACTTTAAAAGCACATTTTATCACCCATATGATAGGAAGCACTACAAAGAGCTTCTCGGACATTGTAATGACGGGAGAAATGATTGAGAATGCCATAAAAAGTGGAAAGATCGAGGCGGGAGAAAGTAACAAAAGAATAGCCACAGGGAGGAGAGAAAATGAAGTGGATAATACAAGCATGGGGTGCTCAAAGTTGATTGCTGTTAAACAGCCAAAAACAATGACTACTGGGTATCAAGGCTCATCAAGGAAAGAATCTGACACAAGGCAAAGTAATGAGCAACTCCAGTTTACACCAATTCTAATAACATATAGGGAGTTGTATCAAAGTCTATTTAATGAACATGTGGTGGCTCTTCATTACATGAAACCAATACAACCCCCGTACCCCAAATAGTATGATTTGAATGCTCAATTTGAGTATCACGCAGGAATAACGGGTCACTCAATCGATAACTGCATGGCATTTAAGAAATTGGTTGAAAGGCTTATTAAAATAGGGGTTATAAAGTTCGATGAGTCGAACGGAGAAGTGATAATTGAAGGAAGGGGCAGGAGAGTTGTGACTCCTTGAAGAAATCAAAGAGGGAATCAGAAAACGAGGTTTCCAAACCCTTGTGTAATTGGGAGTGTTTTGAATAATAAGACTGTGGAAGAAATCTCTGTACTTTTAGGGCTAACCTAAAGTAATAACAGGCTTGTTGTCTTGGGCCTAGAGGCAACAAGAACTCTTTTGTGAAATAGGCTTATGTTCAAAATTTTATTTCAATAAAATACATCTTTTTGAATACATACTCTTTTATTCTTTACATTTCATAATGTACATTTTTCTTACCAATATTCTTTCATTCTTTATTTGTGACCATACTATCCAAATAATCATCCTTAGAATCATTTATTCTTTGGATTTGTTCGCCTTCGTACCTAGGTACCCAGATATTAACGTCATGAGCAACATTGTTACTGACTCCCTTTTTGAACAAGATATGGGTCTAGGGGATCTCAGGATTTTGAATATGACAGAGATTGTGACATATCTTCCGACTTGTTAAGAATGATTTAACAAGATGAAAAAACAGACCTTACTCTACAAAGGGTTATTGGATATTATGAGCCTAGGGAAAAGGAGAAGACTGAAGCCTAGCTCACCACAAAAAATAAGACAAGACATCATTGAGTTGTTTTCAAGAATTCAAATATGTTTTCGCACAATTATATCAGGACACTATTGATTCACCATGGAAGGGGATTGCATCAGTCATACCGCAAATACGGAATTAAAGAAGATAAGATTCATATGCCTACTCCAGTTCTTCACAAATTTTCCATATGTAGGGCATGGATGTGATAGGGCCAACCTCGTCAAAAGCTTTTAGTCAATATCGACTCATCGGCATAGTTATCGTTTACTTCACTAAGAGAGTGGAAGTAGCTTCATATGCCAATGTTACAAGGTCGAAGTAATCAAATTCATCAAAAACAAAAAAACAAAAAAAATGAAGGAAAAGATCAAATGCCATAAAGGGTCACGTTCAAATAACTGTACAAAGTCAAAGTCTACAGTTTGTCCAAAGATCAGGCAGCATATCACAATGCAACAAAAGTTGCCAAAAAAAAAGATAAAAAAATAAGAATAAATAAAAGGTGGCTAAGACTTGTAAAGATTGGCATAAGAAGCTATCACTACTCTCTATGATTATCAAACGTTGGCTAGGACCTTTGCTAAGGCAATACATTTCTCATTAGAATAGAAACAGTTTTGCCAATTGAATCTAATTGAAGAAAAGGTTAAAAGCTATCCATCACAGTCAGATGATGTGAGCTTACTTGATGTTAAAAAAGATTTTTCCTCTACAAAACGATTTTAGATGAAAGCATATGCCAAACTGGGAAGGACTTATGTAGGGCCTGTTCTAGAGGAGCATTAATATTGATCGAGATGAATGGCGAAGACATGCCTAATCCGGTGAATTCAGGTTCAAACAAGAAGTATTTTACCTGAAAGGGAAAAGGGTCAAGGTGAAAACCCGCAAATGGCGCCTTGAGTCCAAAAAAAAAAAAAGAAAAGAAAAGAAAAGAAGGAGAGGCCAAGGCGAAAATCCGCAAAGGGCGCTTTGAGACCAAAGGGGCTCTGAGTTGAAAACCCGAAAAGGGCGGTTCAAATTTTGAATAAAAGTGGGGCATACAGTAGTCTTGCTACGTCTGAATTAGCAATGAGGAAGTATGTTACGCCTTGGGGCATCGATAAAGTACTCAGGATCCCCTAAACACATATTGAGTTTAAAATGGTCCTCAAGAAGTTGGAACAAAGAAGCTCAGGCTGCGATATCTGGGGCACCTAGCTTCTATCCTACCCATTTTTGAATTCCTTATCTTTGATTGCTTTATTCTTTTTGAGATACACCCAAATCAATTTTCTTTTATTGCATGGTTATCTTTGATTAAATTATTTTTCCAAGCTATGCTCATGACTAATTTCTTTCTCGTCCATTTTTGTGTTCTTTTTCAAGCATTTATTGAAATAACGATCTATGGACTAATAACACTTTCATAAAAGGAGTTTTGTATATTACTCGGGAAGCTTCTAAATAATATGAGAATTTGAAACAGGACTATTGTTCAGAACTCACCAAGCCTAAGGTATTGGAAATATGGGAAAATGATTATCTCTTCAGATCTTTATTGGATAAGACAGTTTCATTTGTGATACCATATCGGCAAAGGACGAACAAGGTCAGGCCAAGTATAAAAAGAGGATCATTATCGAGAGACCCTACATTTATGGGAATTGTGGAAAACGATACAAGTTCTATACCTCTGAGTGGTAATAGATTGGATGGCAGAAGCCAAATGTTATTACAGTAGGAGGCACAAACTTCATGTCTCAAAGTTCGAGTGAAGTGGACTCAAAATTACCACGGGGTAAAATAATTGAGCAAAAATGATACTTCAAGGGGAACGAAGATGAAAACTTGACGGATAAATGAGTGATAACACCTTGAGCGAGAACCATACTTATATCATTTTTACATATAATAGCATGTCTAATTAGGAGCATTTGATGCATTTCGATAAAAGGCATCCTAATTATTAGACAAAAGCATATATCCATTCTATAGGTTATGTCCTCTAAAGGACAATGTAGTAAGATTGAATATTCTAGTCTAATATCCCTGGGTTTGCAGTGGAGCAGATTGGAGATAGCAGATCTGGCAATTCATGAGCTTGCAGGAAGCCGATTGAAGACATCAATCTGGCGATCCCTGAGCTTACAGAGATCAGATTGAAAATAACAGATTTGACAATTCCTGAGCTTGCAGAAAGCCAATCGAAGACATCAATCTGACGATCCCTGAGCTTACAGGGATCAGATTGAAAATAGCAGATCTGACAATTCCTGAGTTTGCAGGAAGCAGATCGAAGATATTAGTCCCATCTCCCTGGCCAGCAGTAGAATAGGTCAAAAATTGTAGATCTTGTCACCCTAAGCAGTAGGGAACCAAGATCGAATGGCAAGTCTTGTCTCCCTAAGCAGTAGTGGAACAGATTTAAGCCACCAACCCTATCTCTCTGACCAGCAGTAGAATAGGTCAAAGATTGTAGATCTTGTCACCCTAAGTAGTAGGGAACCAAGATCGAACGACAAATCTTGTCTCCCTAAGCAGTAGTGGAACAGATTTAAGCCACCGGCCCTATCTCCCTGACCAGCAGTGAAATAGGTCAAAAATTGTAGATCTTGTCACCCTAAGCAGTAGGGAACCAAGATCAAACGGCAAATCTTATCTCCCTAAGCAGTAGTGGAATAGATTTAAGCCACCGGCCCTATCTCCCTGACCAGCAGTGGAATAGGTCAAAAATTGTAGATCTTGTCACCCTAAGCAGTAGGGAACCAAGATCGAACGGCAAGTCTTGTCTCCCTAAGCAGTAGTGGAACAGATTTAATCCACCAACCCTATCTCTCTGACCAGTAGTGGAATAGGTCAAAGATTGTACATCTTGTCACTCTAAGCAGTAGGGAACCAAGATCGAACGGCAAATCTTGTCTCCCTAAGCAGTAGTGGAACAGATTCAAGCCATCGACCCTATCTCCCTGACCAGCAGTGGAATAGGTCAAAAATTGTAGATCTTGTCACCCTAAGCAGTAGGGAACCAAGATCGAACGACAAGTCTTGTCTCCCTAAGCAGTAGTAGAACAGATTTAAGACATCGGCCCTATCTCCCTGACCAGCGTTGGAATAGGTCAAAGATTGTAGATCTTGTCACCCTAAGCAGTAATGGACCAAGATCGAACGACAAGTCTTGTTTTCCTAAGCAGTAGTGGAACAGATTTTAACCACCAGACTGACATCCTTGAGTTTGTAGTGGAGCAGATTGAAAATAGCAGGTCTGATAATTTCTGAGTTTGCAGGAAGCAGATTGAAGACATTAGTCTGGTGATCCCTGAGTTTGCATGGATCAAATTGAAAATATCAGATCTGGTCTTCCTGAGTTTGCAGCGGAGCAGATCAAAAGATAGCGGATACTGCCTTCATGAAGTTGAAGCTATCAAACTTACTGAAATCAAGATGAAATTCCAATACCCCTGAAGATGCAGTGGAGTTGGAGTCATTTGAAGAAGACGAGGATCAAAGAAGTCGAAGCTCGACCAAAATCGGGCAAAATTGATCCTTTTATTATCTTTCCTCTATTCTCGTTACACGACAATGAGCAAAGAGGGGCAGCTGTAATAAGGCCATTTTGCCCGGGCCTATTTTTTCAGAAAAAACAAAATAAAAATCAATAAATAATAAATGTCCCTTACAATACATTTACAATAAAATGGGCTTAAAGCCCAAAACCTGTTACAAACCCGTAACCCATTTACACCAAGACCCTAACCCAAACCATCCTACTCTCGACCCGGTCTCAAACGGCCCAAAATGGCCCAAACATTAAGCAGAAGCATCGATGGCCTAGGGGTTTCAAACCCCAGCGCGCCGCCTGCAGAAGTTTGATCGATGTGCCTTCGATTCGCCTCAAAGTCCGCGATTCGCGCAAGCAAATCACGCCGTCATCAACGCGCTGATTCTCCGCTCTTCACCTACACGAAAAAGGAAAACAAAAAAGCAAAGCAGATCCGGGAAGAATAGAAATAATATAGTTTCCTTTTTATTTTAAGGTTATAAAAGCCTCGTTATTTTGTAACAAAAGGGGGAGAATACTCGAGAAATAAAAACAGAGACAAAATACGTAAATAAAAGCATGATTTTCGCCATACAGAGGTTATTTTTATTTACGCATTCTTTATATTCTTTTCATACACGCATATTTTTATAGAAAAATATATATACAAAAATAGAGAAACGATGGTTTTACCTTCGATTCGCGTCAGAAATAAAGGTTCCGACCTCTCCACTGCGGCCATGGAAGTGCGTGAGGTGCATGCGCACTCGATCCCCGAACCGATGGCCGAACCCCAACAGAGGATTTGAGACTGTATTTTGAAACTTTTTTTAAAAGCAGTTTTGAAATGTTTTTTTATCGATTTTTACGCTTATATAATAACAAGGAAACGCGGCGTCGTTTGCTTAATCGATAAGTGAAAAACGACGTCGTTTCAATGGACGACCAGCGTGTTGACGACCCGCATGGAGGATCCGCGCTTTTCGAGAAAATGGGTAATTTATCCTTTTAGCCCTTCCGCATTATTCCAATTTTACGATTAAGTCCTGTTACATTTTAAATTTTTACAAATGCGCTGAATTATTTCTCGTATTTCAATTTAGTCCCTCTTATATCTGTTTTATTTTTTATTTTATATAATATTTTAATATTATTTTTTATCATATTAAAATGTGATATTGTTTTTATTATTTTATTAATTTTGTTAATAATATAAAATTCATGTATATATTTTATATGTATTTTTATATATTTAATTATTATTATATATTATTTTACTTGGTTTAATAATTTACATATTGTTTTTTTATATATTATTTATTATACTATATTTTAACTCATATATTATATGGTATTATATTATACTATTTTATAAAATTTTACCTGGTATAAAATTTACTTATAATACATATTTATTTATATTATTTTTTAATATATGTATTATTTATATTATTTATTCCTTTAACAATATTTTTTAATATATATATTACTTTTGATATTGCTACTACTATTATGTTATTTATAACTAACCCTAGTACTATTAGTACTATTATAATTTATTATTTCATTATTAATATTATTTATATTATTTTCATTACCATTGTTTTTCATTTTACTATTATTTTTATATTAATCTATATTATTATTTTTACTAATATATTCTTATTGTACTATTATTTTTACTTTAGTGTAGTTATTTTAGTTGTATATATTGTCTATGTTAGATGTTAATGTATTATAATTGTTTTTAATATTTATGTTCGATAATGTATGAATGCAATATTGTCACATGGTTATTGTTCAAAATAAAAAATTACATTTTTTGCAAAATTAATATTTTATTTAAAGGTTTTTTTTTAAAATAAAGCAATGTTTTGGTATTTAGAAATTCGGGAAATAGTGCCCAATCGTGCTGGGTTGCGATTTTCTGTTTAGCTAAATAACTAAATATCCTTTTAACGAGTTTTATAATTTATGAGATAATCTTAGTTACGAGAGTTAAAAAATATCGTGTACTATCGTGCTGGATGTGATGTTTATATTCCTTCGGAACAAAGAAATCTCAAGTTTTAAATCATAAAAACTTATCCTTGAGAATTCAAAACATTGTATCCTAACTTATTGGGTGTGATGTTTTGTATCACGAAGTAAGAATTTTCTATAAAGATGTATCTAGCTACGAAGTTATGAGATACCGTATCCTAACTTATTGGGTGTAGTATTCTTATTTCTTTGAGATAGGTAGTCTTGGTTTACCTTCAAATAAAAGGATCTTATTTTAAAACTTTTTAAATTTCAAACATTTGGACATGATTTTATCGATTAGGTACTAATTTTTGGGCATTATGAGGATGCTAATCCTTCCTCATACGTAACCGACTCCCGAACTCATTTTCTTGTTTTTCGTGGACCAAAATCAAATGTTTTAAAATAAAACGTTTTATAAGGTGATCCAATCACACCTAAGTAAAAAAAGGATTGGTGGCGACTCCTATTTCGTTTTAAAGTCAATCCCATTTTTCTAAAACCGATTTTTAAAATGGTTTCGACAGATGAAATCTTAATGAGTCTATTTTCAACAGAAACAAACGGTAACTTAATACAAGACTTGTACTAAAAGATAATAGATTGTTAGTAAAGAAGAGTCAGAGTTACTTAGCAACAGAATAGGGGAAGATTTGAAGAATAAACTATATTGATTGGCTTAAGTAAAAAATTTAAAGTTTTTATGGTAAAGATTTCATCGAGTCTAGTTTCAAAAACAAAATGCAGATCTTAATTTAGAATCCTCTAGGCTGAGGTATAAATATTTTAGTGATTGTCACTCAAATGGACAACCTTTATAGGAATATGTGTATGTGATTAAAAAACCCTTAATTAATGTCATACATAGGCATGATATGTTAAGAGCCAAAGATTTATTTATATAAAAAACATTAAGGATGTGGATTCGAGAGGAGGAGGAAGAAAATAGTTGAAGAATTATAATACTAAGAAATTGTTACAAATGATGGTTTTGCTAATACATAAAGGAAGTGCAAATGTTTTATTAAAATACTAAGTAGCTAATATAAGATGAATTAAGGTGACCCTAATTGACAAATTGATTGGTAAATGTTAATAATAATGTCATGTAGAGAGGATAAACTATTTTTAGTGTAAGTCCTCTAAAGGATTTTTTTGTAAAATGTTGATAATTGTGTTAAATTTATAAATTTGGAATTAATCGCATGTTCATAAGGTTCATTACAAAACATCATATGTTTAAGAAATAAGTAGTTGGGTAATGATTTTTTATAATAATGTTGATATATTTTAAGGCTGAAATAAAAAGGGACTTAATTGTAAAACTTGATATTTGCTTAAAATTATATGCTTATGAATTGGTACATAAAATTAGGATTAAAGGATGTTTGGAGATAATTTGGTATATGGATTGATATCGTTAAAGTTGACAAGTAAACAGGGGCTAAAAAGGGGTAAAATATGAAGGACTAAGGTGGTAAATTAACCCTGGCATAAAATAAAACATCAAATGACATTTTGGTATCGATATCAAGCTCATAGTATCAATAATTTGAAGGAAATATCGATACATTGGACAAGGTATCGATACATAGGGTATTTTTCTTGAATTTTTCAACTTCGAAACTCAAAACAGTATCGATACATTAGTGCTAGTATCGATACTTTAGGCCTTGTTCTGCATATATGTAACACCCCTAACCCATATCCATTTCCGGAATAAGGTTACAGAGCATTACCATAAAAACGTAACTTAAAATCATTCATTTCAAAAACATTTCGTAAATCATATCATAGTCCAATCAAACACATGCATATTCTCCCTTATTCGAGCCCTCGAGGCTTTAGAAACACTTTAAAAATGATGCAGGACTAAATCGAAACATATAAAACCTTAAGAAAAAACTTAGAAAAATTTAAACTGCAGGAGTCACACAACTGTATGGCCAGGTCGTGTAACTCACATGGTTGAGACACACGCCTGTGTTTTAGGCTGTGTAACTGCCCGACGTACTACCTTTTGAAACTTACAAGGGTGTAACAGCTCGGTTTAGACCCTAGTCGAAATAGTGGTTTCGAGACCACAAATTCGAGGTTAGAAAAATATTTTAATATTATTTTATGTGTTTACAGTATGTGGTAAAGTATGTGTGAAAATTTTATCGTTTGTGTGCTTAATTTGCAAAAAGGACTTAATCACATAAAATGCAAAAGTTGTGTGCTAGTTGTTAAAGTGCTTATTTGGCATGGCTTCTTAAATGAGAAGTCCTTATGTTTTTATTAAACCATTAATAGATTGGATGGACAAAAATGCCTAAGGTTAGTGAATTTTAAATGATATTACAACGGTTAAATATAGTATTTGATTAATAATGACATAAATAATAAAACAAAGCATAAATTAGTAGCATTTCATGTTCACTTTTCCGAAAATCACAAGAAAAAAGAAAAAGAAAGCTAGGGTTTGGCACTTGTGAGCTTCAAATGGTAAGTGTTTTGAGCTCAATTTTTGATAATTTCTACATTTTTGTGATCGTTGCTTTGTGTTCTATCAAGCCCATGTCTTAATTTTAGAATTTGATGATGATTTTGAGATGTGCCATTGATGAATGCTTGAGATTTGTGATAGTTGATGATGAAATATGAAAGATATGTGATAGATTAACATATTTTGTCTTTGGATTTTTGATGAAATTGGCTATTTTGGGCTAAGTTGTGAAAATGAAAAATTGAAGGACTAAAATGTGAAATAAATGAAATATGTGGGCTTGTATGAACATGAGGAAAATTTGGCCTAAGCATGATATTATGAAATTGTATGTATTTTGTGATTTTATGAAATAGGGACTAAAATGTCAAAATATGCAAATGTAAGGGCTATTTTGTAAAATGCTCTAAATATGTGTGTTTGGATTGAATTGAATGATTTTGTGAATGAATAAGCTAAATTTGAATATGTATAGATCAAGAAAAGAGAAATTCGGACTTAGATCGAGGTAAGAACAAAGTGCTCGATTGATCGACTTGTTTCGTAATTTCGACGTCCGAGGTAAGTTCGTGTATAATACGAATTGTTAAATTTATGTTTACATATTATACAATGAATGGAAATGTGGTAGTTGAGTTAGTAATGTGAATGATGAGTTTAAAGAGATGAGGCACTAAGTGTGCATAAATAGACTCGATTCAGTGGTGAATGACATTATGTGTGCGAAATAAAGAAAGTATCGACTGCATTGATTGGCACTGTGTGTACAATATCGAGTTAAATTCGGTTTAATGTAAAGGCACTAGGTGTGCGATGATATTAAAGCTTTGTCTAAGAAATTGGCACTAAGTGTGCGAGTAAATCGAATGATTAATGAAGGTTGAACGAATTATGGTATTGAGCATTGAGTAGCAAAAGTGATCGTTAATTAAGTGTTAACACAGGTATGTACGGAACCTATGTGGTTAAGCTCAGTGTGAAATAAGTCAGTGTCGACCACGGGTTAAGCTCACGGGCTTGCCGTCGGCCATGTGGACAAGTCAGTATGTATGTCCTATTTTGCCACGGCTTGGACACGTGGGTGTACCTGAGGCCGTGCGAGGCACACGGCCTACCCACACGGGCGTGTGATATCTGTAGCTTTGAAAAATGTTAAGTTTTGAAAAAAATTTGTATGAGCTCGGTTAGTCCCGACCCCTTCTTAATGCATGTTTAAGGTCTCGTAGACCTTATTAAGGGACTTAGTGACATTGATTGATTATGATTTAATGATGTATGAACAATGAAGGTTAAATGATATGATTTGATCGATAATGCCTCTTAACCCTAATCTGGCGATGGATACGGGTTAGGGGTGTTACAAAGGGACACACGACCGTGTTGCATGGCCGTGTGTCACACACGAATGAGACACACGCCCGCGTCTTAAGCCGTGTGGACAAGAATTAGGTCAAATTCAAGCCATTTCTTTCACCCAATTCAAGTACACACCTACAACTCATTTGCACACACAATCAAGCATTAAAACATACCTAAAACATGCATAATAAGACCAATTCGAATGACCAAATCTCATTCAACCAATATGCCATATAAAGCACCTCAAAAGCAAGAATTCAACTTAACCAAACATATGCATAATTGGTCACCTTGCTAACATTTTATAACATACCATAATTGACTTATACCATGTCAATATAACTTACCATTTGAACCATTATTCTCATGCATCTCAAACACACATATACCTAAACTTATCATAACTCATCCATATATATTTAGCTTCATTCCATACCAAGTTATATCATAATCGACCACATTGAACTACACCAACATATACCCAATTGGTCATTTTTCATACAAACACAATTAACTAAATTTCATATTCAAGCATGCCTTAATTAACCATATTGCAAACATGCCAAACTTACCTCTTTAGTCATAAAATCATGCATCAAGTTAACAATATTAACACCAACCATCAAGATACCGTAAGTACATTAACCATAATGATACTTATACATACCAAAGCAACCACTGGATTATTTATACACAAATCCACCTATACATGCCATTATAACCTTGATCAAGACATCAAAATCTACCAATATAATCACTGGATAGTGTGATAAATCTCCAACGAGCTTCCAACCCGATCGAGCTTCTAATAATCTGTAAAGTAAGAGAAAGACAACTACGTAAACAATGAATACTTAATAAGCTCATAGAACATGAAACATAACTTATCACTTCAATACTATAATACATAGATTAAACATGATTCAACATTAATACTTTAAACTTAGTATAAACCTATTAAACACCATTCAACTCACAATTGAATATATTCAATAAGATCACATACACTTTTCATATATAACATACTGGGATTTATAAGTCGTAATACATAATCATCAATATTTTCATAAGATTATAAACCATTCTATTTACATCCTAATTATAAACTTACCGTTTCAATCCTTTTCATAATTTCATGACATAGTTCATTTGAAGCACATACCTTACTTTTCCTTTTTTATGCTTGTTAAACCAAATAAAACAACATTGGATAATTGAAACAATATTTACCGTACCAGTTATCTATATAACACACCAAAACAAAGCCTGTTAGGCTCGAGGCCTGATACAATTACACTAGCACAAAACCTACTAGACACAAAGCCCGAATATCACCAGCACAAAGCTTGCTAGGCACAAAGCCTGCTAGGTATAAAGCCCGAATATCACCGGCACAAAGCCTGCTAAGCATAGAGCCCGAATATCACCGGCATAAAGCCTGCTAGGCACAAAGCCCGAATTAATGTTACGTTCTAATTTCTTAAAACATAGCTAAATGACATTTAATAGTTAACAGATAATGAAATAGTATGAAATATTCAATACAATTAAGAATAATCGTGTAACGAACTTACTTAGCTAAATTGCAGAAATACCAAAGTTTAGGGGTATTTTGGTAAATTTCTATTTTCCTCGATTTTCCATCCGATCTTGATCTAAATTAATAATTTCATTCAACTTATCAGTTTAGACAGTAAAAAAAATGCATTTCATGCAATTTGGTCATTTTTGACATTTTTATAAAATTACCCCTAAAGTTTTACTTTTATTCAATTTAGTCCCTAAGCCCAAAACATGCAAATTAACCATTTTTAATGCCAAATTGTAACAGCCGAATATTCATGGCACCCATATCAGCCCATATTTGTAATAATTTCACATCAAATCCTTATACTTTTATTATTTTAACAATTTAGTCTCTAATCGGTAAATTCATCAAAAATCAGTTAACAAAATACTTTTAATTATCAATCAACATTCCAAATTCATAATTTAACATAAAAAAATCACAAGATTCATCAATGGCAACATTCAAAATATTTAACAGTTTTCAAATCGAATGTACGGGCTATCTGTATCTAGTTGCAGCGATTTCAAAAACATAAAAATTACAAGAAACAGGACTAAATCGGACTCACATGCATCCTATGAAGTTTTGCCGACGCTTGAGCTTTCTTTCATGGAGGTTCGGCCATCCAAGAAGAAGAATGAAGAAAAATGTTGATGAATTTCATTATGTTTTAAGTTACATTTCAACTTATTTACAAATTTGCCATTAAACATATTTTATTTTGTATTTTCATTCAAGTTGCCGTCCAACCATATTAATTAAGGCTAAATTACCACATAGGTCCTTTCTCGATTAATAATAAAGCCATTTGGTCGCTAAATGTATAAAATAACAAATTTTGTACTTTTACAATTTAATCCTTTTTCTTTAATTAACATTCTAAACGTTAAAATTTCTTAACGAAACTTTAATACCACCTTAATGACACTTTGTAAATATTTATAAAAATATTTACGGCTCGGTTTATAGAAACAAGATCTCGATACCTCATTTTCTAAAACCACTTGACCTTAGGGTCATACCACTCGAACTTTATAAATCGCTTAAATTACAAAATTTATCTAATCAAAAATCTTTTTTAAAATCACATTTGACTCGTAAATATTAAATAATAATATTTATAAACTTACTCGTCGAATTTGGTCGCCCCAAAACCATTGTTTTCGACACCACTGAAAATCGGGCTGTTACAATATAAATGATTCAAAATGAATTTTTACTAAAAAGTTTCACTTGATTTTAAGTTGTATACTGAAGATATGTTAAAAACATGTTTGTAGGGTTAAAATATGATTGGAAAAGGGTTCAGATAATTTAATTTAGTCAGAATTACTCTGGCACTCAAATGTAATATTCTTATATTCGACTTGGTATTCAAGTCGAGTATAGGAGTGTTACAATATTTTTTAAAATATTTAACTAGTTTAGAATTAGTTATAATAATATTAATTAATTTTAAAAATATTTAATATTAAAATAATACAAAAATTTATCATGATTGAATATTAATATTAATATATTATAATTTTATTAATTTTATTAATAGTTTTTACATATTATTTATTATATGTATTGTCAAATTAATTTGCTTTAATGTTAAAATTATTAATATTCCATATTTTGTAATTTTATATCTTTGCTATAACTTAATGAATGAATGTAACTAACACTTACAATATTTGAAAATTATAAAATTAATTTGATAAATGTTATTAATAGGTGCCTTTTAAAAAAAACTATATCTTAAGTTTAACAATTCAATATTTATTAATTTTAATATTATAACATTAAAAGTTAACTCATTTAAATAAAATATTAAAGTAAAGAGATAACTTATTTAAAATCAACTTTATTATTAACACATAAAAATTATAAAGAAGGATTTTAATGAAAAGACATGGAATAACTTTAAAAAATTAAAAGGCAGGGAGTAAAACAATAATTCACTCAAGTTATAAACAAGTATTTCAAATGGACAATGTCATGTCTCAAAAAGTAGTATTGTGATATGGCTATTTGTTAACCTCGAATTGCTATAATATATCAATATATATGATATGCCAAAAATTACTATTATTTTTTTGGTAAATAATAAAACATTAACCAATGCTAAACTGTATTAGTATTAATCTTCAACCATCAATGTACTCATTGCACGATGAATGTCATCTTCTAGTAGACTTTCATGTATTCCGATGGATTTACACGGATAAATAACTATTCCATTTCGCCTCTAGCCTTCTTGGCAAAACGATTAGTCACTTTGTTGTTGTCCGTCATGATCTGGCAGAATTTCACATCCCAACGTTTGAAGCACCATGCATATATCTGTCAAATTTCACTGTACTTGCTACTCGCAGCTAACCCGTTCCGGATGACGGCAATCAATAAAGCATTGTCGCTTTCAATTTCCACTTGGCAGAATCCTTGTGCCCAAGCGAACTTTAATCCCTCAAACAATGCTCGAGCTCCAACCTGAAAAATATCTGATAGTCCTATCATCATCTCAAAACCCCCTATCCAACCTCCATTTGGTCCTCTCACCACTCCCCCTATGGTCTCGTTGTTGACATCGAGCTATCCATATTCACCTTAATCCATCCATTAGCTAGAAACTACCAACAACCTTTAGTAGTAGAATTACAACTCCAATTATCTGACTCTCCTTTAACACCTAAAGACCTTGTCCAAGCTTCCGCCGAAATTAACAGAGACTAACTACTACCACTTATCTGTTTGAAGATGAAGTCATTTTGGCTCTTCCAAAGAAACCAACTCATAATGGAAAAGAATGTAGGCCATTCACCTTTTTGGAAAAGAATGTTCTAGATAATCCATTGAACAGTTGGTAATCTAAAGAAAACATTCTAAAGACTTTTAGGTACAACTGATTTCCAAATTTATCTAAACTCATTGTGTGCTCTCACTTTCCATGTCAGTTCATTGCTTGCAATTCTAACAGTCGTATTATCAACAAACAAGTGCTTTTAGATTTCGATATGGACAAATTTCCCCTAGATAGCCATCTCCAAGTTAGATGATCTATTCATGCATTCAATGAATGAGGTGTACATGCCAGATATGCTTCACAACCTATTACAGGAATAACGAGGCTAGCCATTGTCGATCCCACATGTAACACTCATAACCCTTATTCATCGCCGAAACAGGGTTACGGAGCATTACCGGAGTTTACAGATTAAATAAACAGACATTTTGTATAATATAACATTCATGTCAGAAACCAATCAAAATCAAACATATTGTCCCTTATAAGAGCCTTCGGGGCCTAAAATACGCGTTAGAAACAAGTCGAGACTAAATAGGATACTCAAAGAATTTTTCAGAAAACACTGAAATTTTTCAAAGTTGCAGGGGTCACACGGCCGTGTGACTCACACGGTCAGGAGACACGCCCGTGTCTCAGGCCGTGTGGGCATTCGAAATAGGGACACACGGCCATATCCAGCCCGTGCCCGTACTCGTGTAACTCTCTAACTTGGGTCACACGTCCGTATGCTAGGCCGTGAGAGCATCCTGACTTGCATTCTTAAGAAGATATAAGGGACGCACAGCCGTGTCACTTAGCTGTATGTGACACACGGCTGACACACATGCCCGTGTGGATGAAAATAAGCCATTTTCCAAGCCACATTTCTCACCCAAATTGACATCAACCTAGAATCAACAAGTTGCACATCATCAAGCCATAACAAGGCATTCAAAACAAGCTAAAATCAAGTCTTAGACATGTATTATCACCATATACAACCAATATGCCCTTAGGCACCTCAAATGACAACTTAAAAACATGTCAACTAAGCATCCAAACTTACCTAAATAATTACTTAACAAAGTTACCCAAGTTCACTACAATTCAAATACATACATACATAAATCACTCATACTAACAACACAATTATTCCTTATTCTCATACCATTATATAAGTTGGTTATATAAACAAAATATTATTCATAATATTTACATAAGCCAAACTTCAACCAAGAGCATACAAAAGCCTATACATGTAATATAAACCTTATTTAACGTTTGAAAAACTACCGAGATAAGCTGGATATTGTGACTTGAGTGTTGATTCGATCGTCCAACCTTCTGAAAATCTACAAAGATATTAAACAATACAAATAAGTTTAATGAAGCTTAGTAAGTTCGACGGGTTAAACAAAAATCTTACCGAACATACTATAACAAGTCGAATAAATAAAATCATTCATGTCAACTCCTTTTCATTCAAAACTTAAATTGATAAATACCTCAGTATTCAAATCAATACAAAAATACATAACATGTCTTTCAAATTCATTAAATAAATCACTTTACCAAAATTTTCCATTCGAAAAAAGACTTATGGATAAGAGTACATCATCAATAGAAGCTCATAAGAGCTGGTCCTCTCGAATATGCCAAAAGATAAGAGCTAGTCCTCTCGAATATGCCAACAAAAGCTCGAAAGCTGAATAGAAGCTCGTAAGAGCTAAGCAGAAACTCGTAAAAGCTAAACAGAAGCTCGTAAGAGCTAAACAGAAAGTAAAACATGAGAGTTCGCAACAAATGCTGAACCTCGGTTTACTTGGGAAAAATGCCTTTGTTTCCTTCCAATACCATCATATACCAAAATACGAATGTACTCAAATCCCGCGTTCCATTCAAACCGAAATCCAATTCAATATTATAATTCCAACAATAATCCATTTCCAACAATAGAATAAATAAATAAATAATAACATTCACCAATTTATACAAAACATTCAATTTTAACCGTACACACTTACCTGGATTGAATTGTAGTAATTGTAGAAGTTCAGGGACTATTTCGCTATTTTTTTTTTCACAAATATCTACGGGATCTTGATCTAAAATATAAAATTACTCACTTATTAGTATATATTTCATCTCCAATTCACTTTACAATTAATACCCTTTTATTTATTAAATTTATATAATTACCCTAAACTTTTAAAATCTTTGCAATTTAGTCCATTAATTAGTTAATCTATCAAATTAACTAATTTTTCTCAATCAATAATCTATCTAAATATTATAGGCCGTCATACAGCCCCTAATAAACCCAAAATTCACTATCAAACCCTAATATGTTAACCTTTTTCACAATTTAATCTTGAAATTAATATTTAATAAAATCACTTTATAAAATCATCATACAACATAATCAAAGCTCTAAATCCATGTTATTCATAAAAAACATATAATATTTATCAATGGAAACTTCCAAAATTTTTAATAAAATGAAAAACAAAGGTATGGTTTAGTTGGACTTAATTGTGACAATATCAAAAACATAAAAATTACAAGAAACGAGTAAGAATTGAACTCACACAAAGCAAAAATTGAAGAACCAGCTTAAGCTCTCTCCTATGTCTATTTTGAACCAAAAATTGAAGAAGAAAATGTCTAGAAACTTTCCAATTCCAAATTTGTTTTATTTTAGTTTCACCAAAATTATAATTTTGTCATTGAATGGCCTTATTTTATTATTTTCCCTTATTATGCCGCCTCATCTTTTAATTTAGGTTTATTTGCTTCATAAGTCCTCCCTCATTTATTAATCAAGCCATTTAATCACTTAAATATTATAATTAAAAAGTTTTGCACATTTTTCAATTTAGTCCGTTTTTAATTAATTAACTATCAAAACGTTAAAATTTTTCAACGAAACTTTAATACTATCATAATGACACTTCGTAAATATTTATAAAAATGTTTACGGCTCGTTTTATAGAAACAAGGTCCCAATACCTCACTTTCTAAAACCACTTGACCTAATAAATCATTATAAAACACAAATTACCAATTCAAAAATCTTTTTAAAACCATATTTGACTCGTAAATATTAAATAATAATATTTACAAATTTACTCGCCAGATTTGGTGGCCTCGAACCACTGTTTTTGACATCACTGAAAAATTGGGCTGTTACACCACGCTCCCTCTATCACCATATCACAAACCCGAAGTGAGTCTAAAAGGGCCCCGTGCCCAATATAATAATGTCGTAGAATACCCAAATTTGGTAACCAATCGTCGTTCCAAAAGTTTACCAACCTACCATCACCCACTGCCCAATAGATCCCTTTTTCACTTTATTCTATATATTGGCTATGGAACACCAAATATTGGAGTAATTGCTTCGATGTATGTAATCTAGCAGTATTTCATGTACTTTGTACTTATTCCTCAAAATTTGAACCTACAAATCTTCTATATTAGCAACCAACTTATAACCTAACTTCATAAGAAATAATTTGTTCTGATCTTACAATCTTCGAATGCCTAAGCTCCCATATCCCGAGGTTTACAATAAATCTCCCAATTCACAAGTGACGATTTCCTCTAGAAAAAGATTGATCCCCACAAGAAACCACGAGCCAATTTAATCTCATTACAAATCGATATAGGTATTTTGGTTGCTGTCATGAAATAATTTGAGATAGTAAGTAACATCGATTTAACCAATGTTAGGCGGCCAGCCAGAGATAGCTCCCTTACCTCCCATTCATTTAGCCGAGTACGAATTTTGTCCAAGATAAACTGAAAAGTATCAATACCAAATCTCTTGTGGAAGAATGGTGTAACACCCCTAACCCGTATCCGTCGCCGGACAAGGGTTAAGAGGCATTATCGGACATATCGAAACATTTTATGCTCATTTCACAACATCAATCATACAACATCATTTCATAATAATTCATACTCATATAGTTCCTTTAGAAGGTTTAGGAGACCTTAAACATGCTTTAGAGAAGGTTCAGGACTAAACCGATCTCATACGAAAACTTTGCGGAACTTAGAAAATTTTTCTTTCAAAATAGGGCACACGCCAATGTGGCTAAGCCGTGTGCCTCACAAGGCCGTGCTTTGGACCATGTCTCAGCCCGTGTGCAACACTGACTTGGGTCACACGGTCTGGCACACGCCCGTGATTCTTACCCGGGTGGCATCTAGACTTGCTTCGAATTGCAACCTTGAAAGACACGGTCAAGACAGACGCCTGTGTGCTCAACTGTGTGGGCAAATATAGGCCATTTGCAAAGCCAATTTGCCACCCAAAATTGGGTCATACCTACAAGCACCAAACAAGCATCAATTCATGTCCCAAAGGCAACAAAAAACATACCAAATCATGCACAATTTGACCTGTAACAACATCATTCATTTCCATATACAAATCCAACTCAAACATAGCAATTCAAAGTATCAACTTCACATCAAAAACATGTGATTCATACATCATATTAATCCAATTCAATTCATAGCATTTCTCATCATATCAATTTCCCAAATCAACCATGAAACTTACCAAAATTGACCATTTCTTTTGGCCATTCATGAGGACATCAAAGCATACCAAATTTTGCATCACATAGAATGCATTAAATTCACTCCATAATCACATTCATTATCAAGTCATATCACATGGCTATATTTACACATTTCAAAACATAATCAAAGTTCTCTAGCCTATACATGTCATACTTCAATATTCACAATTACAAAAGATACCAAAATATAATTTGATAGTGTGGTGATAATCTTCGACGATCCCCTAGCTTCCCATAGCTTCGATAATTTATAAAACAATTGAAAAACACACGAAGTGAGCTTTCAAAAGCTTAGTAAGCCTTACACAAATAAACTTATCATTTAAGGCAAATATGCATCATAAAATACATATAATCCATAGCCAAATACTATCACAAACCTCATAGTTATAAATTCATTTCACCTATTCCCAATTGATTTGCACATATGGCATATTTTCTCATATAGCCCAATTGTTCATAATCACTTACTTATAAACACATCACATATTCATGTAATTCACATATCAAATGATCATATTCATACTTATCTTCCATTGCCAAATTTCATATACATTTTGTAAGTACCGAAAATGGATACATATTCACATATTCAATCATATCTCGAAATGCCCGTTGAACCATTCGGAATAAATAAGGATATTATAGCTCGTACAATGCCAACGTCCCAGACGTGGTCTTACATGTAATTAAATATCGATGCCTCTGTCCCAGACAGGGTCTTACACGAAATCATATACAATGCCAATGTCCCAGACATGGTCTTACACGTAAATCTCAAATCGATGCCAACGTCCTAGACGTGGTCTTACACGATAACTCATATCGGGATCTTATATCATGACATATGTATCCTAACTATTCATATGGTTCGTACGAGACTTTTCGAACGTCATCACATTATCGGAATTTTCTCGGATTTCACTTATTCAGCTCCAATAGCCATTCATCACATTTCATTAACATATAAGCAATAATAATTCAACTCAAACACATTTATTTGTATATAGACTTACCTCGTACGGGAAAGAACGGAAATGAACGACTATTCAATTACTTTCGATTTCCCCCGATCTAATTCCATTTTCTTTTGTTCTTGATCTATACACATTCAAATTTAACTCTTTTGTTCACCAAATCATTCAATTCAATCCATTTACACATATTTAGGGCATTTTACAAATTAGCCCTCATATTTTCACATTTTAACACTTTAGTCCTCATTTCACAAAATCACAAAATACACATAATTTCCTTATACAAAGGCTTAGACAAATATTCCCTTAGCTCATATAAGCCCACATATTTCATTTATTTCACATTTTAGCCCTTCAATTTCTCATTTTCAAAATTTAGCCCAATATACTCAAATTCATCAAAAATCTAAATACAAAACATATTAATCTCACACCAAGCTTTCATAATTCATCAATTAACATCATTAAACTCACAAAATCATCAATGGCATAACTCAAAATTATCATCAAATTCTGAAATTGAGGCATGGGTTTGATAGAATGCTAAGCAACAATTACAAAAACATAAAAATCATCAAAAACGGATCAAAATACATACCTTGATTAGTCAAAATGAGTGTCGAACCCTAAGGACTCTTTTTCTTTTCTTTTTCTTTGTAATTTCGGCAAAGATGAACATAATATGACTATTTTCATGCATTGGTTTTATTAATTCATCATTTAATTTGCCATTTACCATTTTGTCCATTAAAATTAAACATATAAAACATGTCAACAAAGGCCATTAATGTCCACTCATAATTCTTATCGCATAATTGCCATTTAAGGCAATCATATTCAAAGGCCAAAGCAATCCAACATATTAAACATATAGAATGCCACTTTTATCTTTTATGCTATTTAGTCCTTTCAACAAATCGGGCACTCAAATGATTAAATTAAATCACGAAAATTTCACACATGTCAATTCACATACTTTAAGCACGAGAAATAATATTAAAAAATTTTTTGACTCGGATTTGTGGTCCCGAAACCACTGTTCCGACTAGGGTCTAAATCGAGCTGTTACAAATGGAACACCCAAATATTTACCCAACTCACTCACCTTGGTAAAGTTGAGTTTGTTGCAAAAAGATTCAGATTCTTCAGCTGAGACATTGTTAGAGAAAAATACCTGAGTCCTTTGACAATTAACCCCATGACCTGAAAAGTGGCAAAATACATTAAGAATCTATTCGAGACACTTAACATTCTTATTGTTAGCTCTGCAAAAGAGTACCAAATCATCGACGAAAAAAATATGAGACACCTGACCCTATTTTGGAAAGAAGAATGGGTTCCCAACTTCCCTCCTCAATAGCTGCTTCAATCAGGTGTCTTAAACGCTTCATTGCCAGAACGAACAGATATGGAGATAGAGGATCCCCCTGCCATATTCCTCTTGTCAGAGTAAATTTGTCAGTAAGTAAACCATTCCATAACAGTTACATTAATGAAGTGGAGACACAACTCATAATTATACGATTAAGAGGCGTAGGTAAGTCCGCTTCATACAAAGTATCTTTTAAGAAATCGCATTTGACCCGATCATAAGCCTTTTTAATATCCACCTTAACTGCCAGCCACCTTTGATTACCTTTCGTATGTTTTATTGTGTGAATTGCCTCCTGCACAATTATAATATTATTAGAAATATTGCGCGACTGTATGAAACTAGACTGATTCTGCTTAACCAATGTTTGCATCATCTGTCGAAGACGAATGTCAATTGTTTTTGTTATCACCTTGTATAAAACTGTGCACAAACTGATTGGCCTATATTACTTAATCAACTTCGCGCCAAATCTCTTAGGAATAAGAACAATGAGTGTACGGTTAATGTAAGGATCTAGTTGACCACCCAAAAATACATTTTGGACCATCTCATAAACAGTACTCCCCACTATATCCCAATTTGCTTGAATTTTTTTACATGAAAACCATCGATCCCTGGTGCCTTTAAAAGGGCCATATTGAACACCGAATGTCTAATTTCCTCTATCAAAACCTCTTCCCTAAGTACTTGAAGTGATTGAGATGAAATTTTTAGAAAGCATCCTCTATCAGGAAAATCCCCAATCGTGTATTGCTCAACATAATACAACTCTGTGAAATAATCAATCGCATGTTTCTTTAAGGTTTCCTCATCATACCACCAACCAATATTGTCAATCATCAATGCCTCAATCTTGTTTTGTTTCTGTCGTTTCATGGTCCGACTATGAAAAAAAAATTGTATTTCTATCACCATTTGATAACCACTCACTCCTAGATTTCTGAAACCATAACATCTCTTCTCGTTCCAAAATATTTTCAATTTTAGTTCGAACGATGACTTCCTTTTTTTGAAGTCTAGTTGTACCTCACCTCTCCAACGCTCATTATATTCTTTCTAATTCCCGTACAGTTCACCCTTTCCTAGCGAAAATATTTCCAAACACTATTTTGTTTCAATTTTGGACGGATTAGGTAAAGTGTTCCGACTTACGAGCAATCCCCTCATCACCTTACCATGACTTTACAACCACATCCTTGAACTCTGGGTGCATCAACCAGCTAGTGAGGAATCTAAATGGTCTATCAGCTCTCCCCATTCTCACTTTATTAGTCGATACCAGGATCGGACGATGATCCAATTTCAATGTGTAAGTGTTGTACCATTGAGTTTGGTGCAAAAGATTGCCACATATAATTATAGAGGCTTCGATTAAGTCTTTGAAATAGACTCCCTCCGTTCCAAGTGAAACATGGTCCATAAAACCCCATATCGTGAAAACCATGGTCGAACACGAACGGATTGAAATGGTTATAGACTGCGTTGCATGACTTCGAACCTCCTTTCCAATGCATAGGTAAAAGCTTGTAACATGTGTACTATATGGTATAACAAAAAAAAAAAAAGAGTATATAAATAGATGAGACACTTTTCACTTTTTTAATTATACTTGTGTAATCTAAAACTCTACAATTTGTGTATCAAATAATTACTTTATTCAAGGGTGAAACCAAAAAATATTTTTTTAGGGCCGGAATTTAAACTATGCACTTTTATGAATACTGAATCGTAATTTCATCATTATATTAACTCATATCTTTATAAAATTTTAAATTTAAAAAATATTATTTTTGAGGCAAAAGTGTACTAACTAATAATTTTATAGATGTCATGACATCAAAATCTATTTTTCATGGGAGGCCTTAGCCTTGCCACTAGGGGTGTGCAATATTCGAGTAATGCCAAAAAAATTTGGTTAACCGACCGAATTCGGTTAATCGATCGGTTAACTGAATTAATTCGGTCAGGGGTCGATTAATAATTTTTTGAGTTTTCGGTTAATGGTTAATTCAGTTAGAAACCGGTCAATTAACCAAATTTTTTTGATTTAACCGAAAAAATTAATAAATAAAATTATAATATATAAATAGGCCCACTATTCACCCAAACCCAATCCAACATAAACCCAATTTAATATATATAAACCCAATTACCCAACCCAACCCAATTACCTAACCTAATCATAAAAATTACAAATAATTTAATAAATAAAAATCAAAATAAAAAACAAAAACTCCAAAAGTAAAAGTCTAGACAACAGAAATAACAAAAAAAAAAAAAAAAAAAAAAAAAAACCTAACCTTCATTCACACAAGAAAGACGTGAAAATCTAGATAAATGAAATTATACAGATTGATTTGTTGTTTTATTCTTGGGGTTACTATTGAAATTTTGTATTTGCTAATGGGTAAACCAACTAATCTTGTATTGGTTGGCCAAGAAAGAAGGTTCAATTATTTTTTCTAGTAGAATATACACATTTGTTTCTAGCTGTGATGGTCACATTCATAGAGTATTGTATTTGTTTTCTTTCGCTGCATTATTAGGTCATATTAATATTCAAAATCTGCAAAATTAAAACATCTGTAATAGGAATTTATTATGATTAATGTTTACTTGGAAATATTAGATGGTTTACCTTAGAGTAAGTTCTTTACTAAAGGGGAATTTATTAATTTTTTTGTTTAATTCGGTTAATTCGGTTAATTTTATACTTATTTTAACCAAAAATTAAAAACATATAATTTTCGGTTAATTCGGTTAACCGACCGAATTAACCAAAAAAATTTCGGTTCGGTTAATTTTTTTTAAAAAAATTTGATTCGGTTAACAGTTAAAAATTTTGAACGGTCAATTAATTCGGTTAATGATATTTCGGATCAGTTAACCGACTGAACACCCTTACTTGCCACCCTCGCCCTCACTACCACCATTATTTTAATATACTCTTTATTTTTTAAATTATATAATATTCATAAAACTATAATAATAAATTATTTTAATTTTAATAATATATTAAAAGAATATAAAATAATTTTTAAAATATAATATAAAATAATATATTTTCATTTTTATTTATAATGAAGTTTTTTTCCCTATCTTATTAAGGGCTAGTTTGGCAATGCTTTTGAAAAGTGCTTTTGAAAAGTGACGTGGAAAAGTGCTTTTGAGAAGTACTTTTGAAAAGTTTGCTTTAAAATTTGAGTGTTTAGCATTGCTTTCAAAAAGTGCTTTTGAGAAATAAAATGTCTATTTTAGACATGTTATTATCAAGTAATAAATATGCATTTAAATAAAATTTAAATTAGTTAATATTATTATATTTTAGTAAAAATATAAAAAAAATTACTATAACTTGTTAATATTTTAATATATGAAATATAAATTTTAAATATTTTTAAGTAATAAATAATAATTACTTATAAAATTTAATTAGAATATATAAACTACATTTTAAATATTTAAATATAACCATTAAATATTTGTCATTAGTATTTTAAATAATATTTTTTATTTTTAATTAATGATTTTAACATATTTGTAATTAAGCACCAAGAAAAAAAGAGATAAAGTACTATGTTATTGTAGGGGTAAAAAAGTAATTAAGCACTAAAAGTGCTTTTGGGAGAGGAAAAGCTAAAAATTTTAGCTTCTCCTCTTCAGAAGTGCTTTTAAAAAGACTTTTGAAAAAGCCTAAAATTTTAGTTAAAAGAAATTGCTCAGATGTGCTTTTCTTCCAAAAGATTTTTAGGAAGTGAAGTCTTTTTAAAAGAACGAAAAACTAGCCCTAAGTCATCGCATTCTCTTTCCATCTCTACAACGATTTCTCTCCACCTTCTTGTTCACCAAAATTAGAGAATACAACTTACAGTTTTCCATATTCTAACCCAAAATATCATCGTTGACCACCAACATCAAAGCTTAGGAAATTCCCAAAACTTCTTTTCAACCCTCTACTTTACGTATTTTTAACTGGATTTCCTTAAAAGTCATTAAAATATCCTAAATTTACAGTTAGATTTCATAATTTCTCATTCTCTGTATTGTTAATAGCCGCCACTTCGAAGAGCCCTAGTTTTAGATATATTGTCTCTTCCCAATCTGACAAACTCTAATCCCAAAAGTTATAAGCTTTCACTTTGCACCATTTTGTTATTTTTTCTACCATTTAATTTGAAGTTATCAAATAAAATTAAAATAGTGTTGATGAAATGAAAATAATAGTCTTAAAGTGAGATTGCGATCAGAGTTCAATCGGACCGGTTGAATAAAAAATGTTATAGCCTTAGAGTACGGTCGTAGTCATTCAATAGGAGGCCATTCTTGTAATAGAGATTAAAAAGATAACATCAAGAGTAGCCCAAAACTTATGTGAATCAAATAACCTATTGCATTGAATCACTAATTAATTCAACCAAACACGTTATAAGGAATTCAGTCAAATCAACTGTCATTCCACTGGAATTTTTTTTTAAGGAAAAAAAAAACCCCAGCTACCAATAAAGCAAAATATCAGCTGATAGCAGACAAAACCTAAAGGACGTAGGAAATCTCAGCTGGTACACAAGAACCTAAACCAAAAGATAAGCATTGGGTATACACAAAACAAGAATAAGTTCAATCATTCACCATTCCAGGCATATGAACATAGGATAGATAGCTCCAGAAACCCAAGGGGAAGTTCAACAGACAGAACACGAAGAAAAAGGAGCAGAAACAGCACCAAAGAATGCAAATTAGTCCCTTAAGCACCTGCCACTTATCCTCCCGTATCTGCTGCACCAAAAAGCACGGCTCCTCCTCCATCCAGTAACGGTTACCCCCATCCTTCATCCCTGTTGCCGCAAGGAGGTG
The DNA here is from genome assembly GCA_025503065.1 of Gossypium bickii. Lineage (NCBI taxonomy): Eukaryota > Viridiplantae > Streptophyta > Magnoliopsida > Malvales > Malvaceae > Gossypium > Gossypium bickii. Next base: position 98,432,084 of record CP106716.1, read on the forward strand.
ACCTACTTTGTTACATTCCCTGGGAGTGAAAAGAGCCTCCCAACCCAAGAGAGGAAATGTCGAAGAAATAACCTGGCATCCTCAATAATGGGTCTGATTGGTGAAAAATCCGGCGACCTCTCTTGCAGCTTCTTGATAATACATAGTGATTCTAAAACTACTCTCCAAAACCCCATCTCCAACGCTTGAAGGGCACAGCAGGCAGCCCTAGCTTCTTCTGCAAATGGGCTGGTAACATTAAGGAAAATTTTGAAACAGGCTACAAGAACCTCACCAGCATGGTCCGGAACAAAAATCCCGATCGCAGCTCGCATCAAAATTAATCTTACCTTCTCTAGGCGCCCGCCACAAGATACAACGGCTCACCATTTCCTTCACTAATGGCTGGTGTAAACATTCAACGTCCGCCGGAAAATATATTATTTCTTAATGGCTATTAGCAATTGGATCAAGATTTTCACTAATGGCTATTATCTAATTTTAATATATTAATATATTTCTTCAATTAAAATTTTACTTTAAAGGCTTTTAAATCATTTGCTAGTTTACTTGTGTTTTTTTTGTCATAAAGGAAATTCATTCATAAAGATGTTTATAGAATCATTCTAAGATTATCAAGAATGGAAACGGCCAACATGGAGAACAAGCACCAATAGTTGTTTGTTTGGCTACCTAGTCAATCACTTTGTTACCAGATCTAAGAACATGATTAAAACAAATAGACCTTAGATAAGAGGTTTGCGAAAAAATATCACCCAGGACTGTAGCAGCATCCCAAGAAAAATCTAAGCTACCTCTCATCATTTGGATAGCTTTTGAGAAGTCAGATTCAATAGTTACAGTTGCCACTCCTTACGATGAACTAAATAGGAACCTAACCTTATAGCAAGGGTTTCAGCCGCAAACGCATTAAGGGATTAGTCTGTGCATTGATTCGGTCTGTCACAACTCCATTATTATCTCTTGCCACTGTCACAAGACCGGCCACGTTCAATTTACCGATAAAAGAAGCGTTGCAGTAAATCTTAACCACATTTGGTGGAGGGGGGGACTAGTGCATTTTTCTTGGAGAGGCTCTTGAGGAAGATTCCCTGGTTGGAGAGGTTGCCTCCATAAATTCAGGAAAGCTTTCAATAGTTTTTCCTAGATCCTAATGGGATCATCTTTAAATTCGCGGAAACTCCAATTGTTTCTAGAATTCCAGATACTCCAACATAGGCAAGCAATGAGACTTGTGCTTGGAAGGAATTCAAAGTCAGGGATGTCAAAATTAATTTTGGAACACCAAGTTGCCATCGAGCTAAAGCCTGTAGAAGCAGGAGAGTAGCTAAAGGTCGAGTTTCTCCAAACAACTCGTGGCAAAAGGGCAAAAAGGCAAAAAAGATAAAATGTGTTAGATCGCCTTTGTTTCGGCTCCCCATCAAGAGCATCCTTTGAAGACAGAGTGATTCTTCTGTGAGGTTTTCATTGGATGCAACTGAGCTATGATCTTCTTCGGAGTATTCAGTAGCCAACACAGTATTCCGGTCCATACCACTCCATTAGTGTTGGAAACTTGGTTTGATTGGTTAAGAGAAATTGAAATTGCTTGAAATGAGGTGATAACCTATAGGAATCATGGAAATGGCTTCAACTTCATTGTAGTGAACGAAAATTGAAGCAGATCTCTATTCCATATTATGTTATTTTCTCTAAACTAATGTTTAACAAGTGTCAATCTCGGTTGTGACTGTTGAGTGGAGGAAATTCTAAAAGATGGTATTGAGGGAACCCATTTCTCCTCCCATAACAAATCTTTTTCCTTTGTTTCCAACATTCCATCTCAGTCAATTTCAAGAAAATCCATGCCTTGTGATATGTTGTTCCAGGACCAAGAGCAAGATCTTCCCTTTATGACTTAAGTCGAATTCGAATTGGGATGATAAATCCCTTTAAGAAATTTTGCCAATTTCGCAACCGATTCTGGAGTGAGTCGCCAAGTCTGTTTGGCTAGGAGAGCCACGTTGAAAAGCCTGGAAATCTCCAAAACTCATTCCTCCCACTTTGTTTTGCACAACCAACTTTTCCCAAGACATCTATTGAATAGTGTTTTTGGAAGGATCCGCTCTTAATCATCAGAACCAATTGAGAATGATGTTCATTTCATTGCAAAACGTGATATGGATTTTAAAATAGTGCATGATGTAGATCGAAATCGCTGAAATGACAGGTTTGATAAGGACATCACACCCCATTTATGCAAGAAACTTGTCCTTCCAATTTTTTACTTTGTTCATCACCATTTCTTTCAAGAAAACAAGTGCCTCCTTTTTGTGACCCCAAATGGATGGTGAGCCAAGATATTTGGAGTTTTCAGACACGGAGACACCCCACAATAGAATATTTCATCACGGCTTAAGAATTTGAGAGAAGAAAACTAAAGATTTCTCTTTGTTAACTGTTTGCCCCGTTGTCGCCTGGATTAATTAAATGCACTGGGAGATAGTTGCTCCATTGTTCATATCAATAGTATAAAAGAGCAGACAGTCATCTGCAAACAAGGGGTGTGACATCTCTGGACATTGTAATTTGATAGCCGTCAATCATCTCTGAAGCTACATCTTTATTAATAATATCGAGAAGACATTTGCGACTAAATTGAAAAGACCTGGTGAGAAGGGATCTCCCTGAAAAGTCCCTTTCCAGGCATGATTACTGCAAGAGATGTTGCCAAAACGCAACTCAAAACTCTCTTTATCCAAGAGAAACAAATCCCATTTGTATCATGGCTTTCTCACAAAATTTTGACGTACGCCTTGGGGAGATCAAGTTTTATAGCCATAATTCTTTTCCTCCCCCCATTTCTTTCTTTTTGTTCCATGGAAAAATATCTTACACCCGAGTCTGTGCTACATTCAAATGTATAATATCGTTATATAATCATAAAATTTAAATCATAACTATCATTTAAACTAATTTAATCATCAATTAAACTCACATATATGCATTTATAGTGTTTAAGATTCAATTCATCGTATTGCGAGGTTATGCAAGGTTAAATTTAGAGTCAGAACTCAAATTCAAATTTAACTATCAAATTTTAGTGCTTGTGTCTCGATACGAAGGGCTTATTGTCTCAATACAAGCCTTATTTATTTTAGGCATTTTTGTTTCAATGTCAATATGTCTCAAGACATTAAAGGTGATATCTCAAGATAAGGTTCTTTATATCTCAAAACCAACCTCCACTATTTCCTTAATTTTGCTTTGATATTTAAATGTCTCGAGACAATATATTCTTGTCTTGAGGCTTTAATAGGATTGTCTCCAGACACTAAGCATATAGATCAAAATATAAGGTAAATTTTGTTCTTATGCTTTCGAGAAATGTTCATACTGTCTCGAGACTCAATGGTAGAATAACTTAATATTTACATTTTTAAGTGTCCAAACCATATCAAATGATACCTTAAACATACCTAAACTTCACATCAAATTAAAACTATGTATAAACATAACTAAACATTATCAAATTATAACCATTAATGCAACATCATTTAACCAACTAATTCACTTAAAAAAAAAACTTATAAAAGCTAAGATAATTATCTACTAATTGAAAATTAAAATTCAAACTTAAAAATTTATAAGCCAATATACCAAATATACCATGATAACCACTTAAACAATATGCCTAAAACAATTTAGGTACATATCATTTCAACTCAAACACATATAATCTTCGTCTATAATCTACGTCTACTCACTTCCGATACCTACACATAGCAAACAAATATAACCGTACGCTGAGTATTGAATAGTACTAATTGATGATAATATAATTCAAATTCAAACATATTGCATTAAGAATAAACTAAGTAAACTAAGTATATATAATAAGTATAAATTATTTTGATAAATACTATTTGTCGGAACCATCCCTTTTTTGAAAAAGACGGGAATCGGACTTGGGTTTTGAAAATAAAAACAGGAGTCGCCACCAATCTTTTATTAGGTGTGATCGGATCACCTTTGTTTTAATAAAAAGTTTCGGTTTACTAAAACGATGTTTTTGGTCTACGAAAGTTCGAGAAAATAGGTTCGGGAGTCGGTTACGTGCGAGGAAGGATTAGCACCCTCGCAACGCCCACAATCGGTACCAAATTGATTAATCAATGTCCTGATGTCGAAAAGTTTAAAATGACTTTTGAAACTTTATTCCCCCTTTTTTTATGATTTTAAACAACTTGATTGAATATTGAGTTTCTCTTATTTCGAGAGAATAGAGTCTCACATCCAGCACGATTGGATACGACAATCTGAGTCCTAGAATTCAAGATCATCTTCAAAATTCTCCAAGCACATACATTGAAATTTTGAAAGGATATTCGTTCATTTAGTTAAACGAAGTAGAACACACCCAACACGATTGGGCACGATCTCTTCGAATTTCCAAACGCGCAAATATTTCCTTATTTAAAAATATGAACAAAATTTGAAAGGATATCCATTTATTTGGTCAAACGAAAAAAATCACACCCAGCACGATTGGGCACAATTTCTTCGAAGTTCCCAAATGTACGAATATTACCTTGGCGAAACAAAAATGTTGAGATGCGATTCAAAACTGATGATTTACATGAAATGACGAGCACGAGAAATAACAAAATATAATAATGAAAGTGCAATAATAAAAGCAAAATTAAAAGATACATTAAAATAATAGTAACAGTAGCAGTAACGATAATAATAATAATAATAATAATAATAATAATAATAATAATAATAATAATAATAATAGTAATGGTAAGTATATATACAAGTAATAATACAATAATAGTAATAGACATAATAATAGCATAATGATAATAGCAACAATGGTGATGAAAAATATAGTAAATAATAATAATAATAGTGATAAAGTTAGTTAAACAAAATAATGATAAAATATATACATAAAAGATATAATAGTGGTAATGACAATAATAATACAATAACAAAAGGACTAAAAGATTGCAAAAATAACTAAAAAAGGATCAATTTGCATTTGAAACGGATAGTTTGGGGTCGATTCGAAATAAAATAAAAAGGAAAAAGGGCTTATTTGCAACGCACACACAACCTGGAGGGTCCAAAACAGCAGTAAACCCTCTCACTGAAACGGTGCGCTGGAAGGAGGACTTAATTTGAAACCATGGAAAATCATCGGGTCAAAATCAGGATAAAAAAAAAACTTGATTGCGCAGACATGAAAAAGCGGAGGGGCTAAAAGCGCAATTAGCCCCTCCATAATAAAACGCGCGGATCTTAGGTTGGAGCGGGTCGGATCGGGTCGGGTCAGTTGAAACGACGTCGTTTTGGGGCATTTGGGCGCCGGCCAAAACGGCGTCGTTTCATATGGTTATATAAAGGCTAAATTTTTTTTTTTGAATTCATTTTTCCTTTGTTTTCTAAAAAAAATCTGACTCTCTTTCTCTCTTTCTCTCACGATCCAGAAAGAAAAAGGGGAGAGGGGAACACTCACAGATCGTCAGTCGCACCTCAGATTCAAACACCACTGCCGTCTCGCGGTGGCCAGAAAAGATAAAATCTCTCTCTCTCCCTTTTTTTTAAAAGACGTGTATATATATTTATGGATAAAAAAGGGGAAAAATTTGAAATGAAAAAGAAATACCTTCGAATGTTATAGATCTGACTTTTTGCGTTTTGGATTTTTGTTTTTTGTTATTGCTTCGGTTATTTTGTTTGTGTTTCGAAATTATTGCGCTCGTATTGATTGCCCCCCCAAAAAAAAGCCCGGAATACATCCTTTTTCCAAAGGCTTTATAGCCGAATAACAATAAGTAAAATAAATAAATAAGTACAATTTGTTTTGCTTGTGGTCTTGCTGTTCTTTTGTTCTTTTTCGCAGGTCGTGGGGAATAGTGGAAAGTGGAGGAGGCATAAACGGCGCTAGTGGTGGTGGCAGACAAAAGGTCGCGGGGCTGGTGGCTGAGTGGAGTTGAGTGCGCACAAGACTCAGGCTAGGGTTTCAAAAACCCTAGCTTTCTAGAATCAATTTTTTTGGGGCCCTTGGATTTGGGCCAGATGTTGGGTTGGGTTTCTTTTATTGGGTTTTATTTTTTTGGTCTGGTAATTAGTCCTAGTGGGTCGTCCGATTTGGGCCTTGGGTTTTGGGTAATTTTGGGCTAAGAATGGGCCGAGCAAATTATGGGTATTACACTATTTTTGCTCATCATGTCATTTTCCGACTTTCTTATTCATTTCTCACATTATAGTATCAATTTCAATGCTTATTCATTCTAGCCCCTATTATTCGACAATAGACGTCAGGACAGATACACAAATCTATTTTGTTCTATCATCTTAGGTTGCTCGGCAATGATGACTTTTAGAATTTGCCCTCGACAACGATAACTTTTACTTTCATTCTATCATCTCGGATTACTCGACAATGATGGCTAGTAAATCACTATATCAATGACCCTATGGCATGCAAACTATACTCAAACTATCTAGTATCATTTAACAAGATATTACATCATAATTACCTTTATAACACATATCATCATAATATCAACATCTCAACATTTATGTACATAGTAAACACAATTTTGAATATTTATCACATATTTTAAATATCACCAATTGAATCCATTATTTAAAGTTTATAGAGAAAGATATCACTATCTCGATGCATAGACATATTGGTTATAACAATTAATTAGTCTACGTAAGCAAATTGAAATTGAATTATTAAACTGTCAAAGCTAAACGACGTCCGACTTTTCTATTCCTTTTGTCTTTGACGTTCTAGCGTCGTCTTTGGTTACATTCGATAATGCAATTATGAAAACGCCATTAATCATATAATTTATCACAATTCAACGAAATCAATCAAGAATGCATTTAATTCAATTCAATCCTTCACTACTCTAATATTTGAAACTTTTATATTGTACAATTTATCAGATGGAATTTAGATCCACCTTAATGAATATAATACAATGTTTTCCTAATTTTATTATTTATCATCTGGAAAAAGTTTCCATTATCAAAGAAATTGCTAACTACAACAATCACAGCATCTTTAATAGAATCTAAATATTTTTGTAAAAGACACCCATAAAACCACTGGGACCAATGGCCTTATAAGGAACACAGCATTATAAATTTCTTCAGGCAGGACTTCCTTTTTTAATGTTTCATTTATGTCATCAAAAACTATCCAAGATTTCATGGATTCTGTATTCTTGAAGAGATTTGAATAGATGAATAAAATTGCTCATAAAGATGTTAGATTGATTTTCTTCCCCGATCCCTCCGGATCCTGAGAATGGCATTCTATCTCCTATGGTTGGCAGTAGTGGCATAGAAGATTCAAACTGAAAGACATGAAGGTAATTTGTTAACCTTTCAATTTCTTTTTGTGGGTTCCTAAACTTGTTTTTATTCCATTCAACCCGCGGTTGCATCCAAAATATTGTAAAAATCATTCAAAGTAGGAGTATTCAAACGGCGAATTGAACTAGTATTAATTAAATTAATCAAAATTTTTAATTTTTTAACCATTAATCGAATCAAAATTTTTTTTTTAAAAAATAATCGAATTGAAATTTATATTTTTTTTTATTAAAACAAGTATAAAACATATCAAAAGAAAATTTGATAATGTTCATTTGACCAAATTAATCAAAATAGTAATAAACTAATACATATAATATATAATGTTATTTATTTAGTTCGATTAACCACCCGATTTTGAACCGAATTAATCGTTAACCGAAATTCCAAAAAACCTTTAACTGACCTCTGACCGAACTAGATCGGTTAACCAACCAATTAACCGAATTAAATCGATTTGGTCAATTAATTCGATTTTAACCGAAATTTGAATATCCCTAATTCAAAGTTCTTTCATTTTGTTTCTATTACGATGACTTCAGTTTCAAAATTGAAGGTCCTTCATTTCTAGTTTTTTAGGGTTTAGTTTTTTTAGATTTAAAAATATTATAAGTTCATGTGTTTTTTTTAAAATTTAAATTTTAATCCTTATATTTTAATTTTGAGACATTAAATTTTAAAATTTTTTTATTTAAAAATTTTATTCCCTCTCTTTAATTTTGCCATTGAAGTTACTAATATGGCAATTAAGGTAAAATAACTTTTTTAATTTTCAACCTTTACATTTTTTTTATCAATTTGATAAATGTACATAAAAAATTATAAAGAAAATTAAAATTAAAAGTTTTTCTTGTTTTCATTAAAAAAATTGAAAATTAATAGTTTGTTATAAAAAGAGTATAAAAAAAACCTATAAAAAACAAAATTTTCATAACAAAAAGGTCCTCATTCAACCCTTATCAATGAAATTATGACGGTTTTTTTGTGAGAGAGTTGAAGATTCATGTGGATAGCGCTCAAAACAATGAAACTTTGACTCTCTTGTTGATTTTTTTAAGCTTTGACTTCGAATTTGTTCATCTTTTTAAAATGGTTGTTTTTATTCAATAAAATTACAGAGTATTTGTAAAAAAAAAAAAAACTTTTATTTATTTTTATTTGGAAAGATATATTTTTATATATTTTTAAAGAGTAAAGACTAAATTAACAAAAATTGTAAACATTTAAAATTAAAAAATTATTTTGCCCTTTTATAATTTTCACATTAATAACTCTAAGAGCAAAATCGGAGAGAGGAACCAAAATTTAAAAAAAAAAAAAAAATTAGGTACTCAATATCTTGAAATTAAAGTATAATGACAAAATTTTAAGTTTCAAAAGAGTATATATACCTCTAACATTTTTAAATCTAAAAAAACTACCCACTTAAAATTCAAAAAAAATAAAATAAAATTGGGACATCAATCTCTTAAATAAACTTTTTTTTAATAAAGGTTTAAACCACAAAATGGTACTTAAACTATATCAATTTTTTCTAAATTGGTACCTAAACTTTTCTTTGGTCACAAGTGGTACTTAAACTGTACTTTATTATCCAAATCACCCAATCATTTTGAAACATTTTTTTAGATAATTACTTTTATTTTCTTTAAAATAAGAGTTATTTTTAAATTCATGAATTATTTATTTATTTTATTATTTTCACATATAATTATTTTATTAGATTATCTAAGAAATAAATTACATATATTAAAATAATTTTACATATAAAATTTCACATCATCCTGTTATCTTTTTTAATCGTAGTTTCATCAAATTTGTTAAAAAAAATAATTTGAAAAAAAAAGTTAATGAAAAAAAACTCAAAAATACAATTAGGATTATCTTGGCAAAATATATAAATATTAGTGATCAAATTTGTCATTAAATCTAATTAAAAAGATTTAAAGTTTGAAAATTAATTTAAAAGAGGAGAGAATGACTTAAAACTTTTTTATAAGAACTTTAAAATACTGTGTTGATCGACCGCAAATTCGAAATTCTTGCGACTTGAACTCAACTGGAATGATGAATCAGATTACACTCACTGCTTACAATAATAAAGAAAGAAAACAGAGATGGAGAGAAAAGCCAGTTAAAACTTAAAAAAGTGGAAAGTCCACAATAATTGGTATTAAATGCTTATGGGGATTCGCATTTCGCCCTGTTGCTGAATTCCGAGATTTGCAGACATCAATTATGCATATATCTATGCCACATTTATAAATTTCACCTATAAAGAATAAACCTTTTTTTCCTTGGTTTCTTGAATCTTTGCCTTTGCCTAGCAAAGCTTTGCTTCCCCAGTTCCCATTGGGTGAAGTCTCTCCAGAAGAAAATGGAGAGATTAAACAAAGTAACAAACAAAGACAAAGAACCCCACACCCCCAAAATAAACAAATAAACAAGTAATACGAAAAAAAAAGTAGCAGTAAAACAGCAATTGCAGCAGTAGTGAAGTTTTTAGATTTTAGTGAGAAAGAAAAAGGCATAACCAATTAGGGCCTTGTCGGAAAGTTGCCCACAAAAAGGTAACTTCACCTCTCCCTGTTCACTCTGTTTTTAGCGTCGTCGTGTTCTTTGATTCTTTTTATTCAATTAAATTTGATGGGATTATTTTTTTATAATTGTAGGATTTGAGGATTTGGTTTGGGTTGAATTTTCTTTTTCAGATTGCTATGGCATTTTTTTGTCCTTTGGTATTTGTGCTGTACAGGGTTTTGTAGGATTTTGATGAGCTGAAATGAAAAGAAAAAATGGTAGCTTTTGAAGGAAGTTGTTAGTTTATATTTTAAAATGACGGGGAGAAATTAAGTTAGATTTTCACATTTGGATTTGGTTTGGGTTTTCAGTGAAATTTGTTCGTGAAAATAATTTAGGTTCTATGATGAATCAACACGACATATCTTTCCAATCAGCTGCTATTGACAGTAGTTCCGAGATGATTCCGATGGGTGGTTACTTTGCACCTCCCCCCATGAATTTCTCTGGGAATTCCAGTATTTTTACTACCTCCCCTGCTTTAATCGAACCTGGGAACTCTTCTGGCTCTTCCCTTATTGACTCAGTCGCAGGGTTCACGCATGATACAGGGTTGGCTGTCGAATGGTCCGTTGACGAGCAGTACGTATTGAAGGAGGGCCTTGAAAAGTATGTCTTAATTAATTCTTCTTGCCTTTTGGAGACGTAGTTGGTTTCTTACTGTTTATGCAAGTATTGTGATTCAATGCTACTAACATAAATAATGCAGTCAAATTGATAGTAGATAATATTAAGTATTAGATCCCTAGTCATGTTCTAGTATTGCTGAGCTGCCACAAGATAGAACTGCTTATTTAGAAGGTACTTATTTTGAAATAAAGATTCTGCTGATTTTCATTTTTGATGTACATGTATATAGATATAAAAAGGAACCAAATATTATGAAGTACATAAAGATTGCGGCTACATTGCCTGATAAAACTGTACGTGATGTTGTATTGAGGAGTAGGTGGATGCAAGTAAGCTTCTTTCTTCTTTGATGATGTATTTCCATCTTCATATGATGTATTTCCATCTATTGTATCTTGTGATTTATGCCCCCATTCTTTGTCTGCATATGAAAAAGTGATGTGGAAAATGATTATTTTTAATATTCCAATTGGAATGTTGAATTAATAATCAAGTGCTAAAGAGAAGTTACACCAAAATGCGTCTGCTTAATTATTTTTGCTCATTCTTAATCCATTGGGTTTTTTTTATTTGATGATAATTTGCGTGTTCAACTTCATAGTGGATTATTTCTCTGTAAGTCATTGTAGCATATGTCAATCTTATGTTGATTGAAATGTCTTCTGCCTTAATACTTTATTCAGTTTGGTCCATCCCTAAGTAGGCCAGAATGAGTTATTAAGCAAATGAGTCAGTAAATTATATTGTAGCTACTGGGCCTTATTAAGACAATAGCTAAAAGCTGCTGGCATCTTTTGATTCCTCCCATTTGAAGATATTGCTAGCTGCTATTTTTTATTATGGCAGTTTTGACTTGCCGGGTTTAGATTTGTCTTCAAGAAACATGATTACATAGGAATTGACTGGAGCCAATGAAACACAATGAATCTTGTTAATGTGCTTTTTATTCTTTTTTAAAATTATTTGTTGATTCATTTGTTTTAAGAGATAAAGGTATGTTTTGGAAATTGGCAGAGAAAGCGAAGGAAACCTGAAGAACTGAATGCGGGTAAAAGGGTTAACAATAGGAAGGTATGCTGACAATTTTTAGTTCCTTCCCTAAAATGATTTTAAGCATGTTAGTTAAGTTTCTTGAGACAAGGCACATAGAAGTATATGATCCATGAATTCTGATTTTCTTTGTATAAAATGGTTTTTATCATCGGTATAAACAATAGCGATTGCTTTGTCCATTGTGAAGTTTTTGTTTTTTTGAACATATCCTGCACTACTATTTATGTCTCTTCCACATAACTTGATTGGGATTATCATATAACTACAAGTCATAATGTTGTATTTCTTAAGATGAATCTCAAGCTTTTTCACTAATTCGGTGAGCACACTGATTCTTTCACTGCTCTGGCTGTGATGCTTTTATACTTTTTGTTGGAAAGAATTATAGTTTTTCTCAATTGTGTTTCTTCTTTCATTCAAATTACAAACAAAACTGCTAATTATGACAAAGAATTGACATGAATTACCTTTGCTGTATCTCAATTCGCTAAGTTGGATGCTACAACTGGGACTCCTGTTTTAATTTCTTGAATCAACTAATGTCTTTAGGATGTAATGTGATTGAAGAACCAGTATTCTAAAGATCATACTTCTTCAGGATAAGCTGGTGGAATCATCTTCAAAGATGAATATGTCTTCAGCTTTGCCACAAAACACCGCTCCATATCCTCTCACAATGCACCCTCTAGACCAGAATGGGAGAATACCTTCTGAAGGTTTGTATTTTATATTTCCACCTAGAAGCATCCATATCTGTCTTTCAGTCGTAAGTGCCTTTAGGTAATATCTTTTTATTGATATTTGTCCACATTTCCCATTTTATTATGTCAATTAATGTAAGAAAAACTTTTGGTAATCTTCCAAAATGATGTTTATAAAATAGATTTGGTAAGAAACTAGGTTTGGGGTTTGAAATTGTGGTATAAATTTACATTTATTAATGAATTAGGGATGGACATCAAATATGAAATTCATGCTTAAGTTACGAGATTGGTAATATAAAATATTTCTTATATTAATTAGGTTTTTAGGTATTGCAAGTGTTATTGATGGGTTTTAGGTATTACATCATTAAAGTTAATTTCTTCTAAGTTGGGCTTGACACTATGTGTACATTCTCCTTGATTTATCAAAGTTATATTTATTTATATTTTCCTTCACTTGCGTTTTTTTTCCTCTTGGGTGTTTATGTAAGGTTTTGCTTAATTAAATCCTTGTTTAGGTTGCGGTGAATTTTAAGGTCTGACCTGCAAATTAGGCCTGCTTGTGGCATAAATTGTAGTAGTTGGATTTGATATATTAGTTAAATGTATCGGCTTATAAAAATCTACTTCTATGATGCCTGTTTTCAGGAATATTTGGTACAACTATGCATCTTCTGAAGCAAAATTCTCTAGTACTTAGTCAAATCACATCCAACCTTTCTGCATACAGGGTGAGTGTATCATCCCTAATTTATGGCAGTCCTTGGTTGCTAATATGCAGTCAGATGGTGAAAAATAGTTGTTGGATGAGATGAACACCTTGTCGTCTTGCTTGTGCTACTTTTTATTGGTTAGTCTGCAAGTTATGTTTGTTTATGCTATAAAGTTTGAGAGGTTAACTAATGTGATAATTATCCATTTAATGATGAATGTTGATGGCATTATAATGAGAATTGGAAAAATATGTTTCACTAATGAAACTAGGAAAATGAAAATTTTCAGATATTTCATCATCCTCCAAATGTTTTAGCTTCATTTACAAACTGATGTCTGGGTTCTTAATCAGGATTATAAAGAACATAGCAACAATCAGGCTTATATACTTCTAATTGTGCTTTATTATGCTCTTTGACTTATAGTGTTGTAAACCTATTTGATAAGAACAAAAAAAGCTTAGTTCTGCATCTGCTGCCAGATAAAGCTTGCTGTTGTTGATGGGGTTCAAATTATTATTGTTCTTTTAATTGTGCTCACGTAAATTTTGTATGTGATTGCCTCGTATCATATATGATTCTTGTAGAAGTTTTATGAGGCTGGCTTATTAAGTAAAGCTTTTATGAACAGTTACAGGATAACGTTGATCTCTTTTGTCATGCAAAGAACAATATTACCGCCATGCTAAAAGAGTATGTGGACGTTCTTTCTAATTATCAATTGGTGATTAATGCCCAACTGGCAAGCATTTTCATTATTTCTTGGTTTAGTGTTGCCTATGTGTTGGGTTATTAATTTCTACTGCAACTTTTTGCAGCATGAGAGATATGCCGGGTTTAATGAGCCATATGCTGCCATTGCCTGTGTCTGTTAATGAGGATTTAGCAAAGAGCATGTTGTGTAGTGCAACTCAGGTAGGTTCTCCTTTAAATTGACTCAGTTCTGTATTGTGCTGAGGTGGATGGCCAGAGTGGTGGGATCATATAAACTACCATAATTTAAAGAATTTCTTCACTTTATGGGATATATTGTTAACTTTTTCTTATTAAGGTTTCATTCAAAGCCTGTTTTCTCCTGGTTGAGATACAACCTTTCCAGGTTGCAATCTACGTATGCATGTCATGTTAGAATTCAAATTTTATAAATCAAATTCGTACCCTCTGTAACCTTCCCTAGTAAAACACCCTTAACTTATGAGCATGTGAACTCCCGTACTCCCATTCATTCCAGTGAGGACTTGTAATCCCCATCGCATTTTCTCCCTTAAAAAGTTTTTCAAGTTTTCAGGTATCTTTCTCTCTCTAACTAATTGTTTTAATCTCTTTCAAGTCCCAGATTTCACGGAACCCTCCATCAACCTCCATTCTCCATTTGATGTAATCTAGTTTTTGAATGGATAGTTGATATTTTACGGCTATTGTCGAAAGCACAAGGATAAGAATCCACTTTCAGTTGCCTATTGACCAGACATTGTGAAGAGATTTATAGATGTCTTATGTAACTATCTGTGCGATCGCCCATCGGTTCCTTCATATTAATGCTGGTTAAAGTTTTACTCTGTCTTGCATTCAATATCGCATTAGCTTGTTGTTGGCACTGCAAACGTCTCTTCTTGGCATGACTACCTTTTTGGACCTCTTGGTATGGTCTTCCGACCAAAACGGTTTCACGGCTAGCCGGTTGGTCATAATCCTGTTTTTCTATCATCATACTGCAAGTGCTGCAAGCCTCATCTTATCTGTAAATTCATGTTCTGTAAAGTCTTTGTAGTGACTGTTTCATGGCTTGTTGGTCAAATCCTCATCTAATCATTCATGTGTCTCGATATTAAATCCGTATTTCCAAAATCTTTCTCCAATTATTTTCACATATTTCACATCATACCAGCATATCCGCCGCTCCTCGGTATTACGTATTATTCATGTTATTCAGTTTCATTGATGTACATTTAATTTTTGAATTCCTTTGTGGAACAACAATCTGCTTGACTCCTTGTTGATGACATGCAAACTGGCATATATGGTCATCCTAATGCGTGGTTAGGTCACATAATTCAACAGCAGGAAATTAGTTGTCCCACAAGGTGTATGACATCTTGTTTTTACTCGTGTGTCCAGGCAACGATTCTCGGGATCAATCTCAAGCAGGAGCCAAGGTGCTGATTGGGAATTGTTGAGGTCGAGTTTCGATGTATCTGGTATGTATAAATTACGGAAAAAAATTCTACTGTAAATTCATAAGAAACTGATATGAAGAATTTGTAGAAATCCCATTTTTCGAAACCCCAAATATTTAGATATCAAATAAACCCTAGCACCAGATAATAGAAATGGTGAAATAAAAAGTATCCAACAGGTTCAGCTGAATTTTGCATTGAAGCTTTCATGTGTTTAATTTGTAACTTGCTAACCTTATTTGGTACTTGATTTATATAACTTCTTGTAGTTTATTATCTCATTGTTCAGTATTTTTGGACCAGTTTCAACACAACTAAAATCGTAACATAATGAGTATCATTTAAGTCATTTACCACATAAAATCGTAACATAATCAAAGTGATTGGATTCAACACAACTAAAATAGAACTAAAAAGTCCAATAAATCAAACCATTCCCACAATGGAAGTAGCTTTAACATTCTACAAATGCGACCAAAAACAAAATAAAAGCCTTTACAATACAATTCTACAGCTTGTAGAAGAATGAAAGTTTGAATGGGAAAGAATTTGACATCTAAATCAATGCCTACCAAATCTTAAGCTATTTCACAGGCCTTTTTCTTCTTTCTTTTTTTCTTTTTATATGCTTAGATGTTCATCTCTAGGCAAGCTCTGAACCGTGTCAGACCATCGTCCTGGCGAATGATCGCTACTGTTTGACGATACTTGAGCCTCGGCCCTCACATCTCTAATCATCTTCAAAACTTCTCTCATTGCAGGCCGGTTATCCGGTGCAATTGCAACACAAGCCATTGCAATGTTCAAAAGAGCTTGAAGCTTCCCTTCGGATGCTTCATTACCCGAATTAGGATCATCGCCAGACTCGGTTTCTTCTTCCCGGACTGATTTTACCCATCTCGGGATGTCCGAACCGTGCTCCTGAACAAGGTCTTGGAATGGAGTTTTGCCTGTTAAGAGCTCCAAGAGAAGAACACCGAAGCTGTAAACATCAGCCGGTTGAGTCGATGATTTCCGGATGTCCCGGCACTCAGGTGCCCTGTAGAAAAATGTAGCAGCACCAGGTTCTTCTACTGAATCTGGGTCTCGGAATATACTGAGACCGTAATCAGTGAGGCAAGATTCAAAATCAGGACCTAGCAACACATTAGATGATTTGAGATTTCCATGAGTTAAGCCTGGATTTTGGTGAATATAAAGCAGTCCAGTAGCCAAGTCCTCGGCTATTTTCAGACATGATGTCCAGTGAAGAGGCTTTCCACCACCACAAGTTCTTGTTCCTACAAGGCAATCCAAAAACAAAACAAGCTTATATTATGCCTATGGAACATAAACAACATATTTCCACCCATTTAGATGTTCGTATAAAGTAGTAATTCTCCAAAACAAAAGACATATTTATTCAATCTGGTTCTCTTATTCTAATCTAAATTTTAGTGAATAAAAATTAAAAGATAAGTGAGTGGGGGCAACTGACAACGATAACATGCTGGGGGTGGTCAGACTCTGAACTATGAGTTGTCAAATTATAGTGATGCACCCTTATCGATGTTCTGCTATGTTTCATTTTATTTGAAAATTAAATAAAAAGGGAAAAGAAACACAACTCAGCCACGAATTGTCCTTATTTACCTAAATCTTTTAGGATC
Organism: Gossypium bickii; assembly: GCA_025503065.1. Taxonomy (NCBI): domain Eukaryota; kingdom Viridiplantae; phylum Streptophyta; class Magnoliopsida; order Malvales; family Malvaceae; genus Gossypium; species Gossypium bickii. Next base: position 98,448,973 of record CP106716.1, read on the forward strand.
ATGATTGATAGAGAAATATTTTCTATATAAAGGAAAATACTAGTCATTTCATCCGAGATGAAAGTGAATACTGAAATTTTACACACGATCATGAATTTCTTGAATGCAAAGCTTTGAATAATTTAATTCAAAGTAAAGAAAATAACCCCAAAAATAATACACATAAAAAGGGAGGTAGACAAAAGGTGGGGCATGGATTGGATTATTGGATTGTGAGAAGCGGAGACCCAAAGAAAAAACATGGGCTGCCTAATTTCCTGGAAACACACTAAACCCCACAATCTCATGCACGGATACAGGGAAATAACCACAATATTAAATAATTTATTAGAATTTAGAAATTTGGGATGTACAATTATTGTTACTCCTTTTATGAGTTATAGTCATTTAAGTAACTAGCTAGTTACAAGGGCAAATCCATAATGTTTTCAGCTTTTTCTTGCTTGAGATCTCCCCAAGGCCCAAGGCTCCTACTTGTCTCATCCAATTAACTTTATTATCAGGATCTCAATTTTTTCATTATGCCAAAAACCCTGACTTCCAAATTTCTTAAACTTAGCCATCAAATGGTCAAAAAGTACAAATAAAAGTATTTTTCTAAAAAATATGTTACTAATCTGAGAAAGTAATTGTAATGTCAAAATTAAATTTTATTGATTTAAAAAAAAAATAATTATAATTAACTAAAAAGATTAAGGAGAAATTAAGCGTTACTTAAGTAAAAAGAAAGTAATTATTATTACAAAATACGCCCAACACTCAATACTTTTAACGGTTTGACCGCTGATTTCAAGTCAAAGAAGGTTTAATGCAATTTCAGGGTTATAAAGAGTAAAAAAAAACAATGAAGACCCAAATTAAATCCCATATACAATCTAGTTCACTATGGGAATATGTTAATAAAAATACAATTTAATTGAAATAAATCACGATGGAAATAAAATATTTATAAAAAGAAATGAAACTTGTATGTATGAATTGCAAGTTATTGGATATTAAAATATTAATTCAATATAGGTATACTAAAAAAATAATTAAAAGAAGTGAAATTTGAGAGTCACCGACATACCGTGAATAAGAGAGAAGAGGCTTCCATTGGGGAAATAGTCATATACGAGCAAGCGTTCCTCTTTGGCTTGGAAATAAGCTCTAAGTGGGACCAAGTTTGGGTGCCTGAGCCGTCCAATCAAATCCACGTGTCGCTTGAACTCCTCTAACCTTGGATATCTCGCATCTTTCAATCTTTTGACGGTCACGATGAACCCTGATTCCATCACCGCTTTATACGTACTCCCCATCGTACCCCTCCCCAATGTCTCCGCCGATGCTTTCAGCAAATCCTCTAAGCTGTAATTCATTTGCTGATCACCTGTTCCTAAGAACACCAGACTCCCTAGACCCTCAGCCTCCCAAAATCCCCCTTGTTTCCCACTATTATTACCTCTCATGCCACCACTCCCTCCGCCGCCGCCGCCGCCGCCGCCATCCAACGCCTCCCCTCCTCCTTCAACCCCTTCAACGCTAACAACCCCTTTGCTTTTAACATCATTTTCCTTACCCTTTCCTCGCCTCCTTTTGCTAATAAAACGCACCAAAAACACACTGATAAGTAGCAGCGCTAACCCACCTATACAACTTACTATTACGATCTTGATCAACCTGCTATGTTTTTTCGATGTGGAATTTGAACTCGAATTGGGATAAACTGGACTCATTGCTGGCCCCAAATTGATCGTTCGACATGGGTTTCCAATCTGTTCGCCGCAAAGATCGATATTACCAGAAAATGAAGACAGGTTGAACCGAACCAGAGCTGGGGTCAGAGGGATTTGACCATGGAGTTGGTTATTTGAAACATTGAAGAATCTAAGACTGGTTTGGTTCAAAGCTGGGAGTGTACCATTGAAGCTATTGTCTTGTAAGTAAAGAGTGTACAATCGTTTGAGCTTGAGTAAAGAAGCAGGAATCTGACCAGTGATTTGATTTCCAGACAGAACTATGGTTTTCAAACGATGTAAGCTTGTAATGGACTCTGGGAATTCGCCGGTGAAGTTGTTGTCGTTGAGATAAAGTGATTTGAGGTTGAGTAGGCCAGATAGGTCAGGTATTTGACCTGAAAGGGAGTTGTTTTTGAAACTCAGAACCCGAAGTTGATCTAACTGGTTCAAGCTTTGTTCATCTAAAGGGCCACTCAAGCTTAGGTGTTCTAAAACAAGTTTTGTAACTCTTCCATTCATGCATTCCTTGATTCCTTCCCATGCACACACATTGGTTCCTTTCCATGGCAATGAGTTGAAAGGGTCGATAGATGATTTCAGGGTTAAAAGCGCCTCTGCATCCCCTGATCTGACAAGTGGAATAAGAGAAAGGAGAGAGATGAAGATGGAGAAGAAAAGAAAGCAGTACCTTGAAACAATGGGTTCCATTCTTTGAGCCTGTGATTTTCGAAAATAATCTTTGGATCTTTCAAATCATCACCGTTAAACAATGCAAACCCTTGATTTGAATTTGCATTGAATAGCATTCCATAAGCAAAGACATTGACGTTTTCAACCTTCCAAAAAAAATATCAAAATCCTATCACTGCCCCAAACTCCAAAACTTGAGATCTGCCATTGTTTCCACGCACAGCATGAGAGTGGTTGAGTACCAGAAGAAAGAAGCCAATTTGGGTCATTTTCAAGTGGCGCCCTCTTGACGGCATCTAAAGCATGAAACAAGCAGCAATGGGGAACAAGCTTATTTACTCACTGAAGTAACTTTGAAAACCCTGAGAAGAAGTCCGTGTGCATTTATGGCGAAGGAGGATCAGAGCGGCTGCATTGCATTGCATTGCATAGCAATGGTGAAGTAGGTTCTCTCTCAAATACAGCAAATGCAGCTTAGCTGAGGCATCTTTTTCTCGAATCCGTTACTTGCAATAATCACGGATAAGGCAGCGTATTCTTCACGTGAAACCTCAGAATTTGCAGACAATAATATAATATATGTATTTTACTTATGGTTTCTATATTCCTGAAACTGCAGTATCTAACAAAGAATCTTGACTCAAATTTCTAAATTGTTTCGGGCTGCTCAAACGTCGTTTAGCTTATTTTGAAACTCGGAAGTAATGGGATCCAATACTTTCACTTTGATGGTTGTTTAATGCAATATGCATACAGTCAATCAAATCAAAAAGCCTTTTCAAAGTTCAAACCGTGAACCTTTGAACTTAGAAACCTAGGATTTTTTTCGCACAGACTAACCACCAAAAACCCAGAACTTTAAAATCTTCAAACAAATTATTGAAGCAACCAAAAATAATTTAAAAAGAAAAAAGAAATTTACCCAATGCCATAGATCATAAAAAAAAACAGTAAGAACACCATTGTTTGTCAGATAAAAAAAATCAAGTTTTTCTTCAAAAGGAAAGAGTTTGAGGGTAAGTAAAATGAAAAACAAAGAACAGGTAAGGAGAACAGAGGTAGAGGATTGATAGATCTACCTGTACTGAATGTAATAAATCAAGAGAGAGAAAAAGAGACTGAGTTTCTGAGCAGTCTCAGGAAGAGGGTGAAGGAATTGAAAGCAAAGAAGAGAAAGTAATAATTTTGGAGTTTCAACATGCCATTCAAAGATGCATGATTGCCTGACATATGTGTTATTTTGCTACATACACGTGGCAAAAGCTCGTTTCATATAAAGTGAGCTTCCGTATTTTTTTTTTTTAAAATTTATGTTATACGAAATTTGAGTCTTTAATTTATTAGTTGCTTTCGTGATTCATAGAAAACGTAAAGGGTAATCATAAATCTATTCACGCGCCTTTCATGAATTTGAATAAATATTATTTTATTTTTAATTAAATTTTCATTTTATGAATTAGATTAGATTAACTTGATTTTTTTAAATGATGTAATTCACTTCATCGACATTTAAATTTGTTGTTATTAAAATAATATAATTTAAAGTTTAAAACTTTAATATTGACTTTAAATTTTGTGATAAAAAATTCAAGATCCAATATGAATTTAGGTGAGATTAGTTATCGGGTGAGACTGAATATTGTAATAGCAAGATAAAAATTAGTGATGGGATATATATTTGGATTCAATCGTAATTGTAGCAGTGAGATAAAAATATGTATCATAATATTAAAGATAATAATATGTATCATAATATTTTTTTATAGATATTTTAATTAATTATTTTAAATTATTTATTATAATAAATCACTATTAAGTACAATAGTTTGAGTTTATAATATAGTAAATAATTATTTTGAACCATTTATATTAAAAGTTTAATTATGTTTTTGTTAAATAATAATTAAAAGTATTAAAAGGGCATGTATATTAAAAATTAAATTATTTAAGATTACGTTATATTAAAAAATAGTTTATATTGTGTTTATGATAGTAAAATTTTATATTATTAAACTATGAATTATTTTTATAATTTTTATATAACAACAAAATTTATTTGTATTCACTTTGAATAATTATTATATTTTACATTTATATTGTCTAATGATACTATTATTTTCTTTTTATAAAAACTCAAAAATAAAAAATGGTAATAAAGAATTTCCTTTTTCTCCACTAGTAACTTTGGGGCTTTTTTTACCTTTATAATACAAATTAAAAAATTAAATATTGAAATGGTATGTCAAAACCATTATTTATCAAAATGAGGTGCTTGAAACCGTTTCAACTCCCAAGGGGTGTTTGAAAAAAGGTTGATCTAAAATGAGTAACAACATATAAAATCAAATCATTGTTTGTAATATTTTTGTCTAAGAAAATATTCAACAATATGATTGCTTATAAAATTAACAAGAAAAATAAGCATCTATATAATTTTATTTAATTGCTCTAGTATTTTGTATTTGTTAAGCTATTCTCTTTCCAACCTTAAACATATACTCATTGCCATCTTCGGTTGGTCCTTGGCTGAATCTAAAAAAATTAATAATAAATACTATAAAGTTTAGTTAAAATTAATATAAATAATTTATAATAAATACTATGTAATTTAGTTAAATATTTAGTAGGTCAAAATATATGAAAAATCTCTCATCTATAAAATTTTCATATTATTTAAACAAGATTAGTGTAGGGGATCGACCCGTATAAAGCAACGAACAAGTGAATGAACTAAATCGAAAAGATCAAACATGCAAAATTTAACATGAAAAAACTTTTCAAATGAGGATAAAAAACCACGGGTAAAAGGAGATTTCACTATAATAAAAGGAGAGTACAGTAGATGGAGAGAATTAAAAGAAAACCTGAAAACCCACAAGAAAACCCCTACAAAGCAAAGAAAAGGATTCTCTCAACCTAAATATTTCTGATGTGTGTCTAACTTAGAGTAACTTTGGCCTATTTATAGCCTAAAATTCGTAGTAAAATATGACTAGAATACATCCAGATTAATCAGAATTTAAGTGGGAGAAGAAATTTTGAAAACTTAAATTGGGCGTTGCATCGTTGCGGCGTCGCTTCTCTGCTCGTCGAGATGAGCGTTTGTTTCTCGTCGGGACGAGACTCACTGTTTAGTCCAAATAGAGGCATTCTCCCACAAATCTCCACCTTGACTCGCATCTGGACCAACTTTCTTGCCGAGTTTTATTACGAGCCTACTTTGATCTTTGTCAGATACTTACTAAGTCCAAGCAATACTCGAACTTTGAAATTGGATGACTCTTTGTCAACATGTCAATCGGATTGTGCTCTGTGCCGGTTTTAATAATCTGAACATCCATTTGAATGATCACTTCTTGAACAAAATGGTAACAAATGTCTATATCCTTCGTTCTCTCGTGATGTACTTGGTCTTTGGTGAGATATATGGCACTTTGGCTATCACAGAATACTACAGTTACCCCTTTTTCATTTACCAATTCATAAAACATGCCCCTCAACCAATTTGCTTCTTTCACTGCTTCGGTAATTACCATGTATTCTGCTTCAGTAGTTGACAAAACCAATGTAGCTTAAAGTGTAGCTTTCCAACTAATGGCACAATTCTCAAAAGCAAATAGGTAACTTGTGAGAGACCTTCTTCAATCTAAGTCTCCTACATAATCGGAATCAACATATCCGATTAAGCTCTTTGGGCTTATTCCAAACTCTAAGCACATGTTAGAACTACCCCGCAAATATCTAAAAATCTACTTAATTGCATGCCAGTGTAACTTACCGAGATTGGCCATGTATCGACTAACAACACTGATAGCATGTGAAATATCGGAACAAGTGCATACCATTGCATACAACATTGTTAAACCAATAATTCTTTTATCGATGGATGGTTTAACTAGCCGACAAATCTCGTTCTTATGAAGGGATTTCATCCCTTCTTCCATTTTAACGAGACATTTGCTAGAATCGGAGGCTTGAACTGCCTTATAATAACATGAAATATCAGTTGAATCAATGCTCTCAACAACACCAAGAGCATAAACCACTAGGTTTCTTTCACAATATTTCTATGGTGTCACAACCAATTTATAGCTCATTAACTAAGATGGTAAGGGTACTTGAAGGTAGGATGAAGCCCTAGACTGATCCGAAATAGATTCAGAATCGCGAAAATCAAGATTCTGCCTCGTCGTCGCGACGTTAAGCGACTCCTTATTAGGACGAGCCATTTATTCATCGTGTCGTTACGACGTGGAGTGTTGACTCATCGTGACATCGCCTGCTGTTTCTCCCTTAGTCCAAGACACTATGATTTGTTGTGTCTTTAAAGGTAAAAGGCCTATTTTCTGATCGAAACTTAATAGATTCATCGAATGTAACATATTTGCTAACAATGATTTTGTTAGATTCCAAATACCACAACTTAAAACCTAAAAAAGATTCATTTAATGACCATTGGATTGAGCTTTCCCTAGCTAACTTTAGCATAAGCAGAACAACCAAAAATTTTAACATTAGAATAATCTGGAGGATTACCTGACCATATTTACTCTAAGACTTTACCGTTCAATACTAAATGATTAGATTCACCAAATAACTTGTCAGATTTATGAATTCAGCCCAAAATTCCTTCCCTAAGCCTGCATTAGAAAGCATGCATCGGGCCTTTTCTAGCAAGGTTCTGTTCATTCTTTCTGCAACTCCATTCTGCTGCGGAGTTCCAACGATGGTTTTATGTCTTTCAATTCCTTCCCTTTGCAGAAATCGTTAAACTTTAACGAACAGAACTCAAGGCTATTATCCGTTCTCAACCGCTTCACGGATTTTTCGATTTGTTTTTCTAATAGTGTCTTCCACTGTTTAAAGATTCCGAAGACTTCACTTTTTTGTTTTAAAAAAAATATTCAAACTTTTCTAGAGTGATCATCAATAAAAGTTAAGAAATATTTATTACTTTTTTTTGAGATGTCGGGAGACGGACCCCATAAATTGGAATGAATGTAATAAAGAGTCCCTTTTGTTTTGTACATTGCTAAATTAAAATTAACTCGATTTTGCTTCCCAAAAACACAATGCTCGTAGAAACGTAACTTATCAACTCTAGTGTCTTTTAGAAAACCTTTGTTGCACAAGGTTGTAATACCTTTCTCACTCATATGACCCAAACGCATATGTTAAAGTTTGGTTGAATCAGAATCGGTAGAGAAAAAGTCTTGTCGTGACACTATGATCTTATTTATCTCGACATGGCGACGATTTTGGCTGTTCTTCAATAATCGCAATTGCACTAGTTATCGTAGATCCTTGCAGAACGTATAGGCTGTCATTTTTCTGTCCTCTCATCACAACGAGAGCTCCATGAGAGACTTTTAAGCCATTTGATTCAATGACTATCCGACAACCATTGGAATCTAAAATTCCCAGCGAAATGAGATTTTTCTTTAAATCAAGTACATGAAATTTGACAGTGTTCGAATGATTCTGTTATGCGTCCCAATTTGTATGGTCCCTACCTCGACTAATTTACACGGAGAATTATTCCCCATTAACACAACGCCACCTTCAACTGAACTGTACGTGGAGAACTAGTCCCTGTTGGGACACATGTGATAGGATCACTCTGAATCTAAGATCCATTCGAAAGTATGAATAGAGTTTTCACTTTGTGACATCAATAATAAATTATCACCTCTATATTTGGCTATACTAGCATCAACAACATCAATTTTCTACTTATCTCTCTCGTCGCTTTTGGCGTCCATTTTGATTTATTTTGGAGTTTTTAACATTTTGTCTTAACGTAACCTTTTTTTTTCAATAGCCACAAAATTTGTCACAGTTTCTGGATTTGGATCTCGCTTTAAACCTGTTACGATTTGCATTTTTGGATTGTTGTCTACCTTTTGCAACTAGGACTGAGGCTTGCCTGTCTGACTTTTTGTTTGAGTCTAACTCATTGTCAAGTTTATCATTGCTCTACAAATTTCCCTTCACGTCCTCAAATGAGAGATAATCTGTCCAATATATTAGAGTTTCCTTAAAAGTTTTATAAGGAGAGCGCAAAAAGCACAACAACAACATAGCTTGATCCTCGTCATTAATCTCTACTTCAATATTCTTTATATTGTTAAAAAGGGTAACAAACTCACTAAGATGAGATCTAATGGACTCACCTTTGGCCATTTTGAACTTGTAGATACGTTGTTTTAATACTAACCTGTTGGCCAAATATTTCGTCATGTATAGGGCTTCCAATTTCTTCCATAACTGATATGTTGTTTTCTTCTTCAAAACCTCCTGTAACATATTGTTTGTTAGGCATAATTAAATTATGGATAGACCTTTTCGATCTAAACTATCCCATTCTAATTGTTCCATGTCTATTGGTTTTCTTTTTACAAAGATCCTCTCTAGATCACTCTAGATCAAAATTGTTGAGATGTAAACTTGCCATAAACTAAAATTTGGGATGCCATTGAACTTATCCATATCAAATCTTGATGCTACTATATTTGAACGGGTTGATTGCGAAAATCGATCTAGCTTTGATACCAGTTTGTAGGGGATTGACTCGTATAAAGCAACGAACAAGTGAATGAATTAAATCAAGAAGATCGAATATGTAAATTTTAATGTGGAAAAACTACTCAAATGAGGATAAAAAACCATGAGCAAAAGGAGATTGCATTATAATAAAATGAAAGTGGAAAGAATTAAAAGAAAACACGAAAGCCCGCAAGAAAAACCCTTCAAATTAAAGAACAAAATTCTCTCAATCTAAATATTTCTGTTGTGTGTCTAACCTAAAGTAAATGTGACCTATTTATAGCCTAAAATTCGTAGTACAATATGAATAGAATATCTCTAGATTAATCAGAGTTTAAGTGGGAAGCTGAAACAAAGTTTAACTAGAAGAAGAAAAGTCAAACACTTGGATTGGATATTTCATTGTCGCGACGCTGCTTCTCTACTCATTGGGACGTCAAGACAGTCGCGTCGTTGAGATGAGCCTTTGTTTCTCGTCGGGACGAAACCCACTGTTTAGATCGAATAGAGACCTTCTCCCACAATCAGTAAAGTAACATACAATTATATTTTTTAAAAGAATGTCTTAAAATTAAAATGCTTTTATCAGTATAAAAATATCTTCTTAAGCTTAAATCATGTATAAATGTGTTTGGAAAGCCATAGGTAATTGGATTTAAGTGTAATTGTTTGTAGTAATTACCCCGATTCTCATATTTTCTTTGGAGTGTAATTGTGATACTCTAAGTACGCTCAGTTTAATGAGATCCACTAATTATAATAATTAACCAAACGTGCCATGAATGTGTAATTACAAAACCACTATACCTAAATTCAATTATTAGGTTACTTTCAAAATGCACCCTAAAAATACTTTGCAAAATTAGAAAATATTAAAATGAGATAACTTTAAAATTAATTGATAAACTAACTTAATTCAAATTCATATAAATACAAAAAATGTTTTTAATATTTTATTTTAGTAGTTAACTATAATAAGTTAGTATAATATTAAAAATTTTTAAAAAAACTAATTTAGAAAGATAAATTCAAAATTTATCCTTTTTTACAACATATTTTTTAAAAAATTTCAAGTGTTTTTTCATTAAATAAAAAATTTAAGTTAATTTATTAAGATTTTATAGTTTAATTAATTTTTAAACATTAAATTAAAATATAGAAGAATTTTGTTAAATTTGTTTTCAAATCATATTATTTGGTATTTAATACACTCATATATTCTCAAATATAATGACAAATTTTAAGATAAATTTACAATTTAACCCATAAAAATAATATACTTTATTCAGAATCTGACCCTCTATAACAAAGAAACAAACCACAGCGTAGATCCAAGACAGCGTTTTTAGTACGTGGAACCAAAACTGAAACCTTGGACGGAAGAATCTCCCACCTCAACATTCATAGTTTTCACTATCAGAGTAAAGCTCCACGTATCTTGTTCATGCAAATTAACCTATTATTCTCTTACAGAATATATAGAATCCCCCACCTCACAATGTATGTAAAATTGTACCCGAAAACAATGGCCAAACTCACTCTCTTAGCAGCTTCCTTACTCCTTACTCTTTCTATTGTTAATGTTGTGGCAGCTTCTTCGTCTCGCAGAGGTCTCAGGGGTTGCGAGAAATTTTTGACTGAGAGCTGCCGGCGCGTGAGGGACGATAGCTGCCGTGAACGAATGAAGTTATGCTGTGGGGAACTAGAGCGTATTGAGGTGCAACGGCGGTGTTCGGTGATAAGGAGGTTGGTGAACGAACTGCTGGAAGATTTCAGAAGTAAACAAAAGCGAGAAATGTTGCAGAAGGCTAGAAACTTGCCGGCTTTGTGTCGCATGGGAATCGGCCGTTGCGACATTCGAGTTCCATTTCCACCGTCTTGGTTTACTTAACTTTGCCTATGTGTTCGGTTGAAATTTAAATCTTAAATGTTTTAGATTACCACTTCTTCTTTTTTTCTTGTAACTTCTTCTTGTCTTGTTTATCTGGTTTCTACTCGGATTTTGATTGCAATATCGTAGTTGCAGACGTAAATTTGATCGTATCTTAAAGAAATTAGGTGTTGTTGAAAATCCAATACCTTCTTTTAGTATACAAGTGTTCTTTCCAATAATACATAATCAACAGTGTGTGTATATATCCTTGCTTTATCTGTGTGTATAAATAAATGTGAAAGATAGTTGGATGTTTTGGTTGAAGGGAATTCATCACAAGTTACCAGACCAATCATAATCCTGATACATAATGTTAATATGACCATCATCAGCCAAAAGATGGGCCAAAAGCCCCGATTGCGTAGAATCCAAGTACTTCATCACCCATTTCAGGATATCTTTCTCGGTTCCAAAATCTATATTGTACCATTTGATGATACGAGTTAAATATACGGTCCTCTTTTCCATGTTAAACTGAATTGCACCTCTCTGGAAATACTCCTTGGCAGCACATCTTAACTCACTTTCAACACCATCAGCAGTGAAAAACCTCACTGCAGGGCTGGACCTTGTCCCATTGCATAGTCCAAAATGTATCAATGGATTCAGTTTGGGAGGAGCCAGCTGTGATTTTCAAAATAATTTAATATTGATATGATCAACTAAGACTGGTTACAACAATGGATGGGGATGAAGTAGAGAGGGTACCTCTAAGCGGCGGTCACCTTTGCTGAAGGGTCTGAAGAAGGAATAAGGGGAGGTCCGATTGCGACGGAGGGTACCATTGAGAATAATGTTAAGGGAGTAAGGGTATCCACCAACTAGATATAGGAACTCATTGAAAAAGGCTCGCTTGTCAAGCACTCCTTCGGGGTGTCCGATGCTAATAACAGCATGGATGGCCATGGCGTTGTGCAAGTTTAAGAATAAGGCTAGCCTTTCATTGGGACTCAGTAATTTCATATTCACCCTTTGCAGATCTCGAGCCACATTTAAGTATCTGCATCACCCACACCCACCCACTCATAATCCATATAGCATGTTTGGTTGATGAGATAATTAGTAAAATAACCAGAACAAGGGGGGATAAGGATGATAAAACCTGCGGAATTCTTCACTTTTGTCGATGCCACTATAATTAACGTGGAGCCTGTCATCCGATGCATAAGCTTCCAGAATGGCAAACATTAGTTTGGAAAGCCTATCGGCAAGAAAAGATGCAAGTTTGGGCTCACTATCGTTGGTTGAACTTCGATAATTGAAGCATCCCATTATGAATGGCTCATGTTCTAGGAATCGGTAAAAGTGGTTTCCTTCTTCAAATTCATTCTCTCTACACCATTTTCATATCATTAAATTATTTATTATTTAATGACAATCTTTACTACTTAAGAAAAAAGACTAAAAATTGAGCTGTTCTTACCCGAAAACATGATGGAAGAAGTGCTTCTGAGCCATAAGCTTTGCAGTTATGACGCTCTATGAAAACAAAAATTTGTAAATTAATGTTTGCGGAATTTCAACACGAGGAAAAAGAATATGTTGATGATTCTTAGAAAATATTAACCGCTGAAAATTACATTACCACAATCCACCCATTTCATATAATTTAAATAATTATATGAGTGCACTATTGGAATTTACTATCAAATTTTTTTATTTTAGATCTATAGAAAAATATACCTTAAATCATATCCAATGATTATACATCTGGATTCGCTTCATCCAAACTAATTCAACTGGATTGTTTAGTGAAAAGATAAATTCATGCAAAATAATATTATGTGAAAAGCCCCTTAAATTGATTGAGGTTTTAGAGACCATGATATCAAACTTTCTATATATAAATTTAAATTAATTTTATTAAAATTTAAGTTGTATGCTCTTAATTTTTTTCACAACAAAATTAGTGTTTTTAATCTATGATACTAATGATTTTAAGCTAAACTAGATTCTTACACATGGGTAAAAAATTATGTAACGAGATAAAATAATTAATATGACCCAAATACATGTATTCTTTGTGTAAAACTAAATAAAGCATTGGTTAAACTAGTAGGTTCAAGGTTTAAAAGCATAGTCTTATGTTTGAATTTTATCATTGGTTTCATATAACAAAATTTTAATAATATAATTTATTTTGTAAAAATAATATTTTTTAACTATTTTTCAATTAAATTAATACTCAATTGACTAATAACATCAACTTAATTAAAGGTTTAAATAATAACATAAATAATAGATGATTTATCAATTAATTCAACTTGATTTTCTCGATGCTATTTAAGAAATAATGTATAATTTCAAACCTTATCAATAAATCACAAAAATTAATAAAATTATAACAGTTATATGGTTTTTTCAAAAACATAATAAATATATTTTTAAAATTATCAATTAATTTATTAATAATATAAATTTATTCGCATGACGGTATTTTAAAAATGTTACTTAATTCTAACATCATATAAAAAGGAAAAAGTGCTAAAATTATGGCATGTAATAAAATGGTATGAAAATCCTTTGATGCGTTAGATATATAATTAGAATTCTAATTAATTTAAGATTATGTGACATAATTATAATTAAAAGTGATAAAGTAAGAGTAGCAGTACCCTTTTCCTACCACGGTCAAGATGATCCATAATGCCTTCCACCAAATCAACACCAGAGAAGCAATTCTTAACCATTTTCATCTTAATCAAACGATCTTGAATAGGCAAAGTCTTCCTCAGAGACCTCACCGTCTCCAACAACACGTCGTCTTCTTCCTCCTCATCATCCACCCCATATACTGGTATTTCCGGCGCTCCCTCCGGGCATCTCTCCCCCACCATTTCCCTCAATTTCATTTCCATCTCCCCCCTATTCCTTAATTCATTCAAAGCTGTCAATCCTCCATACCACTTCTCGTTGAAAAATATCTGCGGCACTTGGCTACTCCCCGTTCTTTCTATCAATTCCTTCTCCCTTTTCGGGAACACGTCGATGTTTATTTCCACGTAGATCAGCCCTTTCTCTCTAAAGAAATGTCGGACGGCGGTGCAATCTCGGCAGTTCGATCTCGTGAAAAATGATATCCGACCTTTCAAATCCAGCCCCAGTCGTTCGGCTTCGCTTTTCAGCTTTACTATTACTTTCACTCCTGGGATATGGAACTCCGTCACCTCTAAGTTCAAAGAGTCGTTTTCCGCCACCAAGTCCCCGTTATCCTCTTTCCACGACGATAAACGTCTGACGATTGCTGCTGAGAAACTGCTGCTTCGGTCGCTTATGTATTTGCCAATGGAAGGCATGGTTTCTGCGACGGACAACGATTGCGAACGTTGCACCCTCGGCGTCGCTGGTGGGTCGGGTTTAGGGAGGTGTGCTTGTGATTTAATGGCCGGCAAGTAATGGTTGCGGGCATTGCAGTATATTTTAGAACTATTAATGGTGATCTCCTTATCGTTGAATTCTTCGGTTTTGCTGGAAATGGAAGTCGATTCTTCCTTGCTTTCTTCTGGGGGCTTCTCCTCTTTCTCTCCATTGCTTTTCTCAATCTCGACGTCGTAGAAGTCTCCGCTATCTTGATCAGCCGACGAGGCGGTTCCTTTCGCTCCGCCGCCGTCTCCACCATAACCGTTGGTAGTCTTGTCCTTCTTCTCAACATCAATATCTCCGTTAACTTTCTCTTGCTCTGATGAGTCCATCGCTATTTGATTTGTAAAGAAAAAGTGTAGAAAAGGAAACGAACAGATATAAATATATAAAGGAGAACGGAGATTAAGCATAAACAAAGCGATGAAAACGGAAAGATTTAATGGAAGGGAAATATAGTTAAAGATGAAGAACAAAAAACAATGGTGGCCATTGGCAATAGCTTTTGAGTTGAGAGAAACCAGTAAAAATAGATTTTGGGAAATATTTCTACTTGCGTTAATTTTAGAAAATAATTATGATAAATTGCATGAATTCACACGTCACAATATCACAATAAAACTATTTAAAATACATTTACGTGTAAGAGTTTTTCGGTTAGTTTACAAAACTGACCTAAAAAAAAATTTAATATTTATAAAAATGATTTAAGTTTAAAAAATCACCAAAATGACTTAAAATAAATAGTAGAATGGGGTTTTGGCCTTCTAATAGCCGGCACTACCTGGTATTTTGGTCCCATGATTACCTGATGATTGTGTCAGACTTTAAAAAATTAAATTTTTTTGTTCTGACCTTCCAATGGCCGGCACTAAAGTATTTTTTTTAAAATCGTATCATACTAGTATATAATAAAACAGTATTTAAAAAAAAATAGTTCTGGCCTTCTAATGGCCGACACCAGACTACCAGTATTTAAAAAAAATTTGGTTCTGGCCTACTAATGGTCGGCACTAGGTAAAAAAAAAAATCAATTTTTTTAGGTGTTGGCCTTCTAATGGTCGGCACCAGACTATAGTATTTAAAAAAAAAAAAAAAAATTGGTCTTTGGCTTTGTCAATGGCCTACACTGCACTCGAGATTTAAAAAAATTAGTTATAGCCTTCTAATGGCCGGCACTAGGTACGAAAAAAATTAATTTTTTTTAGGTTCTGGTCTTCTAATGGCCGACACCAGAGATGTAAAAAAAAAATTTGGATGCTGGTCATGTAATGGCCGGCACCAAATTTATCAGATATATATATATATATAGGTATTTTATCTTCCATTTGAGTTTTTGTTTGCTTTAAAATTTTTATTTTTTTCTTTGTTGAGAAGAAAGCAAATTTTTTTTAAAATGAGTTCCCAAATTTTGTTTATTTATGTTCATTTCGATGGAGAAATGATAAATACAACTGAAGAAGGCTTTGTATTTTGAAGTCGGAAAAAAATAGGAATGAGATTCAACAAGCGTTGATCGTTGTTTTCGCGATGTCAAAGTCTTAAAATTTATAAAAAAGAATGATCAAACCTGGAAACTAACTATGACAACGATTTGAGGCAAGCGTACCTATCGAACAGTAGTATAGTTAAGGCAAGACCGGAATGTCGAACCCAAAGGAACCAAAAGTACTAATACTAACTCTCTTTTTATTATTTAGCCTAAGAATTAAGGTGATTTTTATCTAATCTAAAATTAACTAATAACTAATCTAAAGACTCTAAGACAAAGAAGAATGAATTTGGGAAAATAACTTGGAAGAAAAAGCAATTTATTAAGACGACACCCAAGGAAGAATCCACCTAGACTTCACTTGTTATCTAACTCTGAACCAGACGATTTATTCATTTGACTTGATCCGTAAGATTCCCTAAGTTATATTAATCCTTCTTTCGAGGCGACTAACGTCTAACCCTAGGTTGATTAATTGAAATCTCTTTCTAATTAAAATCCCTTAGAATCACATTAACTCGATCTATGGACTCCCATATTGGGTTTCACCCTAATCCGGCAAAATCTCGTCACCCTATCTCTAGGCGCGCGATCAACTCCGCTTAATTATGCTAGATCTACTCTTAGGCAGGGACTTTTGCTCCTTCACCTAAGCACATCACACTTGAATTAATATCCCAAAAATATCAACACAAGAATTAAGAACACATAATTAAGAACAAATCAAATATTTATCATATAGTTCAGCAAACGATAACAAAATCCATCTTAGGTTTCATCCCCCTCAGGTATCTGAGGGTTTAGTTCATAACAATAAAAGAAAACATCTCAGAAGAAAAGATAAAACAAAACATAAGAAATCCCTAAAACCCCCTAAAGGAATTGAAGGAGAGATCCTCCGTCTTGAATATAATTCCGGCTTCTTGAGATGGATCAACTGGCTATCTTCGAGTGATTCTCCACAAATCTGCCTTCTCTGGCCTAGTCGGACGCCCCCTGACTAAATCCTTGGGTTCCCCCGACAAAAGCCCTGGCAGAAGGCTTCTGCCGAACTCCCCGCTTAAGTTGCCTCCTAAGGTGTTTATATAGGCTTTGGGATGTGTTTCTTTGCCCCTAAGTATCTAAATCCGAGTGAAACTCTTCTTTCCTGCGACAGGGACACGCCTATGGCACACGCCCGTGTAAGTCGTGGCTAGGCCGTGTTCGAGCTTGTTGAAAGAGGCACAGACGTGTGGTCTTGGGCCCAGGCCGTGTGGATTTCGTGATATGGCCCATTTACTCCATTTTGGGCCCGTTTTTCGTTCTTTTCGTCATTGGGTGCTCTCCTGAGTATAAAACATGAAAACAAAGGATTAAGAGCACCAAATTACACAATTCAGGGCTTAAATTATCCAAAAGCATGCTAAATGTGGGCTTAAAATATGTTACTTTTACGATTTATCAAGCGTATTTTGCTGTCAAATTTAAAACGAAAAATTAGTATAAAGATAGCAACTCGTTGCGGAAAGCAAATGTTGAGACTGTTTTACAAATTTTCAGTTTCAAATGATCCGCTAAAGCTCTCAAAAATAGAGCTTGAAGATGATGATGATCTAGGGACAATGATAGCAATTTATTGCCCCCCCTGAAATATAAAATCCCAGCCCGGTTGAGTTGTTCACGGAGATAGTAAACCGGATCCCATTCAAGTGGTAATTCCAACAAGTCAGCGCTCTAGAATTGATTTTGATCTTAACGTCTCCTGGGAAGATCAGTCGGGTTTTGGACGGTTAATGCCAACTCTCGAAAATCCAAACACCGGTGGATGTTCATATAACATCCCAAACTCGTGTCCTCGCCTAGAGATCCATCTAGAGGTGTTGGCCACCATAGAAGATGGTGATGAAGGATCCGATAATGATGATCACCCCTACCGTGATCCCGATTTAGATGACATCCCTGAAGACATAGACGAGGAAGGGTCGGTGGAGGGTGAATTTGCGAACCCCCATTCGCCTTGAAACACGGGCCCTGGTATAATTATAAGAAATAATCTAGGGTCCTTCATGATCGACGTGGATCCTGATGCGGCTCTTGCACACAAGTTCCCAAAATATACAAATATTGTGCCAGCTCACCTACTTGACGATGAATTCGACGATGAAGAGTTGTTTGTAAGACAACAATTCGATAACAAAAAAGACTGTTTACATGCTATAAAACAACTTAGCTTGAAGTTAGGTGTGGATTATAAAGTAATGAAGTCGACGCAGTCTTTGTACATAGGAGAATGTTGGAAAGCGTCAAGTAGTTGTAAATGGCATGTCCGAGCCGCGTTAATGCAGCGGACACAGCTGTGGATGATAAGGAAATTAGAAGGTCCACACACATGGACATCCGCTCGTATGTCGTAAGACCATGGAAAGTCAGATGCAAAAACTATATGCAACAGCATCATCCTTTTAGTGAAAGAGCCGCCCACCATTCAAGTGTCGGTTCTTATTGTAGACATGCAAGCTCGATTCAAGTATAAAGTGTCATACTGAAAGGCATTGTGGGAAAAGTAAATGGCGATGCGAGAGTTGTATGGTGACTGGGATGCGTCATACAACGAGCTTAAAGGGTGGATAGCCGGGATGCAGAAGTATGTGCCCGGGACAGTGACTGATTTGTAAACACTACTGTATAAAGGCCCGGACGGGGAGATACAATCGGGGAAATGAGTTTTTCACCGATTGTTTTGGACATTCGAGCCGTGTGTTAGGACCTTCCCTCACTACAAGCCGATGGTGCAGGTGGACGAGACATAGTTGTTTGGCAAATACACGCAAATCCTCCTGATTACTGTTGCATAAGACGACAATCGAAATGTACTTTCGATTGCTTTCGCCATCGTGGAGTGTGAGTGCTTCGAGTCTTTGGAAATTTTCCTCACAAATCTGCGGAGGCACATTGTCAGAGAAGACAACATTTGCCTTATATCAGATAGATCGAAAGGATTACTTGCTGCGATAAGGCGATCGGGGGTTCCGTGGAGGCATGTTTATTGCATCTGGTACATCGCGACAAACTTTCATAGAGATTATGGTAATAAAGATAGGAAAAAAGAACTCGTGAGCATGGGTAATAAAATTTTATTTGTATTTATTTCAAAAATTACTTTTCAAAATTTTTGTTGTTATTAAAATGGTGATTTCAAATTAAATATGCTGCCCATGAGTTAGAACCACGAATATTCAGGCAGAGGTTCGCAAAGCTTGAATCTCAGATGTCATCTTTACCAACAGACCTTCGGACATGGTTGGGTAGCATGGAGAACTGACAATGGACCCAAAGTTACGATGAGGGGTTTTGGTATGGGCAGATGACGAATAACCTGGTAGAGGCGGTCAACTCTGTATTGAGACGCACACGTCATCTCTCGATTTCTGCTGTATTCTCGGCAACATTCTATAGATTGGCAACATTAATGCCTAAGATGGGGTTGAGACAAGCTAAGCAGATCAAGGCCAGACACATGTACGTAAAATTCGTCTGAAAGGCCATGGCGATAAATAGTCGAAGGGCATAAATAATGAACGCAGAATTGTATACGCACGACTTGGAGACTTTCCGAGTTCAGGAGTACATCGGTCATCATTCGGGTCTTCCACCTAGGTCGTACGCAGTTGATCTGTGAAACAGGCGATGGGAGTGCGAGATATTTTAGACTCTTCGATATCCGTGTGCGCATGTTCATGCAGCGTGTGCGAGAGCAAACTTAAAAGTTGAACAATTCATAGACGAGATCTACACGTTGCAACGCACATTACGTATATGGGGGAACAAATTTCCTGTAATGCCCGATGTCTCAAACTGGGAAGTTCCACCGCCTGCTATCGAGATAGTGCCTGGTCGTAGTCTCCACAGACATCCTAAAGGTCGACCACAATCGACGAGAATTCAAAATGACATGGATGTCAGGGAGACGGGTGAACCCAAACTGTGCACTATATGTCGAACATCCGGACACAACCGATCAACATGCCCACATCATGTCTATGTTTCCATTCAATCGTCTCGTAATGCTGGACTCCAAGATGACGAGTGATATATTATTAAGCACATGTTCTTGTAAAAATATTGTAAATATATAAAAAATCAGATAAATTGTATGAGAAAAATTTGAAATTTATATGGAAAGATTGATAATTTAAATGAAATGAGAAAAAATAAATTGAAATGAAATGATACAGAATTTAAATGAAAATTGAAAGAAAGATAAATTTAAATGAAATGAGGGAAAATTTTTATTTAAATGAATTGAGAAAAAAATTTGCATTGAAAATAGAAAATTTAAATAGAAAATGAAATGAGAAAAAAATAAATTTGCATTGAAAATAGAAAATTTAAATGAAATGATGAAAAAAATAAATTTAAATTAAAAAATAATATAAATGAATTGAGAAAAAAAATAAATTTAAATTGAAAAAAAAAAATATAATTTAAATGAAATGAAAGGGAAATGGGAATGGAAATGGAAATGAAATTAGAATGAAATGAAAAAAAAATGATGTGATATTGCTGCAGGCCTGGCCTGCGTCAGGCCTAGGCCTAGGCCTGAGAAATGGCCTTGCAATGGCCGGTTGCAGTGGGAGTAAAAAAAAATTGAAATGACTTTTATTAGGCCTGATAAATGTGGTGTCAAGCCTAAACCCCCCCCCCCCAAAATGAAATAAGATATTTTTTTAATAAATTTAAAATTTAAATTGACAAAAACAATAAATGAAAAATTTTAAATAAATTATTAAATGAAAAAATGAAATTAGATTTTTTTAACAAATTTAATTTATCTAAATGGGGTGTCAGGCTTAAAAATCCCAAAAAAATAGAATTAGATTTTTTTTAACAATTTTTAAATTTAAATTGACAAAAATAAAATATAAAAAAATTTAAAAAATAGATGAAAAAAATTAAATGACCCTGATATTGAGACCACTTCTAATTAATATGATAAAATATGAAATGAATTGAAAAAAATATATGAAAAAAAATTATATTAGGAAAATTAATAAATTTAAATGAAATGAAATACTGAAATGAAAAGATACATTTTGGAATGAGAAATAATTAAATTTTAATGGAAAGATATATAATTTAAATGAAATGAAATTAAATTCAAATAAAATTGGAATGAAAAAAAACACAAAAGTGAAAAAGACCCTTCCTGCATCAGGCCTGTGTCACTTGCCAAATTGGCCTTCCAATGGCTAGCCTTAAACTAGCTTCTTTTTTTCATGCCATAATTTTTCTTCCAATTTTGTCTTTCAGCTAAATGGTCCCCCAATATAAATAGGCTACTTCAACGACTACCGCTGTTCACCCTCAACTACCACCGACGACCGCCGATCACTCCGTGAATCATAATCCTAATGTTATTTTAAATGACAATGACCACATTGCAGCCAATGTGCATAAGGTAAACGAGAAATAAAATGTCTTATTTAATTTTAAATATTCTTTTAAATTCTTTTTTAAACGAGAAATATAATATTATATATTTACTATAAACGCGAGATTTTTACTGAATTGTGAGACCCCGGTTGCATGATCCCAGTTATTTTCCCGGTCGAAGAGTTATACCGTATTTGAATGTTGCAGGTTTTGGGGTAGCCGCATACATTCAGATATCTGAGGTATGGGCCGATTTAATATCGGTATTAGTTGAAAGATGGCGCCCGGAGACACATACGTTCCACCTCTCGTGTGGGGAGGTAAATATTTCACTGCAAGACGTAGCAGTCCAATTAGGGCTGTCTATAAACAGTGAAGCAGTGACCGGGCTTGGAAGAGTGCCCGACCCGTGGGGCACTTGCGAGCGGTTACTTGGAAGGGTGCCCTCGAACAACGAGGAAGGACCTATATTAAATTTATTTGGTTAAAAGAAAGCTTTCGACAACTTTCGAGCAGTCCAACGCAGATGGATATTATTTACGCTGCAAGAGCATTCATTCTTCAACTTATAGGTGGGATACTTTTCCGGGACGTCAATCAAAATAAAGTCTCAATAATGTATCTCCCCTTATTAGAGAATCTCGAGCTTGTCGGAAGATTTAGTTGGGGCTCTACAGTGTTGGCATGCTTATACCGCGAGCTTTGTCGAGCGACAAAGCCATCTACAAAATCAATGGGCTGTTGTTGCCTTCTACTGCAGTCTTGGGCATTATACCGAATGCCATTTCTAGCATCAGTGAGCCAGCAACCGTATGTCTGGCCACTCGTTAATAGATAAATATATAGTTCAATTTTGTCATCTATTTTTTAATTGTATACTATAGTATACTCATTTTTTGCATGGAAAAATAATTTGATAATTTTTTTATTTTTTTATATGGGCAACTGTACCAGGAATCGGGCAATTGTTCACCGTACCTATGTACCGTATGATGATAGAGACTCATCTTAGGAATGGCGTAAAATACGATTCCGAATATTTCTTTTTTAAATACAATAATTGCACAAGAAAAAAATTAAATAATAACGTGTTGTCTATATTATGCAGTTTATATGGATGCCATATAATGAGGAAGATATCGCGACGCTCATACTATCATGGGCTATCGAGCAGCAACAGCTGTTCGTGTCAAATGTACCGTTGATTCATTTTCATATGGTGGAATGGCATGACGGAGGTCCGGTTTTGAAGCAGTTCGGTTGCGTACGACCTATCCCGAACCCTCCTATCGACATCAAAGAAGTCCACGGAATGGACAAAAAGAGTTCGGGTCGGGACGCTTTAAATTGGGCGTAAAAACATGAACAGTATATCTTTCTGTGGAATCAGCGACATTCGAGGCGTCCTCCCTTATATGTCTTAGAGAGAGGGTTCTCTCCTACGCCCAAGTACGCAGCATGGCATATGGCATACGGGAAGCCCTTTATATTCCAAGGTCATTACATGCTGATCCAAAGAGACTTGCAACCGGAATCTTCACGATGGCAATTAAGGAACGCACAACCGCGCAATAACAGAGTTCCACCATTCGGGAGCATCGAGTCTGATAATGCCTCGAACCCTGATCACAAGGCCCAATATGAAGCATCCGGCTCATCATCACACCACCTGGATTCGGATCCGCTGCAAGAAATTCGTCTATCGTTCGAATATATTTTTGGTGACGACCTCGAGCCTCAACATTCGACACGATCCGAATCATCCTCATAACACCCGGAGCTCTATCCCGAAGTACGTACACCCACCACTGAGGATATTTTCCATCAGCACCTCCGGTCACGCAATACCAATTAACTCCCGATTATGGTGTATATGATTATTCTACCTTTATAAGTACATCGGACGGGACACCTGAGGTCGGACCGAGCAATTATCAAAAGCCTAAGCAAGGTGCACAGCATTGCCAACGGAGGCATCTAGACCGTTACACGCTGGCGCCGGAGATGTCACCGGATCGCGACATCTTTAAATTTTTTCTGTTAATTTTTACTTTATTTTAAAATTATTCTGTAAATATTTCTTTTATTTTTAAATTATTCTGTTTTTTAATATTAATTTAATTTCTCTAAAATAATTATTTGTTTGAATACATGACTTCGAAATATTTAAAAAATAATAATTCAAATAAGTAATAGCACACAATAAATTAAATTTACATACACAATAAAATACAATCATTCTACAATATTAATACACAAAATATAAAATTTAGACAAAAATAATATGCACTATATTAAATTTAAACATCCAATGAACTACAAACAGATGGGTAAAATTAATACACGAAAATTTAATTTTCAAACTTTATATATTACAGGTTAAATTAAATTTACATATTAAAAAAATACAAACATTCTAAGAAATTAATACACGAAAATATAAAAATGAAACCTTAAATCCTAAACAACTATATTAAATTTACAAATATAAAAAAAAAACACAAGCATTCTTAAGAAATAATACAATTATTTTCAATAGTAGTTTCTTCACAATTAATCGTCTTTTGCTTGAATCAGGCCTACGTTGCATCAGTACAGGATAATTGGATAATTGAAACGATCAGTAAAATTAAAAAGAAACAGAAAACCAGCTGCATAAACCAAGGGAAAATATAACTTTCTAAAAGTTCCAGACTTTTTCTTCTTCCATTGTCCCATGAGATACCTTTGCATTGAGATTCTACCAACCGGTTCCAACCACAACCTAGTTGCGGAATAAACACTATTGCACCATAGATAATGTCCATCTACGTTGGACAACTCGATTAGCCATCTATGTCGCAAATAATCATCCAACCCTTAATGGCATAACCTTTAGGGTGGACATGACAGTATATAATTCAACTCCGTTAAAATATGATAGTATATAATTCAACCCCGAAATTTGGTTGTACACTACGAAAAACTCCATATACAATCCACTACAAAAAACTCATTTGATGATATACTATAAAACACTCTCATTTTGATGGCTCTCTCAATTTTTTTTTTCTCATTCCATTTACACTATCAGAACCCAAACCACCCACTATATATAAGGTTTGATGCCGGCCATTAGAAGGCCAGCACCTAAAAAAATTGAATTTTTTTTTCGTACCTGGTGCCAGCCATTAGAAGGCCAAAACCAAAATTTTTTTTTTAAATATTGAGTCTGGTGCCGGCCATTAACAGGCCAGCATCAACGTAACAGCCCGATTTTGACCCTAATCGGAATAGTGGTTTCAGGACCATAAATCCGAGTCCGAAAAATATTTTAAAGTTATTTTCAGTTTTTATTATGTGTGAATTTACTTGTGTTAAATTTTCGTATTTTAATTTTGTTGTTTGAGTGCCCGATTAAATAAAAGGGCTTATCGCGTAAAATAAAAATTTGATGGTTAATTGTGAAAGTGCCTAATTGTTGTTGTCTTTTTAATATGGGAGATTTATGTTGCAATTTTGCCATTAATAAAGATAGTGGACGGCATTGGCCTTATGTTTATATTATATAGTTTTTTTATATTATTTATAAAGGTTAAAATAATATATATATTATAATATAAGGTTGGTATAATAAAACAAAACATAAAATAAAAGCCATATTCTCATCTTATGACCGAAACAAAGAAAAGAAAAAGAAATAAGAAAACAAGCTAGGGTTCGGCCTTGTGTTTCTTCAGTTAAGGTATGGTAATTGTTCGGTTTTTGATAATTTTAACGTTTTTGAGATCATTGCTAAGTTATCTTCAAAGCCCATGTCTTAATTTTTGAATTTGATGATGATTTTGTGTTTTGACATTGATGAGTTTATGAGTTTTATGATGTTTGATGATGAATTATGAAATATATGTGTTAGATTAATATGTTTTGTCTTTGAATTTTTGATGAATTTGAGTAATTTGGACTAAATTGTGAAAATAAATTTTTGAGGGACTAAAATGTGAAAAAAAATAAAATATATGGACTTGTATGGAGCTAGTGAATATTCGGCCTAAGCATAGTATATGCAAATTTTGTGTATTTTGTGTTTTATGCAATATGGACTAAATTGCAAAAAGTGTAAAATGTCAGGGAAAAATGGTAATTTTCCCATTTATGTGTTTTTGGATCAAATTGAATGAATATGTGGTTAAATTAATTAAATTTGAATTTATTTAGATCAAGAACGGAAGAAAACGGAATTAGATCGGGGGAAGTCAAAAGTAGTCGAGTAGTCGATTACGTCCGTCAATATCCGAGGTAAGTCAATAAGCATATAAATGTCGTTAAATTTAATAATATATATATTTTACATGATGAATAGAATTTTTTGTGAATTTATTTGTGTATGGCCGAATATGTATTGAGCAAAGGAGCTATGTTTCGAGTTCGATTCGATCGAGATTCAACGTCCGAAAGTCCCGTACGAACCCTAGGAATAGATAGGATAAATATGTCATGACATAGGATTTCTGATATGTATTATCGTGTAAGACCACGTCTGGGACGTTGATACCGACTTGTGTTTACGTGTAAGACCATGTCTGGGACATTGGCATCGTATTTGATTCGTGTAAGACCCTGTCTAGGACAGTGGCATCGATATGTGATTACATGTAAGACCACGTCTGGGACGTTGGCATTGTACGAGCTTCCGACTATCTGCATATCCTTTTTAATTCCGAACGGTTCAACGGGTAATGTGAAGTAAAGACCGAATGTGTAATTGAATTACAGGTTCAAGTATGTGTTAGTTATTTGTTTATATGGAAACAAGGTAAGTTTATTAATTGAAATGATAAAATGTTAAGTGAATTATGTGATAGATTATGTGAGCATTACTTATTCGGCCTTGTGAAGTTAATTTGTGTATTCGGCTATATAATATTTATGTGTGAAAGTAAAATGTGATCTTGGTACTAAATGATAATTGTGCTTAATGTTTTGGGTAATCGGCCTTGTTAACCTAATTTTATTATGCAAGTGTTTATATATATGCTTTTGCTTATGACTTACTAAGCTTAAATAGCTTACTCTGTGTGTGTTCTTGTTTACCTCTGTTTTATAGATTTTGGAGTCACATTACGAGCTCGGGGATCGTCAACAAAGCTTATCACACTATCGACTGTTTCTTTCGGTATTTTACTAAGTTGAATTTGGGTTTATGGCATGTATAGCATAGATGGAATGTTTAAGTTTGATTTTTGGGCATGTGTATATATATATAGCCATGCGAAAATGGCTTAATCTTGATATTTAGGGCTTATATGTATCCGGTCATGGCATTAGCTTATTATGGAAGTATATTTCATGGTGTGTTTATGCATGGTGTTTGGTTATATGGTTTGATTGATTATTGAGTTAGTTGATAGTTGTGTAATTTTGATCATGGTATTTGTATGATTTGGTAAATAAGTTTCATGACATGTATGAATGGTGTTTTGGTTTATATATCTTGGTTGTGTAAAGATATGAATGACTTATAAATAGCTCATTTAGTAAGCTTAAAACATGTTTGATTTGAAGATGCAAGTGACTATAAGATTCAATTTTAGTATATATATTATATTGATGAGCATGTATTGTGTCTCAATAGATATAATGGTATATTTGGTTAAAGCTTGGAACTTATAATGATATATATATGTGTTTTTGGTGAATATCATGGAAACATAAATATACTATGGTTTGAGAGTTATACAATGACCGAATATGCATTAATTAGCTTTGTAGTGATAATGAAATATGGATGTTTGAAAATGGCTTAAATGATATGGTCATTTATACATGAAATTCGTAATAAGAAAAGATGTATGTTTGATTTAAGTATATATAGTTAGTTTCGAATGGTTTTAAGACTAGGAAAAAAGTAAGTTTGGTTTTTCTTATATAAGTGAAAGTGGAACTATAGAATGTTTTAATGTTTGAAATGAGATGAATATATGTTCACATATGCCTAGGTTATTTGAATTCGTTTGTAATGGAAAATTATGCAACTTTATTTTGCTTGAATGGTTCAGTATATGTAATTTGATTTGATTATAAAGCATACAAATTTGGTATACTATGAATTGTACTATGTGATCATAAAGGTTTAATGTGACTATAGTGTTATGCGCATGTCATAATAATATCAGAGGTATATATGGCCATATTATAATGTTGCATATGTGATTAAAATTTTAAGTTGAATACATATTAGTTCGAGTTTGACAATTATGGAACATGTTTATTTGTTTTGATGTAAGTTCGAATTGAATTAATTGGAAATTTCGAAAAGTGCTGATTTATAAGTTATGATTAGTAAGATATGATTGATTTGAATTGGAACTATGATGTATGTTCATCAATTTTAAATAATTGATTTGAGGATAGTTAAGTCTGATAATGTTATAAAAGTATACTTATTATTTGGTGCAAGAGTGTTTAATGATTGTGCTAAATTATGCTATGTCCGGTAATGCCTCGTAATCCCATTCCGGTGACGGATACGAGTTAGGGGTGTTACAATCAATTTTTTTTTGTTAAATATTGTAGTCTGGTGCCGGCCATTGACAGGCTAGTATCAAAATTTTTTATTTTTTTAAAATACTAGTAGTCTGGTGCCAGTCATTAGAAGGATAGCACCTAAAGAAATTGAATTTTTTCATATACACAGTGTAGGCCATTGTGCCAAAGACCAATTTTCTTTTTTAAAAAATCGTAGTGCAGTCTTGACCATTAGAAGGCTAGCACCTAAAAAAATTGATTTTTTTGTACTTAGTGCCGGCCATTGGAAGGCCAGAACAAAAAAAAATTATTTTTTTTAAATACTGAGTTTGGTGTCGGCCATTGTCAGGCCAGAACTAATTTTTTTTTAAATACCGGTTTTTTGTATACCAGTATGATACGATTTTAAAAAAAATACTCTGGTGCCGGCCATTGGAAGGCTAGAACCAAAAAAATTAATTTTTTAAAGTCTGACACAATCATCAGTCAATCATGAAGCCAAAATACCAGGTGGTGCCCGCCATTAGGAGGCCAAAACACCATTCTACTGTTCATTTCAGGTCATTTTGGTGATTGTTTTTAAACTTAGGTTATTTTTGTAAATATCAAAATTTTTTAGGTCAATTTGGTAAAATAGCCGAGGTTTTCAATATGTTTTGTCAGAATACTTTTTGATTTTTTTATTGTGATTTGTAGTAATTTGATTTTATGCAGTAATCGTTCATATATGTACTCACATTATTATTTATATTTTTGACTAAGTTGGTGTCACGAGTCAATTAAGTACCAACTCGACTAGGGAAATTATTAAAATATTCTTTCGTATTTAAAATAAGTTATATTATTCGATGGTACTTTAATATTATTATATATATATATGGTGAGATTTCAACTCATGTCAATTGCATTAATATAACTTCAAATTCATTATTCAACCAAAGATTTATTTTGATATTTTTTATATACTTTAATTTTATTATGCACAATTTATTATCACCATTAATTTAATAAATTTGTTGATCCAGATGGTGTCTTAAATTAATTCGATATCAACTTATGATTGATATCAACACCATAATAAACAATTTTGTATTCATCTAGTATTCTTAGTCTAATGTATTTATGCGTTTAAAATTTGTTTTTCTCACAACTTAATTTAATTTTTTTATCTTAATATCGTACATATTTCATATATTATTAATTCGTTTCAAACCATACGTTTCATTATTTATTATATGTTATTTTTAAATGCATACTATGTGTTTAAATATGTTGTTTTGACATACATACACATGTGATAGAATTTCTATTAAATATAAAATCTATTATTTTTATAAAGAATAAAAACCTTGTTAAAATTTAAATAAAATTTATTTTTATAAGTTTAATATAAAATAAATTGTTAATACTAAATTATGGCACTCATAATGTAGGTGAAAAAAATGTAATAAATATAATTAAATAGAACTTTGGTTGAAATATTAAAGTTGAGATGTTAATCATTATTATGTTTTATGATCACGTACATGTAATTTTTCAGTTTCTAAATAAAAATATAAAAGGCAGTTACACTCCTATAGTAATATTTGTTACTTAACTTTTTTTTGTGTTTTTGTGTGTAATTTGTCAATCAAACTCATACTTTGATTGCTAAGCGGCACTAATTCAATGAACCAATTAAAAAAAAAGTGTATACATGCACAATTTTTTTTTACTACTTTAAAATTGTAAAATAAACACTTTTTTTTATCAATAGAATTAATATCACAAATATTATAATATTTGTCTTTGTAATAGATGACTTGATTATTATTTGATAGTAATTGATTTTTCATGAATGAAGATTTACCATAAATAGATTAAGGATATCCTATCATGATAACACACTTATAACAAGGTTATTAGACGAGCACTTATTGAGTAGGTTTAGTAATGATATGTAATTGGGGAGGCTTAATCGCGATACTATAGTGGAATGACTTCGTAACTAAATAACTTTATAATTAATGGGCAAAAAACTGGAACTTAATTATTAATTATTTGAGCGCTAATTATATATGTCAAACCGGTCCCTCCGCTAGCTCGTTGAAACCATAAATGAATTGCATGTAAAACCAAATGAATAAAAATAAATATAATTGAAGTTCGAGAAAGGGGTCGCGTTCACAAATGCACATGTTTTCTTACTAAATATAGAAATCATTTGAGAATTAATTTAAGGTTTTTGAATTATTATTTATTTAATTATAATGAAATAATTGAAGTTCAAAAATGTAATTAAATTAATTAGTCATTATGAATTCGTTGAATATTAAAATTAAATATATTTCATCATAGATTCTTTTATGGTGAAGTTGTTATGACTTTAACGGAATTAAAATTGGTTGAGAAAATTATTTAATTAGAAAATTAATTTATCTAATTAAATTAATTAACAAATAATATTTGTTTTGAAAAATAGAAAAAATATGTATTGAGTTGAATTAAATTATAAACTATTGGGTTAAAAGCCTAGAAAACACAAATAATTGGACTCAATATAAGAGAGGCCCAAATAATATCTTGAAGCTCATTTGAAATACCAACATGAATCATGTTATTGGTCCACTTGTTCAAGTAATATGTTATTCCAAAATATATAATAACGAAAAAAAATATAATAATTATATTATTAAATGAATCTTACCTTATTACGAGTGGAAATTGGTGAGGGAAATTTACTTAGGGACGTAAATATAGTAAGCGGTACCATGCTCATGACTAGAGAAAGAATATACATCCACCAATTTTAATTTTAGGTGTTTTAGCACCTCAACACATCTTTCGGTACAATGTAACCAAGATAGTTGATCCCCATCTAAGCCGCCCGACTTCTTTTAAGTTGATTAGTTCAAAATTTATTTTTATAATACATAACAAAATATCTCCCTAAATAACAATATTCTATAATAACTACCAAAAACATCAACTATTTACTCAAATTCTTAATGAAAGCACAATTTTCTAACCAAATACTGAAAGTCATATTAGAAACCCAGCTTTGTAAAAGATCTTACAAAGTTTAAAAAAAAATGAACTTTTTAATGCTAAAAAAATTATACTTTTTAGGAGTTTTAATAATTTTTTTATAATTTTTCAACATATTTATTTTTATAACAACATTTTATGTGGATAACAGAATCTATAATATATACCAATAAATCTATTTATATAATAAAGTCTCTATTAGTCTGCACATACAAATTAACTTATAATTGGTTGATTTGGTAAAAGCTTTTACCTTTTTTTTTTGGGAGCCTACAGCAAAAGCTCCCTATTTATAAACTTGGCATTCCCTTTAAGCCTTAATTTTAGGGCACACTTTCTAAGGAACCGCCACGATAACCATTTAAAATGTTGCCACCTGTCACATATGTCATAATCACCTCCAAAAGGTGTGTAACTCAAGTAACGATTCAAATCATGCTTCGCTAAGTCACGACTTAACATCAACTTAACAATCAAGTCATTATTTGAAATTCAAAGTCCAAAAAATTTAAAATCGTTAGATTTTCGAATTTTTTTCATTGCAAGGAGAAGTTATCCTCCACATTGGGTAGAAGTGAGAAACTTTCACCACACAATACAAAAACGTTTGTCTTTGAGAAGGTGTAACAACCTAACTTTTAATGGTACCGGAAAATGTGATTTTGGAATCCATTTCCGTAAACTAAGTGTGTAAATATTAAATATGAATATTTATAGGGTTAATATAAAAATATATTGATGTTTGGTCCATCAATTTTGTCAATTAAATATTTAATTTAGGCACAGGGACTAGATTGTAAAGTTTCAATTGTTATAAATTTTTAATTGCCAAAAGGCTTGAGGATTAAAATAGCAGTTAGTCAAGGGTCCTAGATAGCAATTGGACCATTTCTCAATAGGAGAAAATGGATAGTGATGTTGGAGTCCACTAAAGTGATTAAAATTAAATTAAGTTAATTAAACCTCGATTATGTTAATTGAACTAGTTTAAATAAATCTTAATCAAGGTATATAAGTTAAGTTAGTAGGAAAATAATGTCATCTTCATCTTTTATCTCCTCCTTGCTATCTATGGAAGGAAGAAAACCATATTTGAAAGCTTAATATTCAGCCAATTAATAGGTATGAAATTTAAGTCATTTTCTTGTAAATTTTATAGATTTGAGCTCGTGAGAGCTTGATTTAGCTAGCACATGTACCAATTTGTAAAACTACTAAAGTTTTAGAAAGTTTTCATTGTTGATTTCTTGAAGAATTAGGCTTGAAATTGATAGATTTTAAGCTTAGATTATGAAAAGGATTAGATTGTAAAGTTATTTAACTTGTTAGTTAACTTTTTTACATTAGGGACCAAATTGAATAAAAGTATAATGTCTACGGGCTTTGCACTTCGGTGGCCTGGTGTGGTGTAGTTTTAGCTTAGACAAACAACCTGGTGTGGTGTAATTTACATGTGTATCCGAGTTCGTTTACTAGGGTTTCATCGGGCGAAATAGTTTAAACGAAATCGAAAACCTGAAAACATGATGAAATGTACTTGATAAACAATCAAAATGCTATTGAAAAGGTTCAAATGTAAATGTTATATAATTATGTATTGATAATAGGAAATGTGATTGAAATGAATTATGAATGATTGACTTACACTTATGAATTGTTGGTTGAATATGTTTTATGATCGGTTATATGTACCATTGATATGATTTGAGTTGCTTATAATGTTTAATGTCATGGATATGTATGTATAGATATATGTTCACCTTGTTAATGTTGTAAAGTGCTATGATCTAGCCAACATTGTGCCAATTTAAGGTAGATAACATGCTTAGGTGAAAATAAGG
Source organism: Gossypium bickii (assembly GCA_025503065.1). Lineage (NCBI taxonomy): Eukaryota > Viridiplantae > Streptophyta > Magnoliopsida > Malvales > Malvaceae > Gossypium > Gossypium bickii. The sequence goes on from CP106716.1 coordinate 98,481,499, forward strand.
TAAGCACAATACTTCCCATTTGAACTTATTAAGCATTCTATATACTTACTTTCGTTGTTTTCCTTCCCTCGTAGATCATCACCTTGCGGAACGTATTGAGCCGGATCAGTATGAAACACACACTATTAAAAGACGGTAGAATTATGTTCTTTTAAGTACAAAATTGTGGCATGTATATAGGAACACTTAAGTGTTCAAATGCTCATTTTGGATAACTAGTTTTGTGACAATTGAGCATAATTGATTTTGAATAATGTGAGTTCTTTGTGGCTTGGTGAGTGCATGGAAATGAACATATTTAATGCTATTACAAGTAATAGTCATAATATTGAGTGATTTGGTAGTTAAGTTGATGTTTAGCTTGTAACACCCCTTACCTGTATTCAACGCCTGAACAGGGTACGAGACATTACTGGATTTACCACACAAACAATCATACAATTCCGATTCATAGATTTGCATCCAAGTTAAAACCATTTGAAATTAATCATAGAGTCCTTGATACGAGCCTACAAGGCCCAAAACATGCATTGGAAGTGGTTCGGGACTAAACCGAGAACTTTAGAATTTTTTTCACTATACAAGGGTCACACGCCGTGTGGGCAGGCCGTGTGGTCACACAAGCCCGTGTCCCGACCCCGTGTAACTCTTTGACTTGTAACTCATGAACAAATTAAGATCACACGGCCAAGTCACACGCCCGTGTGCTAGGCCGTATGGAAAATTAATTTTCACAAAATCGATGCAGACTTCAAACGGCCAGGGCACACACCCGTGTTTGAGGTCGTGCCGTCCACACGACTAAGACGCACGCCCGTGTGCTCAAATCTGAGCATTCTGTTTCTCATAATTAAGGTGCAAGGGACACACGGCCAAACTACAGGCCCATGCGCATGACCGTGTGTCACACACGGCTGAGACACACGCCCGTGTCTTTGCCCGTGTGGACAAAAATGAGTTATTTTCCAAGCCATATTTCTCACCCAAATTGATATCAACCTAAATTCAATCATATGCATATGACCATGATATAATAGGCATTCAATCCAACCCAAAATTAGACTCAAAACATGTATCATCGTTACATCCAACATTGAATTTGTTAATTGCGCATTCTTCAAGTTATCATTCATATTTATCCCATTTAAGCAAACATCATTTTAACATTGTATAAAATGTCAATAAATACTTATAATTATATACACTTACAAAAAGAACTAGTACTCTAAAGTTCATTAAACAAAAGGACACTATCATTAACCTTGCATCCTAGGTACATGCCGAAACACAAAAAGAAGAAACGTCACCAACTTTGAGGATGGGATTCTCACTGGATGCTGAGTCCAACTTTACTATCTGTCTAACCTGTAACATGTAAAGCAATTTATCATTAATAGGTTGCATTTATTAACTAAACACAATCCCAATCTCTATTTATATAATTTCTAACTTCACCAAACAAGAATTCTAATTCCTCGATAATTCATTTAACCTTATCGTATTATCAGTTAACGATGTGGCACCCGGTGTCTAGTGATAATCCGCAGAAGAGGTTGCGCCCAGCGCTGGTCGGATTAACCAACGATAATGAATGTGAGCCTAGCTCTAGTTGGTTAAACCAACAATATTTGCACCCAGTGCTAGTCGGGTTAACCGACGATAATAATTGTGAGCCCAGCTCTAGTTGGTCAAACCAATAGTATTTGCACCCAGTGCTAGTCGGATTAACCGACGGTTGTGTGCCCAGCACTAGTCAGTCAAGCTAACAAATATTACGCCCAGCGCTAGTCGATTATATCGACAATTGTACGATTATTTACTTCCATAACTTCCTCATTTATTTTCTTAACATTAATTCCATAGTATGCATACATTTTATATCAAGAATTTATTTGGCAATAATCAATTTAAATAATAATTAGAAATAAAATTAAGTTCAAGTCCACAAACTTACCTTAACAAAATAGTCATAGAAGTAAGGCCGCTTGCTACTCCGTTACTTTCGTTTTTCCACGATTCACTTCTGATTGATTCGTTCCTTAACAAAGTTCATAATTTCATTATCAAACCACAAAAATCTAAATTTAATAAAATTATTAACAAAGTTCATAATTTCATTATCAAACCACAAAAATCTAAATTTAATAAAATTATACCTTGCTAAATTTATTTATAGCATTTAACTAATTTCTAGTTATTGCTAATCAATTTCATGTCACAAAATAATTTATATCCTTAATGAACTTAGTAATTAAGTCCCAAATTTTCCAGCATATGAGTAGTCTACTAAATCAGTCCCTATACTTCACCAATTTAACAATTTAAGCTATGTTATTTTGAATTTATAACATTTTAGTCCCTAGAATTTATTATCAATAAAATCACCACACAATATGACCAACTTAGTCCACAAGATTTATATTCTAATCATCATCTCAAAGACATTTAATACTCAAAAAAATAACATCAAACCTTGAAATTCCTCCTCCCATGGTAACTTCCAAAATTTCCATCCACTCTCAAAATTTCAGTATGAGTAAACTAATTTATAACATTAAAACACAAAAAATATCATTTTCATGTCAAAACAACCAATAGGTTGAGCTCATGTTTCAGTTGGTTTTGATTGGAATGGTTTGGTGATTTGTTTGGCATGAAATGGTATAATTTGAGTTACTTTTGATGGTATAAGGTTGTATAAATCATTTAGGTAGTATTGCACATCTTGAATAGGAACTAAAATGGTGTTTTTGCCAAAAATAGAGTCCTCGTCATGACACCAACTCCCAATGTCACAATGTGTGTCAACAGTAAGGGATGTTGTGACGTCAGTATGTATGAAGTTGCGACGTGACATACTGAGTTGGCGACGTCATGATGTGGAGAGAGTAAGGTCAAGACATCAACCTGAAAATTTTCAAACATTAAAGTTTTGTCCTAATTCAAACAGGAGTTAACAAAAGAGCTTTTGTAAGTTCGTGTGGGACCCAAAAATGATCATGTAACATATCATGTATGTGAATTTTAGGTATATACATGTTGAATGATCGAATGTTGTTTAATGGTATGAAATTGCTCTGACAATGGTTATAACATCTTGTAACTCAGACTCGATGACCAGGTCGAGTATGGAATGTTTTAGAAGGTCATTTTGTAACATTCCCTTCGACTTGGGGCAACTGTTACACATATATGTTTTGCCACCAAGTTACCTACGTCAAATGCCATGGTTGTTTGAATCAGTGGTCGAATCAGTGGTCTAATCAGTTCAATCTGAACCAAAAAATTGAAGAAGTATTGAATCGACACAAAATCGATTAAACCAGTTAAAAACATTTGAATCAAATTTAAATTAGTTTAAATATTTAATTTAATTTTTATAATTTATAAAATGAATGTTTATATTTCTATTATTATTCATTTTTATATATTTGTCGAAACCATCTTTTTAAAGGTTTAAAAAAATAGGGATCGATTGGAAAATCAAAAATGGAGTCGTCATCGACCTTTTTCGAGGTGTGATCGGATCACTTGAAATTGAAAACTTTAATAAAAATTTGGTTTATTAAAAACATATTTTGGTCTTCAAAAACTCGAGAAAACGGGTTCGGGAGTCGGTTACGTATGAGGAAGGGTTAGCACCCTCGTAGCGCCCAAAATTGGTACCTAATTGATTATTTAATGTTTTAATGCCGAAAATTTAAAAAGGTTCTAGATTACGATCCCTTTATTTAAAATTTGAACGGGATCACATTGAATGCCAAAAACCTCTTATTTCGAAGAAATAAAATGTCATATTCAGTGAGTTAGGGTACAACAATTTATATTCTCGATACTGAACTTATCTTTTGATTTTTAAAACCCGTGTAATAAAGTTTGAAAAGGATATTCGATTATTTGGGCTTTATGAAAAATTAGAACCCAGTAAGTTAGGGCATAATTTCTCAAAATTCCCGAATACGGAATATTGCCTTTGTTTTTTTTGGAATTTCTTACCTCGAGATGATAAAACATCATATCTAGTGAGTTAGGACGCAACGTTTCAAATTCCCGAGAATAAGTTTTTTTATTTAAAATTTTTATGCATTTTGATTAGAAGAGAAAAGGATACTTGGTTGTTTAGATTTAACGAGAAGAATCGAAACCCAGTGAGTTAGGGCATGATTTTTCTCGAAGCTTCCAAACATGAGCATTGCCTTATTTTAAAAGCTTTTACTAAGTAATTATAAAACCGGCTCAAAATATATTTATTTAGTCACTATTCAATAATGAGAGACAAAAATATAATATCGAGCATGGAATAATAATGCGTGAATACAACTTTGTACAAAAGGACGAGAAGAATATACAAAAAACAATAATCTCACAATTACTATTTTGAAAATGCCAACATTATTAATCAAGAAACAACGGAAGCTAAAATATAGTTAATTTAAAAAACAAATAAAACATGACAAGACTTCAAACGTGGATGAATAAAATTAAGATAATAATAAAACGATGGGAAACTTGGAATCAATATGATATAAAAGCAATTTAAGCACTATTAAATAAATAAAAATTTATAAATAAACCACACATGATAGAGTTTGAAATAGATTTAAAAAAATAAAGATGAAAATAACTAATACATGAAATAATAATATAAATGAAACTTAAAATAAATATTATATAGAAAGAAATTCAAGTAAATAATATACAAAATAATATATGTAAATCTACAAAAATAATATAAAAACTTAATATAACTAATTTATCTATGAAAATAATAATATATAAAGGTTTTTTTTTTTTTGAAATAAACAAAAACATATAATAAAATAGAGACTTTCAAGGAAATGAATTAAAAAATAAATAAACTTAGAAATATACATATACATATACATATAAATAGATTTTAAAGAAAATACATACACAAAATACTATGAAAAAAATATGTATATAAGAATAATTTAATAAGGAATATATGTGTACATAAATAGAATATATAATTTAATGATTTAATATAATTCAATAAGAGTATTTAAATCAAATATTGTACAAATTTTTAAAATCAAGTAAAATAATAAAAAAATAAAAATAAATTATAATAAGACAAATAGAAATATATACAAATAGATATATAAAAATAACATATTGAAACAATATAAAATTAACAAAATATTTCCAAGTACTATATTAAAACAATTTTTATCTAAAAATGAATGAATTATAAGGAATAAAACATACAATTAAAACAGACCCAATTAAAATAAAGACAAAATCAAAAGGATAATTTTTAAATAAATAAAATCATGAAAACAGAATCAGGGGCTTAAATAAAATGCGCATAAATGAACGAGGATTGAAAATGCAATATTCCCAGTCGCGAAAATGTTGCGTTTAAAAGGGGACTAAAATAAAAATAGAACAAAAATTAAAGGCAAAATTAAAATAAAATAAAACTTGATTAAAAAAGAAATAAAATGCGGAAGGACTAAAAGGGCAATTAGCCCATCAAAGGGAAAACGCGCGGATCCTGCCCCGGGTCGGGTCAACGGCGGATCCTGGCCAAAACGACACCGTTTTAAAGCTTAAAACCCCGCCCGCAAACGACGTCGTATTACTCAGCCTTAAATAGCAAGAATCTTAACAAAAAAACATTTTAAAACCATTTCTAAAAAAAAAGAAAAGGAAAACACTCTGAAAGCCCTCTGGGGCTCTGACCTAGCCCGTCACCGAGCCGCCGCACTCTGCCACCGTTCGCCATCGTGCGCGATGGTCGGAGACCCCAAAAGTCGGCGCTTTCAGACCTTTCATGCACCCCAAGCCAGATTTAAACTCTAAATACCCGAAACTTTCACCAAAATAAAAATAAAAAACAACCAGAAACCTTTCAGATTCGGGTTCTCCGATCAACACAAAAAGGGTAAGGGTTTACCTCTTTTCTTTTATCTCTATGTACGTTTGATATTATATACCAATCGTCATAAAATGATGATAAAATACCTTTTAAACTCTCTGTTTTTGATTTTTTGGTTTGTATTTCCTTGTCCAAAAATTGTGTAGCCTTACAGTGGTTTGTTTCGGTCCTTTTAAAGCCGAAATGAAAATAAAAATAAAAATAAAAATAAAATCCTTAAATACAACTATTTTCTTTCTTTGTTTTTTTTCTGCTGCTATTTGTTTACTGTGTTGTTATCGTCCTTCTTGCTGGTACAGAGGCGGACGTGGCACTGTACGGAGGTGAGCGACATGGGAGCTTGAGGTGCTGGCGCGCGTGCGTGGTGGTTTGGCTACTCGAGCGGCGCTCCTAGAATCTTCTAGGGTTTCTGAGTCTTTCAAACTATTCGAGCCTTAGGGTTAGGGGCATTTGGGCTTTGTTTGTAATTGGGCTGGTTGGGTTTAATTTGGGTTTTAGATTATTGGGTTTGTAATAAAAACTGTTATTTGGACTTTATAATTATTTGGGTTTTTCATTTGGTTTTAATTTTTTGTTTTGTTTTGGTTTAAATCTGGTTGACTAATGGGTCCGGGAAAATTTGGGCTCTTACAATATTCATTTTTCCTTATTTTCATAATTATTTTCTTAATTATTTTTATTATTTTTAGATTTTTTTTTAATTTTGTAATAGTTGAACTGGAAATCAATGGTCCAACCAATTCAACCACTAGTTTGATTATTAAAACATTACTGAATGCCACTAAGTAGATGTGCTCATGGGTCGGGCCGAATTGGGCCCATGCAAGATGTATATAGACCAATTTTCCAAGCTCAAGCTTGATTCGAAAGACGGACTTACTTTTTTACCCAAGCTTGACCCAATTTAAAAAAGGTAAACCCGAGCACGACCCGACCCTCTCATATTTGATTTTTTTATATTAGTTTTTATTTAAAAAATATAATACACTAAATGCACTAAAAATGTGCTAAAATAATAATTTTCTAACACATTAAAAAGTATCTATATTAAAAAAAAACACTACTATAAAAATAATAAATGTTTATTTATATTAAAAACACAAATAAATATAATAAAAATTTTATTATATTAAATATAAATTTTAGAAATTTATATTTTGGGTTGGGTTATTTAGTTGGGTAAATTTTCTTTTAGGTTTTGATTAATAGGTTTAATTGTTATTAGGTTAGCGATTTAATATAATTATATATAATTATTTTTTAACATATATAATTAATATAACATTTTTTATAATATAATATATTTGGGTCAGTTCGAAAATATCTTGCCCAATGCCCGACACATATAGAAAATTGACCTTAAATTTTTATCTAAGTCAATTTTTGGAACCTCGTATTTTATCCAAATCCTCCCATTTTCAAGTGGACCTTTAGATTTGGACGAGTGATTTGACCGATGAGTAGGCCTACCACTAAGCCACCCTCGCTAAAACACCACAACCATCTTACTTCGCCTAATATTCCTCCTTCACCATTGGAAGTATTTCACTAGATCATAGGAAATGAGCAAGCTACCTACTTCTGATTGTCAACAGATCATTTCAATAAAACATCCATCATTTGTCACTCACATACCTTAAAATCTAATCAACTCATGTTACATTGTTAATCCAACAAGAAACAGTAGAAAGAACCAGCCAACCTGTCAAGAAACAACGCATGGCAAGAGAGGACTAAAGCCCCTATAAATACTCCTCTTAACCCGAAGGGGGGGGGGTGTTATGTTCACTCCTAACTCTCGAACTCTTATAATACCTTCTTCCTCCAGTCCGTCCTCCCTCTCAGCCCCTCGGCTCCATTAAAAACTGTACGGTGCCTAAGTAGGATGAGCCGACACTAGTCTCCTCCTCGCCACCTTGGGTAACAACACTACTCATTTGCTGTTTGTAACTTTGCAAAAGCAGAATCCAATTTTCAAGTTGAATTCATAATGACCGATTGACAAAAATACAGTACAGTGCTCCTTTGTTGATCAATTCTTCCTCACCTTCATGTTGGGTTTTCAATTCTACTTCAAATATTCTAAACAAAACTCGCACAAAACAGTTCTTAAAACAATGTATGATGTTCAAGCATGTTTTATTTCACCATAAGCTACAGTAAGTTACATTTCTTTTCATTGGTAATTAACATTTAATGATGTTTTACAAACAAAACACGTTTGCACACATATATGAAACACCATTTGTTCATATAAAAAGTAAAACCTGCAACTACAGATCAATTACAATGTTCTTCTCTTTGACTTTCTATCCATCGTCAACAAACTCAAAGCTATGCTAATGATGGCGACGCAACAGCAAATATTATAACCGAGCAATGACATGATTGAATGCAAAACCGGGACATTATCCTTAAACAACATGCTCACAACATATTAGCCATTGAATTCAGCGTCATCTTCCATTTCTCGAACAGCTTGAAGAGGACCACTACCAAACATGAAGCCTCGATCGGAGAGATTGTTCAAAGGACCATCTCCATATAAACATACCTGTGGTTCAATCCGATTCAAGCGGTTCCACTCATCATCTGACAGAGACCAGTTAAATATGTCGATGTTTTGCTTTATCCTGTCGGGTTTTAGGCTACAGGGTAGAACACTGGTTCCTCTTTGAAACCCCCACCGTAGAATTACCTGCAAACACGCAAAGCGGACAGACATGTCCAGAACATATTCAGATATGGATACGGAGATACAACCCTCCAAAAACCTTTCAAATACATGGAAAAACTGAGAAAAATTAAGATACCCACATCTGACTTAAGAGTCCAAGTAACATAATTCTAATAAAAATGGCTGTTATGATCAACATTTGCTCTACCATAAATGATCGTGATCCTAAATGCTCCGAAAATGACAGACATGCTAAAAAACCCACAAATTTGGATCCTTGTAGTTGCAAGTTATTTGATAAGAAAACCATGCACTATACACATTAAGCTTTAAATACATAAGATATCCTATGCCAACCATCACGCTGATGTCAAAAGAAAAAATCCTTGGGCCAATCCTGCTGTACATCTCATCGCATTTCCAAACACATCTATTACAGACCAATCATGATAATACAAACATATATACTCATAAAAGCATAAGACTGTTCCTTGCACAGATAACTTTAATCAGTCGTAGGCTTCCCTTATTATATGGTGTTATTTTGTTGGGACGGAGTTGAATGCAACTTGTTTTCTCCAATGTTCAAGCTTTTGTGTTAGTTCTGTGAGTCTTTTGTCCACTTTGCTCAATGCAAGGTTATAGCATCTGAAAGATCTAAATTCGGCTACTAGAAAGCAGTTGGGCATACAAAACTGACCTAGAGATTCAACAAATTTAACCATAAGCATACGGGGAAGAGTGGGGTAAGGAAGCCCCTCCCTCTTTACTTTTGATGTGAAATGGCAACTAGTCTTAAATTGTTTCATAAAATCCGACACATTGATGCATATAAGTGAATCCTACAATATGGATTTTTGTTTTCTCCCGCAAAAGATACTGATATTCCCAACTCTTCTCAGTTTTGTTTCTGCTAAAAGTATAGACTTAGTTTTGATAAATGATAAACACAAGCTCTAACCGAGCTCTTGTGTCAGCTCAGCGAATAGCTCTATGTTCAAGTAGACCCTAAGCTGGGTGCATCTAAATTTTGTATCCGTAAGCATTCATTATATACTCAATGCACTTTCAGACACCGGTAATAATCTAAAATAGTTCAATTGCGTTTATTATTGTACCTTCCACCTTATATCATTTTGACATTCGGAAATGATCCCATAAATCCAACAACAAAGTAAGGGATAAAAGAATTTGTCAGTTACCAGGATCAATAGGTTGATATTTTACATCAATGAATGAGGTCAACATACTGTCAACAAATTTGAAGTCATTCATTAGCCTACTTTAGGTCCGAAGAAACACAGAAAACGGAAGGTAGAATGATAAATAAAGTAAAACTAGAGATAATATTGTTAATAAAAGGTATACCTGCTCGGGTGTCTTTTTGTGCCTATCTGCTATCTCTCCAACAACTGATAATTTCAGCATCGGTCCATGTACTGATCTAGACCTCCGAAATGAAATCCGAGGAGTTCCGGGTTCATCTTCCCCACCCGATCCACTATCGGACACTCCAGGACTTGAAGTAGGTACTCCCAAAGGTGTATGAGCCGATACATGGATACCCTTCATTTGGCAGAACTTCACCAGCTCATCTTGCCTCCAAAAAGGATGCAACTCCACCTATAAAAAAAAAAATATGAATTAGTTGTATAACTCGATGAATTTTGCCAGATATGGGATTCGGAAACAGAAAGCAATCAACAAGAACAATAAAGGTCAATATCTGGAAAAGTAATACGAGATCGAAGTGACAAACAAAACGATGTGCATCAACTACAACATAAACAAATATTCTAAGTGCATCATCAACTAGTAAAGTTTGCCTCAAATGTTGCAGACCCGCATTCGAACATTGTAGAAAGGACTGGAGCTCACCAACTCCGTGTTCTTAGCCAGGCAAATAGATTTGGATCAAAAAGAGAACTTAGAAATCATCTCAAATTAAATGAATGCAAGCAAAAGTTCATAGATTCATGCTAGCAAATCCCGCATTTGAGTCACCAACAATTATTCCAATAACTACACATCAATCAACATATGGACAAATATGCAAGCATTCCTTTAATTTCACGGTAAAGTTCTCAACAAATCTACAAAAAGATCGAAGACTGTAACAAATGCAAAGTTAAAAAATACGTGAAAATCTATCATACCTGATTAACAGCAGGTACGATTTTTGCGAATTTAAGCAATTCTTTGATCTGATGAACACCGAAATTGCTAACACCAATAGCTCGAACTAAACCGGAATCGACTAGGCCTTCCATGGCCTTCCATACCTTCTTGAGGCGATTCAGAAACTGCCTATGCTCACTCCCAGACTTCAAAGGCGGATCAGTTGCATCACCAAAACCAAAGCTCTCAGGCCAATGCATCAAATAAAGATCCAAATAGGAGACTCCAAGATTCTTAAGAGACACCCTAACATAATTCTCAATCTTATTCAAAGAGTTCATGGTACAATAAAGCTTAGAGGTTAAAAAAATATCCTCTCTTTTTAAAGAACCTTTGAAAGCTTCATTCAATGCTTCCCCAACTTCGATTTCATTACCATAAAGATGTGCACAATCTATGTGTCGGTAACCGACCGACAATGCTGTTTTAACAGCATCAACACAAAGGTCTCCTCCACTCTGCCATGTTCCAAGCCCAATGGCAGGGATTTTAGCTCCAGTGTTCAATACATAGAAATTCCCTGGAATCCCAGATTTTCCTTTCATTTTCCTTGATTTTCTCACCCACCAAACAAGAAAAAGGGGCAAGCTTTTCAACTATATATTCACTTCTGTTATGGTATTTGAATTACCGGAAACACTCTCCCAAACCCAAAAATCTCAGTATTGCACTAAAATATACAAATTAAACCAAAAACCCAGTAATGGAATCTCAAAAACAAAACAACCCAAATCAGCCAAAAAAAAAAAAATCAGCAGTAAAAGAAACTAAAGAAACTGTCTTTTATCCACACACAAAAAAAAAAAAAAAAAAAAAAACAAACAAAACAAAACAAAACTCAACTTCAAATGAGAAAGAACCCAGCTTGTTTTTATCCATTAATCTGAAAGAACACAACAATGGATCGTTCATCAAAAACACCACCCTATACAAACCTTAAAGACAAAGCAATCGAATAAACAAACCTTAAAAATTCAGACCACAACAACCAAAAAACTAAGGACTTGTTTTTTTTTTTTCTTTTTTTCCTATATATCATACATATAATATTACAGCTAAACTTCAAAAGAGAGGGTCATGGTCAACAAAGGCAACACAACAAAAGGAAGAAAAATAAACTTGCAAACTAAAACTCTCCATCAAGAGATAAAACAAACCTCTTACCTGTAGGCTGGAGTACATGTATATTTTTTTTTATATACCGTATCAAATTACCAATCTTTATATCTATTTTTTTATATATAAAGAAAAAGACAAAAGGTCAGAGATATAATAATTGTATTCATATTATTTTGTTGGGATTTTGAACACTATTGTGTATGTTTGTGGAATATTAAAAATAAAAATGGAAAATTTAAGTGCTACCTGCCAAGCTATTATTATCAACTTCACATCTACGCTCACTGTACATTGTTCTTTAAGATACCTTAAATTCGAAAAAGAAAGAGTAAATATTGAGATTCCAACAAAACATTTTAACTTAACGAAGTAAAGTTTAATTGTTTATTATTATTTGAAGATATATTTGGTGGTGATTAAGCTGTACTTATAGATTTCAACGTGAGAATATTCCTTATGCTATGACTTGGTAACTTCCTACAAACAAACAAGGAAACTTAGGGACATTGTTGTAGAAACCTAAGTTTCATCATACAAATCAAAGTGCACCCCAGTCTTGCTTGTGCCAATTTTATTTTATTTTTTATGTAAAATTGTTTCTTGGTTTTTGTTTATGAAAATTTTCTGTAGATGGTGAACGAAACTAGTTAAAATTCAATGTACCCTATTTAATACTTGGTTCTTTTCTAGTATTAGTAAGTGTCTTTTGGATGAATTGAATAGTTTTTAGGTCTTTTTCAAGTTTATAATTATATACAAAGAAAAGAACATATATAAAATAAATAAATACTATAAATAAAGATGAGAACTTTTCTGCACGTTTCTATTCTGAGAAAGTGTCAGCAATGGTGCAAGAGAAGACCAGAAGTGGTGATTGAACTATTATTACAAAACCCATAAATAATTATAATGTAAGTGCTTAAACTTTTATTTAGTATTCATATATTCTGAAGTATTGGATCGTCTAGATAACAAAAAGAATTGACTTGTTCATTTTTATTTTTTTTTAAAAGAGCAATCTTTTAGGTTATTTTATTAGGATCTAGACAAGTATGAGGTACAGAATTATTCTTTTTTTTTCTAAAAATATATAATTCTATATATATTAATACGTGTCTAACATAATATTAAACATAAATACTTAATCATTGATGTTTCCATCTATGGTATATTATATAGTCAGAGTATTATAGAAGGCAAATATGGATGTATGCATATAATCGAAGTCTTAGAAGCTAAAGCAGAGTTGTTTTTTTTTTTTACTAAATATAGAGCAACCCTTTTATTCCTAACTTCCAACTCTCTCAAACAATTTCCCTTTTTCGACTAAAACACAGAAAGAGAAAATAAATATTAAACTCAAAAGAAGGCATCAGAAATTCATGTATACATGCCCTTTATGCTCTCTTATGTGCTAAAGTCCCGTTGCTTCAGCTCCTACATCGCCATTTTAGCTTGGCTGGGAAGTACTGCAAATAATTGTTTAACCAATAAATTAAATATGGTACTCCGATTCTTCACTTTTTTTTGAATATCTGCTCGAGTCAAAGTAACATTGTTATGTAGTTAATGTTAATTAAAGATTTTGAAATGGGAATTTTACCTTGTTGATGAGAGATAAATAGTATGGCTTGACTTTCTCAACATGTATGTGAACTTTGCTTTTGCTGTAAAGATCATATTTACTGAAAATCCAAACAGAAAAAAAAAGGGGGGGCAATAGTGTTTGGATGAATATGATCTTCCTGTTACATATAGAGTAAAATAAATAAGAGAAGGGGTCAAATTATTTAGTTGAATATCTTCAGCCATTTCAGATTCTCAATAGCTTCTTCATTCATTAAGTGCATATATGCACCACACCTATGTAAAGCTGCAAATGAATTGGTTCCAATAAGATATGTCAACTTTATCTTTATTACATTCATGCTATTTTAAGCTGATTAGAGTAAAAAAAGAATTCTTTTTTTTTTAATATTTACCATAGAAAGAGTGATATCTTACGATAAAAAGTCCAAGTGAAGAAAGAGTACTCTTATTCTCGTTAACAACCTAAAATGTAATTAAATTTAACTCTTGTAAAAACAAAAATCAAATTCAGCTCAATCATTGTCAATTAAGATAAAGAGCTACCTGAATTTGAGTATACTAATATTTGACTTGTGAGCTTAATAAAGCTTTCTTTATTTTTAATTAGGATTGAAAATTTTTTAATTTGGACTCAAATTCAAACATAAATGATCAAAGTTGAAATTAAGTATAGGAATCAAGCTCTTTTTTAATAGGTAAATGAGCTTTAATTGAGGGCCTAATTAACTAATTAAATTTTATCTCGAATTGAGCTTCACCTAAGCTTCAAGCCTTGAACTTCTTGTAGAGTGAGATTGGTTCAACTTGATTACAACCCCAACCATATAGTGTTGAATAAAATTCAATTTAAAACAAAAGAAAAAGGAAAAATGGGGTTCGAAGTGTACCAAGTGTAATCATCATGCCCCCATGACATCAAGACATTGTGTAAGCCACAACCTTCAGAGTAAATCCCATATTTAGTGTTATAAGCAGGATTTTTGTTGTCAGGATTTTCCTGGAAATACTGTAAAATATGCCCAACAGAGTATAGCAATTAGAAGATTTAAGTAAGCTGATGAAAAGAATAATAAAATTGAAGAACAAGTATAGAAATCAGTAATGACCTTATGGTCAACGATTGATTCATCAAAGGCACATCCAACAGGAAACGTGTCTCCTGGAATGACAGCAATCATCATTAATTAATTAGTAGCTGCAATAATGGAATCTCTGTATATCTTAGAGACTAAATACTATGTGTGAGTGCCCACTATACACATATATATATTTAATATGGAGGATAAATTGAAAGATGATAATCCCATGCCATAGCCCATAGCTAAAAATGTGTTAAACATGCATTTCAATTTTCAAAAAATGAGTACTCGAAAAAATTCAGAGCAATATAGATTTATATAGCAAAACAACAGAAAGAAGAAAGAAGTAGGAGGCACTCACCCACCATAGCCCATTGAGGAAGCTCACCAAAAGCAGGGTGAAGAAGCACTTTTCCAGGATCTGCAACACATTGTGAAATAACAATAAGTCTAAAGTAGCAGCATATCTAAATCAAATAAGCTAATTAAAAAGCTCTGTATGGTATTCAATCAATCAGGTTATGATATATAAAATGTACCATGGATAAGGGCAGTCAAGTGGAGCCAGTCCTCATCTGGATAGTCTTTTCTAATAGCTTCAGCAGTTTGCAGCAAGTGCTGAATTTGAGGTTCATCCAAGTCAGGATCACTCTCATCAACATATTCATTCAGAAGCTCACAGCAATCCCATATGCTCATTTCCACCCTCTCCATTTTTCCACATTCCTCTCTCATTCTCCTCACCTGCTCATTTTCATACATACATAAATACATACATACGTGCATGCATGCATACATAGTTTTTAGAATCATTTATTATTTAAGAATATGAAACAATTTGGTAAGAGAAATATCACTTACAAAGTCAACAGTCTGGTTAATATGATTTGTCCTGTAGAATTCCTCAACTCCCTTTTGCCTTTCACTTTCCACATGATAATCTCTGTTATGCATTTTCAGGAATAGGTTACCTCCTCATCAAATCAAATAACTTCAAAATGGCCTATGTTTTCAAGTGGGATCAAACCTTTTCCTTCAGCAGTTTTGGATCAAACTAGTAAAAAAAAAAAAAAAAAAAAAAAAAAAAAAAAAAAAAAAAAAAAAAAAAAACGGAAATTTTATATGAATTTTAAAAACAAATGTAAAGAGATCAAGACCTGAAATTGTGGCCAAAAGAGTTGATATGTGGAGCCACAAGTCCCCCATCAGAAGTTTTTAATTCATTCTCATCAACAGTAACCTTATGCCTCTCCTCAATCCCAGCTTCTATATCATCAAAGAAAAAAAAAAAAGAATCATAATATAAACAACAAAAAGTGTCAAAAAAAATGAACACCCAACAGAAGATCATTAATGGAAGAACCAAAAAAGAACTCACCAAAATCAGGCTGGTCAATGAGAATAGTCATCCTGAACCAAAACTGAAGCTGAGAAAAAGGAAGAAGAAAGTAGCTATGGCTGCTTGTAATGTGTTAGGTTGAAAAGAAGGGGAGAATTTATAAGAATGAGGGAAGTCCTTCCCTGAGAATTTTCTGAGTATCAAAGTCCTTCCCATATTTGCATGGCAAGGACAACCCATAAGTCCTTGCATGAAAAACTACGAAGACTGACACGTCATAGGGACATAGAAGAAACGAGAATTTTAGAAACTAAAAAGAAAAATCATGTGGACTCTTTAATCATGTCTTCCTTATGTTTTATTTATATTTGGATTTTAGTGTTATATAATTTTAGCATGCCTGACATGTATGTATCACCATCCTTATCAAAATTATGTCTGTAACGTAATGAATACGTGTGGGAGGTTAATGGCAGGAAATAAAACCAAGAAACTTGAAAGGCTAAAGCTAAAACTAAAAGCAGCGAAAAGAGCAGAGGCGGCGATGGTTTTGGGTCTAGGGTAGTCATCAAATTGTGGTTTTAAAGATAAATTTGGTGTCCTCTTCCAACAGTTAAAGAGAGTGATGACTCAGTTTGTAGTGTTTTAAACGCTTTGATTGAGACCTACAAAACTTGCCATCTACTCAACTCTTCAAAACACGAATTCCTACTTCCTTCCTTTTGCTTTTCCAATTTAAATAATTGTGCTATTTTGATATACAATTACCACTTCAATGGACAATAGCATACAAATGCATGCAATAAACAAATTTCTTTTTACGTAAATGAAGTTGCCCTGTTGTAAATACTGGAATTCAGGGTTTAAATGCATGGGATATTATTGTTTTAATTTAAAGACAACTACATGAATTAATTGGGTTCAAATTAAAGATGTAAACGAAACATTTATACTAATTAGCAACTTGAATTCAGCTCCAAAATTTTAATTGACCAAAATTAAATGAGCATTTTTACATTTAAGTCTTTAACTTTTTTATTTTAATTTTCAAATTCAACTTTGAGCACAATAATTAAGTTCACAAAAATTAATCTCCTTTTTCTATTAGGTAAACAAGCTTAATGGAATGTATTCTAGTTAATTTAGAAAGTTTAATTTTTCTCTTGATTTATAATATCCCATAAACTCAAGGCATGAATTTTGAATCGAGCTAGAACTTCGATTGCAACCTACTTCAGACGACTTTCTTCTCTTTTATCATTATATATCTCAGCTACCATTCAAAAAAGAAAAGAACATTAACTAAAGGCAAGTTGACACTCAGGTTTAGAATGGTAAGTTTTTCATGGATCTACAAGTCAACCTTCAGATAGGCTTTATATATTTGCCGTCTAATTGCTGATTCTGCTGTTCGCAATTGAAAATTGCCCATCTAATCTTCTCTCTCTCGTCCACATATTTTTGATTCAGCTATTAAGTAAGAAATGTAATCATTTTGCCAAGGTACGTCTCAGATTTCTTTATGTTTTCATCTCTTCCTCAATATCAAATCTTTATTTCATAAACACTGTTAGAAAGTTATTTCATAAACACTGTTAGAATAGCATTCCATAAAATCAGAAAACCATCCTTGGTTTTGCTTACATGACTGTATGGTGTACCAAAATAGTCGATATTCTCCACAATTTCTACTCCAAAAAAAAAAAAAAAAAAAAAAAAAAAAAAAAAACCTACAACACCTTCATTTGAACACAATGATATGTTTAGAATCCAAGAGATCAGCTTGTGCGTACAAAACAAACCACAAAACTATCAGTTTTAGCCTTCACTACTGCTAATTTTCTGTCCTTTTTTTTGCAGGGTACACAACAAGAGCCATGTTGTAAAATCATTACAAAAGCATCCGACATCGCTCAGCGTATAGGATGATACTGTGTAATACCTCGTTTTGGTGGCAACTTCCTCAAAATGAAAAGGACCAGAGATGAAGGTAATATCTCCACCAACTGCTCAGCAAAAGAAACCGAGTCACTTAAAATATAGTTCACTCTCTTATTTGTAATCAACACTAAGAAACAAATACACCTTTTAATTTTGAACACAACACGAAAATAACTAAAAGACCACACAAATCACAAGACAACCACCAAAAAAATTTTGAAATATAGCAATTCCTCTCAATTTTGGTAGCAAAAAGTAGATAATCGCTAGGTAGCTCATACATGAATATAGTGGTGCACATGGATACTCCACGAATAAAAGTAAAACCAGTTCTTCATTCAATTTCCCCTCTATTAAAGCCCCTTAGTCTAGCATTATCAGGTTCCTCTTTTTTACCCGATTTAACATCATTGCTATCCACATATCTGATACCCAGCAAAGAATTATTATTCACTTGCCTAAAATTTAAAATCTTTATATAATGGGTCTTAGTAGTGTACAAAATAATGGTAGGGAGATTTTTGCGCTCTAATTGTTTCATTCAGTTATCTTGTAAACTTGAAACTGTCATTGCTCGGTAGGTAGACACTGACTTAGCCTGTGATTATTGTCTATATTGAAGTAATAGATAAATAAAGCATTTGACTAATAGATAAGTATGACAAATTCCACTCAAAGAACCAAATCACACGTAGTGCAAGAAATATGTGTTGGTTATCTTAAAAAATAAGTACACATTCAACAATAAAATCAGAATGATGGTTGCGATAATAAATCTATTTTATTAATTAATCAAAATGAAAAGAACCAATTTCTCAAATAATAAGAATACAGTTGTTCAATTTCATTAGTTAAAATTGAAAAACCTAAGATGTCTAGAAGATGCAAGTCTCAAATATCAGTGAAACTACGCAAGTAAAATTATTAAACCTAAACTCCAAGGGCTAGTTTGCAATGAGGATAAAAGTTGGGTGATGGAACTCTAGCCGACCTAATCGTATATGTGGTGTTAAAACACTCCTGCTCTTCAAAAAATCATAAAAGTTTTATTAAAGCAGACCACAAAACATTCTTTGACATAACAATCTGATGTCAAAGACTTGTAAATTGGTTACTGAACTATCGGTTTCCTGAAATATACATTCCTATTTAACTAAAAAAAAAAGTATGAAGCAAAATAATGAGGCAATTGTAGCAAAATTTTCAGTTTTCATATGGCAATAACATGAGTTGGCAACCTTCACACTGTTTCAATAGGAATCTCTTAAACAGTATCAATAAGCAACATGACAGAACTATTTATCTAACTTACCAGGTAATATATGAGGTTTAGAACTGGATGGTTCAAAACATCAAGGTCAGCAGCTTTGTCAAATGCATTAAAGCACATCTAGACAAAAAATAACATTAGAGATCAAATTTTATAAACTTTGGACAAATAACCAATGATTGATCAATTAGATAGTGATCTAAATCTAAACCATATAGCAGCTAAAGGTTCAACTAGAATACATTCATTTTGTAGCAAAAGTCCTTATAACACTATATGTATCTAAAAGTTTCTAAGGTCTAAGAAAACATGCTTAAAGCATGTCAGTTTGAAACATGTAGATAGTAAAGCCAGAAAGTAAGGAAGAGATCTACCATAATGCATCTGACTAGGAAACATAAGAAGCAAATGGTGGTCACATAACCAACCTGCCCAAGCCAAAAAGAAATAACAATTAAATATTGTCAATAAAAGGAAAATTTACTGGAAAAAAACCACAACTACAGAGTAAATATGTACTTCTTGCAGCTTCTTACGCCGCCCTTTGGACTCTACAGGAAAGCGCTGCAACATTAAGAAAAGCCTGCAAGGAAATATGTGATTATATAGCTTTTCCATGCAATATGCATACAAATCATATGATATGCATCACATTAATTGCAAAAAGCATACAGGTAAGTGGAATTCAATATTTTAAAAGAATAAAAAATTCAAATACCAAGAAAGCATTTCATAATTTTAAAAAGATAATAAATGTATCGAAAATAAGGAAATGCTATTTCTGTTCTCACAAGATCCCAAACCCCTTAAGCCACTTTAATACGTAGTATCTACATTATATATATTGAATTAGCTTGAGGACCAAGTAAGATGTCCTGGACATTATGCTAAACCTGTAGATCAGAAGAAAGACCTTTTAACAAAGAAGATGAAGAGCTACGAATAGAAGACACAATTTCAAATTACATAGGAAAGACAATGATATACCAGTTTCAGCATGCAGCCAAAACATAAAACCAAATACTCACAAAACTTGACCTTATGCCATTAAAACAATTAGAAACAGAACAACAAATAGAACATAATTACCTTCCACCATATAGTAAAAACCCAAGGGCTGCAAACAATGATACACCTGCTCATACACATATGTCAAGTTAAATAATTTCATTCATTACTGAAAAATTTTAACTACCATGAGATTACTGTCTTGTCTACAAATCATCTAAAATTCCTAAGGTTCCATTTGCTAAATGCTTCTCTTTTCTTTCTTTTTCTTTTTCTTTTTTTCAAAAAGTAAATGAATAGTAAAAGAAAAAATAGCAAAAAAAAAAAAATGTCTATTTGAAAGAATGTCTTGGAAAACGCTTGGAAACACTCTCAGCACAAATTACCATGTCTATTTGCACTTGAGATTTTTAAGCAAGTCTTGACTGGTTCTTCTAATAGATTTGCGGTTCTTGAAACTGTAAATTTGGTGGAAGATCAAATTACAGATAGAGTCGAAACAGAGAGATCTGAACATATTGAGATTGGGAAAATTGCCCACGGGGAAGCTGAGTCTATAGATCTTGTTGATATGGGTGTTTCTCCTAAGAAACCTAGAGCTGCAATTGCTGGAGTAGCTGACTTAGTAAAAAGCTTGAAGAGTAAAAGAAATATGCAAATTTCAAAGGGGAAAAAAGGAAATAAGGTAGTAGTAGCTGCCTATGGAAGTTTACCATCTAGCTCTAAAGCATGAATTGTTTTGAGTGGAATGTCAGAGGGTTTAATAATCCTCTGAAGCAACATGCAGTGTATAATAGAATTAAAGATAACAGGGTTAGGCTTGTTTGTTTGATTGAAACTAGAGTAAAGCATAATAAGATGAGGGCCATTCTTGAAAAATGGTTCAATGGTTGGAAGTCTTTTCACAATTATGTTGAAGCTGATAATGGGAGGATCTGGGTTCTATGGAAAGACTATCTTCAATTGTCTTTGGTGTGTACTACTGATCAAAGCATCACAGTCAGTTTTAGTGCTGATAATTACCTTCTTTTCTTGGCTGCCATTTATGGGAGGAATATGGGTAGTGAGAGGAAAAGGCTTTGGAAGCATTTGCAAGGATTGCATCAACTGGTGGCAGATCATTCATGGATCCTTGTTGGCGACTTTAATGTCATAGCAAGCTCTTTTGAAAGCTCTGATTTCAGGGTACCTTTAACCTGACTCTGGTTGTCTTGGTCCCAAAGAAGCAGAATGCTAGCAGCATTAAGGATCACAGACCTATTTCAGGTTGCATTGTTTTTTATAAATGCATCACTAAGGTATTGGGTATGAGGCTCACCAAATTTCTTCCTAGTAGCATTACTAGAAATTAAAGTGCTTTTGTTCTTGGGAGGAGCATTAGTGACAATATTCTACTGGCCCAACAGCTTGTTAGGGGTTATAATAGATGCACCTTGTCACCTTGATGTACTGTGAAAATTGATCTCCAAAAAGCCTTTTGACTCTCTTAATTGGCAGTTTATTCTTGCTGCTTCGGCTACTTTGGGATTCCCTAGTCAATTTGTTAGTTCGATAGAGAAGTGCATCACTAAGCCTCGATTTTCAATTTCAGTAAATGGGGGTTTGATTGGCAAAATTAGAGGTGCTAGGGGAGTAAGACAAGGGGATCCACTTTCCCCTTACGTGCATCACTAAGCCTCGATTTTCAATTTCAGTAAATGGGGGTTTGATTGGCAAAATTAGAGGTGCTAGGGGAGTAGGACAAGGGGATCCACTTTCCCCTTACCTTTTTGTGATTGCCATGCATGTTCTGTCAAAATTACTTGATGTTGCTGCATTTTCTGGGTTGTTTAGCTACCATTCGAAATGCCATAAGCTTAGGTTGACTCATTTAAGCTTTCCTGATAACTTATCAATTTTCTCTAAAGGAAATGTGGAGACAGTAGTGGGAATACAATGTGTTTTGCAGCAGTTTTATTTCTTCTCAGGCCTACAATTAAATCCTGCCAAGAGTGAGATTTTTTTCTTCAGGAATCTCAGAAGAGGATCTTCAACATATCTGCAGTCTTACTGGGTTTAAAAGAGGACTGCTTCCAATAAGGTACTTAGGAGTTCAATTAATAACTCGAAAATTGACGGTGGCCAATTGCTCTCCATTGATTGAGAAGATAAAGGATAGGATTAAAAGATGGACAACTAGGCATCTTTCTTATGCTGCAAGAATTTCATTCAGTCTGTTTTATTCAACGTGCAAAATTTTTGGTGTAGACATTTTATTCTCCCAAAAGGTGTTCTTAAAGCTATTAATCTTTGCCCCAAATTTTTCTGGAAAGGGCAAAATATGGATGCTAAAGGTGCAAGAGTGGGATGGTCTACAATTTGCAAACCTAAATCAGAGGGAGGGTTAGGTTTGAAAGAGCTTGATAGTCGGAATCAAGCTTGCATTATGCAAAATTTGTGGTCTATTTTGATTCAAGCAGGACCTTTTTGGGTTGCTTGGATCCAAGCTTATGTTCTTAGGGGTAGGGATTTGATGCAGGTTTCTCCTTCTCAGACTAGTAGTTGGAGCTAGAGGAAACTTCTCAAATTGAGGTGTTGGATCGGGTTGATTAGGGATCCTCAAATGGGTGAACTCATTGTCCCAAGACAAAAATATTGTGTTAGGGCCTGTTCTGCAATGCTTAAAATAAGCACTTTTGGCTCTAAAAGCACTTTTGGAAGAAAAACTGTGCGAAACAAGCTGCTTTTGACTGAAATTTTTGGCTTTTCAGAAGTGCTTTTCAAAATCACTTCAGAAGTAGAGAAGCTAAAATTTTTAGCTTTTCCTCTCCCAAAAGCACTTTTAGTGCTTAATTACTTTTTCACCCCTCCAATAACATAGTACTTTCCCTTCTTTTTTTCTTGATGCTTAATTAGAAATGTGTTAAAATCATTAATTAAAAAAAAACTTTTTTAAATTACTAATTACAAATATTTAATGGTTATATTTAAATATTTAAAATATAGTTTATATATTCTAATTAAATTTTATAAATAATTAATATTTATTGCTTAAAAATATTTAAAATTTATATTTCATGTATTAAAATATTAACAACTTATAATAATTTTTTTATATTCTTACTAAAATATAATAATATTAACTAATTTAAATATTATTTAAATGCTTATTTGTTACTTGATAATAACATGTCTAAAATGGACATTTTATTTCTCAAAAGTACTTTTTGAGAGCAATGCTAAACACTCAAATTTTAAACCAAACTTTTCAAAAGCACTTCTCAAAAGCACTTTTCCACAGCACTTTTCAAAAACACTTTTCAAAAGCATTACCAAACTAGCTCTTAGTTAAGTATGGAATGGAATTAGAGGTAAAGTAGCCAAGGTAAATAGGTGTAAGCCGCTGTGGTTCCGTTATCATATTCCAAAGCATTCAATGATTGGTTGGATGGCAATGCTTAATCGACTACCTACGAAGGATAGGCTATTGGCTTGGGGATTGCAAGTTGATGGCTCTTGCTGTTTTTTTCATAGTGAGATGGAGACTAGAAACCATTTATTTTTTGAATGCATCTATTCTAAGACTGTTTGGAAAGAGGTGTTAAGTCTTTGCTCATTGCAAAGATCCCCTAGACAGTGGAATTTTGAGTTACAATGGCCAGTGCTGAAATTAAGAGGAAAAGCTTTGATTTCAATTGTATTGTGGTTGGCATGGGGAGCTTTCTTTTACTGGATCTGGAGAGAACAAAACTGCAGAATTTTTGGTAACACTCGTTTGTTTGATCAAGTAATCTTGGAAAAGATTAAAGATGCAGTTGTTATGAGTTTATCTGGTACTAGAAATAGATCTGATGAAATTGTAATTAATAGAATTTGTATAGCTTGGGGTATAGAGTGATTTTACTGTATAGCTTTTGTTTACATTGGAATTTCCTATGTTGTTTTGTTGTAGCAGATTTTCTACTTCTGGATAAATAATATTTACAGAATTATAAATAATAATAAAAAGCAAAAATAAAATTTGAATAGAATACAAAAAGCAAAGCATTTTACAGAACAGAGCCTAAGTGATCATACATAATAAATCTAGAAAGCACCCAAAGTTAATCAACAGTTAACTATTATGAACCTATTAAGGATACAGCACATAATTACCTGCAAAGAACACCTTTGAGAGGACGACCAAAACTGGGATATATTTCCACCATAATATCAGCCACATTCCAATCTGAAATCAATTCCGCCAGGCCCGCAAGACAAACAGTAACTTTACTAACACCTTCTAAAAGTAACAGTTCCAAAGTAAAACAAGTATGCAACAATACTTACAAGGTCCCTAGAATGTCTACCCTGCTTGGATGAGATAATCGATACTGTGGTTTCATATTTACTACTAAAATCTAGAACAAGTTCCATTAACATCCTTGTCACCGTTGTAGCCAAAGTAATATTGTACTCTAACCTATTTGCTTGATTTTATGATTACCCTTATCCAACCAACACGTATCTTATAAAAAACTGTAGCTTATAAGCATTGTTCCAGCAGAAGAAATCATGAAAAGCATGAAGGAAAAATAAGCTACTGCAAACAGTGTGCAGAAGTTCAGAGCACCATAGATAATAACATAGTTTTGATTTGAGCAGAGAAGTAGGAAAACATAAGGTATTTAGTATAATGTAAAAAATGCGAAGTTCCAAACTTCAAATCACTTCTTATCTATGTAGCCTTCTCTAAATTTATCTTCTCCCTAGAAGTTGACATGTGCCTTTTGCCTTGAATCCCAAAGCCCGAGCTTTATCTCATAGATGTAAAAGAGATCGTTGTTTTCAACTGATGACACCGCATATTGGACCTTTGATTATTTCCTAATTCAATTCTCATACAATTAACACTATGTTTGGATTGCATTAAAACTAGGGAAAGGAAAGGAAATGAAAGGAAAGTAACATCCTTTCCTTTGTTTGGATAGTTTCGCCTATTTGGGCAAAGGAGTTGTTTATCCCTTGCTTTCCCTTGGTTTACTTAGTTTTTAATTACCCCAATTCGCTGGGAGCTAGGGAAAGGAAAGTGAGGTTACTTTTAAGATGTGAAATTACATTTTTATCCTATTAAATTTTACATGAGTTATTTTATAAAAGGACATAATTGAAAAAAAAAATCATTATAATCAATCATTTCCTTTACTTTCCATAGTTTAACCAAACAAAGATTGTAAATATTACTTTACTAATTCTATCTATCCAAACAAAATAAACAGACATAATATCCTTTCTTTTCCTTTCCTTTATAATTATTTATCCAAACATAGGGTAAAAGAAATAAAACAGAAAATTAGCCTAACAAAAAACATTTCATGTGGGACAGAAACTTTAGATCCTCCCTCCAAGGAAAACGAAGATCATTTATGAACATTATGCTTATTGATGTCAACCCATTTACACTATTTACAAAGTCACAAAAGGGCATCAATCTCTGTCAAAATTTGGCACCCTTCTCCCAAGTAAACATTCATAATTTGCAAGAAATTGGCCAAATAAGTTAACTGGGGATACAATTAAATAGCAGTGTTATAAAACATAACTAGCTTCCAAATAGAAAGAATCCAACTTCCAATTCTCTTTTTGGTCGCACTTATACCAAAATAATAAAACATAAATTTCACCTGGATAGTATAAACCACTGCATTAATAGTAAAGAAACTTGGCCTCAGTCCATCAGTCGATACAGCACGTGCCTGTTTTAGGATAGGCTGAGTTAAGATGAAGTGAAGCAAAATAAGAAACACCAGGACGGGGAGACAAACTGGCAAAGCTCAAGTAACCTAACCTGGTAGTAGATCTCAGCCCAAAATAAGACCAAAAGAGCATATGTGGTGAAGAAAGCTAGACTTGGCATGTCAAGCAAGATGTGTTGAACAATCTAAGAAAAATGGAACACCGGGCAACAAACCATTAACAATTCATGTTCAACTATAAATCGAAAAGAAACGTCAAACATGTACAGTTTATTGAAAACCTCTGGATGTAAGTTCTGCACGTCCCGTCTGAAAACAAATACAAGCCCACGAACTGCAATATAATTGAAAGCAAAGTAAATACAGAAACCAAAACAAAGCCCACAAAAAATTGTTAAAAATAGAAATTCTCTTCTTTCAAAAAAAAAAAAAAAAGGAAGAAGAAGAAATTCTCAGATACAAACCCCCATTCACCAGAAAATTCAGAAAATGGAAGACCTTCTGCGTGGTCCAACCATACTCAGGAACCCTCAATTGTATCCGAATCAATTGGACCTAGAAACATCAACAATTAAACGAGTTTATGAACAAAGCGAGTCATTAATAAGTATCATTCTTGACAACAATATCATATCAGGTTCTTAATTGCACTTAGTTCTTTTAGTTTCTCTTATTGGAACCTTCCTTCTGACATTAAAAGGAAGAAGCGTCAAATAAGGAAAACCTTTTTTGTTTCAAATTGAAAAAGCTAGCCATCAATTTTACTAGACAAACAAGCAATCAAACGGAAAGCTAAACCCTAACCACTAACAAATAGATTAAAGAAAAACAGTAAAATCTAAAGTATTGATGAAAAAGGGTGGAAATGCATACGAGAGCAACGGCGGCGACGAGACAGTAAAGAGCGGCGAGGATGTGAAAAATCCGATCCTGCCAGAGCGTAGATTCGTTAATGTCATGCCACCAATTCGATGCATCTTTCAGCTTCAAAGCTATCACCGCCTCATCCACACCGTAACCCTCCATCTCTCTCTAATCTTCTTCGTCTTCTCTTTTCTCCTTTTTTATTTTTAATAATATTAATGTTATTAATCCAAATCAATATTTGATTGATTTGATTTCTGTTCTTTTATGTGAAAAAACAAGATTTGGGGATCAAAATCGAAATCCTAAAAGAAAAAAAGAGTTTTAATCAACTTTGATTTTATGATTTCTGTAATTTTCTTTTTCTTTTTTCCTTCTAAGAAATTATTATGGAGCAAAGCAAACAAGGCCGACCAAAGGGAGAGGCGTGGAAGAGGAGCGAAGGGGATGATTTTTTATTAATTTCTTTTTTTGTGGAAGCTACCGGCAATTGCCGGTAATCGGTTCGAGAAATGACAGGATATGTATGGATGGGATGATCTTACGTGTCCTTAGGCAACCGTCAATGAATACCGTACTGCCAAATGGCGGAATTGTATTGGATAAGGCTTTAGGGTTACAGGTTTTAAGTAGACCCACTGTACGCGTGTCCTATTACGTGTTTTTACTGGTCACATAAATATAATAATATAAAATCATTAAACTGTATAAATATTATTACAATGATGATCCCATCCCCATTCCCATACCAAATTATTTTTGGAGAAGTATTATTTTCCCCAGAAATTCTGTGATGTACTTTTTTTAGTATTCGTTTTTTATAATTTTTTATATATGGTTTGAAATTTTAGTATTAGTATAGAGTTGGAAATTTTGGTATAACTATTGTTATTAGTTCATGTATTTTGCAATAATTATTAATTTAGTCTTTGTATTTTAATTTGATATTTTTTTAGCCTATGTATTTTTTAAATATTAAAATTTCAGTCATCAATAGTTATTAAATTTATTAAGTTTAACTATTTCCAAAATCTAATTTGATAAATATATTATTATATGTACAATATCATGTTAGTTTTTTTTTATTTTTACATATTATTTGCTAAAAATTTAATTAATGAATCAAAATTGAAATTTGAAAACTTGAAAAGTATAAGGAGTTAGAATGAACCAATTGAAGAATATTGATTTAATCTACGAATGAAAATATAGAACAGGACTAATAATTAAATTTAATCAAGTAGATTTAACCGTTACTATTTGGATTAAGATTAAAATTTAAATTTTTAAAAAGTATATGAATTAAAATGACCAATTCAAAAAATCGCAAAGTATAAAGATTAATAACAAAATTTAACCTATATTTGAACATTATCAGATTTGGGTTTAAGAAGATTAATCATTTATAATTGAATTTTGTTAACAAGTACCTATTTTTTAGATAATTATACATGATAATATACTCGTTTAAATGAGGGTAAATGGAGTTAAGTTGAAACTTTTTAGAAATGGAGTCTATTCGTCTAACTAGATTCAATTAACATCATCTAAGAAACGGGCATTATGTTTTGGTTATTTTGGGATAAACAAGTAAATAAAGACGTACTTTACAGATTTTGCCAATTCACGTCACGTGCATGCAACCTATATTACACGTCAGCTTTGTTTTCATTTGTAAAATTTTACATATACTTTTATATGTATCATTTTTTAAAAAATGATTATGGAAATGAGCTGGTTTTTTTTTTTAAATGACAGGAATGGTCCATTTTTATAAAAATGCGTTGAGTTGGTGCCGTTTTCAAAGAAAATAGAGAAAAATGCGTCTAGTTTAGTGCTTTTTTCCCTAATGCCAGGTAAAACCTGCTAATGTGAAAGCGTTTTTCTAAAAAGCGTCCACGTGGGCGCGCTTTTGCTCATGCTCCAACGATCAACTCTAATGACTATTTGAACTAGCCGTTAGACCCCCAACGGTCCAAAAAATAAAGAGTATAAAACCCCCCCAAACACATTTTTCACATACAATTCTCACAAAATCTCTCTCAATTTCTCAAGTTCCTCACAATTCTCAAAAAGCTCTCAAATTATTATCCTAAAGTCTATTTTTATCTAAGTTAATATTTTTATTATTTTTTATTTGTAATTCTAAGAAATAGTATTTTTTATTAAAAATTTGTTCGTGTTCAATTTAGCAATGGCCGAGTCTTTAATTCGTCTTGATGACAAGCACATCTCCGTCAATCAATTGCAAATGGTAAGAATAAATTTTAATAAAATTTAAATTTTTTAATTTTTTTTAATTTTATAGTTATAATTGAACTTAATATTTTTTATAACTTTTTATTTAAATAGGTGGAAGATCGAATTTTGCAGTGTCATATTTGTAATCTACCCGGTCCTCCATCACCGTTGATCGAAACATACTTGAAGGGCTGGTTTTTTTCACGTGGCCTACTTAGGCCGGGGGTGTAAGTTGGACCCGAAACTCATAAGTGCATTGGTGGAGAGGTGGAGACCAGAGACGCATACATTCCATCTGTCATGCGGTGAGTGTACTATCACTCTAAAGGATGTGCAGCTACAGTTGAGGTTACGCATGGACAAACCGATAGTCACTGGCTCTGTTCAGTATGCTAATTGGGGGACCGTCTGTTACGAACTTTTAGGTAGGGGTGTGCAAATTTCGGTCGATGGTCGGTTAATAAGTTTTTTGGAAGTTCGGTTAACGATTAATTAGGTTCGAAATCGGTTGGTTAACCAAATTTAATAAATAATATTATAATATATAAGTATTCGGTCGGTTCGGTTAATTTTTTGGACATATAAATTAATCGTTCGGTTAAGTTAGTTAATTTTTTATATGTTTTATACTTGTTTTAACCAAAAATAAATATATATATAAATTTCGGTTAACTCGGTTAACCGACCAAATTAATCAAAAAAGTTCCGTTCGGTTACTTTTTTTTGAAAAAATTTTAGTTCGGTTAATGGTTAAAGGTTTAAAAGGGTCGGTTAATGGTAGTTCGGGTCGGGTCGGTTAACCGATTGAACACCTCTACTTTTAAGTGTGGTACTGGAGATGATTACCGAAGGTTGGATCGAAATGGCCTGGTTACGAAATAATTTTGTAGAACTGGCGAAGGATTCTACTAAAGAGATAAGAGTACGATACATTCAGACATACATCCTTCAGATTATTAGGGTATTCTGATGCTTGATAAGTCACGAAACCTTCTACATCTAAGGTGGCTGCTGAAACTTATCAATTTTAGACAGGCTGGCGAACTCAGTTGGGAGTCAGCAGTGTTGGCGACATTGTACCGAGAGATGTATTGGGTGACGAAACCAGAAAAAAATCAAAATTGGTGGCTGCCTTTTACTACTACAATCATGGGCTCCATATCGCCTTCAATTTTTATGTCATCGAGTGGACTACCCGTATATATTCTCACTCGTAACAAGGTAAAATTCAGTATATATTACCATTATTAAACTGATTTAAAATAAAATTATTATGCTAATAAGTTATTTAATTAGGTGGAACCAAGCCCCGAGTCACGTAGGATTACCTACCGAGTTTGAAGATATACGACTTCTATTGGACCAGGGATTGAAAGCGGATATATATATTTATTTAATTTTGAACTATATACAAATAGCGTAGTCGATTTCGTATTTAGTATTTAGTAGTATATATATAACTAATGCTTTTATCACATTCATATAGTTTGAATAGACACCATACGAGGACTCGGCAATTCGGGCAGTAATTTTTGTGGAATTCTTTGTGAATCCCAACGCCTGGCACGTTAAGCTCCCGTTGGTAGTATATTCTACCTTCGAGATGCATGAGGCGGATAGAGTGTTGCCACAGTTCGAATTCTGACAATCGATTCTCTTGGCACTTTAGGAGCTTGATGATCTGCATCATATCAACTTACAACGATCGGATACAAATTGGCCGGTATTCCACTCGCAATACATCAAGATGTGGAATAATTAATATGATATTTTACCTACTCGCAACATAATTCTCGTTTCAGAGTTAGCATGCGATTCGGATTTAGCATGCGATTCGGATTACATGTCATGATTCAGGATCCATAGCAAGCTATATTTGTTGACCGAAGATGATAGACGTCTGCATCCCTATACGAGTAGGCCACGACGAGCCCCTTTAAATTTAATGTGGCAAGACAGACCCATCATCAATGCCTACACAAGAACCGGCCCCGACAGCATTAGTACCACCTCCCTCACCATATCCCCTTCATTGTCTACCGTCTTATTTTGGTCTGTATCCTAACTCTTTTATTTTCACACAAGTACAAAATATTGCACCACATTTTTCTGTTTCTACTTTTATAGTAGGTTGGACTGTTGGTCATCCATCACTGATTTGGTACACACCTTGGCCATTTTATTTCTCGATGGCGGCGACGCATATGACGATGTATAGGCCATCTAAATATGAGGCACCGATAGGGGGTCCATTCGTTATCCCATCAACTTATGGGACTCAACATAGTTATGTTCATTCGTCGTATGTGACGCAAACACATCCGGCATCTTTACTCTATCAAGATGGGTCATCTTCCCAACCACCTAGGTATAGACTAAAGGTTGTATGAATGCAAAGATCTACATTAACCGAAGGCGAACCCCAACAACCACAACCTTGGTCAAAAGCTGAACCTAAAAGGGACCACCCCGATGTGGCACAGATTTCGACCGGCATATGCACTGGTGAATTGTAAATTGTATCATTTAAATTAATATAAGTTTTTTTGAATATTTTTTTGTATACTATCTTATTTAGCTATCCATTAAACCCTAATCAAAATTCGAATTTACCTTGAATATTTTCACATAACATTACAATAAGATTTGATTTGAACAGAAATATCAAATTTTTTTGTTAAAAATTCACATGAATAAAAATTGAATCTATTTTGGATTAACAATGGCTAACAATTCTCATAAAGACATACTATAATGTTTAACTTCGATATGGACAGGACGACATTGTATGACTCGGGTTCTTACACCACCCGCATAACATTTGTTGGTTTGAGTGCTCCCAAATATTTATGTTGTCGCGTATTCGAGTGGAGCACAGTCGACTTTTTGGTTTACGACGCAGATCTCTATCAAGTAACAACTTAAATGGAGCAAGTAATATAGGCGACCACTTATATTCATCTAGAACAGATGGGAATACGTGTCTCCACAAGTTGTACGAATTTTATAATTTGTACACTTTGTCAACAAAACCCATTGAATCGAAACGGAGATTCATACGATCTGCAATTGCATGAGTGCATGGATAACAAAGTGCATCAAATATCCCATAATCACAAGTCCTATTTCTCAGGTGTATCCGATACACCACTCGACAATACCTTGATCTGGCCTATCGAACTCCGCCACTCGAAACCATAAGTCGTCACTATAGTGACAAATTGCATACATGCAGTTTGCTCGTGCCTTACCATTATTAACTTCTTCCACTATTGTCGAACACCACAAATGGCCTCCTGCAATTGCTCGGCATAACTAGTCGCTCGCTTTAAGAATAGTTTCGCTAGACGGAAGTATATCTCTTTCACAACTGCGGTTATTGACAAATGACGCGTTCCATTTAAAACGGAATTGATATATTCCCTTTAAAACATGAATCGTCGATCATCTTTATCTTCATCTTCATCACCCCCTTCACCGTCTTCAAGTTCAATTGGGATAGGCTGCAGTTCAGAAAATAATTCAACTTCTGAACTGTTGGCACCAGGCTTTCGAGGTGGATCCACATCTGATTTATTGTTATCTTCATTCTTCGACCCACTAACATCTGCCATGTTAAAGGTCCACTCACCGGTGGATGTCGTAGGGAGTAAATCATCCCTTTTCGTGTATGTTTCAGAACATCCAAAATCACATGTCGATTGTCAATCACTAGAAGATGATGTCATTCCCCAGTAAGTATTCCCAACGTCGAACATCGACCCACCGAGGTGCATGTCTTATCCATTAACTGAATATCATATAGGGGTTGTGTATTCCATTCTACCACCAAAACCCGATGGTTCTGTGTTCTGCCTCCCACGATTGAAATCTAAGGCTGAGACGGATGAGTGTTTTCTCATTAATGATCCTGAGATATCATAATAGGAACTTTCTAACAAAATGGTTGTACTATCGACATTTTCAATCGTTCTCACCTCTCAGACAATAAGAGATGTTGAAGTCGCAAGTCCTTCATCCGGTCTTGATAATTCCACACATAACTCAAGAAACAATGATCCACTTTCAATGTGCGTCTGTAACATCGCCTCTAAGCCCTGAGCACACTTGATATCAAATGAGTTATATCTCACGGGATCGACTGAAACACAAAACCGATACTTAATAGACGAAACTCTTATTGCAATAGATCCGAAGATTTTTTACCTAATTCTTTTACGAAGTTCTGTCAACTCTATGTTCTAGTTAAAAGCTAGTCGTACTGTGTTCTCCGATAAAAAAAGTCGTGTCACAGACCTCACCGTCGTAATAAATAATAGCATTAATTCATCCACTCATTTTCAACCAATTTATCTATCGAGAAAAATTCAAAACACGAAAAATTAACACGAAAAATCAAAACATTATGCAATAAATATAATGCTTCAGATAAATATTAACACGAAAAATCAACTTATACCTTCAAACCTAACTTCTATTCTTCCGAACTTCTTCAATTTCTGTTGCTCTAACTTATGTCATCAGAGGCCGAAATATGAGTCATTTATAGCCTAAGGGAATGCATCCCACTCCTTTCTGTAAAATGCCCCAGATAGTGAGGGTTGAAATTTGTAGAGGAAAAACGCTCCAAGCAGGATGCACTATCAGAAGCAGTACTGAAAAAGGCATCCAGCTGGAAGCCTTTTTAGGACTTTTGCTGATTGTGCATCCTGCTTGGAACATTTTTCCACTAGAAACCTCAACCCCCACTATTCGGGACATTTTTCACAAACCTCATCCCGGGAATCCCATGATATTTTTTCAGAATCATCTCATCAAATTTATTTTCTCAAAAGCAGCAGTATTGAAAAGGGCATCCGATTGGAAACGTTTTCAATTCTTTTACTGACTGTGCGTGGGAAAATGCCAGTTGAATTTCGCCAAGAGAGATGGTGAACAGTTTAAATGATCTACGCGGTTGAGGTCATTAATTCAAGCTGGGCTCTTATAGATTGCAAGGCTACTGAGATCTTAAATTGCAGACGCATGTTACGTGGTTAGATAGTCGGTAAGGGTTGGTTTGCAGGTTATACCAGAATCAACTATACAAAGAAGAGTTGGCAGTTGAGGCATCCTTAGTCGCTATAACTAACTTATCGTTTGGAAGGAAAAATTCACTTTCAAAAATCGACTCGAGTCTAGAATATTCCAAGTCTAAGGCTAAGAATTCACATATTTGATTTCCTAATTCAATTCAATTATTTAATTTTATTTTGCAATTATAATTTGAATATTATTTCATTCTATTCATTTTTATATTTTTTAACCTTAATCAACTAAAACCCGCTTTTGATTTATTTTTAATTCAGTACGTTACAAGTTGTGGGCATGACAACTGTCACGATTTTGGAATCTGGCCACACTAAAAATGATATTAGGAATCTTAGTCCTTGTAGGGTCGACCCTACTTCTCTATACTACTGTTTAATACAGTTAGAACGCAGGAAATTTATATTTAGGGTAAAAAAATTACCAAAATTATATATCAATGATATGGAAAATTTTACTGAAATGTCATTAAATAATTGGAAAAAGGCCATGGATAATGTGGTAGAAAGGGTCCATAAAATAATTTCTCTTAAATATGACAGGTAACAGGGTCTGTTGCGGTGATAGCCATAGGGGCCACTACAACTAACACTTTGACAGCTACTTCAAAAATTACCTAAACAAATACTTCTACTTTCAAAATGTTCAATTTGATACTTGAATTTTAGTTTTGTTTATCAATATGATATCTAGTCGTAACACTATTGCAAATTTTGATGACATAACATACTAATTAATCAGGAGGTGGCAAATGGTACACCATTAACTTTTGACTAACTTCATCACCTCTTTAATGCTACCACTTGCCATCATCAACCCATAACTTCATATAATGGCGGAGCTAGAAATTTTTTTAGAGGGGGCCGGGATAAAGTTATATATTTTTTATGATAGCAAAAGTGAAATTTCACCATTTTAAAAGCCTATATCTTTAACTTTTAAATGATTAAATCAATTTTTTTCTCATTATTGGGGGGGCAAAGTATAATTTTACCATATACTAATTTAAAATTTTTAAAATTATAAAAATACTAAAAGTGAAAATTTCTATTTTAGAGGGAACTAAGGTCTCTGCCAACCCCGCTTGGCTCTGCCCCTTACTTCATCCCACCACACTACCAACCAATAGCCACCCTCACAATAATCCATATTTCACACATTTAATTACTACAATATCTTAACCCGTAAATCTCATCCCAATCATGAGTCAACAAATAATAACACATAAAAAAAGAAAAAAAAAGTGTCTCATGATTCAATTCCATACAATCTCATCTCATCTTAAGTACGAGATTCGTGAAACTTAAATCATATCATCTCCATTTTCTTTGTTTGATGAAGGTATACTGTTGTAGCCTAATTTTTACCCGTCCAAAACCCAATGGCCTACAAGCCTAAATTACCCGGGGCCCAATACCAACCGAGACCCAAACAACAAACCCAAAACAGACAACCCTAACCCTAACCCACTTGCACACTCGCCTGCGCCTCTAACCGACTCGACGACTCGACCGCCCTTGCCGCCTGCTCTGCACCATGACGTCTGCGACCGCCCTTGCCACCGCCCAAGCGCCTGCAACACCATTAAACAAAGACAAGACAGAAAAGAGAAAGAATGCGTGTAAAGAGAAATAACAAGGCTATAAAAGCCGATTCTAACAGTTGTAAAAGTCTCTCTTTTTTTTTTGGCAATAAGAAACGAGATTAAAAAAAAAAAAACAGAAACATACTTGAGAAATTTCAAACCCAAATACAGAGATCCAAGCAAGAGTGCATATAAAAATATTAAAAGCTACTAAAAACAGAGGCCAAAGAGAAGGTAATTTTTTTTTTTTGTATTTTCGAAACATTCCATTTTTCTTTTCGGTATACATATGTATATAAACATTAGTCTAAAAAATATAAAAAAAAAAATACACATTTTTACCTTTTCCGTGGTGGTCGGAGCGACGGCGTCGGCGACGGAGGACGGCGGTCCGGCCACCGGAATCCCCACCCCCACTCGGACCTGCAGAGAAAAAAGGGAGAAAGATTAGAATTTTTTTTTTTTAAGGAAGCAGCTCAACTGAATTTTTTTTCTGATTTTAGGGCCTTATATAGCCCCTTAAAACGACGTCGTTTTGGGGTTGGCCATTTATGCCCAAAACGACGTCGTTTCGCCTTATAACCCGCGCGTTGACCCGACCCGCCAGGAGGATCCGCGTGTTTTTATTAAAAGGGCTATTTGCGCGAATAGTCCTTCCGCATTTTTATTTTTTTTTTAAATTCAGTTTGTTATTTTTCAAATTTGCACCTGTATATTTTCCTTGGTTCCATTTGAATCCGCTTCAAAACACCGCGTTTCAAAGGGGTGGGGATATTTTCCCTTCTGGTCCCTCATCTGTGCTCGCGCGTTATGATTAGCCCCTCTGCTTTATTTATATTCCCAATTTCGGCCCAAAACTTTCGTTCTAAATTAAATTTAGCCCCTTTTTTTAATTATTTTGCAATTTTGTTATTATTATTTAATATTTATTTTTATCACTATTAATTATTTATTATTTTTATTACTTTATTATTACTATTACTGTAATTTATTTATCTTCTACTATCATTATTTTCTTCTTATTATTATACTATACTATTATTATTAGTATTACTATTTTATTTTTTCATTATTATTACCATTATCATTTTTTATATCCTTAGCTATCATTATTATTACTATTATTATTATTTCATATTTGTTACTAGTATCATTATTATTTATGCTGTTACTATCTTATTTTTACCTTTTTGCTACTATTATTAAACATGTTTTATTATTTATAAATATTTATGAGCATTATTATTTTCGATTAATATTATTATTGTTATTTCAATATTATCGTATTTTCCATTTATGTATATTTATTATTATTTATTTTACATATTATTTATTCGTTTTCTCATTTCATGTTAATTTTTCTTATATATTAAACATATTCAGCTTGCTTACTATCTTCTTTTTTTTTTTTTTTACTTATTCATTCTATTTACTTATTGCATTTTTGCCTCTATATGTTGTCACTACGCACTAACACATTTCTTACTATTTTGCTGCACGCATTTATATTGCAATTTGTTTTCTTTATATATTTTATTACAAATTCGCGTTACATCAACTTTCGCCCGATACAAAAATTGCTTTCTTTCCCAAAGGCAATATTTCGTATTTAGAAACTCGAGAGATCGAGCCCTAACTTACTGTGTTCTGATTTTTTCTCGTTTAAACTAAACAACGGAAGGTCCCTTTTAAAATCACAAATTCCAGTTTTAAACCGACATTCCGTGTTAGCAATTCGAGTGAATCGAGCCCTAACATACTGGGTTCCGGTTTCTTCTCGTTTAAAGCTAAACAACGGGATACCCCTCTTGAAATCGTAATTTAAATTTTTAAACGAAACACTTAATCTCGAAAATTCGAAATGTCGCGCCCTAACTTACTAGACTTGACATCTAGATGCTTCGAATGAGTTTTTTAAAGTAGAGGCAATATTCCTAACTTGGACCTTCGAGAAGACGAGCCCTAACTTACTGGGTTCTGGTTTCTCGTTTGACAAATGACGGAAGATCCTCCTCAAATGTAAAACTAAGTTTCAAAAGGCGAGCTTAGTTTCGGGAGTCTAAAGTATTACGCCCTAACTTACTGGACATGATGCTTTATCTCTTCGAAAATAAGAGAGTCTTAACGTCCCTTCCAATTTCCTCAAGTTTTGGAAATAAAAAGTATCTATTTTTAAACCATTTCAAAGTTTTCAACATTAGGACATCGATCAATCAGTTTGGTACCGATTTCGGGCGTGACGAGGGTGCTAATCCTTCCTCGCACGTAACCGACTCCCGAGCCCATTTTTTCAACATTCGTAGACCAAAAATATCGTTTTAGTAAATCGAAATGTTTATTAAAACGAAGGTGATCCGATCTCACCCAAATAAAGATCGGTGGCGACTCCCTTCCTTTTCGTTTTTCAAACCTCGAGTCGACCGCGTCGTATACTATTCTATCAAAAAAATGGTTACGACATATACGATTGTCTCTTGTGTTTAAGATTGATTGAAATTGTGTATGCCTCGAGTTTAGTGGTAATTAAGGTGATGAAGATGATATTGATTGAAATCAAATGTTATCGACATTAATATAAAAATGAGCAACTGAGTGGTGAGATTGATTTTCCAAAGAGATGGTGAAGGGACGAAGATTGATGATTCTAGAGTCCCCTGCGTTGATAATGTTTTTCTTTTCTATTTTCAAATTGAATTTTCATTGTTTTTTGGGTTAAAAATGAGTTTGGTATAATCGTGTTTTGGTCCCTTAAATTATCTGAATATAAGAATGATGTGGCAGATTCATCCTCATGCCATTTAGTTACCGCATTGATAAACGGAATGAAACCTCTAATATTAAATTGAACATTTTAAAAATAAAAAAAATTCTAGATTAGAATGAACCTTACAGTATAGGGGCCAATCATACTATTATGCCTTTTAGACATTATGACATTGGCATGTCTAATGGCAAGTGCTACCGCGGGCCTCCGACCTTGACCCACTTTCCTTTTTCCTTTACATACAAATTAACACAAGTAAAACGTGATTTGAATCGGAAGTGCGGGTGAGTGAGATACCTCATGAAATAAAAAGAACTCATCGATTATATTGGAAATTGATAAATTTGTCAACAAATTTATAAAATTAAATTTTTTGAATAATATAAAAATCGAATCTTAATTTGTCAAAATCAGTTAATATATATTTTAAGTAAAAATAATTTTTCAATTACATTAAATATTATTTTACATCAAATTAATATTTAAGCATTATTGTTTTCTTGGGTTCAATAATTAAACAGTATTGTTATAAATATAAAAAAAATTCTTAATTATATAAATGGAGTCTTAGTTCGATTGGCACGACGTTGTTGTCAATGTAGGAGGATGTAGGGCTATGGGTAATTTTAAGCATTATATAAAAAAAATAGCAGATATGATCAGAATCTATAATGAGATTGTTAAAAAAAATTAAGGGTAAACTAAACTTACTGGCCCGACCTGAAGGCCCGCCCAAAAAATGAGAGGGTTTGAGTAAAAATATAGGCCCTAAAAATGAGCTTAGTAAAAAAAAAAAAAGCTCGTTTAGAAAATATGCTGGGCCTTCAGTAAGGCTTTTTTGACACAAGCCCGGCTTGGCCCAACCTGAATATGCAAAGAAAAAACTGTTGTATTTTTGCTGTTTTTTATTTTTTTTTTGCTATTTTCTTGTTATTATTATTTTTTCACTATTTTAGTATAATTTTACTATTATGTTGTTACGTGTTTATTGTTATTGTATAATTCTTGTTTTATTATTAATTTTGTTACTATTTTAGAGGCATTTATTTGTTAAGTTGCACATATTTTAGTGTTATTTAAGTGTAGATATTTTTTTAAAATTTATTTTTAATTTGTTGGGAAACATTTTTTTGATATATTATATATTTTTAAAAATTATATAAAAATTATAAAAAATTTAATACGGCCGAGCCCGAATTTTAGTATTTTTATCCAGGTCGGACTTGGGCAAAATTTTAGACTCATTTTTCGGGCTGAGCCTAGCAAACGAGCCTAAAATTTTGGTTGGACCCTGCTCGACCCATGAGCACATCTAGGGTAAACTATAACTAAGGTCACTAAACTATTGCTAAGTTTACACTTTGATCACTCAACTTCAAAAAGTTACAAAATAGTCAATAAATTATTCAAAAAATTCCATCTAATTCATTGAACTATTCAAAACATTTTATTTAAATCAATGCAGTGTTAAGTTTTTTATTATTTAAAAATTGACTTGTGAACTCTAGGTCGACAATTTGACAATTGATACGATACATCAATATCTATAGATATTTCGTAATTTTTTAAAGTTGTGAGATCAAAATATAAAATTATTAATAATTTGATGCTTTAAATTAAAAATTGGAAAATTGATATATTTAGTCTCCGACCTTGGCCTAATAAAGAAAGGAAAAATATTGAGACACAAACAAAACGTGAAGGCATGGTATTGCCACAAAAATAAATTTCTGCCCAACTTCCGCTACTTTTCCTATTCACTCTTTGCTGTCCATCACACAACTTCAAAATCCCAACCATTTCCCTTTTCAAATATAATAGATATAATTGAAGGTCGGTTAATCCCCCCAATCGGAAAGCATTAAAACCCATATCTTGTTCATTCCCCTGCTTTCATTTCAATTCGCTTCTCCCACTTCCTTCATGTTTTTTATCACCATTAACAACTATGTTTTCTGTTGTTATCCCCACTTTTCTACTGGGGCTTTGTTGAATACGTTCCTCCCATCACCTTTAATAAATGATCTTTCTAAAACCTTCTTCTTTTTCTTCCAGTTTCAGCTTCCCTCTTCTTCTTCCTCTTTGCCCTTGTAAAACTAACCTCTGTTTCGCAACTAGGAATAAGAAAAACAAGACCCCGCTCATCAATCGCTTAATCCCACACCGGAAATATTGTCTTCTTGCTTGTGCAATTCCCAGTCCAAATCCCAACAGGCTTAATGTAAGGGTAGCCAGAAATCTTGTAGCCAATGGCTTTTCAAGTGAGTTTGTGGATGGGGAAAGGGAAAGGGAAAATGAAAGTCAAGAATCTTCAATCCAAATGGGTTCAAATTTCGCTAGTTTCGAACAAGACCCCATTGTTGGCAAATTACGGACTCAGCTAGGTGTTATCCACCCAATCCCGTCCCCTCCAATTAACCGTAACATTGTTGGCTTATTTGTTTTTTTCTTTTTTGTTGGGGTTGCTTTTGATAAAATCTGGACTTCAAGGAGGAGGAGGGGCAAATTGGGGGCTTTAGATGGTGACCTTGTTAGAATGGGAGGAGGGGTTTGGCCCCAAGTCCCGACTAGTTTTTCATTGTTCTTGGAAAAGGATTTGCAGAGGAAAGAATCAGTTGAATGGGTTAATATGGTGTTGGGGAAGTTGTGGAAAGTTTATAGAGGTGGGATTGAGAATTGGATCATTGGGTTACTGCAACCTGTTATTGATAATCTTAACAAACCTGATTATGTCCAGAGAGTGGAAATTAAGCAGTTTTCTTTAGGGGATGAGCCTTTGTCTGTTAGGAATGTGGAGCGTAGAACTTCGCGGCGAGTCAATGATTTGCAGTGAGTTTTTGCCACTTCAAAACTACGAGCACTTTGTATTTTGTTGTTGGCATAGTTATTAGTGCACTTGTACTGTCTATTATTACTGATTCCTATGTTTATTCATATACAAAGTTCTAATTATCAAGTTTGAAGTGTTCTTGATACATAAAGTAGCTTTCATATTGCTTGGAGCTTCAATAAAACTATGATGCTAAATTTGTTGCTTAATGTGCTATTTTTTTTATTATTTGAGGATATTTAGAGGTTCTACTTATAAAGTTGAGAGTGCATTTGACTAACTTTCATTTACTTTATGTAGGTATCAAATAGGGCTTCGTTATACTGGTGGTGCTCGCATGTTGTTAATGTTGACATTAAAATTTGGCATTATCCCAATTGTTGTGCCAGTTGGTATTCGAGATTTTGACATTGATGGAGAACTTTGGGTTAAATTGCGATTGATACCGACAGAACCTTTTGTTGGAGCTGTGTCATGGGCTTTCGTCTCACTTCCGAAGATCAAGTTTGAGTTATCTCCATTTCGCTTGTTTAACTTAATGGGTATGTAAATACAAGCTAACATCTTTCGGTACTATATTAGTCCTTTAATTCCTTCTAAGCACATTCATTGAAAGTATGATGTCTCTTTCTGTCTCGACTGATCATGCAGTTTAAAAATGAAAAAGTTGTATAAAGTTTCCCTCTCCCTTGCACTGTATGTTAAGATAATTCTTGTATTTAAGTAATTGGTTATCTGAGCATTGCTTAAATTACTTGGTTTTCTCCAATAACTTGAGTTTGCTCATTACCTATGAAACTGTGAATTTAGTAGTTGGTTTAAAGGGTTAGAAGAAATTCTTAC
Source organism: Gossypium bickii (assembly GCA_025503065.1). Lineage (NCBI taxonomy): Eukaryota > Viridiplantae > Streptophyta > Magnoliopsida > Malvales > Malvaceae > Gossypium > Gossypium bickii. Next base: position 98,523,531 of record CP106716.1, read on the forward strand.
TGGATGGAAACAGAAGAAAACAATGCATACTACTCTGCTGTAGCGAAATTTAGTTAATGGGAGTTTGATTATATAACTATGAAATCAAGAGAAACATTCCTTTTATTTTATTTACCTCATTGAAGTTGTCTTTCTTTGGAGATGACTGCGTTCGATTCCCTCATCTTCAAATAGAAAAAATTAATAGGAATTGTTCTTCAATTGACATCAAAGATACTGATGGATATTTCTTTTTCTCTTCTTTTCTGCATGCGCCGGACTATACCAGCAATTCCAGTTCTTTCAATGTAAGTGCAAACTTTTTTACAGTTTCTGTAATTTATGCAAGCTTATTGATCTATGATTCTTTTTTTTTTTTTTTAAATTTTTTTCCATACTAGTCTGAAAGACTACAGACTTTCTTACCTTACTAATGGTATTATTTTAGATTAACATAGTTGTTGGGAACATATTCTATAAGAACCTTTCTGGTTTGAACTATTGTCATAATCCCCCTCCCTTCACAGCATTGAAGACATTACTTTACAAAACATCTTACTAGTTCGCTACAATTTCCCAAGCTTTTGATGTAGGTTTCAAGAATATCTCTGAACTATATATAGTCAAATGGAAGAATTTATCTGAAACTAAAACCTACTAATTTGATTTTAGTTAAAATTAATATTTTATGTAAGCTTGATCTGGTTGTACAGCTCACTCTGTATCAATTTAAGTACATATTTAGGACTAATCGGTAGTAGATAAGTTGTATTTGGTAGTGTTTGCCATCTCCTCTTTGTTTTTCCCCACCCACTTTTGACACAAGCATTCAACTTAGCCCACGTATCCTCATACTAAACACCCATATTAGCTGAAAGCTTTATCATAATTCACCTTTTACTTTTTACACAAAGATGGCTTTGACAGCTTTCTGTGTATCTCATTCTTCTAATATTTTATTCATATGGTGCTTGACTACATTTATATTCAGGTTTTTGAGAAAACTGCTCACTGTGGATTTGCCTCGATTATTTGTCCGCCCAAAGAAGATTGTTCTGGATTTCCAAAATGGGAAAGCAGTTGGCCCTGTTGCAAATGATTTGAAATCAGGAGAAATTCAAGAAGAGAAGAACAAGGATTTTGTTGGAGAACTATCTGTGACTCTTGTAGATGCCAGGAAACTGTTTTATGTTTTTTATGGTAAGAACCATTTTTCATTTGAGTGCTGAGAAGATTTATTTTTCCGATTTGAAGGGGAAATGATTACTTTCTATATGTTTTTACTTTTGACTTCCTATGATGTATCTTAAATGTTCTATTTTCATGCTTAGTAGGCCTGGGTCAACATTTGGTTTAAGCTGCTGTGAGCAGTGGAAAAATGTCCGCTCTGTCACTGACTGCTTATTATGTGTTAGAGCTTTTCTTTAATTACTGAATCAGACACTTCTAACACAACACGTCTGCAACCCTCTCTGTTTTGAAAATTTTTCAAAAGTGACTAGGCTGTTTAAGGTTATGAATTTTCCATTTAACCCTTGACTTAATGGAAAGTACAGTTATCTGTGCATGTAAATCTTATGTTGCTCGAGCTCAGGCATGGGTGTTGTCTACGATAAGGATCTTAGTATCCTACTCTTCAAAATATTGGTAATTTGAGATGCTGAGATATGAGCCTGAAATAGGTTATGGGTACTAAACACAGTTGTCTAAAAATTAGGGATGTAGGCTGAGGGTTCTATACTTTCCGGTGTCCTTGAAGAGCTAAGTTTGTAACAGTTGTGCAACACTTTACAGGTTGCTCAAAATGTGGATGGAAGCTTGTATAAATATGTGTGTGTGTGTATGGCCATACCTTTTTTAGTTTGCTTCTGCTTAGCCATGACTTGTGCTATAGAAATAATAAAGAGAAGCAAAGGGGTAAAAGACAAATTGTGACCATCTGTTTTTTGTGTATTGTGTGTGTATCCATTGCCATGCTGATCTTAGCTAGCCTGACCCTGTATTTTGTAGCAAGAATGGGAAGTTGGAGGATAGCACCGAAGACTGCCTTAATGAACTTCAGCATGTCATTATTGTACTTAAGCTGGTCACTGCCTTTTAAGACTGTCAATGTGCCCCACTGAATTCTTTTAGGATTTGTTTATTTACCTCTTTCTCTCTTCTCTTGCTTTGCAATGTCTTTCTCTTGAAACACAAGGTCCCTCTTTTTGAATCTTTCTTTTTACCTACCTTTGGAACACAACCAGAATAATGTCCCAAACTTTCTCTCAAGGTTCAGTTCATAATCCACCCTTTACTTGTGTTGCTTAGCGACATTGGTAAAACAGAGTAAATTACTTGTCATTGTTGCCTAACATGCAATTTAAGTATGAACTACAGAGAGGTAAATTACTTGTCATTGTTGCCTAACATGCAATTTGAGATAGGGCATAACTCATGAGGATGAAATACATAGGTTTTCTGATACTTATATGAATATCTTAGTAGAATCCTTTATGTGAATGTATATCTTCACTTTCATTCACTGTGTTCATTACGCTCTTCTTTTGTCAGGCAAAACTGATCCATATGTTACTCTAAGCCTGGGGGATCAAGTTATACGCAGTAAAAGGAACAGTCAAACCACTATTATTGGGCCTCCTGGTGAGCCAATTTGGAATCAGGTATAGCCTCTTTTTTATTGGGAATACTATCATCTATAATAAAACTTCCAAACTGGATGAACAAAATATTTTAAGCCGTAAGATTTCTTTAATTGATAATTGTTTTGGCATTTTGGCAGGATTTTCATTTACTTGTGGCAAACCATAGAAAAGAAAAACTATGCATCCAAGTGAAAGACTCCCTTGGGTTCTTGGATTTGACAATTGGTACAGGAGAGGTGAGTTTTTTATTTGTAAAAGCAACTTATATAATTGTACAATATATGCTGAAAATCATCTTTTCATATGGGAATTGTTACCTAGCTTTGAGATTTGATGCTTACATACAATAGTTGCCTTTATAATTTTTAAAGATTAGATAGTACTCACATGCGTGTGTGTTCTTAGAAAAGGGCAAAGATTGGTCGAGATGAGAGACTCGCCGGCAGCTATGTGCAGTAACGCAAGGCTAGCTAGTTGTTCAAGGCACTTATTGACCCATAGGCAAGATGATCTGTCTTTTACATGCTAGTTGCCACCTATTTGTTCAGATGAGCAGCAGTATTTTTTCTGTTTTAGACTTGCTGTATTTCATAACATACAGACTATTCTAGGTAGAGCTTTAGATTGTATGAATATGGTGATGAAGACCGGTGCCTTGCCTAGGAAGGTTGATGGTCAATAGGGTATATATCCATGTCTTGCTGCTTCTGCTACCTGTTTGATTGAGTTCAAATATGGATGAATCCATGATAAAATTTTGCTTTATTTGAGGACTAATCGATGATAGATTGAAATGCTTTTCAGTCAATGGTTTTCCCGTTTCTATGAATATGTTCATCTGATGCATCAATACTTTTCAGGTTGATCTTGGGACTCTCAAGGACACTGTTCCATCGGATCAGATTGTTGTCTTGCAAGGAGCTTGGGGAGTGTTTGGAAAGAGATCTGCCGGAGAAATATTACTTCGGTTAACGTATAAAGCTTATGTTGAGGATGAAGAAGATGACACAACTGCGGGTGGATCTGTTGATACGGATGCTTCAGATGATGAATTATCTGATTCTGATGAACCAAATGTGACAAATGTGCAGGGTGTAAAGCAATTTACAGATGAAACAGACAAGGAGTCCTTTATGGATGTTCTAGCAGCTTTGATTGTTAGTGAGGAATTTCAAGGCATAGTATCGTCCGAACCTGGGAGCAAATCTTTTGATGACATATCAAGAAAAGGATCTCTGAAAACAAGATTTAGTGGTGTTAATGGGGAATCTTTGCCATCAGATTCTGATAAGGGTTCTGAATCATCTGGAGGTGTGACACTTAAATCTCTGTATCTAACATTAAGTTTCAATCGTGTATATTTGAATGCACTCAATAATTTATCTTCTGCAGGATCAATCTTATTATGGTTTGCCGTGATTACAAGTATATCAGTGTTAATTGCACTCAGTATCGGTGGCTCGAGTTTCTTCAACCCTTGATATCACGTGATGGGCTAGCTAAGATTTAGTCCTTCTGCTTGATCAAGTAATTATTATCTTTCGAATATGATTACAGTTGCCCGCAGTTGCATTTTCATATATTTTTACATCTCATTGGAATTGCCACTGGCTGCTAATTCATTAAACTGTATATTGGCAGGTTTAAAGCCAGCCATCATTTTGCAAATCCGATAATGGCTTGGAAGGAGACCTGGAGTTCTCATTCCGGTACTATACACTTACCAGCATGCATAGTCGTGTTTGTTAGCAGAGTGTTCGATTGGCGGCAGGCAAAATTTTGGGTTTTATGATGTTGAAAGTACAAGCCATAACAGATCAGCTATATATACATGTCATGATTTGGGTCATGAGATTAGAGAAGAGAGTGAAAAATTATGACCCTATTCTTTTCGTAACCAAGGATAGAAGGCAGTGAAACCTTGATCTGAGTCGAACAACTTGGGCTTAAGTTATTTTTTTGCCTCTAAAATGCAGAACCAGGCAGTGTCATGAAGGTTGATATTGTACCTGGTTATTTTCAAGCATGCATCCGTATGTATTGTGCATTAGTTTCTGACGATTTTTTTCAGTTGCATTTACATGGCAGTAATTAAATTTCTTTTGATGCAAATCATAACCAAATTATTTGTTGTGGAGTTTTGAGGGGTGGCAGTGTTTGCAACATCAAAGCATTTGTTCACTACTACAATTGAACTTCCACTCTTTTTATATGTTAAAAGAAATAGAAAACACATGGATCATTTCATTCTTAAACTATAATTTCCGCCAGTTATAATAAGAAAAAGGTACAAGGAAGATAGGTATTGGCATATGGCATTCCTGTGGTTGTATGAACAAAATATGATTTTGTATATAATTTCTAAGTATTATCTATACCGGATTTAACCCAACAAAATGAAGATGATGAGGCAGTATTTCCTTGGTTATGCCAAGAGATAGCCGTCCAAGAAGATGGCCATTGTTTGCTGCTAGACACCACCGTGGTTGTTGCGGCACCTATTTGTTTGATTTCGGGTGAATTCAGTAAGTCCCACATCACCTGTACGTCTTCATATCCACACATCTTTACATCATCTTGAAGCTTTAACAAACCATTTCCACTACAGGTTTCACCATCTTTCCCACCTACTCATTTTTATTTCACCAGTTTATTCAAAAACCAAGAATCAAATTCCAAGTAAAAAACAAAAAAACAAAAAAGGGATTGAGATTGATGATCATGGAGTATGGAACTAAACTGACCTTTGACAGTGGGTTTATGGGGTTTAAGCCTGTCGGAGACAGACACCCAGACCCTCCTCACCTTCCGCCATAAGTGCATGGTATTTTGAGCTCCTAATGAACTTTGGGTCAAGCTCCACTGGATTGATTTCAAGTCTGAAATGCTGAAAATTTTGAATAAGTAGGCAAAATAGCGGCCGCCCAGCACCGAAATCCATTAACACGTTTCTTGATGGCCGAGCCAAACGTCTCATATTGCTTCAATCCACCAGTCTGATTTTCGTTTGTGCCGCTTCCCCTCAGTTACTCTGTTTTTGGCTGTTTCTTCATTTCACATTAAAAGAAGATTGCTTTTCACAATTCTTTTTTCTTTTCATTTTTGGATATAAAATTTTGTTTTCGTAGTGACGACATGATTCATGAAACTGCTGACATTCATGCATTCATATTTTCTTTTTTCACGATGACGCCAACTGCTTTGTTTATCTGCCTACCGTTTCATATTGTAAGATTGAAGGAAGCATTTATTTGTGTATTTATTAGAATATAAGTTCTTCCTGAACTTAAAATTTATTCAATAATTTTAAAAATTTCTTCTCTTTTTCTTCATGTCTTTCCTTCTTCTCTTTTGCCAACTAACGGTATCAATCTTTGGTTGGCTACCATTCTCCCTCTTTCCTACCAACTTCTCTTTCTTTCTTCTTATTGACTCTATAAGCTTTCTTTCCTTCCTGTCTATAAATCTACTGTCTGTCGTGATTGAAACTCTATCAGCCACAAACAGTTTAGAAAATGAATAGTTCTTCCTTCTTAATTTTTTTTTATTTTAAGAATATTTTAGAATAATAAATGATAAATTAAAATCGCCTATCCGATTAATTACAAACACTTTTTGATAAATGTTTGTTGTCGCAGTGGGTAGTGTGAACCAAAATCCTATTAATAGGTAAGAACACATTCCAACTTAGAGGTGAGCATGGGCTGGGTCGAGCTCGACTAATAATTTAGGCTCATTTGTTAGGCCCAGGCCTGCCCAAAAAATGAGCCAAAATTTTTGTCCAAGCCCGTCCCGGTTAAAAATGCTAAAACTCGGGTCTGACTCGGCCCGTCCATATTAATTTTTATATTATTTTTATATAATTTAAATATATATATAATACATCAAAAATACTAAAAATATCAAAATAAATATTTTCCAACAAATTGAAAATAAAATTTAAAAAATATGTATACTTAAATAACACTAAGATAGATGCAACTTAACAAGGAAATGTCTCTAAAATAATAACAAAATTAACAAATGTCTTTAAAATAGTAACAAAATTAACAATAAAACAAGTTTTATACAATATCCAAACAAAAACAACAAAATAGTAGCAAGATAATAATAAAATAGTAGCAAAATAGGGAGAAAATAACAAGAAAATAATATTTAAAAAATTAATTTTTTTTGTCCTTTAGAGGGCCAAAAAATGCCTTACCCGAGGCTCGACCCGTTTTTTAAACGGGCTTTATTTTTTTGTCAAAACTCATTTTTCGGGCCTATATTTTTGCCCAAACTCTCTCATATTTCGGGCGAGTCTTCAGGCCAGGCCAGGTGGCTTGACCCATGCTCACCTCTATTCCAACTAATTCCTAGAAAATATAAATTTGTTTCAAATTTGAACTAGTAACTAATCCCAACATTGAAGTATTGAACTCATATAAGCAAAAAGTTTCAAATATCCTTCATCATGAGACATATAATTGTCACTATAAATAAGAACAAAAATTTCAATAGTAGTGATTAAAATTGACATAATAGAGGTAAGTGAATCAATAAAGTAGCCAAACTCAAAAGAAAAATCATTATTGATGGTTTAAGACCATACATATTGATAGATAGAACTTCCATTTATTTGCTGAATAGACAAATCGACCAAAAGATTCATAACTATACTTAACAATAAAATATTGGGAAAAGCCTACATAAGACGAAGATTTTTTGTTGCCATTGGAAAAAGTAAGAGTCCCATTCTTATTTGAGTGCTTTCTTATTCCGACTTCCCCAGAGCCTCCGGTAGCATAGCCGAGACCACAAGGGGTTCTCTATCATTGCGGGGATCGAGTGAAAGAAGTTTTGAGAATTCAAGAGAAGATCAGGGGAAGACGAGCAATTTATCATTACGATAGGTGTCATCAATTGGAAGTGCAGTGATGTATGCAGCTGAGACATCCTAACAGATCGGTAGACTTGAACCTTGTTCCTGCATGACCCGATCAATTCAATCAGGCACTCGCCATCTATTTTCATTGTTAAACTCTTTGACAACACGAAAATTTTTTGTTTGTTTTCTATTGTTTGATAAGTCTTTACTTGAAGTTTTTGTTTGCTCTTTTAGCATTTTTTTTAATCTTGCTTATCTATGTACCCTTGTTTTTGCAAGTTTTAAGGATGGTTTTGTTGTTGTCCTCTCTAGTTTGATGAATGCTCAATTCTTTTAGCTATTTTTGCTTGCCGTTTTGGACCATTCAGAGCTGATTTCCTTATTGTATTAGGTGATTGCAATTACTTCAGATGTGACATGCTTGAGTTGTGACAACCAATTGTCAATGTGTCATACTGTTCTATTGATGTTGAAGATGAAGTCTTTATTGTGTTGGGGAGCTTGTCTTTCTCGAATCGTATGGTCCCATTCATAGAATGAATTAATGAATTTCACTTCTTTTAAAAAATTATTCAATAATTTTATTTTATTTTTTTAATTAAGGCATCCACCCAAGCAATAGTGACTAATCTCTTGCCATGAATACTTTTCGAAAAGGTAACCAACTAGCTATGAAGTCTTTTACATTTATAAAGTCTTTAATCTTATACCTTTCAATACTTTTTTCAAAGTGTAAATAAATATAAATATTAACAAAATGTCAAAAGATAATTCTGTATGAGATTATTTGATTGCTAAAATAGCTCTTCCTCATTTCTTTTTATTTAAAAAAACAATGAAAAAGTTGAAACCGATAATTTTTTGCTATCAAATACTAATCCATATTCACTATTCTTTGATAGAGAAAGGAGACATTGCAAACAGGTGAATAAAGTGCATTAGAAGAAGGCAGAAAGGAAGACTGAAACAAATTCGGTAACATTTAACTCAACGATAGACGATGGCTTTGAAGGTGAAGAAAGGTAAATGTGGCTAACAATAAGGTTTAAGAAAGAAAAAAACAAGTTGAGAATTTTAGTAAGAGATTTAAGAGTCAGAATGTCAAAATGACAAAAAATCTTTCACTAGTTGTGAGAAACTTCTTTTTATAGTATTTCAAAAATAAGAGTTTCAAAGCTAGCAATTAATGAGAACAATAACTAATATTTTTCAGTTACAAAGTCATTAATAATTCTTTTTATTATGAAATAGTTTTGTAGGTGATGGTGAATAGTGAATAAGAATACACTATATTTCGAAAAGAATGGAGAAACACTATGTTACAAAAAAAGATTATGAGGAAAACCTCTTAACTGCCTCCATATTTAATTCATTAAGCCAAACTCTTTGGAAAAACTCAAGAGTGAAAATAATCTAAAAACTCTGTCATATTCCGATATTATTTCCACTTCGTTTAGTTCAGTGAAGTAATATAATGGGAAACATATTTCACGAAACATCTCTTGAAGTGCAAGATGAGGGTTGTTTCTAAATAAGAGTTCTTCCAACTTATTCCAACGTGAGTTATGTAGAGCCCAATTTTAGCCTGGGCCCATATATTAAATAAAAATAAACAGCTCAATAATAGCCCAAAAACCCTAATGCAAAGCCCAAATACAGCCTAAAATCAGCCCAAAATCAGAAAATGAAAAAACCCTAGGCCTCTGTCACTGTTGCCACCGCCCATCTATCCTGCAAAAAGGGGCAGACACGCAACAGAAGAGCAACCAAACAAGCTATAAAAGGCCATGTAAACATTGATTTTTCGGGGTCAAAAAAAGTGTAATGAAAAAACAAATCTATTGAATACAAGGCAAAAGATCAATTTTAAAACCTCTAAAAGGTGATTTCTTTTGGATATTTTTATTTTTCTATTCCTTTTTTTTTTTCATTTTTATACACAAAAAATCTAAAAAGGAAAGGGAAAGAAGAATTGACCGGAGTTGTTCCGCGCCCTCATCGTCGGAAACTCTTCCTCTGCCGTTGAGATTCGTCGAAGGAGAGGTTAAAAAGTTCTCCTCTTTTGACCTTTCGGGCCAGGAAGGCCTTGCTTTCGTACTCGTCTTTAAAAGGGCAAAAAAGGGGCCTGATTTTTATTGTCCAGCCACTGGCCACGGCGGTGGCGTGACGGACGACGGGGAAGCCCATAGGTTGGACATGGGGGAGGTTATGAGAGGAGAGTTTTTTTTTTTGATAAAAGGCTGAAAATGAGTTTTTTTTTTTTTAAAAAATAGGCTTTTATAAAACATCAAAACGACGCCGTTCTATTTGGCCTCCCCAGGCGCCAAAACGACGTCGTTTTGGGAAGGTCGACCCGAACCCGACCCGTGCAAAGGGGAGGATCCATATGTTTCTGTCTTTGGGACTATTTGCGCTGTGAGTCCCTCTGCTTTTGTTGCGCTTTTCAATTAAATCCTGTTCTGTTTTCTTTGTTTTTGATTTGGCTCCAAAGCTTTGTTTTGATACATTTTAGTCCTTTACTTTATTTTCGTTCCGATTTTCACTCAAAATTTTGCTTAAAATTTCAATTAAACCCTTTGTTATTATTATCACGATTATCATTATTATTCTGTATTTTTATTTATATTTATTTATTTATGCATCTGGTTATTATTTATTTTGACTCAAAATTATTGTTATCTTCTTATATAGTTTATTTTATTCATTTATATTTTTATATTTCGCTTCCTTTTATTTTTATTATTATTTATTCACATACTTATTTATCACCCTTGTATTATCATTGTCTTTATTTTTATTTTTATTTTTATTTGTTTTTCTTTTATTCATTTGCTTATTTCCTTTTTATTTAATTTATTTACCCTTTTTCTTAATAAGCCTGTTCATTATTTATTCATCTTATCGTTTTTTTAATTTTGCTCTTATTATTGTTATTCACAGTATTGCACCTTATATTGTTCTATTATGCGTATTAGTACCATGATTTGTTTTTACATTTTATTACAAATTCGAGTAACCATTAATCTTTACCCAATACATAAAAATTTTTAAATAAGCGATATTTCATATTTTGAGATTCGAAAAATTGTTCCCTAACTTACGAGGTTTCGATTTTATCGATAAATCCGAGTAAACGAACGTTTTTTTAAAGCATGAATTTTAAATAATCTCGGGAATTAAGGAAAGATTGTGTTCTAACTTACGGAACAGGATTTCTTCCTAAAACCGAGATAATCGAATATCTTTTAAAATAAATAAATTTTTTTGGCGTTTATTCTCGTAGCGGGAATTTAAGACATTGTGTCCTAACTTACGGGACGTAATTCTTTTTCTCGATTAATGTGAAGTATGCCTTTTTCCAAAAAAAATTCAATTAAGCGATATTTTAACAAAGGATTGTATTTTTAAATCTATTCAAAATTCTCAATTTTTGACACTAAGACATTAATTAATCAATTAGGTACCAATTTTTGGGTGTTACGAGGGTGCTAATCCTTCCTCGTGCATAACCGACTCCCGAACCCGTTTTTTCTGAATTTCGTAGGTCAAAATCGTTGTTTTAATAAATCAAACCATTTATTAAAAACAGCCATTTTACGAGGTGACCCGATCACACCTCATCAAAAAAAGATTGGTGGCGACTTCTAATTTTTTTTTGTTTTGTTTTTAAAATTAAAGTCGACCTCGTTTTTTCAAAAAAAAAAAGGTTTCGACAGCTTGACAACTCTACTGGGGACGCAAAATAAGAGAGTCAAGTCACGAGTTGATTGCTTTTTGTCTTTTTGTCGAAAATTGAAAACTTGACTTAAATTTATGATCCTTTCGTTGCATTCCATCCGTTTTATTATGATCATCATTTGGTTTATAATTGCTTTACTGGTTTGAGTTTTTTGATATCTTTCTGCACATTGCATTGCATAATCGGTCGATTTTACCCTTTAAGTGGGAGTGAAAAACTATTCTTTCGTGAGGTTTTCACATCCGTATAGGATAGTAGATCGTTTTCAGGATACATCTGTACCTATGTCTTCGTGAGATTTTCATCTCCGTATAGCCATAGGGAAATGTCTTCCCCTGAACTGAACTCGGTCCATATGAGCCTATAATGGGTGAGGATCGAGGAATCTACCGGTTCAGGTACCTTTACTCTAGAACCAAACCCCATATAGCGAGCCTTAAGAGCCCACCTTAGGTAGAGCCATGCTAAACCCTAGTGGTTACCCGAGTAGGTACTTTATTATTCCTTGCTTACTTTAAACTGTGTATGAAGTACTGACTTGCTTTATTTTTACTTTGATTGTAATTGCATAGCATTCTCATCACAAAAAAGGTGTTGATTCACATTCGATTCCTAAATAGATAACTTATCATGGAAAAAGGGGTTTCTTGATAAAGTGGAGGATAACGCGGCCGTCCAAATTTGGGTCGAGACAACACAACAAGGGAAATGTGATAGTCTTACAGAAGGGTACGTATCGGAGTTGTGGGATTTCACTCGAATTAGCGTAACCAAAAATAATCTTCAAGAGATGAAAAAAATATGGGATCAGTGGGATGATGAGATCAAGCAGCTATTCTACTGCAATTATGGTGGTTTGCCCTATCTACTAGACATCAAAGTGGACAAACACATATTCCGAGCTCTCGTCCAGTTTTAGAACCCTGTTTATAGCTGTTTTACTTTTGGAAATGTGGATTTGGTACCTATTGTGGAAGAGCACACAGCCTTGCTCCGTTGCCCGAAGATTCAAATTGACAAGGCTTACTCCAGAGCTGCCAACGTCCCAACGTTCTTAAAAAAGCTGATGAACATCACGGAAATGAGCCACCAACCTTATCTTCTTGAAGTTGTAGTGGAACAGATTGAAGCCACCAACCTTATCTTCCTGAAGTTGCAGCGGAGCAGAATAAAGACATCAAATCTTATTTCCCTAACGTTGCAGTGGAACAGATTAAAGTTACAAATTATGGCGAATCTTATCTTCCTGAAGTTGCAGTGGAGCAGATTAAAGCCACCAGCCTTATCTCCCTGAAGTTGCAGCGGAGCAGACTAAAGACAGCGGATCTTATTTCCCTAACGTTGCAGTGGAACAAATTAAAGCTACAAATTATGGTGGATCTTATCTTCCTGAAGTTGCAGTGGAGTAAATTAAAGCCACCAGCCTTATCTCCCTGAAGTTGCAGCGGAGCAAACTGAAGACAACGAATCTTATTTCCCCAGCATTGCAGTGGAACATATTAAAGTTACAAATTATGGCAGATCTTATCTTCCTGAAGTTGCAGTGGAGCAGATTGAAGCCACCAGCCTTTTCTCCCTGAAATTGCACGGAGTAGAATAAATACATCAAATCTTATTTCCCTGATGTTGCAGTGGAACAGATTAAAGCTACAAATTATGGCGAATCTTATCTTCCTGAAGTTGCAGTGGAGCAGATTGAAGCCACCAGCCTTTTCTCCCTGAAGTTGCAGCGGAGTAGAATAAATACATCAAATCTTATTTCCCTGACGTTGCAGTGGAACAGATTAAAGTTACAAATTATGGCGGATCTTATTTTCCTGAAGTTGCAGTGGAGCAGATTGAAACCACCAGCCTTATCTCCCTAAAGTTGCAGCGGAGTAGAATGAATACATCGAATCTTATTTCCCTGACGTTGCAGTGGAACAGATTAAAGCTACAAATTTTGGTGAATCTTATCTTCCTGAAGTTGTAGTGGAATAGATTGAAGCCACCAGCCTTATCTCCCTGAAGTTGCAGCGAAGCAGAATAAAGACATCAAATCTTATTTCCCTGACATTGCACTGGAACAGATTAAAGCTACAAATTATGGCGAATCTTATCTTCCTGAAGTTGCAGTGGAGCAGATTAAAGCCACCAGTCTTATCTCCCTGAAGTTGTAGCGGAGCAGACTGAAGACAGTGAATCTTATTTCCCTGACGTTGCAGTGGAACAGATTAAAGCTACAAATTATGGCGGATCTTATCTTCCTGAAGTTGCAGTGGAGCAAATTGAAGCCACTAGCCTTATCTCCCTGAAGTTGCAACGGAGCAAACTGAAGACAACGAATCTTATTTCCCCAGCGTTGCAGTGGAACATATTAAAGTTACAAATTATGGCAGATCTTATCTTCCTGAAGTTGCAGTGGAGCAGATTGAAGCCACCAGCCTTTTCTCCCTGAAGTTGCAGCGGAGTAAAATAAATACATCAAATCTTATTTCCCTGACGTTGCAATGGAATAGATTAAAGCTACAAATTATGGCGAATCTTATCTTCCTGAAGTTGCAGTGGAGTAGATTGAAGCCACCAGCCTTATCTCCCTGAAGTTGCAGTGGAGTAGAATGAAGACATCGAATCTTATTTCCTTAACATTGCAGTGGAACAGATTAAAGCTACAAATTATGGCGAATCTTATCTTTCTGAAGTTGAATTGGAGGAGATCGAAGCCACCAGCCTTATCCCCGTGAAGTTGCAGCAGAGCAGACTGAATACAGTGAATCTTATTTCCCTAGCGTTGCAGTAGAGCAGATTAAAGCCACCAACCTTATCTCCTTGAAGTTGCAGCAGATTAGACTGAAGACAATGAATCTTATTTCCCTGGCGTTGCAGTGGAACATATTAAAGTTACAAATTATGGCGGATCTTATATTCCTGAAGTTGTAGTAGAGCAGATTGAAGCCACCAGCCTTATCTCCCTGAAGTTGCAGCAGAGCAGACTGAATACAGCAAATTTTATTTCTCTGGTGTTACAGTGGAACAGATTAAAACTACAAATTATTGCAGATCTTATCTTTCTGAAGTTGCAGTGGAGCATATTGAAGCCATCAGCCTTATCTCCCTGAAGTTACAGAGGAGCAGAATGAAGACATCGAATCTTATTTCTCTAACGTTGCAGTGGAACAGATTAAAGCTACAAATTATGACGAATCTTATCTTCCTGAAGTTGCAGTGGAGCAGATTGAAGCCACCAGCCTTATCTCCATGAAGTTGCAGTGGAGCAGACTGAAGATAGCGGATCTTATTTCTTTGAAGTTGCAGTGGAACAGATTGAAGCTACAAGTTGCGAGTCTTATCTTCCTAGAGTTGCAGTAGGAGCAGACTGAAGATAGCGGATCTTATTTCTCTGAAGTTGCAATGGAGCAGATTGAAGCTACAAGTTGCGAGTCTTATCTCTCTGAAGTTGCAGTAGGAGAAGACTAAAGACAGCGGATCTTATTTCCCTGAAGTTGCAGTGGAATAAATTGAAGCTACAAGTTGCGAGTCTTATCTCTCTGAAGTTGCAGTAGGAGCAGATTGAAGATAATAGATTTTATTTCCCTGAAGTTGCAATGGAATAGATTGAAGCTACAAGTCTTATCTCCTTGAAGTTGCGGTGGAGCGGATCAAAGCAACAAGATGCAGTGGACTAGAATGAAGGTACTTGAAAAGAGAAGCACCAAAAGAAGTCGAGACTCGGCAAGACCGGGCAAAATTGGTCTGTTTTAAAAGTCTTTGCTCTATTCTCATTACACGATAACAAGCAAAGAGGGGCAGCTGTAGAGCCCAATTTTAGCCCGGGCCTATATATTAAATAAAAATAAACAGCTCAATAATAGCCCCCAAACCCTAATACAAAGCCCAAATATTAACAGCCCAAATGCAACCCAAAATCAAAAAATGAAAAAACCCTAGTGCCGCCCCTAGCCCTAGGCCTCTGTCACAGTCGCCACCACCAATCTCTCCTGCAAAAAGGGGCAGGCACGCAACAGAAGAGCAAACATTTTGTAACTAGGCTATAAAAGGCCATGTAAACATTAAATTTTCGGGGTCGAAAAAAGTGTAATGAAAAAACAAATCTATTGAATACAAGGCAAAAGATCAATTTTAAAACTTCTAAAAGGTGATTTCTTTTGGATAGTTTTATTTTTCTATTCATTTTTTCATTTTTATACACGAAAAATCTAAAAAGGCAAGGGAGGGAAGAACTGACCGGAGTTGTTTCGCGCCCTCATTGTCAGAAACTCTTCCTCCGCTGTTGAGATCCGCCGAAGGAGAGGTTAAAAAGTTCTCCTCTTTCGACCTTTCGGGCTAGGAAGCCTTTGCTTTCGTACTCGCCTTTAAAATGGCAAAAAAGGGGCTTGATTTTTATTATCCGGCACTGGCCACGGCAGCGGCGCGAGGGACGACAAGGAAGCCCGTAGGCAGGACATGGGGGAGGTTATGAGAGAAGAGTTTTCTTCTTCTTTTTTTTTTTGGATAAAAGGCTGAAAATGATTTTTTTTTTAAAAAAAATTGGGCTTTTATAAAACATAAAAACGGCGTCGTTCCATTTAGCCTGCTCAGGCGCCAAAATGGCGTCGTTTTGGGGAGGTCGACCCGTGCAAAGGGGAGGATCCGCATGTTTCTGCCTTTGGGACTATTTGCGCTGCGAGTTCCTCCGCTTTTGTTGCGCTTTGCGATTAGATCCTGTTCCATTTTCTTTGTTTTTTATTTGGCTCCAAAGCTTTGTTTTGATACATTTTAGTCCTTTACTTTATTTTCGTTCCGATTTTCAATCAAAATTTTGCTTAAAATTTCAATTAAACCCTTTGTTATTATGATCACGATTATCATTATTATTTTGTATTTTTATTTATATTTATTTATTTATGCATCTGGTTATTATTTATTTTGACTCAAAATTATTGTTATCTTCTTATATAGTTTATTTTATTCCTTTATATTTTTATATTTCGCTTCCTTTTATTTTTATTTATTTTTTTAGTTTATTTTTATTATTGTTTATTCACATATTTATTTATCACCCTTGTATTATCACTGTCTTTATTATTATTATTATTATTATTATTATTATTTGTTTTTCTTTTATTCATTTGCTTATTTCCTTTTTATTTAAACATTTTATTAGTTGTTTTTGTTTATTTAGCCTTTTTCTTAATAAGCCTGTTCATTATTTATTTATCTTATCATTTTTTAATTATGCTCTTATTATTGTTATTCACAGTATTGCACCTTATATTGTTCTATTACGTGTATTAGTACCATGATTTGTTTTTACATTTTATTACAAATTCGAGTAACCATTAATATTTACCCAATTCATAAAATTTTTTAAATAAGCGATATTTCGTATTTTGAGATTTGAAAATTGATCCCTAACTTACGGGGTTTCGATTTTCTCGATAAATCCGAGTAAACGAACGTTTTTTTAAAGCATGAATTTTAAATAATCTCGAAAATTAAGGAAAGATTGTGTTCTAACTTACAGAACATGATTTCTTCCTAAAACCGAGATAATCGAATATATTTTAAAATAAATAAATTTTTTGGCGTTTATTCTCGTAGCAGTAATTTAAGACATTGTGTCCTAACTTACGGGACATAATTTTTTTCTCGATTAACGTGAAATATGCCATTTTCCAAAAAAAAAGTTTCAACTAAGCGATATTTTAACGAAGGATCGTATTTTTCAAAATTCTCAATTTTTGACACTAAGACATTAATAAATCAACTAGGTACCAATTTTTGGGCGTTACGAGGGTGCTAATCCTTCCTCATGAATAAACTAACTCCCGAACTTGTTTTTCTGAATTTCGTAGGCCAAAATCGTTATTTTAATAAATCAAACCGCTTATTAAAAACAACTGTAATTGGCCAATATTGGCCTGGCCCGATTGACCTATTTAAACAAAAGACCAAATCAACAAAAATAAAACATTGTAAAGTCCATTAATAAAAACAGTCCAAATTACAAAAAATGAGCCCAAATAAACAAACCTAAGTCAGCCTACCCAATTGCCCTAAACCTAAACCCCGAAATAGGCCTAAAAACCCAATCCCGAAACTGGCCCGAATGGCCCAAATAGTTTTGGTAAATAGAAACCCTAAGGGTTCCAGGGGCGGTCTCGCGCCGCACGCGTGCTTTCACGCACATCACCACGCGCCTCCGTACCCCCAGCAGACCATCGTACAGCTCGCGTCAAATGCCACGTCGCCTCCGTACTTGCAAATCAGACCACGACAATAGCAGAAACAGAATAGAAAAAGAATAAAACAGCAAAAAACTTTGTATTTCTATTTTTTTAATCGGCTATAAAAGGAGCCAAACCAAACCGTTGTTTTTTTTTTACGAACACTGATTGATATATACAGAATATATACAAAGAAATCAGAAAGTTTTCTGAAAGGTGATTTTCGGCTTTCAATACTCTTTTTCTTTCGTTTTTTTTGTTCTTTTAAGATTTTTGTTTTGTTTGTTCGTGTAAAAATCTAAAAAGGAAGGGGTTTACCTTCTAAAGTTGAATCGATGGTCTGCCTTCTTCGTCGAAATCGAAGCAAAGGTGGTCATCGAGGTTAAGAGCAGGTCTGGTTTGAAAGAGATCAGTTGATCGGACCTGAGTGGACCACTAATCGCCGATTGCCGCGGCGTTGTAGTGGCCAAAAGGGAGATTTGTTTCTGCGACTGAGGGAGAAAGCAAGGAGGGACTAGGGTTTCGATTAGAATAGGGGTTAATTTGCCTTTAAACTCAGTTTTAAAGCATTACAAGAACGGCGTCGTTTAGGCTCATATCATTAGCCTCAAAACGAAGCCGTGTGAAGCCGACCCGACTTGACCCGATCCAGCAACCATAGAATCCGCGTGTTTTTGCGGTGATGGGTTATTTGTGTATTTAGTCCCTTTTTGTTGTACTATTTTCCGATTAAACTGATTATACATTTCTGTTGTTTCTTAATTGACCCCTACAATTTGTTCATCATTTCAAATTGGTCCTGTCAATGTGTTGCATTTTGAATATCAGAATATTTGCTAGTTTAATCCCTTAATGTTTATATACAATTTTAATCGATCTTGATTTTGGTTTAAATGATTTTATTTATTTATAAAGTAGCCCTTTAACTTTATTTTTACTTGATTAAGTACTTTCTTAGCTTTTGTTTATAATCTTTGCAACTTTTTCTTTTTTGTATTAAATATATTCATTATCTATTTTTAAAGTTGTTTTTAATAAATTATTTTGAATCATTTTATTGATTTTACAATGCTTTAAGTTTTTTTTAACTTCCATTTGTATATATATTTTATTTATTTATCATATAAATGTTTGATTTCAAAATTTCCTATTTCTTTGTTTTAATAATTTGCATAATTTTTAACTTTAATACTCTTACATACTATTATTTTATATATATACATACATAATTTATATTAAAATTATCTCATTTTATGTATATATTATTAATTTCATATTTTTTTATGTATGTATTTTCTCTTAAATATATATGTATATATTTTATTTTTAAATCTACATATAATTTTTCTTTTAAAGATCTTATTTTGAATTATGTTTTATATGTTTCAAACACTCTTCTATACTATTTTTATATAATACGTTACTTATTAATTTTTTTTTTTTACATTTTAAGTAAGTGTATTTGGTTTTAAATTATCACAAATTATAAATTATTATATTAATTATAGTTTATTTTTTAAAATAATTTCATAAATTGTTAGTTTCAAAATTCACATTCTTTATTTATTTTAAACACATTTGTTAGCTTTCAAAATTTGGTTTTATGTTAGTTTGTCATCATAAACCTTGTATGTAACAGTCCGATTATGACCCTAATCGGAACGGTGGTTTTAGGAACACGAATCCGAGTTAGAAAAATATTTTAATATTTTATTTGATATCTATGTTATATGTTTGAGCATGTGTTAAAATATCGTAGGTTAATTTGTCTGTTTGGGTGATTAATTTTAGAAAAAGGATTAAATTGCATAAGTGGTAAAAATAGCCAATTCTTAAATTAAGTGGCTAAATTGTTTTGTCTTCTTTTGTATGAGTATTTAAGTTGCAAATTACCCTTTTTATAGCATAGTGGACGGCAACTTGGCTTTAATTTTATATTATTATGTTTTTATATGTATAAAATATATGTTAAAGTTACATATTATAATATATGTTAATAATAAAAAAATAAAACATGAAAAGAAAAGCCATCATCTTCATCTTTGGCCGAAACTAAGGAGAAAAGAAAGAAGTTTGAGTTCTCTCTCATATTCGGCCATTTGCAAGCAAAATTAGGTATGATTTAGCTTTAGATTTTTGATGATTTTTATATTTTTGAGATTGTTGCTTACTCTATTATCTAGCCCATGTATTAATTTTTGCATTGGTGATCTTTGTGAGATATGCCATTGATGATATGTTGAGCTTTGTGATGATTTATGGTGTTAAATGAAAGATTTGAGCTAGATGAACATACTTTGTTCTTGAGTTTTTGATGAATTTAGCTAATGAAGGTTAATTTGTGAAAATATTATTTTGGAGGGTTAAATTGTGAAATTTATGAGAAATATGGACTTATATAGTCCCTAGGAAGATTCGGTATAAATTTGGTGTATTTTGTGTTTTGTACAAAAAGGACTAAATTGCAAAAATTGAAAATGTCAGGGGTAAAATTGAATGAAAATATCTTTGATTGAGCTTAAATTGAAATTAATTAGATCAAGAAAAAAAATAGTCGGGGTTGGATCGGGGAAAGGCAAAGTTGAACGAATAGCCGGGAAATCCTAATCCGTTGACTTCCGAGGTAAGTTTTTAAGCAATTGGATGAAATGAGTTTGAATATATATATTAATGTGAATATGAATAATTGAATTAAGCATATGAAAACTCTTATTGCCAAATGTGATATGGAATGGGATGAAATATAGATAAACTAGCCGAATGTAAGGTTGGTAAATATATATATAAATGTATAAGTGTTGATTCATTGAATAATGTGATTATATGAATGAATAAAGAGTAGCTAAATGTGAATATAAAATGAGAGAGATGTTGTTTTGAATAGATGGATGTAAATGTATATGTATACATGTATTTTAGTTGTGCCGAATGAAATGGAATGATATAAGGAAATTGAGTTGTTGTTGGACATTTGAATGTTTGTGTACGTATGTATGAGAATGAAATTATAAGTGTTTGCATAAATAAAGAAAGGTTCGGTTAAAGGGGCACTATGTGTGCGAGCTTAAACACCGAGCACTGTGTGTGCGAAATCGGTGGAACGGCACTATGTGTGCGGAAAATGAGCAATGGCACTAAGTGTGCGGTACATTACCGAAAGATGGCACTATGTGTGTGATTTATCAAGTAACGACACTAAGTGTACGATATGTTACATGAGTTGCACTGTGTGTGTGGATTATCGGACCTCTCAAGGACATGAACCAATGAATGGAGATAACCAAAAGAGACATGTAAGTAAGTGATGCATGGAAATTGAATCACTTGGTGCTAATAAGGTAAGTTGTTCTTGTATACTAAATTATAGAAATGTATGTATTCATTGATCTTTGAGCTTATTCAAAATGGATATAGGGCATGTGAACATTCAGTTTTGGAGATCTAATGAATATGATATTGCTATATGGTAAAATGCTATATGTAATGCTGTTACAAACTCGTTAATGATTAAGTTGAATTGATTAAATTTGTATAATGATTCGTTGTATATCTCCTTTTGCTTATAACTTACTAAGCTATATTAGCTTACCGTACGTGTGTTTGTTTGACTATTGTATAGATCTTGAAGTCTAAGCTCGAGCTTGAGGATCATCGTCAAAGTCGATCACACTATCAACTATCATCGATATTTTGGTATCTTTTTTTGCGAATGAACTTTAAGTCTATGGCATGTATAGGCTAAACTACTTTTCTTTTGATTCAAATGATGTAAATATATGCCTTGCGAAAATGGCTATGTTTCTATGTATGAATATGACTTGTTAATGTTGTGGTTATTTGGTCTTGCTATAAGCTTAATTTGAAGGTTCATTTCATGGTACAAATATATGTGAGTGATATACTTGATTTAATTAGTCTTTTATTTAGTTTAAAGTTAAGAGTAATGATTCATGGTACTTTGCGAAAGTGGCTTGATCTTTTTTTTTTAAACTTGATTTTGTATGTTTTTAATTAAATAATTGAGTGGTTGGTTTGATAATTCGGTTAATGGTATAAGTACATTCGGCCTTGATTTAAATTTTCATGAAGTTGTGGTTATGCTATAATGTGAATGAGAATTTGGTTTCAGTTGTTTATATGTTAAAATATTTATGTTTATAAATATTTATATATGCACATAGGTCAAAATGGTTATTGAAATGATTTAGTCAAGCAAAGACAAATTGGGATGCTATTACCATGCTAGTGTGCTAATGACCGAGGTGTACTTTGATGTCTATTGATCTTATTCGTAAATGATGAATTGCATGATTGAATAATAATATGATTATATGTGAATGAACTTGTAATCAAGTTAGGTATGTTTGTCTTTACTAGATATGATATGTAAGTTTGATCTTATTAATCATTTAGATGCCGCATATAGTTTTTGACTATTAAACTCATGATTTATACTTATATATTTTATAAGGTAATTGGTGTGGCTTTGTGATATGTGCATTGGTTTGTAAATATGATATATGTTTGAAATGAAATTGGATTGAACTCTGAAGCATGATTCACATGTTTAGTTAGCAAAGGTTTATTATATATAATTGCGAATAAGATTTATGTGATCATGTGATTATATGAATGTGTATTCTTCTGGTAATACCTCGTAACCCTAATTCGGCGATGGATACGGGCTAGGGGTGTTACATTGTAGAATTTTTATTGATTGTTAATATGTCTTTTTAACCATGCGGTTATCGTTATTGTATATTTGTGCGTTAAATTATGTCTATAATTACGTTCATTCTTATAATGTTGAGTTTGCATATTACTTCATGCTTAATGTTATGCTTGTGCTACTCGTTATTGTTTTATGTCTGAAATTCTAATGTATTCGAGCCTTTACTAAATATTTCATTTTTATTACGCGTATACCAAATAAAATGCATTTTGAGTCAATTTTAAAATTGCGTATTTCAAAATAAGGCAATATTTGAGTGTTTGGAAATTTGAGGAATCGTGCCCTATCGTGTTGGGTTTCGGTTTTCCGTTTGACCAAATAACCAAATATGCTTTTAAAATTTTGTCTATGTTTTCAAAATAAGGCAATATTTGTGTGTTTGGAAATTCGAGGAATCGTGCCCTATCGTGCTGGGTTTCGATTTTTTGTTTGACCGAATAACCAAATATCCTTTTAAAATTTTGTCCATGTTTTCAAAAAATAAGACAATATTTTGTGTTTGGGAACTTGAGGAATCGTGCCCTATCATGCTGGGTTTCGGTTTTTCGTTTGTCCAAATAATTGAATATCCTTATAAAAATATCAACGCATGAACTTTGGAAATCATGAGAGGATCTTGGCATCGAGAGTTTGAAACGTCATATCCTATCGTGCTGGATATGATATTTTATTTCTTCGGAATGAGAGAATCTCAATATCTGATTCGAGTTATTTAAAGTCTTTAAAGAAAATAGGGTTTCAAAAACGTTTTAAACTTTTCGACATTAGGACATCAATTAATCAATTTGGTACCAATTTTGGGTGTTGCGAGGGTGCTAATCCTTCCTCGTACGTAACCGACTCCCGAACCTGTTTTCTCCTTGAAATTCGTATACCAAAATTAATTTCTTTTAAAAATAAAACAAAATGTTTTATAGGTGACCCGATCACACCTAAACAAAAAGGATTGGTGGCGACTCCATCCATACTTTAAAGTCGATCCCCGTTTTTCAAACTCGAAATAAAAAAATGGTTTTGACAGCTTGACGACTCCGCTGGGGAGCGAGAGAGTCAAGCCGTAAAATTGATTATTTTCTGTCCTTTGTCGGAAATTTGAAAATTCGATTTGAAAATTTGATTTGGAAATTTGATACTTTTGTTGCATTTGTTTGTGTCATTGCATATGATTGTTATTTCCTTTCACACATTGCATTTCATGACCGTTGTGGTCGCATCTTTAAGTGGGAGTGAGAAACTATGCCTTCGTGAGGTTTTCGCCTCCGCATGGGCTAGTGGAATTCTTCCGGGATACATCCGTACCTATGTCTTCATGAGGTTTTCACCTCCGCATGGGCATAGGGAAATGTATTCCCCTGATCCGAACTTGATCCATATGAGCCTATAATGGGTGAGGATTAAGGAATCTACTGGTTCAGGTACCCTTTTCCTTAGAACTTTACCTCATATAGTGGACCGTAGGAACCCACCAGATGTAGTAGTGCTAAATGTTAGTGGTTATCCATATAGGTGTTTGATTATTTTTGGTTTGCCTTAAATCTTGTTATTTGATACTGACTTGTGTATTTTGTTTATGATTGCATTGCATATTTAAGGAGGAGTCGATTCATGTTCGGTTACTAAGTTAGAAAGCTTAACATGGAGAATGAATTCCTTGATAGAGTCGAGGATAATGCGGTCGTCCGCACATGGTCAGAGAAGCTACAATTAGAGAAAGGGGACAGTCTGGCTAAAGGATACACATCGGAGCTGTGGCACTTTACCCGCGTCGGTGTGATACAAAATGAGCTGCAAGAGTTGAGAGATATATAGGCCCATTGGGATGAGGGAACTAAGCAATTTTTCTACCAGAAATTATGGCGATATACCCTATTTGCTAGATGTCAAGGTAGACAAGCGTTTGTTTCGGGTTATGACTCAGTTTTGGAATCCTGCGTATAATTGTTTCACTTTCGGGAAGGTAGACTTGTTGCCCACTGTGGAGGAATATACGACTTTTCTTCGTTGTCCAAGGATCCTAGTCGACAAAGCTTACTCTAAGGCCGCTAATGCCCCGACTTTCATGAAAAAGTTAATGAGTATTATCGGGATGAGCGAGCCTTGGGTTACGGCTCGAATTCAGCAGAAAGGGGATGGTAAATGTATTCCTTGGGTGATTCTGAGAGACTTGATCTTAGCACATCCGGATACAAAGAAGAAAGTGGATATCTTCGCATTGAGCATTTATGGTCTGATGATTTTTCCTAAAGCTCTAAGGCATATAGATGAAGCAGTCACTGACTTATTCGATTGTCTGGACAAAAGAACCACACCGGTACCTGCAATTCTAGCCGAGATGTTCCGATATTTGAGCCTGTTTCAGAGGGCAAGCGAAGGCAGATTTATTGGATGTGCACAGATGTTATTGGTATGGTTTCACAGGCATTTCTGGAAGGTGGACAAGGTCTTTTATCGGGTCTTCTCCGAAGGTTATTCCCCATTAAAGGAAGAGGTAGCTACGCAAAGGAGGAGCGATATCTCAGAGGATAGGTGGATGGTAATTCTTCAAAATCTCAAAGAGGAGGATATTGAATGGAGAGCCTTTTGGATGGTCCCTGATGAGATCCTTTATCGATGTGGGAGCTTTGATTACATGTCTCTGCCCGGAATTTGGGAGGGCACGAGATACACTCCGTTACTTGCATTAAGACAATACAAGTCGAGGTAATTTATATCGGCGACTTATGGACTTGCTCAATCTAATTTCTCATATAAAGGGGACAATTATAAAAAAAAAGTTCGGGAGATTTCGAATGCTTGGAAGCAGATTTGCCGGATGAAGAGATTAGTTATTGGTTCTACGACGACACCTGAATATAATGATTGGTTTAGCCGAAAAATTAATGATAATATTCCTGGGCCGAGTTTAGAAGGTGCTCGATCGATGAAAGAATGCTTGCAAGTTGTCCCGTCAGAGCTAGAGATTATAAGGCAGGACTTTGAAAAAAAGAGTCTCGAGTTCGGGAAAAAGATCGAGCAGCTAGAGGAAGAGAAAATGCACTTGAGATTAGACGTGGAAGTGCAGATGGCAGAGGCTGAGAAGTTAAGAAAAGGAAAAAACCGATTTGAAGAGGATCTGGATAGTTTAAAGATGGATTATAGGAAGATGCGTCTATCGATGAGGACCGCTGGTTTAGGAAAAACTTCAGAGCAGTGGCGTCAGGAGGTTCAAAGCGAAAGGACTAAAGCTGATCAATGGGAGGAGAAATTCTGAGAAGCACAAGTACGAAATGAATCTGTGGAAAAAAGCCTCTCAGAAAGCTGAAATGAACGAAACAAATTAAAGACTAGAGTCACAGAACTTGAGAAATCTCTTCATCATCACCGAAGCCGTAATTCTGTGCAAGAATTAAAGGCAAACTTAAGTAAGATAGAAGAAATGAAAGGGAAAATAAAATGATTAGAGACAGCATTGCGAAGCTGTGAAACGCGGATTGAGTCCTTCGAAGCAAGGGAAGAACGGTGGAGGGAGTAGCTTCATCAGTCGCAGAGTCAAGTCGGAAGCAGGGATTACATTATGGGAGAAGCTATAACCCAAATTCGAGAGATAACTGATTACTTGCAGACTTTGGTGTTACAAGCAGATATATTGAGCGTGCAGTATGAGTCGCAGTCAGATCGTGGACAGGAGTTAGCTTCACTACTTAGGAAAATTAAGGTTTTAGGTGCTAGGGTAAGGCTTTATTTGTAACTTGATTTTATGTAAAGGACTTTGTTTTCTAGTAAAGTTTTCTAAATGAAATTGAATTAGAATCGGCACCTTCTTTGCATTCATGCATTTGCATTTGTTTTCATTTCATTCATATGCATTAAAGGTCATTAAAAGATTTTAATTGAATACAAAATTATTTCAACATTAACCTGGACACCAGTAAAACCAAACATCCCTACGGTACCTGAACCAAGACGAAAGATATGGATCAGAAATTAGACAAGCTTGAACAACTCCAAAGGGAGATGCAACAGAAACTTCAGCTGCAAATGCAAGAGCAGCTAGCTAAGATCCAACAGGATATGATGGATTGGGTGATGGAATTACAACAGAATATGATGTCTCAATTGACTCAATTACTGGCGGGAGGAATAGACAAAGGGAAATGCCCTATGGATAATATCACAGAAAGTAATCAATATCCTCCTGGTTTTACTCCAACGCATGTTCATACTCCACCAGATACAAATTTACAAAGGCCATCTGTCTCTATCAGGCCGCAACAGACTCAGGCCGGAGCCTCGACACAGATGAATTTCCAAGCTAGCTCAGGCTCTAACCCTGGCTATAATTCAAACAATCCAATTGTTCCTGACTTGGATGAAGTGGTAAGAGAAGAAAGAGTAACGACGGAATCCCAAAGGCAACTAGAAGAGAGATGTAAGTGGTTGGAAAAGAAGTTTAAAGTAATGGAAACTAGTGAGTCCCGTTGTGGGATCGATGCGAAGGATTTGAGCTTAGTCCCAGATCTGGTGCTCCCACTGAAGTTTAAAATGCCAGAGTTCAAGAAGTACAATGGGACTAGCTGCCCTGAAGCTCACATAACGATGTTCTGTCTGAGAATGACAGGATATGTCAACAGTGACCAATTAATAATCTACTGCTTTCAAGAAAGTTTGACCGGGTCTACGGCCAAGTGGTACAATCAGTTAACTAGTTCTCAAATTGGCTCATGGAAAGACTTGGCTCAAGCTTTCATGAAACAGTACAACCACGTGACAGATATAGCACCCGATAGGATTACACTCCAGAACATGAGGAATAAGACAAATGAAAACTTTAGGCAGTATGCCCAGCGATGGAGGGAGGTGGCTATGCAAGTCCAACCCCCACTCTTAGAGAAAGAGACGAATATGCTCTTCATCAGTACTTTGAAGGCTTATTTCATCAACCACATGTTAGGAAGCACTACTAAAAGCTTTTCTGACATCATAATGTCTGGGGAGATGATAGAAAATGTAATAAGATGTGAGAATATTGAAGTAGGGGAAGGCACCAAGAGATCAGCCTCGAGAAGAAGGGAGAATGAGGTGAATAACAAGAGTACGTATAACAAGGGTCATTCGAGAGCGATCACGGTGAGCCAGCCAAAAACAACAACCACTAATCATCAGGGTCCTCTGATAAACCGTAAAAGTAACATATTTTAATCCCACATTTAGCTTACTTTTTGATGATTTACTCCTTAATTTATATAAAAAGGTGCTTGTAATCCTTTCTTTTAATGTTTTATACCCAGGAAAGCACCCGAAGATGAAAAGAACATAAAACGGGCCCAAAACAGAGTAAATGGGCCTTAGCAAGAAATTGGCACGGCCTGGCCCAAAATCCACACGGCCATGCCTTGACGAACACCTAGAGCACGGCCTCAACTCCGCCTCACACGGTCGTGCCTCAAGTTAGAAATCCGAACACGGCCTGGTCTCGATTCACACAGGCGTGTGCCATAACCGTGCCTCTGTCGCTGGAAAGAGCAATTTCAGTCGAAAAAGGATACTTAGGGAGAAAGAATCGCATTCCAAGAGCCTATATATATATCCCCTAAGTACCACCTTTGAAAAGGGGTGAAAGCTAGCCCAAGGAGCCAAGCCAAGAAGGTTAGAGTTAGAGAATAACGCGAGGATAGGTGGAAGAGGATGAAACCTAGATGAATTTTGAAAAGGGGTGAAAGCTAGGCCAAGGAGCCAAGCCAAGGAGCCAAGCCAAGAAGGCCTGAAGGGGATGAAACCTAGATGAATTTTGTTATTTGATTTCTAAGTTATATGATAATTACTTAGTTTGTTCTTAATTTTGTTACTTAATCCAAATCTAATGTGCTTAGGTGGAAGAGGAATAGACCCTGCCTAAGAGTAGATCTAACATAATCAAGTGGAGTTGATCGAACGCCTAGAGATAGGGTTACGAGATTTTGCCGGATTAGGGTGAAACCTAATATGGGAGTCCATTGATCGATTTACTACTATCCTAGGGGGTTATTATAAGCGAACGAGAGTTCCACTAATTAGCCTAGGGTTAGATGTTATTCGCCTCGAGAGAGTGTTTAATATAGGTTAGGGAGTCTTACGGATCAAGATAAGTAAAAGAAATCATATAATTTAGGGTCGGATAACAAGTGAAGTCTAGGTGGATTCTTCTTAAGGGTATCGTCATAATCAACTGATTTTTCCTTCGAATTTATTTTCTTATTCGTCTTTTTTGTCTTTGTGTCCTTAGTTTAGTCTTCGTCAATATAGTTTAAAACAACTTCACTCTAATTTTAAGGCTAAATAATAAAAAAAAAGTTAGTATCAGTACTCTTAGATCCTTTGGGTTCGATATTTGGTCTTGCCTAAGCTATACTATTGCTCGATAGGTACACTTACCTTTAATCATTCTCAGAGTTAGTTTTCAGGTTTTGATCATTCTTTTATAAATTTTAAAACTCTGATTTACAGCGATCAAGTTTTTGGCGCCTTTGCCGGGGAACTAAAATATTAAGAAAACTCTATTTTTATTACTTTAGCCATTATTTTCATTTTCAGCAATTTATTTTGTTTTTAGTTTAATTTTTAGTTTTGCTTATCTTTTTTTCTTTCTTTTCTTTCCAGGTACTTCTAGTTTATGACTAGAAGGAATCCGAGAGGACCTTTGGTATACGATAGTGATATTGAAGCAACCGCTCGTAGGAATCGTCGGGAAACCAGTCGAACCCTACATTACACAGAAAGGGAGGAAGAAGACAGATCCAATCCTACTGAAGGGATGGACGAAAACAACCCACCCCTACTCAATGTGGGAGAAAATAATGCTCCACGTACAATGTTTGATTATGCTAAACCATAATTAACAGGAGCAGAATCGAGTATTGTTAGGCCTGCTATAGCTGCTAACAATTTTGAATTAAAGCCTAACACAATACAAATGATTCAACGGTTTGTTCAATTTGATGGTTTGCAGGACGAAGATCCAAACATGCATATAGCTAACTTTTTAGAGTTCTGTGATACTTTCAAAATAAATGGCATTTCTGATGATTCCATACGTCTTTGGTTATTTCCTTTTTCATTGAGAAATAAAGCTAAACAGTGGTTAAATTCGTTACAACAAGGGTCAATCACCACATGGGACTAGATGACCGAAAATTTTTAATGAAATATTTTCCACCGGCCAAAACGGCCAAATTACGGAATGATATCTCTTCTTTTGTGTAGATGGATTTAGAAACACTATATGATGCATGAGAGAGATTCAAAGATCTCTTGAGGAGGTGCCCACACCATGGCTTACCCTTGTGGTTACAATTCCAAACATTATATAACGGTGCAAACCCCTTAACAAGGCAACTGATTGATTCAACAGCCGGTGGAACCCTGAATAACAAAACTCTAGAAGTAGCCTATGAGTTCATTGAGGAGATGTCATTAAACAATTATCAGTGGCGAGCTTCAAGAACCAAATCGACGAAATCAGCAGGAGTTTTCAACGTCAATGCCATGACCATGCTATCAACACAGATAGAGATGAAGAATAAAAAGCTTGATAGTTTGTGTTCTTTGCAGGTACATCTAGTCATGCAGTGCGACACAAGTGGAACAGTGGCTAATCCTGAGTACCCACCCTACCAATCGAAAGCAGAGAGCGAACAGATGAACTATATAGGTAATAATTTCCAATCCAATAAAAATCCTTATAGTAACACTTACAATCTAGGTTAGAGGAACCACCCAAATTTTTCATGGGGAGGTCAAGGCAATCAAGGAAATCAAAGGCAACAACCTCCTCAAAACTTCCGAAATCAACCCTATCCACAAGAAAATAAACCAACCCACGAGGAGGAGCTAACAAAATCGGCAAACACAGAAGAACGCCTACAAGAAATTGTGAAACAATCAAAAGCAACGAGAGCCGAATCAGGGAAATCACTAAGTCAGTAAAGGAAGTTACTAATGTAGTCGAACGACTTGCACAGCTAATTTCAGAACGACAGCAAGGACGTCTACCAAGTAACACCGAGATTAATCCAAAGGAGCAAATTCAAGCCATAGCAGCTCAGGAAAATGCAGAGATAGACGAACCCATCTCGCAACAAGAAGACAAGGTAGACGAAGGAAAAGTAGTGGTCACACAGGAAAGGCCAAAACCGGTAATCAAAGAATACCAACCTCGTATTCCTTATCTCGAAGCATTAAAAAGAGACGATTCAGAAGAACAGTTTGGTAAGTTTCTTAAACTTTTAAAGAAATTACACATTAACTTACCTCATCTTGAAGCCTTTTTTCATATGCCAGAGGCGGAGAAATTTTTAAGACAACTCCTGATAAACAAACGCAAATTAGATGAAGAGCCATACATTAAACTCAATGCAAAGTGCTCAGTAATTCTACAAAATAGACGACCACAGAAATTAAAAGACCCAGGGAGTTTTACAATTCCATGCTTAATTGGTAGTTTAACTATTAATAATGTGTTAGCTGATTTAGGGGCAAGCATAAATGTCATGCCTTATACATTGTTTAAACGATTAGGTCTAGGGAAGCCCAAGCAAACTAGGATGAGTATTCAATTAGCTGATAAAACTGTTAGAATTCCTAGGGGCATTATTGAAGACGTTCTCGTAAAAATCGATAAATTTGTTTTCCCAGTAGAATTTGTTGTTTTAGACATGGATGAGGATAATTCGATCCCCTTAATTTTAGGAAGACCTTTTCTAGCAGCTGCCAAGACTAAAATTGATGTTGCCACAGGCGAGCTCATACTTTGTGTAGGAGACGATTCAATTAGTCTTCAAGCTCTCGACTCAGCCAGGTCATTAAAGAACCAAGTAAGAAAGAAAATTCTTTTAATGACCATCCAATTACACATTCTTTTCAGGAACCACAGGAAAAAGGAACGATTGAACCGGATCCTCAGTTCAGTGCCAACAAAGAAATAACTCACGAGGGGGAAAGGATTCAATCCAATGACTTAGACGAGTGAAAAATACACTTCAAGGAGAAACTAAGGTTACACGAGGAACAAAGCTTTAGGGTCGACAAATTAGAAGAGCAACAAACACATGTCAAAGAAAAATCGGAATCACACGAAGTAAAACCAGAGAAACCACCAGAAGAGCTCGTGGGGACTTCAAATCACTTTAAAATAGGAGATCAGGTACTGTTAGACAAAGCCGATCCTCACATCACTTCAAAACGCTTCTCGACTTCAACTTTGTCAAGAGAATAAAACGATAAGCATGAGGGAAGATATTCAAACCTTTAAACCTCCCTAAAAATTTTTAAATACGAGAAAAGTCTAGCTTAAGACTATAAACGAGCGCTTCTCGGGAGGCAACCCGAGCACTAACCCTATTTCTTTTTACATTTATTTGAATTTAATTTAATTTTTCCTTTTCTTCTTTTTAAACTAACCAAAAATGCAGGTTTTCCAGGTCACACGGCCTTACACATGGCCGTGTCTGTGGCCATGTGGACCACCGAAACTGCCACACTGACAGAGCAGAGGCCGTGCAAGTCAGTCCAACCACCTCCCAACGTCAGGGATCCAACCACCCTCCCCACGGGCACCGACAGAAGGGGGCACTGTCATGCCCTTCAACTGTGTGAAGCTACTGACTTTCACACCACGGGCAGAACACGCCCGTGCTTACAAACCGTGGGAAGCTACTGACTTGACGAACACGGGCGTGCGAATCCGAAGCACGGACATAGGGTGACAAACACACTCCACAACATGTCCGTGTGAGGTGGCCGATTAAATCGACACACCCTAGGACCACGCCCGTGGGGAAGCACCAAATTTGGACCTCTATTTCAACCCCTCACCTCTTCCCCTTCATTCCATCTGATTTCTTCATTATTTTCTTTTCTTTTCACTCTCCTCCATCTCATGTTCTCCACTTACTAAGACTCTAGACCCTTGAGCAAGCCAACACCATGGCGAAGAAGCGGAAGAAGCCAAGCATAGGTTTTTCAAAGAACGATCAACATGAGTTTATGCTGGCAGCTTCGTCTCAAAACCAAGCCAAGGGTCTTTGAGACCAATTAGTTTTTATTTTTTTCTTTCTTTTTTGCTTCAATTGCCTTCTCTTCTCCTTTATTTTCCTTATCTAAGCTTCTCTACTGCTATTTTCGTTTAATTTTCTTTTAGTTTCTTAGTGTCAGGTTCGAAATGTTGCTTGAGAATCACGACGACCACCATGATAACCTCTTCACTTCCGCCACCGTCATCACATCCCCAACCTCAGTGTTGATTCCCACCTTGCGAACCATCCTTCAATAGGGACTTCACAGTCCATTAAATTTTTCTTTTCATTTTAGTTTTCTTCTTAGTCTCCTTCCCTTTAGTTTGTTTTTCTTTAATTTTATATTTAGTTTATTTTTATTAGGTCTTAATAAATCCTGGCTACTTCTCAGAGCGCTACCCAATTTCTTCATCTAGTGCAGGTTCATCATCAAGACCGACCATCATCACCACCAAAGACACTCCTCCGGGACAACATCCAAAACTGAGGGAGTAATTCTTCCCCCTTCTCTTTTGATTTATCCTTTAAATGTGATTATCTACCTTTTTACATTGAGGGTAATGTACATCTTAAGTGTTGGGGGGTGAATAGTTATTTTGAAAAAATGCCTAACTTTCTGCATTATTCTCAAATCCCTGAATTTAATTTTGTTTGAAAGTAATTTTCTCATATTACTAATTAAGATGAAATTTCTGATGATTTATGATTATTATTGTCATGTTTTAGAATAAGTCATAGTTAATTGTACATTGATAATTGAATTTAAAGAGAATCGAGTATGATAAGTCTAATTTTCAAAATTTAAAATTTTTAGGTTGTTGATCTAAATTTGAATATTACCTTGAAATTTGAAATCTACAAGGATAATGTCAAAACACCCATAATTTTTGTGAGATTTTGAACCTTATAGAGCATACATTCTTTTTCTTGCTCATTCTTTAATTATGAGTGTGTCAACTATGAACTGTTATTCTAGAACTTGCCTTGATTATACATGTCAAGACCACAGTTATGATTTGATATACTGAGATGATAAAGGCACCTAGGTTTAACCCACTCACTCCACTAAATAGCCGACCTTTACAATTAACCCCTAGTGAACCCCGTTGATCCTAACAAACCCTTTTTATTAACTTGCTTACTAATATTAACCCAAAGCCTCTTTGTATTTGTTATCACCCTTTCTTTTGACTACCCCTTAATCGAGATTTGATTTGAGCTAGTTACCTAAGTTTATTATTCTGGTAGTAAATTTATCTTGTATTTAGTTTGTTCTTAAAAAAATAAATAAATAAAAATAAAAATAAAAAAATTTCGAAGTATTCAATATTAGTAGTGTGAAAGGTGAGCTTACACAATCAAAGTCTATTTCCAAAGGAAAAGCTCGTATTAGTAGGCTTATTACTTTTCAATTTATTTCAAAAAAGTTTTAGGTAGGTACTTGTCAATTCGATCTCGATTCTAACCTTCTAATTTCAGCCTGTGACCACACCTTTTACCCTAGCCCCGTTACAACCCTAACAAAGACCTTTTGATCTGTTTGTCATCTCATATTACAGCGGTGGAGATTTGATTTTCAGGCAAACCTATGTGATTAACTTTTCAGGTTCGACTTACGAGCGATTTTTCCTAAACCTTAAACACTTTAGAGGATATCAATCCTTGTTGATTTTGGATTGAAAAGGTAGTTATTTAAATGAAGGGAGACACCTATGTTTTTCGAGGTACAAACTCATGACTTATCTGATTTGAATCTTGAAGACTCTTTGAATCAAATTATCCATGTATGAATTATCTATGAATTAGGATAAGACATTGTTAATAAGAATTATGAATCATGGAAAGTTCGTTTTAATTGTAAGTTGAGAATTTTACTTGAGGACAAGCAAAAGTTTAAGTTTAGGATTATTTGATAAACCGTAAAAGTAACATATTTTAATCCCACATTTAGCTTACTTTTTGATGATTTACTCCTTAATTTATATAAAAAGGTGCTTGTAATCCTTTCTTTTCATGTTTTATACCCAGAAAAGCACCCGAGGATGAAAAGAACACAAAACGGGCCCAAAACGGAGTAAATGAGCCTTAGCAAGAAACTGACACGGCCTGGCCTAAAATTCACACGGCCGTGCCTCGACAAACACCTAGAGCATGGCCTCAACTCCGCCTCACACAGCCGTGCCTCAAGTTAGAAATCCAAACACGGTTTGGTCTCGATTCACACGGGCATGTGCCATGGTCGTGCCTCTGTCGTTGGAAAGAGTAATTTCAGTCGGAAAAGGATACTTAGGGAGAAAGAATCGCATTCCCAGAGCCTATTATATCCCCTAAGTACCACATTTGAAAAGGGGTCAAAGCTAGGCCAAGGAGCCAAGCCGAGAAGGTCAGAGTTAGGGAATAACGCGAGGATAACCAGTTGATCCATCCCAAGAAGCTGGAATTATACTCAAGACGGTAGAATTCTCCTTCAATGCCTTCAGGGGTTTTAGGGTTTTCATATGTTTTGTTTTATCTTTTCTCTTGTGATGTTCTTTTTATTCATTATGAACTAAACCCTTCAGATAGCTGAAGGGGATGAAACCTAGATGAATTTTGTTATTCGATTTCTAAGTTATATGATAATTACTTAGTTTGTTCTTAATTATGTTGCTTAATCCAAATCTAATGTACTTAGGTGGAGGAGGAATAGACCCTGCCTAAGAGTAGATCTAAAATAATTAAGCGAAGTTGATCGAACACTTAGAGATAGGGTTACAAGATTTTACCGGATTAGGGTAAAACCTAATATGGGAGTCCATTGATCGATTTACTGCTATCCTAGGGGGTTATATAAGCGAACGAGAGTTCCACTAATTAATCTAAGGTTAGACGTTATTCGCCTCGAGAAAGGGTTTAATATAGGTTAGAGAGTCTTACGGATCAAGCTAAGTAAAAGAAATCATATAATTTAGGGTCAGATAACAAGTGAAGTCTAGGTGGATTCTTCCTAAGGGTATCGTCATAATCAACTGAGTTTTCCTTCGAAGTTATTTTCCTATTCGTCTTTTTTTGTCTTTGTGTCCTTAGTTTAGTCTTCGTCAATATAGTTTAAAACAATTTCACTCTAATTTTAAGGCTAAATAATGAAAAGAAAGTTAGTATTAGTACTCTTAGTTCCTTTGGGTTCGATATCCGGTCTTGCCTAAGCTATACTACTGCTCAATAGGTACACTTGCCTTTAATCGTTGTCAGAGTTAGTTTTCAGGTTTTGATGTTAGTTTTCAGGTTTTGATCATTCTTTTATAAATTTTAAAACTCTGATTTACAGCGACCATCCCCCGAAACAAGAATCCACCACAAGGGTGAGCACCGAAAGAATACAATTTACACCTATACCCATGACGTATAGAGAGCTGTACCAGAACCTCTTTGATGCACACGTCGTGGCCCCTTTCTACTTAACACCGCTGCAACCCCCGTTTCCCAAGTGGTATGACGCAAATGCCCAATGCAAATATCATGCTAGAATCGCGGGGCATTCAATTTAGAATTGCACCGCGTTAAAAAAAGTAGTCGAAAAGCTAATAAAAGTAGGGATCGTAAAGTTTGACGACTCACCCGTACCAAATGTAGCAGGCAACCCCTTGCCTAATCATACTGATCAATGAGTAAATGGAATAGATGAAGGTGGGGGCAGAAAAGTCAAACATGAGGTTGCAGAAGTCAAAACCCCGTTCAGACAAGTTTGGAAGGAGATGGTAGAGAGAGGACAGATCACATTGAATTCGGAAGAGAGATCCGAAGGAAAGAGGAACCGTTGCGAGTTCCATAATAGAGAGGGGCATAGAATCCAGGAATGCACTGAGTTCAGAGCCATAGTGCAAAACTTGATGGATAATAAAGATATGGAATTTTACGAGAAGATTGAGGGATAAGAAGAATAGGAGGTTTATGCTTTAGAGGAAGGATCAACGGAATGGGTTCAAAAGGGCAACCACCTAGTAGTGATTATATCGAAGCCAAGAGTCAACGAAGCCAGAACACAGGTAGCACCGCAAGTTATAATTCAGAAGCCACCAGTTTTTTCGTATAGGGATAGCAAGAGAGTCCCTTGGAACTATGATTGTAATGTGACGATCCGAGGAAAAGAGAATCCAGTTAATGCTTCAAAGGAGGATCAAAATATAGGTTCTCATACTCATAGTGGGAGACACTACGATTTGATGAAAGGGAAAGCTCCAATGGTAGAGCAAGAGAAAGAAAAATCAGCCAAGCCCGAGTCGCCCGTCAGTGAGCCAGTGAGAGAGGAGGAAGCTAGGGAGTTCTTAAAATTTTTGAAACACAGTGAATACTGTATTGTAGAACAGCTACACAAATAGCCAGTGCGTATATCTGTGTTAGCTTTGCTTTAGAGTTCAGGGGTACACAGAAATGCACTAATGAAGGTCTTGAATGAGACATATGTGGTCAACGATATCTCAGTTAGTAAGCTGGACCGGCTAGTCAACAATATAAGTGCTGATTACTTCATTTACTTCAATGATGATGAAATTCAGCCAGGCGGCAGGAGATTTAGTAAGGTGTTGCGTATTACCATTAGATGCAAAGGGTACACACTACCGGGGGTCTTGATAGGCAACGG
Organism: Gossypium bickii; assembly: GCA_025503065.1. NCBI lineage: Eukaryota > Viridiplantae > Streptophyta > Magnoliopsida > Malvales > Malvaceae > Gossypium > Gossypium bickii. The sequence continues at coordinate 98,560,351 of CP106716.1, forward strand.
GCCGGCGTTAAACGTATTACCCTTATCCACATTAAATAGATTACCGATGGATAGCTCGCATATGAAAGAGTGCCAGAACATAGTGAAGACGTTTGATGGTACACAAAGAAGAGTCATGAGGAGAATTGAAATACCTTTATTAATTGGTCTGACTACTTATCAGATTGAGTTCTTGGTTATGGATATCAAGCCCTCCTATAACTGCTTACTAGGAAGACCGTGGATTCACTCAGCGGGAGCGATACCTTAATCATTACATCAGAAGCTGAAGTTAGTGTCAGAGGGCCGGCTAGTGACAATAAAGGCCGAAGTGAATATTATTGCACCTGTAACTAGCGATGCACCATACCTAGAGACGAATGACGAGGCAATTGAGTGCTCTTTTTGATCCTTGGTATTCACGAATACAACTTTCATTATGGAGGGAAACATAATTCCAGTACCAAAAATATTTAAAACCACGAGAATGGGATTGTAGATGACTGTAGGAAAAGGAGCTTTGCCAGGAAAAGGGCTGGGAAGATATCTTCAGAGGAGAATTGTAGCGTCGATGTTGAAAGACAAATAAGACCGCTATGGCTTGGGGTACAAGCCAGACTCTAGACAAAGAAGGAATGAGTTGGAAAAAAGACAAGAGAAGAAAAGAGCACGCTTGAGTGGAGAGGAAATCAAGTGAGAGCCAATGATTTTTCCCCACATATCCAAAACATTTGTATCAGGAGGAATCATCCATCCTGAATGAGGGACTCCAAGAAGAGGAACTATAGGGGTCACGTTGGAAAACTCGTATATCAGTGCCATATCCGAGGAGGGAAATGGAAGAGAAAACTTGTAGGACATCCGCCCCTTTGAGCCGGGGAGCGTTCTGGACAATTGGACTGCGGAAGAGATTCCTGTAGTATTTAGAACTATTTTAGAGTAATGTCTCAGAACACTTATTGCACTAGGACTAGGAGTAATAAGCATCCTTTGTGAAATAGGCTTATGTTCCAAAAATCTTTAATTCAATGAAAATACTTCTGAATTTTTTGAGCAAACATTCTTTATTCTTTCCAATTCATCCATAATCATATTATATAAACAATCATTCTTTATTCCAAATATTCTTTTATTCTTCATTCATGGTCATGCCACACAAATAATTATTCTTAAATTTATTTATTTTTGTATATTTCTTTGTACCTAAAACAGATTCCCGGATATCATTGACATGAGTGATACTGCTACTAGATCAGAATCCCCTTTTGAGCAAGACATGTGTTTAGAGGGATCCCAGGACTTTGAAGATGACATAGACTGTGGCTTATTTCCAAACTTGCTAAGAATGGTATAACAAGAGGAAAAACAAATTCTACCTCTTGAAGAGACAGGAGAGGTCGTGACCTTGAAAGAGGGAAAGGCAGTGAAAATTGGAACGTGCATAACCGAAAAAATGAAACGAGACATCGTAGATTTACTTCAAGAATTCAAGTATGTCTTTGTGTGGTCGTACCAAGGTATGCCGGGGTTAAGCATTGATATTGTAGTACACCGCCTTCCCATAAAAGAGGTTTACAAGCCAGTTCAGCAGAAGCTCCGAAGGATGAGGCCGGATATTGTGCTAAAAATAAAGGAGGAAGTCAAAAAACAGTTTGATGCCGAATTCTTGCAAGAGATCAAATATTCGGAATGGGTAGCCAACATCGTGGTTGTCCCTAAGAAAGATGGAAAAGTGCGAATGTGTGTAGATTATAGAGACCTAAATAAGGCTAGCCCAAAGGATAATTTCTCGTTACCCCACATTGATACTCTGGTGGATAACATGGCCGGTTACTCGTTATTTTCATTCATGGATGGGTTCTCGAGGTACAATCAGATAAAGATGTATCCTTAGGACATGGGAAAAAACTACCTTCATAACCTTATGGGGTACATTCTGTTATAAAGTGATGCCATTTGGGTTGAAAAATGCAGGAGCTACATACCAAAGAGCCATGGTGACTTTGTTCCATGACTTGATGCATAAAGAAATTGAAGTTTATGTAGACGACATGATTGCAAAGTCTAGAACAGAAGAGGAACACATTCGAGTTTTGAGGAAGCTGTTCCTGAGGTTGAAAAAATTCCAACCAAAGCTTAATCCAATGAAATGTACTTTTGGAGCTAGATCTGGCAAACTGCTGGGCTTCATAGTCAGCGGGAAGGGAATCGAGATCGACTCAGACAAGGTCCGAGCTATACAAGAATTGCTTCCACCACGTACTCAAAAAGAAGTTCGAGGTTTCTTGGGAAGGTTAAGTTACATTGCTTAGTTTATTTCGTAGTTAACCGAGAAATGTGATCCCATATTTCGTCTTCTGAAGAAGCATAATCCAGGCGTATGGGATGATGAATGCCAAAAAGCTTTCGATAGGGTCAAACAGTACTTGTCAAATCCTCCAGTATTATCACCCGATGCCCGGATAAACCATTAATCCTGTATTTGACAGTGTTTGATCACTCTATGGGATGCGTGCTAGGTCAACACGATGATTCGGGAAGAAAAGAAAAGGCGATATACTACCTTAGTAAGAAATTCACTGAATGTGAGATGAGATATTCGCCAATTGAGAAATTGTGTTGTGCCTTGATTTGGACGACTCGGAGGTTGAGGCAATACATGCTGTACCACACGACCTGGTTAATCTCGAAATTGGACCCTCTAAAATACATGATGGAGTTAACCGCTTTGAATGGAAGGATGACTAGATGACAAATTCTCCTCTCTGAATTTGACATAGTGTATGTGAGCCAAAAAGCTGTGAAAGGAAGTACAACAGTAGATTTTCTGGCCAGCAGAGCTCTAGAAGAGTATGAGCCTCTAAACTTCGATTTTCCCAATGAATAACTAATGTATGTGGCAACTACCGAAGAGGACGCTATGAAAGATCACCTCTGGAAATTGAACTTTGACGGAGCATCAAACGCTATAGGCAATGGAATTGGGGCAGTTTTGGTATCCCCAAATGGAGATCATTATTCGTTCTCGTGTAAATTGGATTTTGATTGTACGAATAATATAGCGGAGTATGAAGCATGTATCATGGGACTCCGTGTAGCCATAGAACACAAAATTAGAGTGTTGGAAGTATATGGAGATTCTGCACTAGTGATCTACCAACTGAAAGGTGAATAGGAGACAAGAGACCCCAAATTGATCAATTATCGAAGGATAGTTTTGGGGTTGATTGAAGAGTTTGATGACATTACTTTCAATTATCTCCCGCGAGATGGAAACCAAATGGCTGATGCTTTGGCTACTTTAGCTTCCATGATTAAAGTGAACAAGCAAGAGGATGTAAAACCCATTCAAATGAGTATTTATGAGGCTCCAGCTTATTGTTACAATGTTGAGGAAGAAGAAAGAGATGATCACCCCTGTACCAAGATATATTACGATATATAAGAAATCGTGAATGTCCTGAACAAGCGACCGAGAATGATAAGAGGATGTTGAGAAGACTATCCTGTGATTATGTCTTAGACGGGGAGGTTCTGTATAAAAGAAAGGATCAGGTACTGTTGAGATGTGTCGACACTGTTAAAGCTAAAAAAATTCTAGAAGAAGTCCACGATGGTGTTTTTGGAACACATACTAATGGTTTCACAATGGTTTGACAAATTATGAGATTCGAATACTATTGGTCTATCATGGAAGGAGACTGCATCAGTTATGCTAAAACATGTCACAAATGCCAAATCTATGAAGACAAAATTCATGTACCTCCTTCGCCTCTGCATGTTATGACTTCCCTGTGGCCTTTTTCTATGTGGGGCATGGATATCATCGGGCTGATTTCTCCAAAAGCTTCAAATGGGCATCAGTTCATCTTTGTAGTCATCGACTATTTCACCAAGTGGGTAGAAGCTGCTTCATATTCCAGTGTTACTAAGTCGGCAGTCAGCAGGTTCCTAAAAAAGGAAATCATATGTCGATATGGAATGCCTAAGAGGATCATATCCGATAATGCATTAAACTTGAACAACAGCACGATCGTGGAGGTTTGCAGTCAATTCAAGATCAAACATCATAATTCGTCACCGTATCGTCCAAAGATGAATGGTGCAGTGGAAGCAGCCAACAAAAACATTAAGAAGATTGTGGGGAAAATGGCTGAAACCTATAAAAATTGGCACGAGAAGTTACCATTCGCTCTCTATGCTTATCGAACATCAGTCAAGACCTCTATCGGGGCAACTCCTTTCTCATTAGTTTACGGAAGGGAGGCAGCGTTACCCATCGAAGTTAAAATTCCTTCCCTTCGAGTCTTGTCATAGCTAAAGTTAGAAGAAGCCGAATGGGTCCAATCTCGATACGATCAGTTGAACTTGATTGAGGAAAAAAGGCTAAGGGCCATCCTTCATGGTCAGATGTACCAAAAGAGAATGATGCGGGCTTATGACAGAAAAGGTTCGCCCAAGAGAATTTCACGAGGAAGACCTAGTTTTTAAAAAGATCCTCACCATGCAAAAGGACTTTAGAGGGAAATGGATGCCAAATTAGGAAGGACCTTATGTGGTGAAAAAGACTTTCTCCGGAGGAGCACAGATTTTGGCTAAGATGGGTAAGAAAAACTTACCAATCCCATAAACTCGGATTCAGTCAAGAAATACTATACTTGAAGAGGAAAATAGGCCAAAGTGAAAACCCGCAAAGGGCGCTTTGAGACCGATTTCAAAAAAAAACGGAGAGGCCAAGGTGAAAACCTGCAAAGGGCGCTTTGAGACCAAAGGGGTTTTGAGTCAAAAACCCGAAAAAGGCGGCTCAAATTGAAATCAACGATGGGGCATGCGGTAATCTTGCTACACCTGAATTAAGAAGGAGGAGAGATGTTACGTCTTGGACCATCAACAAAGTACTCTCGATCTCCTAAACACATATTGAGCAAAATGGTCTTAAGAAAGTCCATACAGAGAAGCTCAAGCTGCGATATCCGAGGCATCTATCTTTTCCCCTCATCATTTTGTATTCTACTATTGTTTGCTTTCTTTAATTAAACTATTCTTTTCAGATTTCATTCTTGATAAATTCCATTTTTGTCTATCATCGTGATTATTTTCAAGCATTTCGTATTGAAGTAATAATTAATGGACTAATAATACTTTCGCAAAAGGAGTTTTGCATATTACTCTGAAGACTTCTAAATAATATAGGAGCCTAAAACATAACTTTTATTTAAAACTCACCAAGCCTAAGGGTTGGAAATACCTGAGTAGGAATCTCTAAACAGTGATCATTTCTTCGAATTTGCTGTCAAAATGTTGGTGGAACAAAAATACAAGATATTACGTCAGTGACACAACCTTGAAGAACAATGAGCAATGACAAACCCTAAAAAAGTGATCATTCTCATGAAATTCTGCATTCATGCAAAACACTATTTAGTTAGGAGCATTCGTTTCATTCTACAAAGGATCGTCCTCATGACATTCTGCATGCATACAAATGTCATCCGTAATACATTTAGCTAGGAGCAGTTGATTCATTTCGGTCATGGAATCCTAATCATTATCCATAAGCATAAATCCATAAATCGATTCCACAGGTCATGTTTCCTAAGGGACGGTGTAACAAGAATGAGGAATCCATAGGTCCTATACCTCTGAAGTTGCAGTATGTCGGATCAAATCCACCACGGGGAATCTTATTTCCCTGAAGTTGCAGTGGAACAGGTTGAAGCCACCAGTCTTATCTCCCTTAAGTTGCAGTGGAGCAGACTGAAGACAGTTAATCTTATCTCCCTGAAGATGCAGTAGAGCGGATTAAAATGACGAATCCTATACCTCTGAAGTTGCAGTAGGTCGGATTGAATTTGCCATACAAGTCTTATCTCCCTGAAGTTGCAGTGGAGCAGACTGAAGATAGCGAATCCTATTTCCCTGAAGTTGTAGTGGAACAGAATGAAGCTATAAATTACAGATCTTATCTCTCTGAAGTTGCAGTAGAGCAGATAAAACAAACCTTATCTCCCTGAAGTTGCAGTGGAGCAGATTGAAGTCACAAGTCTTATCTCCTTGAAGTTGCAGTAGAGCAGACTGAAGACAGTTAATTCTATCTCCCTGAAGTTGCAGTGGAGCAATTAAAACGACGAATCTTATACCTCTGAAGTTGCAGTAGGTCGGATTGAATTTACCGTACAAGTCTCATCTTCTTGAAGTTGCAGTGAAGTTGACTGAAGATAGCAAATCTTATTTCCCCGAAGTTGCGGCAGAGCAGATTGAAGCTACAAGTCTGGGATCAAAGTGTTAGTTCTCATGCCCCTGAAGACGCGGTGGGATAGAATGAAGCTACTCGAAGAAGAAAAGCACCAAAAGAAGTCAAAGCTTGGCAAGGTCAGGCAAAATTGGCCCTTTTAAGGTCTTTGCTCCATTCCCGTTTCACGACAATGAGCAAAGAGGGGCAGCTATAATAGGCCAATTTTGGCCTGGCTCGATTGACCCATTTAAACAAAAGACCAAATCAACAAAAATAAAACATTATAAAGTCCATTAATAAAAACAATCCAGATTATAAAAAAATGAGCCCAAATAAACAAACCTAAGTCAGCCTACCCAATTGCCTTAAACCTAAACCCCGAAACAGGCCTAAAAAGCCAATCCCGAAACTGGCTCGAATGGCCCAAATAGTTTCGGCAAACAGAAACCCTATAGGTTCCAGGGGCAGTCTCGCGCCGCGCGCGTGTCTTCACGCGCATCACCACGCGCCTCCGTACCCCCAGCAGACCATCTTATACCTCGCGTCGAGTGCCACATCGCCTCCATACCTGTAAATTAGACCACGACAACAGTAGAAATAGAATAGAAAAAGAATAAAACAGCAAAAAACTTTGTATTTGTATTTTTTTTGAATCGGCTATAAAAGGAGCCAAACCAAACCATTGTTTTTTTTTACGAACATTGATTGATATCTACAGAATATATACAAAGAAATCAGAAAGTTTTCTAAAAGGTGATTTTTGGCTTTCAATACTCTTTTTCTTTCGCTTTTTTTTTTGTTCTTTTAAGATTTTTGTTTTGTTTGTTTGTGTGAAAATCTAAAAAGGAAGGGATTTATCTTCGAAAGTTGAGTCGATGGTCTGCCTTCTTCGTCGAAATCGAAGCAAAGGTGGTCGTCGAGGTTAAAAGCGGGTCTGGTTTGAAAGAGATCAGTTGATTAGACCTGAGTGGACCACTAATCGTCGATTGTCGCGGCGTTGTAGTGGCCAAAAAGGGGATTTCTTTCTGCAGCTGAGGGAAAAAGCAAGGAGGGACTAAGGTTTCGATTAGAACAGGGGTTAATTTGCCTTTAAACTCGGTTTTAATGCATTACAAGAATGGCGTCGTTTAGGCTCATATCATTAGCCTCAAAACGATACCGTATGAAGCCAACCCGGCTTGACCCGATCCAGCACCCATAGGATCCGCGTATTTTTGCGGTGATAGGTTATTTGTGTATTTAGTCCCTTTTTGTTGTACTATTTTCCGATTAAACTGATTATACGTTTCTGTTGTTTCTTAATTGCCCTCTACAATTTGTTCATCATTTCAAATTGGTCCTGTCAATGTGTTGCGTTTTGAATATCAGAATATTTGCTAGTTTAATCCTTTAATGTTTATACGAATTTTAATCTGATCTTCAATTTTGGTTTAAATGATTTTATTTATTTATAAAGTAGCCTTTTGACTTTATTTTTATTTCGATTAAGTACTTTCTTAGCTTTTGTTTATAATCTTTGCAACTTTTTTTTTTGTATTAAATTTATTCATTATCTATTTTTAGAAGTTGTTTTAATAAATTATTTTGAATCATTTTATTGATTTTACAATGCTTTAAGTTTTTTTTTTAACTTCCATTTGTATATATATTTTATTTATTTATCATATGAATGTTTGATTTCAAAATTTCCTATTTCTTTGTTTTAATAATTTGCATAATTTTTAACTTAAATACTCTTAATTGACCCCTACAATTTGTTCATCATTTCAAATTGGTCCTGTCAATGTGTTGCATTTTGAATATCAGAATATTTGCTAGTTTAATCCCTTAATGTTTATACGAATTTTAATCTGATCTTCGATTTTGGTTTAAATGATTTTATTTATTTATAAAGTAGCCCTTTGACTTTATTTTTACTTCGATTAAGTACTTTCTTAGCTTTTGTTTATAATCTTTGCAACTTTTTTCTTTTTTTGTATTAAATATATTCATTATCTATTTTTAGAAGCTGTTTTTAATAAATTATTTTGAATCATTTTATTGATTTTACAATGCTTTAAGTTTTTTTTAACTTCCATTTGTATATATATTTTATTTATTTATCATATAAATGTTTGATTTCAAAATTTCCTATTTCTTTGTTTTAATAATTTGCATAATTTTTAACTTAAATACTCTTACATACTATTATTTTATATATATACATACATAATTTATATTAAAATTATCTCATTTTATGTATATATTATTAATTTCATATTTTTTTATGTATGTATTTTCTCTTAAATATATATGTATATAAATTATTTTTAAATCTATATATAATTTTTCTTTTAAAGATCTTATTTTGAATTATGTTTTATATGTTTCAAACACTCTTCTATACTATTTTTATATAATACGTTACTTATTAAGTTTTTTTTTTTTTTTTACATTTTAAATAAGTGTATTTGGTTTTAAATTATTTGGTATATCACATATTTTCAAATTCTTCTTACATAATAGTTATTTCACAAATTATAAATTATTATATTAATTATAGTTTATTTTTTAAAATAATTTCATAAATTGTTAATTTTAAAATCCACATTCTTTATTTATTTTAAACACATTTGTTAGCTTTCAAAATTTGGTTTTTATGTTAGTTTGCCATCATAAACCTTGTAGAATTTTTATTGATTGTTAATATGTCTTTTTAACCATGCGGTTATCGTTATTGTATATTTGTGCGTTAAATTATGTCTATAATTACGTTCATTCTTATAATGTTGAGTTTGCATATTACTTCATGCTTAATGTTATGCTTGTGCTACTCGTTATTGTTTTATGTCTCAAATTCTAATGTATTCGAGCCTTTACTAAATGTTTCATTTTTATTACGCGTATACCAAATAAAATGTATTTTGAGTCAATTTTAAAATTGCGTATTTCAAAATAAGGCAATATTTGAGTGTTTGGAAATTCGAGGAATCGTGCCCTATCGTGCTGGGTTTCGATTTTCCGTTTGACCAAATAACCAAATATGCTTTTAAAATTTTGTCCATGTCTTCAAAATAAGGCAATATTTGTGTGTTTGAAAATTCGAGGAATCGTGCCCTATCGTGTTGGGTTTCAGTTTTCCGTTTGACCGAATAGCCAAATATCCTTTTAAAATTTTGTCCATGTTTTCAAAAAATAAGGCAATATTTCGTGTTTGGAAACTTGAGGAATCATGCCCTATCGTGTTCGGTTTTGGTTTTTCGTTTGTCCAAATAATTGAATATCCTTATAAAACTCTCAACGCATGAACTTTGGAAATCATGAAAGGATCTTGGCATCGAGGGTTTGAAACGTCATATCCTATCTTATTGGATATGATATTTTATTTCTTTGGAACGAGAGAATCTCAATATCCGATTCGAGTTATTTAAAGTCTTTAAAAAAAATAGGGTTTCAAAATCGTTTCAAACTTTTCAACATTAGGACATCAACTAATCAATTTGGTACCAATTTTGGATGTTGCGAGGGTGCTAATCGTTCCTCGTACGTAACCGACTCCCGAACTCGTTTTCTCTTTGAAATTCGTAGACCAAAATTAATTTCTTTTAAAAATAAAACAAAATGTTTTATAGGTGACCCGATCACACCTAAACAAAAAGGATTGGTGGCGACTCCATCCATACTTTAAAGTCGATCCCCGTTTTTCAAACTCAAAAAAAAAAATAGTTTCGACAACAGCCATTTTACGAGGTGACCCGATTGAATTTTAAAATTTGCCACTATAGGTGAATATTAAAATTTGCCACTATATTTTTATTGATATTTGCCATTATATTTTTAAACTATGAATAAATTTGCCATTCCACTCTTATGTGATTGAATTTTACCTCTAAACTTTGAATTTTATTAAAAATTTCCACCAAATTTGATTTTTTTAATTAAAATTTATCATTCAATATTAAATTTGATGATTTAAAAACATAATTTTATAAAAACAATATTTCAAATATTTTATTTTAGTATTTAACAATAACATAACTTATAATTATTAAAAATTTGTAAACTAAATTGGAATTTCTATTTAATAAAATAAAACCTTGAAAAATAAAAATACATATATTGTAAAAGAGAAAAAAAGTTTACTCTTATAAAACAACCATTTTATTTAATTTTAATATTATATTAAATAAATTATTATTGTTAAATATTAAAATAAAATATTCGAAATATTTTTATTAAATTTTGTCTATGAATTATTTTAAATTAAAATTATAACAAGTGCGTAAGTTCTCTATTTATTTGTGATAGTTCTCTCGTTCAATTACTATTTATGTTTCTAATTATATTATTTGTACTTATATTTTATTATTATTGATTTAGGGAATAATTGGAGAAAAATGAGTTTAAATTTTATTTTTCACAAGTTTTTGCGGTTTAGACTTTCAACAAGTGCAATTTCAGTATTTTGGCTATAACTTGTTCTGCATGTGTCCTTTTTGGGCTCATAATATACCGATTTGAAGAGAATTAAAAAATATAGTTAAATTTATTTCATAGATGAAACCCAAAAATGTCAAGAAGATTTCTAAAAATGGAGTAGAAGTTTGACGCGAAAATTACTAAAATATATTGACAAATTCTGCTTTATTTAATTAAAGGCACTTTTGTATTTTCTTCATCATATTATTTTTGTCCTATAAATCAACATAATTAGGTTTAGACCGAGGAGACTTAGACCTAGCTATTCTTAGTTTTATTTTGTTTTCTTTATTTTATGTGTTTCTAAACCTTCTTTTCTAGTCAAAGGTTTTATTGAAGTTTGATTTAATAAATTCATGAGACTTATTTGCATTTTAATTTTTCTTTTTTGTTTAGTATTCATGCATCTTTTGTTTTAATTACAATTGTTTAGTTTTATTAAATATTCGACCAACATTTGATAGCTTAGAATGGTTGCTTTGTTAATTAGAATAATTAAATATGCAATTGTTCAATTTATTCTCATATTAGTGACAAACTACATAACTCGTTTATGTCTTAGTTTACGTTTATGTGGTGTGAATGTATGATCTAGCTTAAATGAACTCCATTGAGGTGAGTTTGTTAGTTAGAATTAGGTCTCTTTAGTTCTTAATGTTGGCAATAAGTTAAATCTTGGGCATTGAGTTACGGGATTATTTACCGGTTAGGGAAGTAATTAATTTCAAATAAGTTGCCTCTTAGTTTCTGAATAGGTAAGGAGAGATTGATTACCCAACGTTGAGTCAACAACTAAAACTAATTTATTAAAGGCATTGAAGTTATCCTTACATTGATGATCAAATTCATAAATCAAACAAAGATTTACCTTTCGTTAGAACTTTTTCCCATCAATTTTTCTAAAACTTTTAATTATTGCTTTTTTCAATCTAAGTTTTTAATTTAAATTTGGTTCTAGTTTAATTTTAGCTTTTGATTTGATAGAACCCTCCTAATTTACTTTTATTGTTTTTACTTGAAGAAATAAAGTTATTATCGATCTTTGTGGATACGATTCTACTTGTTGCTTCTACTAATTAATTTTTTTCAAGTAAATTTTATTTTTATAAGTCTCAACAGCCTTACAAATTGAATAGCAAAACTTAACTAAAAAATTAACTTTATTAGCAAAATTCAATCAAATAAAAGTAAAGTCACAAAATTTAATAAAAAGTTATAGTGATAAATTTATCTCTAGTTTATTACAACAATGACAAATATCAATCAAAGTGAAGTAAAATGATAATTTTCAATTTCTACTTAAAAATTGTTTTGGAGAGAATAACATCCACCAATTTTGATAATATATTTTGTTAAGTTAGCTTTGAGTTTCGGTTTATTTATTTTTAATTTCATTACTCTTGATTTGGATCCAACTTGAGTCAATCTACAACAATTTTGTTGGGTTAAATCATTATTTGAAGTTTGAACTTGATAATATTTTATATTAAAGTTTGAATTTTTATTTTTTATTTTTGGCTTAAGTTAGGTCTTAAATTATTTTTATATTGGGACCTAGACTTGACAATTTTTTTCATATTGGGGCCTAAATTATTTTTTCTTTCAAGTTAGGCCTTGAACTTGGCAATTGTCCCCACATTGGGGCTTGAACTAAATGTGGGAACAGTTGCCAAATTTAGGGCCTAACTTGGATAGAAAGAAAGTTCAAATTCTAATGTAAGAAAAGTTGTCAAATTTAAATTTGGAAATGTGATTTAATCCAATAATTTTCATGTATAAACAAAATAGTAAAAAAAAGGTATTTATATATTTTTATAATTAATTTAAATAAAATAATAATAATATTATTATATAAATATTGAGATTAAATTAATAAAATGCTGGTCACAAGCAGACCGGTATGAGTTGCATTTATTGAATGTTTGAGTTGGAATGGTGTGAAATAAAAGACAAAAGCATTAATCTCCACTTTTGGGTAATGTATGGCACCAAACGGTCATACACAAATTATACAAAGCAACACAAATTTTGTTGAAAATTTATTCCAATGATCTCTTTTTCTTTTTATCCCCAAACAATTCACATTTTAAACTAAGTCCAAACAATCAAATTCAAAAGCTCTCCAATTAGTTCACCATGGCACAATGTTTCCTAATCTCACCTTGGTTCCCTGTGAGTACTTCAACTTTACCCATCTTCTCCATCGACACTGCAAAATCTTTAGCAAAAGTCGATCCATGGCGAGAAGCTTGCAAGACGTAAGCTTTGGTCTCCGCATTGTTGAGAAGTGCGGCATCAGATCCAAAGAGCCCTCTTCTTTTAGAGACGAGTGTGTAGTAAGCTTCGTCAAAGGTCTTGAAGCTTCCAGGGTCCATCTCCACCAGTGATGTGATGTCTCCTGGTTTGCATTTTTGCTTCAACTGAGTGACATAGGTCTGATCCATCGATGGGTCGGCGTCGCCTTTGCCACTGAAATTGTAGAGACGGAGGCCAAAGGCAACGCAATGAGATGTTCCAATGGTGTGTCCTCCTTTATAATTTGAAAACAGCTTTAAATTAACCATCAAGTTGTCAATTTTAATGCAAGTAGTAGAACATATGTTCATGGGTTTACAGCTCTGATTAGGCTTCCTCCAAAGTTAACCCAAGATTAAAACAAATAAATAAAAACGATTTGACAAATAAATACTACTTGTTTTTATAAAAATTGTACCAATTATTTTCTTTTGATATAATATTTACTTGAACTCATAATTTTTTTTAAAACTTTAAATCAGAGAAAAAACATAATTAAGCGCATTTAACCCTACATTCTCTTTATTGCTGCAATAACAACAATTCTAACTAAGTGACTTTTTAAACTTATAATAAAATCAAAATCACCTGATAGAACTGCCAAATCTTTCATGCTTAGACCTTTAGAAGCAAAATTTTGTTTGAGTTGTGTTACATTGAAAAAGGGCGAAGGCAAGTTTGCGAGTGCCTCGCTCAATTTTGAAACTCTTCCATCTCTTCGGCCCAAAGGAACTTTCCAAGAAGGTCCATTTATCTGAAAAATTTAATTCAAAACACCCGAACATAAATATAAATATCAAAATATGAGTATGTGTCACTTTAGACATTAATACATTTAAAAAATTTTCCTAAATTTTCAAGTATTTAGAAAGTTCTATCTCAATACTTAAAGTTCAAATTTATATAAAATCTGAATACGGTACACAAATTTTAAAAGAAGAAAAAGAAAAGAAAAAAAAGAGTTACCATGGAAACTGAATCTCGAGCAACTAAGGCAAGGATATCAGCACAAGAAACCACACCAGGACAGGCTTGTTCGACTGCAGATTTAACAGCATCAATTACATGGTAACCTCGTAAACTTAGGTTGGGGATGGCGTCTTTCTCAGCTTGGTTTTTAGTGGAATTTAGAAGAACCGATCCATCACATCCCTGCCCAGTCAACAACAGTTGTTACATGCTACATTACTTGATTTTGACGCCCATTCCACTAAAAATGGGTCCACATAAGGTTGAATAAACTTACTCTAACGAAGCAGTCATGGAAATGGAGCCTGAGCAAAGGAGCAGCAAGAGTTGGTGCTCTAGAAATGAACCCATACGTTGTTTTCCTTATAATAGACTCTGCATTTGGACAAGTCTCGCTGTAAAACCCCAGCTTCAAACCTTGTACATTGCTATGGTTAAAAACCATAACAACAATAATGAGCTGAATATGAAGACACAACAAAACCCTTTGCCCTATTTCCATTTTGCCTTGCACCTGATTCTTCAGCAATTGCTTATAAAACATATATATTTATATATATATATATAATATAAATTTACGTGAATGAAAGACAAGAGAAGAGATTGGTTGAGCTTTGATAAACTAAATCACTGAGCATTTTTTTTAGCAGTTAGCTTAGGGAATCGTATATTAATTATTGATAAACGATGTTAATGTTTTAACTTGAATTTTTAACAAAATTAATTGGGTTTCGAATGCATTTGAATTGATTGACCCTTCTCAACCAACACAGATACATATATGACAATGAATATGGATAGGGATATGTATATTTATATATACCCAATGGAAATGACAAGATTTACTGGCCAAAAATATGACCAACATCATGATGGTGAACTGGTAACTAATCAACCAAAAAAAACATTAATTAATATAAGATTCTTCTTATATCAATCAGCGTTAGTACGACCCCTATAGTTTACCATTCATGCTTCTGTCTACTATATGTTGTTTTTTGTCCATTAAATAACGGGCAATCGCAACACTTACCACTATCAATACGGTTGGATTCGATAGCTTGAATTAATATTTATTTATATATTTAATTATAAAATAGTATAATTCAAGACAGCTGGAATTACAGGAATTCCTTATCCCAAAATTTGAGAATTGGAAACTTAGAGATGGGTTTATTAGAAAACAAAAAGTGAGAGGAGAAAGAATTGATGTAAATCCTTGGTGAAGCCAAGCTCCAATCATGCATTTCATAATAGATGCATAGATTCCTCCCCAACAACCACACCATGAAAACATTGGTTGGATCATAGTTTAAGATAAAAAGTCTACAGAACAGCTGTTAAGAGGCGTGCCAGTGTGATTATTGGAAGAATTTTGTGAGGCTCCTTTTGTACTATTATTTGATTGTTAGAGCAACTTTCATTCATTTCTCTGCCGACAGCCATCGCCAAATGTCACCCCCTTGACTCTTTCAATGTGGGGTCTGCTGCCTAAACCTCGTCGGAAATGCTTCCAGTAATACTAAAACAAACATGTGGATTTTTCTTGCATATACGGCCGCTACTCCTCTTGACTTTGCGCGTGGACACAGTAGCAGCCGGTTAGGATACTAGCTGAATTCAAGCTAGTAAATGAGAATATATTGGTAAAAGTATGATGCAGAATTTGTATGGGGTGTTAAGATTGTATTTTGTCTTTTTTACTTGAAAATGGATAAATTAATCCTTATATATTAGATTAAAGAACAAATTGATTCTTTTGTTAAAAATTTCATCAATTTTTATCGTTAAAAACAGATTTATATACAGCGGTATAAGGTACACACGACACGACATGTGTCACTGTCTAGTTTTTTAACATTACAAATGAATGAAATTTTTAACAAAAAATATCAATTTATTCTTTAATTTAAGGTACAAATACTAGTTTATTAAGTTTTTAATAAAGAAAAAAAATATAATTTAATTCTTAAGCGGCCTTACTTTCACGGAATATATCTAGACGAATCACTAACAAACCAAAATAAATACAGACCTAACGTAGATTTGAACTAAAATCTCAGACAGAGCAAAAAGAAAAAAAGAAGAAAAATGACTTTATAACTTTTCCTCCCTCCACTATAAGAAATGAGACAAAAAGACAAAGAAATGGATTATTGATAGAAAATGAAACGATTCCTCTTGTATTTATAGCTTAGGCTTGCACCACAGATCCAACACTAATTCCAGATTTTCTTTTCTCATAAGTGGTGGAATGGTAATGGTTGACTTTTATCAATCTCAATTATATGAATTTCTGACATACAAACTTCTTTTATTTTATTACTTCAATTTGTTCAAGTTTTACCCAAGTGTTAGGTTTGTTGGTATAAGTGTATATATATATATATCATGAAAAACAAAGCTATGTTATGGTGATATATGGTTGTTAAAAAGGAATCAATCCTAAGATTTAATTAATTTCAATATTCTCACCTATATATATTATTAGCAAAAGTCCAATCTTCCAAAGTTTTTTTTTTCCTTAGCCTCCTCTCTCTAAGCAATATATATTTGTAAAGAATTATATATGGTAGGGTGTGTGGAGCCTAAAAATTCTGCTAATAAGTTTATTACCATAACATGTATTTTTATAATAAAAAAAAGTAGGTTAAATATAAAATTGGTACTCAAATTTATCTATTTTTCTTAGATTGATACTTAAGGTTTTCTTTGTTCCAGATTGGTATCCAAACTTTTTTTTCCGTTAACTATATTGGTACCCGAGCCTAATACTGTTACTTTTTACTGACATGGTAGCGCTGACCAACCGTGTAGTGCCACATGGATCGCTATTACCTCTTTTTCTTTTTCTTTTCTTTTCATTTTCCCTAATTTTCTTTTCTTCTTATTCTTTTTCTTACCCAGATTTTGTTAATTCTAAAGAACCCAAATTTTTTCGATGGAGAGTTGTAACCTGTAGGGAGGTTATTGCCACTGTCAATGGTGGTTTCATGGTGGCAGAATTTTGTACACTACAACAAAACAGATTTTTTAGCGGCGTTTTTAGTGGAGTTTGGAACAAAAACGCTGCAAAAGTTATACATTAGTGGCGCTAATAAGAAAACGCCGCAAAAGGTTAGAGCATTAGCGCCGCAAAATCTCCAAACTAGCAAAATAACAACAATTTTCTATATTTTTATTTTTTTAATATTTTAAAGAAAATTTAAAGAAATTTTTTATTTTATAAACTTTTATTAATTTTAGTAATTTTCTATAACTTATTTATAGTTTTTTTAATTTTTTTAATAACTAATAAATTTTTCTAAGATCTTAATTATAATTTATAATATTTAATGATGTTTAAATATTTTTTATAATTTTAATAATTAAAAAATCAATTAAACACTTGTAAAGTAATGAAAAAAAGTCAATTAAACTATAGTAAAATAATAGAAAAATCAATTAAGCTCTTACTATCAACATTTTTCTATGTCAGCTCTTATGTCAACACTTAATGGCCCATCGGAAACACAAATATTAAAAATAAATTTAAGTGGTTCTATAGTGTACAAATCATTATTTAAATGATTCAAATTAAATGCACTTTTTGATGAGGAGTTTAATTGAATTTTTTAATAATTTTCGGAGGACTTACTTGACGTTTTAGCTAAAATTTTATATCAAGTAAAAAGTTAATATTGTTATCAAACACAGTTTTAAAGGAAAAAAAATCTTAGAATTTTTCATTTTCATAAAATTTTTTAAAGATTTATCAGTTAAATAAATTGGTGCTACTTTATGCAGTAATAGTAATGGTGTATAAATGCTTCAAATGACATATAATACAAGTGGAATGAATATATATTAACTGGCAAAGTTGCAAAAACGGTTAATGTAATTGCCAATGGGCATGATTTCTCATTCATCAAACGTGACCTATCACTCATCTTCATATCCTGAATCTAATTTGCATGATTTTTCATTTCAAGTTTCAATCACAAACAAAGGAAGAAAAATAAAAAAAAATATTTCATACATTGAATAAAAGCTGAAATCTATCCTCGCATATAAGCTGCTTTTAGTCAGATTTGGCACAATGAGAGTAACCATTGTTGCCTGGGGACGAGAATTCGCCATGGAAATCGGTTTCCAGGAACCTGTGTTAGCGATCAAAGGGAAGTTGGAACAGTTTCTGGGAATTCCAGTGGGATCGCAAACACTTTCTGTATCCGGTTGGGAGCTTGTTGATGGATTAGACATGGAGGATTACCCGATCATCACTCACGGTACCAAAATCGACCTTATCACGAAACCGCTTTCGCATCCCTTTAACCATTGCAGTAAAATGCAAATCATTGTAAAATTTTCAGCTAAACAGATTGCCATTGAAGTTGATAGAAGCGAAACAGTTAGCAGCTTAAAAGAAAAAATCCACATTGTGGATGGCACACCGATTAAAAGAATGTCACTGTTCTTCTCCGGAATAGAATTGGCAGATGATTTCCGAAACCTGAGTGAATATGGGATTTCTGAATACTCAGAAATCATTGTTTTCTTGAAAACTATGAGCCGTTTAAGGGAAGACCCTCCAACAAGGAAGCTAAATATAGTGGTCCAAATGTCTTCGAGCCTGCTAAATGCGGCTGCCATTACATTCGAAATGAAGGATTGTAGCACTGTTAATGATTTGAGAGAGTTATTGCTGAGCAGAAAAATTCTTCCCCAAGATGATTATTTGTTCATACACAAGCAAAGGATCATGCGTGAGAATTGTAGCTTAAAGTGGCATGGTGTTGAAAATGGGGATTGCCTCTATGTATTTAGAGGCACTGTTAGTCGTAGTGGATGTTGAGATGTACAAATTCAACGTATTATCAGTTATTTGAATATAGATAATTTAATTTGGACTTTTATTTTATGCAATTCTCCTGCAAATTTGATTATTTCTTCCATGTTTGCATTGAACGCTAATCTTGAAGGGCTCTCTATCTAACAAAACTAGCTGCTAATCAATAATATGTGAAGAGGAATGATTCGTGTAAAATTCCTTCTAATAATTAAATTTTGTATGATTAACATATAGCATACACTCAACAACCCAAAATCTTTCATTGGTTTTTAGAATTTAATGTTAAATTGGGTGTTTATTTTGGGGTCCCTCGGTTCATTTGAAGCAGGGTTAGTGTTTACTTGTTTTCATGGGACTATGTCCTCTATTATTTCTGCTTTGGAAAGTTTCAATTTGTTTCTAGATTATTTCCCTTTATTTTCAAGTTAATGATTTATCATAGCATTGTTGAGAGGTCCGCTAGTGGATATGGTTAAATAGTAGTGTCGAAAATCGTAAGCGATTTGTTTGTCATAAAGAATTTTGTGAAGAAGTGAATTATAGAAATTAAAGAGTGCGTGAAGTTTGAACTAATACTTTATATGGTCCATGAAGAATAAGGTTTGTTTATGTCCGGTTTATTTAATAAATGAAATGTTCATCAAACGTTTTATTCATTTACAACCTTAATGATGGGTAAGGCACTCGTACTCTACAGCTTGTTTAGGTGGAAACAAATTTCACAAACTTCTTCGTTACAAAGTCAAGACCACCTATGGCTCTTAGAATTGTTGTTCAATTATATGAACCACCCTTGAGTGACAACATAAATGCATGGGTCAAATTCCACCGTATTCAAACTTTTAAATTTTTGTAGTGGTTGAGTCACTCTTAATTTATGGCTTGTTTAGGCGCAGATAACGCTTCATAAAATATTTTAGTCAAAGCTAAAGTTGTTTGTGACTCTCAACATTGTTATTCAGCCATGTAAACCACCTTCCACTTGCAATAAAATACGGTACATGTTAAGGATCCAAACCTTCAACCAAAAAAAATGTGCCATTTTTGTTAAAAAACTTCAACTCTATCGAGAGAAGTTTGTCAAGTATCGTCTACCAAAAGCTAATGAAGCCTTAACATGTCTAGAATTGTCCGTCAAAGGGCTTTGTCTCTTACCTTTTCTAAGAGCCATGTAGATTCATAGGAGTGTCTCACCAATAAAGGAAACTAAAGAGTTCGTGCACAGTGTAATTTAAACCAATTCCTTATATAAAAGGCATTTATGGGTAAGTATAGCGTCACAGTGGCTACTAAGACTGTTATACAAATTTTGAAAAATAAGGAAGTCGTCATCTTTTTTTTTTTTTTTGGTGAATAATAACATGAGATAACTACATTAAACTAAAATGAAGAAAATCACCTGAACCTTGTCTTGTCCAAGTGTCAATTAACTCCCTAGTCACATCTTCGACTACCTGCATGCCCTTCTTATTAACAAAAGAGATTTTGGCTATAAGATTAACGACTTGATTACTCTTCCTAGCCACGTGCCTTATCACCAAATGATCTCTGCTCTAAAACACCTACTGAATTAATCGAAGCAAAGCCGAATTTGAAGACACAGAGTAACCTTCTTGAATAACTTTGACCACCTCCAAACAACTTTTTTTGTTTAAATGTGATTGGTGACTTATAAAATTTGTTTTTTAATTAAAGTTTATTAAAAGAAGAATCTTTTTAAGTTAATAAAAACAAAAGTGGGGCTTAGGAGTTTGACTACTCGTGAGGAAAGTATTAACCTTTACGACTCCTATTTATAAAAGTTGTATCATTTAATTATGTGTTATGTTTAATTTTAAAAGTAATAAATTTAAGTTTGATATATAAAAATAATTATTTTTATGAGTTTGGCTTCTAGACGAAAATATTGAGGAATGCCCATACATAGTAATTCTCAAATGGAATTAAAAAATAAAATACATTTCAAATAAAAAAAAAAAAGTTCAGGTGGAAGCCGAGCAATAACTCACAAAATTAATATGGCTCTAAAATATTGTGTTTTTCTTATATACAATAATGATGTGGGAAATAACAATCATATGATTTAAATCTATATTAAACTCTCCCTTCATTTGACTTTAGATACAACATTGTCTTATACATTGAATAATTATTTTTAATTTTGTGATTATAGTTTTTTTTTTTTTTTTAAATAATGAATGTAGATGTTAACAACATATATAATAGCGATCCCACGTGGACAAAAATAGGAGTGAAGCCAGAACAATTTTTTAGATAAGTTGGATGAAATTTTAATTTTTTATAGTTTATAAATTAAATTTTTATAATTTTATAGGGTTAAAGTGTAATTTTATCTTTATTAATTTAAGATATTTAAAAAAATTTAAGAGCCTAAATAATAATTTTATATTTTAGAGGAGATCGAGCCTCTGGACAAAGACATGAAATCACACTAATAATAACCCAATTAACAAATTATAACATATTTAGATATATATATATATATATATATATTACACATTTAATAGTTTCTTTTAAATTTTTAACTTTTTTTTGTAATATTTTACCTAATAATAAATAATAATGAGAATTATAACATTTGTTACTAACATGCAGCAACCATCGTAATAATAATTATAGTAACCAATTTTCAATTTTAGTCGGATGATTTCTTGAAAAATTATGAAATCTTTAGTTAAAAGAATGGAATTTTATTTTTAAAAAAAAATGGAAATCCTCGTTACTAACTTTTTTGGTCCACAACATCCCCGCCATGTACGAGCTTCACTTCGGTATTCCTATGTCAGGTTCTATTCTTAACAGCATCAACACCCATCTCGACGCTCGCACTGTCTCCGTTCTCCTCCGCCACTGTGAACCGAAGCTCCTCTTCGTCGATACCCTCCCTCAGTCTCTCACCCTGGAAGCCATCTCCCTCTTTCCCCCTAACGAATCCCCCCGATTCTCGTTAATCCTAGACGATTAGGATGATGCCGGGGGTTCCAATTCGTCATCATCCACCGTTGATTCTCGCTTCTGTTGCACGTACGAGAGCCTGGTGGAGAAAGGCAACCCTAATTTTAAATGAATTAGGCCTAAAACTGAGTGGAGTCTGATTGTTTTGAACTATACATCAGGCACCATATCATCCCCCAAAGGAGTGGTGCATAGTCACAGAGGAGTTTCAACGATGACCATTGATTCTTTAATAGATTGATAAGTTCCAAAACAACCAGTTCATTTATGGACACTCCCAATGTTTCACGCTAATGGGTGGAGTTTCACTTGGGGCATGGTTACCGTCAGCGACTCCAATGTTTGTGTTCACAAATTCGATGCCTCCATCATATATTGTTTAATTAAGAAACATGGTATCACTCACATGTATGGAGCGCCTATTGTGCTTAACATGTTATCGAGTTCCCCTGAAATTAAGCCACTCCAAAATCCTGTTAAAATCCTTAGCGCCGGAGCTCCACCGCCGGCCGCTGTGCTGTCTAGGACCAAGTTACTCGGTTTCGTCGTGAGTCATGACTACGGGGAGGGCTTGTGGTCTCTTCGATATCAAAATATGATTTCAAGTTTAAGTACTAATTAAATTTAAAATAAAATTTAAATATTAAATAAATACAAACATCAAATTTAGGGAAAAGTACATATTAATCCATTGAAGAATTCTCGAAATAAGTCCAATGGTAACTGTGGTGATCCATTGAACTAGCCAAAGCAATCAAGAAATTCATAATATTAACACCAAAAGTGAAGGTAATTTCAAAAAGAAAAAGAGAAATAAACCTCGGAATTATCATACTAAAGCAGATAGCAACCATGAGGCATTGTACAAAACCCAGGCATTTGCTTTTATATATATATACTGCTACTGCAAACCAAAACTGAAACAATCACCCAATGCAAAACCCAAACACTTGGATGTAATCCTAACTCAGATTGGGCATTGGATTATTGTAAGAGAATCTTGAAGCCCAATACTTCTGAATCTCCTCAGCTGTTCTTCCAGGGATTCTCCCTGCTATCAAAGACCACCTGCAAAATGATTTCAACATTGGTTTTCTTTTTTCATCAAAAAATCCAAAACACAAACCAAAACCCACCTTTCTCCAACCAGATTGAACATTCTAATAATGAGGGTTTCCTCATCTTCTGAGAAGTCAAGCTTGGAATCTTCACTGGATTCCTCTGCAACAAAACAGCTAAAAGAAACCCATTAATTTCTTTCCTCCAACACAAAGATGGGAAAGTTATTAAAAGTGGTTGAGAGTAGTAGGAAAATGGGTCACCTTTAGAATCAACAGAAGAACCATCCATGTCAGCCATAAAGAGGAGTTTGAGACAGAGTAGTTGTTGTTTTAAGTGTGGAAATTGAAGGAGTAGTAATAGGCGACATGGTTGGTTGAGAGGGGGAAGAATGGTAGTTGTTGACAAAGGGGGGCGTTGATAGGTAGTTGAATTTCTTTACTTAGGGGTTGGACGGTTGGTGTCTGCATACTGACAAAGTCTCTCAGGAGTTTATCTGGAATTTCTACTTATTTCACTTCAAATATTATTTATCTTCGATAACCTCAACTCCTATTTAATCACTGATCACATGCCTATTACTTTCACACTCTTATTCTTTAGTACTCAATTTTGGGATTTTATTTCCTTAAATTATCTTAAAAAATATTAATTTTTATTTAACCAAATACTGTTTTCTTTAACCAAATTATTATTTTAGTAAGGCAACATATTGTTTTAGGACATATTTAAATATAAAATAAAAAATTGTTGATGCAAACTTTAGTAGCCTAATCATTTGTTTATGCATTACTTAAACCAGGGTATATGCAAGTACGTTCACATTAATTTTGAAGTTGCTATGTTTTTTATTTATTTAGTTTAAAAATCTAACTAATAATATTTTAAATTCCTTTGTCTATCAAACAATAATCTTAAACTATTTTGATAAAATATATTTTATTCATAATTTAATTCACCTAATTCAAACAGATTCATTGGTTTTTTCAGAAACAAAAATGTTAGGTAGATGTAGATTCATCATTGAGTGACTTACATGAGCAGTAATTAAGAAAATGCCAACAAAATTAACTCACACCACCGTTTCATGACAGCCATAAATTATTGTTTGTCCCGCCTCTTTGTAGAAAAGTATTATTTATTTAGTTTTGGAACTTTTCAATTATAATTAATATATTTATAAAATTATAATAACAATCAATTAATATAATTTACAAATATAATTAATACACTTCTGTAATTAAAATTACAATTAAACGATTATTGTAATAGGCCCAGTTAGCCTGGACCTAAAATCAATAAAACCAAATAAAAAATAAAATCCAAAATATAAAAAGAATCCAAATTACAACCCCAATAAAAAAAACCCTAAGCCTAAATCTTATAAGCTCAAAACTCAAACTAATGAAAAAAACAGAAACCCTAAATGTGTCGCTGCTCCCTCCTCGATCACGCTGCCCGAGGCGCCTCGTCCCGAGGCTTGGCTCACCCCCCTGACGCGCCTGGCCGTCTTGTACTGAAATGGCAAGGTCCTTTCCGTTGACCTTACCTAGGCGTGCAAAACAGAACAAAAGAGAATAGAAAGGCAAAAATGGTAACAAAGAAATAAAAGTAAAAATAATAAACATTGTAATATTTTCGGCTATAAAAAGCCGAAACACTTGTATTATTTTTTTTACACACGATTAATCAAAAAAAAAAAGAATACAAAGAATTAAACAAAAAAAATACGAAAGCAAATAAAAAATATTCAAAGGTATCATTTTTCTTCTTCTTTTTTTCGAAATCATTTTATAAAAAAAAAACACAATAAAAAGGGAAAGGTTGAAGAAGACAAACCTGCAAGTCCCACCGCCGTGAATGGCCGAGGTAGCCACTTCTGATGAAAAGTGGCCAGAAACTGAGAAGTCTTTTAATCTTTTGGGCGTTTTTGTGGGGATTTCAGAAATTTTAGGCCCGAATCTAGGTTTAGGAGGGTCAAAATAGAAAAATAGGGGGTAGCCAGTGACCGGTGGATGGGCGGTGGCTCGATGATCGGAGTTCGGCTGGACCTAGGCCGGAGCTCGAAGGGTGGGAAAGCAAAAAAGAGAGCTCTCAAAATTTTTTTTTAAAGGAATGGTGTAGAATGAAAATTTTTAAATTTTTTTTAGCTTTTATAAACGTTTAAAACAGTGCCGTTTTAGGCCTTAATCCCATATTCCAAAACGAAGCGGTTTAGCCCTGACTCGCGCGCGACTCGACCCGCTCTAGGGGATCCGCGCGTTTTCGACTAATAGTCTATTTGCGCAGTAGGTCTCTCCGCTTATGCGGCGTGTCTCAATGGGGTCCTATGCTCTTTTTTTTTCGATTTCTGCCACAAGATTTTCACTTCTGTTTCAGTTTGGTCCTCAGACCATTTGAAGAGTCGGACACCCGAAATGGTGTCGTTTCGGGCCAAACCCGACCCGCCTAAAGGATCCGCGTGTTTCTGCTTAAATGGAATAATTTGTAAACAAAATTAACATCAATGCAAAAAGAGATCGTATTTTCAAATCATTTTCAAGTTTTCAACTTTCGACATTAAGACACGAATTAAACAATTAGGTACCAATTCTGGGTGTCACGAGGGTGCTAATCCTTCCTCGTGCGTAACCGACTCCCGAACCCGTTTTCTCGAACTTCATAGATCAAAATTGTTGTTTTAGTAAATCAAAACATTTTATTAAAACGATCAAATTACGAGGTGATCTGATCACACCTTATAAAAAAGATTGGTGGCGACTCCCATTTTCGTTGTAATGGCCTAAATTCAAGGTTATCGGAACAATGGTTTCGTAACCATAAATCCGATTTAAAACATGAATATTTACATGATAGGAAAATCGTATTAAAATATCGATAGAAAAATTTTACCGATTTAGTGGTTAGTTAGAAAAAGGAATTATTAAAGGAATTGGGTAAAAACAAGGTATCGAGACCTTGATCTCATAAAATTGAGTAGGAAATATTTTTATAAATATTTATAAAATGTTAGTAATATAGAATTAAAATTTCGTTAGAAAATTTTAACGTTTGAGTATGTAATTAGATGAAAAGGACTAAATTGTAACAAATACAAAATTATGAAAAATGATTAGATAGTTTAAATGATAAAAGAAAGAGGGCTTAAAAGGAAAATAGACCCAAGGTCTAATTGGGCTGGACGGCAAGGGTATGAAATCAGCAAGAAGATAAGGAGAAATAAGGGTAAAATGGGAAAATAACAAAATTTGCTAAATAAAACTAGGACTAAATAGGGATATCTAGAAATCTCTTCATTTTTCTTCACTCTCATCAGCTAAAATCGCCATAGGAGGGGTATCTAAGCTGGTATATCATAATTTTTGCACCAAGTAAGTGAATCCTTGCCTATTTCTTGTAATTTTGTGTTTTTAAAGACTTTTACAACTAGGTCCTACTATTAAATTCATTAGTCTTTGATTTCATGGATGAAATTGAAAGCCACCATGGTTGGTTTATGTACGTTTATGATGAAATAGCATGAAATTTAAGCTTTAATTCGTTTAAGAGATGATTTTATTAGGTAATTTCAATAGAAATTAATTTTTGGGACCTAATTATGAAAGTGTTTGGAATTAAAGTCTATTACTGAAATTATGATTTCCAAAGGTTATAAAGTAGTTTAAAGTGATAGAATAAAGTGTTAATTGAGAAAAATAAGCTCAATTGAGAGGTTAATTGAGCAGGGACGAAATTATCATTCATTGAAAGTTTAGGGGAAAATGGTAATAACCAGCTTGCACTAAAACAGTTTTTGACATCAGCAGTAGTCTAACTTTGAAAAATCACCATAAATTGTAGAAGTTGAATTAGAAGATGAAAAAAATATGAAATTAAATCTTATTGAGTCTATTTTCATATGAAAGAAACAAGGAAATAAAAGAAGTTCTGTATTTTGAGATATTTAGATTTTTGTAAGACTGGTTCAGAATAAATTCGGGTTCCCCTGTTTTGACTTTAGAAAATCATAAAAAATTGAAGAAAAATAATTAGGGGCTTACATTTATATGTTTAGAATCCTGAATGAGTCTATTTTCTATAGAAATAAACGGGAACACCATCTAATTTCTGTATGAAGAGATAATTAATTTTTAGTGAAGAAGAGTCAGAACTGCCAGACAGCAGAACAGGGGCAACTTTGATGAATAAACTGTACTAATTGGATAGGCTAAAAATTCTGGAAATTTTATGGTATAAAGAAATGTGAGTCTAGTTTCAGGGAAAATTAATGGTTCTTCATTTGGAGCTCTGTAGCTCGAGAAATAAATAATTTAGTGACTGTGACTCAAGTAGACAGCTTTGAATAAGCTAAAAATAATAATAGAATTATAGAAAATGCTACATGTGAACATGAAATGTATTGAATTGATGATTGAATTTATTTATTTAGATCCGGAAAACTCAAATACTGAAGCTAGATCGAGGAAGGAAAAAGTCCCGGATTAGTAGATTTTATAAACGAACTAGTATTGAGGTAAGTTCGTGTAACTTGAATTATATTCTTAAATGTTTGAAATGTATGTTATTGATATGAATATGATTTGAATGTCCATTGTATGAAATTTGATGAAACATTGGTATATTTGATAAAAAGGAAAGAAATCCCGGTTGAATGAAAGGAAAATTCGATGGATCTCTCGAAAAGGAATTGACGGTAAAAGGATCTAGCCCGGACGGGTGATCCTATCTCGATATAGCCCTCCCGAAGAGCCGGGACGGGTAATCCGAATTAAGTTCGAATTTAGCTTCGGACTGTAATTCGGATCCAAGCTCATTAGAGTAATTGTCGTTGCGAGGGGATTTGCTTTGGACTAGTAATCCCGACAATACTCTATGAGTTTATATTGCAGGGGATTTAGCCTGGACTGGTAATCCCGCTGTAAAGATGAGGTTCGCGGGAGTGTGCTCTCTGAAATGAAAATGTGCGCACATGAATATGAATTGACGGATCCGGATTTGTACACTAAAGTGTACCTCTCGAAAATCCATCGAAATTAGGAGTACTTTAACGGGATAAATATGGAAAAATAACAAGGAAATGGAAATCATGATATTGATGAGCTCATCAATAATGGCGTGTATATTATTGATATATGGAAATTAATCGACTAACTTGGATGTTGAGTTTGTGAATGTTAGGGTAATAATGCATTGAGTGAGTATATGAATGTTTATTGCTTGTATTGAAAATACTAGGTAAGTATAATTCTTGTTACATGGGCTTACTAAGCACAAAGTGCTTACCCTATTTCTTTTTCCTGTTTTGTAGTGTTAAGAGCTCGGAGGTCGGATCGGTGGGAGACTCATCACACTATCAACCCCTGATATTTGGTATTTAAAGAAACTTTAGTTTGGAAATGAATGGCATGTATAAGCTAATAAAATAAATGTTAATATGAAATGAATGTAAGGTCAGTCATTGGTATGGCTAACAAATTTCTAGTTTTAGTATGTAATGAGGTTATCTTATAAATTTGCATGGATCTATTTTAAAAATATGTTGAATTGGATTGGTTGGTATGAATTAGTTTCGGTTTAAATATTTGCAGGGAAGACTAGATTAATTATAAAGGGGTTATATTGAGTAAAAAAAAATTGTAAACTCCGGTAATGCCCCGTTCCCTATTCCGATAATAAATACGGGTAAGGGGTGTTACATTCGTTTTTTAAATAAAAAGTCGTCCTTCAAAAAAGATGTTTCGACAATTACAATATGCAAATAGATAAGTTAGAAATCGGAATATATTTGAACTTAGGTTAGAATAATTTTACATATCGTGGAATTCGAATTAGGACGCTTAATATCTCAAAACTTTAGCCTATAATTATGTAAGTGTTAATATGTAGTTTGTTCCCTAAATTTGTGCAAAAGTACTTAGTTGGTATTCAATTTTTTTGGGGGCCTAGTTGATACCTAAATTTGTATTCTATCAACGAGGTTGGTACCTCCCCACTAACCGTTAGTTTATGCTAATGTGTCATTGATAGTCAATCTGGTAGTGACATGTGATAAGATCTCACTATGCCATGTGGTGGATATAAATTTAAAATATATAAATTACTTAAAAAAAGTATATTCTTCACATAAAGAATGAATTTTGTCCAGATTAACCATTTGTCCAAACTCATTCCATATGTTTTTTTTTAGTCAGTTTATATTTTTATAAATATCAAGTTATTTATATTATTATTTTTGGAAATTAAAAATAAATAAAATTTTAATAAATTTTAAAATATATAAATTAATAAAAAATATATAAAAAGTTTTTACATCAAGAATGAACCTAAACAAATGGTTATCTAGATTCAAATGCATCTGGAGAATCATTTATCTAGATTTATTGTAGACATATTTTTTAGTTCTTTTAAATATTTATATATTTTTTAATAAATATATGAACTTTTAGTTCTTTTATATATTATTTTTAATTAATTTATTAATTTATATATATTTAAAGTTATTTTATTTTTTAATTTATGTCCATTACGTGACATACTAAGATGTTGCCATGTGGCACCATCAGATTACTATTAATGCCACACGTTAGCACAAACTAATAATAGTAATATAGAATTATCAAGCTAAGTGAAGTAATACAAGTTCGAATACTGTTCAGAAAAATTCAATACTAACTAAATACTTTTAGCAAACTATATTAAGTTTTTTTTAAAACTAAAAGTGATAAAACCAAATCCAAACAGACGCATAGCAAAAACCATCAAACGCTCTTTTGTAGGAATGAAAGTATAAATATTTTTGGACCCATTTTCCCATTATGATTACCATCCTCTACAATTTTACGAAACTAGTTTGTAAGTGATATATAGCCAATCACTTCTATCAATTAGGATCAGTTAGAAAATAGTAATTAGTGAAAAATGAAAAAAAAAAAAATCAATTGATCCATTAAAAGAAAATTTCACTCTATTAAATTTTTAATAACTATAAAAATAATTAATTAAGTTTTTCTGCAATGGAAATAGTTAGTTGCTCAATTTGACTATTTAAAGGTGTAGACGTGGTAGCACCGAAAGATGACACATGGCAAGATGTGTGTTAGCAAAAAAAATATTTTTTAAAATATTATAAAAAAACTAAGTAATAATAATTACATCTTAAATGAACTTGGACAAATTTACTTGTCCATACTGTTTATCCAGATTTATTCTAAATGTGTTCAAAAATAAAAAAAAAAAGTTTAAAAAAATATAAAAATGTTAATATTTATTTAAATTCTAAAAATATGAAAAAAAATAAATAATTTTATAAAATAAATTTTATATATTTGAATAATTTTATGTTACATATAAAAATTTCTAATAATTTTTATATACAAAATTCAAATGTAAAAATTATTAAATCAATTTTTCAATTTGAATTTTCTAATTTTGAATATAAAAAATTCAAATTGAAAAATTGAAATTCGAATATAGTTTTTTAAATTTGAATTTTAAAAAATTAAATTGAAAATTTGATTTAATAATTTTTATATTCAAATCTTGTATATATATATAAATTATTATTAAAAAATATTGGAATTTTTTATATATAATATAAAATTACTTGAATATATATATAATTATAATTTTTTAGAATTTTTAAATAATTATCAACATTTTTTATAGGTTTTAAATTTTTTTAGTTTCGAACTCATCTAAAATAAATCTAGACAAATAGTTTTCCAAATGCAAATGAACCTAGACAAAATTATGTCGTTCATTCTAGATGCATTTTTATACATTTTTAAAAAATTATTTAAAACTTTTAATAAAATTGAATTTATTTTGCTTACATGACATGTCAAGTCAGCATCTACCACTTGTCATCTCTTGCAGCTGCCACTTCAATGCATTTAATGAGCAGTCAACTAATGGTTTTTGTTAACAAAAGAGTATAGTCGATTATTTTTCTAGTCATTAAAGATTTGATAGGATGCAATTTTTTTAAAAGGCTCAATTGATTTTTTTCATTTTTTACTAAGGTGTTTTAACCCTTAAGCCTATTAATTAAATTAAATTAAATTAAAAACAATTTTTTTAAATATCAATTTTTTATTAAATCAAATGACATTTAATTTTATTAGGCATAAATTGTTTTAGGTGAAATTATGGATATGGTTCTTCTATTATGTTTAAATTTAGGAGTTAATATTTATGTTTTAATTTGACAAATTTTGGTTTCTCTACATAGTATCATTAGTTAGCCAAAATAGTTGACATTCTTAATTATTTCAATTAAAATGTTGATGTCAAATATTTCTTAAAAATATCCATTCCAACTTATCATGCTCTTTGTGTGTGTGTGTTATAAGAGGTTTTTTTAAGAGAAATTCACATCATTACTTTAACCGAAATAGTTAAGGATATTAACTATTTAGACTAATGTTATTGTAAAAGTAGATGATCAAATTATGTCAAATTAAAATATAAATGCTAAATCCTAAATGTGAACATACCAGAAGGATCAAAACTAGAATTTAAGCATTATTATATAATGACTAAAACAAGAATAAAAAGAAGAAGTCTTGTTATTAATTAGTCCAAATAATTAACACAAATATTTTAGTAACGGACATGGATCTTTTTAAAACACTTATTCTAATTTAGCATGACAAAGTAAGTTTTTATTATAATAGCATTTTAAAAAATTCACGTAAGTAGTTTAATTGAAATAATTAACAATAATACTATTTTTATGAAGCAAGTTATGATAGAAATTAAAATATAGAGATTATCTCAAATTTAGGTACAGTAGAGAGATCAAAAATAGAATTTGACCATTTTCTTCTCTATAAGGGAAATGTTTGTATGAAACAGTGACATAAATCTATTAGAAAGGGATACAGATGACGTAGCGTCACTGTTTCATACAATCCTTTCTCTTCTTATAATTAGAAGAAAAAGTGAATTAATGGATATATTTGCCACCAATAATGCCATTGACTGCATTGTTAACGCTAATTAATGAAGTTTCAATTTAATTAAAAAATTACTAAAATCATTTTTTATAATAATAAATTTTAAACCTTCAGATTTATCATTCTAGCTAAAGCTATTGACACTCTATTGCTTTATATACTTGGTAGATAACTCCCAACACTTAATCACATAAACTAGGGAAAGTGAGGAAGGGCTGACACCAAAGGTAAGACTAAAGTAGTCGAAGATTAAAACCTAAGCAAGTGTTAAAAGCCTTGGAAATTCGGTTTGTGCCCTACAAGCTTTAAATTATAATGTTTTTGAGTTTAGATGTTTAGGTAAGTTCATTGTGTATGACTTAAAATTATAGTTAGTAATAATATTACTAAATAGTGTGTAAAGCATGCTAAATGATAGGTCCAAAGATCAAAAGATAAAATGTTGGTGCCTATGGGATAAGGCAAGTATATCATGTAGCACTAATATAATACAAATTGTTATATTGAGCGAATTGAGTTTGATTGTAAAGATATCGTGTAGATATGATTGATTATGTTGGATTTAAAAATATATTATTAGAGTTAAAGGATTAAGAGACAACATAACTTTTGTAACTTAAATAATTGAAAGAATAATAGTAGTTATTATCAAAATTCTAGTAATGCACTTGTAAGCTAGATATGCCATAGGATCATGTAGTAGTTTGGAGAGTTTGGAGGGGTTTTTATTGTACTCAGTGGCAGATTTTGGGGGAATGTAATAAAAATTTTAGGAGTTTAATGAGAATTTTTTTTAAAAAAAAAATTGATGATCTAAATAAAATTTTTGTGAGATTAAAGAGAATTTTTAAAAAAAAATTAAGAGAACTTAATTAGAATCTTAAAAAACAATTAAAAGATATAATGAGAATTTTCAAAAATGTGAGGGATCTAATTAATTTTTAAAAAGAACTTCAAGGGAGAAATGAGTTTTTTTTTTTTTTTCAAAAATTTTGAGCCTAATTAAAAATTTTTAATAACTTGAAGAAAGAAATCAAAGATTGTCAAAATATTGGGATTACCAGGGCCCCATAAGCCTTTACAAGGACCCACCTCTGATTGCACTATATGTGCCTGACCATTACAGTAGAGTTCTATATTGGCACTTTGTGCTCTTTGAAGAGTTTGGTTGACTTTACCACAGATATCACCTATTAGGAGAGTTCAATTGTACTTAAAACCCACCTATTAGATTAGTTATCCCTCTAGTGTTATTTGGGCGGAAAAATGATTAGGACGTAAATAAAAGACATTATTTAAAGGTTGAATAAAAGCAATAGAGATTTAATGTATGATAGGCATGGGCTTATGTAGCTCAAAGGATCATAGCTAACAGAGTTGCAAGTCTTTGTGAGATAATTAAAATTGAACTAAAGTCTGAAAAGAATTCATAATGTCAATAAAAACATCATAGTGAGTTCAAAAAAGTAATATATGAATAGTTGATAAATAGTGGGAAAATAAATGTATTAAAAACTTCGATTGATATTAACTTAGTAAAAGTCTTAAAGAATTTAAAATTAGTGTTGAAGTTGAAAGCACGTTAATATAGTAAATGATGTCTTTTGTTACTAATTGTTAATGCTTAATATGTGGTATATTAGAGCTTATAAAAATATAAAATCCTGCCCACATTTCAGAGAAACCATTGTGTACTTCCTCTCTCTTCCTAGACCATGCTTAAAATTATGAGTAGGAAGTTCCGCCCTCGTCGTAGGGAGGGATTCCCAGGTGAAAACAATTAAGTTTTTACACCAAATGATAAAACGGGTTTAGCCTGGGCCTAGACTTGGATAAAGGAGCTTTTTTCTTTGTTTTTTGAGCATACTCAAGTACCCAACCCAAACCCATAGATGATTCTAAGCATACCTTTTACGCCTATTCATGCTCCAATACTTTTTACAAAAACCTAAATTAGATGTTGACTCAGTCCAAATATCAAACCTTCCTCAAATTTGTAAATAGCACCCAAATTATTTTTTAAAAAAAGTTTAAAATATTATATATATTTTAATTTATTATTTAATAATTTAATACATTTTTTTGTTTTTTATTGTTTTTTATTTATTCATCTTAAATTTTTAAAGCTTACATTATAGTAGTATTATATATTATTATAAATTTAATTTTTATGTGTTATAAATTTCATAATATATAAAAATAACATAATATAGAACATTTGAAACTTGAAAAACGAGTTGGGTCAGGCTCGGGTCTTGAATGTTAAGCTTGAACTCAACCCATATTTTAAACGAGTCTAAATTTTTTGTCTAAACTCATTTTTCGAGCTTAATATTTCTCCACAAACTCTCCCAAAATTTGGATAGATTTTTAGGCCTTGGTAAGTAATAGGTTTATGACGTGCTGCCTGTATTATACACAAGTTTTATGATACTCACATGATGTCGGTAAACAATTATATAACAAATATATTTATATAAAAATTAAAATATGATATCTTGGTATTTAAAAATTTAAGATGCAAAACCTAGGTAGTTTTTTTTATTGAAAATATAAAAAGAGAAGAAATACTTTGGTATTTATATAAAAAGATATTATAATAATATCCTAAGAGGAATAAAAAATCCAAAAGTATCAAACTCTACCCTATTAAAATCAAACTAGGATTCAAATTTTAATAAACCAGTACTACTAGAATTCGCAAGAAGAGCTCCAAACAAAATAAATTTCGAGACGAAGTCCAAAGAGCATTCAACTTTCAAAATCTAACAAAATTAAGCACATCCTTTTGTTTGTTTTCTTTAGTTGTTGCTATTAAATACTCATTTTTACCAAATTAATTGGAATTGTCATCATAATTTGCAATCATCTCAATATGGGCACTTCTCGAGGTCTCAAAATATGCTGTGCGGTGACTGCAATTTTCATAGTTATGATTGCTATAATTTTCACTATTTTGGCCTTTACTGTTTTCAAACCCAAGGACCCAGAAATCACAATTTACCCTCAAGGCCTCGAAAACATTGGTTTTGGTTTAGGAGGGATTTCGAATTTAAGCACAGCAAACGTTAACGTCTCGGTAGCGATGATCGTCGCCATTAACAACCGTAATTATGGGAGCTTCAAGTTCAAGAACGCGACGGCTTTTGTAAACTATCGTGGGGATGTGGTTGGCACGGTTCCGATCGAGCAAGCGCGGGTTCCCGCACATGGGAAGCTCAACATCAGCACTGTCGCGGCTTTCATGATGGATCGGTTGATTGCAAACGCTTCGTTTTGGGCGGATGTTTTGGAGGGTTCCGTCAACTTGTCGACGGATGCGACGATGCATGGGAAGGTGACCATGTTTAAGGTTTTCAAGATTCAGGCATCGGTTCCTAGCAGATGTGATATCTCCCTTTTTATCCAATCTCAAAGCGTTGAGTCGATTTGTAAGACCAAAATTAAGCTCTAAAATGGTGGAAGTTGGGATTCGATATCATATCCGTGTTGCTTGATTGTTTTATATGATTTTGATTCTACTGTTGTTTATGTGACCATTGTCAAAGTGAGAAGGCTAGATTTTAGATCAAAATATCAGACTACAAATGGATTCGCCAAATTCCTTTTCTTTTTTTTTTTTTTTGTCACTTATATACTATATTATTTTTGTTTGTATATATATAGCTTCCTCGCAACCAATTTTATTAGTTTGAAGAATTTAAGAAAATGTAAAACGGAGAGTTGTTATTGATTTTTTTGCTAGGTATGATCAAATTATCTACAGAATTATCTTTGAGAAAGAAATTGTGAAAAATCTTTTAAAAATATAATTTTTGGTTTTGTGCTTAATTCTAGAAAAAATTTCGAGTTTGAATGAAAGTTTTAGCACCATTGTAATGCTCAAAATTGATATCTCAAAGTCGGTGATGCTCAAAATGGACATTTTTGTGAAAAATCTTTTAAAAATATAATTTTTTGGGTTTGTGTTGAAGTCCTGAAAATATTTCGAGTTCGAATGTGTAGGGAATTAACCCATGCATGCAGCGAACAAGTAAATATAATAAAATCGAAAAGATCCAACACGTAATTTTTTCGTGGAAAGCTCCTCAAAAGTGATTAAAAAAGATTTCACTATAATAAAGAAGAGTACAAAAGATAAAGATAATTAAAGGAAACGTCAGATCCCGAAAATGAGGTTAGAAGAATTGGATTTGTGGTAGATTGATTGATTGGATTTAAGTTTGAATATGCATAATTGTTAAAGTGTGTTAATGTATGTTTTATTGTAATTAAGCATGATTTGTATGATCTATATATGATATACAATATGTTAGAATAGGAAAAATTGACATGAAAACACGAAATAATATGTATATGTATCAATGTGTTATTTTTAGGTTGGGCATGTTTTGTTATCTTTGCAATCGAGTCCTGATTTTTATGCCATTGAAGTCCCTAAATGCTATGAAATGACTTGAAAATTTGTATGATTAAATCTTATTTGGATAATTCCATAATTTTACTCTCGATTCTACAAAAAGGTTTTACTAAAACTACGATTTAGTCTTTAAATTTTGTTTTAAAAATTAAATGAGTTTTACTTATCAGTTCTAGAATTTTCTTTCAATTATTGCCCTTATTAAATTGTTTTATATTGTACATATGATTTAATTGTTGAATTATGAATGTTACTTATGCCGTATATTAAATAAGATATGAATATTAGCCTTGATGGTTTTTGTGTATCTAAGTCATTTTATTAGAGTTTAGTTTACTAAGAGTCAAATGATTTAAAATATTAATATTGAGACTTGACTATGAATATTAATTGTTACATATAGACTAAGATGAATGTGCTAAGAACTATAAGTCAAATAAGTTAATAAAAATTTGAGTAAATGTGTAAGCTAATAAAGAATATGTAAGTTGAGCTTGAAATAAATATATACAGTTAAGAAATAAGACTAAGCAAGAAGTAGGATTTAGGCTTAAAAATTAAGTGTTAACTTTCTTCCCTAGAGAACCTAGGTTCAAATCTCATTCCTCCCATTTCTTTTCCTTTTAAGTTTCAGCAACCTAAGATAAAAACTACAATAAAACAAAAGAAGAAATAGTTTTAGGCCTAATGGTTAGCACGCTAGAATCCTTCCATAAGATCCTAGGTTTGAGTCCCTCTTTTCTTTCTAATTTTGAGATTTCAACAAAACATAAAATATAAACTGTTGGGGATAAAATTTAATAAGAAATGAGCAGTAGCCCAACGGTTAAGGTGTTCGTACCCCTCCAAACTCAAGTTCGAGCTCATTCCTTCCCTTTTTATTTCATAATTTCACCAAAAACGCCCCAAAACATATCAACATGATTAAGCGTTAAAAATAAACAAGAAATGGGCGATAGACCATTGGTTAAAGCATTAGTTTCCCCCTTGTGAAGTTGAGTTTGAGCCTCTACCTCCTTTTCCTGTTTCATTTTAATTTCAAATTTCGATAAAATCTTATGAAAATTGCAGGCGACGCCACTACAAACCCAAAGAATTTTACCAATTCTTTCCTCATTAGGATTCATATCTTGTCCTTTCTCATATTTCTAATTGAATTATAATTCCACCATCTTTTTATCTTATTTTCCTAATTAGAATTTCAATTGCTGCTTTTCAAATCCTAATAGAATTTGCCTCCACCTTTCTATTTATTTTCTTTCTCTTTTCTTTACATCATATTTTTATCCTGATTGTTGATAATTATTTTGTTTTCACGAATCAAATCATCCTCCATTCAATTGTTCTTTCTATTAATTTTGTAATTATCGTCAATAGCATCCTTACCTTTTCCAAGAATCGATAAGTTCATCTCGTTTCTGATGTTTAGATACTGAATTTTCATAATATTTCTATTTGATTGATTAATTAATCTTTTTCGTTTCTTGCCGAATCTTTCAATAATCTTGATAAATCTTGAAATTAATCGTTAACTTGTGTATAAATGTCATTTGAAGGACTTGATTTAGGTGAACCAAATTAGATTTGATCATGAGGAACGTCAATCAGACTTCCATTGAAAGGTGTGTGTTCTTTTACAAGCGAATCGGGGCAAATCATGCCTAAGATTAGGGTCGCACAATCTGCCACACGGGCGTGTAGACAACACGGCCCACCACACGTCCATGTGCCCTGAAAACCCTAGTGTTGTTCGTGAACCACATAGCCGTCCACACGGTCGTATCTCCCTTGTAAGTTAATTTTTACATTTTCCACACGGCCACAACCTAGCTACACGGTTGTGTAACCCTTCCACATGGCCTATAGCCTTTCACACAACCCTGTAACCCCTGTTTTACAATTTTTACAATTTTACCCAAAATTTTATGATATGTTCAATTTAGTCCCTAGATATGTTCTAAATTATTTTTAGAGTTTTTATTTGCTCAATTAAGTCCCTGATATTGTGATATTCTGGAATTTGTAATTTAATGGTTGAAGTGTTATGACTATATCGCATGTGAAAGGTATATTACATGCTAGTGTCAGTGTGAAACAAATAATTTGATAGAATTAATTTTGACACCACTCTATTGAATACCTGTTAAGGCATGATCACTGCTAGTGTTGATTTATCTTATTACAAAGCATGTCATATTGCATTGCATGGGTGAGATGATATGTACGGAGGAAGAGTGGCAGTTTAATTTGCAAAAAATGTGGTTCGATCACGAACCAAGTGTTAGTTTGTTTAATCTGTAAATATGTTATGCACCCACAACAAGAGGCCATAACTGCAAATATGTGGTTTAATCACGAACCAAGTGACAATTTGTTTAATCTGCAAATATGTTGTGCACCCACAACAAGTGTCAGTAACTGCAAATATGTGGTTTGATCACAAATCAAGTGGCAATTTGTTTAATATGCAAATATGTTGTGCACCCACAACTAGTGGTAGTAACTGCAAATCTGCGGTGATTTGTCCACAACCCAGAGTTATAAGGTTGGATGAATTCTGGGGGACTCATAGTGTGGTGTGTAGTAGTGGGGTAGGATCTTTTCTGTTAAATCGAAATTGTAAAGCATTCATAAAGCATGTGCATACTGTTGGAAATTGGGTTTGGAAAATGCTTAATCAAAAGTAATAAACTAGAACTTGGTTGTGTTATATAAATTAATAAACACTTAATCAAAATTGTACATTTTCGATTTGTTTAGAATGAACACTCCGGCCGAGTAGCCTTCTCCGCTATCATCAAGCTCATGTATGTCAAGTGTGGGCTCACTCGAATTAGAAAATTTTCCACAAAATTACTAGTGGGGTAATGTCACAATTTCTTTAAACTTTTAGGCCAAATTGTAAATAATAAAAATATTTTTAGAAATTTTCTAAAATAATTTATTCAGAAAATTTTCTCTCTACAACTTTCTTTTGAATTCAAGCGTGTGTAAAATATTGACCTAGGCTCTCTTTATATAGGGAGAGTTTAGAGAGTAAAACTATAATTAAATTTAATCACTTTAATATTAAATTAATATAATACTTATTAAGATAAATATTAAATTAAATTCAATGTTAAATCTATTACATTAATAAAATATTTATCTATTAATTTAATTTAATATTAAGATAATCACTTTAATATTAAATTAATAAATACTATTAAGATAAGTATTAAATTAACTTTAATATTAAAACTATTAAAATATTATTATTTTTGGAATAGTTAATCTGAAATCAAATTATCTGTAGAGTCCCAGTAGGAGTGTGATTCCTCCACTGCTCAACCGTCAAAGTACCACTCGTCGGCTACCGGAATGTTGTTGTCACCAATATAGTCGTGTCCAGTTGTGCCATCACCGATGGGACACCTTCACGGCACCCCGAGCTAGTTCGGTTGTTGCCGATTTGGTCTGGGCCAATGACGATCCGGTCGGTCTAGCCCTGCCACTAGTTGGACCGTCGGCCCGGTTTCACATACAAACCCAGTTCGACCAGTTTTCGAGTATTGCTCTTGGTTTTGGATTCTTGGGGTCCAATTTTCGATCTCAAGTCTAATTTTCAAGTTCAATTACCCATTGGGCCAATTGTCTAACTTGAAAATTAATTTTTAAATGTACCATATTAATTTTAATTAATTTAATTTTACTTGATCAAAATTAATACAAAAAATCACTAAGATTTTCCAAATTAATTTTTCAAATAAATTCTTTAATCAAATTTTTGTTTTTGTGAAATATAGTAAAATGTGTGTATTTATATACTATTTACTAAGTGTTTTACTAATTTGGTTGTCAAAACCATTTTTTGAAAAACGGGGTCGACTTTGATTTTAAGAATGAAAACAAAAGAAACGGGAGTCGCCACCAATCCTTTTTGATGAGGTGTGATCGGGTCACCTCGTAAGATGGTTGTTTTTAATAAACGGTTAGATTTACTAAAACAATGCTTTTGGTCTACGAAACTCAAAAAGATGGGTTCGGGAGTCAGTTACACACGAGGAAGGATTAGCACTCTCGTACCGCCCAAAATTGGTACCTAGTTGATTAATTAATGTCTTAGTGTCAAAAAATTGAGAATTTGAAGAAATTTTAAAATATGACCCTTTGCTAAATATTGCTTAATTGATTTTTTTTCTACAGAAAATGACGTATTTCACATTAATCGAGAAAAAAAATTACGTCCTATAAGTTAGGACACAATGTTTTAAATCCCAAAAACAAGATCTCAAAATATGAAATATTGCTTATTTTAAAAAATAAAATTTGTGTGTCGAGTAAAATGTAATACGATTTCGTAGTGAAATAAATTTCGATGTTAATATGCATAACAGAATAACAGTAAAAGCATTAATATGAATGACAATAATAAAGACAGAAATAGAATAAAATAAATAAAATAAATAGATAAACTGATTACAAATAAAAGAAAATAATAAGTAAAAACTAAAAATAATAGAAAACGAGTACATAAATAAATGGTATATAGAAAACAGTTTAAAACACAATAATGATAATAATAATGATGTTAATAATAATACGAATAATAAATAATCTAAGTTTGGAAATTATATAAAAGGATATAAATAAATAAAACAAATGTATATATAAAAGGGTAAAATAGGTGAATAAATACAAAAGTAGTAATAATAATAATAATAATAATAATAATAATAATAGGAATAGGAATATTAAATTAATTTTAACAATAAAATAGCAAAAATAACCAAAAAACGACTAAATTAAACTTAAAACAGAAGTTCAGGGCAAATTCAAAATAAATAAAAAGAAAAATGACCCCATTGAATGCACGAATAACAAGGAGGGACTAAAAGGGAAATTTTCCTTTCTCCTCCAAAACAACGCCGCTCAAATAGGGACCAAACTGAAATCGTAGTAAGTTATGGGGTAAAATTAAAAAATATAAAAACTTGATTGCAAAACAATAAAAAAGCGGAAGGACTTGCAGCGCAATTAACCCCAAAAACAAAAACAAGCGGATCCTCCCTGGCGGGTCGGGTCAACACGCGGATCCTAGGGCCAAAACGATATCGTTTTGGTGCCTGAAAGGCCTGTCCAAAACGGCGTCGTTTTGGAGGCCTATATAAGACAGATTTTTTTTTGAAAATTTCCATTCTTCTCCCATTTTCCAAAAAAAAAAAAAAAAAAACAAGATTCTCTCAAATACTCTCCCCATTTTTAGAATTGGCCACCAGACCGGTCATCGACTGAGGCGGCGGGGAGGCCAAAAGTCAGCCTTTTTTCAGCGAGGTCAAAAATAGGTGAGTTTTCTTCTTTTTTAAACTTTTTAATATATATGTATATATATATTAGTCTTGAAAAAAAGAAAATAAAAAGATGTATATAGGTGTATATAATAGTTTCGAAAAATGAAAATAAAAAAAATAGCAAAAATAAAAGGACCTTGGCACTTTTTGAATTTGTTTTTCTCTTCGATCTACTTTGTTTTTGTTTATTTCTATATGCTTGAATCTGTTTTGTATTCAATGTTCCAGAGAAAAAAATACATTGTTATTTGTGGCTTTATATAGTCGAATTTACAACTTGCTTGGCCCAATGATTTCTCTGTTTTTGCAGGTGCAAGTGGGCGGTGGCGACAGTGGAGGCAATGGGCAGGTGCGCCACTTGCGCTGATGATGTGACGGTGACGGCGCTAGGGGTTGATGTGGGCAGCAGACCTAGGTGCGGCGCACCTAGGGTTTTTTTTTTTCTGATTGTGGTTTGGGCTAAGGTTAGGTAATTTGAGGTTAGTTGGGTTTGGGTAGTTGGGTCTGAATTGTAATTGGGTTGTTTTTGGTTTAGTTGGGTCTAAATTAGGTTCGGGGTTTTTGACTGTTCAACCCGGACCAATATTAGGCCTTACATGTAATAGACTGAATTTGACCCTAATCGAAACGGTGGTTTCGGGACCACGAATCCGAGTACGAGAAATATTTTAATATTATATTTTGTGTTTATTATATGTGAATTAATGTGTGTGAAAGTCTCGTA
The DNA here is from genome assembly GCA_025503065.1 of Gossypium bickii. Taxonomy (NCBI): domain Eukaryota; kingdom Viridiplantae; phylum Streptophyta; class Magnoliopsida; order Malvales; family Malvaceae; genus Gossypium; species Gossypium bickii. Next base: position 98,602,584 of record CP106716.1, read on the forward strand.
GAAAAATTTTATCGTTTGTGTGTTTAATTTAGAAAAAGGACTTAATCGCGTAAAAAGGTAAAAGTAGCAAACTATAGTGAAAAGTGTCTATTTGATGATGGATTTTTAAAGTGGGGGTATTAAAAGAGTAAATAGTCCAATTTTAGATGTAGTGGGCGGCATATGTCTAATCTACCCTTAAGTTATATGTTATGAAATTTTATGTTATAAGGTTAAATAAGTAATTATTTTAATAACATGATATATGTTAAAATAACATAAAAAATAAGCCATCATCTTCATGCTCTCTCATGGCCAATGTAGCTAAGAAAAAGGGGTTGAAGAAGCTTTGAATTTTCGGCAACTATTTGGTTCAATTAGGTAAGAATTTTAGCTCGGTTTTTGTTGATTTTTACGTTTTTGAGATCGTTGCTTAGAGTATTAGCTGACCCATGTTGAATTTTTTTGAATCTAAGCATGTGTGATATTCGGCCATTGATGTGTTCATGTAGGTTGTGGTGTTTGATGATTTTGAATTAAAGATATGTTAAAGATTAATATGTTTTGTCTTTGAATTTTTGGTAAATTTGAGTATTTGGGTTAAATTGCAAAAATAAATTTTTAGAGGGGCTTATTTGCGAAATAAATGAAAGAAATGGACTTGTATAGTCCCTATACATATTCGGCCCTTAAGTAGTATTGAGAAATTTTGTGTATTTTGTGTTTTATGCAAATAGGACTAAATTGTAAAAATGTGAAATAGTAGGGGTAAAATGGTAAATTGCCTATTTATGTGCTTAGGGACTAAATTGAGATGAAATGTACTTGAATGAGCTAAATTTTAATGTGCTTAGATCAAGAACAAAGAAAAACGGATTTGGATCGGGGAAAGACAAAGGTCATCGAATAGCCAGGTTTACTGTGGTAAAAGTCGAAATGATCGAGGTAAGTCCTTAAGCAAGTATATGCCAAAGAATTATTTATGAACATAGTATATAATGAAGTTTGGAAAATTAAAGTATAAATATACATGTTGGCCGAATGTGGAGTATGAGTTTGTAGTGAATTTTAATTTGGTTAATGTAATGTGAATATGTATGTTTGGATTAATAGGTGAAAGTAAAATGAAGAATATGAGATGGTTGATATTTTAGTACTAAGTAATGTGTATCGAAAGGTTGAATGTGTTGATATTCGGGCTTCGTGCCTAGCGAGCTTAGTCTAGGTGACATATTCAAGCCGTGCCTAGCGTGAGCTTAGTCTTGCGGTGACATATTCGGGCTTTTATGCCTAGCAGGCTTAATGCCAGTGATACTTTTAAACGAAAGAACCATAAATTGCTCGAGGTGTAACATAGTTAATGTATTGAGTTAAAAACTCAGGTAAGCATAAGTCTCTTTTGAATTCATCAAAAGTAAGGTAAGTTGTGTTTAATATTACTTGAGTTGAAATAATATGATAAGAACGGTGTTATGTGAAATTGAGCTTATAATCGATGTGTATGAATATTATATAACAGAATTTTTAGTGTGATAATGTAGTTGATATGAATGTTGTATTTATATGATTCTAAACATGTGTTTCATGTAAAATATGCAATTTGTACTTTGATGAGATGCAGGTTGATGGTAATGAAGTATAATTATTTGAATTAATATACTACTAGTATTCGGCCTTGTATCAATTGCATATTGAAATGTTCATATCCAATGTTCTAAATTTATTGATTAAAAATGTTCAAGTGTTCGATTGTTGTATTATCTATTGCTTAAAACTTACTAAGCTAGTGAGCTTACTCTGTGTGTGTTTGTATTTCTGTTTTATAGATCGTTGATTCAGCTACGGGCTCAGGGAATCATAAAGAAAGTTGACCACACTATCACTCTCTTTGGTATATATGTTTACTTTTTGAATCAAAGGCATGTATAGGCTGAATTATGACTTGAATGAATGATGTTCGGTTTTGTAAATGTACATATATGTATATATGGCCTTGCGAATAAGGCTATTACTTTTGGTTAAGTATCGTTTGTATGTTTGATATAATGGTTTGTTTTAATCTTTTATATAAGATGTGTGCATATTATGCTTGGAAGTTAAATGTGGTTATATAGAAATAATCATTTATATGTATTATATATGTATAAGTATGCATATTATGTCGTGTGAATTTTTCTACTTAGATTATTGTGTGCTTGGTTATAATTCAAAGATGATCATGAAAATGTTTATACTTATGTTTTGGGTTGATTATTAGAGTTTTAAATTGAGGACCGAATATATGGTCAATGAATTGGTTGTATTTATATATTTTGGACTAGTCACATATCATATGTGTGTTTGGTAAGTTATTCAATAATCTTGTGTCCATTAATTAATAAGGTAGGATGAATTGATAATTATGGTTTGACATGGCTTTTGTTTTAGGGACATTGCGCATATTATAATAGCATGATGTGAATGCTTGGTTATGCTATAAGGTTCGAATGTCACATATGTGAATGAAAAGCAAATAGAGTATCATGGATCTATTCGTTTTTAATATGCATATTTGTATAAGATATAAAAAGATATGTTGATATTCGACTAATGAAATAGATGTATTTATATATGTTTAACATATGAAATTTGGTGTTGTTATGTGGAAGCTTGATTCAAAACTTGTATAGATTATGAGTAATGATGTGTTGCATTATGAAACATGGTTTGTAACGTAAGTCTTGAACATTATTTGTTGATATGGAAAAATTTAAATATGCGTATTGGGTTTATTTCAAAAAAAAAAAAAAACAAATGACTGTGCTAAACTGTGTCTAGTTTAGTAACGCCTCATAACCCTAATTCGGCGACGGATACGGGTTAAGGGGTGTTACATTTTATTGGTATCAGAGCTACGGTTTAGTCGATTCTAGGACTACCGTAGTGCGTAAGAGTCTAGCTATACATGCCTTTGAATTGTATATATGATAGTGTGGTGACTTCTGACAATTTCAATTGTATTTTATATAGTAAATGGATCCCGATCCTGATAGAGCCGTAGTTGATGATGTGGAGAGCATTGCGCCTGGTCTCGCACGTAGATCAGCGCCATTAGACTCTCAACTAGTTTTGGGTAGCCATGAGGGGGAGGCTAAACAAGCCTTCTATCAGATGATGAACGAATGGTTTACCCAGTTTATTCAGACTAATCCGGCTGTACAACATCCTCCACCCCCGAATAATCCAACTCCGGTACCTTCAGTACCCCCGATGATAGATCCAATGAGATCTAGCAGGCCTCCTGTTGATAAAATCAGAAAATATGGGGCCAAGGAATTCAAGGCCAATGATGATAATGACGTAGAGCGAGCCGAGATGTGGCTTGATAACACTATTCGGGTACTCGATGAGCTATCTTGTACTCCAGATGAATGCCTAAAGTGTGCTATATCTCTACTTGAGACACCGCTTATCGGTGGAACACACTCGGTATCGTGGTTCCGAAAGAAAAAGTAACTTGGGACTTCTTCCAAATTGAGTTCCGTAAGAAATATATCAGTCAGAGATTCATCGATCAGAAACGAAAAGAATTTCTGGAATTACAATAGGGTCGCGTGACTGTGACGGAATATGAGCGGAAGTTTGTTAGATTGAGCCGTTACACTCGAGAGTGTATATCTACTGAAGCCATTATGTGTAAAAGTTTTGAAGACGGCCTGAATGAAGACATAAAGTTACTTGTTGGCATTCTTGAAATCAAAGAGTTCGTGACATTAGTCGAACGAGCTTGTAAAGCCGAAGAGCTTGGAAAGGAGAAAAGAAAAGCTGAAGTAGAAGCTAGAGACACTCGAAAAAGATCATCGAGTAAAATTTTCCATTCCACGCATAAGAAGTTTAGAGATGACCCTAGTCGACATAAAGCCACTTCAGACTTGCTTAGACGTGATCGACCTCCAATGAGTTCCCGAGCCACTTCGATAGCTAGTGTTGGTAATGTTCCACAGAACCGGGCCGAGTGTAAACATTGTGGGAAATGGCATCCTGGGAGTTGTAGAGTTCACGATCGGTCCTACTTTAAATGTGGATCGTTGGACCATTTTATTCGAGAGTGTCCGATGTTAGCCGAGTAAAATGCGACTCAGAACACTAGACCGAGCAGTGTGCCAGCACGGGGTAGACCACTCAGACATTCAGGCAATGTAGGTGGCAGTCAGAGAGGGACGAAGGACACCGCAATACGATCAGAGGCTAGAGCTCCAGCTGGAGCTTATGCTACACGAGCCAGAGAGGATGCTTCTTCCCCCGATGTCATTACTGGTACTTTCACCCTTTATGATACTACTGTGATTGCATTGATTGACCCTGGTTCGACTCATTCATATGTGTGTGAAACTCTAGTATTCAGTAAGACTCTGCCAGTTGAGCCTACTGAGTTTGTGATTCGTGTGTCCAACCATTTGGGTAGATGTGTACTTGTTGATAAAGTGTGTAGGGGTTGCCCGTTGATGATTCGGGATTCTTGCTTTCCAGCCGATTTGATGTTGTTACCTTTCGATGAGTTCGATATAATTTTGGGAATGGAGTGGTTAACTTCACATGATACAGTGGTGAATTGCAAAAGAAAGCTTATTGATTTGAGATGTCAGAACGGTGAGATTATCAGAGTTGAATCTAGTGATTTAAGTGGGTTACCTACAGTAATATCCTGGATGTTAGCCCGGAAGTATGTGAGAAAAGGGTGCGAAGCTTATTTGGCCTATGTACTGGATGATAAAGTGTCGAAAAATAGATTGAATCTGCATCAGGTTGTGTGTGAATACCGGATGTGTTTCTGAAGAATTACTGGGTTTACCACCACCGACGAGAGATTGAGTTTGGCATTGAATTAGTACAGGGGATGACTCCGATCTCGATAGCTCGTATCGGATGGCACCTCATGAGTTAAAAGAGTTGAAAGCACGGATTGCAATAGTTAACTGATAAGAGCTTTGCACGACCGGAGTTTCTCTCATTGGGGTGCACGATTCTTTTCGTGAAAAGAAAGATGGAACGATGCGAATGTGTATTGATTATAAAGAAGCTGAATAAAGTAACTATAAAGAATAAATACCCACTACCTCGGATTGATGATTTGTTTGATCGGTTGAAAGGGCTTGATATTTTGAAGATAGATATGAGATCGAGTTATTATTAGTTGCGAGTCAGAGATACAGATGTGCCAAAGACTGCGTTCCGGACGAGGTACGGAATTTTGAGTTTCTGGTTATGCCTTTTGGACTCACTAATGCACCTGCTGTTTTTATGGATCTAATGAATCGGGTCTTCAGACAGTTTTTGGATCGGTTTGTAGTAGTGTTTATTGATGATATACTGATCTACTCCAAAGATGAAACCAGAGCATGCCGAGCATTTGAGATTAGTGCTACAAACTTTGCGAGATCAACAGCTGTATGCAAAGTTTAGTAAATGTGAGTTCTGGATGAATGAAGTCAGCTTCTTGGGTCATGTTGTTTCAGCATCAGGTATTCGGGTGGATCCAAACAAAATAGCGGCTATACTTGATTGGAAACCACCAAAGAATGTTTCTGAGATTTGAAGCTTCCTAGGCCTTGCGGGATACTACAGACGGTTTGTAAAAGGTTTTTCTGTGATAGCTACACCTTTGATAAAGCTACTACAGAAAGATGTCAAGTTTGAGTGGTCGAAAAAGTGTCAGAAAAGTTTCGAGCAGCTGAAAGCCCTTTTGACCGAAGCTCCAGTGTTAGCTCAGCCTGAATCGGGTAAAGAATTTGTCATTTTTAGTGATACTTCTTTGAATGGGTTGGGTTGCATTTTGATGCAGGAAGGCAAAGTTATAGCCTACGTTTCGAGACAATTGAAGCCGCACGAAAGAAATTATCCGACTCACGATCTGGAATTAGCTGTCATTATTTTCGCATTGAAAATTTGGCGTCATTACTTATTTGGTGAGAAATGTCACGTTTATTCGGATCATAAAAGTCTAAAGTATTTGATGACTCAGAAAGATCTAAACATAAGACAACGCAAATGGTTGGAACTGTTGAAAGACTATGAGTTGGTGATTGACTACTATCCGGGGAAAGCTAACGTTGTTGCAGATGCGTTAAGTCGAAAATCATTGTTTGCTCTTCGTGCAATGAACGCACAGATGGTTATGTCTGGTGATGGTTCGATCATAGCCGAGTTACAAGCAAGACCGATGTTTATTCAGCAAATTTGTGATGCACAGAAAGTTGACAAAGATTTGATTGCTAGGCAAATTTAGTGTGAAAAAGATGCGGAATCAGGGTTTCAAATTGATGCAAATGACTATTTGAACTTTAAAAGCCGAATGTGTGTTCCGAAGAACTCGGATTTGATTCAGATGATTCTGAGTGAGGCTCATAGTGGTCAATTATCGATACATCCGGGTAGCACGAAAATGTATAACGATTTGAAAGCGATTCTATTGGTGGCTCGGCATGAAGCGGGATATATCGAATTTGTTTCAAAGTGCTTAATCATCGCAAGTAAAAGCCGAGCATCAAGTGCCTTCTGGGTTGCTTCAACCGATCAGGATACCTGAATAGAAATGGGATAGAATCACTATGGATTTTGTATCTGGTTTGCCTATGACACCGAGCAAGAAAGATGCAGTCTGGGTTGTAGTAGATAGACTGACCAAATCGGCTCATTTTGTACCGGTTCGTACAGATTATTCACTCGATAAACTTGCTGAGTTGTATATATCTCAAATTGTGAGATTACATGGTGTGCCGAGGTCTATTATCTCAGATAGAGAACCGAGATTCACATCACGATTCTGGAAGAAGTTGCAGGATGCTTTAGGTACTAAACTTCATTTTAGCACTGCCTTTCACCCGCAGACAGACGGTCAGTCTGAGCAAACCATTCAAACACTTGAGGACATGTTGCGTTCTCGAGTTTGAAGGTACGTGGAAAAAGTACTTATCTTTGATTGAATTTGCTTATAATAACAGTTTTCAATCAAGTATCAAAATGGCACCCTATGAAGCTCTATATGGCCGCAAGTGTAAATGACGCCATTGTCTTTGGACCGAGCTCAGTGAGAATAAGATATAAGGGGTTGATTTGATTAAAGAGACTGAACAGAAAGTGGCTATAATCAAAGATAGTTTGAAAGCTGCATCAGATCGTCAAAAGTCTTACACTGATTTGAAACGTAAAGATATAGAATTTCAAGTTGGAGATCCAGTATTCTTGAAAGTATCTCTGTGGATGAAAGTACTTCGTTTTGGTCGGAAAGGCATATTGAGTCCGAGATTTATCGGACCTATAAAATCATCGAACGTATTGGGCCTGTTGCTTATAGATTGAGGTTACCCTCTAAATTAGAACAGATACACGATGTATTTCACATTTTAATGCTTTGTAGATACAGATCAGATCCGTCACATGTGATTGCTCCATCTGAGATTGAAATCCGACCCGATATGACGTATGAGGAAGAACCGATCTGTATTTTAGCTCAGGAAATGAAAGAGTTAAGAAACAAGAGAATTCCATTAGTGAAGGTACTATGGAATCGGCGCGGAGTTGAAGAGGCTACGTGGGAGCCTGAGGATTCAATGAGGCAACAATATCCGACGTTGTTTAACGGTAAGATTTTCGGGGACGAAAATCCTTAAGGGGGGAGAGTTGTAACAGACCGAATTTGACCCTAATTGGAACGGTGGTTTCGGGACCAGGAATCCGAGTACGAGAAATATTTTAATATTATATTTTGTGTTTATTATATGTGAATTAATGTGTGTGAAAGTCTCGTAAAAAAATTTTATCGTTTGTGTGTTTAATTAAGAAAAAGGACTTAATCGCGTAAAAGGTAAAAGTAGCAAACTATAGTGAAAAGTGCCTATTTGATGATGGCTTTTTAAAGTGGGGTATTAAAAGAGTAAATAGTCCAATTTTAGATGTAGTGGGCGGCATATGTCTAATCTACCCTTAAGTTATATGTTATGAAATTTTATGTTATAAGGTTAAATAAGTAATTATTTTAATAACATGATATATGTTAAAATAACATAAAAAAATAAGCCATCATCTTCATGCTCTCTCATGACCGAATGTAGTTAAGAAAAAGGGGTTGAAGAAGCTTTGAATTTTCGGCAACTATTTGGTTCAATTAGGTAAGAATTTTAGCTCGGTTTTTGTTGATTTTTACGTTTTTGATATTGTTTCTTAGAGTATTAGCTGACCCATGTTGAATTTTTTTGAATCTAAGCATGTGTGATATTCGGCCATTGATGTGTTCATGTAGGTTGTGGTGTTTGATGATTTTGAATTAAAGATATGTTAAAGATTAATATGTTTTGTCTTTGAATTTTTGGTAAATTTGAGTATTTGGGTTAAATTGCAAAAATAAATTTTTAGAGGGGCTTATTTGCAAAATAAATGAAAGAAATGGACTTGTATAGTCCCTATACATATTCGGCCCTTAAGTAGTATTGAGAAATTTTGTGTATTTTGTGTTTTATGCAAATAGGACTAAATTGTAAAAATGTGAAATAGTAGGGGTAAAATGGTAAATTGCCTATTTATGTGCTTAGGGACTAAATTGAGATGAAATGTACTTGAATGAGCTAAATTTTAATATGTTTAGATCAAAAACAAAGAAAAACGGATTTGGATCGGGGAAAGACAAAGGTCATCGAATAGCCGGTTTTGCTGGTCAGTGAAAGAGAGACAATGAGGTAAGTCCTTAAGCAAGTATATGCCAAAGAATTATTTATGAACATAGTATATAATGAAGTTTGGAAAATTAAAGTATAAATATACATTTTGGCCGAATGTGGAGTATGAGTTTGTAATGAATTTTAATTTGGTTAATGTAATGTGAATATGTATGTTTGGATTAATAGGTGAAAGTAAAATGAAGAATATGAGATGGTTGATATTTTAGTACTAAGTAATGTGTATCGAAAGGTTGAATGTGTTGATATTCGGGCTTCGTGCTCCTATGAGCTTAGTCTTGGGTGACATATTCGGGCTTTCGTGCCTCATGAGCTTAGTACCGGTGACATATTCGGGCTTTTATGCCTAGCAGGCTTAATGCCGGTGATACTTTTAAACGAAGGAACCATAAATTGGTCGAGGTGTAACAAAGTTAATGTATTAAGTTAAAAACTCAGGTAAGCATAAGTCCGTTTTGAATTCATTAAAAGTAAGGTAAGTTGTGTTTAATATTACTTGAGTTGAAATAATATGATAAGAACAGTGTTATGTGAAATTGAGCTTATAATCGATGTGTATGAATATTATATAACAGAATTTTTAGTGTGATAATGTAGTTGATATGAATGTTGTATTTATATGATTCTAAACACGTGTTTCATGTAAAATATGCACTTTGTACTTTGATGAGATGCAGGTTGATGGTAATGAAGTATAATTATTTGAATTAATATACTACTAGTATTCAGCCTTGTATCAATTGCATATTGAAATGTTCATATCCAATGTTCTAAATTTATTGATTAAAAATGTTCAAGTGTTCGATTGTTGTATTATCTATTGCTTAAAACTTAATAAGCTAGTGAGCTTACTCTGTGTGTGTTTGTATTTCTGTTTTATAGATCGTTGATTCAGCTACGGGCTCAGGGAATCATAAAGAAAGTTGACCACACTATCACTCTCTTTGGTATATATGTTTACTTTTTGAATCAAAGGCATGTATAGGCTGAATTATGACTTGAATGAATGATGTTCGGTTTTGTAAATGTACATATATGTATATATGGCCTTACGAATAAGGCTATTACTTTTGGTTAAGTATCGTTTGTATGTTTGATATAATGGTTTGTTTTAATCTTTGATATAAGATGTGTGCATATTATGCTTGGAAGTTAAATGTGGTTATATAGAAATAATCATTTATATGTATTATATATATGTATAAGTATGCATATTATGTCGTGTGAATTTTTCTACTTAGATTATTATGTGCTTGGTTATAATTCAAAGATGATCATGAAAATGTTTATACTTATGTTTTGGGTTGATTATTAGAGTTTTAATTTGAGGACCGAATATATGGTCAAAGAATTGGTTGTATTTATATATTTTGGACTAGTCACATATCATATGTGTGTTTGGTAAGTTATTCAATAATCTTGTGTCCATTAATTAATAAGGTAGGATGAATTGATAATTATGGTTTGACATGGCTTTTTTTTTTAGGGACATTGCGCATATTATAATAGCATGATGTGTATGTTTGGTTATGCTATAAGGTTCGAATGTCACATATGTGAATGAAAAGCAAATAGAGTATCATGGATCTATTCGTTTTTAATATGCATATTTGTATAAGGTATAAAAGGATATGTTGATATTCGACTAATGAAATAGATGTATTTATATATGTTTAACATATAAAATTTGGTGTTGTTATGTGGAAGCTTGTTTCGAAACTTGTATAGATTATGAGTAATGATGTGTTGCATTATGAAACATGGTTTGTAACGTAAGTCTTGAACATTATTTGTTGATATGGAAAAATTTAAATATGCGTATTGGGTTTATTTGAAAAAAAAAATGACTGTGCTAAACTATGTCTAGTTCAGTAACGCCTCATAACCCTAATTCGACGACGGATACGGGTTGAGGGGTGTTACATTACAGCTGCCCCTCTTTGCTCGTTGACGTGTAACGGGAACGGGGCAAAGACTTTAAAAGGGCCAATTTTGCCTAGTCCCACCAAGTCTTGACTTCATTGGTGCCCTTCTTCTTCAGGTAGCCTCGTTCCAGTCCACTTCATCTTGTTACTTCGATCCACTCTACCACCACTTCTGGGAGATGAGACTTTGTAGTTCCAATCTACTCCACTGCAACTTCAGTGAGATGAGATTTGTGGTTTTAGTCTACTCCACTGCCACTTCAGGTAGATAAGGTTCGTAACTTGTAGCTTCAATCTATTCTGTTGCAACTTCAGGGAAATAAGATCCGCTATCTTTAGTCTGCTCCTACTGCAACTTCAAGGAGATAAGGCTGGTGACTTGTAGCTTCAATTTGTTCCGCTGCAACTTTAAGGAAATAAAATCCACTATCTTCAGTCTGTTCCTACTGCAACTTCAGAGAGATAAGGCTGGTGGCTCCAATCTACTCCACTGCAACTTCAGAAAGATAAGATTCGCCATAATTTGTAGCTTCAATCTGTTCCATTGCAACTTCAGGGAAATAAGATTCGTTGTCTTCAGTCTCCTCTGCTGCAACTTTAGGAAGAAGGCTGGTAGCTTCAATCTGCTCCACTGCGACTTTAGGAAGATAAGATTTGCCATAATTTGTAGCTTTAATCTGTTCCACTACAACGCCAGGGAAATAAGATTCGCTGTCTTCAGTCTGTCAATCTGTTACACCATTCTCTGGGTAACAAGACTTGTAGAATATTGAGCCTATGCTTATGCCAAATGATTAGGATGTCATGATCAGGATGAATCAAATGCTCCTAACTAGATGTGTATGAATGATATTTGCATGAATGCAGAATGTCATGAGAATGATCCTTTTTTAATGGTTGGGTTGTCATTGCTTGTTGTTCATCAATGTTCTATCACTAACGCAATATCCTGTCTTCTTGTTCAACTGATATCTTTGACAGAAAATTTGAAGAAATAGTCAAAATTTAGACTTTTCTTTCTCAAATGTTTTCAACTCTTAGGTTTGATTAGTTCTAAATAATAGTCTTGTTTCAGGTCTCGTACTACTTAGAAGCTTTCAGAGTAATATGCAGAACTCCTTTTATGAAAGTATTATTAGTCCAATAATCGTTATTTCAATGCAAAATGCCTGAAAAAGATCATAATGATGGACAGAACTGAATTCTAACAGGAACAAAATTTGAAAAGAATAGATTATTCAAATGAAGCAAACATTGCTGAAATACAAATTGAGTAAAAGGAAACTAGGTGCCCTAAATATCGGAAAATGAGCTTCTCTACACAAACTTCTTGAGGACCCTTTTTGAGCTCAATTTGTGTTTAGGGGATCTAGAGTACTCTGTTGATGCTCCAAGATGTAACATCTCTCCTTCTTGTTAATTCGGAGAAAGCGAGACTACCGTATGCCCTATTTTTTATCAAAATTTGAATTGCCCTTTACGGGTTTTCAATTCAAAACCCCTTTGGTCTCAAGGCGCCCTTTGCGGGTTTTTACCTTGGCCTCTCATTTTTATTTTCATCTTCTCTTTTTCTTTTCTTTCATCTTTTTTTTAGGTGAAGTATTTTTTGACTAAATTTGAATTCACTAGATTAGGCAAAGTCTTGTCATCCATTTCAGTTAAGATTAACGCTCCTCCCGAAAATGCCTTCTTTACCACATAAGGTCCTTCCCAATTTGGCATCCATTTTCCTCTGAAGTCCTTTTGTATAGGAAGGATCTTCTTTAATACCAGGTCTCCCTCGTGGAATTCTCAAGAACGAACTTTTTTGTTGTAAGCTCGCATCATTCGTTTTTGGTACATTTGACCATGACGGATAGCTTTCAACATTTTCTCTTCAATCAGGTTCAGTTGGTCATATCGAGATTGGATCCATTCTACTTCATCCAACTTTAGCTCAGCCAATACCCGGAGAGAAGGAATTTCGACTTCAATGATTAAAACTGCCTCCATTCCATAGACCAATGAGAAAGGCGTTGCCCCAGTAGAGGTTCTGACAGACGTTCGATAGGCATAGAGGGAAAATAGTAACTTTTCATGCCAATCTTTATAAGTCTCAATCATTTTCCCCAAAATCTTTTTGATGTTTTTATTGGCTGCTTCTACGGTACCATTCATTTTTGGGCGATATTGTGACGAGCTGTAGTGTTTAATTTTGAACTGACTGCAGACCTCTGCTATCGTGCTGTTGTTTAAGTTCAATGCATTATTCGATATAATCCTTTCTGGTATTCCATACCGACATATGATCTCCCTCTTTAAAAATTTGTTCTGTAACGCCCTAAAAATTTAGGGTATGTAATTTTGCATATTCTGACACAAATACTTGTTTGCTTTAATGGCTAAATAATTTGGGTTGTCTGGGTTCAAGTCTTGACTTTTGCAAAATTTGTAGTTTTCTCTTAAATGAACCTGGACACTAGCTCTTAGGCCTTATTAATAATTGAGCTTGTTTTATGTCACAAAAAAACTTGTACTCCAGTTGTAAGTGGCGTGTTTAAGGCCGCAAGGGAGCTCGAGTTTGAGTCTTGTGATGCACAAGAGAGTATTTATTTTATTTCCTTGCAGCATGAGAAGTAGAGTTAGACTGAAACTCTGTAAGGTGAAGTTTAGTTTGGTCTTGGAGGGTTATGTGGAGCAAGTCAAGGAGGAGATTGGGGAGAATATTAAGGAATTTCGAAAATGGGAGGTTGGTAGGGTGTTGTGGCCGATTGGGACTCTTAGGCTTTAATGGAATTTGGATAGGGGAAAATAGGGAGCATTTTCGACACTAGGCATTTCTTTGTTCGGTTTTGTGAGGGTTGAAAGGAGAGTGCCGAATTTTCTTTGGGATTTTTTACCATTCGAGGTTTCTTTCAGGTTTTGAGTTTCAGCTATTGAGGTGACCAAAATTTCTACTACTTTCTTCCTTCCTACATTTGCCGAATAGGTAACTTTCTTTTTGGTCTCTTTTTTCTTTCTTTGCCGAATTCCCTTTCCTCTCTCACTTTTGGTTCTACTTCTTCTTTTCCTCCTGAATCCTTCTCCTCTTGGCCTAAACTGATACAAATAAGTTTTCAGAAATAATAACTGTTTTAAAAGACAAACTCACATTTTCAAACTTCAAAATGACATTAATTAGAGTAGCTTCCACGGGTTTTTAACCAACTAAGAAACCAACAGTAACAAATATGACAATCGTTTAAAAACGGTTTTCTCTCAACAAGCTTGATTTTGAAAAACACTTCGGTGTGACACGTCAGATTCGGTCGTAATGTCTAGGTCGGGTTTGGGGTGTTACATGCTGACTGTCGACTTGGTGACATTGGCATATGAAGCAGCCTCTACCCACTTGGTGAAGTAATCCATGACCACAGAAATGAATCGATGCCCGTTAGAGGCTTTTGGCAAGATTAGCTCAATAACGTCCATGCCCCACATAGAGAAAGGCTATGGAGAAGTCATAACATGAAGCGGTGAATGAGGCACATGAATCTTGTCCCCATAAATTTGGCACTTCTTGGCATAATTGATGCAATCCCCTTCCATGGTGGACCAATAATACCCGAATCTTATAATTTGCCTGGCCATTGTAAAACCATTAGCATGTGTTCCGCAGACACCCTCATGGACTTCTTCTAGGATTTTCTTAGCCTCAACAGCATCTACACATCTTAATAACACCTGATCATTTCTTCTTTTGTATAGGATCTCCCCATCTAAGACGTAATCACTGGCCGGTCTTCTCATTGTTCTTTTATCATTCTCAGTTGCTTAATCAGGGTATTCACAATTCTTCACATATTGTAGTATATCGTGATACCAAGGATGATCATCTTTTTCTTCCTTTTCATTGATGTTGTAGCAATGAGCCGGAGCCTCGTAAATACTCATTTGGATAGGCTTCACATCTTTTTATTTATTTACTCTGATCATGGAAGCTAATGTAGCCAAGGTGTCAGCCATCTGGTTTTCATCTCGCGGGAGGTAATAGAAGGTGATATCATCAAACTCCTTAATTAATTCCAGAACTAGCTTTCAATAATTAATCAATTTAGGGTCTCTTGTTTCCCATTCATCTTTGAGCTGATAGATCACTAGTGCAGAGTCCCCATACACCTTTAGCAGTTTAATTTCGTGTTCTATGGCCACACGAATTCCCATAATACATGCTTCGTATTCTGCCATATTATTTGTACAATTAAAATCCAATTTGCAAGTAAATGGATAATGATCTCTATTTGGGGATATCAGAACTGCCTTAATTCTGTTACCAACAGCGTTTGATGCTTCGTCGAAGTTCAGTTTCCAAGGACGATCTTCTGGAGCGTCTTCTTCGATAGTTGCCACATACATTAGATCTTCATTAAGGAAATCAAAGTTCAAAGGCTCGTAATCTTCTAGAGCTCTACTAGCTAGAAAATCTACTATTGTACTCCCTTTTACAGTCTTCTGGTTTACATAGACTATGTCAAATTCGGAAATCAGAATTTGCCATCTGGCCATCCTCCCATTCAAAGTAGTCGACTCTATCATATATTTTAGAGGATCTAGTTTCGAGATTAGCCAAGTCGTATGGTATAACATGTACTGCTTCAATCTCCGAGTTGTCTAGATCAAGACGCAACATAATTTCTCAATTGGCGAATATTTCAATTCATACTCAGTGAATTTCTTACTGAGGTAGTATATCACCATTTCCTTCTTTCCAGTCTCATCATGTTGGCCAAGCGCATATTTCATAGAATTCTCAAATATTGTCAAATATAGTATCAGTGGCATATCTGGACTAGGTGGTGATAGTACTGGGGCAGTAGACAGGTACTATTTTACCTTGTCAAAAGTTTTCTGGCATTCATCATCACGTACGCCTGGATTGTGTTTCTTAAGAAGACGAAATATGGGGTCACATTTCTCAGTTAGTTGTGAAATGAACCGGATAATGTAATTTAATCATCCTAAGAAACCTCGAACTTCCTTTTGAGTGCGCGACGGGAGCAATTCTTGTGTATCCTTGACTTTGTCTGGGTCGATTTCGATTCCCCTTTCACTGACTATGAAACCTAGCAATTTTCCTGGCCTAGCCCCGAAAGTACATTTTGTAGGATTAAGCTTTAGTTGAAATTTTCTCAACCTCAAGAACAATTTCCTCAAAACTTGCACGTGCTCCTTTTCTGTTCGAGATTTTGCAATCATATCGCGATGTAAACCTCGATTTCCTTGTGCATCATATCATGGAATAAGGTTACCATGGCTCTTTGATACGTTGCTCCCGCATTTTTTAATCCAAATGGCATCACCTTATAGCAAAATGTTCCCACAAGGTCACGAATGTGGTCTTTTCCATGTTTTCATGATGCATCTTTATCTGATTGTATCCAAAGAAGCCATCCATGAAGGAGAATAGTGAGTAGCTTGTCGTATTATCTACTAAAGTGTCAATGTGAGGCAATAGGAAATTGTCTTTTGGGCTGGCCTTGTTTAAGTCTTTGTAATCTACACACATCCGTACCTTTCCGTCTTTCTTAGGGATGGGGACGATATTGGCTACCCATTCTGAGTATTTAACCACTTGTAAGAACCCAAAATCGAATTTCTTCTTGAACTCTTCTTTTATTTTTATCACAACATCGGGTCTCATCCTTCGGAGCTTCTACTGAACTGGCTTGCACTCTTTTTTTATGGGGAGGCGATGTACCATAATATCAGTACTTAACCCGGGCATATCTTGGAACTATCATTCGAAGATATCTTTGAATTCTTGAAGTAACTCAATGAGGTCTCGTTTTGTTTCTTCGACTATGCAAGTTCCAATTTTCACTTCTTTTCATTCTTCCAAGATCACAATCTCTACTGTCTCTTTGTGAGATAGAATCTATTTCTCTTCTTGTTCTACCATCCTTAACAAACCCAGAGATAAGTTACAGTCTCGGTCATCTTCAAAATCTTGAGATCCCTCTAGACACATGTCTCACTCAAAAGGAGATTCTGGGTCAGTAGCAGCGTTGCTCATGTCGTTGATATCTGGAGACCTGTTGTAGGCACGAAGGAATATCCAAAGAACAAATGATTCTAAGAATAGCTATTTGTATGGTATGATTATGAATGAAATGAAAGAATAAAAGAATATTTGTTGAGAGTGATACACAAAAATATATTTTTTTATTGAAATAAAGATGTTGGACATGAGTCTATTTCACAAAAGGATTCTTATTGCTTCTAGGCTTAAAGTAACAAATGTGTTTTGAACATTACTTTGAATCAGCTCTAAAAACTACAGGAATCTCTTCTGCAGTCCATTTGTTCAGAACACTTCTTGGCTCATAAGCGCGGATGCCCAATAAGTTTTCTTCCACCATTCCCTCTTTAGATATGGCGTTGATGCTCAGATTTCCCATCATATCTTTGGTAATTTCTTTTCTTGTCAACTTCCATTTAGGGTGAATAATTCATCTTGACACGAATGTTCTGGATATATGGGGGAAGCTCATTGGTTCCCATTTGACCTCTACCCCGCTTAATCGCGCTCTTCTTCTCTCTTACTTCTTCTTCAACTCTTTCTACCTTTGCTTCGCACCTGGCTTATATCCCAAGGCAAAGTGATCCCGTTTGTCAGCCAAGATTGGTACTTCGACCCGTCCATGAAGGTATTTCCCGAGTCTCCTTTTAGGCAATGCTCCTTTCCCTACTGTCAATTGTAAGCTCATCCTCGTGGCTTTGGATATTTTGGGCATTGGGATCTTGCTTCTCTCGATGATAAAGGTTACGTTCACAAATTCCAGTAACTGAAAGGAACATTCTATCACTTTACCATCAGCCTCTATGTATGGCGTAGTACTAGTAAAGGGCGCAATAATGTCTTCTTCTGTATTTATCGTTATTAGTTGGCCCTCCGTTACCAACTTTAGCTTTTAGTGTAGTGATGATGGTACCGCCCCTGCCGAATAAATCCAAGGCCTCTCCAATAGGCAATTGTAAGAATAATTGATGTCCATCACTAAGAAATCTACCTTATATATGTTTGGACCGATCAAGAGAGGTATCTCAATCCTTCCCATTACCTTCCTTTCAGTGCAGTCGAATGCTCTCATTATGTTTTGGCATGTCTTCATGTGAGAGCTGTCCACAGGTAACCTGTTCAATGTGAATAGGGGCAATACATTCAGTGTCGATCCAATGTCAATCAGTACCCCCGGTAATGTATACCCCTGGCAGCAGGTGGTGATGTACAGAGCTTTAGTGGATCCCATGCCCCCCGACGGTATTTCATCATCATTAAAAAAGATGAAATTATCGGCCTTTATGTTGTTCACAAGACGGTTTAGTTTGCTTACAGAAATATCATCAGCGACGTATGTTTCGTTTAACACCTTCATTAGTACGTTACGGTGTGTCTCCGAGCTTAAGAGTAAAGCCAGTACCGATATGCGAGCTGGCTGCTTGTGTAATTTTTCCACGACACTATACTTGCTGTGTTTTAGGAATTTCAAGAATTTCTTAGCTTCTTTCTCATTTACCGGCTCATTAACAGGTAGTTCTGGCTTCTCTTTCCTTTGTTCGATTGCCAAGGATTTTCCTTTTACAAGTTCGGCTTTTGTATTTGGGGCATCATAATGTCTTCTGCTACGTGTAAAGAAACCCACATCCTGACCTTCCTCTGGCATGCTGACTGTGCCTACTTCTCTTGAGATTGTCACATTGCAGTTATAGTTCAAATGTACCATTTTGCTATCTTTATAAGGACACTTAATGGGTTTTTGGATTACAACACTTGGTGCGATTCTTGCTCCAGCTTCGTTGATTCTTGGTCGTAAGATGATTACCACCGGGTGGTTGGCCTTATAGACCTTCTCTGTTGACCCTCCCTCTGAGGCGCACACCTCTTCTCCTTTAGTATACTTAAAGAACTCGAGCTTCTTGTTGTCCATTAGACCCTGTACTAAGGCCCTAAATTTACTGCACTTCTGAATCTCATGATCTTTTTCATCATAGAATTTACAATAGTTCCTTACATCTCGGGACCTGTTCTTCGAGTCTTGTGTGATTAACTCTATTTCTACCATCCTTTTCCAAACTTTTCTCAACGGGGCTTTCACTTTTGCAATATTCTTCTTGATTTTCTTCCCCGTATTCTCGACTATTGCATTTACCCCCTTATCAGCATGGTTGGGCAACAAATTTTCTGTACTAGATGGATCATCGAATTTTACAATGGCTATTTTGATGAGCCTTTCGACTTTCGACTAACTTTTTGAAAGCGGTGCAGTTTTCTATCGAGTGTCCCGTGATTCTTGCATGGATTCGCATTGGGCGTTTGCGTCGTACCATTTCGAGTATGATGGTTGCATTGGTTTTAGGTAGAAAGAAGATACAACAGTGTATTGAATAAACTTTGGTACAACTCCCTATACATCATTGGAATAGGCGTAAACTGGAGTTTCTCCGTATTTTACCTTGTGTTGGACTCTTGTCTTGGTGGGCCTTGATGGCCAGTGGTTACCGTTCTCTGTTGGTTTATAGTGTCTGGTTTCAAGTAACCCTTGTTATACGTGTTCACGTTATTTGCCTCATTTTCTCTTTTTTTGGGGCCGACCTCTTTGTGCTTTCCCCGGCCTCTATTTTTTTGCACCTTATTGCATTTTCTATCATTTCACCATACATCACTACGTCTGAGAAGTTGTGCTTTCCAGCATGTGATTGATAAAAGGTGCCTTTAGGGTATTAATGAAGAGCATGGTAGTTTCCTTTTCTAGCAGTGGCGGTTGAACTTGCGTGGTGACTTCCTTCCACCTTTGAGCATATTGCCTGAAACTTTCGTTTGGCTTTTTCTCTATATTCTATAATGTGATTCTGTCAGGCGCCATATCTGTCACATGGCCATATTGTTTCATGAAGGCTTGTGCTAGATCCTTCCACGAACTAATTTGGGCATAATTTAGCTGATTATACCATTTGGCCGCAGCCCCAGTCAAGCTTTCTTAGAAACAGTGATTTAATAACTGATCATTACTGACATATCCGGTCATCCTCTAACAGAACATTGGAATGAGATCCTCAGGGCAGCTGGTCCCGTTATATTTTTCAAATTTTGGCATTTTGAACTTTAGAGGGAGCACTAGATCTGGGACCGGGCTCAATTCCTTAATGTCAATTCCACAATGGTAATCAGTGCTTTCCAACGCCTTGAATTTATCCTCTAGCCATTTGCATATGTCTTTTAGTTGCTTTGGGAGTTCCACTCTCATTTTTCCTATTTCCGCTATATCATCAAGGTCGGGGACAACAGGATTTGCTGGATTGTCTCTGGGGTTGGAGCCTGAACCCGTCGAGAAGTTTACCGGTACCGAAGTACCGGTCTGATATTAGGGTCTGATGTTGACGGACACCTTATGTGGTTGTGCTTGGGTGTTTGTTGGGGTGAAACTTGGAGGATAAGCAGGGTCCTCGTTGTCGTCTTCAGTATTGATGATAAACCATAAAAGTAACATATTTTAATCCCATACTTAGCATGTTTTTGGATGATTTATTATAGAGTTTAGTGAATTTGATGCTCCTAATACTTTAATTTCATGTTTCTATACTTAGCTAAGCATAGAGGAGCAAAAGGAGCAAAAAACAGGCCAAAATCAGACAAAACGGGCTGTCTTAAGGATCTACACGGCCAAGCCAATCCCACACGGGTTGGACACATGCCCATGTGTTCGTCCGTATCGATTTCGAACCATGTCAGATTTGCACATAACCTGGGCATTCTTATATGGGTTGATCACATGCCTTTATCCCTGTCGAACCCTGTTTCATTTTCATGCAGAAAAACTCAATTTTTAGGGTTTCTGAGATTCTAAAGTTTATAGATACATATAAGAAGAAGACCTGAGGGGACACGCAGAGTAGAACGAAGAAATTACGCAAAGGAAGCCGTCGAAATCCATTCAGAAGCAAGATCTCATTCAAAATTGAAGACCTCCATCAAATTTCCTTAGAAGTTTTTAGGTTCTTTATGTCTTGTTGTTTTCCTAATTTTGAGATGTTTTCCTTTTACATTATAAAGTAAACTCCCTAAAATACCTAGGGAGGATGAAACCTATGATGGATTTTATTATTTAAGTATCTGAATTACATGATAAATACTTGTTCTTATTCTTAATTATGTGTTCTTAATCCTTGCCTTAATATTTTCAGGATATTAATCCAAGTTTGATGTACTTAATCAGTGGAGCAAAAGTCTCTGCTTAAAAGTAAATCTAGCAAAATTGAGCAGAGTTGATTGCAATCCTAGAAATAAGACGACATAAATCTGCCAGATTAGAGTCAAATCTAATAAGGGAATCCAAAGATAGAGTTAATGCAACAATATGGGTTTTAATTAGAAAGAATTTCAATTAATCAACCTAGAGTCAGTTGTTATTAGTCTCGAAAGAGATATTAACATAATTTAAGGATTTTTACAGATCAAGACAAGTGAATAAATCATTTGATTCAGAGTCGGAATAACAAGTGAAATCTAGGTGGATTCTTTCCTGGGTATTGTCTCTCTCATTGGTTTTCTTAAAGTATTTTCCCAATTTTATATTTGTCGCATTTATAGTTAATTAGTTAGTTCAATATTAGATTAAAACACCCCTTTAATTATTAGGCTAAATAATAGAAAGATAGTTATTACTAGTACTTTTAGTCATCGTGGATACGATATTCTCGACTCACCATAGCAATACCACTGTTCGATAGGTGCGCTTGCCTTTGTCGTATTTTAGTTAGTTCGTGAGGTCATCAATTGATCATAGGGTTCTTTCCTTTTTCAAGCCCCCAGCCAGCAACTCGTTAACTGGCTCATCATATTTTTCTGGGATTCTAGCATCTCATTCTTCATATCCTGTTGGATTTTGGCCAACTGTTCTTGCATCTGTATTTACAGTTGATCCTGCATATCTCTTTGCATTTGTTCCAATTTTTCCAACCTTTGGTCCATGGCTTTAGTCTTTCTTTGTGTACCGTAATGATATTTCAGGGTAACTGCCACGATTTTAAAGTCTCTTGTGAGTTTTAATGCATATGATGCAATGCAATGCTAATGCATGAATGCAATGAATGCAAAAAAGAAAAAGGCATTGATTCAAATTCAATTTCATTAGAGTAACTTTTCTAGAAAATAAATTTCTTTACATAAAATGGATTACATATAAGGCTTTGCCCTGATACTTAAGGCCTTGACCTGCCTAAGAAGCCAGGCTAACTCTCGGCCTCGATCTAACTCTGACTCTGACTCGTATTTCAAACTCAGTACGTCAGCCTGGACTGCTAAGGTTTGTAAGTGATCGACCACTTCTCGTACTTGAGCCAAAGCTTCACCCATGACATAATCCCTATCCCTGACCTGATCCTGAGATTGATGAAGCTGCTCCTTCCACCATTCGTTATTCGCCTCAAGGAGTTTAACCTGAAATTCACAGTTTTGTAGCGCAGTTTCAAGTTCTTCTATCTTCCTTTTTAACTCTTCAATTTTGCTCAGACTAGCCTTCAACTCGATTACAAAGTTACGACTACGATACTGATACAAGGATCTTTCTAATTCTGACACCCGAGTATTTAATCCCTCCTTCTCGTTTTAACTTTCTCCCAAACTCCTTTTTAGAGTATCTTCTCAAGCTTGAGCATCTCAGAATTTCTCTTGCCATTGGCTGGTTCTCATTGACCTCCGCAGCTTCTTGTAGTCTGTTTTCAAACTGTCTAAATCCTCTTCAGCATCCAGTCCCAACTGTATTTTCTCCTCTTCCAATTGCTTTATTCTTTTTTCTAGCTCCAAACTCTTTCTCTCAAAATCATGTTTGATGATCTCTAGTTCAGATGGAATCACTAGCAAGTGTTCTTCTATTAATAGGGTGTTTTCTTGGTCTGACGTAGGGATGTTGTCGTTGATTCTCTAACTCCACCACCAGTCATACTCAGAGGTTGTCATCGGGTTGGCAGCAAACCTTTTCATTTTACGAGTTCAGTTCCAAGTGTTCGATATTTCACGAACTTTCTTTTTGTAATTATCTCCTTTATATATGGACTCGCACTGAGCTAATCCTTGTGTTGCTGGCATGAACTATCTTGACCTGTATTGCCTTAACAAGAGTAGGGGAGCATACCCGACAGCTCCCCATATCCTAAGCAGGGGAACCCAATCAAAATCTCCACATCGATATAAGATCTCGTCGGAGACCATCCAAGGGGCTCTCTATTTGATGTTTTATTCTTGCAGGTTTTGGAGAATCATCATCCACTTTTCCTCCGTAATATCATCCCGTCTCGGTGTAGCCACTATCTCTTTCAGGGGAGAATAGCTTTCGGAGAAGATCCAATATAAGACCTTTTCCACTTTCCAAAAATGGCTTTGAAACCATTCCAACAAAAGTTGCACACACCCTATAAATCTGCCTTCGCCCGCTCTCCGGCACACGTTCAAGGATTTGAAAGTTTTGGTCAAAATTGTAGGAACTGGTGTGACCCTTTTATCAAGTCGATTAAAGAGGTCCGAGGATGCCTGATCTACATGCCCCAAGGCCTTGGGAAAGATCACCAATCTATAAATGCTCAACGCGAAGACATCAACCCTTTTCCTCACATCGGGATGTGCTAGGATCAAATCTCTCAAATTTCTCCAAAGGATGCACTTGCTATCACCTTTCTGCTTAATTCAGGTTGTAACCAACTGTTCGCTCATTCCCGTGATGTTTATCAGCTTTTTAAGAACATTGGAACGTTGGTAGTTCTAGAATAAGCCTTGTTAATTTGAATCTTCGGGCAACGGAGCAGGGCTGTGTACTCTTCTACAGTAGGTACCAAATTTACCTTTCCAAAAGTAAAATAACTATAGGCAGGGTTCCAAAACTGGGCGAGAGCTTGGAATAAGTGCTCGTCTACCTTGATATCGAGTAGATAGGACAAGTCACCGTAATTACAGTAAAATAGCTGCTTGATCTCGTCATCCTACTGATCCCATATTTCTTTCATCTTTTGAAGATTATTCTTGGTTACGCTGATATGAGTAAAATCCCATAACTCTGACATGTATCCCTCTGTAAGACTATCATCTTTCTCTTGCTGCGTTGTCTCGGCCCATATCCAGACGGCCGCATTATCCTCCACTTTATCAAGAAACCAATTTTCAATGACAAGTTATCTATTTAGCAACCGAATGTGAATCAACACATTTTTTGTGATGAAAATGTCATGCAATTACAATCAAAGTAAAAACAAAGCAAGTCAGTACTTCATACATAATTTAAAGTAAGCAAGGAATAATAAAGTACCTACTCGGGTAACCACTAGGGTTTGGTGCGGCTCTACCTAATGTGGGCTCTTAAGGTTCGCTATATGGGGTTTGGTTCTAGAGTAAAGGTACCTGAACTAGTAGATTCCTCGATCCTCACCCATTATAGGCTCATATAGACCGAGTTCAATTTAGGGGAATACATTTCCCTATTGCTATACGGAGATGAAAATCTCACGAAGAAATAGGTACAGATGTATCCCGAAAGTGATCCACTATCCTATACGAAGGTGAAAACCTCACGAAGGAATAGTTTCTCACTCCAACTTAAAGGGTAGAATCGATCGATTATGCAATGCAATGTGTAGAAAGATGTAAAAAAAACTCGAACCAGTAAAGCAATTATAAACTAAAATGATGAAGATCGTAATAAAACGGATGGAATGCAACGAAAAGATAGTAAATTTAAGTCAAGTTTTCAATTTTCGACAAAAAGACAAAAAGTAATCACCTTGTGGCTTGACTCTCTTATTCTGCGTCCCCAGTGGAGTCGCCAAGTTGTCAAAACCATTTTCTAAAAAACGGGGTCGATTTTAATTTTAAGAATGAAAACGAAAGAAACAGGAGTTGCCACCAATCCTTTTTGATGAGGTGTGATCGGGTCACCTCGTAAGATGGTTGTTTTTAATGAATGGTTAGATTTACTAAACAATGCTTTTGGTCTACGAAATTCAAAAAGATGGGTTTGGGAGTCGGTTACACACGAAGAAGAATTAGCACTCTCAAACTGCCCAAAATTGGTACCTAGTTGATTAATTAATGTCTTAGTGTCGAAAAAATGAGAATTTGAAGAAATGTTAAAATACGTTCATTTGCTAAATATTGCTTAATTGATTTTTTTTTTACAGAAAATGGCGTATTTCACGTTAATCGAGAAAAGAGTTACGTCCCGTAAGTTAGGACACAATGTCTTAAATCCTCGAAACGAGAGTAAATGCCGAAAAATTTATTTACTTTGAAAGGCATTTGATCCTCCCGGTTTTAAAAAGAAATCGTACTTCGTAAGTTAGAACACGATTTTTTGTAATTCCCGAGAATATTTAAAAAAATTGATGCTTTTAAAAACGTTCGTTTATTCGGATTTGTCGAGGAAGTCGCAGCCCCGTAAGTTAGGGAACGACTTTTCGAATCTCAAAATATGAAATATTGTTTATTTTAAAAAACACATTTGTGTGTCGGGTAAAATGTAACACGGTTTCGTAGTGAAATAAATTTCGATGTTAATATGCATAATAGAATAATAATAAAAGCATTAATATGAATGACAATAATAAAGACGGAAATAGAATGAAATAAATAAAATAAATAAATAAACTGATTACAAATAAAAGAAAATAATAAGTAAAAACTAAAAATAATAGCAAACGAGTACATAATTAAATGGTATATAGAAAACGGTTTAAAACACAATAATGATAATAATAATGATATTAATAATAATAATAATACGAATAATAAATAATCTAAGTTTGGAAATTATATAAAAGGATATAAAAAAATAAAATAAAACAAATGTATATATAAAAGGGTAAAATAGGTGAATAAATACAAAAGAAATATAGTAATAATAATAATAATAATAGGAATATTAAATTAATTTTAACAATAAAATAGAAAAAATAACCAAAAAAAAGGACTAAATTAAACTTAAAACAGAAGTTCGGGGCAAATCTGAAATAAATAAAAAGGAAAAAGACCCCATTGAATGCGCGAATAACAAGGAGGGACTCAAAAGGAAATTTTCCCTTCTCCTCCAAAACGACGTCGCTCAAATAGGGACCAAACTGAAATCGCAGTAAGTTATGAGGTAAAATTAAAAAATATAAAAACTTGATTGCAAAACAATAAAAAAGCGGAAGGACTTGTAGTGCAAACCCTAAAAACAAAAACATGCGGATCCTCCTTGGCGGGTCGAGTCAACACGCGGATCCTAAGGCCAAAACGACGTCGTTTTGGTGCCTAAAAGGCCTGTCCAAAACGGCTTCGTTTTGGAGGCCTATTTAAGTCAGTTTTTTTTTTTAAATTTCCATTCTTCTCCCTTTTCTAGAAAAAAAAGGATTCTCTCAAATCCTCTCCCCCTTTTAAGAATCCGGCCACCGGACCGATCATCGATCGCCGGTCGCCGGCGGCGGCGGGGAGGCCAAAAGTCGGCCTTTTTCAGGCGAGGTCAAAAATAGGTGAGTTTTCTTCTTTTTTAATCTCTTTTAATATATATGTATATATATTAGTCTTGAAGAAAAGAAAAGAAAAAGATGTATATAGGTGTATGTAATAGTTTCAAAAAATGAAAATAAAAAAAATAGCGAAAATAAAAGGACCTTGGACTTTTTGAATTTGTTTTTCTCTTCGATCTGCTTTGTTATTGTTTATTTCTATATGCTTGAATATGTTTTGTATTCAATGTTCCAGAGAAAAAATACATTGTTATTTGTGACTTTATATAGCCGAATTTACAACTTACTTGGCCTAATGATTTCTCTGTTTTTTGCAGGTGCAAGTGGGCAGTGGCGATAGTGGAGGCAGTAGGCAGGTGCGCCACTTGCGCTGATGATGTGACGACGGCGGCGCTAGGGGTTGACGTGGGCAGCCACACCTAGGGTTTTTCTTTTTTTGTTTTTTCTGATTGTGGTTTGGGCTAAGGTTAGGTAATTTGGGCTTAGTTGGGTTTAGGATAGTTGGGTCTGAATTGTAATTGGGCTATTTTTGGTTTAGTTGGGTCTGAATTGGGTTTGTGGTTTTAGACTGTTTAATTTTGGACTGTTCAACCCGGACCAAAATTGGGCCTTACATTGGTGTCATCCTCAACTTGGTCATCATATCAATAAGGAAATTAAAAAAAAATACCCTTTTGTAATTAAAATAAGTTATATTATTTGAGGTTATTTTAGTCTTTTTATTTTAACAAAAACCAATTAAAATATTCATATGGTAGGATTTGAACACACATCAATTAAGTTAATAAAATCTTATATTTACCACTCAACCAAAGCTTCATTTTAATATATTATATACATTATTATTTTTATATGCACAAGTTATTATCTTTATTAGTCATATATTTATAGTACTTATTAAGTATTAATTGAGTTGGTGTCATAAGTCAACTCGACAGTAACTCACAATTGTTGACAAAAACATGATAAATAATTAGAATAAGCAATTATATACTTTAATTTCATAAGTATTAATTGAGTTGGTATCACACGTGTCCATGCTGATGTACAAAAACATGATAAACAAGTTATATATTTTTATTTCACATCACAATATTTAATTTTACCGCCACTATTATTTTTACACAAATTGTAAATAAACACACTACGTATCCATAAGCCGAAGGACTCCTCCTATTCTTAACTTTAGGTAAGGCTCCAATGCTTGGGTTTGATATCCGAGATTTTGAATAAGAGATTTCATAAATGTAGTAAACTTACAACACAAATCCCGGCTTCCAATTTTAATTAGTTAAATATTTATAATAAATGAGTTTAATGAAAATTATTAATATAGTTAAGTTGTATTTAAAAAAAAAAACATATAAAGAAACTGGGCATAATATAATATTGAATATAAAGTGAGTGAAAAATGATTGAATGTCTACCATATCATCCGGTTCCATTGTGCTTTCTGTTTATATAAGATACAATGATGAAGATACGGGATTCTGTTCTAAGATTTTATTCTCTCTTCAATTAGATTATTTTAAGTAAAAAGGTGGTTGGTGGGCGGCAAATAAACTGAAAAACTGATCCCTATACAATGTTTTTAACCAAAAACAAAGATTAAGAAATTAGTAATGTGTTGAAACTTTATCCTACATTGTCCCCCCACTGTTGTAATGGTATTTAGGAGGGAGATCGCCCCCATCCAATCAATAATTTGACATGAGTAAATGCTAAAATAGATGGTCATTTTCTTCAAGTTAGGCAACTTGAGAATTTAGTGTTTTGCCTTGCTGCTTTTCACATCTTGTTGTGTGATGGGTACAATTATTTACTGTTGAATTCAAATGCTCAAGTACATAATCTACATTTTAACATCTTAAATTCAACAAATTAATTAATTTTTCCCCACCGAATTAATTGTCAATCATTAGGAGTCTCTTTTGCTTAAAATCCAATTATGGTCACGAGACCAAATTAAAATGCGTCACCCATTTTCTTCTCCTTTATCACCGGCTCCACATTCACCCAAAGTCAATATAGTAAGGAATAACAATGAAATTGAGGTTCTTGACTGGGTGTAACCAAGCCTACTAATCCAGTCGGCAGAGGGCTTTATTTTATTTTTCAACTTTTAATTCAACCAATCTCTTGTTTATTTTTGAATTTGTTCGTGTTTATTAAAAATTTTAAATTTGTGTTCATGTTCATTTATGTAAAATTATGTGTGTTCATCTTTATTTTTAAATTAAACAAACATGTTTATGAACATTAAATGAACATGTTTATGAACATATAATAATAAAATGCAGGGACTAAACATAATCTTAATTTTAGATATAAAATAATCATATATAAATATTAATAGCTAGATTATAATTAAATAAAAATAAACACACAAACAGTAAAAGTAATTTTATTAAACGAGTTTGTTCATGAACATAAAAGATCTGAACAAATTTTATTCATATTCAATCCGCTTAATAAACGAACTTCAAAATCTTGTTCATATTCATTTATTTAGCTTGAAACGCTCTATTCATTTACGTTCTTAATAAGAATTGACGTGTTAGAGCTTAACTAATAAAGCTTTTTATATAGTAACACTTGATTCTAAATTCTATTATCTATTCTTGAGTTGGGATGGAGACTTTTTTAATACTATCTAAAAATATTTTGATTGATTAATTATTTTGATAAAAAATTAGAAATTTTAGCATGATATTAAATATTTTGGTATAACCGTAAACCCTCAACAAAAGTGAGGCACGTTTGTGGTTAGTTGAGGTGTACGCAATAATGATGAAGTTGGAACTGAAATCTTGATTAGCTTGTAAACATGAGACTCAAATTATAGCTTTAATTGCAGATGTTGCGAAATTTCAAATTTATTGAACTAAAAGTGATTACATAACTCAAAGACGAAAAGGCTAGGCTTCCACATGCTTCTCATTTTAATTCCTCCATTCTGGCCCACTTATTTGTTCTACAAAACCAATCACCACCGGTAATCACGCAAACCAGGACTAGTTTCTTTTTCTTTGCTAATTACTGTATTTTAATCAAATTTATCTATTTTATTTTATTTATTAAAAATATATTTTTATATAAAATGTAAATATTATTAGTTTTTGTTTCACTTAAGAATAAAATTAATTATGCTTGCCTGTTTGGTTGGAGTGGGAAAAGTGCAGAAGTTTCCACCATGAAACTACAGCTGAATTGATTAGAGTAAATGAAGCAGGAAAGTTGGCAGTGTTAGACATGTAGACAAAATCATGGGTGTAAAAAAAAAATACGAGACAGATGTTTGATTAAAGTCATGTTTAATATTCATTCATCATTTGGTCAATTAACCTTAAATTTTAAGTGGTGTTACACGACATGAATGATAATGTAAATTTGGAATTATTTACCGAATAATATGAGCTTCAAACTAGAATTTCATGCTACAAAATTCGGTTTTTTCAGCTTCCACTTAATTATTTATTTCACCCAATTATTGGTATTGTAAAAAAAATAGACAAGCACAGCACCACACCGCACTACTTTGATCCTGCGTTTATACAATTTTTTTACTTCAACTGCTTCTTCATTGATGATTAAACTTGCTTCATCGTACAATCTTTGTACATTTGAAGAAAATATAAAATATTCCATCCATTAAAATTGTATAGTTAAAAGTTTCCTCATTGATGATTAAACTTGCTTCATTGTACAATCTTTGTACATTTGAAGAAAATACAAAATATTTCATCCATTAAAATTGTATAGTTAAAAGTTTATTTTAGTGTTTTATATATAAGGCATAATAATAAATTTAACTTTCAACCCTTATATTTTTATTCAATTTGGTTGTTACTTTTTTTTAGGCAAATTAACCCTCAATCTTTCATCGCTTACATGGCACTATTTTTTCTTTATATATCATCTCAACAAATAAATTAAAAATTATAAAAATTCATTTTAAAAAAACATAAATTAAAATTAAAAATTCAAAAATTATGGGAAATTATATTAAAAATAAATAAGTTAAAATTGTTATTATGCCAATAAAAAAGAGACGGTCGTTAGTGATTTGATGGAAAAATGATTAAAATATTAAATTTTCGAAAATATTAGTGGCTAAAATAAGAAATTTTTTAAACTTAAATGATCAAAATAAGAATAGTCAGTTACTATTTTTATAGTTTATACACAAGTTGTAACCTAATATTTGAAATTTGTAATCAACTAGTTGAGTTTGAAAAGACAACCCAATAATTTAAGCAGACATTTAAATGCCTCTTAAACTTTCTTTATTCATTCCCTAAACACCCAGTGCACAGCTTTACAATTATTCCTCAACCTTTCTCTCTCGCCTATTTCAATTTGTTAAACCCTTCAGTTTTTTTGCACTTAAAGAAATGGGAAAAATAACATTTTCACCCCAAAATTTATCATTTACTCTCTTTCCTACTGAATTGTTAACTTTTTAGATAATATATGCTCATCAATTTGAAATTTAAAATCTTTTACCTTTTTCTTTTTAAGAATTTACAAATATGTTATGGAGTCTACCTTTTTCATAAAAAGTCTACAAAGTGTTGTTTATCTAGAGGGCTTGACTCAGGGACTTATTGACCCGTTGAGTGGTCCGTTAGTTCCAAATAGACAACATTTTGAAAACTTCTCCTCAAAGAGTTGGCCACTTCTCAATACATGCATTCCCTTAGATGTCATATAAGGGGCAAGGGTTAAAATCCTATCGAAAGCTTGACACTCACATTCTCTTAGTAAATGGTCGTGCATCATGGATGATCTTGTCTGACTAGGCTCTCTCGTTTTGTGAACCCCATCTCCGACACTCAAGCTCTTGATAGAGTTGGGAAACAAAATCCCGGTTTAATTTTGGGATAATACGACCCGTTGAGTGGTCCACCAACTCTAGGTGAACGACAGTTCACAAAATTATTTCAAAGGAATCAATCTCCTCTAAAAAAAGGCACTAGATCAAGTGGTAGCATGTGTGTCTTATATGCCATATAATGGGCAATGGTTCAAACCCTAACAAACGTTCGATCTTTACATCCTCTTGGTAGGTGACCGTATGCCACGCATAACTTGATCCAACGAAGTGTCCCCACTCTATGAACTTCGCCTCCACTTAAGCTCTCAATAGAGTTGAGATAACGAGACTCTAGCTCAATTAAGGGACAATATTAACCCATTTAGGGGTCTACCGGTTTTAAATGGATGACATTTCGAAAAACTTATTTAGAAGGAGTCGACCTTACCTTTACAAAATCTATTATTAAAGAGTTCAAGTCTTAATTTCAAGTTGTAACAACATAATATATGTATATATATATATACACACATAAGAAATCTACTATAAAATTATAATAGTTTTATAATTTTTCATGTAATTATCATCGTATTTTATTTTCTATTCATATAAATAATGTAGGTCAAGTTTTAAATATATTAAAAATATTTAATATTTTTTATTTTAAAAACTTTTAACCATTAAATATATATTAAAAATATATTATTCTCAATCAATAAAATAAAAAAATAGAAAAATATATATATTTCGTTTGAAGATATGTCTCACAAAGTTGATATGATGTTTGTTCGGAAGTGTGGAGATAAACAAAAGCATAGGGTTAGGCCCTACAAACGAAACAAATTAATGACATTACTACTCAAAACTAAGGGGTGAGTTAGAACTTCATCATCCAAATCACATCATTATTGTTTGTTAATCAATTTGATTGATGACCTAATCCTTTTCTATACATTTTCTTCGCAAGATTAAGTTCCATCCCACCAACATAACATTTTTATCAGACTGCATGTCCCTTCATCCTTAGCTATTCATGCATGGTATTGATATATGCTTTGAATTGATTACTCACTGAGGTTTTATTTATTTATTTAGGTTAATTTTGGAGTGAATTCTCAAAAATATATCATCGATTCAAAAGAAATGAGAGAATGGCATGAAATGATTACCCTACTTGTCTTCATGTTATATATTTTTTAAAACAATCCCAACTCCAAATTTACCTTCTTTCCTTTAAAAATTATTATTCTTCCAATCACAATATTTGTACCTCATTTTGCTATTTTCAACCTACTAAAAATTGTTTTAAGTAATGCAAATAGGAGAATATTTATTTTATATTTCATTCAGTAAATAAAAGAATTTGTATAAGATTTATAAACAAATACTACTTCCAAGACCTTAATTAACATCTTAAACTCTAAACTTTAGCTATAAGAGTTATAATTATAATTAAAAGAAATAATAACATCTCTTTATAAATCCTCCAAATATGATTCCATACCAACAATAATTAATTAAAGAATTATTATTTATTTAAATTGAAAATTATGAAGATATTAACCCAATCATGGAGTTGCCGGCCATGTGCAGAAAAGAAACTCATATCTGGTTAAATGCTTCCGCAGGTTACAGCTTGAAAATCTTTATTTTTAAGTTGAAAACACAGGTTAAATTCCATCTACTTTTATTATAAAATCTAATTGCTTAGTTTGCACTACATTGTGTACATGAATGTCCTTTCCACCAACAATAATCAATTCATTAAGATGCGTCTCTCCATTTATGCATCTTCCTTACTCATGGAACCAAAATCCATTTCTTTTATAAGCTATGTAGGGCTACACTAATTTTATAAATTTTACTTAACTGTACATGAATTGAAAGCTATTATCCAAGTTGACATATTTATGTAAGTAAAGATTTAAGGGTAACGTATGGCCCTCTTATGACTTATGTCACAACCTAGCTTTTGGAGTTCTTAATTTTTTCTCTTTTTTTATAAATTAACAAAGCTTTTTAGAGAAAAGACGAAAAAACATTAATTAGACAGTAGTTCAAACTTATTAATTGCAGCAACATAAATTCAAAGAAAATACTGCATGTTTGGTGGAAACTATCATCTTTTTAACCATATGATATTAAATTAAAGATACTGAGAAAAGCAGACACAAAATATTATTTTATATAATTTGAAGTGAATAATTAGATTTGAGTATAATTCATGTCACAATAATAATTAATGGATCTTATTAAATTTACCATCCAGTTAAACTCTTTTAATTCTTATAAATTAGAAATTGGGTGCATTATATGGGTGATTAGATATTACACTGATAAAACACATCTAACAAATTAGATTACTTTATAATTATAAGATTACATTTTTACAATTACTTTATAGTATCCAAACACACAAATGTATTTATTGTATGATTCATATTTGGGATTAATGAGTAGCAACATAGTGTTATGCTTGTTTAATCAAGAAATGTAAGATTGCTTAAAGATGAAGGTGAGGCATTGCTTATAAAACAGCAAAAACAGACATTTCATAATCCTTGGATCAAGGATATATAATAAAATGCAAGTAGAAGAAGAAGAAGAAGAAGAAATGGAGGTGAACAAGTGTGGATTGTGTAGTGTGCATAAACCTGCCATTAATGCTTGAGCACATGGAGGGGTCTTCCATTGCAGCCCCTTCTGAAATATTTAAATGAATGGTCTGCAAGCGGTGTTGGATATTTATTAATCTTTAAACC
The DNA here is from genome assembly GCA_025503065.1 of Gossypium bickii. Taxonomy (NCBI): domain Eukaryota; kingdom Viridiplantae; phylum Streptophyta; class Magnoliopsida; order Malvales; family Malvaceae; genus Gossypium; species Gossypium bickii. Next base: position 98,636,284 of record CP106716.1, read on the forward strand.
TTTGTCTTTCTTTTTTATTTATTTATTTTGGGTTTTAGGGTACCAAATCAATGTTAGATAAACTAATTTTTATACTTTAGACACTGCTTTTTGCAATTTCATTTGTGTCTCAAGAATCCCCAACTTTTTTTTTCTTTTTTCCTTTTTTTTTGTGGCCAATAAAGAATCCCTAATGTTTAGGCCAGCTTTTTTTTAAAAAAAAAAATATTCAGGAACATGTAACACGCATTGGATTTTGTTTCTTCAAATTAAAAAGAAATAACTTCAAAGTAGAAAATGTTACCCATGTTGGTCCTGAGTTGAAATTTATAAAAAAAAATTGTAATTATATAATCATTTAATTTGTTTGTTCAAATTTTATTTGATAGAGACATGGCTTTTATGCTTCTATAACAGTATACCGTTATAGAGACATAATCGCTGTAAACTTATAATAAAATTCATATCTTGTATCTCCATCAAATAAAGAAAATGAGAACTATGTTCAAAAAAGAAAGAAAGTGAGAATCAAATCAACAAAATTAAAAGACATATAATAGATGCATGTATTACTACTTTTGTACATATTTTATTTTACATTTTTTCACATGATTAGTTAATAAATTTAACAATTCAATATGAGCTATCAAATTAAATTAATTAATTTATCATAAGTTACTAAATTAAAGTCAATTTATAAGTTTATGATGTTTCAAATTCATAATAAAATATATAATTAGAGAACATAATAATTTCTTGAATTGGTGTCCTTAATTCCACTCATTAAGGATTATTTTCATTTAATAAAATATGATTAATAAATTTCTTCATGTGGAATTTAATCATTTTATTAAGATAATATTTTAATCGAGATAATTTTCATTTAATAAATGATAATTAATAAGCTTGCTTGTATGAAATAATTATAATTTTACTTGAAAATTTAGATTATATGTTAATATATAGAACTAATTTGATAAAGAACGTACTTCGTAACTATGAATCTTGTTGTTATAAGCGAAAAACTGTTATAGAAAGTTAAAATAAAACATTAAAAAATCAATTCTTTTAAATATATTGATTGTTATAACGAAATATAATTATAGTAGGTGGTTATTATAGATAGAGCCGACTTTACATTGCTTTGTATTGAAATAAAAAAAAAAGTAATGCATTAAATGAGGAATTTTTTTTCTAAAAAATCAATTAAATAATCTTTAGAACCTAATTAATTGAAGCCTTAAAAATAAAGAAATATTAAGGAGTAGCTAATGAGATTGGTAGATATAAGGTATTAAATGAAAAGAAAAGAAAATTAAGTGGGTTTATTGTTAAAAAAAATAGATAATTTGCTCTCAACACATGAAATATAAAATGTGAAAAGATAATGATAATTTGGTTTCACTCCCTTGGAAAGTTTGGACAACAAATTGATCATAATCCTAAATGATTTGTTTTTGAGAATAATATTTAGTATTTAGGTTGGTATTCTTTATAGTGATTTTATGATTGTTTTTTATAATTTATAAATTAAATATAGCTTTAGGAAAAATATATAAAAATTTGAGCCCTCAATTTATGTGATTGCAATTTCTTTATAAACAGAATTTTTGTTTATTTTGGATTGATCTGCTTTTCAATCACTCACTAGATGCCACATCTTGTTATCCCATCACAAGCAGGACCACTGATTTCTTTTTGCTCATAATTCATAAATAATAAAGTTACTGTTAGATATGATTTTTAATTAATATTAGATTCTGTGAGAAGAAGAAAAAAGTATATTTATTAAAATTTAGTTAATTTTATATAAAAAATAAGTACAATTTTTATAATAATATAAATCATTTTGTATATAAAAATGTAATTTAATTTTTTTTTAAATTGAGTTACTGCTGAATTGGTTTGTGGTATCAAATAAATTAAAATCTTAAATATAATATAAATAAATAGAGAATAAATGAAATTCCTCTAAAATATCTTTAATCATATAATTAATTAAAAAAAGATTGTTTAATAATGAAACCCTAATCAAATATAAATGGAAGACTTGAATACACAGCCTTTTCGGCTAGCTATTGAATCCAAATTAATAAGTAGCTTTTGAAAATTGAACTCAAAAAGCTTTTCACAATGCTTCCATTTATTACCTGCCTGAATCACCCAATTTAGCATTCTAAATTGATGGATTTATGTTTATTTTTTTGAAAAATCAGTGGAAATTATGTATTATTTGGGAGAAAGTACACAATTAACTCTTTTTTTTTAATCATAAATCACAGCATTTTCACATTGAAGAGATGCCCATTAATAGATAAATCTCATTTCGTCACTTTTTTTCTTTATTTGTTGCTTTCTTTTCTTTTCTTTTTTTTAATATTTCACCATTCTTATTACACATAAATTTCTTTAACAAGTATTCGAAAAATACATATAAAAATATAATCTCTTTAAAAGTTATATAGAACATGGATTATATTTACGACGTCCAACACATACTTCACTCATTTTTGAATATAGATAATAGGGTGTATCTTTATACAAGAAAAAGAACTTCATCATGTGATAATTTACAGATATGTTCATAATAGAGTGAGCAATGTGAAACTCTTTCTGACAAGCACTACTAGCTACAAGGAACACATGAGAGGGAGAAAGTGGTTGAACCCCCTTTCCTTTTCTTTATTTCGGGTTTAATTGTCGTCGAAATTCATTGCTGACCGCAACCCGTTATGTTGTCACCACCAGATATACGAGATGATTGGAAAGACGATGAGGCCCGCAGATTAATGGTATTAACCAAAATAATTAGCTAACATTGAGAAAGGAACTAAACACAACCCTCTTTTGTTTAACTCTGTACAATCATTCTTCCCATAACGGAATTTCAATTTGTTTTCTTCTTGAATCTGTATGTCTGTGGCAGTTTCCTTCCCCTAATAAGAAAAAACCAACAAGTTCAACTCTTTCGGTCAACTATCTAACCAAAACAACCAATCTCATGAATATATGATTCTCAGAATAATTCATGAGTTTACCAGAGAACTATGGGCTTGGTCTTCTCTCTTTCTAGGATTCATATCATTTGGTTTCAACTCATCACTAACCTATTATTAGAAAAAAGAAAAAGAATTGTTGAAGCATCATGTTATTAAGAAACACCTCAGCTATAAAGAAATGCAGAAATATGTGAGTTTGTTTGTTCAATGATTTTTACCTTGGGACTGTTGACAGGTGAGCTTGCAGTATCCTCCAAAGAATCATCCTCCTCATAAATCTCTTTAGTTCTTGTTTTCTTGAACCTTAATTTCTTGGGGAAAACATGGTGATGATGGTCAATATTGTGGGGTGATTTCCATGCAGTAGCAGCATCTGAGATCAAGGAAGAACCACAATCAAAACTATAAGAATAACTATCTTGTTGCTGCTGCTGATGATTATTGTTTGAGAAATCTTCAAAATAAGCAGTCCAGCCACTTTCTTCAACTGAGTCGTCCTTAGAAATAGCAGATTTGTGTATAGATGAATTGATAGAGTAATCTTCCATATCAGTATAATTAAGCAGAAGAGAGGAGGACTCTATAGATTGGAAAGAAGAAACTCGTGAAGCTCTTAGCAATGGAGGATTTATAATTGAAAAGATGATGATGATGATGATTAGCTTAAAATAATAGAGACAAGGGAACCCATAATTTAGAATCTTGGTGTGACCCAAGTGTGAGCCAAGGGTAGTTTGAGGAAATTAAAGCAGCAGTTGCAACCAAAAAAAAAGAAATAAAAACTAAGGCTGAGAAAGAGAAATGGAGGACGTGCAAGAGGAAAGTTAATTTTATATTCATATGATATAATTAATTAAAGGGGAAGAGGTTGACCTTTCAGGTTTAAATTGGCACTCAACAATGGCAGCCATTTTCTTTGTTAGGACTTCCCTTTCAACCAAAAACAATGAATAAGTCGATTGAATTTATCCCAATAACAACATGACTCAATGTCTCAAGCAAGCAACAAATTCAATGTTAGGATATTTAGCCTAGTAATTAATGTTTCAAGTTGTGCTTTAAGATTAAAAGATATTTCAACAAAAAATTGGTTTAAATAAAAATCAACTCTATTAAAAATTGTTTTCCACCTTCACTTTAAAGTTAAAAAGCATGTGATAAAAATTTTAATATTGTTAACAATTCATTGAATTTATGTGATTGTTTTAATTAAAATAAAATATTATTAATATTGAAATATAAAATTATGTAAAAATTAAAGAATAAAGATCAAATCTTAAATTTAAATATAAAATTAAAATTAAAATTTAATATTTTTATATAATTAAAAGTAGAGGTAACAGAATTGAAATTTATCTATTATTGTTAAAAACGTAAAAAAAAAAAAAAGTAGCAGCAGCAACGACAGGTCTCAAAGGCGGCCTTTCTTTTATTTATGGTAGTATAGATATATTATTTTTATACAATTTTATGTAATTTACATCCTATAAAGAATAAAGGGGAGGGATCTAGTTAGGTAGTATTTGGTTTGGTATGATGGAAAGTAATCACTTTTCTAATAATTTAATCTGTTGGAAAGTAATTTCAATGTTTAGTATATCAATTTTTTTTTACTTTTCATTAAGAGTTACTTTCCCATTAACATGACAATGTGATTCTCATTATAGAGGGTAAAAAATATTGAAAAGTTATAATAATATTTATCGAAACTATTTTTTTGAAATCAAATTTTATTTTTAAAAACAAAAAATGGGTGTACAGGCCCAAATTTACCTGGGACCCAATAAATAAAGTCCATTTTTTAAACAGTCCATTACAAAATGACCCAATACAGACCCAACAAATACAGCCCAATAGCCTAAACCTAAAGGAAAAAAATCAAAAAACCCTAAGGAAAAAATCAGAAAACCCTAGGGCTAGTTGCAAGCGCGCTCCGCGCCACACGCCAAGTCACCACCGCCTTCTCACGCGCGTGGCACCGCACGACTCCGTACCAAGGGCGGCTGCAGTGGCATGGGCCCCGACCCCCTAAAATGTAATATTGCTATGTAGGCCCTTAGAATTTTTTAAAAATTTTAAATTAGTAAAGGTAAAATTACACTTTGGCCCCCCTAAAATTATAAAAATTCAATTTAATCCTTTACAAATTATAAAGATATAAACTATAAAAATCAAAATTTTATCCGACCCCCCTAAAAAATTGTTTTGGCTTCACCCCTGCTGCGTACCTACAAGGACAAAAACAAAACACACACAACAGAGAAATAAAAGCAAAAATAATGTATTTTTATTATTTTCGGCTATAAAAATCGAAGAACAAACCTATGTATTTTTTTCCTACACGAGAATCAAATACAGAAAAGAGACAATTTCGAAATACAAACAGGAGATTAAAGGTTGCCTTCTATTTCATTCTTTTTTCGTTTTTTTTTTTTGCTTTTCGTCTCGAAAGAAATAAAAAAAAAAAAAAGAGAAACCTTACCTCGCTGGTGGCCGGAAGGGATGAAACCAAAAGGTTTTCTACCTTTCTTTTGATCTTCGAAGGTTCCTTTGGACATTTTAGGGTTAGATCAGTGTTGCAAAGGTTGAAAGGGTCGAAACGGGCCATTTTTGGGAACTCCAGCCGCCGTGTACGGTGGTCGACGGCGACAGACCGATGATGGTCCGATGACCGGAAATCACAAAGAGGGGGAGAGGTTTTAAGGGTTTTCAGTTTTTTTTTTTTAAAGGGAAGGGCTAAAAGATTTTTTTTTTCCTTAAAATGTTGGCTTATATAGCCTATCCATACGGCGTTGTTTTGAGAACTGTTTTCAGGCGTCGAAACGACGTCGTTTTGAGCCTGACCTGTACCTTGACTTGACCCTCAAGCAGGATCCGCACGTTTTCACTTTGACGGGTTATTTGCGGATCCAGTCCTTCCGCTTTTAAGGCCTGTTGCGATTCGGTCCTATTTCCTTTTTTCCTTTTTAATTTTACCCTATAATTTTTGTAGTGTTTCATTTCAGTCCATATTGAAGTTATGCGTTTTGGGGGACAGGGATATTATCCCATTTGGTCCCCCATCTCATTTGCGTGTCACAATTTGGGCTCGATATTTTATTTTTACTCCGAATTTCCCTTTTAATTTTGTTTTGTTTTTGATTTAATCCTGGTTTGATTAATTTCGTTACTTATTTATTATTGTCTGTTTCCTTTTGAATACTAAAATTTAAACAATATTTATATATTATATTTATCTATCTATTTATTCATTACTTGTTTTTATGTTTAGACTTTTATTTATCAATTCATTTATTTATTTATAATTCTTTTACTTTAAAAATATTTACATTTAATATTATTGATATTATTTTATCTATTGATTTATTATTTTTACTCTTAAATTATAAATTTAATATTATGTATATTAATCTATGAAAATATTATTATATTACCTCTTAAATATTTATATTATTTTATCTATTCATTTATTATTTTTACTCTTAAAGTATAAATTTAATATTATGTATATTAATCTATGTACGTATTATTATATTACCTCTTAAATATTTAAATCAAATATTATTTATATTTATTTTACCTATTTATTTATTTATTCGTTTTACTTTTTAAACGTTTAAATTCGAAGTTATTTATTTCGTCTATTTATTTATGATTCTTTTATTTTTTTAAATATTTTAATTGGATGTTATTTATATTTTCTTTTCATTAAGCGTCTTTCATTTTCATCCTTTCATTTATCTTGAGTTATTTTATTTACTTGGTCGTTGATACCTCAAATTAATGCTCATATTGCTACTTTCTTCATGTTGTTATTACCATGATATTTATTTATTTGTTATTTATCATCCTAATATTCTACTTGTATATCTTTTTTTACATTATTTCATTGTCCTTACGTCATCCGTTATGTTTAAATATATAGGTCGTTTTTACACTACACCCCAAATAAGATAAATACACATCGCTTTAAAAAAGGTTTTACACTTGTATTTATTCAAAAAATAAAAATTTCAAAATAAGGTAATATTTCGTATTTGGAACTTCGAGAAGTCGTACCCTAACTTACGGGGTTTCGATTTTTTTGTCGAATCCAAATAACCAAACATCATTTTAAAAGAAAAAACACGAGGTCTTAATTAAAATGTTTCGGGAATTTAGAAGAATCGTGTTCTAGCTTACGGAATATAATTTCTTTCTAAAAAACTGAGATAATTGAATCCCTTTTTTTAAAACAAAAGTGAATATTTTAGTGATATTTCTTGTTTCGGGAATTTAAGGAATTGTGTCCTAACTTACGGGACGTGATCTTTTTCTCGATTAATTCAAAAATAAAGTCATTTTTGTGTTAATAATGCTTTAATAAAATGATCGTATTTTTAAAATTTTCTCGAATTTTTTAACTTTCGACACTAAGACATTAATTAATCAATTAGGTACCAATTTTAGGCGTTACGAGGGTGCTAATCCTTTCTCCTAAGTAACCGACTCCCGAACCCGTTTTTCTAAAATTCGTAGACCAAAGCCGTTGTTTTAGTAAATCAAAATTGTTTATTAAAACGATCAAATTGCGAGGTGATTCTGATTACACCTCATCAAAAAAGATTGGTGGCGATTCCCATTTTCGTTTTCAAAACAAAAGTCGACCCTTTTCAAAAAAAGGTTTCGACAATGGGAGTGCCACCAATCCTTTTTTTATGAGGTGTGATTGGATCACCTCATAATTTGATCATTTTAATAAAGGGTTTGATTTACTAAAACAATGATTTTTGGTCTATGAAATTTAGAAAACTGGGTTCGGGAGTCAGTTACGTACGAGGAAGGATTAGCACCCTCGTAACGCCCAAAATTGGTACCTAATCTATTAATTAATGTCTTAATGTCGAAAGTTGAGAACTCAAAAAGAATTTAAAATACGATCCCTCTTTGTATTATGTTATTTTTACTTAAAAATTATTTGAATAAATCGAGACAAACGATAAAGACTCTCTCGTCTCGAGATAACAAAATGTCACATCCCGTAAGTTAGGACACGATACCTTGAACCTTTGAGAATAAGTTTGCCTTTATTTTTTTTATTTGAAATCTTACATATTTTAATTTTTATAAAGGATGTTCGATTATTTAAGTTCAACGAGAAAATCAAAACCCCGTAAGTTAGGGTACGATTTCTCGAATCTCTAAATACGAAACATTGCCTTTTAAATTTGCCTCTTTTTTTTAAAAAATAAGAATATTGATCCATGGTGTAAAATAAATAAAATAATAAAAATAAAAAATAGAATGTTAGATACCTCATGATAACTATAAACATAAATAATGCGAGAATAATAAAAGAAATGACAAAATAATAAAAATAATATAATGACAATAATGTAATAATAATAATAATAATAATAATAATAATAATAATAATAATAATAATAATAATAATAATAATAATAATAATAATAATAAACGAGAAAAATGTACAAATAGAAAAAAATGTAATGATCTTGTTTTTAAATATATATATAAGGTAAATAAATAAATGGATATATAAATCAATAATAGTAATAAGAATAATGATAAAAATAAAATAATAAGGGCAACAAGTGCATAAATAAAGAAAATGTAAACATTATAAACTTTAAATGTATAAAAGGGTAAGAGATAAATAAATAGATAAGTAAATGAAATAATGTTCTAATTCTAATATAAATAATCAAATCATAATAATAATAATAATAATAATAATAATAATAATAATAATAATAATAATAATAATAATAATAAGGTGACAAAATATGCACATAAAAAAACAAATTTTAAGTATAAACGAATAAGGAAATAAATAAATAAATAAATATAAAGGAAAATAGTTTATGAAGGATTGAAAATAAGGGACTAAATCAAAATGAAAATGAAATTAAGGGTGCAATTTGTAATAAAGTACATAAATAATAATAATGGATAAAAAAAAATACATACTCAATAAAAAATAAAATAAACAAATAATAAAGAAATAATAAATAGGCAAATAAATAAATTAAAAATGGGGGACTTAATCGAAACCCAAATTAAATTAAAAGGATAAATTAAGAATAAAATAAATAACAGACTAAAATGAAGAGTGCGAAAACAAATGAGGACTAAATGGGCAAATAACCCGATCCTCTAGAGTGCGCCGTTTCATAATGGACCAAGATGAAACGAAAATAAAATTACAGGGAAAAATTAAAAAGGAAAAAAAAGAGACAGGATTAAATTGGAAATGGGAGAAAAAGCGGAAGGACCAACCGCATAAATAACCCTTTGAGGGAAAAACACACTCGGATCCTAGCTTATAATCGGGTCGGGTTTCGGGTTTCAAGCGAAACGGCACCGTTTTGGCCACTGGTGCTTAAGTCCAAAACGGTGTCGTATTATACCCTATATAAATAGCAAAAAATAGAAAGAAAAAAAAAACATTTCAGCCTTAATTTTTTCAAAAAATTGTGAGAATTTTCTCAGTCTCTCTTTCACACTCCTTTTCTCAGGCCATTGGGTCGTGCCATCGGCCACCGTGGCGGCCACCGGTCAACTGTGACGGCGCCGCCATCCACAGTGGCTGAAAAAATCTCCCGAAGTGTCCTTTTTGTATTTTTTCACGTAGGACTCCGATCCGGAGTTAAAAAATCCCAAAATAAAGCCGAAATTCTCAAAAAGAAAGAAAACCTTTTGGTTATCAGTATACTCCGCCGTGGCCTTGGCCGAATCCCAAGGGATTCGACGGCCTTTGGAATCGGAAGAAACGCCGACGATGGTGCGGAGACCAAACGACAGTGAAGAGATTTTATTAATATTTACTTATTATTTATTGTTTCAAGAATAAAATCAGAGAAGAAAAGTTACTACCTTTTGAAACTTGATATATTTTTTGTATATTTCTCTATGTGCTCGTGAAAAATTACAGGCCATTTTTATGGCTTTTATAGCCGAACATTTGATTTTACATGCTATTGTTTATGCTACTATTTCTCTGCTTTATTTCAGCATTTTTTTGGTCTTTTTTTTGCCGATGGCAGAGTCAACAGAGAAGAGACATTGCCATTTTGGTGTAAGGCGGCCTAGGGTGCCAGGCCTTAGGACGAGGAGCCTCGGGACGAGGCGAAAGCATGGCGACCGAGGGAAGAGTGCGGCGCACATGGGGCTAGGGTTTCTCGTTCTGCTGACAATGTTCATGTATTTTGGGCCACTAGGCCTTGTAATTTTGAGTTTAGGTTTTTTATTTAAATGAACTTTGTAATTGTAAATTTAGGCCGGATGGACTTTGGACTGTTATTATTATTTTGGTTTTTTATTTGGCTTTGGACCCAGGCAAATTGGGCCTATTACAGCCGCCCCTTTTTGCTTATTATCGTGTAACGAGGATGGAGAAAAGACCTTTAAGAAGGACCAAATTTGCCCGATTTTCGATCTCGACTTATTTGGTGTTTCTCTTCTTCAAGTAGCCTTAATCCATCCCACTGCAACTTCAGGGGTATAGGAATTGTTGCTTCAACTTGCTCCACTGCAACTTCAAGGAGATAGGACTTGTAACTTCAACCTGCATCACTGCAACTTCAGGGAGATAAGGTTTATAGCTTTAATCTACTCTACTGCAACTTCAGAGAAATAATATTTGCTATCTTCAGTCTGCTCCACTGTAATTTCAGGGAAATAAGACTTGTAACTTTAATCTGCCCCATTGCAACTTCAGGGAGATAAGATTTGTGGCTTCAATCTGCTCCACTGCAAGTTCAGGGAGATAAGATTCGCCATCTTCAGTCTGCTCCACTGCAACTTTAGGGAGATAAGACTTGTAATTCTAACATGCCCCACTGCAACTTCAGGGAGATAATGTTTATAGCTTTAATATGCTCTACTGCAACTTCAGAGAGATAAGATTTGCTGTCTTCAGTCTGTTCAATTGCAACTTTAGGGGGATAAGACTTGTAATTTGTAGCTTTAATATGTTCCACTACAACTTCAGGGAAATAAGATTCACTATCTTCAGTCTGCCCTATTGCAACTTCAGAGAGATGAGACTTGTAACTTCAACCTGCCCCACTGCAACTTTAGGGAGATAAGGTTTATAGCTTTAATCTGCTTTACTACAACTTTAGAGAGATAAGATTTGCTATCTTCAGTCTGCTCCACTGTAACTTCAGGGAGATAAGATTAGTGGCTTCAATCTGCTCCACTGCAACTTTAGGGAGATAAGATTCGCCATTATAACTTCAATCCGTCCCACTGCAACTTCAGGGGTGCGGGATTTATGGTTTCTGATCTTGTTACGCCATTCTTTGGAGAACATGACCTGTAGAATCCATTTCATGGGCCTAATTATGCCTAGTGATTAGGATGTCATGATCAGGATGAATCAAATGCTCCTAACTAGATGTGTATGAATGATATTCGCATGAATGCAGAATGTCATTTTTTGAGAATGATCCTTTTTTATGCTTAGGTTGTCATTGTTTGCTGTTTATCAAGGTTCTATTACTGATGTGTTACCATGCTTTCTTGTTCAGCTGGTATCTTTGACAGAAAATCTGAAGAAATAGTCATAATTTAGACTATCAAGGTTCTATCTCAAATGTTTCCAACCCTTAAGTTTGGTTAGTTCTGAATAGTGATCCTATTTTCAGAATCTCGTACTATTTAGAAAAATTTTCAGAGCAATATGTAGAACTTCTTTTTCTTTGAATATTATTAGTCCATTAATCGTTATTTCAATGAAAAATGCTTGAAAAAGATTATCGGAATGGACAAAAGGAATTTTATTGAGAATAAAGCTTGAAATGGATAAATTGATCAAAGATAGCAAACATTGCTAAAATACAAAGTGAATAAGATGAAAATAGGTGCCCTAGATATCATAGCATGAGCTTCTTCGTACTAACTTCCCGAGGGCCCCTTTTGAACTTGATATTTTTTTTGGAGATCCAAAATAATTTGTTGATGCCCCAAGATGTAACGCTCTTCCTTTTGAGAAGACTCGACCATCACATGTTCAGTCTTCAATCGAAATTTGAGCTGCCCTTTTTCTGGGTTTTCAACTCAAAACCCTTTTGGTCTCAAGGCGCCCTTTGCGGGTTTTCACCTTGGCCTTTCCTTTTTTTTAGGTGAAGTACTTCTTGACTAAATCTGAATTCACAGGATTGGGCAAGCTTTTTCCATGCATCTCAGTCAAAATCAGCGCTCCTCTAGAAAAGGCCTTCTTTACCACATAAGGTCCTTCCCAATTTGGCATCCATTTCCCTCTGAAATCCTTTTGTATGGGTAGGATCTTTTTCAATACTAGGTCCCCCTCATGGAATTCTCTGGTACGAACCTTTTTGTTGTAAGCTCACATCATTCGCTTTTGGTACATCTGAGCATGACAGATCGCTTTCAACCTTTTCTCTTCAATCAAGTTTAGCTGATCATATCGAGATTGTATCCATTCTGTTTCATCCAATTTCAATTCTGCCTCCATTTCATAAACTAGAGAGAAAGGTGTTGCCCCAGTTGAGGTCCTGACAGATGTTCGATAAGCATAGAGGGCAAATGGTAACTTCTCATACCAATCTTTGTAAGTCTTAGTCATTTTCCCCACAATTTTCTTAATGTTTTTATTGGCTGCTTCTACTGTACCATTCATTTTTGGGCGATATGGTGTTGAGTTGTGGTGTTTGATCTTGAACTGACTGTAGACTTCTGATATCATGCTGTTGTTCAAATTTAGTTCATTGTCAGATATAATCCTTTCTGGCATTCCATATCGACATTTGATCTCTTTCTTTAAGAACTTGATGACTGTCGACTTCGTGACATTGGCATATGAAGCGGCTTCTACCCACTTTGTAAAGTAGTCGATGACCATGAAGATGAATCGATGCTTGTTAGAAGTTTTAGATGAGATTGACCCAATGACATCATGCCCCATATGGAGAAAGGCCAAGGAGAAGTCATAACATGAAGAGGTGAGGGAGGTACATGAATTTTATCTCCATAAATTTGACATTTATGGCATTTCTTGGCATAACTGATGTAATCTCCTTCCATAGTAGACCAAGAATTCCTGAATCTCATAATTTGCCTGGCCATTGTAAAATCATTGGCATGTGTTTCGCAAACACCCTCGTGGACTTCTTCCAAGATTTTCTTAGCCTCAACAGTGTCTATACATCTTAGTAGCACTTGATCCTTTCTCCTTTTATATAGGATCCCTCATCTAAGACATAGTCACAGGCTAGTCTTCTCAACATCCTTTTAGTTGTTCTCAGTTGCTTGGTCAGGGTATTCACGATTCTTTACATATCGCAATATGTCATGGTACCAAGGGTGATCATCCCTTTCTTCTTCTTCTTCTTCGATGTTGTAACAATGACCTGGAGCCTCATAAATACTCATCTGGATAGTTTTACATCTTTTTATTTGTTCACTTTGATCATGGAAACTAAAGTAGCCAATGCATCAGCCATCTGATTTTCATCTCGTGGAAGGTAGTAGAAGGTGATGTCATCAAACTCTTCAATTAGCTCCAGAACTAGCCTTCGATAATTGACCAACTTGGGGTCTCTCGTCTCTCACTCACCTTTGAGTTGATAAATCACTAATGTAAAATCTTCATATACCTCTAGCACTTTAATCTTACGTTTTATGGCTACACAGATGCCCATGATGCATGCTTCGTATTCTGCCATATTATTCATGCAGTCAAAATCCAATTTACTAGTGAATGGATAATGATCTCCTTTTGGGGATACTAGGATTGCCCTAATTCTGTTACCCACAGCGTTTGAGGCTCCATCGAAGTTTAGCTTCCAATGATGACCTTCTCGAGGGTCTTCTTCAGTGGTTGCAACATACATTAGATCTTCATTCGGAAAATCAAAGTTCAAATACTCGTAATCTTTTAAAGCTCTATTGGTCAGAAAATCTGCTATTGCCCTCCCTTTTATAGCCTTTTGATTCACATAGACTATATCAAATCGGAAAGCAGAATTTGCCACTGGGGATTCTTCCATTTAAAGCAGTCGATTCCATCATGTACTTTAGAGGATCCAATTTTGAGATGAGCCAAGTTGTGTGGTACAACATGTACTGTCTCAGTCTTCGGGTTGTCCAGAACTTCTCGATTGGTGAATATCTTGTGTCAGATTCAGTGAATTTCTTACTAAAATAGTATATCGCTCTTTTTTTTTCTTCCTAACTTATCATGTTAACCAAGCACGCATCTCATGGAATTTTCGAATATTGCCAAGTACAGTATCAACGGCCTATCTGGGCTGAGAGGCATCAGTACTGGGGCATTGGACAGGTAACGTTTAACTTTGTCGAAAGTCTTCTAACACTCCTCATCCCAAACGCCTGGATTGTGTTTATTAAGGAGACGGAATATGGGGCCGCATTTCTCAGTTAGTTGTGAAATGAACTGGGCAATTTAATTTAGTCTTCCTAGGAAACCTCGAACTTCTTTTTGAGTGTATGGCAGAGGCAACTCCTGTATAGCCTTTACTTTATCTGGGTCAATCTCGATCCCATTTTCACTGACTGCAAATCCTAACAATTTTCCCGATCTAGCCCCGAAAGTACATTTTGATGGATTGAGCTTCAGCTGGAATTTTCTCAACCTTAAGAACAATTTCCTCAAGACTTGTACATGCTCTTTCTCTGTTCGGGACTTTACGATCATATCATCAACATAAACCTCAATTTTTTTTTTTGCATTATGTCATGAAACAAGGTTACCATGGCTCTTTTGTATGTTGCTCCCGTGTTTTTCAGTCCAAATGGCATCACCTTATAGCAAAATATTCCCCACATGGTTACAAATGTGGTCTTCTCCATGTCTTCAGAATGCATCTTTATCAAGTTGTATCCCGCGAAACCATCCATAAAGAGAACATCGAGTAGCCTGTCATTTTGTCCACTAAAGTGTCGATATGAGGCAATGGGAAATTGTCTTTCGGGCTGGCTTTGTTCAAGTCCCTGTAGTCTATGCATATTCGTACTTTCCCATCTTTTTTTGGGACTGGGACGATATTGGTTACCCGTTCTGAGTATTTAACCACTTGTAAGAAGCCAGCATCGAATTGCTTCTTGACTTCTTCTTTTATTTTCAGTAAAACATCGAGCCTCATCCTTCGGAGCTTCTGTTGAACTGGCTTGCACTCTTTCTTTATGGGGAGCTGGTATACCACGATATCAGTACTTAACCCGAGCATATCTTGATATTACCATGCGAAGACATCCTTGAATTCTTGGAGTAACTCAATGAGGTCCCGCTTTGTCTCTGTGGCAATGCAAGCTCCAATCTTCACCTCTTTTTCCTCTCCTAAGCTCACAATTTCCATTGACTCTTTGTAAGGTAGAATTTGTTTCACATCTTGTTATACCATCCTCAACAAATCAGGAGATAGGTTACAGTCTTGATCATCTTCAAAATCCTATGAATCCTCCATACACATATCTTGCTCAAAAGGAGACTCTGAGTTAGTAGCAGTGTCGCTCATATCATTAATATCTGGAGACCTATTATAAGGATGAAGAAAAATCCAAAGAACAAAAGAATCTAAGAATAATTATCTGCATGGTATGATCATGAATGAAATAGAAAGAATAAAAGAATATTTGCTCAAAATGATACGCAAAGATGAATTTTATTGAAATAAAGATGTTGGACATAAGCCTATTTTACAAAAGAATTCTTATTGCTCCTAGGCTTAGAGCAATAAGTGTGTGTTTTAAATATTACTCTGAATTAGATCTAAAAACTATAGGAATCTCTTCCACATTCCAGTTGTTCAGAACACTTCCAAGTACATAGGGGCAGACGCTTGATAAATTTTCTCCCCCAATTTTTTCTTTGGATATGGTGTTGATGTTTAAATTTCTTAACATTTCTTCAGCGGTCTCATTTCTTGACGTTTTTCCTTCAGGGTGAATAGTTCCTCCTGACACTAAAGTCCTGGATATATGGGGAAAGGTCATCAGTTCCTACTTGACCTCTTCCCCACTCAGTCGCGCTCTTCTCCTTTCTTGCTTTTTCTCTAACTCTCTCTTCTTTTGCCTCGCATCTGGCTTGTATCTTAAGCCAAAGTAGTCTCGTTTGTCCATGAGCATGGGTGTCTCGACCCTTCCTTGTAGGCATTTTCCAAGTCCTCTTCCAGATAAGGCTCCGTTCCCAACTGTCAGTTGTAGGTCCATCCTTGTAGTTTTGGAGATTTTGGGCATCGGGATCTTGTTCCCTTCGACAATAAAGGTTGCATTCACAAATTCCAACGATCGAAAGGAATATTCTATCGCTTTATCGTCTGTCCCTACATATGGCGTGTCACTGGTTACGGATGCAATAATGTCTTCTTCCACATATCGTTACCAGTCGGCCTTAAGTTACCAACTTTAGCTTTTGGTGCAGTGATAACGGCACTGCCCCAGCCCTAGCCGAGTGAATCCAATGTCTCTCCGACAAACAATTATAAGAAAACTTAATGTCCATCACCAAGAAATCTACTTCATACGTGTTTGGACCAATCAAGAGGGGTATCTCAATCCTTCTCATCACCCTCTTTTCGGTTCTATCGAATGCTCTCACTATGTTTTGACATATCTTCATATGAGAGCTATCCGCAGGCAACCTATTCAGTGTGGATAGGGGCAAGATATTTAGTGCAGATCCATTATCAATTAACACCTCTAGCAATGTATATCCTTTGCACTAGGTGGTGATGTGAAGAGCCTTTGTAGATCCCATGCCCCCCCAGAGGGATCTCATCATCATTGAAGAAGATGAAGTTGTCGGTACTTATATTGTTGACTAGGCGGTCCAGCTTGTTTAAAGAGATATCGTTAGTGACATAAGTTTCATTTAGCATTTTTATCAATGAGCTACAATGTGTCTCCAAACTTAGGAGCAAGGTTAGTATTGAGATGCGAACCGGTTGTTTGTGTAGCTGTTCTACAATGTTGTGCTCGCTATGCTTTAAGAATTTCAGGAATTCCTTAGCCTCGTTCTTAATTATTGGCTCGTTAGTTGGCGATTCGAGCCTAACCATATTTTCTTTCTTACACTTGACTACTAGGGTTTTTCCTTTAACGGTTTCGATTCTTGTACTTGTAGGGTCATAACGCCTCCTACTGCGTGTGTAAAAACCCACATCGTGGCCTTTTTCTGGAGCGCTAATTGGGTTATCTTCTTCCGGGATCATCATGTTGCAGTCATAATTCTATGGAACCCTCTTGCTATCCTTGTAGGGAAAGGCTACAGGTTTCTGAATTATGACCCTTGGTGCAATTTGTACTCCGATTTCATTGCTTCTTAGTCGTGAAATGATAACCACTAGGTGGTTGACTTTATAGTTGACCCCTCTTCTGAGGCACATAAATCTCTTTCTTCTGGGCCCTTGGCATATTCAAAGAATCCTACTTCCTTATTATCCATCAGATTTTGCACTAGGGTCCTGAACTCAGTGCACTATTGTATCTTATAACCCTGCTTAGCATGGAACTCACAGTAGTTCCTTATTCTTTCGAGTTTTTTCTCTGAATCTTGATTGATTAATCCTCCTTCTATCAACTTTTTCCAAACCCATATCAGTGGGGTTTTTACGTCTACCACATCAATTTGGGTTCTTTTACCTCCACTCTCAATTATCACATTTACCCCTTTATCAAAATGACTGGGTAACGAATTTCCTGCCACATTAAGTCCTGATGGGTCGTCAAACTTTACGATTCCCATCTTAATGAACCTTTCAATTAACTTTTTAAAAGTGGTGCAGTTCTCGATTGAGTGTCCCGTGATTCCCACGTGGTACTCGCAATGAGCATTTGCGTCTTACCATTTGGGGAATGGAGGTTGCATAGGTTTCAGGTAGAAAGGGAATACCACATTTGTATCAAAAAAAATTCTGATACAGCTCCCTATATGTCATCGGGATGGGTGTGAACTGTAGTCTTTGTTTATTTGGCCTCGGGTTAGATTCTTGCCTTGGGGGCCCTGATGAATAATGGTTTGTAACACCCCAAACCCGGCCTAGAAGTTAGGCCCGAATTCGGCGTGTCACATTAAAGTGTTTTTGCAAAAACCTTGTTTTCATTGAAAACCCTTCTAGAGAAAAGTTAAGTAAAATCCAGTTTGCTTTCAAAACGTAGTGTATAAAAAAAAAACCATTTCCTTGTTACTATGCAAAAAAAATTTCCCTTGACAGCGGAAGCTTGTTCTTAAAACACAATTATTTTCAAAACTTGAAATATGCTTAAAGGAAATGAATCTAGGTTCTGTTTCAAAATTTCAATACATAGTGGAAGTAATGGAATAATAACTAAAGGGAAAACCTTATTACAATCTGAAAAAAATAAATAACTTAAAGTAACTAACTTAAAATCTAGAATTTAGACATTTAGAAAAACCGGTCTAATCGTCTTGCTAGTTGGCCACCTCTGAGTCCCTCCATCCGTCGAACCGCCTACTGAGGATTACCTAAGAAAAATAAAAGGAGTGAATTTTTGAAAACTCAGTGTGTACGACCCTCGTCAAACAAACATCATACATATCATATTGTTAGCATAATAATATCATACATGTAACGCAATGCAAACCCTCCCCAAATAATCCATCCGGTACACTTCGTCTTCGTCCAACCGAAACACTTCTGTGGGGATTTCTAAATCGACCCACCCATCCAATACACTTCAAGGGTAGCCCAGTTGCGGTTCTAGCTAACGTTGCAGCAAAGTTGCTTATCATATAATAGGCTTAGAAAGCCATCGGAGGATCCACAGTTGTCAAGCAACCATGCAATTCTCATATACTTCCTCCGTTCCATAATTCCCACCCATATGCATCCTAAACAGAATATCATATGAATGCAGCAAATGTATATGTAACATCCATAAATCTTACATTCAACACATAGGGGCATTTTAGTCATTTCCCAAATTAATGGTATTTAGGTAATTTTGCAATTCAGGGGTATTTCAGTAATTTTTAACAGTATGGGTTTTAAATTACGAACTTTTGGCCTGTCAACATGTCCTCGTTGGCTAAAGTGAACAGACACTATGCACCAGGTAGGATTCTAGAGAAGAGGAGGTGGGTCACTAGGACCGCTTAAGTACCAAGCAATCCCTAAATCCAATCCTAGACATGCATATGCCCATTGCCACACCCTACCCTAGCGACTTGTCCACAGACATTTTTGATTATTATATTAAGTTTTATGCTGTTTAAAAAGTCATCAGAGCTAAGCCTAGAGTCCATTAAAACCCTAGCATGCATTTCTAAAATCCCATAAGGCTCACTAAGCTCAATCATGTCCATATAGCCCGTTAAGCCCAATCATATACATGTAGCCCATTAGGCCCGATCATAATCAAATCATACAACCATCCATATCAATCCATCATTCAATTTGACATATCAACTCTTGCCGATTTGAGCCCACAAGCTCGGCAGGCCCATTTAGCCCTCTCTGGCCCGATTGGCCAAACAGTGGCCAGAGACCATGAGATCGCTCTCTTGGTTCCGGTAGTCATATCGGTGTTCCCACACAAATGTTCGCATGCTCGTGTGGTTGCCGTCACTAACCTTTCGACGTTACGAGTTTTCAGCATTCCGATTTTTCGATATGTCGGCTTTTGCCGATTTGTCGTGTGTGAAGTGTATGTACACACCTGGTAAATGAGACGTGTTACACTATCCTCAGCCTTGAACCTACAACCAATACCAACTTCCAATCAATCACACACTTAACCATAATATTTACCAAAAATCGAAGCCTTACCTTAACCTTACCGTGTGCCACCAATCCTAATAGCCCTTCATTAGCTACTACTCACGAATATCCCCTAGATATGCATCAATCTTAATCGTTAAAGAAAAAATAATAGGTGACTTGTATCTACTTAAGTCATCCTTTTCCCTTACTATAGACTATTCGACCAACTTATCCCAAAATCAAGAACACTCACCCAAAAGCCAAAACGTATGAATATCTTTTCGGCAGAGACTTGTAGATCCAAGCTTGATTCTAATTTTCCAATATCCTATTCACCAAAAATCAAAGGAATGATGATAGCACGATAGAGATTTGGTCACTAGAGTATTCGGCATAAGGTTTGGGGCGATAAAGAAATATGCTCCAAGAGCAAAGGTTTTCGGCTTTTGAAGTCACAAATATTCGGTCCCCAACAATTGAGATGAAGGTGGAACGGCACAAGAAATGGAGAAAGAAAAGAATGATATTTGATTTAAGGCTTTAGAAGAAAGAAAACACATAAGGAAGAGGCGAGGTTTAGAACAAAAATAGTGAAGGAGAATTCGGCAGAGCACTGTAGTTGCCGAAATAGCACAAAGGGAATTCCAATTGCCGAAATAGCACAGAGGTAATTTGACACCCCTTATTTATACACAAAACTAAAACTCTGCCTACCCCTCCAAAGTTCCAATCGGCTCCAACTCTTCTCTATCTCATCTCCTCGTTTTTCTCCCTGATAACTCCCCAATCCTTTTCCTAAATTTTCTCTTCTGATCACTCTCCTTAGAGTCCATCATCACACCACTTCCAACCTTCTATAAGGCCAAAATTAAACTCTTAAAAATACTAAGCTAGGATTCAAACCTAGGATCTCCTTGCTAGCCCATAACGCCACCTTCCTATACCCTAAGTGGCATCACTTAGCCACTCCACCATAAGGCTCTTTGATGCCATTTTTCCCTGTTTTTATTTAAAAGCCCAACTACTCACCGCCCTGGTTCCATTAATAATTAATTAAAAATTCCTTCTCCTCAAAGTTCGAACCCAGAACTTTTCCAACACCCCTAGACACTCCAAGATTATTAAACCCTTAAAGCCAACATGTCAATTTGTCATTTTCTTGCTTAAAAAAAATTTATGAGACCTAAAGTGCAAAGCCCAATTCATCTAGGCCCAAAATTTGGGGCGTTACATGGTTACTATCCTCGGCGGGCCTACAGTGATTGGTTTTGAATAACTCTTATTATATATGCTTGCATTATTCACCTTGTTTTCCTTCATCCTCAGGGCCGATCTTTTAGAGTTTTCCCCCGCATCTATCTTACCACTTCTCACTGCGTTTGCAATCATTTCACCGAACATTACTATATCTGAGAAGCTCTTAGTAGCGCTTCCTAACATATGGTTGATGGACGAGGCTTTTAAAGTGTTGAAAAAAATATTATGGTTTCTTTATCCAAAAGAGGTGGTTGGACTTGTGTTGCCAACTCTCTCTATCTTTGGGCATATTGCCTAAAACTCTCATTTTACTTCTTCTCAATGTTCTGCAGCGTGATTCTATCGGGTGTCATGTCCGTCACATGACTATATTACTTCATAAAAGCTTGTGCCATGTATTTTCATGAATTGATCTTGGCACGACTAAGTTGGTTGTACCATTTAGCTGCTGACCCAATCAAAATGTCTTGAAAGCAATAGATTAACAGTTTATCATCATTGACATATCCTGTCATCATTTGATAGAACATAGTGATGTGAGCTTCTGGACAACTAGTCTCGTTATACTTTTCAAACTCTAGAGTTTTGAACTTTGGAGGGAGCACTAAATCTGGGACCAAACTCAAGTCATTGGCATCAATTTTGCAATGATAATCAACATTTTCCGTTGCTCTGAATTTTTCTTCTAGCCATCTGCATCGATCCTCAAATTGCTTTGGCAGTTCCACTCTTGTTTTTTTCCATTTCTACCATATCATCTAGATAAGGAACAACGGGATTGATTTAGTTATACCCCGGATTGGAGCCTGAGCCTGTTTGGTAGTTCATCGGTGCCAAGGTACCGGTTTGATACTGTTGGGGTCTGATTGTAACAGGTACCCCTCGTGGGTACGCCTCTGGTTATGCTTGATGTTTATTGGGGTAGAACCTGGGGGTAAATAGGATCCTCATTATCATCCCCTAAGTTGACCGCAATGCTCTTCCCTTTTTCACGTTCTCCAGCCAATAATTGTGCCAATTGGCTTATCATACTTTTTTGGAATTCCAGTATCTGATCCCTCATCTTTTGTTGTACTTTCGCTAACTGTTCTTGCAATTCCGCTTGCAACTGGTCTTGCATCTCTTTTTGAATATGCTCTAGCCTTTCCAATTTTTGGTCTATTACTTTAGTTTTAGCGTGAGTACTGTAACGATGTTCGGTTGGTTGACTCTTGTTGGTTTCCAGATTAACTGAAATAATTTCGTTTAATTAGGGTCTTTTTGTGAAATTTAATGCATATGATGCAATGTAATGCAAATGCATTACATGAATGAAAAAAGAGGCATTGACTTTGATTCAATTCTGTTAAAATAACTTTACTAGAAAACAAATTTCTTTACATAAAACGGGTTACATATACGGCTTTGCCCTAATGCTCAAAGCCTTAACCTCCCTAAGAAGCCAAGATGCTCAAAGCCTTAACCTTCCTAAGAAGTCAAGCTAGCTCTTGACCCCGATCTAATTTTGATTCATACTTCAAGCTTAGTATGTTAGCCTGAACTGCTAGGGTTTGCAAATGATCAGCCACCTCTCGTATTTAAACCACAGCTTCACTCATAATATGGTCCCTGTCCCTGACCTGACATTGAGAACGGTGGAGTTGATCTTTCCAATACTTATTGTTTTTTCAAAGAAGTTCAACTTGGAGTTCACAATTTTGTAATGCGGTCTCGAGCTTTTCTATTTTCCTTTTCAGCTCTTCAATCTCGTTCAAGCTCGTTTTCAGCTCAAGTGTGGAGTTGCGACTACAATACTGATGAAGTGACTTTTCTAGTTCTGCTACCTTGGCTTTTAATCTGACCTTTTCATTTTGGCTTTCCAATAGGTTTCTTTCTAAAGTGTTTTCTCGAACCTGAGCGTCTTGAAACTTCCTTTCCCATCAATCGGCTTTAATCTTTTCTTCTTTGATCTCTTGCCACCATTGTTTTGATGTTTTTCCTAGCCCGGTAGTTATTATTGACAAGCACAGCTTCTCGTAATCGGTTTTTAAACTGTCCAAAACTTCCTTGGCCTCGTTTTTTCATTTTCTTAGTTTATCGGCCTCTAGCTTCTTTACATCAACATCTAGTCCTCATTGCATCTTTTCCATTTCAAATTTCTCTCTCTTCATTCCTAGCTCCAAATTCCACTTTTCAAAATCTTGCTTGATGATCTCTAGCTCAGATGGAATCACTTGCATATGTTCTTCTAATGGTTGAATGGTTTCTTGATTCGGCAAAAAGATATTATCATTGACTCTTTGACCCCACCACCAACTGTAGTCGGAGGTCGTCATCATACCTGCGGTAAATCTTTTTATTCGGCGGGTTTAGTTCCAGGCGTCAGGCATTTCTCAAACCTTTTTCTTGTAGTTATCCCCTTTATACGAAAACTCACACTGGCCAGCCCTTGCATTGCTGGTATGAACTGCCTCGATCTATACTACCTCAACACAAGCAGAGGAGCATATCCAACAGCTCCCCAAATCCCAAGTAGAGGAACCTGGTCAAAATCTCCACACCGGTACAGAATCTCATCGGGGATCATCCAAGGGTCTTTCCATTCGACGTCCTCATCTTGGAGATTCTGGAGTATCGCCCTCCATTTTTATTCTGAAACGTCGTCTCACCTTGGTGTAGCAACTAATTCTTTTAATAGAGAGTAGTTCTCAGAGAATACTCGATAAGAAACTTTTTCTACCTTCCAAAAGTGGCTATGAAACCATGTCAACAAGAGTTGCGCACATCCAATGAATCTTCCTTCACCCGCTCTCCAGCATGCATTCAAAGATCTGAATGTTTCGACCAAAATTGCAAGAACGGGCGTGACCCTTTTATCAAGTCTGTCAAGCAAATCTGAAATTGCCTCATCCACACGCCCTAGTGCTTTAGGGAAAACAACCAGCCCATAAATGCTCAAAGCGAAGACATCGACCCTTTTTTTTCATATCTAGGTGTGCTAAGATCAAATCTCGCAAACTATTCCAATTGATACATTTACCATCTCCCTTTTGCTTGATCCGGGCTGCAACCAATTGCTCACTCATCCCCGTGATGTTCATTAGTTTCTTTAGGAAAGTCGGGACATTGGCGGCTCTGGAATAAACCTTGTCGGCTCAAATTTTCGGGGAATGAAGTAAGGTCGTGTATTCTTCCACAGTAGGTACTAAATCCACTTTTCCAAAAGTAAAGCAGCTATAGACGAGATTCTAAAATTGGGCCAGAGCTCGAAATAAATGCTTGTCCACTTTGATATCGAGTAGATAGGGCAAATCACCATAATTACAGTAAAATAGCAGCTTGATTTCATCATCCCATTGGACCCATATCTCTTTCAATTCTAGAATATTGTTCTGGGTCACGCTGATACGAGTGAAGCCCCACAGTTCTGATATATAACCCTCCGTCAAACTATCACCTTTCTCTAATCGCATTTTCTCGGACCATATTCGGATCTCCACTTTATCAAGAAATTCGTTCTCCATGGCAAGCTCTATATTTAGTAACTGAATGCGAATCAACAACTTTTTCATGATGAAAATGTCATGCAATCATAGTCAAAGCAAAACAAAACAAGTGAGTACATTATACAAAGGTAAAGTAAGCAAGGAACAATAAACAAAGCACCTATTTGGGTGACCACTAGGGGTTCGGTGTGGTTTTACCTAGGGTAGGCTCTTAGGGCTCACTATATGCGGTTCGATTCTACAGTAAAGGTACCTGAACCGGCAGATTCCTCGATCCTCACCCGTTATAGGCTCATACGGACCGAGTTCAGTTCAGGGGAATATATTTCCCTATGGCTATACGGAGATGAAAACCTCACAAAGACATAGGTACGGATGTATCCTAAAAGCGATCCGCTATCCTATACAGAGGTGAAGACCTCACGAAGGAATAGTTTCTCACTCCCACTTAAAAGGGTATAACCGACTGGTTATGAAATGCGATATGCAAAAATATATCTAAAGGCTCTAACTAATAAAGCAAACATATCAAAATGGTGCATATCATAAAAATGAAATACAACGAAAGGATCGTAAATTTAAACCAAATTATCAATTTTCGACAAAAAGACAAGAAATAATCAATTCGTGGATTGACTCTCTTATTTTAATCCCCAGTGGAGTCGCCAAGCTATCGAAATCATTTTTTTTGAAATCGACTTTTAGTTTAAAAAATGAAAAAAGGGAGTCGCCACCAATCCTTTTTTTTTAGGTGTGATTGAATCACCTCGTAATTTGATCATTTTAATAAAGGGTTTGATTTACTAAAACAATGATTTTCAGTCTACGAAATTTGGAAAAATGGGTCCGGGAGTCGGTTACGTACGAGGAAGGATTAGCACCCTCGTAACGCCCAAAATTGGTACATAATCGATTAATTAATGTCTTAATGTTGGAAGTTGAGAACTCGAAAAGAATTTAAAATATGATCCCTCTTTGTATTATGTTATTTTTACTTAAAAATTGTTTGAATAAATCGAGACAAACGTTAAAGACCCTTTCGTATCAAGATAACAAAATGTCACATGCCGTAAGTTAGGACACGATACCTTGAACCTTTGAGAATAAGTTTGCCTTTATTTTTTTATTTGAAATCTTACATATTTTAATTTTTAAAAAGGATGTTCAATTATTTAAGATCAATGAGGAAATCGAAACCCCGTAAGTTAGCTCTAAATACGAAACATTGCCTATTTTTAAAATTTCCTCCTTTTTTTTTTAAAAAAATAAGAATATTGATCCATGGTGTAAAATAAATAAAATAATAAAAATAAAAAATAGAATGTTAGATGCCTCATGATAACTATAAACATAAATAAGTCGAGAATAATAAAAGAAATGACAAAATAATAAAAATAATATAATGACAATAATGCAATAACAATAATAATAAATGAGAAAAAATGTAATGATCTTGTTTTTAAATATATATATATATATAAGGTAGATAAATAAATGGATAAATAAATAATAGTAATAAGAATAATGATTAAAATAAAATAATAAGGGCAACAAGTGCATAAATGAAGAAAATGTAACATTATAAACTTTAAATGTATAAAAGGGTAAGAGATAAATAAATAGATGAATAAATGAAATAATGTTCTAATTCTAATATAAATAATTAAAGCATAAAATAATAATAATAATAATAATAATAATAATAATAATAGTAAGGCGACAAAATATGCACATAAAAGAACAAGTTTTAAGAATAAAAGAATAAGGAAATGAATAAATAAATAAATATAAAGGAAAATAGTTTATGAAGAATTGAAAATAAGGGACTAAATCAAAATGAAAATGAAATTAAGGGTGCAATTTGTAATAAAGTACATAAATAATAATAATGGATAATAAAAAAATACATACTCAATAAAAAATAAAATAAACAAATTAAAAATAAAGAAATAATAAATAGGCAAATAAATAAATTAATTAATAATGGGGGACTTAACCGTAACCCAAATTAAATTAAAAGGATAAATTAAGAATAAAATAAATAACGAACTAAAATGAAGAGCGCGAAAACAAACGAGGACTAAATGGGCAAATAACCCAATCCTCTGGAGTGTGCCGTTTCATAATGACCAAGATGAAACGAAAATAAAATTACAGGGTAAAATTAAAAAGAAAAAAAGAGACAGGATTAAATTGGAAATGAGCGAAAAAGCGGAAGGACCAACCGCATAAATATCCCTCTGAGGGAAAAAACATGCGAGTCCTAGCTTATAATAGGGTCGGGTTTCGGGTCTCAAGCGAAACGGCGTCGTTTTGGCCACTAGTGCTTAAGTCCAAAACGGCGTCATATTGTACCCTATATAAATAGCAAAAAATAGAAAAAAAAAAATATTTCAGCCTTCATTTTTTCAAAAAAATCTGAGAATTTTCTCAGTCTCTCTCTCGCTCTCCCTTTCTTCGGCCATCGGCCACCGTGGTGGTCGCCGGTCACTGGCGACGATGCCGCTGTCCACTATGGCCAGAAAAATCGCCCAAAGTCCCATTTTTGTATTTTTTTCATGTAGGACTCCGATCCAGAGTTAAAAAAAATCCCAAAATAAAGCCGAAATTCTCAAAAAGAAAGAAAACCTTTCGGTACTCAGTATACTCCGCCGCGGCCTTGGCCGAATCCCAAGAGATTCGATTGCCTTTGGAATCGGAAGAAACGCCGACGATGGTGCGGAGACCAAATAACGGGTAAGAGATTTTATTAATATTTACTTATTATTATTTATTGCTTCAAGAATAAAATCAGAGAAGAAAAGTTACTACCTTTTGAAACTTGATATATTTTTTTTATATTTCTCTTTGTACTCATGTAAAGTTACAGGCCATTTTCTTGGCTTTTATAGCCGAAGATTTGATTTTACATGCTATTGTTTATGCTATTGTTTCTCTGCTTTGTTTCTGCATTTTTTGGTCCTTTTTTGCAGATGGCGAAGTCAACGGAGAAGAGACTTTGCCATTTCGGTGCAAGGCAGCCTAGGGTGCCAGGCCTTGGGACGAGGAGCCTCGGGACGAGGCGCAAGCGTGGTGACCGAGGGAGGAATGCGGCGCACATGGGGCTAGGGTTTCCCGTTCTGCTGAAAATGTTCAAGTATTTTGGGCCACTGGGCCTTGTAATTTTCGGTTAGGTTTTTTTAATAAAATGGACTTTGTAATTGTAAATTTGGGCCGGATGGACTTGGGAATGTTATTATTATTTTGGTTTTTTTATTTGGTTTTAGGCCCGGGAAAATTGGGCCTATTACAATATTAAGATAAAATTAACCTTATTTTATATTAGTTTAGGGTATTAGTCTATTAATAAACGTAAAAAAAGTAAGAAGCTATTACCTTCTTCTTTTGTCCTACTACTTGATTTTCTCTATTATTTCAACGGATTCTTCACAAATATTATATATACATAATTTTTTAATTTATTCAAAAAGAAATTTTATACATACATGATTCTGTATGTGCATTATTATTATTTGAAACAATTTTACTTTCAATTAACATTATAAATAAAAATTTTGAAAAATATCAATTAAATTTTATTATTAAATATTTAATCTAAATATTTGTTAAAAATAAAATTTATTATAAAAATTAAGCCTATTGGCTTAGGTTAGTTGTGCCTCTGATTGCTTTCACTTTATTTTGTCTTTCTGGTCTTTTTAATTTTTAATGAATATGTTTTTTCTTTCAAATAAAATTAAATACATGAATATTATCTTTTATTTAGAAAAAGCAATTTTATAAATTATCATTACATTATTAAGAAAATAAGAATAGAATTTCTTTTTAGTTTTAACGACTTTTTAATCATTAGATTAAAAATTAATTTATGGTTGAGAATAAAAGTTAGATTAGACTTTTCAATCTTTCCTTTTTTTTCTTTTATTTTGTTAAAGAAGAAAAGATTGTATCTTTCAAGGTAAAACATTAAAACT
This sequence comes from Gossypium bickii, assembly GCA_025503065.1. NCBI lineage: Eukaryota > Viridiplantae > Streptophyta > Magnoliopsida > Malvales > Malvaceae > Gossypium > Gossypium bickii. Next base: position 98,664,687 of record CP106716.1, read on the forward strand.
TTTCATTTTCTTTCTGGCAAAGACAAGCTTTCCTTATTTAAAATTTCCCTTTTTCATTCCATTAAAATAGATGAAAGACTGGTACAAAAAAAATCAGACATAATTAAGAAGGAGCTTACAAGTTGAAATTTATTTGCAAATAAATTCATTCATTGGTTTCATCTAGTTTATTATCCAATTTCCAATAATTTGGTTTGAGAGGTAAAACTTTTAAAGGAGTTACAAGCTACAAAATAATCTTTTCATAAGTTGTTTCTCAATTTATTGCAGATATCAAGAGTAATATACACCAATGCAAGTAATGCCATTTTGACATTAACTTCAAATGCCACACTTTTGCTTTGGAAATGATCTCAGTGGGAAGGTTGTTAAGAAAGAGCTGCTGAATATATGGGTAAAAACAGAACAAATGACTTAAATTGAAGCAATAGGAATTTAGAAGATTAGAAACAGTGAAGTACGTTTCTTTATTCCATGAAGAGTACTATAAATACTAAAATAGCTAACAACTAAATCTCCTAAATAAAAAGAACACTACTGGCACTAAACAAAGACTAAGTCTGTTTGAAACAGACTTTGACTGACTCAACAACTAACTTATTCAATCAGCAAATAATTTCTACATTAACCTTTAACACTCCCCCTTAATGTAGACACTCCCCAACACCCAACAATTCTCTCAAATACACGAATTTCTTCGGTGGAAGTGGCTTTGTGAACAAATCAGCAACTTGTTCTTCAGTGCAACAGTATTCCATCTTGATATCTCCCTTTGCAACCAGCTCTCTTATGAAATGATAACGTGTTTCAATGTGTCTTGTTCTACTGTGATAAACAGGGTTTTTTGTCATTGCAATTGTTGACTGATTATCACAATAGATGGTAGTTGCCTCCACTTGTGTTTGCTTTAAATCATCAAGAATTCTTCGTATCCTGACAGCTTGACAAGCAACAACAGTAATAGCCATATATTCAGCCTCCGAAGTTGATAAAGTAGTTGATGGTTGCTTCTTTGAGCTCCATGAAATAGCTCCGCTACCCAAAGTAAAAACGTAACCAGTTGTACTCTTGCGATCTTCAATGCAGCCACCCAAATCACTATCTGAAAAACCATACAGCCTTAGATTGTTAGAGAACTTATACCATATTCCAAATGAGCTTATCCCCTTCAAATAGCGCAAAATTCGCTTGGCAGCTCCAAAGTGATGCTTGCTTGGACTCTGCATATATCTAGACAAGAGACTTGTTGCTTGCAAAATATCAGGTCTACTATTTGTTAGATACAACAGACTCCCAATCAAACTTTGAAACAATTGGCAATCAATTTTCTCTCCCCCATCATCTAAACAAAGTTTTTGATTGGTGCACATTGGAGTACTTACGAGATTGCAATCCTTCAAGTTGAACTTTTCAAGAAGATCATTCACATATTTTTCTTGAGACATAAAAATACCCTCTGCACATTGTTTAATTTCTAGTCCCAGAAAGAAACTCATCAACCCCAAATCAGTCATTTCAAATTCATCTGTCATCAGCTTTTTAAACTCATTCAACAAAGCACTACTATTGCTAGTATAAATCAAATCATCAACATAAAGGCCAATAATGAGAATATCAGAAGTACCTCTATTTTTTACATATAGATTTAGCTCACTGGGACTTTTTTAAAAACCATTATTGCTGAAATGCCCATCAATTCTTCCATACCAGGCTCGCGACGCTTGCTTTAAGCCATATAGAGCCTTTTTCAACCTATACACTTTCTCTTCTTGATTTGCAATCTCGTAACCTTTGGTTCCTGCACATATACTTCTTCTTCTAAGATCCCATTTAAAAAAAGCCGACTTGACATCGAACTGATAAACCTCCCAACTTAATTAAGCTGCAAATGACAGAATAACATGTATGGTGTCAAATCTTGCTACTGTAGAGAAAGTTTCTTGGAAATCTAACCCTTCACGCTGCATGTACCCTCGTGCAACTAGTCTTGCTTTATACTTCTGAATGGAACCATCAGCCTGGAATTTAGTTTTGAAAATCCATTTTAACCCAACAGCTTCTTTTCCATTTGGAAGGTCTACTAATTCCCACGTCTTGTTCCTTTCCAAGGCTTTCATTTCATCACCCATTGCATCTCGCAATTCCTTGGATTTGATTGCTTCTTCAAAGACGATTGGATCTTTAATTTAGGCGAATTGGCATTATTCAGTGCTTTCATAAATTTCTACCAACGATTTCCATTTTCTAGGTGGTGATTCTGATGTAGACGAGCTTGATGAAGTGGTATTTGGAACTATGAATGACTGCTTGGTGCCGATGAGCAAGAACTTCCATCTTTATTTTCTTGACTAGGATGAGTGTCGAGACATTCACCATCTTCTAGTAATGCTTCTGAACCTGCTTGTAATTCCTTCCAATTCCAAGAGTTTTTCTCATCAAAAACAACATCATGAATAATTAATAGCTTCTTAGATAAAGGATTATAAAATCGATATCCTTTAGTTTCAGAACTATATCCAACAAAGATACATTTAGTGCTATTATCATCTAACTTTCCTCTCTTTTGAGATGGAATATGTACAAATGCAATGCAACCAAAAACTCTCATATGAGTTACCTCAGGTTTCCACCCATGCCATGCTTCAAATGGTGTTTTTTGTTCTAGAGCTGCTATTGGAGATCGATTGAGGATGTACACTGCTGTGTGAATAGCTTCTGCCCAGAAACTTTTTGGATGATATTTAGCTTTCAGTAAGCATTTTCCCATCTCAACAAGACTCCGATTCTTCCTTTCAGCGACTCCATTTTGTTGAGGAGTGTAGCTTGCTGTTACCTAGTGTTGAATGCCAGATTCTTCATAGAATTTGTTGAATTCAGTAGAGAGAAATTCTCCACCACAATCTGTCTTTAAGGTCTTTATGGGCTGGTCACTTTGTTTCTCAATACTTGCTTTAAACTTCTTGAAAACTGAAAGAGCCTCTGGTTTTTCTTTGACAAAGTACACCCACGTCATTCTACTGTAGTCATCAACAAAGACTAAAAAGTACCTGTTGTTATTGAGAGAAAGTGTTCTCACCGGTCCGTAAAGATCAGCATGAATAAGTTCAGCAAGTTGGGAAGCTCTCCTTGCCTTGCCCTTTGGAAATGAATCTCGATGTTGTTTCCCAAATATACAGCTCTCACACCATCATCAACATTTTTTATTAGAGGTAAACCATCAACTAGATTCTTTTCAGACATGAGTTTTAAACTACCAAAATTTAAGTGCCCATATCTGTGATGCCACAACCAATTTTCATCAAATGATTCTGCCTTCAATGCAAGCTTATCATCAGTTGCGAGATTATAAAGAAAAATCTTATTTTTTGCCATCGGAACACTAGCTAACAGGTGCTTTTTCAATTTATCCTTAAAAATGCAGCAATTGAATTCTTCAAAGACAAGTGAATACCCATCCACCATAAATTGCCCAACACTTAGCAAATTAGAATTTAAATCTGGAACATATAAAACATTATGAATGCAATTAAGACCTAGGGAATTCAACTGCACAGTACCTTTTCCCTTTGCTACACGAACAGTTCCATCACCAAGCGTAATTCGGCTAGTTACCGACTTGTCTATGTTGCTGAAGAGACTTAATTCATTTGTCATATGATTGCTACAGCCACTATCTATGTACCAAACTTCAGGAGAACACTCCTTAGCACTGAAGCATGCAACGAATAGGCTCTTTGTCTCATCTTCTTCACTATCTTCATGAGCCAAGTTGGCCTGCTCCTCTTTAAGCCTGTAAAACCTCTTAATATGCCCATACCTTTTGCAATAGTAGCATTGTTTTGGACTACTATTTTTTTCTTTATCGCCATCTCTATAACGTTGGCCCTGTCCATTAAATCGGCCACTAGCTCTACCTCTTCTTCTCCCAGGAGATGAATTTCCTCCATGCCAGTCATTGAAGTTTGTTTCATTGGTGCCCTTTCCACCACGAGAGTATTGTGCCCTATTATAAAAGGCATTCTCAACAGACGCATTATCATACCTTTTCATCCTATCATCATGAGAATAAAGAGAGCCTTGCAACTCATCAACAGTTAACACAATCAAATCTTTTGACTCTTAAATCATATTTCCTAGGTAAACTCCTAAGAATTTTCTCAACTACCCTGTGCTCACTTAAATCCTCACCATATTTTCGAATTTGATTCACAACATCAATTATTTTTGATACATAATCACCTAGAACATCATCATCTTCCATAATAAAGTTATCAAACTTCCTACGCAGAGTTTGAAGTTTGACAGTTATCACCTTTGCAGTACCTTGATATGCCGTTCGCAGCGTGTCCCATGCTTTCTTCGAACGCATCACCGCTTCAATGCGAGGAAAAATTGATTCATCCACAGCTTGTTGGATGAAAAACAAAGCTTTAGCATCTCTCTTTCTGATATCTTTGAGAGTCTCAGCTGCAACCTCCTCTTCACCGTATACATTTTCCATCAAGTCCCATAGGTCTTTGGACAAAAACAAAGTCTTCATCTTAGTGCTCCAAACTCCATAGTTGTTACCTTGAAAAATTGGAACCAACGGCTGTGAAAGGTTCACTCCATTCTGATTGCTTGCCATCATAAGCTTGAACACAGGCCTCAAGTAGCTCGGATACCAGATGTTAAGAAAAAGCTACTGAATATATGGGTAAAAACAGAACAAAGGACTTAAATTGAAGCAATAGGAATTCAGAAGATTAGAAACGTTGAAGTGCGTTTCTTTATTCCATGAAGAGTACTATAAATACTAAAATAGCTAACAACTAAATCTCCTAAATAAAAGGAACACTATTGGCACTAAACAAAGACTAGGTCTATTTGAAACAGACTTTGACTGACTCAAAAACTAACTTATTCAATCAGTAGATAATTTCTACATTAACCTTTAACAAAGGTTTCAATCCAATTAATACTTGGAAATGATTTTGTTGAAACGTTAAATGTTTTGCAAATAGCAACCAAGAAGTTGGTCATGAGAGATAAATGGCAGCACACTTGAAGAGGGTGTGCCTTGTTTTGCTTTTTCAACATAAATATCAAATAAAAAGGCAATAAAAATTTGAGTAAAGCTCTTGTTCATCGTCTGTCAAACAAGAGCTTGTCTTGTTGAGAAACGAATTCAATAGAGAAGGACATTTTAAGAGGCTTGTTGATGGTAGGGAGATACAATTAGGGGAGGCTTATTGAAATGGTTTCTATCCTTGAAGGCTTATCTAATCTTTTGTTGTTGATAGATTTGTATGAGTCAAATCAGAAAAATAAGTTAAAGAAAGTTTGTATGTTCCAACAAAAATTTTAATGTTTTAGCTTAATTGAAAATAGGAAAGATAGAAAGGGAAGTGTTTTTAACTTTTAATCTTAGCCATAAATTGGTAACATAGATTATACAATTTTATGTCCTATAAAGAATAAATATATAACATTATAAGGGAATAAATATATTTTTATTAAATATATAATTTAAATTTAAAATAGTAGATAGAAAAGACTCCAAATTAATCAAAATATAATTCAAATTTTATATAATACCACTTTAATTTTTTATAATTTAAAAAAAGAGTGATTCTTCTAATGCATGTGAAGCTATCTCAATTTGTTTTTAAGACAAAACCCCTTCTTTAATAACTTGAAGTGCATTCTATAGGATTGTCCAAATTCACAGAACTGAGGAGAAAAGTTGAGATATATGCACATTTGAAATCTTTTCTCCAACGTGATAAAATCCATTGAGTCTGTATTTCATTAACACCATTATAATGGAGAAGTGACAATGCATACCTGCACAAATAGCCTTTGAAATTGAACATATTACATATGCAATGCACTTTTGTTTCTACATAGTTATAAAAAACTTCAATTTTGGCTACTTTGTTCATGTTACCCCATGAGTGTGCTTTCACCAAAAAGGTTTTGATTCATCCATTGTTGCACACTTCTCTTGTATTAAAGCATGAAAACATTTCCTCCACTTCTACTTGAAATTTCTTAAATATAACAGCAATGTACAATTTGGACATCTCATTCTCATAACAACATATTGTTTTTATCACTGGTTCTACATGCCTAGAATCAAAATCTGCTCTTGCCTCTTTTTGATGCTTATCCTGGAGGGCTAACTCGTATTGACTAACAAAATCACTCAAAGTTGTCTATCTATACACATAACCATCAAAAAACCATTCATGCTCTCACTTCTTTGTGTGGTGGACATACCAGCAAAAAACCTTTCAAATTTACAGACACCCACTTTTGTCGCAATTCATACAATGCTTGGAGCCCCTGGTTTCCACCAAGGTCATAAACCTGAAGCATTTTCAAATTCATTTATTCTAAAAGAATCATATATTGCTGGGTGTCGAAACCACAAAAAATAATTCCTGCAAAATAACTTCAAATAGTAGTAAAAAGTGGTAGTAGGGTCGAATCCATGGGGATTGGATGTTATAATCAACTCCCGCATTTAACTTGTGAACAGAATGTTTGTCGTGTCGAAAGTCATGACAAAAGTCGAGCCCACGACTCCAAACAGACCTGCACAAAAATAAACAAATAAATCAGGAGGTTTTGAAAATTTTTAGAAAGTAAATAATAGAATCAGCGTAAATAAACAATTAATTAATATTGGAAATAAATTTAAATCGGGAAATAAATTCAGATTTTTGTAAACAGAGATAATAAGCTTTAGCCCTAGACTCGATGGATTTCGGATTTCTGAATCGATCCTTTAAAATTAATTTTCTCCTTCAAACAATAAACTTGTTATAGCAGTAAAGAACGTCTTAACAGTCAATTCTTCCTCTCGTAGCTGGTCCCGATACGACTTACAAACCAACCCTTACTAATTATCTAACCGAGATACACGTGTTCCCGATTCAAGATTTTGGTAGCCTTGTGCTCTGAAGAACCCAACTCGAATTAACGGCCTCAACCACGTCGGTCGTTTAAACCCGATCACTTCTTCCTTGATTTGTTCTCGGAGATTTGAATCTAGCACAGCCGACTCGTTTCTCCAACTGTCAGCAAACACGACTCCAACCCAACGTGCACTTTTTGACTTGAAATCGAGTTAACATTAAGGGATGAGTTGTCAATCCCGATACTTAGGAAAAATGTGAATACCGATTGGAAGGATTTTTAGCATGACTACATATCTCACGATTCCTGACCGGAAAGAACACCGGCCTAAAGCTAAGATGGAATTTAGTGAAACATGGATTTAATCATGCTTGTAGGTTATGGAAGGTGATTGGATTTGTATGAAAGATGATGGAAATTGGGAAAGAAAAAGACTTGGAAGGCAATTAAACGAATTTTGAAAAAAAAAAAAACAAGAATTAGAAACAAAGCAACATAATGTTACGCACCCATTCAATTTTAAAATGAAATCAAAATATGAAATTAAATGTCTTTCCTAAGTACATTAAAGCCCTATTTATACACATGGTATTTACTAATTTTGGCTTTAGCCACTTCAACATATAATTAAAATTAAATAAAAAATAAAATAACATAAGATTGTTTTCAATTTTTGGCTTTTACAAAGTCAAAAGAAATTTGATGAGTCCTTGGCTTTTTTCCACATTTTTTTATCCTGCCTCATTTCATTGATTGTGTTTTAATTTGGTCTTTTTTCTGCTCGTTTTTTACTCTTAACATCCTAATTGCATCCCTAACAAAATTAAAACATAAAAACACTAATTTTACAGGGATCAATTCAAAAATTAACCAAATTAAACACAAAAAGTCATGCAAAATAACATGTTATCAGCCTCCGATGCCAATTTCATTAACTCATATTGATGATGTCTGCTCAATTTTTAGGGAAGCTTGTCTTATGATATGATTTAGGAAAAACCTCAATAGTTGCATTTTCAATCACTTTTCATTGATTAGTATTGATAAAAGAAGGATAAGAACTTGACGTACAATCAAGCCATGTCTTGAACAACCAAATAAAATTTTTTTGTTATTTCATTTACAAGTAGCCCATAACCTAATAAGATAGATTGCTTTGCTCTAACAAATGGGGTAAAAGGGCAAAAGGCATGTTATATTTATTTGTCAAATAAGTTGTATCAAAAGTCACCACATCTCCAAAGTATTTGTTGAAATGATAATCAGAATATTATGATGAATAGAACTATTTTCAATAATTTGTTAACATCTACTGCTATCTTTTTATATACAAGATAAAAGAGGGAAAAAAACTTCCCTAACCTCTTAATTGATTTCTATTACAAGTTACTAATGAATTCTTTACACTTCCTCTGAAGTTGGTGAGTTATAAATATTTCGAACTCCAAACTTGGATACAAGATATTCATGTTGTTGTACACCCAAACCTTTGGTCATGATATCTGCTACTTGCTCTTTTGTTGTAACATGCTTAGTGTAAAGCAACCCACTTTGAGTTTTCTCTCTTATGAAGTGACAATTAATTTCTATATGTTTGGTTCTTTCATGAAACATCAGGTTTGTGGCTATTTGCAACACTGCTTTACTATCACAATATAATATTGCTGATTCTTGACATTTGACCCCTAACTCTTCAAGCAACCCATTTAACCATACCAACTCAGCCACTGTTGTTGCCATACTCCTATACTCGGCTTCGATATATGAATGTGAAATTGTGTTTTGTTTTTTGTTTTTATTTCCATGAGATTAACAAGTCACCCAATTTGATACAAAAACTAGACATTGATCTCTTCATCAATGGACAAAATGCCCAATCCGAGTCACAATAAGCATTCAGTTACAAAGCACCTTCAGTTGGTGTTAAGCCAAATGTTTAAGCTGCTTCCACTCATCCATTTTTTTATTTTGTTTGAATAATTCTCCTTGATTTTAGGAGATAGTTACCAAATTTCTTTGCTTATTTTTAGATCTAATCTCTATTTTTAGTTATGGATACTAGTATATAAGTGTTGGAGTATTCAATAATAAAGTGTATTCAAGTCTTCAAGTTTCATTCTAATCTAGAGTTTTCTTCTCCTCTCTTCAATATTTTTTAGAAAATTACTAGCAAATTTAGTGTGTAAACACCAACAAATTGGTATCAGAGCTTTTTTCTTGAGGGATCTGTGAGGTTATTCGGGTGATTTAATGGAAGGAGAGTCCAGTTTTTCAGCCATGGCACCACCAGTCTTCGATGAAGACAATTACCAGATGTAGGCAGTGTGCATGGAGACTTACTTAGAAGCTTTGGATCTTTGGGAAGCTGTAGAAGAGGACTACGATATTCTATCACTTCCAGCAAATCCTACGGTGGCACAGATTAAAACGCAGAAGGAAAAGAAGACGAGGAAGTAAAAGGCAAAAGCTTGCCTGTTTGCAGCCGTGTCTCATATGATATTTACATGGATAATGTCCCTGAAGTCAGCAAAAGCAATCTGGGATTACCTCAAGGTAGAGTATGCAGGAGATGAGAAGATTCGTGGAATACAAGTGTTGAATCTAATCAGGGACTTCGAATTGCAGAAAATGAAGGAGTCAGAATTAGTAAAAGAGTACTCTGACAGACTTCTTAGTATTGCCAACAAGGTGAGGTTGCTTGGATCCGAGTTGAGTGACTCGAGAATAGTGGAAAAGCTGCTTGTAACTATTTTAGAGAAGTTTGAAGCCACTATAACCACTCTGGAAAACACAAAGGACCTGTCGAAGATCTCTCTTGCTGAGCTCTTAAATACTTTACAAGCACAAGAGCAAAGAAGGGCCATGAGACAAGAGGGAGTGGTAGAAGGTGCCTTACCTGCCAAGCATCAAGATAACAGCAGGTATAAAAAGCAGAAGAACTTAAAGGGCCAACCAGCAAGTGAAAAGAATTCATTCAGCAATTACCAAAAGGGCAAAGGAATAGACTTAAAGAAAATTTATCCACCCTGCCAACACTGTGGAAAGAAAGGCCATTCACTATTCAAATGTTGGAGAAGACCTAACGCCAAATGTTCCAAATGTTACCAACTTGGACATGAAGTAGTGATATGCAAAAATAAAAATCAGGTGCAAGAGGTAGATGCTCAAATTGCTGACTAAGAAGAGGAAGATCGATTGTTCATGGTCACTTGTTTCTCAAGTAGAGAATCAAGTGAGAGTTGGTTGATTGACAGTAGTTGCACTAACCACATAACATATGACAAGGAACTCTTCGAAGAATTCAGAACTACCGAGATTAAAAGGGTGAGGATTGGCAATAGTGAACACTTGGCAGTGAAAGGAACAGGCACTGTAGCTATTACAAGCTATGAAGGTACAAAAACCATTACAAATGTTCTTTTTGTACCAGAGATTGATCAAAATCTTTTGAGTGTTGGTCAATTGTTGGAAAAATGCTATAAAGTGCTGTTTGAAAATAAACTGTGCTTAATCAGGGATGTTGATGCTAGAGATTTGTTCAAAGTCAAAATGAAGGGAAAAAGTTTTGCTCTCAATCCAATAGAGGAGGAGCAAATGGCCTTTAAATCCAAAGTAAGTGTCACTGAAATTTGGCACAAAAGACTCGGGCATTTTTATCATCAAGGGCTATTTCAAATGCAGTCAAAGAAGCTGGTGGAAGGGCTTACTGATCTTGAAGGTGATCTGTCCTACTGTCGAGCATGCAAAGTTGGGAAACAGCATAGGTAAACATTTCCTAAGCAAGCCTGGAGAACTTTAAAGAAGTTGCAGCTTGTTCATACTGATCTTTGCGGGCCTCAAAGAACGCCATCATTAAATGGTAACCTCTATTATATAGCCTTTATTAATGATCTAACAAGAATGTGTTGGATTTTCTTTTTGAATCAAAAATCAAAAGTTGCTGGTGTATTTTGGAAATTTAAGGCCAGGGTAGAAAATGAAAGTGGCTGCATAATTTAGATTTTAAGATTTGATAATGGCAAGGAGTATACTTTAGAAACTTTCAATCGGTTTTGCGAAGAGGCTGGAATTGAGCATCAAATAATAGCACCGTACACTCCACAACAAAATGGAGTCAGTGAGAGGAGAAATATATTCATAATGGAGATGACTCATTGCATACTTCACGAGAAGAATCTTCCAAAGAGTTTTTGGGCAGAAGCAGCAAACACTGCTGTGTTTTTGCAAAACCAGATTCCAACAAAGGCTGTGAAAGATCAAACGCCATTTGAAGCTTGGTATGGATATAAACCATCTCTAAAATTTCTTAAAGTGTTCGATTTCTTGTGTTTCACTTACATTCCATAGATCAAGCGTGACAAGCTTGACAAGAAGGCAGCAGCTGGCATTTTTATTGGCTATAGTACTATCTCCAAGGCTTATAGAGTGTTTCAACCACAAACTGGACACATTATTGTGAGCAGAGATGTTCACTTTGTGGAAGATGAGCAATGGAGTTGGGAAGACTGAAAAAAGGCAAATCAGACTTCAAGTGTGCCAAAACACTTGATCACTGTCAACATGCTAGAGGAACTTGAAGATAAGGAATGGTAGGATACGCTAACAGATGATACACCTGTTAGAGGTACAAGGCTGCTCTCTGATATATATCAGAGATGTAATGTGGCTATTTGTAAGCCTACAGGGCACCATGATGCAAAAAACAGTCGACATTGGATGGCTGCAATGAAGGAGGAGCTCTTAATGATTGAGAAAAATAGAACTTGGGAGCTGGTTGATAGACCTCTTGACAGAAAAATAATTGGAGTGAGATGGGTGTTCAGGACTAAGCTAAATCCTGATGGCTCAATCAACAAGTTCAAAGCAAGGCTAGTAGTCAAAGGATATGCTCAAGTGTTTGGAGTTGATTATTCAGACACATTTGCACTGGTTGCTAGGCTTGACACAATTAGATTGCTTCTCACTCTTGCTGCTAAAAAAAATTGAAAAGTGTTTCAGTTGGACATCAAATCAGCATTCCTCAATGGCTTTTTACAAGAAGAATTTTTTGTTGAACAACCTGAAGGATTTGTGGACAAAGGAAATGAAGACAAAGTGTACTTGCTGAAAAAGGCATTGTATGGCCTAAAATAAGCTCCACGAGCCTGGTACAGTAGAATTGATGATCATTTGGTTGGTCTCGGGTTCAAAAAAAAGTCAGTCTGAGCTCACTTTATATGTTAAACATGAAGGTACAAACATTTTAGTCATCTCTCTTTATGCAGATGATTTGTTAGTTACTGGGAGTAATCTTGATCAGATTGATCAGTTCAAGTTGGAGATGAAGAAGGTCTTTGAGATGACAGACCTTGGCTTAATGACTTACTTTCTTGAAATAGAAATTAAACAAAGTCAAGATGAAATGTTCATTTGTCAAAAGAAGTATGCAAAAGAAATACTTAAGAAGTTTCAGATGGAAGATTGCAAGGCAATGAGTACTCCTATGAATCAAAAGGAGAAGCTGGTCAAAGACGATGGAGCTGCCAAAGTTGATAAAGCTGAATTCAGAAGCTTGATAGGATGTCTAATGTATTTGACAGCTACCAAACCTAACATTCTAAATGCAATAACCATTCTATTCAAATTCATGCATTGTCCGAATGAGACTCACATGAGGGTTGCAAAGAGAGTCATCAGAAACATCAAGGGAACTTGGAACTATAGAGTTAAGTTCTTGAAGCATAGAGAGTTCAAGTTAATTGGTTTCTCTGACAGTGATTGGGTGGTTCAAGTGATGACATGAAGAGTACTTCTGGTTATTGTTTTTGTCTTGGATCAAGGATGTTTTTTTAGAGCTCGAAGAAGCAAAAAATTGTAGCTCAATCCACTGCTGAAGTAGAATTTGTTGCTGCGACAGCCACCGTAAATCAAGCTCTCTAGTTAAGGAAGATCCTAACTGATTTGAATCTAGAGCAGAAGAAAAGCACAAAGATCTTTGTTGATAACCAAGCTGCTATTGCAATCTCTAACAATCCAGTGTTAAACACGGCAAGACTAAGCACTTTAACATCAAACTGTTCTTTGTACGAGAAGTGCAGAAAAGTGTTGATGTATCTCTTTTTTACTGTAATCTGAAAATCAAGTTGCAAATATCCTCACCAAACCATTGCCACTTAGCAAGTTTGAAAGCTTCAGGAAGAAACTTGGAGTTTGCAGCATCTAAACAAGGAGGACTGTTAAGCCACATGTTTAAGCTACTGCCACTCATCCATTTTTCTATTTTGTTTGAATAATTCTCCTTGATTTTAGGAGATAGTTATTTTTAGATCTAATCTCTATTTTTAGTTATGGATACTAGTATATAAGTGTTGGAGTATTCAATAATAAAGTGTATTCAAGTCTTCAAGTTTCATTCTAATCTAGAGTTTTCTTCTCCTCTCTTCAATATTTTTTAGAAAATTACCAGCAAATTTATTATGTAAACACCAACAGTTGGAAAAAACAATCCACACCCTGGCTCGTTTTTTATGTATTTTATAACTTGCATGGCTGCTTCATAATGTTAGTACTTGAGATGTTGCATAAATTGACTGAGGTGTTGTACTGCAAATGTGATATCCAGCCTAGTGTGTGTTAAATAGAGTAATTGTCCGATCATCCTTTGATACATAGTGACATCTTCAAGGATTCTATCATCACCAACAGCCGAAACTTGCTCATCAAGCTCCAATGTTGTAAGCTTTCGATTTTGCTCCAAAGGAGTAGCCATACTATTCGCCTCACCTAAACCAGCATCAGAAATAAGTTCTAGCGCATATTTTCGCTGATTCAAAATAATTCTTACATTCGATCTCATCACCTTTCTACCAAGAAAATATTTTGGATTCCCCAAGTCCTTCATCTTAAAGTTCTGATGTAAAATCATTTTAAGCTCCTCCATTAATACACTATCGTTTCTTGTTATTAGTAAATCATTAACATAAATCAGCATGATCACCAACTTATCTCCTTTCCGCTTTGTAAACAATGAATAGTCATATTTGCTCTGACTAAATCCATTACTGAGAAGAGTTACTGTGAGCTTGATATTCCACTACCAAGAAGCTTGCTTCAAACCATAAAGGGACTTTCTTGTTAGAGGAAAGAGTTTCTGTTACTGTTTGTTAGAGTAGTTACTGTTAAAGAACAGTTACAGCAGGACGTTAGTTTTAGTCCACTTGCATGGGTATTAAATGTAGTAACCTGCTTTAATGAAAGTGTAGAAAAATGTTATTCTTCAAAACTTTCTTCTTCCGGTTCTGTTAACATGGTATCAAGAGCCAGTTATTGATTTTTTTTTTTCTCTCTGTTCATGGATACAGTACCAGGCGTTGATACGCCTCCTCACTCCTCTGATACAAAGTGAGCGATTCATCCGGAGCGAGTTGGTTGTTCTACGATCTCCATTGCCCACTACTTTGCCAAGCATGATCTTTGTGAAGCTAGTGAACATAATTTCTTGTTGTGGAAACATCAATTGTTGCTGATTCTTGAAGGGTATGGCCTTGAAGGATTTGTCTTAGGAACGGTGTCCGTCCCTCCTCGTTATCTTACGGAAACTGATGGTCAACTTGTGCAGAATCCTGCTTTTCTTGTTCACAATAAACAAGATAAGTTCCTTGCATCTTGGCTACTATCAACGGTTACTGATGAAGTATTGGTTCACCTCACATCGTCAAAAACTAGTTTTGACATCTGGACTGCCATTGAACGGAGGTTTGGCACTTCTTCCACTCTCAAAATCTCTAACATACGGCATGCTCTTTATTCCATCAAGAAAGGTAATCTTACTGTTAAGGAGTATTTGTCCAAAGTCAAATCTTTAAGTGATAGCTTAACAGCTGTTGGTAGTATGGTTTCCGAGAAAGAACAGATAAGTATTATTCTGGCTGGCCTTTCTGTTGAATACGAGTCAATTCGAGTGCTTGCTTCCGCGACTCCGGTTTCTTTAGATTTGCTTACTGATTTGCTTCTTGACTGTGAGACTCGGCAATTAGCATTATTGGCAGATACTCCATTACAAGCAAACGTAGTCACAAAGTCTCAAGATAACTCAGCACGTTCCAAGTCTGGTTATTCTAACGATTACAAGCATGGTCAACGAGGTTCAGGGCGAAGTTCTTTGCGTGGTAGAGGTCGCGGGTCTGGGAGAAGTTGGTCTCGATCCCGGCCTCAGTGTCAATTGTGTGGCAAGGTTGGTCATTTTGTTCAAACCTGCTACCATCGGTTTGATGAAACTTTTTTGGGGGTTGGTCAACAACCATCGGTCAACTATCACCATGTTCCTAGTAATGATGGTGTCCCTTCTTTTTCTATGACCTCCTCTTGTGCTCCTTATTGTGACTCAGTTGCTCAGCCTTTGTCCCATCAAGCTCCTGCTATTTACTGGCAATGGTCAGACTTGGTACCCTGATTCAGGTGCCACAAATCATATTTCGTCTACTGTGTCCAATCTCATGTCTGCTACACCCTACACAGGTACAAGCCAGGTCACTCTAGGCGATGGTAAGTCCATACCTATAGCTAATATCGGTTCTTCTAATTTCTTGCATTTGGATCTCGTCTTCTCCGTCTTGAGAATGTTTTACATGTTCCAACAGATTTGCAAGAACTTACCGCATGCAGAGAGCCAATTTGCTAAAGATAATGATGTTTTTTTGAGTTTCATCCAACTCTCTGTTTTGTGAAGGACATTCAGACAGGCCGAGTTCTACTGGAGGGCCACATGCATGAGGGTCTTTATCGGTTCCAGCTGTCAAAGAACCCGTCTCGATTTGCGATTCTACGCGCCCTCGCCATTCTTTGAACACCGCTCGATTATCTCTTTGGCATAATGAGACTTGGTCATCCTCGCCGCAACACCTCACTCGTGTATTGCAAACTTGTAATATTCCTTTTAAACATAATAGTTTGCTGGGAGGTGTATACGGCACTGTCAATTAGGCAAGGCTCACAAGCTTCCTTTTTCGACTTCTAATACAAAGTGTATTCCTCTCCTTTTGAACTAGTTGTATCGATGTATGGGGACCAGTGCGCATATGCCCTCTAATGGTTTTTCCTATTACATTTCCTTTGTTGACATGTATAGCAGAGATATGTGTGGATTTATTTTCTCGTAAACAAGTCCGAGGTGGCTCAATGTTTCTCACACTTTTATCGGATGGGTTCATATACAGTTTGGATCTTCTATTAAAATGATTCAAAGCGATGGAGGGGTGAATATAGAGGTTTGGCAAAAGAATTCTATCGACTTGGGATACAACATAGGATAACTTGTCCCTACACCTCCGAAGCGAGAATGGGGTTGGAGAGAAGTCATCGACAAATCGTAGATATGGGTCTGTCATTGTTAGCTCAATCTTCCATGCCACTGAAGTATTGGTTTTATGCGTTCTCACATGCCGTATATTTAACCAATAGACTTCCTAATTCTAGTCTACATCACGTCAGTCCGTTTGAAGTTCTTCACAAGGTTCGCCCCGATTATAGTTTGCTTCGGGTGTTTGGTCGTTTCGTGCTTTCCGAATTTGCGATCGTTTCAACAACACAAATTACGATTTTGGTCTCGTAATTGTGTCTTCCTTGGAAATGCTCCTAATCGAAAGGGTTATCAGTGTTTGTCAGAATGTGGTAAGGTTTTTATCTCTCGCCATGTTCGGTTTGATGAGAGCAATTTTCCTTTTCGTCATGGTTTTTCTTCACAATCTTCAGCTGAGCCAGTTCAAGCTGTGCGTCGGTCATCCGTCCTTCCTTTGGTGACTCATGATCCTCTCAGTCGACCATGTCCGACTATTGTTGAATCAGCAGGGCTTTCTTTCCATTCCTCTCCATTACTCCCGTCTCCTCTCACTGATGGTGGTTCGTCTACTCACTCTCCGATCATAGCAAGTGCTCCTATTCCCTGTGAACAGAATGGTTCAGTGGTTCCTGTACAACCTAGTTCAAGCACGACCTTTCCTTCCTCACTTGGTGATCCTTCACACGTGAATCCACTTGGTGATACTTCACACGTGAACATTCATCCCATGCAAACTCGTTCTAAAAGTGGCATATTTAAGCCCAAAGTTTTGACTTCTATGTTGACTGAACAAGAGCCCCTTAACATCAATGACGCCTTTCGAAGTCCTGCTTGGACAGCAGCTGCTCAAGCCGAATTCGACGCCTTGTGTGCAAATCACACGTGGGATCTTGTTTCTCTCCCTAAGGGCAGGCGTACTGTCGGGTGCAAGTGGATTTTCAAGCTCAAAAGACATGCTGATGGGTCCATTGCTAGGTACAAGGGCAGACTTGTTGTTAAAGGCTACTTGCAAGAAGGCGGAGTTGACTTCCAAGAAACCTTCAGCCCTGTGGTTAAACCAACCACAATCCGTGTTGTGCTTGCCTTGGCGTTGTCCTTGCCGGTTGGCCACTTGACAAAGTTGATATAAATAACGCCTTTTTGAATGGGGATTTGAGTGAGGAAATTTATATGATGCAGACCTCGGGTTTGAACAACAAGGACCGAATGGTGAAGAGTTAGTTTGTCGGTTTGCGGAAGGCGTTTATGCAAGACTAAAGCGAGCACCACGAGCTTGGTTTCATAAGCTAAAAGAGTTTTTAATAGGTTCAAAGTTTGAAATCTCCAAAGCCGACGACAATTCACTGTTTGTTCTTGATCAGAACTCACTAATGTATGTCTTTGGTTTATGTTGATGATATTATCATCACGAGGAATAATTCTCGGGCTATGGATGATTTTGTGAACTCGCTTAATGCCGTTTTTTTTCTTTGAAGGATCTAGGAAACTTCATTACTTCCTTGGAATAGAGGTTCATTATACTCGGATGGGTTGTTTCTTAGTCAAAGGAAGTACATTCTTCGATCTTCTTCAAAAGGCTTCGATGGAGCGGTCAAAGGGATTACCAACACCGATGGTTAGTACGTGTCGGTTGTCACCGCCACAGAAATCTCGTTGAAGATGAACGTCGATGCATCGCAAACATTGTTGGGGCCTTGCAATATGTGGTCATAACCAGACCTGAAATTGCTTACTCGGTTAATAAAGTCTGTCAATTCATGCACAGGCCATTAGATGTGCACTTCAAGGCTGTTAAGCGTATTTTGAGGTACCTACAAGGGACACTGGATTATGGCTTGCAGTATACTCGATCATCGAAGTTGTTGCTTGAAGGCTACTCGGATGCGGTTGGGGTTGAGGACGTTGATGATCGCAGTCTACCTCGGGGTTTTGTGTGTTTTTAGGAGGGAATCGGTCTCCTGGAGCTCAAGGAAACAACGGTGTAGTCTCCCGTTCTCATCTGCAGACGAGAATCACGAAGTGTCGCACATATTGCTGCAGAAATGGTGTGGATAAAATCCTTATTGTCGGAGCTATATGTTCCAGCAAAGTCTAAAGCTTTGATATGGTGTGACAAATTCAGCAGGCGATGTGGTAGCTGGCAATCCTGTCCTTCACTCGAAATTCAAGCATGTCGAACTGGACCTATTCTTTGTTAGAGAGAAAGTTGTAGATGGAACGTTTCAAGTCGGACATGTTCCTAGCTCCGATCAAGTTGCAGATGTTTTAACAAAACCTCTGTCAGAAGCGATGTTCATCAAGTTTCGAAGTCTGTTGAGAGTAACAAGTTCTTCTAGAGAAAGTCGAGAAGATCTTCTGAAGAAGTGTTGACAAGTAGGGAGCATGTTAGAGAAAGAGTTTTCATATTCTTGTTTGTTAAAGCGATTCTTTAAAGAAGAAACGATTCTGACGGGACGTTAGTTTTAGTCCACTTGCATGGGTATTAAATGTAGTAACCTGCTTTAATGAAAGTGTAGAAAAATGTTATTCTTCAAAACTTTCTTCTTCCGGTTCTGTTAACATTTCTCAATCGACAAACATAAGTCTCCCCCTGAATACGAAATCTCAGTGGAAGAGTCATATACACCTCATCATGAACATCTCTTTGCAAAAAAGCATTATACACATCCATTTGGAACATGGGCCAATCAAACCTAACCGCAAGAGCAATAATAACCCGAACAATGACTTGTTTAACAACCGAAAAGAAGTCTTATGATAATCAACTTCTGGCTGCTGAGTAAACCCCTAACCAACCAACCTTGCCTTGAAACGCTCCACCGACCCATCCAAATTAAACTTAACTTTGTATTTCAACTTACAACCAATCGAGATCTTGCCCGGGGGCAATGAATCCACTTCTCATGTGCCGTTAGCTTCCAATGCTTGAATCTTTTGCTCCATGGCTTCAACCCATCACTTGTCCTGAACAGCCTCCTAGTAACTCTTAGGTTCAATAACATGAGAAAGAGAAGTAGTGAAGTGTTGAGAATGAAAGGTAAATGAGAATAAGAGAGCTTAGGAAACTGACCATGTACAAGTAGAGCAAGTGATGAGGATTGAAAAGTGCAAACAAAGTCTTTCATTCATTCAAGCTATCAAAGAGATTGGGAAGTGCGATGCAAGGGTTGAAGATTAAACTCGGATGAAGGTTCTATGGTCTGAAAGGTAAAAGAAATGGATTGAGAAGAATTGGAATTTTCATGGGAAAAATCAGGGGAAGAAATAGGTTGTATAGGAATATGGGATAATGGGATAATGGAACGGTGGGGATTGACAAAGGTAAAGGAGAGGAGACATGTGGAAAAGTTGACTCATGTGAAGAAGAATCGAGTGACACACATGGGTTGATTGACTAATGGGAGTGGGTAGCTTATCATGTGGATCAATAGTGTCAGATAAAAAATCAGTGAAAAAATAGTTCCAGTAGTGGGAAACAAACGGGAGGTGCTTTTTTTTTTTTTTTGAAAAGGAAAAAAATTCAGGAAATATCACATCTCGATTTACAAAAAATTATTTATTTTCAAGATTAAAAAGTATGTAACCCTTTTGAACAGTGGAATAGCCCATAAGCACAAAAAGGAATAGAATGAGATTGAAATTTGCCGATAAGATGATTTTTGCATAGGTAAGACACCTTAAAATCTGAAAATGATGTAAATTAGGAGGTTGATTGTATAATAGCTCATATGGTGTTTTCCAATTACTAACGACAGAGGGTAAGTGATTTAAAATATAACAAGCAGTGAGATCACATTCCTCCCAAAAATGAATAGGAACATGAGATTGAAATTTAAGTGCACGAGCAATTTTTAACAGATGACGATGCTTGAATTTAGCCACACCATTTTGTTGAGGTGTATGAACACAAGAAATCTGATGAATGATACCTAAGGATGAAAAAAACAAATTACTCACTGCCATTGTCACTCATTAGAATTTTAATATCTTTGGAAAATTATGTTTTGATCATGATAACATATTGTTTTAAAACAACAATGACATCACTTTTTAACTTGAGAAGATACACCCAAGTAGAACAAGAATAATCGCCAACAATGGTAAGGAAATAACGATGACCCGCATGTGTAAGAAATTTATAAGCCCCTCAAGATCAATATGAACTAAAGAAAAAAGTGCATCCGTACGTGTTTGACTTAAAGGATAAGATAAATGAGTTTGTTTCGCAAGAGGACAAACTTGACAATGAGCAATATATCCATTGTCCAAAGAATTACAATGCAAAGTATGCAATTTATTCAATTTTGAAAACAAGGTGTGCCCAAAACGAGCATGCCAAAAAAAAATGTATTATCTCGAGTGGACAACAAAGAAGTAGTCGGAGAAGAAACACAACTATCCTTGCTTGGGAATGGAGAGTGAGTAGGTATTAGGAAATAAAGACCATGATGCTCCTTACCAATCCCCTTCACCGCTCCATTACAAAGGTTCTGCACAAGACAAAAATGAGGATAAAAGGATACAGAACAATTATGGTCACGTGTTAACTGCGATATAGAAAGAAGGTTAAAATGAAAGTTTGGTACATGAAAGACATTAAAGAGAGTAAAGTTGGGTGAGAGGGTAACAGAACCAATGTAGGCAATAGGAGTGGATTTACCATTCGACAATTGAACAATCGATGAACTAGATTCACAAGGAACCAAAGATTTTAAAGAGTGGATGTTCGATGTCATATGATTGGTGGCTCCAAAGTCCAAGATCCAACGTTTAGTAAACGTGTGTGAGAGATTACCTACCATATGTGCAGCAGCTCTAAGTGGCAGAGATAAGTCCATGCCATTTCCAAGAAGAGTTAAAATTTGCTAGTATTATTCTTGTGTCAAAAATAGAGCTGCCGGAGGAGAAACAGTGGCAGAAGTCTCTCGACCCATAGCATTATTTGCAATAGAGGAACAACTTGACTTGCGTTTGGTGAATTTGAAGTCTAGTGGATATCCAATTAAGCGGTAAAAATTCTCTCATTTGTAGCCCTTAACTTTACAATGATCACAAGTGCCTTGAAACTTCTTCTTGCTCGAACCTTGACCATTAAAGGAATACAACGCCGTAGGTTCATTTGAGACAAAAATGGAAGAATGCATTTGTTGGCTTTCTTCTTGAAGAAGCATTGTGTATGCTTGGTTTAGGGAAGGCAATGGTTACATAAGTACAATTTGACTACGGGTTGCTGCATAAGACTCGTTTAAACCCATCAAGAATTGAAATAAACGTTGTTGCTGTACATGAACAAGATTCTTGTGTGAAATGGCACAATCACAAGTTGAAAATAGAACCAATGCATCATACTCAGCCTAAAAAAGTTTTAACTTGCTGAAATAAATCGAGATTGATGCAATACCTTGCGAAAGTTGAAAATAGAACCAAAGCCGGTCTTATTTTTGGTTAATAGAGCAATATGCATCGACTGACTCCACAGTACTGTAATTTTCAGTTCCGGTTAGTTGGTGTGAAACCGGCAAAGTCCTCGAAGTGTCAAAAAGGATGAATTGACAAATGATGGTGAAAGTCGACTATCTCAGGAACTGCCATTAAAAGCTGAAACCAAAAGCAAATAAAAGAAACAAACCAAGAAGAGAAGCGAACCAAGAACAAAAAACCAAAAATCAAGAAGATGATGAATATCCAAAAATTTGAAACTAAAAACCTGAATTTGATACCATGTTGAAATGATAATCAAAAGATTATGATGAATAGAACTATCGTCAATAATTTGTTAACATTTATTGTTATATTTTTATATACAAGAGAAAAGAAAAAACACTTCCCTAACCTCCTAACTAATTTCAATAACAAGTCACTAACTAATTCTTTACAGTAATGATAAGAAGCTCTTGACATTGCATTTGCGCAAAAACACATTTCTGAGTTGGCCATCATCATCCAAATCCATTACATAATAAAAGTTTGGATTTTTCAACTGCATCTTAGAGAAGTAATTATATAAAGCTTGTGCATCTCCTCCCTCAAGTTTCAATCGCTTGCACTTTCCAGTATGATTCAAAGCATCTTTTTCATCAAATGTTAAATTCTAATAACCTCCAACCTCTACGATAATTAAATGGAATGATTTGCTTGGTCTAGTTCCTACATCACGATGTAGCTCCAATTTCCTTTTCATCTTATCATTCAATTTTTTGTATGATCTATAAGATCGATCACTAGATGGAGTTAACATGTAACACCCCTAACCCTTCTTCGTCGTTGGATTAAGGTCACGAGCATTACAACCAATTAGAATATTTAATTGCATCATAAGCATTTGTGTAAGTTAAAAATTAACATTATATTATACATGAAAAGATTATGCCAATCTAATACTTTCAGATTAATGTCTTATATAATCGAATAATGTATCATACCATGCAATGTTAAACTTGGTCTTCTACTGTCTACACTCTTATCACTATTTATCCCCTCTAGAAAGCTAGAAGTTGGATTTATAACAAGACTATTCCAATTATTAGCATTGGAGTATTGAACCATACTCCAACTACTACTATCTTTGATTATATTAGTAGAATGACCTACTTCACCTAGCTTAGGTTTGCTATTTCATTCTAAATCAAAGTAAAAATGGTCATAGTCCTTGATACAAGTCTACGGGACCTTAAAAATAGTCTAGAAACAAACATGGGCTAATTTGAAACAATTCTAAAATTTTAGGGCAAATTTCAAAATACCTAAAAACAGAGGTCACACAGTCATGTGGCCAGGTCATGTGACTTTCGAAGTTGGGACACACGGCCGTGTCCCAACCGGTGTCTCTGCCTATATAACTCACTAACTTGAGTCACATGGTCATGTCGTGGGCCGTGTTTCAGCCCTTGTGGCTCAAAAAATGGGCGTGTGAATATCCTACACGATCGTGTGATATATGACACGCCCGTGTGATATATCACATGCCCGTGTGTCTGAGCCGTGTACCTCTCGAATTAATCTCACACGGCCGTGTCGCAGGTCATGTGTCAGCCCATATAGAAACTACACCTATATTGTTTTTTAACACGTTCAGGGCATACGCCCGTGTGTATTGCCAGTGTGTGACACACGACCGTGTGATAGACCGTGTCTCACGCCGTGTGTACCTAAATGTACTTTAAAACTCAAGTTTACCATTTCATGTTTACTTGGACACTAAACAACTCAATTACCAACCATTTAACCTATTCAAACACAAATAAACATGTTCAAAATATGTCAAATCAATAATCTAATATGCCTAACTAATGTACCCTCATTGGTACCACATTTTATATCTTCAACATATCAACAAAGCAATCAACCATTCAAAACTTCTATTCATACAAAATTTGCCCAAATTGAACTAACTTTCAGCTAATTAGGTTACCAAATTTTAAACTAAACACATACCAACATTTCCAAAACCATATATATATATATATATATATATATATACACAATTAACCACCATTTCACTACGTGTAACACCCCTTACCCGAGACCGTTGACGGAGTCGAGCACAAGGCATTACTAGACTTAACTTACTAAATCAGGGCATAAAAATTGAAACTGTCCATCTGCGTCATGTTCACTAAATTGACTATAACTCAAGTTACGAAACTCAAAATTTAGATCAGTAAATTTTCCCTGAAACTAGACTCATATATCTTCCTACTATAATTTTTCCAGAATTTTTGGTATGGCCAATTAGTACAGTTTATTAGTTAAAGTCTCCCCTGTTACACAGTTCGACAGTTCTGACCCCTCTGCACAAAAGATAAATTATCTCATAATATACAACTCTTTTGCCTACACCGTTTCTTTCATATAAAAATAGACTCAATAAGATTTAATTCTATATCTCATTCACACCATAATTCCATTTATACTATTTTTAGTGATTTTTCAAAATCACGTTACAGTTGCTGTCCAAACTGTTCCCCTGCATATAATTACATGATTTCTCTATAATAACTATCAACTAGGCATTACAAAACATCTAAAACATGCTCTTAATTAGCCATTTTAATAGCTAATTATTACCAAGCATTTACAAGCCAATCTTAAGCCATATCATAAGGTCATACACACAAAATGGCTAAGTCCCTATACATGCCATAACTTAAAACATTCGAGTCACAAAATACCAATATAATCCTTTGATAGTGTGTAACGATCTCCGATGTCCTTGCGATCCCCGAGTTGGCTTGTAATACTATAAAAAGAGAGAAAAGAATGGGAGTAAGCATTAAGCTTAGTAAGTTTGCATGTAAATAAATAACAACATTCATAATAAATTATTTTATTCTTTTCTTATCAAGATCACTTAAGCTTTTAACTCAATGTACTTAAAATTTCTTTCTTACCTATACCTTTTAACATGAACTTGTCTTACCTTTCTTTTGGTATACTCTTTGAATTTTCCCGTTGAACCACTTGGAATACTAAGGATATGCGGGTACCTTTCCTTATGAAACTTAACCATTGCCATGTCTTGACATGGTCTTACGTGGTATCCTTGCCTTATGAACTCGCCAATGCCATGCCTTGGCATGGTCTTACATGGGACCTTTGCCTTATAGAAACTTATCAATGCCATGTCTTGACATGGTCTTACATGATTTCCTTAAACCCTAATGTCATGACATTTGTATCCTACACATTCCTAAGGTTCAACCGGAACTTTTTGAGATAGCTTTTCCATCAATTCATACTTGAGTCTTTGAATGATAAATTTATAAAATAAATATGTAAATGCTGGAATTTAATAGTATTAAATGTAAAATAATAGAATATTGCATTTATTTACTGCAAATTTACCTCGAAACAAAATACGATAAACTATATCGATTTAGTCCACTATCTTTTTCTTTCCCCGATCTAACTTCGGATTTCGTTCTTCTTGATTATGGAGCTTGGAAGCTTGAAACAAACCCTAGCTATGGTGAACCCTTGAAAATGCGGCCTAATGAAGAAGATGAGCATATTTTGCCATCTTTTTCCCTTTTAATATCTTTTTATTACCAAATGACTAAATTACCCTTCATTAAAAACTTTGGTTCTTTCTACCTATATATGTCCATTTTTGTCCATGAAAGCCTAATGGTATAATTACCATTTAAGGGCCTCTACTTCAATTATGCTCTTCAATTAAATCCTTTAACATCTAAAACTCATAATTATCAACTTTTGCAATTAAGTCCTAATAGGCAAATTAGACATGCAATTCATGAAATTTTCTATCGATATTCTAACACATGCATCTAATCACTCGATAAATCATAATAATTAATCGTAATAAACTTTTCTATCTCGAATTCGTGGTTTCGCAACCACTGTTCCGTATAGGCCCTATTTCGGGATGTTACACTAAGAACCCAAAACATCATCACATTAAAAACAACATTAACAAAGGACCCCTTAGGTACATGCCATTACAAAATAAAACATCACCACACTTGAGCTCAGGATTGTTGTTGGATGTTGAGTTGACGACAAGCTGAAAGTACCTAACTTGCGCACAGAAACCGTACGCTGAGTATAACTCAATGGTATTTCTATAATCCGAACAATTGAAACTTGATATGAATAGTTAAGATATAGAGATGCAATGAGTAATGTTATAAAACATATGTATCAAACCGATAATGCCAACTTACTCATTTTTTATTCACATTCAATAGAGTTCACAAATTTTGGTACATGGCAATAGTATTTCATATGGCATTTGAGAAACCAATTGATTCAATGGCATATTTCATCTCTACTTCCAATTCATGATTTCATTTCTCATAATTCAATCTATATTCACAACAATCTACCGTTTCATATTTCATTTCACATCTCATTTCCATTTCTCAACCATGTCATTTCAATATCGAACATATCGATTTTATCATTTATTTTCCCTATTAGCACGACTCGGACTCGGAAGGATACACGGATCCAACTAACACACCAGTTTGGCACCCTGTGCTTCATCGGATAAATTTGAATTAATAACTGCTCCCAGCACTATATAAGTTGACACCCAGTATCTCATCGACTCGAGGTCGAAGAAATCTCTAGACTCTTTCTATCCTATGGTATGCCATCTATATCCGACTTAGCCCGAAATAGTTAATAGGGTTTCATTTCACTTTTCAATACATCAAATGTCCCAATCTCATATATATATGTATATATATATTTACATGATCACATATATTCAATTCAATATTCACATAAGCAACATATTTCATAATATTCAAAATTAGTCGGTTCCAATCAACTATGGGTTCAATTTAATCCCAAAGTACAAGAGTACTCACCTCAAATGCTTACCATACATAACAATGCAATATGCAATAATTTATAACTTAATTTGGATTATAGAAACAGAAACCGTATATTCTAAGGTACTCGACGTCGACCTTGTCTTTCCCCTTCTTACTTGAGGATTTCGGAACGATGTTTGCTATGGAATAAAATAATTAAAATAAATTAATAACATACCACTCAATTTACAAGAATTTTAATTTTTTTACTATATTTTGTTATTCTTCAAATTAGTCTGTAAACTGAGACTAATTTTAATCTCCACATTTAACCTCTAATTTTTATACTAATTTCACTCTAAGCTAAATTTAGCTCTCTATTTTCAATTCTACCTCTTAATTTTGAATTTTTCACAATTTAGTCCCTATTGCTCAAAATCAATAATTAACTTCACTATTTAGTCCTTTTTCACTTCTAACTTTAAAATCTATCAAATTAACCCCTAATACTTAAACTACTCAACAATGGCAACATCTAAAATCTTAAACAATACTAAAAGTTATAACATGGGTTGGGTAGTTCTAAGTATCGAGATTCCAAAAACATAAAAATTAAAAGAAAGGAAAGTAAATTAACTAACCAATTGAAGTTGAAAAATTAAAACCCTAAGTTTGCCGTCGGTCTCTTATTCTTTCTCTCTTTTTCTTTCCTTTAATTTTTTGCATGTCAAACATAAAAGAAAATGGTTTTGGCTTTTATTTTAAAGCATTATCTATTATTATTATAACTTTTATATATATTAAGTTAACATAATATATTATATATACACATATCATAAATGTTTCATTATGTCCGTCCATTAAAAGGAAACAAATGGTATATTTACTTATTTAGTCCCTTTAATTAATTTTAATCTATAATTCAACTTTCAACATCTACGCGATTTAATCTCTATAATTACGTATCCAAAATTTAATTTACTACTAAACTAAGCTCGTAAATATTTTTATTAAATATTTACAGATTTATTTTATGGGAAAAGAGTCCCGAACCTCACTTTCTGTCACCCCTAATTATCGGGTCGTTACATGGCACATGATTGTGATCACTTCCATTACTCTCCATTTTCGGGATTCCACCAATTTTATTTTCAGCATATTGTTGGACAACCACTTCTTCTTCCAAGTTTTTCTTGACTAGATTCTTTTATTGTTTTAAAACCATGACTGCAGCAAAGAACTGCCCCACATTTTTCATTGATTTTTCGACTTTTATATGAATTTTTAACTCTAATGCCAGATCCCAAATCGTTAGCATGAACAATTATAGAAGTGATATGCGTCATCAAAAGACTCAAACTCCATACCTACACACGGTGACATCATGTCCTTTCCAAATACACCAAGAAAGCATGGTAAATTCCTCCACGATCTCCTTGGAAGCATTCTTCGTTAAAGACATAAAAACCTCCACAAAGCTGAGAGTACTATAATAATTGATTTTGCCCCATATACTCCATACAACAATAGCTTTAATGCATCTAAGCAAAGCATGGTTGATATCTTCATCCCCTACCATTTTGTATCTTCTAATTTTTTGCCCTCCATTTATTATTATTATTATTGCTATTATTTGCATCTTTTAGTCATTAAATTTATATTTTTTATTAAAGTATCTCAAAATAGATGAAAAAGTTAAGTTTGTTAACTTAGATAATGTGCCACACATGTGGATTGCCACATAGATGGTACATCAATATTTAATTAATTTTTAAAAATTTTTAAATATTAAAAAACACTTTATTTTATAATTTTTATATTTTTAATTTTCAAAATAGTTTCTATAATTATTTTTTGAATTTATAAATTTTAAAATATTAATTAAATATTTATGTGTCATCCTCGTGGCAATTCACATTTATGTCGCATCAGCAAAGTTTAAAAAATGTTTAACTTTTCCATTCAAAACGCGAGTTTAAGGACTAAAAAAAAAGAAAATTAAAATAATTAAAATAATTTTTTTATAAAAATAAAAAATCAAATAAGTGATTATATTATTTTTTTGATAACTTGACCGTCTCATCCATATGTTTCTCCTAACAAATAATTTATGTCATAAGTTTTTTATAGAGACAAATATTTCAACATTAAATTAAAACTGCAATGCAATGGATATTTATCCTTATTTCTCCCCATGAAAAGTCTTGAAATTATGCGGGTTTATTCTTTAAAAATTTCAAAATCCAATGAAATTGTTGCAAGTATAATTAAAGAAGTGTGGAATAGGGATCCTAGAGACAAAATTGAGTTTACATTTTAAGCAGAAATATGGATAAATTTGCATCTATAATTTATGTTTTACCTACTATCTAATGCAGTCAATCATCCCTTTAAAAGTTCATGTCACCTAAACTCAAAATCATTGTCCATACTTATTTTGTAAAATATATATTGGGATTCATTGATTTTCAAGATAAATGTAGTTAAGGTTATGTCATCTAAACTCGAGGTTACTTTAAAGTGTTTAACATAAATATATATATATTTTAAAAACATAGTTTTCGATCATTTAGTTCATAAATTATCAAATTTAGTTTTAGCATAATTAAAAATACACCCCTACACTTTGGTGTTTTTCGATTTTTTCTTTCTTTCTAAATGCCACCCACACTATTGTAATTATTTCAAAAAGTTCACTTTTTTTTTAAAGAAAAAAGCAAGCATGGTTGTTAATTAACTGTCAACAATTTTTCTGACATGACATGACATGACACCTTAATGATGACTCTGATAACTGATGTGACACGTCTTTAATGATGTGGCATATTTTGGGTTTAAATTATAAAAAAGAAAAATGGGAATGCCAAAGGTGATTACCAAAAAGACTTTCCACTTGGTCACTCAAACTACAACCCACCGAGCATTCCTCATGTCCATCAACAATTGGTGAGAATAGGGGTGGTGTGAGGTGTGATATAAAAGAAGTTGCATCTGATAAATTAGTCCTTACACGTACAATTCTTTAGACTAGTCCCAATAACTATCGATGGAGATTTGCAAATAAATCTTTAATGTTGAAATTAGTAAGCTTCTTTTCTTCAAAGACGGTAGAATTTTGAGTTTTTTCTTTCTTATATGGTAATGGCTACTACAAGTTGTTCGGAAACAGAATAGTAGATCATAAATTAAATAGAAATAAAACAAAAAGAACATATGTACAAGACAGTCCTTATTGCATTATTTCCAAGTGAAATGTATTTTTAGAGTCCAAATAAAAGACCAAAGTTTTCTTGGCCGCACACGATTTTGAAGATAAGGGAGTTGTCCAGATTGAGTAATTATAATATAATCACTATTATTATTGATTTATTACATTTTCGTTACTAAGCAAAAGAATGTTAACTACATAGCTTCACTTCTTTGCTTGATGTTGGCACAATAATTTGAATAATGATCACGACAGTCATTTTGTAGTTGACTCTTTTAATCCTATAAATTTATTTTGGTTGTAAAAGGGAGAAGAGAGAAAAAGAAATGGAGAAGAAGAAGAGAAGGAAAATAAAGAAATAAAATGATAAAAGGAGAAGGAAACTTAAAAAATAAAAATAAAAGAAAAAGAATTAAATTGTTAGAAAAAGAAAAAAAAAGTAGAGGGACTAGTTGTATAATTTAACTTAAAATTTTCATCTGAAATTATAATATAATGTGCCATGTTAGCTCGTTACTTCATTAATAATAGTTAATGATCAATGATTAAAATGTAACAAATCCATAATGTTAGTGACTATTATAACTTTTTAAAGTTGGGTGACTAAAATGTAATTTAAACTTGTATAGAGTAATGGTTAAAATTCTTGTCATACACCCGTTTGACATTAATTCAAACTCTATCACCCCATCCTTACCTCAATTTGTATAAATAAATAACAAAAAAATTAAATTGAGCACCCAAAATTAGAAAATAAATAGGCTTTCGGTAATAAAAAAAGTAAATTACACAACTGGTCGCCTAACATTCATAAGTTTTCATTTTGAGCACTGAAAATAAAAACTTTGCAATTTAGACACTATCGTTACCTACATACTTTTATCATTTTAGTCACTCACCATTAATTTGCGATTAGATACACTTATTTTAGTCACTCAACTTTAGTAAATTTTTATTTTGTTACTCGTTTTATCTTTTGAATTTCTTTTTTTTTTTTTTTTCTAAGAATTCATTTTAGTGTTTTTTTAGTAAGGGGAAAACATGGAATTTTACAAAGAAAATATGAGTTAGAAAAACCATTTCATCTTTTTAATTTCCTTTATTTTTCTTCCTTTTTTAAATTAATTTCATTTTTTTCTTAATAAAAGGGAAAAAAACATAGGGTTTTACAAAGAATTACCTAGTTGTTCTAGGAAAGAAAGCTTTAGTTTTTACTGGAAAAGCTAATTTGTCTTCTTTTTTTTTCTTTTTTTTAGAATTAATTTTAGTTTTTTTTTTATAATAAAAGAGAAAAACCGTGAGGTTTTATAGGAAATTGTCGAGGGTTCAATATAAAAAAAACTTGGAATTTTTAAAGGAAAAATCAATTTATCTTTTTAATTTTTTTTCCTTTTTAGATTTAATTTTAGTTTTTTAGTAAAAAAAAAGAAATATCTAAGTTTCTACAAGGGATTGCTTAGGTTTTTTTACTAGTAAAAACTACGGTATCTGATAAAAACCACAATTATCTGAACTAAATTGGACTCGTTGGTCATATTGAGAATTATCTGAGCATCGATATAGAAAAAGCCTTTGGGCCAATTGAGTTAAGAATCGGTACAAACTTGTTCAACCAAGCTAATCGATTAAACCAATTTTTAATATATATAGATATATATATATATTGTTTTTATTAATATTTTAATAATTTATTTAATCAGATCGTTCAGACGACAAATCGATGGGTTGATCAGTTTGACCATCGGTTCAATTCTAAAAGGCTTGGAAAAAATTTGAATTTTTACATGGAATTGAGTTATAGGTGAAAAACTTGAGTTTCATCTCAACATATGAATAACTTAAATTCTTTAGAAAAACTAAACTTTTAAAAAAAAAAGTTCTAAAATAGAAAATGAATAACCAAAATAAAAACATATTAAAGTTAGGTAAGTAAAAAGAATATATTTAATAGCAAATTAAGGGTGAGTGAGAATAGTGATTAAATTACAAATATTTTATTTTTTAACTTAGGAAAGTTGAGTCACTGTCTAAAATAAAAATCAAGGAATTCCTTCTCATTTATGGACAGAAAGCTACCTGTTTGGAGAAAGTGTGTTGAAGAATCACACTTGGATAAGTAATTTGAGCCTATGTTTGCTTCATAAGCCCAAATATCAATCAACTATTCCATTTTTTACTACACTATTTGTAATGGTATAAGTTTTTTCCTTTTCTAAATTACCTTGAATTTTAACTCTCATTGAATTAATATATGGTATAACTTTTTGAAAATTATCTTTGCATTTTGTCACAATATCATTGAATATTTTAGTTCCTTGAAATAATTTAAAACAAACGTAAAATCAATATTTAACTAAAAATAAGAATTAAACATTAAGTTAGTACATACTACTATTATAAATAATGTAGAAATTCATAACTAAATTTAAAAAAAAAAACAGAGCATAAGATTTTATTACCTCATCATTAATTAATATAACCGTTCATCTTTCTGGTGTCATTGTTGTCCAACTATGATTCGATATTACTTCTTTAAAGAATCATTACTCTGATACTCTATTTTTTAAATAAATTATAATTTATTAACTCTAACCATCTCTATTATTTTTACAGTCAATTTTTATTAGTTGTAACTTAATTGACCTAACTATGGATGTTATTTATAGAGCTAAACTTAAATTAATTGGTATATAACTCTAATATTAATTAAGTAATAATTAATAGATAAAATCATTTCCTCTATTTTATGCTTGGAATTATGTAAAAATCAAAACTCAATATTTCATCAATCATTTTAATTGAGTTTAAAACAATACATTTTGTCACAAGTTTACATAAACATTGTGTAGTTAATAATTATAAGTTCAGTTATCACAATCACTTATTTACATAATTCTTTTTGTAATTAATAAATTTAAATTAGATTTTGTATATAAACCTAATCATGGGTTGAGTCGAGTCGATGCAAAAGTGTGAGCATGCTCTGTGACTTGGGTCATATGGCCAAGCCATACGCCCGTGTGCTACGCCGTGTGAGCATACTGACTTGTATCAATTAGGTGCAGGGGCCACAGAGCCAAGCCACACGCCCGTGTGCTAGGCCGTGTGAAAATTTTAGGTATTCTGTTTTGCAATTCACAAGATGCAGGGGACACACGGCCAAATCACGCGTCCATTAGCTAGACACACAGCTCAGACACACACCCGTGTCTCTGCCCATGTGGACGAAAATAGGCCATTTCCAAGGCTACATTTTTCACCCCATTTGTCTTCAACCTACATTATCACTTTAACATATCATCAAGCCTACCAAAACATTCAAATCAGACCGAAATCTAGTTCGAAATTCCACATATAATCAAGTAATTATACTTAGCTATTTGCCCAATCACACATATAGGCTTATTTGTACTAAATCTACCAAATCAAACAATGTCTCAGTAGGCCTATTAGTATTCATCATTCAACCATAACAAATAATACTTCAAACATATTAAGACCATATTTATACATATCAAAATATACCAATCACAAGCCATACCAATGGCTATTTTCAACCAACCATTTTCATGCCATCATTGGTCAAATTTAGCTTTAGCCTATACATGCCATTATAACCAAAATTTAGTTTACTATATATACCGAAACGAGTTGATGGATAGTGTGAGATATCTCCGCCAAGCTTTCAACTCAACGAGCTTCCGAATTACTATAAAATAGAGAAAATAAAACAGAGTAAGCATTTAATGCTTAGTAAGTTTGTATAACGAGAAATTAACTTATCATTTAATTCATATTTAAGGTAAGCAAACTAAACATGCTCAAACCAATTTGGCCAAATGCCTAAACACATATCCTTACCAATCATGTTAGTCATGAATTTCATAGAAATATCAAGAAACATACATGAGCTCAATAATCAACAAATTGTCATATACATTTGTTTTCCACATTATGTGTCCATATAACATGTACAAATCATTTCCATATATTTCAAATTTATTGGGGTAATAGATCTTTTCGAACCCATGTTATCTCATATTAGAACTTTGCCCGCTGAACCATTTAAAATGCCGATGGATACATGGGAAGTACACACGAAGTGTTCAAAACTGTAAATCGTCAATTCGGGTATTATCTATCAATACATATTCAAGAATACTCATACGAGCACATAAATGGGAAGCTCTTTCGAGCCATATAACGAGAAGCTCATACGAGCCAATATCGAGAAGTTCAAGCGAGCCAATATTGGGAAACTCCGGAGAGCCATTAACCGGGAAGCTCATAAGAGCCATAAACGGGAAGCTCACAAAAACCATATAATAGGAAGCTCATAAGAGCCAAATATCGGGATGCTCATGAGAGTTAATAACGGGACGCTCTTTCGAGCAGTGGTGTGTCCATAACACATGCAGGACCACAACCAATTCGGGAACCGCGATGGATTTCATTTATTCCAACGGGACTTAATACTTGTTGGACATTGTCGGATATGTGATTGATTTTCATACATGAAAATTACACATTTCAAATACATAACATTCAATTTAAAACATATAATATACACGACCTTACCTCGATAATGTTCGTGTACACAAAAGCTATTAATTCGTTACTTTCTCTTTTCCACGATCTAACTCCATATTTGATCTATCTGGATCTATACGAATGAGTTTAACATCAATTTATATTCAATTCAATCCAATTCACATCTTAGGAAAAATTACCATTTTGCCCTTATACTTTTGATTAATTACAATTTCGTCTCTAGACTCGAAAAATGAAATTCATGCAATTTAATCCTTATTCCAAGCCTAGCCGATTTTTACATATAATATTAGCAGCCCATGTATTTCACAAAATTCAGAATTTTTCCATTAATTTTATATCTTTTCAATTTAATTCCTAAATCATAATTTCATCAAAATTCAATTTACAAAAGTTGTTTATCTACCAACAACCTTTCATTTTCTACCATAAAACTTCATAATTCTACTATATTCATCCATGGAAAAACCCTAACACTTTCATACTTTGCAAATTGATTCCCAAGATAGCTAGATTAAACTATTACAATATCGGAAACATCAAAATTACTAAAAACGGGACAAGAATACTCACTCAATTAAGCCAAGTAAGCTTGCTAACTTCAAGCTCTTCTAACTAGGGTTTCCATGTCTTTTATTTGAGAAAGATGATATAAAATGATGATATTTCTTATTTAATTAATTTATCATCTTTTATTATTTCATCTTTTTAATTTAGTCCTTTTTTTTATTTAATTTTCCAATGATGACTAATCATACTTATCTACTAAATCCTTTTAATGGTCTATTTTCTATATAAGGACCTCAAATTTTGAATTCCATAGCTATTTGATACTTGTAGCTACTAGAATTCAACTTTTGCACTTTATGCAATTTGGTCCTTTTCATCAAATTAAACATGTAATCAGTAAAAATTTCTTTACAAAATTTCCATACATTATTTCTATCATTATGCAAACCATGAAATAATATTAAAATAATTTTTCTTCCAGACTCGAATTTGTGGTCCCGAAACCACTGTTCCGATTTCACTAAAAACATTCACCGTTAAGAAATTTTCGTCCTCGAATTTCTTACCAGTAAAGTGGTTCAGATTTTGTTTTGTCATTGTTTCCTTTGGTTCCCAGGTAGCTTATTCTATTCCGTGTTGTTGCCAAAGAACTTTTACTAAAGCTACCTTTTTATTTCTCAGTTCTTTTGTGTCACGTGTCAAAATTCTAATAGGGTCCTCACTGTAAGTCATGTCAAGTTGAATCTCAACATATGTCAGAGAGATAACATGTGAAGGATCTGACTGATACTTTCGTAACATAGACACATGAAAAACATTGTGAATTCTGTCAAGCTTTGGTGGTAGAGCTAATCGGTATGCAACAGATCTGATTCTTTCAATAATCTCATACGGCCCCATAAATCGTGGACTCAATTTTC
The DNA here is from genome assembly GCA_025503065.1 of Gossypium bickii. Classification (NCBI taxonomy): domain Eukaryota; kingdom Viridiplantae; phylum Streptophyta; class Magnoliopsida; order Malvales; family Malvaceae; genus Gossypium; species Gossypium bickii. The sequence goes on from CP106716.1 coordinate 98,700,375, forward strand.
CTTTATGGCCAAACTGAAGAACTTTCTTCCAATGTGAAACTTTTAGAAATATTTTATCGCCAACTTGAAATTCTATCTCTTTACGTTTAAGATCCGCATAGGAGTTCTGACGATCAAAAGCTACTTTCAAGCTATCTCGGATCACTTTCACCTTTTTTTCAATTTCACGGATCAAATCAACTCCATGTATCTTTTTCTCACTGAGCTCAGTCCAATACAACGGAGTTCTACATTTACGACCATACAGAGCTTCATAAGGTGCCATATTTATACTTGACTGATAACTGTTATTATATGCGATTTCGAGTAACGGCAAATATTTCTCCCAATTGCCTTCGAATTCTAAAACACAGCACCGAAATATATCTTCTAAAATCTGTATTTTATGCTTGGACTGGCCATTATTCTGGGGATGGAATGTAGTATTGAAATGTAATTACTTACCTAGAGCTTCTTGTAACTTGTTTTAGAATCGGGATGTAAACCGCGGATCTCTATTAGAAATAACAGAAACTAGCACACCATGTAATCTAACAATCTCGGAAACATATAATTCAGCCAATCTGTCAAGTAAAAAATCCATACGTACCGGAATAAAATGTGCAGACTTTGTCAAATGATCAACCATTACCCAAATGGCATCTTTCTTTTTTGGAGATAGGGGTAACCCCGATACAAAGTCCATAGTAACTCTTTCACATTTCCATTCTGGTATTGTCACTGGCTGTAACAATCCTGAAGGTACCTGATGTTTAGCTTTAACTTGCTGACATATCAAACTTCTAGATACAAATTCAGAAATATCACATTTCATTCCTGGCCACCAGTACATCTATTTCAGATCGTTGTACATTTTATTACTCCCCGGATGTACAGACATAGTACCATTATATGCTTCGTGCAAAATTTTCTATACAAGCTCCAGATTCTTCGGTACACAGACTCTACCTCAGAATAACAGACAATCATCGGGTCTAATCTGAAATTTTGAATCGGAAGTCGACTTATATTGTACTCGTTTAACTTGTAACTCATCATCATTTTTTAGGGCTTCTCAAATCTACTATAGAAATGTCGGTTTAGCTTTTAGCTCGGCTAAAATTGAGCCATCATCTGATAATGACAATCGGGTATTCATTACTCGCAAAGCAAACAGAAACTTTCTACTCAAAGCATCTGCAACCACATTTTCTTTTTCCGGATGATAATCGATAACCAAGTCATAGTCTTTTAACAATTCAAGTCATCTGTGCTGTTTCAGATTCAAATCTTTTTATGACATCAAATATTTTAAGCTTTTATGATCGGTAAATATATGGCATTTTTCACCAAATAGATAGTGTTGCCAAATTTTCAGGACAAATACAATAGCAGCCAGTTCTAGATCATGTATCGGGTAATTCTTTTCATGTGGTTTTAGTTATCTAGAAGCATAGGCTAATAAACGCAAGCCTAAACCATTCAATGACGCATCACTGTAAATCACAAATTCCTTACTCGATTTAGGCTGAACTAGAACTGGTGCTTCAGTCAACAAGGCTTTCAACCAGTCAAAATTTTGCTGACATTTATCGGTCCACTCAAATTTCACATCGTTCTGTAACAACCGTGCCATCGGCAAAGCTATCATTGAAAGCCCTTTTATAAACCTCCGATAATAACCAGCTAATCCCAGAAAACTTCTGACTTCATATACATTTTTCGATGGTTTCCAGTTAACAATTGCTGAAATTTTATTCGGATCCACCCTAATGCCTTCAGCAAATACTATATGTCCAAGAAAACCAACTTTCCGAAGCCAAAATTCACATTTGCTAAATTTAGCATACAGTTGTTTCTCACACAGAGTTTACAGAACAATTCTCAAATGATCAGCATGTTCATTTTCATTTCGGGAATATACCAGAATATCATCAATAAACACCACAACAAATTTATCTAGATACAGTCTGAAAATTCTATTCATTAAATCCATCAATACCACAGGTGCATTAGTCAAGCCAAACGGCATCACAAAGTATTCATAATGCCCGTACCTGGTTCTGAAGGCTGTTTTGGGTACATCTAATTCTTTCATTCATAACTGATAATAACCAGAATGAAGATCAATCTTTAAAAACATTGTGGCACCTTTCAACTGGTCAAACAAGTCATCAATACGAGACAGTGGATACTTATTCTTGATTGTAACTTCATTGAGTTGTCGGTAATCAATACATAAACTAACGATTCATCTTTCTTCTTAACAAACAGAACTGGTGCACCCCAAGGTGAAGAACTAGGTCGAGCAAAACCTCTGTCAGTCAATTCTTGCACTTGTGCTTTCAAATTTTTTAATTCTGTAAGGGTCATTCTGTATGGTGTTATAGATATCAATGTTGTCCCCGGAACAAGTTCTATAGAAAATTCAACCTCTCTGACCAGTGGTAATCCGGATAACTCCTCTGGAAACACATCAGGGTATTCACAAACAACTGGCACTGATTTAACCTTTGATTATGACACTTCACTATCCAACACATAAGCAAGTTAAGCATCATAACCTTTTCTGATACATTTCTGTGCTGACATGGTTGATATCACATTAGATAACCTGTCCAATTTATCAGAGTCAATACAAAGCTTTTCACCATTCTGACATTTCAATACAATATGTTTTTGTTTACAATTTACCACCTCATCATGCTGAGTTAACCAATCCATGCCCAGAATCACATCAAACTCATCAAATGGTAATAACATCAAGTCAGTTGGGAAACAATAACCCCATACCATTAACGAAAAATTCTTGCAAATTTTGTCAACCATCACATAGTGGCCTGGGGGTTCGATATTTTAACCACGAATTCAGTGGACTCGACAGGTAAATTTTTATTAGACACTAAATTCATGCAAATGTATGAATGAGTTGAACTGGGATCAATCAAAGCAGTTATATCAATATCAATAAGAGAGAAAGTACCAGTAATAATGTTTGGTGTAGGGGCATCCTTACGTGCACAAATAGCATAAGTTCTGGCTAGTGCTCGTGCTTCAGATCTGATGGTTGAATCTTTTGTTGTACCCTGGCTACCACTCATGTTGCCAAAATTACGAGGTGGTCTACCTCTTGTAATAGGGTTGTTCAGCCTTGAAGTTTGAACAGTATCTTTTTCAGGCTTTTTTAGGCAATCTCTAAGATAATGGTCGAAGGAACCATATCTAAAGCAAGCTTCGTTTTTCATGCGACACTCTCCAAAATGCAATTTATTACAGTGCTTGCATCTGGGTTTGGGGTTTCCAACACTACCCGCACTTGCTACAGATGTAGCCTGAGATCTTGGATTAGAGCGTTGAATACCTCTGTCTCTCCCAGAGTACCCCGCAGAGGTGGTAGAACGGTCATGATATTTCTTTGATTTCTTTGAGGTCAATTGTTATGACTTTCCCGTAAATCTTTTACTTGAAGTCCTGGCTTCCATCTCAGTTTCTCTCTTTTCTCTACTCAGCTCTTCAGCTTTATGAGCTCGATCGACCAGTACAACAAATTCTTTTAATTTAGGAATCCCAACTAACAACTTTATGTCTTCATTTAAACCTTCTTCAAACCGCTTACACATAGCAATTTCAGTCAGAATACGCTCTCTGGCATATTTACTCAGTCGAACAAATTCTCTCTCATACTCAGATACTGTTATATACCCCTGTTTCAGCTCTAAAAATTCCTTCTATTTCTGATCAAGGAATCTCTAACTAATATATTTCTTTTTGAACTCAGTTCGAAAAAAATCCCCAAGTGATCTTTTCTTTCGGTACAACGGAAATTAGTGTATTCCATCATTGGTAAGCCGAGTCTTTTAACAAAGACACTACACATTTTAAACATTCAGCTGGTGTACAAGATAGTTCATCCAAAACTCTGATAGTGTTTTCCAACCAGAATTCAGCCCTTTTATGATCATCTTCGGCTGTAGCTCTGAATTCTTCTGCCCTATATTTACGAGTTTTATCTACAGGAGGCTTACCAATTCTAACAAGTTTTGTACCTTGTGGCATATCGAGAATCGGTTGGGAAACAAGAAGGGGTGGAGGTTGTTGTACAGCCAGATTTGTTCGTACAAATTCTATAAACCACTCATTCATCATTTGGAAAAATGCTTCTTTAGCCTCTCTTCCACGGCCCTCAGATGCGGGCCTTTTACTACTTGAGGCTGCTCTTTGCACGAAAGCTTGAGCATTACTTTCAGCTTCTTCGAATTTAGCTCAGTTGGATGACATTATTATATGAAAAACATGTTTTGAAATGGTCAGGAGATATTACACTATCACAGGTTATATAATGGCATGTATAGCTAGATTCGTACATACTATGTTAGTCCAAGAATTGACTAAATCGTAACTCTGATACCAATAAATGTAACACCCCTAACCCATATCCGTCGCTGAAACAAGGTCACAGGGTATTACCAAAAATTTATAGATCAAATACAGGCATTTCATATCATTTCACATTCATATCAGAAATCAATCATAATGTCCCTTATATGAGCCCTCGAGGCTCAAAATATGCTTTAGAAACAAAATTGAGACTAAACCGAGTATTCAGAAATTTTTCGCAAAACATCAAAATTTTTTCCAAGGTGCAAGGGACACACACCCGTGTGGCCAAGTTGTATGTTTTACACGGTCAGAGACACACCCGTGCCATAAGCCGTGTGGACATTCGAAATAGGGGCGCACGGCCATATCCCAGCCCTTGTTTAAATTAGGGTGCTTTCTAATTTGGGTCACACGGCCAAGTCACACACCCGTGTGCTAGGCCGTGTGAGGATATTGACTTGCATTAATTACGTGCATGGGTCACCACGTGTGCTAGGCCATGTGAAAAATTTTTGGGTATTCTGTTTTGCAATTCACAATATGCATGGGACACACGGCCGAATCACACACCTATGTGCTAGGCTGTGTGTTACACACGGATGAGACACACGTCCGTGTCTTTGCCCGTATGGACAAAAATAGGTCATTTCCAAGTCCAAATTTCTCACCCCATTTGTCTCAACCTACATTATCACTTTAACATATCATCAAGCCATACCAAAGCATTCAAATCAGACCAAAATCTAGTTCGAAATTTTATATATAATCAAGTAATTATACTTTCCTATTTTCCCAATCATACATATAAGCTTATTTGCACTAAATCTACTAAATCAAACAATGTCTTAATATGCCTATTAGTATTCATCATTCAACCATAACAAATAATACATCAAACATATTAAGACCATATTTATACATATTAAAATATACCAATCACAAGTCATACCAATGGCTATTTTCAACCAACCATTTTCATGCCATCATTGGCCAAATTTAGCTTTAGCCTATACATGCCATTATAACCAAAATTTAGTTTACTATATATACCGAAACGAGCTGATGGATAGTGTGAGATATCTCCACCAAGCTTTCAACCCAACGAGCTTCCGAATTATTATAAAATAGAGAAAATAAAACAGAGTAAGCATTTAATGCTTAGTAAGTTTGTAAAATAAAACAGAGTAAGCATTTAATGCTTAGTAAGTTTGTATTTTTAATTTACATTTAAGGTAAGCAAACTAAACATGCTCAAACCAATTTGGCCAATTTCCTAAACACATATCCTTACCAAGCATGTTAGTCATGTATTTCATAGAAATATCAAGAAATATATATGAACTCAATAATCAACAAATTGCCATATACATTTATTTTCCACATCTTGTGCCCATATAACATGTACAAATCATTTCCATATATTTCAAATTTATTCGGGTAATAGTTCCTTTCAAGCCCATGTTATCTCATATATAAACTTTGTCCGTTGAACCATTTAAAATGTCGATGGATACGTGAGTAGTACACACAAAGTGTACAAAACTGTAAATCATCAATTCGTGTATTATCCGTCAATATATATTCAGGAATGCTCATATGAGCACATAAACGAGAAGCTCTTTCAAGCCATATAATGGGAAGCTCATACGATCCAATATCGGGAAGTTCAAGTGAGCCAATATCGGGAAGCTCCGGAGAGCCATTAATCGGGAAGCTCATAAGAGCCAGTTATCGGGAAGCTCCGAAGAGCCAATTATTGGGAAGCTCATAAGAGCTATAAATGGGAAGCTTGCAAGAACCATATAACAGGAAGCTCATAAGAGCCAAATATCGGGATGCTCATGAGAGCTAATAACGGGATGCTCTTTCAAGCTGTGGTGTGTCCACAACACATGCAGGACCACAACCAATTCAGGAACCCTATATCCATCGAATTTCATTTATTCAAACGGGACTTAATACTTGTTGGACATTGTCGGATATGTGATTGATTTTCATACATGAAAATTACACATTTCAAATACATAACATTCACTTTAAAACATATAAATATGCAATTTAGTTACACAAGCTTACCTCGACAATGTTCGTGTACACAAAAGCTACTAATTCATTACTTTCTCTTTTCCACGATCTAACTTTGTATTTGATCTATCCGGATCTATACGAATGATTTTAACATCAATTTATATTCAATTTAATCCAATTCACATCTTAGGCAAAATTACCATTTTGCCCTTATACTTTTGATTAATTGCAATTTTGTCCTTAGGACTGGAAAATGAAATTCATGCAATTTAATCCTTATTCCAAGCCTAGCCAATTTTTACATATAACATTAGCAGCCCATGTATTTCAAAAAATTTAGAATTTTTCCATTAATTTTACGTCTTTTCAATTTAATCTCTAAATCATAATTTCATCCAAATTCAATTTACAAAAGTTGTTTATCTATCAACAACCTTTCATTTTCTACTATAAAACTTCATAATTCTACTATATTCATCCATGGCAAAACCCTAACACTTTCATGCTTTTCAAATTTATCCCCGAGATAGCTAGATTAAGCTATTACTATTTCGGAAACATAAAAATTACTAAAAACGGGACAAGAATACTCACCTAATTAAGCCAAGTAAGCTGGCTAACTTCAAGCTCTTCTAACTAGGGTTTCCATGTCTTTTATTTGAGAAAGGTGATATAAAATGATGATATTTCTTATTTAATTAATTTATCATCTTTTATTATTTCATCTTTTCAATTTAGTCCTTTACTTTATTTAATTTTCCAATGATGACTAATCATACTTATCTACTAACTCCTCTTAATGGTCTATTTGCCATATAAGGACCTCAAATTTTGAATTCCATAGCTATTTGATACTTGTAGCTACTAGAATTCAACTTTTGCACTTTATGCAATTTGGTCCTTTTTATCAAATTAAACATGTAATCGGTAAAAATTTCTTTACAAAATTTTCATACGATATTTCTATCATTATGCAAACCATGCAATAATATTAAAATAATTTTTCTTCCGGACTTAGATTTGTAGTCTCGAAACCATTGTTCTGATTCACTAAAAACGGGCTGTTACAAGGTGAATAACCCGACCCATGATTAGTTCTATATATATAGAATTCAATTCAACTTAAAACTCAATTTTACATGAATTTAAATTAAAAATATTTTTAATAAATATTTACACCATTTTTAATTTACTAATAAATCCAAATTGTTTATGTCAACCTTTTTTTTAAGTAAAATTTTGCCTTTATTTTATGTTAAATTAAATTATAATTATTTTAGATGCCAAATTAGTAATATGATAAAAAAGAAAAGGTATTCTCATTGATTGAAAAATTTCTCAAAACTTGTGTTTTTATATATCACTAGTTTCTACTACCACATACGTTACACGTGATATTATGTGTTACTTTATATAGTTAATGCACTGTAACATTATTCAAAATAATAATTAATAAGCATAAGTAAAATATATCAATTGTTTTGATAATTTAAATATTATAAAAAATAATTGCTAATATTTATTGAGTTATGAAAATGCATTATAATTAAAATTTGATTTTTTAAAATTAAAATAATATATTTTTATTTTTTTTCCTTTCTATTTAATGAAAATAAGTTTGTTTTAGTTATTAAATAAATCAATAGAAATTTTATTTTTTTATGTGTTGTTATATAAAATATTTAATAAAGGTACTTCAAAACTTAAAAAGAAAAAAGAAAAAAAAGAGGTGTTTTGGCATAATCAGAATTATTATTTATAAGAATCATAAATCTTTTTATTAATTAAATTTACTTAACCAAATATTCTAATAAAATTATAAAGTTTATATATAAATGAAACAAATGCTTATAAATAATAAAAATATATTTAAAGAAGAATCAGAAGAAATTAGAGTTGTTTTTTTATCGGACCCATACAAAGAATGTAGACCAAATTAAAAATTTATATTAAAAAAAACTACCATATATATAATAAATGTTTTATTATATAAAAAAACATAAATAAATATATTTTTTAAAATTTTATATTTTGGGTTGGACTATTTAGTTGGGTAAGTTTGTTTTAGGCTTTGGGTAATCGAATTAGTTGTTGTTAGATTAGTGATTTAATATAAATATAAATATATAGTTATTATTTAACATATATAATTAATATAATCTATTCGAGCCAAGTTAGATAAAAAAAAAATTACCCAAAGCTTGACTCATATAGAAAACAAGCCTTAAAATTGACCTAAGTCCATTTTTCAAGCTCTCTTATTTTTCTAGTGAACCTTTAAGCATGGACAAATGACTCGGTCTATGAGCAAGTCTAAAAAAAAAAAATTAAGTATTATCAAATAAAAGATTGAAATTTGGTTACACATGTCTTTAAATAAATCTGAAATTACATTTTTCTCATTTTCCTAAGAAATGTGTTATATGAGTTTATATCTGACTCTTAATCTTTTTCTCTTTTGTTCCTAGAACATAGAATTTCTTAGTCTTTTAACTAATAGTATAAGACCAAGGTGTTCCTTAAAAGTAAAACCAAAATTTTGTACAATAATAAACATTAACAAAATATAATATTTCAATAAATTGGTATTAATAATCAATATTTGACTGGGTGTAAGAATTAGCAATAAATCATTTGCCGATAAGTCTTCTATTTTTCTTTTTTCTTTTTTTATAAACACAAAACATCGTCATTTTCTTCATTAAAAGCTCAAGTTGTTACTTGATAGAGCATAAATCAAAATACTCAATCATTGTCTGCCTCCCACAAATAAACAAAGTGATTTTTTTTATTAAAAAAAGTGATTAATCATCCACCAAATACACCAATTTGTGAAAAATGCATTTAAAGAAGCCTCTTCTTCAAATATTGAAGTTGTAAGGATTTAATATTCACCTGACAATATCAAACTGTCCGTACATCAACATTTTAAGTAATTAATAGTTGGTCGATAATATTCTTCCATTTTTTTTTACTAACTTCATAATTAATTTGGGAAATATACAATCAATTTCAGGGACTTTCTCTTTTATCTATTAATTTTAGGTATAGTGACCAAATTTACAATTATTATTTTGTTTTTCATTTTAGCCTCTATTGTTATTTTTTATCAATTCGACCGTCCATTTTGAAGTAATTTGATAAAAAAAACACAAATTTAAAATTTTAAAAAGGTGAAAACTTAATGAATGACTAACATAATTTTTTTTTTTTTTTAAGTTAAAAGAGCAAAATAGATTATTATGCCAAATATTAAATAAATTGGTGATGCTATCATTAATAATTATATTTTATCCTTCTCTTTTAGCTTTTGTTATTCTAAATAATTTTTTGTGTAAATACATATTAAATATTTAACCATAGTTTTAATTTAATTATATATTACTTTTGGGAATAGTTTTTTTTCTTTTTTTCTTTATTTTTCTTATATATTTTAATATTTTTTATAAAATTTTTTTAAAATATATTTAATTTTATAGTAATTCAATATTTTCATTATTTTGTAATTAAAATGGATAAAAATAAAATAAAATTAGCCAGGTGAAAGTGCATATGATAATGAGTTATGGTTAGAGTGGTTAGGGAAGGTCAATGCTGCATGAGGCCCAATGCCCCAATACAATCCTCCTGCCACTGCTGCAGCTGCATGATCTTAAAACCAACAAACTTGACCCCATCATCGATGCTGCACCGATACTCAATGGCCCTACTTGTTTTATGTTTACTTTTTCAGCTCAGCACCGGCTGAGTGTTCATACTTCCCAGACATAGTGTTATATGCAGAGTAAACAATATAGTAAATGATGACTTTTACCCCTTTTTCTCATCTCAATTGGTTGATATAGTAATCCAAGTGTACTTTTACATGTCATGATTGTATTACAATATTATATATTTTTGTAAAAATGTTATTAGTAAGTTCATCCTTTAACTGTATCTCAATTTCCATATTAGCTTTTTTAATAAGGGCAACACTCCTAGTTTGAGAAATTCCAAGCCGATCCCTTGTAAGGATTTCCCCGATCCCATTTGACAATTGATTGAACTGAATCAGCCCATAGTTGTTCCAGAATTTGTATTTGGCCATGAAGTCTGCCACAAGGTTTGCGTCCCTATAAACATGCCTAAAGTGAACACTCAATTTATCGCAAACAAATTTGCTTAATATGTCTCAACATTGCCAGGCCATTATCATTAGTTTTATCACTCTACAATGATCTTCCGAGCTCCCTTGTTCCATGCTATCAATATCCCATCGAGGAGTGCCCATAACTCAACTTGAATGATTCAACACAAACCAACGTTACTGCAAAAACCAATCCGATGGCTTATGGAGTTGTTGTTTGCTGAATGCGGTCTCCGTAGCTCTTGCTAAGGCTACACCCTTGATCACGATTGCTTCCGATGAGAAGTGACTCCCTTTAAAGACTATCCGATTCCTATGTTCCCACACATAGCAACATATAATTCTAAACGTATTCCAGTTAATCCTACACCTTTTGGTTGCCCCTAGCTTGCAAGTTTTCCATTAACCACAGCTTCAATGGCAAAGAGTTGAAACTTTGTAGTGGTCCATCCGAGTTGAATTTTTTCTAAACCTACTACACATCTCCAATCGCCTTCAAAATACATTTCTTGTACATGGCCCTTGGGAGACCTCAATAATCGTGTCCAACAACTACATTGTGAGGGCAACTACATTGTCAGGGTAATCTTGTAACGTGGAAAACAATGGTGTCCATGCTTGTATTATTAAGTACTGTCCATAAATAACCTATAGACCTTTAGAAATTTTGCCCAATCATCCGCCAACTGTAGTTTTCACTGGTACTAATTGTTTTCAAGATCCATAAGATTTATGGATCGCTGTGCATCAATCTTATTTAACAGAGCATTGAGGCCTATTTTCCTACCAAGTAACTTGATGATTATCAGTTGAGACAAACTTTTAGCTATGAAAGTATGGATTCTTTCCGAGAAATAGATTATCTACGATTTTTGTATGAACATATCCATTGTTCTTTTCAACGTTAGTAGTATCACTTCTTTAGCCAAGGAGTTTGTCTTTAAATGACATCGATTCTTCCATAGGTGAATCGGTGGCTTCATCTCTGATATTTGGAGAGGATCATCCTCACATTGTCGGACTTTTTTTTATAATTAATCTCTTGCTTTCCTCGTCTCTCCATTTTCCCACCTGTCTAGAGTTGATGATGTCTTTTGTATTTGAACTCTAAATTTTCTCATTTTATCCAAAAAAAAAAAAAAAAAAGAAGTATGATATCCAGTAAGAATACACCATCTGTCACATTTATATTGGTTGCCTTCTAGTTTCCTTACCTTAAATATGAAATAATTATATTTGTCTTGCCGAAATAGTTGCACTTGAAGTTATAAAGTTGTTGTGTGTTAACATGATCCAAAGTCTAATTTTTGGTAATTGCTCATTTGTAATGTTAGACAAAATAAGAAAAAAAAAAAAAAACCATATTTGTCTTATGTCTTAAAATTTGAATCAGTTTAGTTGGTAATGAATTCTCTATGTATGAAAACATAAATTTTAATAAAAAAATCGAGTTTATAAAGATTACGTTTTATTGTTTATTATATTATTACATTAACATTTACGTAATATTTTTTTATTATTAAATTTTCAATTACACATTCATTAGCATTTAAATTACTTAATTTTAGTTGATTGAGTTCAAATTCAATAGGTATAAACATTATTGTCAATGTAGAAAACGTAAATTTAAATACGTTGAAACATATTTTTCTCTTATTTATAGTTGGTTATATTACTATTGGAAGAAAAGTTTAGGAGTGGTAATATAAATAGTTTGAAAACACTGAAAGCTGCCTCCAAGTCTTACTATTTTCTCTGTAGCAAGCATCATGAAAACATAGAAATCATTCCCCATTCCGTTTGGCCTTTTTTTAACTAGTGAAGCGCAGCGTTTTGACTTTTACCAACCCATTTACGTCAATAGAATAGACCCATACTAATCCCACACGCGCACAACATGCACTCGCCATCCTCGCGAACGAATGCTACTTTCGATAAGAGATGGCGCGTGGCTTTCACAATCGATATTTGTACATTGCACTGTATTATTTTTAAAAAGTTTTTTATTATATTATAGGAATATAAAATTATTTAGGAATTTATTATATTATTTTATTTGACTCACTCGATTTGAATATAATTTTTTTAATATGATAGAACATAAAAATATTTAAAAACATATTATATTAAAACTTAGTTTAGTAATACTTTTCAAAAGTATTTTTAGAAAACAAATATTTTTGAGGACAAGTTAAAATTTTCAATTTTTTAAAAAATTGTTTTTGGCCACTTTTTGGCTTGGGTGAAACACTTTTTTTCCTCAAAAAGTAGTTTTTTAGGAATGATTTTGTCTCAAAATTGTGAGTTTTTTACCGAAAAATATATATAAAAAAAAACCAAAATGGTATGTTGCAAAAATTATGTACCAAAATGGTACATTTAGATGGGTGGAGGGTGGTGCATAGGCGGCACCATCCTAATTTTCTGACACTAAACAGTTAAAAAATATATTATTTTAGTATTTGAGGGATAGGGATAGACGGCACACATGTAAAAATACAGGTCAAATACAGGTTGTATACGGTAAAAACTAGACCTGAACCGGCGCACTGACACGATGGGACAGGACACGGGTCACTCCTAGAGAAGAGGCGACATTGGTGGGGGAGCTGGTGCAGGCAGCACTGCAGTAGGCGATGGGATGGATGCATGCTGAGTTAATTTGTTATGTGTCGTTTATGTTATATTTTTGTTATACTTTTTTATTGGCATGTTATTTTTAGTATTTTAATATAAAAGTTTTGTTTTTTATGTAGGTAAAATATTAAACCATTGAGATGGAATTCGTGAATGTGACTATTGAGTTGGAATTAATAAGATATATTTATTTTGTTAATGTGGTATAGCAAAAAATATGATGTGGAAAAAATTGTTTGGTATTTTTTTGTAATTAAAAGCAATATATAAAATTTAGGCATTTTGATAAATATTTAAAATCCATCAAACTTTGAAATTAATAACCGAAATTTGTTTTGAAATTGCAAGTATCGCAATGGCTCTATTGATTAAGAACGATAGTCACTTATAAAATACAGTTAAAATATGGTAATATATTGTTATTTTCTAATCACGGGTTCCCTTAAAAAAAAGATCTACGTAATTTACAAAAATAAATTATGTTATTATAATTATTTTCTGTAATTTAATACTGTCAGGGCCCGTACCGCGCATTAAGGGGTCGGGTGAATGGTTTAGGATATTCCTTGGATGAACGATTGATGCCATACTTGGAGTTAGCTGGATTCGGGTCAGGAGCATTGATCCGAACGTTTGATTTGCGGTACGATTTAATATCCGTATTGGTTGAGTGTTGGCGCCCGGAGACCTACAGTTTTCATTTGCCATATGGGGAGTGCACTGTCACTCTGAAGGATGTTGTATTGCAACTTGGGCTCTCAATCGACGGGAGTGTCGTAACGGGCGTAAGTGCGACAATTGAGCCTGCTGCCCTTTGTTATAGCCTACTAGGAGTCTCGCTTGCCGATGCTGAGTCCAATTTTATGGGTTTGAAATTTTCATGGCTGAAAGCCAATTTTAAACATTTATCAATTAATGCCACTGAGCATGAGGTGATGTGCGCAACTCGAGCGTACATTATGCATATTATAGGGGGTGTATTGATGTCCGATGCGAACAACAACAGGGTTCATTTGATGTATTTATCCCTATTAGCTGATTTGCAGAATGTTGGCTCGTATAGTTGGGGTTTCGCAGTTCTGGCTATGTTGTATCGTGAGCTTTATCAGACGACAAAGCCTGATGTCGTAGACATAGGCAGATGTCTTCTATTACTGCAGTCATGGGCTCTTTATCGGATGTCATTCTTGGCATCAGTTAGGCACCAACCATATGTATTTCCACTGGTAAACATGTGATAAAATTTAACTTGTTATTAATTGACATTTTTTTTAATGATACTATTCTAACGATACTATTCCAACATGTAATTTGTTTTTGTAGATGGAGTTTTTATCCAGGTATCAGGAGGTCGTACACTGTCTCAATATATCGTCCGATGATTGAACAACATGTAGGGGAAGGGGTAAGATATTCCAACATTCATGACATATAATTACTTTGTATATCTTACTCGAACCGTGTTAAATTTTAACCATGTTATTAATCGTGCAGTTTATCTGAATGCCGTATTGGAGACTAGAAATTGCGGCTGTTATATCTTCGTCTGCCCACATTCATTCTTACTTATGGTGCATTAATGCACCAATTATCAACTTTTGGACAGTTGAGTGGTATAACGGGGATCGAGTACTTCGGCAGTTTGGTTGCATCCAGTATATCCCGGATCTACTAATGCAGGTGGGGAAGATTCACAGGATCAATAAGAGAGGAAAACATGGAAATAATTGAGGGGTTGTGCACCGAAAATATGTTGCAGTGTGGGATATTTAGATGGCGCGGAGACCTCAGATGGATATTTCTTCTGATTTGCAACTATCGTTAGAGTACATACAATGGTACTCTAGTACGGGAAAACCATATTTACTTACTGGGAAGTCGACTGTAGTCCCTCCGCACATGCATCGAACTGGGGCATACGAGCCAGTGCCTGAGCTCGAGCCCGAGTGATTGCATGCACATTCGGCTGATAGTTCTTATCATGTAGAGTTGCAGGTCAATGACTATTTTTCGGGCTCGTCAGGACACAGATATCATTTCGGGTTTGATATCTTTGGGTCGTATCCATCGCAGTACAACATTCCTCCTAGCCTGTATCCACCACAATACTCCACTCCTTTTGGGTCATATCCACCACAGTACGGTACCCCTCTAGGCTCAAGTTCATCGATGACATTCAGGGCATATGATTTTTCTTCCATGTTTCGCACACCCCTACCTAGGACTGAAGAGGATGTTGATCGTTGCAATCACCCACAAAGTGAACGTCGACCCCTGCAAAAATATACCCCTAGGACCACACCATCAAACCATCAATTTTAAGAGTTTCTTGCAATTTAAATATTACAAAGTTTGTACTTTTTTATTTTGAAAAAATATAAATCAAGAAAAAATAATCTTTGTATTTATTTAATTAGATTAATTGCAACATTAAAACTTAGAACAAACTTTGTAATACAAATTAGATTAATTGCAACATTAAAACACTAAAACTTGTAACAAACTTTGTTGTCGTAACCATTTTTTGAAAAAACGGGAATCGACTTAGGTTTTGAAAACGAAGAATAGGAGTCGCCACCGATCTTTTATTAGGTGTGATCGGATCACCTTTGTTTTAATAAAACATTTTGTTTACTAAAACGGCATTTTTGGTCTGCGAAACTCGAGAAAATGGGTTCGGGAGTCGGTTACGCACGAGGAAGGGTTAGCACCCTCGATACGCCCAAGATTGGTACCTAATTGATTATTTGGTGTCCTTCGTTGAAAATTGGAAAAGTTATAGGTTTTCTAAGGAAAATTATTCAATATTGAATTTGAATCTCAAGATTAACTCGTCTCGAAGGAAATAAAAATATCACATCCAGTACGTTAGGACATGACACCTTTATACCCCGACACTGAGATTATCTTTGATCTTCAAGACACGCAATTAAAGAAGGGTATTTGATTATCGGGTTGGACAGAAAATTGACACCCAGTACGTTAGAGCATCATTTTTTGACTTACCAAACGCACAAACATTGCCTTATTTTTGAAAAATTTTAAAATAAACTAAATCCAAATTGAATCTCAAAATTAACTCGTTTCAAAGGAATAAAAGCACCATACCCAGCACGTTAGGATATAACACCTTTATACTCTGACATCGAGATCATCTTTGAGTTTCAAAACATATGAAAATGGTATTTGGTTATTTAGTTGAACGAAAAATCAACACCCAGCACGTTAGGATGTAATCTCCTGTACTTCTAAACACACAAATATTGCCTTACTTTTCAAATATGCAATCTTAGAATTGGCTCAACGTTTATTTTTAATGTAATAAAATATTTAGAAAATGTTTGAATATGTTAAAGTTTGAAATACAATGCAAGGATGAGATGCGTAAACATAAAAATTTGAATGCCGATAGATTACAGATAAGTTATATATACAAAAAAAAAAAAATCAAAACAAATAATGTACAAATAACTTGTTAATCTATATAAATAATATGCATGGAAATAGAAAGACTAAAGTTCATTATTCATGCATGAAAATAATATATCAAGGTCATTAAAATAAACAAAGTATATATATAATAAAATAGGGAATAAAATAAAAAATATATCTATACGCATAAATAGACAAATATATATATGCATATATAAAATAGTGTGAAATCAATTATATATACATAGTATAAAAATAGTTTGAATATAAATTATAGGTATATGTATATAAAATAAGACATATAGATGTATTCAAATTAAATATCACACAAATTCTTAAAACCTAGAAACATATACAATAATGACCTTCAAAATAAATAAGTTATAAAATAAAACAACTAATAATAGGTATAAATGAAAAAAACAATCAAATTAAAATAATATAAAATTGGTAAAAGAATTCAAAATAATATATTAAAACCATCAAAATAATGAATAATTAAAATAACTCCATTGAAATAATAAAACCAAAAGGGATAATTAATTAATAAAAACACTGAAACAGAAAGGAGGACCAAAAAATGATGCGTGCAAACCAAGGAGGATTTAAGACGAAATTTACCCAAGTCCTTGAATGCGGCGTTCAAAAGGGACTAAATTAAAACCATGTAAAAATTACAGGACAGAAATTAAAAGGAAGAAAAGAACCAAAAGGAGCCCAATCGAATAACCGCGCAAAGGAAAGGGACCAAGCGCGTAAATACCCCTTTTAGAATGCGCAGGTCACCCTTCTTGAACTAAACAACACCATTTTCTTCAAAGCTTAAAACCCCATTTTTAATTTGTTTCATTTCATTTTCAATCCAGAGAAAAAAAAACCAGAAACGTTTAAGCTCTTCCCCTCTCGCCCGACGATTGGGCTTCACTTCCATCGCCCGTCGCGTCACCACCAGACGATGGTTGACGATGCGCGAAATATGGGCGTTATCGCCATGTTCAGGGTCTCCGTGTTGAAGACCATCCCCTTTTCGTTCCAAAAAGAACGGAAGGAAAGAAAAGAAAACCCTCCATTGCCTTTCGATTTGGCTTCGACGGCGGAAGGGAGGCCCCGATGGCCAGATCCCGGGGTTCAGGTAATTTCCTCTTCTCTTTTACTATTATTATCTCGTTGTAAAAAAAATTAAAAAAATAAAAAAACAAAAAGAAACCAAAAATAAAAATCACCTTAAAGAAATCTGTTCTTTTTTATTTCTTTGGTGTTCGTTTCCTTTTTTGAATGCCCCCAAAAAAAATCCCCATACAAATGTTCTGCTTCGGTTTTTTATAATCGACCTTACAAATGCTTTTTTGTTTTTTTTCTTTTCTTTTTCTTGGTTTTTCTTGCGTGCTGTTGTTCTCTGCTATTTTTGTCATTTTGCTCTTGTTCTTTGGTCGTTTGCACGTGTTTCCTGTAGGTGATGGGCAATGGTAGATTAAAAGCGTGCGAAAGGGCCGTGATGGGAGACAATGGTGGCAGATGCTGAGGCGCACATGGGGCTGCGGTTGTCAAGGGGCATGAGCGCGAGGAACAGGGGTGCCTGGGGAGAGGTGTTGGTGGAGAGGCGCGGCGCAACAGGCAAGGAGCCCTAGGGTTTCGAAAATTCTTAGGGTTTTTTGGGCCATTGGCGGGTTGATTGTTGCAAATTGGGTCATTCGGGTTTGGGCTGGCTTGGGTTAGGGTCTGTATAGGTAAATGGGTTTAGATTTGGGTTTGTAATTGAACATTTGGACTGCTATATTTTATTGGGTTTATTTTGTTTTGTTTTTGGCTTTTTATACTGGTATTGGTTTTTTAATGGGCCCCGGGCCAAAATTGGTTATTACATTTGTAATATAAATTTTGTTATATAAATTAAATACATTACAACATTAAAAATTGGAACAAACTTTGTAATATAAATTAGGTACATTGGATTACATAAGCTCAATTCCTACCTGATGGTGATGATTGTCCAACATGGTAGTTTCGATGCGGGCATTTACTCTGATTATGACCAGTTAATCTGCATAATCCACAATGCTTACGATCAGATTTCTCCTAATATCCATTTCATTGCGGATTTTAGATGATTGTGGACGACTTTTCGGATTCCTACGTAACCCTTTGTCTAGGACAAACTCAAAAGTCGTCGGAGGCACCTCCTACATAGACAGGTCAGGTAGGACGGGGAACTCATTCTCCTAGATCCGCAACGTGCGCTTGAGTGTGTATACATCATCGACAAATTTTTCAACATTGAGCGAGACTTTAGCACACGCTGCCACGGCATGCGCACATGGATAATGAAGAGTTTGGAACCTCCTGCAATCGCACCATTTGTTTCAGAGATCAACTCTATAGGACCCAAGTGGTATACTAGGTCGACGATCGATGGTCTTTGTAACTCGAAACATTTTAAGACGTCGTGAATATACTTTTACATTCATCAACCTCGTCATCCGATGATTTACAATTATTGCATCCCTGGCATATTCAACAAACACGTGTCCCGCCTCCATCTGGTTGACTTGTTGCTGACTCATTCTTGGCATCAAGGTGGCCAACCTGTAGAATGTAGTAGAGAAGACAGATGAAACCGGAAGATGTCGTGTTTTCAACAACACAGCGTTGATCCCCTCCACCAAGTTTGTGGTCATTTGACCAAAACGAAAGTCCTCGTCAAAACTTTGAGCCCATTGTCACGGCTCCATGGTACCCAACCACTGTCAGAAAGATGTGTTCGTTTGACCCTTCATGTCACTCTCAAGTCGAGTCATTCTTTGGCGGAAAATGTGTAGCTCTAGCTCGTGCTCTATATATGTATTAAGAAAAGATAAGTTACAGTATTGCCTAAAACATTAAAACTTATATTGAAAAGATAAGGTTATCTTTTACACATTCTCACAACTTGTCTCCGCCAGTTTGCATTCTTATAATCTCGATGGAAGTTAGTCATGATGTGCCAGATGTAGTAAACGGATCTCCATGGCACACCGGAACGCCTAATGGTGGCAATTAATCCTTTCCTTCTATCAGATATGATGCAAATATTATTGTTGCTAATAACATACCTTCGCAGGTTGGTAAGGAAGAATTCTCACGATTCCATATTCTCCTTATCTACGATGGAAAATGCTATCAGGAGCACGTTCTTGTTGCCATCTTGAGCAACCGCAAGAAGTAGGATCTGTGTATATTTTTCATATAGCCAGGTCCCATTTACTTGCACAAACGGCTTGCAATGGGGAAATGCGCGCACACATAGATCAAATGTCGAGAACATTCGATGGAAAATTCTTTTTTTCGGTTGTAGTTGGTCATCCGAACCGTAATAAGATCATGTCTGTAACTCAATGATTGTCCCCGATTTAGCTATCCACACCTTTCGGTATGATACTCGATATTGGAATCATGCCTGCATTTCAGCAATCAACACCAAAACTTTAATAGTCAGCATGTCCTTCACCATTGGCATGATATACGTACAGATAGTATTGGAATCAAGTTTTCGATGATCTTCTGTCATACGTGTTAATGTGCATGTGTGAGGCCCAACAAATTTTTGTATCTCCCTCATCTGTGAATTTTGAATAAATGCAGCTCGTACCCGCTAATTGTAGCCTTCCAACACTCGTCAATATATAATGTCAGTTTAGACACTGCGACTTTGTAGTCCACTGATATATTCATGCTATACCGCTTAATAACAAAACGCACTATTCCTTACTTTCGAATCTCTAGCCTACGAACAACTCCTCATGATCGAAATTTACGGCCAGCCGGTGAGCAGATAGTATTTTAGGTTACTCCAAGAACTTGGCTAGTATGTCGCGTCGAGGTCTTTGAGCAACATGTGTGGCCTAGGATTATTGTGTATCACAATACGTCGAATCTGGTTCCGGACTAAAGACGCGTTAATGTTTCCACGTCATTCACTTCTTCGTCGTCAATATCATTGGAGACCTCGTCCACATCAGGATCATTATCACTATCGACCTCTTGATCACAAGGATCACTACTATTGTATCCATCATCACCAACCACATCAATATTGGGTGCAACATTAAGATCGATATCGATCTTGCGTATAGTCGATTCACTATCAAGTACAATACTGGAGCCACCATGCACGGTTCTTGAGCTCCATGTTCTTCACCATATACAGTGAGATCTTCATTTTGCTCCACACCGGCTAACTTAGCAAATAAGTGAATCGGTGTATTTTGGTCACTCCTTTTGGTCACTCCGATTCCCACAATAAAAAGCGATCATTGTCTCCGTGTCTTCATCGTCTACAAGTTCCATTTCGATGAATTTGATGGGATTTGTCGAAACTGAAAACTTGTAGAAAAGTTTTGAGATCCTTCTCCCACAACGTCTAACAATCTTTGCACTAATCCTTTCATTCATATCATCGAACAAGACGTTTCTATTAAATCTCATTCCTATTTATTGTCGATATTCAAATATACATCCAACAGTTGTTGTAAAGATGATTCCATCAAAATAAACCCATACGAAAAACTGATTCCATTTTCAATACTCAATATGTTAAAAAATTAACAAAAATTCACAAAATAATTCGAACAGCATAAAAATACTTACATAAAAAATTTAATGAATGAAAATGGTCCATTTCTAACAATATCTATGACAAAAATATTTTCAGTAGTTATCTATTTTTTGTTGTTGTTATCACTAACTAATAATTACTTTATAATAGTTACTAACATAAAAACTTTCAAATATATTAAAAATTTTTTACAACATAACATTCTCAATAATCTAAACACAAAACTTACTAACAAATCACAATAAACAAAATAATTTTAAAACAAAACATAAAAATAATACTAAACAAACTATATAATACTAACAAAATAATTTTTTCTTATCATAATATATTATATTTGAAAATGACAATAAAAAAAATACATTTTCTTTCTTCTCTTCTCCCTCTCTTGTTCTGCTAATTTTTTTTTTCAAACTGATACGAGCCAGATGAGGGAGTGGGGCGGGGGAAAATATACTGGGTGTGCCGTTTATCAGATAGGCACCACACCCACTTCGTATTTTTGTACTCGTATATACCAGAAAAGTAAAAATGGTGCTGCCTATCCCTATCCCTCCACTACTGAATAATATATATATTAATTGTAGTGTTAGAATGAGGGTGGTGCCGCCTATGCACCACCCTCCACCCATCTAAATGTACCATTTTGGTACATAATTGTTTCAACATACCATTTTGGTTTTTTTTTTTTATTTTTTTGGGTAAAAACCCCAAAATTATTTTTTTCCCCAAAAATGCTTCTTAGAAACAATACTAAACACACTCTAAATTGTTCTTATCGATGGTGAAGCCAGAGGGCAGATAGGGGCCTCATCCCTCTAAAATAAAAAAAATTCATTTAGGTCTTTTTATGATTTATAAAATTTTAAATTAGTAATAGTAAATTTACACTTTGGCCCCTAAAATGATAAAAACAATTGACTTAATCCTTTAAAAATTATAAAATATAGGTTATTAAAATAGTGAAATTGTATTTTTACTATCATAAAAATATACAATTTAATTTTGCCTCAAAAAAATTTCTGGCTTCGCCCTTAGTTCTCATAGAATTCATTTATTTATTGATTACAGCATAGAAGTTAAGGCTAGACCTGATCAATCGGGCTATCTACTCAAGCTTGAAGGTCCACACGAAAAGTGGGAGGGTTTAGGTAAAAATATAGGCCATAAATGAATTTAGACAAAAAAATAAGACTCATTTTTCTAAATGGGTTGAGCCTTGGGTGGGTTTTTTTGCCCAGGCCCGACCCAACCCAAATAAGTTGTTTTGCTGCTGTTTCGTTGCTATTTTGTTGTTTCTTTGTTGTTTTGCTACCATTTTGTTATTATATTACTATTATTTTGTTGTACAGTTTGGATATTGTACAACTTTTATTTTATTGTCAATTTTTCTACTATTTTAAAGGAATTTGCTTGCTAAGTTGCAATTATCTTAGTTTTGTTTAAGTATAAAGACTTTTTTTTAGTATAATTTCAATTTTTTAGGAAACATTTATTTTAATTTTTTAGTGTATTTGATAGATTATATTTTTTAAATTTGTTTTTGCATAAAAATAATCTAAAAAAAATTAATATGAACGGATTGAGTTTAGTATTTTAAATTTGGACCGGGCTTGAGTAGAATTTTAAGCCTATTTTTTCGAGTTGGACCTAAAAAACAGGCTTAAAATGTTGCATTCACCCGACCGAAATCCAATTCGGTCCATGTAGACTTATAGTATTTTATATTACGCATTTCTCTAATAAATTACTTCATTACTCATTTCTCAAATAAATAAATTAAAATAGGAGAGGAGAGATAAGTAAAAAAAAAAAAAAAGGGAGAAAAAAATACATTTTTTTAAGTAAAATATGTTATGGTTTAAAGACAAATTTGACAAAAATGATAATAAAAAAAATGGTAACTTTGCTGTAAAAATAATATTCATAGTAGAATATAAGAAAAAAAATGTAATATAATAGACTAGTGCTATGTTTAGTAGAAATATTATTTTCTTTCACGTATTTTAGTACATGAGTTCGTAGTAAGCCAATTATAAATTGTTAATTTTAGCTACTCGTGTGATTTGTTGGTGGCAAAGAGGAGATTTTTTGTTTTTTTGCTTATTTTGAAAATATATTAATTTTACAAGAGTTTTATTTATCTTTTTAATTTCAAGTTTGAATCTGTACTAATTATTTTAATACATAGACATTAAATAAGCTTTTTCCTCACATTATTACACATGTAGCCAAATATGTCATAAATGTTATTTTTTTGAACTTATGATAAAACATATACAGTTGAAATGCTATTTGAAGGATATATCAACCAACTAGAGAAATTGATCAATTGAAAATAGTATTAAAACTGTAAAATGTAATACATTACTAATGGAATATAATGTTACTTAAAGGAAGAGGTGATATTGAAATTATCTTTAGATTCGAGAATATTGATATTGTTGGAAAGAGAAAGATTTGTATGAAACAGTGACGCCATGTCATCTGTATCTTTTTCCAATAGTTTTATGCCACATCAGTATTTTCATCCTGAATTTCAGGATTTTTATCCTAAAAAAAATCAAATCCAAATTAAAATCCTGAAATTCAGGATGAAAATACTGATATAGCATAAAACTATTGGAAAGGGATACATATGACATGGTGTCATTGTTTCATACAATCCTTTTCCTTGTTGGAAATATGAAATTACCGATTCAAGATAATGTTTGAAACTCAAATATAAAACTCTTATGCCAGAATCTCACTTTACCTCGAGATTGTTCCATTCTATGAACCCAATGCACTTTGATAGTGTCAAATATATATTCATGAAAATAAAATAAAATTGAATTTTCAAAAGATGTCAACATAAATTTAATAAAATTAAAGAAACCATAGGTGAAAAATAAAATTTTTTAAAGAATATTAATATTTACAATTGTTCAAGTAAATTATTCAAGTTAAATTATAAAATTGAAAGAAACATTAGTATATATTAGATTATGTCACGCAATGAAAAAAATTATGTAACTAATATAGTTATAAAAAATTTACATAAAAATAAATTAGGTTGTGGTTGAAATGATAAAGTTAAAATATCAAAAAATTATGTTTTAAGTTCAAATTTCATCATATGTATATTTTCTAAATTTTATATAAATAAATAATATAAAAAAGACAAAAAAAAACTCATAGTATATTTGTTATTTTATAAAATAATTGGACATTTGGTAATTTCTTAACTGAATTGGAATTTGATTGATGAATGACACCAACTCAATCAACCCCTTAATATAATAATTAGAAATTCTCTCATATGCGTATACGTGTGGAAACCATGCATTTAAAACACAAAAGTGTATTTGAAAATAACATATAATAAATAATAACTCGTATGATTTGAAACAAATAAATAATACATGAAATATAAATAATATTAATATGTATACAATTGATTGAAGTAATAAAAAATGCATATTAAAATGTAAATGTATAAAAAGTATTAAAATAAACCTTTGATTGGGTAGTAAATTGTAGCTTCGAATAATATAATTTATTTAATTATAAAAAAGTATTTTTGTAATTTTTTTAATCAAATTAATGCTGACTCCAAACACCAATTCAATAAATAACTTAAATATTAATATAGGTAGAAATGAAAAGAAAAAAGTTTTAAAAAATAGAGGTAGATATGGAATATAAGGAGGTGTGCAAGGGAGGCATGAAAGCAGTAAATGAACCTTTGGCATTGCAGAGGCAGTGTGGCTCAGAGGCATTTAATGTGAAGATGCAAAGAGCACACACATATATATAATTTATAAAGTTCAACATACAACACAAAATATTTATGAAGTATGACAGTGCAATTATTAGAATATAAAAATGTAAATTTAATTATAAATGGAGGATATTTATTTTTGTTGGGTTGAATGGTGGAAGTTGAAACTTGCAAAGGCCCACCTACAAAGCTTAAAAGATTATACCCAATTTGTGGTAGGCGAAAGGCGGAAACCCTAGCACTCAAGTAACTTTACAAACCCCAACTATCCTTGCAAAGATTGATCATGTAATTTTAATAAACTGAGGAAATTGTTGTGTGTTTCAGCAATAATTTTTAGAAAATGAAAAGTTTTTTGTGGCATATGACTCACCCACCTAACCTTATTATTCCTTGCCTTATTTGCTTTCTGCTCATTTCAACTCTAAACCCAATTCTTGGTTTGGAAAATATCAAAGTCTAATTAATACAAGTTTGTTGGCAAAAGTCAATGGTTTTTAGACAAATAAAGCAATAAGTAAACAAAGTTAAATGGTATTCTACAAGCCAAACCCAACATTTTATTTTATATATGATAAATTAAGAAAGCATGTCGAATTTTTAGGGTTTGCTTAACTTATGTCTATAATCATTATTTACTTGTCCTTTTAATACGTTATTTTATGAATTTCAAGAATATGTTATCTATTCAATTGTATTTCTTTTAAATATTACCTTCGCTAGTGTGATTAGGACTGCTTAACATTTCCCTTTTTTTCTTTTCATGATTTGATCCAAATGTTTTTCCATGTTCATGTTATTGAAAACATTTATCTTTAATCCTCAAATCAAAGTTACTCTTCACCATTATGCATGTAGCATTGAAAATATACCAAAGGCTTGAATTAAAGTATAGATTGAAAAAATCATTAAAACCATTCCCATGTTGTTATTATAACTAAACAAAGATAATAAATTAAGGTTTGGGTAGATGACAATATTTCTAAACTAATATTTGATGTTATTCACCAAGCCATTGTTTGTGATATACATATGTAGCCATGAAATAATGTAATTGAAGATGAATATAGTTATTGACATGCATTCATGCAAATGTTTGTGTGATAAGTGCTTTGACTCTTAATTCAATAGATTTCACTTAAAATTGAAGGTAGGGAGGGATGGGGGAGATGAAAAAATAAATCAAGTTTGGTAGCCGTTATTCGTTGCACCAAACAAGAAAATCTCTACTAAGCGGGGGAAAAGAAAGAGTAAGCTTTAAAGGCCAAATTCTCTTTCTTTCTCTCTCACTAGCATTTACACCTTACCCTCCATTAAATGCAATTGCACCCTCGCAATACGCTCTGCAATAACTCTTTGCTACCACAAATTTCTTCATCTCTTCCCCCTTTTATCTCCCCCTCTTCCTTCCTTCTCCAACTCCATCTCCTACTGCTTTTTGTGTATATCTATATCACTTTCCTGCTTCACCTCACCACCTACTTCTTACACCATTAAACCTCAACTCCAGTCACAACTGCCAACCACTTCCTCTTCTTCCTGGGAGTTTCCTTTGTTAGGTCAAAGTTTCTCTGAAACTAAGTTTTTGGTTACCTTTTTCAATTCTTTTTTTTTTTTTTTTCTATCTTACGGTTTTTTATTCCCAAACGATGCAGGCACAATCCCAAGACAGAAAGGGAAGAAGAAGCTGGTTTTGAGAGATATGTAGACAGACAAGGCATAGTTGGATTCCCTTAGATCGTCGTCGGGACGTAATCTATAAATATTATATATTTTTTCATTTTGAGGGGCTTTTAACCCGATTTTTGTCTTGCAAGGACTGTATCGAATTTGTCATCGTTTAACTTACTTTTTTTTTTTTTTTTTTTATATAGATTCTGTCTCGCTTTGTACATCAGCACATAAGAATCTTCGAGGATAAATATATACTATATATAAATCCCAAGGAGCCAAGAAAACACACACACACACACACACACCAGAGTCAACTTTGTCTCTCACTGCTTGAGAATCTAAAGAGAACGTAGTCTGTCACTTAAATCAAAACACAGTTTTAAGAAGTGTGAAGAAGCTATCTATATGTGAATAAATATCGTTTCTGGACTATGCCGGCCGGTGTAATGGTTCCGGCTAGAAACATGCCGTCAATGATCAGTGGAAACGGGAATATTGGTGGCTTCGGAACTATCTCAGGACTTACCCTTGGTCAGGTTAGAACTATCTGCCATTTTAAATCTAATCTATGCTTTCTAAAGGAATGATCTTGTTTGTTTTACTTTAGTCTTTTTCAGTTTTAATTTTGTGATTAATATTTTCCAGCTTTTTCCTCTTTTTCACACTCATTGACCTTAATAGTTTAATGGGTATTTTCTCAAATTTCCATTTCTTTTTCACACTCTAAACTAAACCACATATCTTTATCTCCTAATCCACTATTTGGAACTTATTTCCAAGTAATTTGGTCTTTTTGAGGATCTTCTTTGACAATTCGAAGCAAAATCCTCCTCGGTATTTGAGAGACGCTTAATATCTTCTTAACTTAGCTCCAGTGCTTCTTATTTATTCATTTTACCAACATAAACAAGCACTTATCTCATAAAAATTTTGTATACTTTTTTACCACAAATCCAGCACTCAAATGGTTTTCCTTTGATTTTTCCATATTTGGGGTTCGTTTTCGCTTAGTCTTTGAGTGGGAAAGTTTTCCATTATGTTTGTTTAGATTGAAAAACCATAAGTTCGGAATCTTAAAGATCTGTAGATATAATATGTTCCAGCAGCCTAATAACAACATGATGGAAGGTCAGCTCCACCCTTTTGAGATGACCCAAAACACTTCTGAAAGTGAAATTGCTCGAATTAGAGATGAAGAATTCGACAGTGCACTCAAATCTGGTAGCGAAAATCATGAAGGTGTGTCTGGGGATGATGATCAAGATCCTCGTCCTAACAAAAAGAAGCGTTACCATCGACATACCCAGCATCAGATTCAAGAAATGGAGGCGTAAGCTAAAAAAAGCCCATGTAATTTAAACATTTTTTTATTCAACAACAACAAAAGCTTAAATTTGTACCTTGCTAATAGGTTTTTCAAAGAGTGCCCGCACCCAGATGACAAGCAAAGGAAGGAACTTGGGCGTGTATTAGGGTTAGAACCATTGCAAGTTAAATTTTGGTTCCAAAACAAGCGCACCCAAATGAAGGTATATAAACACAAGTTTCGTTTGCCCTTTTAGCTTAAGCCTTTTTGGTTTGAGATTTACCATTCTTTAAGGCCCTGAAATAGCTTGATGAATAGTTATAAATTCTGGGTTCCCCCCAATGGAAACTCAAGCTAGCTTAGCCCATGTTGTCTTCACACGTCAATAATTTTGTTCTGCAGACCCAGCATGAACGGCAAGAGAACTCGCAACTTCGAGCCGAGAACGAAAAGCTAAGGGCTGATAACATGAGATATAGGGAAGCTCTTAGCACCGCTTCATGCCCGAATTGTGGTGGTCCAACTGCTGTAGGACAAATGTCCTTTGATGAACATCATCTCAGGCTTGAAAATGCTCGGTTAAGAGAAGAGGTATGAAATTATTACTCTCACTCTATGTGTGTATATATGTAAATATACTTACTAGTATTTGTTTTTGAGCACCATTCCAGATTGATCGTATATCAGCAATAGCTGCAAAGTATGTTGGGAAGCCAGTGGTGAGTTATCCTCTTCTCTCTTCTCCTATGACTCCTCGACCACTTGATTTCGGTTCACAAACTGGCTCCGGAGAGATGTATGGTGCTGGGGAACTTCTTAGGTCGATAAATGCGCCTGCGGAGGCTGATAAGCCAATGATTATTGAGCTTGCCGTTGCAGCTATGGAGGAACTCGTTAGAATGGCTCAAATGGGTGAACCATTGTGGATGACCAGTCTTGATGGCTCAACCACCGTGTTTAATGAAGAGGAGTATATTAGGACTTTTCCTAGAGGAATTGGACCAAAACCCACAGGCTTCAAATGCGAAGCTTCAAAAGAAACTTGTGTTGTAATCATGAACCACATTAGCCTCGTTGAGATTCTCATGGATGTGGTAAGCTTTTTATAATATGAACCCATCAATACCCTAGAATTCTAACATGCCGGAAAGCATTTCTAAGCCCTAATGTCTGGGTTTCTGAATTGAAATTCAGCAACAGTGGTCTACTGTGTTCTCGGCAATAGTTTCAAAGGCTTCCACTTTGGATGTCCTATCAACAGGGATTGCAGGGAACTATAACGGAGCCCTACAAGTGGTAAATATTCAATATTTTACTTTGCCAAATGCCAATTATTTATTCCATTTTCGTGACATTTTTTTAATGATATTTAATTTCACAGATGACAGCTGAATTCCAAGTTCCTTCACCTCTTGTTCCAACCCGAGAGAGTTATTATGTAAGATACTGCAAACATCATGCAGAGGGAACATGGGCTGTGGTTGATGTTTCATTGGATAATATACGCCCTAATCCAGCAATGAGATGCCGACGAAGACCATCTGGATGTTTAATTCAAGAAATGCCCAATGGGTACTCAAAGGTTATAAACAATCATTTTTAATTGATTCTTAATAATAATAATAAAGTGCTGTATTCATCATCATAGCTCTCAATCACTGGCTTTTATGCGAAACAGGTTACATGGATTGAACATGTTGAAGTTGAAGATCGAGGTGTTCACAATCTTTACAAGCCGCTAGTAAGTTCGGGCCATGCTTTCGGAGCCAAACGTTGGATTGCTACTTTGGATCGACAGTGTGAGAGGCTTGCAAGTCTCATGGCTACTAACATTCCTACTGGTGATGCTGGGGGTAAATACAAATCCTACATCTCTTGTCTTTTAATTATACACTGAAATTTCACTTCTCTTAAGTACAAATATTAAATGCTAGTTGTTAAATATTATGATATTTTGGTCAGTCATAACAAACCAAGATGGGAGGAAGAGCATGCTGAAGCTAGCCGAGCGAATGGTGATCAGTTTCTGTGCCGGAGTGGGTGCCTCGACAGCTCACACATGGACGACATTATCGGGAACTGATGATGTAAGGGTAATGACCAGAAAGAGTGTGGATGATCCAGGCAGACCTCCTGGGATTGTGCTAAGTGCTGCAACTTCCTTCTGGCTTCCAGTTTCACCCAAGAGGGTATTCGATTTCCTCAGAGATGAGAATTCTCGAAATGAGGTATTCCAATGCAGCTTCATATTCCATGATTGATATTGGAAGACACAAATTTAACTCAATTTGTTTGTGTTTCTTGTTTGGCTTGCATAGTTTTTATCTGACTTGTCTTATTTTAGGCATTCGAATATGGAAACCTTGTATTATAGTTAACATCATATTTGTTTTTTGTCTATTAATTTGGTATTCGAATTTAAAAACATTAAATAAAATTACATGTTGGTTTCTTGTGGACACAGTGGGATATTCTTTCTAATGGTGGAGTTGTCCAAGAAATGGCTCACATTGCTAATGGCAGGGATACAGGCAATTGTGTTTCACTACTTCGGGTCAATGTAGGTCCATTTCTTTGATTAATTTGTCCAAATTCACTTTGAAAATTATATGAATCTTGAAAACATATCAAATGATTACATGCAGAGTGCAAATTCAAGCCAAACCAACATGCTGATATTACAAGAGAGTTGCACTGATCCAACAGCTTCATTTGTAATCTATGCTCCTGTCGACATTGTTGCAATGAATGTGGTTCTAAACGGTGGCGATCCTGACTATGTCGCCCTTCTTCCATCGGGTTTCGCTATTCTTCCGGATGGGAGTAGTGGGAGCACTGGAAGCGGCATGGCTGATGCGGGTGGCAGCTCTGGTGGATCACTTCTAACCGTTGCGTTTCAGATTTTGGTGGACTCAGTTCCTACTGCAAAACTATCTCTTGGATCGGTTGCAACAGTTAACAATTTGGTTGCATGTACGGTTGAAAAGATAAAAGCTTCTCTATCATGCGAGAATGCATGAACTGGCACAGCCTTCATGGTTTAGGTACCAAGGTATGTTAGCATAGTCCTTTACCTTGCAATTTTCTATACATGCATATGTAAATAGATTTGGATATATGAAAGTACATAATTTTGACTAGTGCATGTTTTGTTGGATGCAGAAAAGGGAAGGTAATTAAATTAAGAAGAATGGTGATTGAGGAATTTTGGAATTTTAGAAAATCAGGGAGAAGTCAAGAGCGCACCTTGCATGATCATGTGTTTAAGAGTTAGAGGTTCGGGATTTGACTTTCCCAAGATAAAAGAAATATATATTACGAGCAAACAATGACCTTTATTTATTTGAAGTAAAGGGATTTTAGTTCCCTTTTTTTCCTTTGGAATTATTAATTGGCACCTTTTAATTTCCTTTTCCTTTTTAGATTATGATTTAGTTAACTGCCTTGAATATCAAAAAGAAAATGTTTAATGCATTTTCACAAAGCAATTCTTCAAAAGTTTGATTTGTTTTTGTCAATGTTATATATGAGTACTGGAAAATTTTTTATTTGATTTTTATGCTATAAATAAACAATGACGAAGGAAGATGGTTCATTTTAAACAAGTTAAAGTGATCCCTGCATACAACACAGCAGAAATTACATTAGGAGTAAAGACTTGCTTCTTTACGTATTACAACAATGCATGCAACAACCTTATACTTTTATTCACTTTTGCTCAATTTTAACTTCATACATCCATTAACACTCAATTAGAATGTTACTACATTAGACTTAGGTGGACATTAACTATATTGAATTTCTAATTGCATTTTAATTCAAAAGGGAAAAAAAAAAAAAAAGAGAAATAGAAGAGAATCTCTTGAACTAAAATATAGAGTCTTGAATAAATAAATAAATAAAAAGACAATTTAATTGCTGTGGGAACATTAACACCCATCTTTGATACGTTAGGATCATAATAATTGCAATATTAATGCTTCCAACACATAAATGCAAAGATTGCTTAAGATTTACAATCCTCTGCCTCCAAAACATAAAATAAAATGATGAAACTTGATTTTATGTTGTTTTCGCCATTAAGACAACTCTCTAAATATTAATTACATGTTTTGCTGACATTTCCAAAGACAAATACATTTATATAACTCTCCTTGTTTTGTCCTCTGTAATGCCAGAAACATCATTATTTTCGAATGTACTTTTTTTTATATTTAATCATTGGTCCTTTTAAACTTAAATATACATCCTTCAATTGTCAATTAAATTCTAATTTTATTAGCTTTTTATGACAAAGTGTATTTTATGATTAGCTAATGCTACTATAAATAAAGCAGTTGATAATTATTTATAGTTTTAAATGTGTTGAATGAAGGTACTATATTTTTGGAACGGATAATATTTTCGTATTGCCATAATTAGCATATTTTCGCACTGCCATAAATTTTTTAGGCCATAGTGATGTCATCATTTTAAATATTTAAAAATTAAATTTCAATTTTTCCCCGGAAAAAATGAGAAACTCAGTTAAATTAGCTAATAATGATATTTGTTGATTCAAAGTACAACAAGGGGCAAGATAAAGAGAAGGTTGTAGTGGTATGAAGAAGATTAATTCACCCAAATAAGCGAAGAGTTGAAAAAAGGCAAGAATGATAGAGAGAAGACTGTGAGAGCTAAGGAAGCTAGGTTGGAGAGGGTAATTACTTAAGGGGCCAAAGTATCCCTTTCTCATTAGTTGGGAGAGTAAAGAGCGGTCCTTTTTGTCTCCTAGTGTGACGTAGTAAGTTGTTATAAAGGAGGTTGCTATCATAGAATACATAAGGGATGTGTATAGTTGGGCCATCCTATTATTCCTTCATGTAGTACGAGGTTGTTATGTTTAGGTGGGTTCTAGAAGTTCCTGAAAGGAGTGTTCACACTGAAAAGCATGCGCCAATATGGAGGGCGATGCCTCTTTTGTCAACGGGTGGCCTACTATGGGTAGTCGATTCGAAAAGTCAGTCAATTGAAGACAACTTATCAGATGGTGAATAAAGATTTGCTCTCAAGTGTCCAGCTAGCACTTTCTTAGAGTGCCATATGTCTAACTCGTGTTATGTTATAACAATATACATATAGGACAATGAAGTTCAATAGATCTATTCCAAAGAAAAATAAATGATGGCAACCATAGTTTGATTCAACTTCAGTGAAAGCAATATATGGGTAGTTATGTTCATGGGTCATACTAAATCAATTTTGTACTCGATCATTATATGTTTGGTCCGACTTAAAATATAAACTTCAAATTTTACCTAAATTTATTCATATATAAATAGGTAGCCCAATTTCTAATTATACACATAAATTTATTCATATATAAATAGGTAGCCCAATTTCCAATTATACACATTCATATTTCATAATTTTTTAATAAAAATTTAACTTATACTATAATATAATTTAATATTTAATAATTCAATATGTTTTTTTATGAAATTTCATAGTGAACCTATTTTTAATGCTTATGTTATATTATTATATATTATCATATATTTAATTTTTATGTGATATAAATTACATAAAATATAAAAAAAATATGATTATATTTAAAAACATGTCGAGTCGAATTGTGTCGAGCTTGGACCTTTAATGTTAAAAGTTAAGTTAAGCTTATATTTTAAACATGCTTAATTTTCTTACACAAATCTATTTTTCAATCCGGATATTTCTATCCCATTTAACAACATTACAAGCAATAGGTCAATTATTACAATCAAATGGAAGTTAGTTAGGCCATTGGAACAAAAAACTCGATTGTTGCTAGTACGTCTGTTAGATTTGTAAAATAAACCTAAAATAAAACTGAATAAAATAGGATCTATCATGTCAAATCATCAAGAATAAATCAAGAACAAAACTAGATGCGGAAGCGTACCTGAATCCATGAATTCTTTTGGAGTTTTATCGGATTTTGGGGATTTGATCTTCCAAATTAGCACACAAGAAATTCAGCTTTCTCTTTTCTAATGATGGGATATTAGAAGAGGTATCTTGTGTATAATTTTGGGACCATAACCCTAATATTTATAACCTTGGCATATTAGTTCTAATCAAATTCTAATTAGCCCATCATTAATTAGAATTTGATTAGAAGAGTATCTACACATATTTAACCCATACTTTATTTAATAATTAAAGCCCAATAAAATTTTAACCAAATTAGATCACTTTTAATTTGGGCTAACCTATCATGATAGTAAATAATAACATGTAATTACCCTTATTGTAACATCTTAAAAATTTGAGTATCAATATGTTGCTTGTCTTTGGTGTTAGCTCGAATATGATTTTTTTTTATGTGCTAAATATAGTCTTGAAAAGGCTCGGATTTACTTGGAATTAGAATCAATTTTAGTAAAAGAGTACTTTAGTGAAAAGGAATCAGGTAACCTTGGAATTTAAGTTATTTAAGTGATAAAAGTTAGCATAAGATGAGCAAGTGGTAAAGGAGATATGACGCCATGTATGTTTGCTTGAGAGAAGAGGTTCGAATCCCTTGGTATGCATTTTTGTGACTAAAATTTTTGTTTTCTTTTCACTCATCTAGCATGTGTCGGTCAAGCTATATTTTTGGAAGGTTGGACTTTTGGTTTTATGATAAGGTGGCTAATGGATTAAGACAAAAATTGACATAGGAAAAGGAATCAATAGGATAAGGTAGGTAGGGGAACAAGTGGCTTAAATTGAGGAATGTTTTATGGGAAAGTAGAAAGAAATTATGGTATGGAGGAAAATATGGGAAAGTGGAAAGAAAGAAACAAAAAAGAAAAGGAGTAAAAAGGGGAATATGTTGGCATTTTCATGGGTGATGTTTTAGAAAGTGTTTTTGGTCAACACTTATCCATTTTTGGAGAAGCAACACATGGCTTGGGAAGGAGTATTTGGGTAGCCAAATTCTTCATTTGTCATTTGGGAAAACTTTGGTGCTTGTTAGGCCAAATTCCTTTTAGCATTACTTTGTGTCATTTTTTTTTCTTGCTCCAAACTTCTCTTCTCTAATCCATACCCCCATAACCGAATATTCTTTCTCATTTTTCCTCCATAGCCGAACCCTTCATCTCGTCTTTATCATTTCTTCCCATTCGTGTTGACACTCACTCCTTTGATCAATCGAGTTATAGTGGAAGGCCGGATTTTAGAATCTAGTAGGGAAGGATCGCGATTGTGGTAAGTGACTCTTGTGAGTGAGTACTTTTGGGCTTTTGGAACCTTTAAGATATCGATGCTAACTTTTGATCGAATTTATTTTTAGGGGGCAACGAAGAGTGGTTCTTTAGGGAATAATCAAGGTGTGTAATCCCTTACTTTCCGAATACATGTTTGAAATGGGATGTGTAATCTCATGCCTCTCTAAATGTTTGCATGAAATGTTCTGTGAATCGGTCACAAGATTGAAAAGCCGAAGACCAGCATCTATGGCCACTCGGGCGTACGTATGTTCGAAGTGGTAATCATATTTTGTAACAAAACAGTTTTGGTTAACAGCAGTGACGTGATTTTGAAAAATCACCAAAAATAGTAGGAATTGAATTAGAAAGTGAAGGATATATGGATTGAAAGATAATCAAGTCTATTTTCTTATAAAAGAAACGGAGCAAGCAAAGGATCAGTATATTTTGAGATTTTTAGATTTTTGTAAGACTGGTTCAGAGTGATTTCGAGATCCCCTGTTCTGACTTTGAAAAATCACTATAAATTGTAGGAAAATAATTACAGGACATGGTTTATATTATTAGAATCCTTAGTGAGTCTATTTTTATTTGGATCAAACGAAATCAGTATTTGGGTTCTGTACAATAAGATATCTGAGATTTTGTGAAGAGAGGTCAGAACTGTCAAACAGTGAAACAAGGGATACTTTGAAGAATAAACTGTACTAATTGGCTAAGCCAAAAATTCTGGAAAATTACAGTAAGAAGTTATATGAGTCTAGTTTCAGAGAAAATTTACGGACCAAAATTTGAGTCTCCCAACTCGAGTTATAGTCATTTTAGTCAGTCGACTGACGCAGATGGACAGTTTTGATTTTTATGCTCCAAATTAGTCATTAAGCCTAGGTTGCAAAAATTTCCATCATACCCTTGGAGGGTAAATTACCAAATTACCCTTAGTGGGTACGATTACCGAATTATGAAAACGCCCTTATGGGCCAAATTACAAAAATGCCCCTAATGAGCTGAATTACGAAATGTCTTTATGGACCGAATTAGGAAAATACCCTTAATGGGTCAATTTGATAAATTGCTATATGGGCCCAACTTGATAAATCGATATATATGGGCCAAAATTGCTAGATCGATATATATATATGGGCCAAAATTACTAGATCGATATATATATATGGGCCAAAATTTGCTAGATCGTTAAATGGGCTAAATTGCTATTTTGACTAACGGGCCAAATTGATAATTTGTAATATGGGCTTTTTGTTGAAATTTACCTTATGAATATATTGTTATGCATTATATATATACATTTGCATGGGTTGGGATAATTGTGAAGAGAAGAAAGGCACATTGCCAAAATCTAGTTCGGTGGCTTTGCCACAAATATTTTTAATGGCTTAATGCCTCAGGTTCGGTGACTTTGTCACAATCTAGTTCGGTGGCTTTGCCACAAATATTATATTTGGCTTAATGCCCGCTATCGGTGTGTTGGCGGGGTGGGTTGACTTGATCCCCACGTGTGTGTTGGTTGGTACGGGTGGTGTGTAGCGGATGGAAATTAGGTTTGGTTGGGAATTGCATATCACATGCATTTTTATATTTTATTTATATAATGCACATTTGTAAATGGGCCCAAGCCCAACTAATTGTTTAAATGGTTTTGGCCAAGTGAACACGGTAAGTGGGTT
Source organism: Gossypium bickii (assembly GCA_025503065.1). Classification (NCBI taxonomy): domain Eukaryota; kingdom Viridiplantae; phylum Streptophyta; class Magnoliopsida; order Malvales; family Malvaceae; genus Gossypium; species Gossypium bickii. Next base: position 98,737,190 of record CP106716.1, read on the forward strand.
ACACACTGAGTTCTAAGTAACTCACCCTTTATTCTTACCCTTCTCAGGTAATGACAATTGATGGAGATTTGGGCCGAGGATGACTTCGTGTGGAGGCCATACTACGAATGATGAGTTATAAAAACTTTGGACTTCTTTTAAGTATTTTTATTTAAGTACTATTTTAAATTGCCGTGTAATAAGGCCTCTAGTATTATTTTTATGGATTTTTATTTGTGGATGGTTTTTAATATGTTTTAATTACTTAAATGGGATTGTTAAATTTTTATAAATGTTTTCTTAAACTTGCGTATAAAAAGGGGGTTTTTCTTAAATACCACCCACTCGTAAAATTTTGTGAAAACTCTTTTATAAATTCATTTCAACCAATTATTTAGATTTTCAACCAATTATCTCTCTCTAAATCAAATTGTAAACTCTTATGTTTTAAAATCATGGTTTTTTTCAAATAAATCTCGATTTTTGATAAACTCCGTCTTCAAAATCGTTTTGAAAAATTATTTTCATTAAAAGCATTGACGACTGGACGTAAATTCGAATCGCGTGGCATGCCAAGTCTGGTCTTAACGCATAGGCCGGGTTTGGGGTGTTACATTTTGTGGTATCAGAGCTAGTTTCAAAACTCGGCTGTGGTTTGGGTTCAACAACAAATTTTGTTTGAAAATTGTTTAAATTAGTATGGCACCACGAGCATCCGGCACCAAGTCAAGTAAGTATTTGTATATTAAATATTTATTATTGTGATATGACCATAGGAACACTCTAGAACTTCTAGTTTTAGATGTTGAAACGGTATAGATTGAGACTATAGGAAGTGATTGCGAAAACAACTTTACCTCTTATATCTCATAAAATATCGTTAATAAATCATTGAAATAGTATATCTTGATTCATAAAACTTGTGATCAGATTAAACCGAAATACCCAATATGAGTACTAGAGGACGTGGACGTGGACGTGGACGTGGTAGACGTGGCCGTGGTAGAGGCCGAGGTGCTAGGGTAGCGTCTGAAGCATCGGGTCTTATGCCGGAAATGGATGCACCTATGTCACCTGGGAGTGAGACTAGATCTCATGATCATACGAGAGAGGATAATGCTTTGACTCGAGCAATGTTGCGATTCTTAGAAAGGGTTACTGGGGTTAGAACTGGTCCAACCAATCGTGGATCAATCTCGGAACGACTTAAATCAAGTGGTGCCGAGGTTTTTAGAGGTGTCTCGGGTGTAGCTCCGAATGTTGCAGAATATTGGCTCGAGGCTGTAGAGCGGATTATGGATGATATGGAGTGCACTGTCGAGCAAAAACTGAGAGGGGCTGTGTCTTTGCTAAGAGACGAGGCGTATCAATGGTGGCTTACGGTTCGAGAAGGCACCGAGGCTGCATTGATTACTTGGGATTTCTTCAAAGCTGCTTTCCAAGGAAAGTACGTCGGGACAAGTTATGTAGATGCTCGGAGGAAGGAATTCCTAAATTTGGTTCAAGGAAATAAGGCGGTGGCGACTACGAGGCGGAATTTCTTCGCTTAAGCCGTTATGCTCGCACAATAGTGTTCATCGATCATGAGCGTATGGTACGCTTTGAAGATGGGGTGAATGATGAGTTCATGGTACATCGATAGCCCCACAACAAGTGCAATTTTTGCCTCGCTTGTGGAGAAAGCCAAGATAGCCGAAGAGGCTAAGAATTGTAACGCCGTAAGCAGGGAAAGAGTTAGAGGCAAGAGGATATTAGGTACACGGGCTCTGCGAAAAGGTTCCGTAAGAGGCTCGAAATGATGAGTCACTCAAGCTAGAGCACTGTAACTACCAATCATCAGTTTTGTCGTGGCCGATCGTGGGAAGCGATTACCCGGGAATCTTGCCGGAGGAAAAGCGGTGCTCGCTATAAATGTGGTTCCAAAGACCATCAAGATAAGAATTGCCCTCGACGGATCGACACGACTCCGTGAGCTCGTAACCACGATGCTCGGCCGGCTAGAGGCACTCTGCGCGCCACCACCGAGAGGTCGTGGACCAGGTCGTGGCGGTAATGGTGTTGGACGTGGTCAAGGTGCACCTGGTCGAGGAAATGGCTTTAGAGGTAACGCGGAGGCAAGACAGCCGGGGTTGGTCTATGTGGTTAGGCGTCGGGAAGATGGCGATGCACGATGTGATAAGCGCACGTTTTCATCTTTAATGTACCAAGTATCGCTTTGATAGATATCGGGTCACGACTCGTATGTTGCTAGTGCCATATCCGGAAACACGAATATTAGATCCGAGGTTACTGAGAGAGAGAGATGATTGGTATTTTAGTCCTTTAGGGATGATCGGTAATTGTGAATAAACTGCATTTAGAGAGGCGTGCCCTTAGAAATCCAAAGAAAAATATTTCTGGCGGATTTGATGGAATTGCCTTTTGGCGAGTTCGATCTTATTTTGGGAATGGATTGGTTGGTGAAGCATCGGGCGCAAGTAGATTGTGCTGAAAAGCGGATGTTGATAAGGACTGTGGATGATGAGGAGGTAGTTATGATTGGTGAGCGAAGGAACTTTTTGGCAAATGTGGTATCTACTTTGAAGGCAGAAAAGATGGTGCGGAAAGGGTATGGAGCATTCCTAGCCTTCATTAGTGCTTTGGATGCCAAGGAATTATCGGTGGAAGGTGTGAGAACGGTGAAGGAATTTTCAGATGTCTTTCAGAAGAACTTCCGGTCTACCTCGGATCGAGAAGTAGAGTTTGGTATTGAGCTTTTGCGGAACAGCTCGGTGTCCATTGCTCCTTATAGAATGGCGTAGAAGGAGTTAGCGGAGCTTAAAGCTCAAATTCAAGAATTGTTAGATCGGGGATCATTCGACCTAGTGTGTCTCCGTGGGGAGCACCGGTTTTGTTCGTCAAGAAGAAGGATGGGTCGATGCGTATGTGCATTGATTATAGGCAGTTAAATAAATTGACGATCAAGAATAGGTACCCATTACCGAGAATCGATGACTGTTTGATCAATTGAGAGAGCTTCAGTTTTCTCCAAGATTGATTTGAGATCGGGTTATCATCAACTAAAGGTTAAAGAGGCGGATATTCATAAGGCGGCATTCGAACTCGTTATGGACATTATGAGTTTTTGGTTATGCCATTTGGTTTGACCAATGCACCAGCTGCATTTATGGACATGATGAACCGAGTCTTTCAACCCTATCTAGACCAGTTCGTAGTGGTGTTCATAGATGATATCTTGGTATATTCGAGGAATGAAGAAGAGCATGACTCACATTTGCGCATTGTGTTGAAAATTTTGCGGGATAAGCAACTTTATGCCAAATTCAGTAAATGCGAATTTTGGTTGAAGGAAGTGACTTTCTTGGGGCATGTGGTGTCAGCTGAAGGAATAAGAGTTGATCCTCGAAAGGTAGAGGCTGTGTTGGAATGGAAACCACCGAGGTCAGTGGCTGAAATTCGGAGTTTCCTAGGGTTGGCTGGTTATTACCGGCGTTTTGTTGAGGGGTTTTCATTGATTGCTGCACCCCTAACTAAGTTGTTGCGAAAAGGAGTACCGTATGTGTGGACCGATAAACAACAAGAAAGTTTTGAGAAACTGAAGAAGATTTTTGTGAGCGCGATCTTGATTCAACCCGAATTTGGAAAAGAGTTTACCGTTTACTGTGATGCGTCACATACGGGTTTAGGATGTGTGTTGATGCAAAGTGGGAAAGTGGTGGCATATGCTTCTCGTCAGTTAAGGCCGCATGAAGTCAACTATCCTACTCATGACTTGGAGTTGGCTGCAGTGGTGTTTGCTTTAAAGATTTGGAGGCACTATCTCTATGGTGAGAAGTCGATCATTTATACGGATCATAAGAGTCTTAAGTACCTCCTTACCCAAAAGGTGTTAAACCTGAGACAACGAAGATGGGTGGAGTTGTTAAAAGATTATGACTTCTCAATCGAGTACCATCCTAGAAAGGCTAACGTGGTGGCAGACGCATTGAGTCGTAAGGTAGTATCGGAGTTGAGAGCAATGTTTACTCATATCAGTTTGTTTGAGGATGGCAGTCTACTAGCGGAACTTCAGGTGAAGCCTCTGTGGTTGGAGCAAATCAAGGAAAAGCAGTTATCAGATGAAAAGTTGGGTCCTTTAATGCAACAAGTTGAAAGTGGTACAATAGGGGATTTTGGATTGAACAAGGATGGCGTGCTATGTTTTTGTGGAAGAGTTTGTATGCCCATGGATTCGGATTTGAGACAAATGATTCTACGGGAGGCGCATAGTAGTCCTTATGCTATGCACCCCGGAGGAAATAAGATGTATCGGGATCTTCGTGAGCAATATTGGTGGCCAGGGTTGAAACGAGAGGTTACTGAATTTGTGGGGAAATGCTTGACTTGTCAACAAGTGAAGGCGGAACATCAATTACCATCGGGATTATTACAACCGGTAAAGATTCCTCTATGGAAATGGGAACGGATAACGATGGATTTTGTTAGTGGGTTACCCTCAACACCTACTAAGAAAGATTCTGTTTGGGTGGTAGTTGATCGATTAACGAAGATCGCTCATTTTCTACCGGTTAAATGCATTACTCACTGCGAGAAATTGGCTAAAATTTGTATGTATACGAGATCGTGAGGTTGCATGGGGTACCAGTGTCTATCATATCGGATAGGGATCCCAAGTTTACATCACGGTTTTGGAAAGCTTTACATGAGGCTTTAGGAACAAAGTTAAACTTTAGTACGGCTTTTCATCCTCGATCGGATGGTCGATCGGAAAGAGTAATTGATTTTGGAAGACATGTTACGTGGTTGTGTAATCGACTTCAGAGGTAGTTGGGAGGATTTCCTACCGTTGGCAGAGTTCGCGTATAATGACAGTTACCAATCCAGTATTCAAATGGCGCCTTACGAAGCTTTATATGGTCGTAGGTGTCGTACCCCTACTTGTTGGAGTGAATTGGGAGAGCGACAGTTGTTGGGTCCCGAGTTGATATCCGAGGCGAGAAAAAAAGGTAAAGGTGATTCGAGCACGGTTAAAGGAAGCTTCAGATCGACAAAAGTCGTATGCGGATCTGAAACGTAAGGATATTGAGTTTGCTGTGGGGGAGCAGGTCTTTCTGAAGGTCTCACCTTGGAAGAAAATTTTCAGATTTGGAAGGAAGGGCAAGTTGAGCCCTAGGTTCATCGGACCATATCGTGTGATGAAGCGTGTTGGTCCAGTGGCCTATCAGATTGAATTACCTCCGGAGTTGAGTCAAATTCATAATGTTTTCCATGTTTCCATCTTTGAGGCGCTATAGATCGGATCAGTCGTCTCATATAGTACTCTGCAGGTAGAAGAAGTGGAGTTGAGATCAGACTTGTCTTTCGAGGAGGAACCAGTGAAAATATTAGACCGAGATGTTAAGGTGCTAAGAAAGAAAATTGTGCCGTTGGTCAAGGTTTTATGGCGTAATCACGGAGCGGAGGAAGCTACGTGGGAGCCTGAGGATGCAATTCGACAACAATATCCTCACCTCTTCTAATCAGGTAAATTTCGAGGACGAAATTTTCTTTAAGTGGGGTAGAATTGTAACATCTTAAAAATTTGAGTATCAATATGTTGCTTGTCTTTGGTGTTAGCTCGAATATGATTTTTTTATGTGCTAAATATAGTCTTGAAAAAGGCTCTGATTTACTTGGAATTAGAATCAATTTTAGTAAAAGAGTACTTTAGTGAAAAGGAATCAGGTAACCTTGGAATTTAAGTTATTTAAGTGATAAAAGTTAGCATAAGATGAGCAAGTGGTAAAGGAGATATGACGCCATGTATGTTTGCTTGAGGGAAGAGGTTCGAATCCCTTGGTATGCATTTTTGTGACTAAAATTTTGTTTTCTTTTCACTCATCTAGCATGTGTCGGTCAAGCTATAGCTATATTTTGGAAGGTTGGACTTTTGGTTTTATGATAAGGTGGCTAATGGATTAAGACAAAAATTGACATAGGAAAAGGAATCAATAGGATAAGGTAGGTAGGGGAACAAGTGGCTTAAATTGAGGAATGTTTTATGGGAAAGTAGAAAGAAATTATGGTATGGAGGAAAATATGGGAAAGTGGAAAGAAAGAACAAAAAAGAAAAGGAGTAAAAAGGGAATATGTTGGCATTTTCATGGGTGATGTTTTAGAAAGTGTTTTTGGTCAACACTTATCCATTTTTGGAGAAGCAACACATGGCTTGGGAAGGAGTATTTGGGTAGCCAAATTCTTCATTTGTCATTTGGGAAAACTTTGGTGCTTGTTAGGCCAAATTCCTTTTAGCATTACTTTGTGTCATTTTTTTTTTCTTGCTCCAAACTTCTCTTCTCTAATCCATACCCCATAACCGAATATTCTTTCTCATTTTTCCTCCATAGCTTGAACCCTTCATCTCGTCTTTATCATTTCTTCCCATTCGTGTTGACACTCACTCCTTTGATCAATCGAGTTATAGTGGAAGGCCGGATTTTAGAATCTAGTAGGGAAGGATCGCGATTGTGGTAAGTGACTCTTGTGAGTGAGTACTTTTGGGCTTTTGGAACCTTTAAGATATCGATGCTAACTTTTGATCGAATTTATTTTTAGGGGGCAACGAAGAGTGGTTCTTTAGGGAATAATCAAGGTGTGTAATCCCTTACTTTCCGAATACATGTTTGAAATGGGATGTGTAATCTCATGCCTCTCTAAATGTTTGCATGAAATGTTCTGTGAATCGGTCACAAGATTGAAAAGCCGAAGACCAGCATCTATGGCCACCACTCGGGCGCACGTATGTTCGAAGTGGTAATCATATTTTGTAACAAAACAGTTTTGGTTAACAGCAGTGACGTGATTTTGAAAAATCACCAAAAATAGTAGGAATTGAATTAGAAAGTGAAGGATATATGGATTGAAAGATAATCAAGTCTATTTTCTTATAAAAGAAACGGAGCAAGCAAAGGATCAGTATATTTTGAGATTTTTAGATTTTTGTAAGACTGGTTCAGAGTGATTTCGAGATCCCCTGTTCTGACTTTGAAAAATCACTATAAATTGTAGGAAAATAATTACAGGACATGGTTTATATTATTAGAATCCTTAGTGAGTCTATTTTTATTTGGATCAAACGAAATCAGTATTTGGGTTCTGTACAATAAGATATCTGAGATTTTGTGAAGAGAGGTCAGAACTGTCAAACAGTGAAACAAGGGATACTTTGAAGAATAAACTGTACTAATTGGCTAAGCCAAAAATTCTGGAAAATTACAGTAAGAAGTTATATGAGTCTAGTTTCAGAGAAAATTTACGGACCAAAATTTCGAGTCTCCCAACTCGAGTTATAGTCATTTTAGTCAGTACGACGCAGATGGACAGTTTTGATTTTTATGCTCCAAATTAGTCATTAAGCCTAGGTTGCAAAAATTTCCATCATACCCTTGGAGGGTAAATTACCAAATTACCCTTAGTGGGTACGACACGAATTATGAAAACGCCCTTATGGGCCAAATTACAAAAATGCCCCTAATGAGTGAATTACGAAATGTCTTTATGGACCGAATTAGGAAAATACCCTTAATGGGTCAATTTGATAAATTGCTATATGGGCCCAACTTGATAAATCGATATATATGGGCCAAAATTGCTAGATCGATATATATATATGGGCCAAAATTACTAGATCGATATATATATATGGGCCAAAATTTGCTAGATCGTTAAATGGGCTAAATTGCTATTTTGACTAACGGGCCAAATTGATAATTTGTAATATGGGCTTTTGTTGAAATTTACCTTATGAATATATTGTTATGCATATATATATACACATATTTGCATGGGTTGGGATAATTGTGAAGAGAAGAAAGGCACTGTTGCCAAAATCTAGTTCGGTGGCTTTGCCACAAATATTTTTAATGGCTTAATGCCTCCAGTTCGGTGACTTTGTCACAATCTAGTTCGGTGGCTCTGCCACAAATATTATATTTGGCTTAATGCCTGCTATCGGTGTGTTGGCGGGGTGGGTTGACTTGATCCCCACGGGTGTGTGTTGGTTGGTACGGGTGGTGTGTAGCGGATGGAAATTAGGTTTGGTTGGGAATTGCATATCACATGCATTTTTATATTTTATTTATATAATGCACATTTGTAAATGGGCCCAAGCCCAACTAATTGTTTAAATGGTTTTGGCCAAGTGAACACGATAAGTGGGTTACACACTGAGTTCTAAGTAACTCACCCTTTATTCTTACCCTTCTCAGGTAATGACAATTGATGGAGATTTGGGCCGAGGATGACTTCGTGTGGAGGCCATACTACGAATGATGAGTTATAAAAACTTTGGACTTCTTTTAAGTATTTTTATTTAAGTACTATTTTAAATTACCGTGTAATAAGGCCTCTAGTATTATTTTTATGGATTTTTATTTGTGGATGGTTTTTAATATGTTTTAATTACTTAAATGGGATTGTTAAATTTTTATAAATGTTTTCTTAAACTTGCGTATAAAAAGGGGGTTTTTCTTAAATACCACCCACTCGTAAAATTTTGTGAAAACTCTTTTATAAATTCATTTCAACCAATTATTTAGATTTTCAACCAATTATCTCTCTCTAAATCAAATTGTAAACTCTTATGTTTTAAAATCATGGTTTTTTTCAAATAAATCTCGATTTTTGATAAACTCCGTCTTCAAAATCGTTTTGAAAAATTATTTTCATTAAAAGCATTGACGACTGGACGTAAATTCGAATCGCGTGGCATGCCAAGTCTGGTCTTAACGCATAGGCCGGGTTTGGGGTGTTACACTTATTATATATGTGATGTCCATATTTTCCAACAATCTCCTACTTGGACTACATATACACTAATTATTCTATAATTACATGTCATTATATAACCTTATGAGCTCAAAATTTTACTATCATATCCAAAAGATATTCCAAACAATCTCGTCCATTAATTATGTTAACATAGAACCAAGGCAACTTTCGTTACATATATCGTAACTAAATCCATCCATGATCATGTATATTAACACAACCAAATGATATAGATCAAGTATGGAGGTGTAGCATGAAAATTACATGGAATATGATTTAAACATGTCTATTTCCAACTAGTCCTCCTTAGTGAGATCAAATCTTACCAAAATCAGAGTGTGAATAAACCAAATAAACTTTATTTCTGTAGAAAATAAACATAATATCTTTAAACTGAAATAACTGAAAATGTGTCTATAACATAAAAGCATTTAAAAATACAAACTCTCACTAAAACCAAATATCCTTTAAATGACATTACACCCATATGAGTAGTGTGCTCTTATAAAACCTTAGGTGTAGTTCATTAGTAAGCGAATCCGCAATCATGGAGTTTGTCCTAATATGCTTTATAAACACCTAACCACTCTGAACTTTTACTTTAACAACCAGGAACTTAAAGTCTATGTGTTTTTACTTTGATGTGCTCGTGTTGCTATTGGAATAAAAAACTGCAATTTATTTTCACAATTTGCACCTTAGTCACAAAATCTTGTATCCATATTCCACCAAATCGGAGTCTATATACCTGATGATCTCTAACTGATTAGACCTCTAATATGTGAGCATGTAATCTTTTGTTCTCTGAAAATACCTTATAACCCTATTGGATGCTATCCAATGGTCCAAACCAGGGTTGCTTAAAATATTTGCCTAACATCCCAATAGTGTACACAATATTCCAATGTATACAAACCTGAACATACATTAGACTTTCTACTGTTAAAATGTAAAAAATCTAATGCATTTTTTTTTGTAATCTCAAAATCATTCTTAGGGTATTGATTGAGGCTATACTTATTATTAACAAGCAGTATGTCATTAACATATAAAACCAGAAATATGTGCTTACTCCCATTAAATTTGTGATACACACAATCATCAACAATATTCATCTCAAAACCAAACGAAACAATTATTTGATGAAACTTATGGTACCATTGACGGGAAGCTTGTTTGAGTCCATAGATAAATTTTTCGATTTGCAAACCATATTCTTTGAGTCTTCGACTCAAAATTTTTCAGTTGCACCATATAAATTGTTTCTTCAATGTCGCCATTAAGAAACTTGATCTTAACATCCATCTGATATAACTCAAGATCAAAATGCGCAACAAGCACCATGATTATCCTAAATGAGTCTTTCGATGAAACTGGAGACAAAGTCTCTGTAAAATCAACACCTTCTTTCTGAGTATATCCTTTAGCTACAAGACGTGCCTTATACCTCTCCAAATTACCATTTGCATCCTTCTTGGTTTTAAATATCCATTTACAACCAATTGGTTTTGCACCTTCAAGTAATGGGACAAGTTCCCAAACTTTATTGTCTCGCATAGACTTATACTTATCTTTCATGACATCAATCCACTTTTGAGAATTAGAACTTTTCATGGCCTGATGAAAGTTGATTAGATCATCTTCCATCATTCCATTATCATCCTTATGTTCTTGGAGAAATACAACATAATCATCTGGAGTAGCATTTCTCCTTTCTCTTGTGGACCTCTTTAATGACACTTGTTCTTGAGGTTGTTGAGTTTGTTCTTCTGGAACAATTATCTCATTTTGAATAGGGAGTTGTTCAACATTATCTTGCAGAGGTTCTGGATTCACTTCTTGATCATTGATAGGTATAAGAACCTGAACATCGTCAAAAGTGATGGTAGGAACTAAGTTAAAATCCAATTCCTCCTCAAAAGCAATGTCTCTAACCTTATTTCTCCCCCCAAACTCAACATCCTCAAAAAATGTTGCAGTTCCCGTCTCAAAAATATTCCTTATTATGGGATCATAAAACTCATAGCCCTTAGATCGCTCAGAATTTCCTTAACCCTTAACTTTATAAACATCAAAGAAGTCAAAAATGATGTCATTTCAACCTTATAGCAAAACATTTCTTAATTTCGTCAAGGAAACCTTGGCTTGAGTAATCTTTTCAGATTCTATGCCCTAAAGGCTTCTGAAATGCTGTGCCTCATGGTCATTAGACTCTTGCAATTTGAACGATCCCACCTCTCAAAATCCCTTTTAATATAGGGGGTGCTTTCCACAGTGAGAGGTGCGAGTAGTTCTTCCCTTAGTGCAAGGTCTATGTTCATACAGCCAAACACCCAACAATGGTGGGTTTGAAACTATTATTTCTAGTTTTTTTTATTTCTTGGTCTCGGTAGCGTAATCAATCAAGAGTTGAGGGCTAATATTTTTAAATATAACAAAATAATTCATTTTTGTGTTTATAAATCTACATACTAATAATAGTAAACACATATTTCCTTAAGAAAAAAAAAGTAAACGGATATGATAACTTTTTAAAAATCCTCAACATCTCCTTATTGTAATAATAAATATAGAAAATTAAATTTTAAGGGTAAATTATAAAAATAATTTCATATTTTTGTTTAAGTTGACGTTTTGATTATCAATGTTTCAATTATTACAATTAAGTCATGGGCATTATTGATTGATAACAATGTAACCATTGTTCCTTTAGTAGTCATTAAGGGTTGGATGAAAATCATAGATGACAGTACAATCATTGTTAAATGCTCATCTGGATGTCATATCATTGTCATATATTTAAGCATATTTTTTTACAAATTATAAATGATTAAAATATTTAAGATATTGATAGTTAATTGCATGTAACATATTACAAACCTTCATTGTTCACTGTTACAATAAAAAAATAATGATTCCTAGAGTATTGTTGGAAATTTTGGCTTCATTGTTGCTGCTTGGAGTAGTCAAAGATTTTGATGTTGGCGTATTTGACTTTTAGTAGCTTATGGTTTAATTTTGTTATGCAACAAAATAAGTAATTTTTTACTACAATCTAGTTTAATCATCCTCGTCCATTTGACTAATTTGAAAGAGAAGGTAAAAGTTTAAAGTATTGAATATGCTTTTACTTATACTTATCATTATCCCTTGAGAGATTCTTGAAGTTGCTCGAAAATGTAACACCCCTAACCCATATCCGTCACCGGACAGGGTTTCAGAGTATTACCAGAATTTACAGATTAAAATATAAATAATTCATATCATTTATACAATCATATCAGGAATTAATCATAAAGTCTCTTACAAAAGCTCTCGAGGTCCAAAACATTCATTAGAAACAAGTAGGGACTAAATTGGGTACTTAGAGAATTTTTCATAAATCTCAAAATTCTTCTAAGGTGCAGGGGACACACGCCGGTGTGGCCAGGCCGTGTGGCTCACACGGTCAAGAGACACGCCCGTGTTTCAGGCCGTGTGGGCACTCGAAATAGGGCACACGGTCGTATCCTAGCCCGTGCCCGTACCTGTGTAACTCTCTGACTTAGGTCACACGGCCAAGTCACACGCTCGTGACTTAGGTCTCACTAAAACCAAATATCCTTTAAATGACATTACACCCATATGAGCAGTGTGCTCTTATAAAACCTTAGGTGTAGTTCATTAGTAAGCGTATCCGCAATCATGGAGTTTGTCCTAATATGCTTTATAAACACCTAACCACTCTGAACTTTTACTTTAACAACCAGGAACTTAAAGTCTATGTGTTTTTACTTTGATGTGCTCGTGTTGCTATTGGAATAAAAGACTGCAATTTATTTTCACAATTTGCACCTTAGTCACAAAATCTTGTATCCATATTCCACCAAATCGGAGTCTATATACCTGATGATCTCTAACTGATTAGACCTCTAATATGTGAGCATGTAATCTTTTGTTCTCTGAAAATACCTTATAACCCTATTGGATGCTATCCAATGGTCCAAACCAGGGTTGCTTAAAATATTTGCCTAACATCCCAATAGTGTACACAATATTCCAATGTATACAAACCTAAACATACATTAGACTTTCTACTGTTAAAATGTAAAAAAGCTAATGCATTTTTTTTTTGTAATCTCAAAATCATTCTTAGGGTATTGATTGAGGCTATACTTATTATTAACAAGCAGTATGTCATTAACATATAAAACCAGAAATATGTGCTTACTCCCATTAAATTTGTGATACACACAATCATCAACAATATTCATCTCAAAACCAAACGAAACAATTATTTGATGAAACTTATGGTACCATTGACGGGAAGCTTGTTTGAGTCCATAGATAAATTTTTTCGATTTGCAAACCATATTCTTTGAGTCTTCCGACTCAAAATTTTCTGGTTGCACCATATAAATTGTTTCTTCAATGTCGCCATTAAGAAACGCAGTCTTAACATCCATCTAATATAACTCAAGATCAAAATGAGCAACAAGCGCCATGATTATCCTAAATGAGTCTTTCGATGAAACTGGAGACAAAGTCTCTGTAAAATCAACACCTTCTTTCTGAGTATATCCTTTAGCTACAAGACGTGCCTTATACCTCTCCAAATTACCATTTGCATCCTTCTTGGTTTTAAATAACCATTTACAACCAATTGGTTTTGTACCTTCAAGTAATGGGACAAGTTCCCAAACTTTATTGTCTCGCATAGACTTATACTTATCTTTCATGACATCAATCCACTTTTGAGAATTAGAACTTTTCATGGCCTGATGAAAGTTGATTAGATCATCTTCCATCATTCCATTATCATCCTTATGTTCTTGGAGAAATACAACATAATCATCTGGAGTAGCATTTCTCCCTTCTCTTGTGGACCTCTTGAATGACACTTGTTCTTGAGGTTGTTGAGTTTGTTCTTCTGGAACAATTATCTCATTTTGAATGGGGAGTTGTTCAACATTATCTTGCAGAGGTTCTGGATTCACTTCTTGATCATTGATAGGTATAAGAACCTGAACATCGTCAAAAGTGATGGTAGGAACTAAGTTAAAATCCAATTCCTCCTCAAAAGCAATGTCTCTAACCTTATTTCTCCCCCCAAACTCAACATCCTCAAAAAATGTTGCAGTTTCCGTCTCAAAAATATTCCTTATTATGGGATCATAAAACTCATAGCCCTTAGATCACTCAGAATTTCCTTAACCCTTAACTTTATAAACATCAAAGAAGTCAAAAGTGATGTCATTTCAACCTTATAGCAAAACATTTCTTAATTTCGTCAAGGAAACCTTGGCTTGAGTAATCTTTTCAGATTCTATGCCCTAAAGGCTTCTGAAATGCTGTGCCTCATGATCATTAGACTCTTGCAATTTGAACGATCCCACCTCTCAAAATCCCTTTTAATATAGGGGGTGCTTTCCGCAGTGAGAGGTGCGAGTTGTTCTTCCCTTACTGCAAGGTCTATGTTCATACAGCCAAGCACTATAAATAAGTGCCTTTTCCATTCATTAAAATTAGTCCCATTAAGCATGGGTATAAAATTTATATTAGCAGATATTGTGGCAGTAGAATATGAATTAGCTGAATATAAAACAAAAAAATAAATAAAAATAAGCTCACATCAATATTCATAAGTAAACAATAAATTCAGGATAATGGCTAATCCCATCTCAAGATACCAAACACAACATTAATATCAAGTCTTTGGATGATAATATTAATGATGGTGTACTCTTGTTGTAGCAATCAAACATTGACAATAAATTATGTCAAACAATTAATTAATCTTTTGACTAACTTATTGCTCACATAAAATACCTTATAATTGTCACACATTTATCACCACAGATGTCGTTGAAATTCTATCAAATATTAACTTACCTTTGGGTCAATTAATAAACACATAAATCACAAAAACATATAATCATCTTGATATTTTAAATAAACTAATCTACACAAAAGATGTTACTTTGGCGGCATTTTATTTTAACTAATCTATTTAAAATATTAGACATCCTTAATTAAAACCTAAAGTCAAAATCTGAATTTAATTGTTTCAAAATATTTCTCTTAATTTCATCTTTCAATCAAATTAAAAGATAATAGTATATATATGTATATATTTATCCCAAAACAACATACAATGATGTTCACAAATATAATAATAGTTGAATAAATCATAAACCATAAGACTTCAAATTTAAACCAAAATAATTTGAATAAAGGTAAACCTCATCATATCGGATACTCCATTAATATTTCATCTTTAGACAAAATATTAACTTGTAAGTGATATATTAGTGTAATAATCAAACATTAACAATAAAAACATGTCGAACCATAAATCTTCCTTGGGGCCAATTTATTGCGCACATGTAAAACCAAATAATTGTCATATGTTTATTACCATAGTTGCACATGTAATATTATTAACTTTCATTTGTGCCAATCAATATTAACATAACTTAAGTTACATGCACACAATCTTTTATATTTTAAAACAAAATAATTTATTAAAAAAATACTTTAGTGACTTTTTGCTTCAATTAAGTTATTTTAAAATATATATAAGCATATCACTATTCAAATTTAAAATTTCTCCAATAGTTAAATGTCAAAACTATTTTTTTATTGCTTTACAGACTCCGAAATAACCCAAAATAAGGTTGTCTTAATAATGCAATAAAAACCGAAAACATTAATTTTTTACTATTTCTTTTTTTTTGTTCCAAAACCATATATATCAAAACCAAAAAAAATGTAGTGGTTTAAAGCCAAATAATTAACAAGCACATGTATTCATAATTTTGACATGGATAAAAACACTAAAGCAATTCACGCATATACATGTATTCATAATCAAATAGAAAACTTTACCCTGAATTTACCATGTAAATTCAAAGTTGTATTCATTATTAAACATACATTCACATGAATACTTGAAAAATATTTTCAAGCCAATAAATCTAAAAAAAAATAAAATCATAATAGTTGGCATATCCCACAATTCATACAATAAACCGTATCATCATAATTTAACCAAATATTTAGAACCATAAGATGCCAAAACCTAAGATTACAGAACCAAAATTAAAACCAAAATATTTAAATATGTATATAGTTGACATGAATTTACACTAAAACACCCATAAAATTGAATATATAACCATAACAAAAAAAAATTAACTTCAACGATATCCATCAAAACCTAATTTCACCAATTAAACTATAAAAGATATCTTATTGAATAATGGTTATAAATACCTATTCACACAAACTATAATCATGCATTAATCCTCAAAATCATTGATATGCATATAATATATATACACACAATTATAATAATATAAAAATAATATTGGCTTGCCTTACATATTTCATGTAAACTCAAATTTATATTCAAGACTAAAGACATTATCATAAAACTTCTTTATACGCGCAAATACTTAAAAAAAAAAATCCATAACCAAAATTATATAAAAGTCTTTATATGCGCAACTACTTATGAAAATTCATAGCCACCATATTTTAAAAAAATTCCAAATATTTTAATTTTAGTCGGGTTCCATAAGGACTAAAACTTATATAAAATAATTATAGTAGAAACCAAAAGTAATCATTCGTATATATGAATTGAATTCAATGGTGAATATAATTCATCATAAAAACAAAATATGATAATTCCATATACATTCAACTACAAATAAAACAATTAAAACAAATAGTGCGAAAAAAAAAATCTTAACAACATTCATTTATTCGATTATCAAGTGAATTAACTTTCAAAACCAATTATACAACCCAATTGGAATTCTTCAATTGCAAAAAGTTGTAAGTTTGTAACTTTAATTTAATAATGACTTTAACCAAAATTTATAAAATAATTGTGTGAAAAGAAGAGAAAGAAATCTCACAAATCAATTTTTATCAATTGATTATAAATAAATAAACATTCATCTTTCGAATAGCATATGCAAATATTAAACTAGATTATATTTATAAAACTTTAAAACTTTATTTAAAGAATAAAAACCCAAAAATTTATCAAGAATTTCAAAGATTCAACATAATATATAATTAAAATATCAAATCCATAAAATTAAAACAGAAAAACAAATCAATCCAAAATTAATAAAGAATCAATTTATTCTCAATAATTCAACATGACAAAGCTCTGATAGCACTTGTTAGATTTGTAAAATAAATCTAAAATAAAACTGAATAAATCAAGATCTATCATGTCAAATCATCAAGAATAAATCAAGAACAAAACTAGATGCGGAAGCGTACCTGAATCCATGAATTCTTTTGGAGTTTTACCGGATTTTGGGGATTTGATCTTCCAAATTAGCACACAAGAAATTCAGCTCTCTCTTTACTAATGATGGAATATTAGAAAAGATATCTTGTGTATAATTTTGGGACCATAACCCTAATATTTATAACCTTGGCATATTAGTTCTAATCAAATTCTAATTAGCCCATCATTAATTAGAATTTGATTAGAAGAGTATCTACACATATTTAAACCATACTTTATTTAATAATTAAAGCCCAATAAAATTTTAACCAAATTAGATCACTTTTAATTTGGGCTAACCTATCATGATAGTAAATAATAATATGTAATTACCCTTATTATATATGTGATGTCCATATTTTCCAACAACGTCCACTAACCTGTCTTAGGTTCCTAGTGTTATGGTGGATATCCCACTTCAATTAACCAAGCCCTTTGTAGATACTCAATTTTAGTTACTAACATTTTATTTCTTCCTTGAAATACATAATGTTATATTTCAGGAAATTGCGTATTTCTTCAGGAGCAACAATTCTTATTTAGAATAGTTGTTTAAAGTAACTATTGTTCGAGAATAACAATGTCCAGAATAACTATGTTCATAACAGGGCTTTAGTTAGAATACTTGTCATGCAATGTAGTTGTTATTTGAGAACAACTCCTATTGAGAACAACTAAAGTTTGGAACAACTCTTGTTTAGAATAATGACATTTCAAGAACAATTATGTTTAGAACAACTATTGTTTGCAACAACTTGTATTTAGGACAATTCTCTGTGTGTGTGTGGTTTTTTCAGAAGAGTCATTATTTAGAACAAGCTTTACCAAGAAAATCATCACCACAAGGCAACTTTCATACAAGAACAACCATCATCTTGTATTTCGAGAGATGTTTCACGAAGGTTATTTTGATAGAGAGAGGAAGCGTTACAAACAAGTGAACAACATGTACCGGAAGAAGGCAAAGAAGAAGGCTAAAGCAAATCTAGTAATATGAAGTCTAGCTAGCTACTCACTAAGTATTATAATACAACAATCCATCATCAAAGAGTAATTACACCATCTAACACCGGGAATGGCTAAATTGCAAAACAATCAAAAGTGCACAAATAAAAATTTAATGGATTAATGTGGTCAGTTGACTTCCATGTTGCCAATCAATTCTTGGATTAGGGATCTAAAGGGTTCAAACTCCTAATTGGTTCAATTTATCTTTCGGTCACCATTTTACCTAATTAGACTTTTAATCTGATTTATCTCTTGATTTCACTAAACTAAATTAGGACAATCAAATTGGTTCTCGATAGGCTCTCCTCTCGGTCTCACCTATCTAAATGTTCACTTAGAGGAGCCAATTCTAGGTTTTGAAGTTTATTCTATTGAGTCCAATTTTTACAAGTTAGTCCCTAACAAAAAACTAACCATGTAACATTTCCATCAACAAATTACCATGAGATTTAGTTACTACCCATCATCAACACACAGACATCAATCAAATACAAGCTCAAATGATTCACTAAAGAAAGCATGAAAAGCAAGGTTAAGAAAATCTTAAAGACTCTTGATGGGGTTTTTGGAGAAGATGATAAGAACAACAACAACAATGATGAAGAAGAAAATACAACCAAAGTTGAAATTTTTACACTCTTGAAAGTTAACAAAGCTAAAATCTATTGAATGATTTAAAAGGAAATCAAAATACAAAGTAAGTTTTTTTTTTTTTAAATCTAAATGCAAGGAAGTAAAAGCTATAGTAAAAACTAAGAAAACCACCGACTACAACCACTATACTAAGAAAGATAAGAGCTAAAAAAAAATCTAAAAATGGAGAAGAGAATAAAAGCTAAGCTAAAAAAAATGATAAAAAGGTGTTTCCTTTAAGTTTGACAACAAAAGCATCTTTAATATAGCCAAAATTCAACCCTAAAACTTGACAAAAATGTCCTTGGAATGTATAAGTTGACTTGTGTTTGTGTTGGTATAAGTTGACTTGTGTTTGTGTTGAAAATAAAATTACCCTTGCAATATTTTTCACCTCGACAGAAATCGGTGTCGTGACATCCTTGACAGACTGTTCCAAGTTGGTTTTCCGTTTAAGTCTTGCACCCCTGAGGTGATGGAGGCTCGTTGTCATGATATTTTGGCATTAGTGTTGTGACACCCATGTCAAATGTAGTTCTCTTAAGATTTGATCGTTGTCGTTTCCCTATAGAAACTCAAGCACACCATTAGACTCCCAATGACACCATTTTACTAATTTGGGTCTCAAAAGGATTACAATTAAATAAAAATAATCATTAATACTAAAAACTAAAAATCAACTAAAAACATAAAGAAAACTCATAAATTTTTTAGAACAAAATCATTTAGTGTATAGGAACCTAATTTGAAATATCAAATTATGTGAGAACAAACTCATTAAGTTTTATTTTTTCCTTTAAAAATTGTTTTTTTCAACAGGGTGTAATAAATGCTACTTAATAATTTTTTTTGACACGCCTAGTTAATTATTTATTTAGCTTAATTGTGGCTTAAACTAAGCTCTAACATTTTCTAAATTTACAAATAAATAATTATAATAATAGTTTAATCAAAATCAATTATTATAAATATTTAATTAAATAAATTAACTCACCTCAAATTAATTATTTAACCGATTCACATAATTTTCACATGTTAAAGCTTAAATGTAAAAGCTAAAATTCCAATACTTTACCTTTGCCTTGTTGACTAATTAAGCTGAAGTGACGTTTGATTATGGCTTTGTTTCAAAAGTGTTGTTGGAGAGATAAAAGTAATGCAAATAAACAAAAACAATTTATTTATAATCTAATATATTTTATATATATTTATATTAAGCAAATAATTATTTTCCTATCAAAATTTATTTCAAATACGTAAAATTATATATTTAAATTTATAAAGGTTATATTTTGATAATATTTAAAATATTAATTATATATTTAAATTAAATTTTACAAATAATTAATGTTAATTACTTTAAAATTTTATATTTCATATGTTAAACTATTAATAATGTTTTTGTATATTTTTATTAAAATATAAAAAAAAATTAAACATGAATATAAAAGTAGACTTAAATTTTGAACCAAAGACACATCAGTTTTGAAAAACCAATAAAAAAAATTGTGGCATTTGAAATGGTGGTTGAATATTTAAGGTTAAGCTATGGCAGCGGAAGTGTGAAGGCGTTGAAGTATTGTGTTTTCTTTTGAGGGTGGATTAAATATAAATTTAATTATTTTGGCATTGCCTGCCATTCTTGACCAGCATGTGAAATTCACGCCACTATGGACTCTAGTTGGCTTATAATCATAATTTTGAACCAAATCATACAAATTAAAATAAAATTCTTCAAGTGTAGAAACATTTTCATTAATCAAAGACAAGTAGGCCATTAAAAACTGCGATACACACTGTAAACAAAACAAGCTGAAAATGCAGCCTAACCAAGTTTTACAAATACTATTAGATTCCTAATATATTTGTAATTTGCCTACTTCGTTTTTTTTATCCTTATTTAGCTGCGGATAAAACAGAATAGAATCCCTCCCTTATTATTGTATTAGCATGGTCTCTTAAAGGAAATCGGGGCTCAACTTAATTTAAGCCCTCTTTTTCACAGCCGACGAAGGTCCATTGCCAATGGATGGAGCAGCCTTGCTCGATAGTCCAACCACCCCTCGCACTATAGCCAGAACCCCTAATGGAAGAAACGGTGGATAATACATGGCCATCAAATTGGCTGATGCCTTCTGGGAATTGAGAATGTCTCCCACCATAGCTGTCTGAATTCAGAACGGAATTCAAATATAAGTATAACGAAAGGGATCATGTTTATAAAATTAATTTGCATACTAAAGAAAGAAAATTATTTTAGTTACCGTAGAGGCAACGATAGAGGCACCAAAGAGGAGGCAGGTGGTGTTGAACCAGGGCTTGGAGTTTAACAACCCATAGATGTTAAGCAAAGCGAGAGGGAGTTGGTAAACAAGTTCCAACGTCATAAGTGCCTTGAAAAAAGCAGGCTGCTCAAGCACCAAATAATCTTGGGTTAACGTGGTATAAACTTGATAGAATGGATTGTAGGCGTGGGGGAGGATGGACTCGGGGATGTCCAACTGAGCTGTTAATGTGATGCTGAAGAATGATAACAATAGAAGGTAATCCACCACCTTGCCTAAAACTCCCATGTTTTCCATCTATGCTTGATCCTCACTTTTTCCCCCCTTTTTCCCGTAAAGCTTACAAGTGATTTTGATCCTGTAAATATTTGATCATTTAAAGGAGTGATGAATGAAGACTGAATTATATGCAGTCATCGATTACGACTCAAATATTAAGAAACGCAGCCAAACATTTTTTTTAATTGCGCCAAAAAGCAGCCAACTTTGACGGGAGGAATAAAAAACCAAACACCCAACAATGGTGGGTTTGAAACTATTATTTCTAGTTTTTTTATTTCTTGGTCTCGGTAGCGTAATCAGTCAAGAGTTGAGGGCTAATATTTTTAAATATAACAAAATAATTCATTTTTGTGTTTATAAATCTACATACTAATAATAGTAAACACATATTTCCTTAAGAAAAAAAAAAGTAAACGGATATGATAACTTTTTAAAAATCCTCAACATCTCCTTATTGTAATAATAAATATAGAAAATTAAATTTAAGGGTAAATTATAAAAATAATTTCATATTTTTGTTTAAGTTGACGTTTTGATTATCAATGTTTCAATTATTACAATTAAGTCATGGGCATTATTGATTGATAACAATGTAACCATTGTTCCTTTAGTAGTCATTAAGGGTTGGATGAAAATCATAGATGTTAGAATTAAGTGACCCAAATTCTTATTTAAATAAAATAAAAGAAGAATCCCTATAGAATTACACTTCTTTTATTTTATTTTGAATAAGGTTTTTAAACCTTATTAAACTCCATCTATTTGATATTGATTAGAATAAGGAGTTTCAATCTTACTACTCCTATTAGAATATGGCTTTATAAGCCTATAAATAGACATAGTCTATTCCTCTTGTAATTGATTCGAATTCGACATAGTGAATTTTTCTTCTCCTCTGCCCGTGGTTTTTTTCCCGAAAGGGTTTCCACGTAAAATCTGTGTGTTCTTCATTTTTTTTTCTATTTTTTTTTACAAATTGGTATCCGAGCTTCCGGGTTTTTTTTTTTCATCTCGATCACGGTAATGGCGTCTTTGAAGTATGAAATTCATTGTTGGATCGCAACACCGGATTCGCGTTGTGGCGGATAAAGATGCAGCGATTCTTGCTGCAGATGGATTTAGAGGAAGCCTGTTAGGGGTAGATAAGATGCCTTCGACATTGTGAGAGGAAGATAAGAAGCGCAAGGATCGAAAAGGCACTAACACGATTACATACGCATTTGTCTAATGAAATTTTGCGAGGATGTGATGAAGGAGAAGATCGCATGACATTATGGAAGAGGCTAGAACAAATATGTATGTCGAAAACTTTAACTAGCAAGTTGCATATGAAGCAACGTCTTTATGCTCATCGTTTGGAGGAAGGTGCGTCTGTGCACGAACACTTAGCAGTGTTTAAAGAAATTCTCTCAAACTTGGAGGCCATGGAGGTTCAGTATGATAAGGAAGATCTAGGGTTGATTCTGTTTTGTTCGTTGCCTCCGTCTTATTCAACCTTTAGAGACACGATTTTATATAGCCGCGAGTCTCTCACAGTTGATGAGGTTTATGATTCTTTGACCTCGTATGATAAGATGAAGCATCTTGTGGTTAAAACTGACTCTCAGGGAGAGGGTCCCATTGTTCGTGGGAGAAAAGATTGGAATGCTAATGATGATCGTGGAAGGACACAGAACGAAATCCTCTGATGTAAATCTAAGGGTAGATCAAAGTCTTCAAACAGAGGTAAAACTTGTAACTTCGCAAGAAGAAAGGGCACATTAAATCTGAGTGCTACAAAGCTCTGAACAAGATTAAAAGGGAATTTGCAAATCAAAAGGAAAATAAACGAGAAAATTACGGTGAAGGTGATATTGTAGAAGACTACGGTGATGGTGAACTTCTAGTAAACTTCATCAACAATTCTAAAGAGCGAGGAGTGGATACTTGATTCAAAGTTGCACTTTCCACATGAATCCCAATCGGGATTGGTTTACAAATTACGAAGCAAATATCGAAGATGTTGTTTTGATGGGAAATAATGCTTCGTGTAAAATCGCAGTGTTGGAACAATTAAAGTTAAGATGTTTGATGGAGTTGTCGAACACTTAGTGACGCACGGCATGTTCGTAATTGAAGAGAAATTTAATTTCGTTGAGTACTCTTGATTCAAAAAGGGTACAAAATACACGGTGAAAGTGGGATGTTGAAGATTTCCAAAGGTTCCCTCATTGTGATGAAAGGCGAGAAAGACCGCCAAGTTATATGTTTTGAGGGTTCTCTTTGTTATTGGTGATCAATTTGTTGCTTCCTCTTCTTTGACAGACGATGATATTACTAAACTTTGGCATATGCGCCTAGGGCATATGAGTGAGAATGGCATGGAGAATTGAGCAAAAGAGGACTTCTTGATGGGCAAGGAATTTGCAAGTGAAGTTCTGTGAGCACCTTTGTGTTTTTGGGAAGCAAAAGAGAGTTCGATTCACAGAGGAATCCATAACACGAAGGAACATTGGAGTATATTCATTCTCGATGCGTAGGGGCCATCAAAGAGTGCCTTCGAGAGGTGGAGCTAATTATATGCTAACTTTTATTGATGATTTTTCCGAAAAGTTTGGGCATTCTTCTGAAGCGAGAAAAAGCGATGTGTTTTCCGCATTTAAGTCTTGGAAAACTATGATTGAAAAGCAGACGGAAAACAAATAAAATACCTCCGCATGCAGACAATGGCTTAGAGTTTTGTTTCGATGAGTTTAATAAAGCGCGTGCAAGTCGAAGGATCGTGAGACACTTAACGATTCGTCATACTCCACAAAGAAAAAGCGGCGTTGCGAACGAATGAACAGAGCGATCATGGAAAAGGTTCGATGTATGCTATCAAATGCCAACTTACCAAAGTCGTTTTAATGGGCGACCTCATCTTGTATGTTTTTGATCAACCGATCTCCATCCGTTGCCATTGAGAAAAAGACTCCACAAGAGGTATGGTGCCGTAATCCCGCTAATTATTACGATTTAAAGATCTTTGGGTGTCTGCGTATGCTCATGTTAATAATGGAAAATTGGAACCAAGATCCATTAAATGTGTTTTTCTTGGTTATAAAGCTGTTGTAAAAGGGTATAAGTTATGGTGTCTGAAAATAGAAAAGTTGTGATTAGCAGAGATGTTGTTTTTGATGAAAGCGCTATGCTACCTAACTTATCTCTTAAAGACTCTTCCAATAAAGAAAATCAAAAGCGGTGGAGCATCAGTTAATACTGAGTCAACTCCTCAAGCCGAGTACAAAAATTGAGAATAGAGTTGCTTCTTCACCAAAAAATACTCTATCGCCAAAAGCAGAACTAGAAGAGAAATTAAACCTCCAAAGAAGTATGTTGAGGTGACCTAGTTGCTTATGCTTTAAATGTGGTGAAGATATAGATGCAAACCAAGATCCGTCTAATTATTCTGAGGCGGTTAGCTATGAAGACTCAGAAAAGTGGATGTTTGCTATGCAAGAGGAAATAGAATCACTCCATAAAAATAGAACATGGGATCTTGTGAAACTTCCTAAAGGTAAAAAGGTTGTTCATTTGTAAATGGGTGTTTAAAAAGAAAGAAGGGACTCCGAGGAGTTGAAGAATCCGGATATAAAGCAAGGCTTGTTGCAAAGGGTTATAGTCAAATTCCAGGAGTGGACTTCATGAGATGTGTTCTCCCAGGTTGTGAAGCATAGTTCGATTCGAGCTTTGCTTGGTATTGTGGCTATGCAAGATTTGGAGCTTGAGCAGTTAGATGTAAAAACTACATTTTTGCATGGAGAGCTTGAGGAAGATATTTACATGCAACAACCAGAGGGTTTTATAGTCTCAGAAAAAGAGGACTATGTTTGCTTCTTTGAAAAAGTCTCTTTATGGTTTGAAAGCTTGATCACCAAGACGAGTGGTATAAGAGGTTTGATTCCTTTATGACTTCTCATGATTTTAAAAGAAGTAGTTTTGTGAAATTGTGTGTTTACTTTAAGAAAAAGCAGTTGATGGTTCTTTTGTTATCTACTTCTTTATGTTGATGACATGTTGATAGCAAAGAAAAGATAAAGGAGAGATAAGAAAGGTCAAATCCCAACTAAGTGAAGAATTTGAGATGAAAGATTTAGGACCAGACAAAGAAGATACTTGGTATGGAGATTCTCGAGAGATAGAAAAGCAAGTAAATTGTACCTAAGTCGGAAGGGTACATTGAGAAAGTTCTTTGCGAGTTCAATATGCAGAGTGCTAAGCTCGTTAGTACTCCTTTAGCGACTCCCATTTCGGACTTTCATCGGTTTTGTCTCCACAATCGGATGATGAGATTGAGTACATGTCACATGTTCCATACTCTAGTGCAAAGTGGGATCTCTCATGTATGCTATGGTTTGTTCACGCCCGATTTATCATATGTAGTCGATGCGATTAGCGAGATACATGGCGAATCCCGGTAAAGAACATTGGAGAGCGATTCGATGGATTTTAAGATACTTACGAGGTACTACCGATGTTTGCTTACGATTTGGAAGAACTAGAGATGGAGTCATTGGGTATGTTGATCTTGATTTCTTTGGAGACCTTGATAGAAGAAGATCTCTCACTTTGGTTATGTCTTTACAATCGGAGGTTGTACAATCAGTTGGAAAGCTACTTTGCAAACTCTGATCGCTTTGTCTACCATGAAGTCGAGTACATGGCGACATCGAGGCTTGTAAAGAAGCTATTTGGTTGAAAGGACTCTTTAGTGAGCTCAATGAAGACCTTCAAATTAGCACGAGATTTTGTGACAAATCAGAGTGCCATCTTTCTTACAAAAGATCAAATGTTTCATGAGAGAACAAAACACATTGATGTTCGGTATCATTTTGTTCGTGATATTATTGCTCGTGGTGATATTGTTGTGAGCAAAATTAGTACTCATGAAAATCCTACAGATATGATGACTAAGTCACTTCTTATAACCAAGTTTAAGCATTGCTTAGACTTGGTTAGTGTTCATTGTTGAAGTTAAATCCTTAATGGGTTTTATGGAAGAGGTGGAGAACTTGTTCGTTAAAAGTTCGCGATGAAGAACTTGTTTATTGAGAATTCGTGTCAAGGTGGAGATTGTTAGAATTAAGTGACGCAAATTCTTATTTAAATAAAATAAAAGAAGAATCCCTATAGAATTACACTTCTTTTATTTTATTTTGAATAAGGTTTTTAAACCTTATTAAACTCTATCTATTTGATATTGATTAGAATAAGGAGTTTCAATCTTACTACTCCTATTAGAATATGGCTTTATAAGCCTATAAATAGACATGGTCTATTCCTCTTGTAATTGATTCGAATTTGACATAGTGAATTTTTCTTCTCCTCTGCCCGTGGTTTTTTTCCCGAAAGGGTTTCCACGTAAAATCTGCGTTTTATTCATTTTTTTTCTCTATTTTTTTTTTACAATAATTGTAGATGACAATACAATAATTGTTAAATGCTCATCTAGATGTCATATCATTGTCATATATTTAAGCATATTTTTTTACAAATTATAAATGATTAAAATATTTAAGATATTGATAGTTAATTGCATGTAACATATTACAAACCTTCATTGTTCACTGTTACAAAATAAAAAAATAATGATTCCTAGAGTATTGTTGGAAATTTTGGCTTCCTGTTGCTGCTTGGAGTAGTCAAAGATTTTGATGTTGGCGTATTTGACTTTTAGTGGCTTATGGTTTAATTTTGTTATGCAACAAAATAAGTAATTTTTTACTACAATCTAGATTAATCATCCTCGTCCATTTGACTAATTTGAAAGAGAAGGTAAAAGTTTAAAGTATTGAATATGCTTTTACTTATACTTATCATTATCCCTTGAGAGATTCTTGAAGTTGCTCGAAAATGTAACACCCCTAACCCATATCCGTCACCGGACATGGTTTCAGAGTATTACCAGAATTTACAGATTAAAATACAAATAATTCATATCATTTATACAATCATATCAGGAATTAATCATAAAGTCTCTTACAAAAGCTCTCGAGGTCCAAAACATTCATTAGAAACAAGTAGGGACTAAATTGGGTACTTAGAGAATTTTTCATAAATCTCAAAATTCTTCTAAGGTGCAGGGGACACACGCCGGTGTGGCCAGGCCGTGTGGCTCACACGGTCAAGAGACACGCCCGTGTTTCAGGCCGTGTGGGCACTCGAAATAGGGCACACGGCCGCATCCTAGCCCGTGCCCGTACCTGTGTAACTCTCTGACTTAGGTCACACGGCCAAGTCACATGCTCGTGTGTTAGGCCGTGTGAACATAATAACTTGCATTAAATAGGTGCATGGGTCACATGGCCAAGCCACATGCTCGTGTGCTAGGCCGTGTAATTAATTATGAGCATTCTGTTTTGAAATTTTTAAGATATAGAGGACACACGGCTAAAACACACGCCCATGTGCTAGACACACGCTCGTGTCTCTGCCCGTGTGGACGAAATAAGGCCATTTTTAAGCCAAATTTCTCACCCAATTTTGGCATCAACCTATCACAATAAATTTCACATTTACAAACCATATCAAAGCACTCAAAACATGCCAAAATCATGTCTTAAACATGACATATTACCACATTCAACCAATGTGCCTTTAGGCACCTCAAATGACAATTTATTTTCATGTCTGCCTAATACTCATATGCATATTCAATCTCCATTTCACTTTCATTGATTCATCCACACGCACACCCAATTTATGATACCACATATATATATATACATCAAAATGTACCAAACACTAGCCATTCAAATGGCTAATCTCAACAAAACATTTACTTGCCAACATTGGCCAATTAACCTATACATGCCATTATAACCAAAATTAGTTTTATATTTGTACCGAAATGGGCCGATGGATAGTGTGATGTGTCTGTGACCAACTTCCAACTTTAACGAGCTTCCTAGTACTATAAAACAAAAAAAATAAACAGAGTAAACTTTAGAGCTTAGTAAGTTTGTATAGCAGAAAATTAACTTACCATTCATTTAGATATAAGGTATGCACACAAAATACATCCAAAGCAATTTGACCAATAGCCTAAATACATATCCTCATCAAACAAGTTAGTCATGCATTTCGTATGAATTTCAAGAAACATGAATGAACTCATCAAATATCAAATTCTCATGTTCATAAATTTCCCACATCTTGTATTCATATATATATAACAATTCCATGTATTTCAAGGTTATATGGAAACTGATTCATTTAGTACTCATATTTTTCTCATGTCAGGATTTTGCCTGTTGAATCATTGAAAATATCGATGGATACACAAAAAGTACATACAAGGTGTACAAAACTATAATCCGTCAATTCATATACACGAATGCTCATGCAAACATGTAAACGGGAAGCTCTTTCGAGTCGTAAAATGGGAAGCTCATGTGAGCCATGTAACCGGAAGCTCATGTGAGCCATGTAACGAGAAGCTCATACGAGCCAATAACGGGAAGGTTCAAGCGAGCTAATATCGGGAAGCTCCGGAGAGCCATTAATCGGGAAACTCATGAAAGAGCCTTTAATCGGGAAGCTCCGAAGAGCCATATATCGGGACGCTCATAAGAGTTACAGTGTGTCCTCAACATATGCAGGATCACAACCAATCAGGATGCTCCGAAGAGCTATTAACGGGAAGCTCACAAGAACGATATAACGGGAAGCTCATGAGAGCTAATAACGGGACGCTTTTTCAAGTTGTGGTGTGTTCGTAACACATGTAGTACCACAACCAATTCAGGAACCTTGTATCCATCAAATTTAATTTATTCAAACGAGACTTAATATTTGTCGGGTATTGTCAAATATGTGACAATTTCATATATATGGCATTTACAAAATTCACATATACAACATTCAATTTTAAAACATATAAATATACAATTTAGATATACGAACTTACCTCGACAATGTTCGTGCACACAAAAGTTACTAATCCGCTACTTTTTCTTTTCCTCGATTTAACTCTATATTTGATCTATCTGGATCTATATGAATGAATTTAACATCAATTTAATACAACTTACATTCAATTCAATCTAATTCACATCTTAAGAAAAGTTACCATTTTATCCCTATACTTTTAATTAATTTTAATTTCGTCCCTAGGCTCAAAAAATGATCATGCAATTTAATCCTTATTCCAAGTCTAACCATTTTTTACATATAATATTAGCAGCACATGTATTTCATAAGATTTAGAATTTTTCCATAAATTTTACATCTTTTCAATTTAGTCCCTAAATCACAGCTTCATCAAAATTCACTTTACAAAAGTTGTTTATCTAACAACAACCTTTCATTTTCTACCATAAAACTTCATAATTCATGCATACTCATCCATGGAAAAACCCTAGTACTTTGATAACTTTACAAATTAATCCTCGAGATAGCTTGATTAAGCTATTACGATATCGAAAATATGAAAATTACTAAAAACGGGACAAGAAAACATACCTAATTGAGCCAAATAAGTTTGCTCAAAGCTCAATTTCCATGGCTAGGGTTTCCATGTTTTTATTTGGGAAAGATGATGATAAATGATGATATATTATATTTTTATTATTTATCATCTTTAATTATTTCATCTTTCCAATTTCATCATTTTCTTTATTTAATTTTCCATGGATGAATCATCGTACTTATCTAATAACTCCTATTAATGGTCTATTTTCCATATAAGGACCTCCAATGTTGAATTCCATAGTGGTTTGATCCTTTTAGGTACTAAAATTCAACTTTTGCATGTTATGCAATTTGGTCCTTTTATCAATTAAACATGTAATCGGTAAAATTTTCTTAACGAAAT
This sequence comes from Gossypium bickii, assembly GCA_025503065.1. Classification (NCBI taxonomy): domain Eukaryota; kingdom Viridiplantae; phylum Streptophyta; class Magnoliopsida; order Malvales; family Malvaceae; genus Gossypium; species Gossypium bickii. The sequence continues at coordinate 98,767,308 of CP106716.1, forward strand.
TTTCATACGATATTTCTATCATAATGCAAACCATGCAATAATATTAAAATAATTTTTTTCCAAATTCAGATTTGTAGTCCTAAAACTACTGTTTGGATTTCATTGAAAACGGGCTGTTACAGAAAACTTGTTTATGAAGACTTTATGTGATAAATACTCCGTATAATTAATGAGATAATTTCAAATTTTAAATGAGAGTGTAAAACTTATCAAAACTCTGTTGGGTTGGACAGACTCTTGTATTAGCCTATAAATAGGCTGCTTGTGGCATCACTTGGATAGTGCCTTTGCCGTGTCTTTGATAAGCTTCTTGTGATTTATTTTGATATTTTGTGTGACACTTAGGTTTTTCTTGAAGATTATTATTATTTGTATTGTGAGGTATTTTGGGTGAATGATTTGTAACAATTGGGATCGATGTTGGAATTGCAATTACTTTTTTGTGTAAAGGTAGATTGAGCTTAAGCCAATATGTAACATCCCGATTTAGGGCATGAGTGGGTAAAATTTGAAAGTTTGGCAAAAAGGGCATTTTGGTCATTTGTCAAATAAATGATTAAAAGGATGAAATAAGTCAAAATTTATGTTCATATTCCTCCCTAAGTGCCGAACATTTGAAGAACCCCATAGCTAGGGTTTGTTCATCTTTCAAGCTTGCTAGTAAGTGCATCCTAGCCCCGTTTTTAATATTCTTCGTATTTTTGAGATCCTCGTAACTTGAATTAGCTATTTTTAGCTATATGTTGAGCTAAGGTTCATGTTCAAAAATATACCCATGTATGACATGCATGTATTTTGATGTTTTCTGGAAGATTATGAGAGTTGGATGTGGAATAAACATTTTTGTCTAAGTGAATTCCATGAAAAATGCATGTAAGGACTAGTTTGTAAAAGTCTTGAAAATGATCATACATGAGTGATTTAGTGAGAATTGATGGTTTCTATAGTTGAGAAAATGAATCAGCTAAGCATGAAATGTTAGGAAGTTGAATGAAAATCACTTTACGAGCCTTGGGGCAAAAGTGTAAATATAAGGAAGTTTAGGGGGAAAATGGTAATTTTGCCAAAGTATGAGTTATGAGTCAATTTAGTCAATGTGTGTATTGAATGAGTTGATTTATCATTATAGATCAAGAAAAATAAAGCCCGGATCGAAACCGAGGCAAGAGCAAAGTCGTGGACTAGATTGTACGTCTTCATACATTTTGAATACCGAGGTAAGTTTATGTGTAAACAATGCATTTATACTTATACATTGTTGATGCTAACTAGTCTGTAGTATGATTAAGAACCTATACAGTTCAAGTGGATTGAATGTGATAGCTATTGAGTAATTGATGTATGAATTACGAATTAGATGTGTGAATGTGTAGTAATGATACATGATGGTGGGCTATGTGCGATACCACCTTAATATTTAACTGTGATAGGCTGTGTGCGATGCTATCGTTAAGTATATTATTTAGTGGGTGATCGTGTGTCAGAGTCTTAAAAATTTATATAAAGAATGATTGAGCCTAGAAACTAACTGTGACAATGATTGAGGCAAGTGCACCTATCGAACAGTAGTATAGTTAAATGGCAAGACCGGATTGTCGAACCCAAAGGAACTAAAAGTACTAATACTAACTTTTTTTTTTATTATTTAGCCTAAGAATTAAAGGAATTTGTTATTTAATCTAAAATTAACTAACTACTAAACTAAAGATGCTAAGACAAAGAGAATGAATTGGGAAAAATACTTGTGGGAAATACCAATTGATTAAGACAATACCCAAGGAAGAATCCACCTAGACTTCACTTGTTATTTAACTCTGAACCAGACAATTTATTCACTTGACTTGATCCGTATGATTCCTTAATTTATATTAATACCTCTCTCGAGGCTACTAACGTCTAATCCTAGGTTGATTAATTGAAATCTCTTAGACAGGGTCTATTCCTCCTCTGCCTAAGCACATCAATACTTGAATTAATATCCTGAAATATCAAAACAAGAATTAAGAACACATAATTAAGAACAAATAATGTATTTATCATATAATTCAGAAAAAAATAATAAGATCCATCTTAGGTTTCATCCCCCTTAGGTATTTGAGGGGTTTAGTTCATAATAATAAAAGAATACATCTCAGAAGAAAATATAAAACAAAACATAAGAAAACCCTAAAACCCCTTGAAGCAATTGAAGGAGAGATCCTCCGTCTTGAGTATGACTTTGGCTTCTTGAGATGAATCAACTGGCTTCTTTTGAATAAATCCCACAATTCTGTCCTCTCTAACTTGGCTCTTCGGCCTAACTGGATGCTCCCCTTTTAGGTCACACTTAGGGTGTTTATATAGGCTTTCAGAATGTTTTTCTTTGCCCCTAAGTATCCTAATCCGAGTGAAATTAAAATAGGTCGCGACAGGGACACGCCAGTGGCACACGCACTTGTAAGTCAAGGCTAGGCCGTGTTTGGGTCTGCTAAAGAGGCACAGCCGTGTGGCTTAGGTCCAGGCCATGTCGATTTCGTACTTTGGCCCATTTTCACTGTTTTTGGCCCATTTCTCATTCTTTTCATCCTCCGATGCTCGCCTAAGTATAAAACATGAAATTAAAGGATTAGGAGCACCAAATTCCACAATTCAGGGGATAAACCATCCAAAAGTATGCTAAATGTGGGATTAAAATATGTATATATTACGGTTTATCAAATACCCCCACACTTAAGCATTTGCTTATCATCAAGCAAAATTCTCAACTCACAATTAAAATGAACTTCCTTGATTCATAATATTCATCAATAATGTTTCATCATAATTCATAGATAATTCTATACATTGATAATTTAAGTAAAAGGGTTCTAAAGATTCAAACAATCAAAGTCATAGTTTTTATAGCACGAAAACATAGGCGTTTCCCCTTACCTAAATAATTACCTTTGATTCAAAACAACAAGAGTTGACATCCTCACTAAAGATTCACTCAAATCACTCAAAGTGTTTAAAGTTCAAAATTAAGCACTCAAAAGTCGAACATGAAAAGTTAATCCCATAGGCTTGCATGAAAATCAAATCTCCACCACTATAAAATGAAATGATATATAGATCAAAAGGTCTTTAACAGGGTTGTAACGGAGCTTAGGTTAAAGGTGTGGATAAAGGCTGAATTAAAGGGTTAGAATCGAGATTGAATTGACAATTTACCTAACTAGAAAAAATGAACTAATCCTGGATAATTACATCAATTGAAAACTTGAAACATTAATAATACGAGCTTCTTTTTCAAGATGTAGAATTAATTGCTTAAGCTCAAACATAGGAATAACAATGAATAACTTTCCAACGCTTTTTTTTAAGAACAAATCAAGTAATAAGAAAAAACTTTAACAACTAAAATATAGAACATAGTTAGGCAACTGCTCAAAACCGAATCTCGACAAAAAGGGAGTCAATGAATGGTGATAACAAATACAAGATGGGTTTTGGGTTAATATTAGTGGGTGAGTCAATAAAAGGGTTGTTAAGATCAAAGGGGTTCACTAGGGGTTAATTGTGAGGGTAGGCTTTTTAGTGGAGTGAGTGGGTTAATTCCTAAGTGCCTTTATCATTTCAGTATATCAAATCAATGATGTGGTCTTGACATGTATAATCGAAGCAAGTTCTAGAATAACAAATCAATGTTGACACACTCATAATCAAAAAGTGAGCAAGAAAGAATGTATGCTCTAAAAGGCTCAAAATCTCATAAAATTTATGGGTTTTTGATATCAACTTTGTAAAATTTAAACTTCAAGGTAATAATTAGATTCATGTAGACAACCTAACAAAATTTTAATTTTTTAAAATAGACTCATCATGCTCGGTTCTCTAATCTCCTAAAGTTTAAATCATCACTGCACAATTATCAATGACTTAATCCGAAACATATCAAAGAAAATCATGGATCACAGGAAATTTCATTCTAATTAGTAATATGAGAAAATTACTTAACGACAAGATATCATTCAGGGATTTGAGAATAATGTAGAAAGTTAGGAACTTTCTTGAAATAAATATTCACCCCCCACACTTACGATGTACATTGCCCTCAATGTACAAAGATATATATGAAATTTAAGAGATAGGAAGAGGTGAAACTTCCTGAATTTGGATGACTTCCTTGAATTGGGAGCGTCGTGGTGTGGTGGCCGCCGACAATCTCTGCGCTAGATGAAGAAATTGGGAAGCTCGTGAAGAATTAGCCAGGAAATAATAATAATAATTCAAAATATACTAAATATATATTTAAAGAAAAGAAAGATAAAAATAAAAAAAAACAGAAAGTAATATAAAATTAAAAGAAAAGATTAATGGACTGAAAAGTCCTTATCGTTAGATGGTTAGCGAAGTGGGTGTGATTTCTAAGGCCGTGGCCGGTGATTCCCAAGCAGCCTTTTGATCGTGTGTCAGAGTCTTAAAAATTTCTATAAAGAATGATCGAGCTTAGAAACTAGCTATAACAACGATTGAAGCAAGTGCACCTATCGAACAGTAGTATAGTTAAGTGGTAAGACCGGATTGTCGAACCCAAAGGAACTAAAAGTACTAATACTAACTTTATTTTTATTATTTAGCCTAAGAATTAAAGGAATTTGTTATTTAATCTAAAATTAACTAACTACTAAACTAAAGATGCTAAGACAAAGAGAATGAATTGGGAAAAATACTTGTGGGAAAAACCAATTGATTAAGACAATACCCAAGGAAGAATCCACCTAGACTTCACTTGTTATTTAACTCTGAACTAGACGATTTATTCACTTGACTTGATCCGTATGATTCCTTAATTTATATTAATACCTCTCTCGAGGCTACTAACGTCTAATCCTAGGTTGATTAATTGAAATCTCTTTCTAATTAAAACCCCTAGAATTGCATTAACTCGATATATGGACTCCCATATTAGGTTTGACCCTAATCCAGTAGATTTTCGTCATCCTATCTTTAGGTTTGACGCCCATGGCACACGCCCGTGTGAATCGTGGCCAGGCCGTGTTCGGGTCTGTTAAGGAGGCACGACCGTGTGGTCTTAGGCCCAGGCCATGTCGATTTCGTAAGTTCGGCTATTTACTCCGTTTTAGGCCCGTTTTTCTTTCTTTTCATCATCATTTGCCTTCCTAAGTATAAAACATGAAATTAAAGGATTAGCAGCACCAAATTCCATAATTTAAGGAATAACTCATACAAAAGTATGCTAAATATGGGATTAAAATATGTATATATTACGGTTTATCACCTTTAAAGCCTAAATCAAAGAAAACAAAATGTAAGAATAAAAATTAAAGACAAGAAAGATAAAGAGACGGAAAATAAAGGAGAAGAGAAAAGAAAAAGAAAAGTTGAATGGACTCAAAGGTCCTTTTCCTGTCGAGTTAATGAAGCGGCCGTCATGAACTTTTGTAGATCGGTCTCACAGAGGGAGACTATGCTAGGATCCTTCCGTTTCTTCGACATGGATATGGTTAGATCTAGAGTTAAGGGGATGAAGAACAAATGAAAATGAAAATGGAGAAGGGGTAGGTAAGAAAGGGAGAGGGGTGTTTTAAATAGAGATTTCAAATCTGGTACATCCCCACACCCGTGTACTGTGGGCGTGTTAAATTACACGGTCGTATCGCATGGCCTTGTTGTGCTACGTTCATTTCTCTGACGCCCATTTGCAAGTCGCCACGCCCGTGTTGCTAAAACAGTGCTGACCACAGCTGCATCGCATAGCCATGGTGTTTAGTCAGGGCCCGTGGCTTGAAGATACTTTTTATCCTTGGTTCGTACTATCTCTGCCATGTCAGTACGAAAATCCGTAGTGTCTACATGGCCACGGCCACGGCCATGTGTACGTTCGTGTGTTATGGAAATCTGTGTTTCACAAATTCGGTTAGTTTGTAGTTAGATGCTGAAAGTAAAAATAAAAATAAAAATATGAAAATTAGTGAGGTTAATGCTCGAGTTGCCTCCTGAGAAGCGCTCGTCTATAGTCTTAAGCTAGACTTACCTCTCATTCGCATAATCATGGTGGTTTGAGGAGTTGAAAATCCTTTTTCATGCTATCTGTTCTATTATCAGTGTACAGTTCGAGTTGAGTAGCATTTTCTTTAAACGTACCGAATGTAGGATTACTTACCTTGACTGTTCCGTATGGAAAGATATTGAGTACCTTAAAAGGGATTTCTTCGTTCATATTAAGGTTAAGAGGAGATATTCGAAGGTCTGTCTTATCTAATAATACCTGATCTCCGATCTTAAATTTGTTTGTCCCACGGAATGGCGTTGGTTCTACTTTTTGTATTCCTAATTTCTCTTTGAAATGCATCTTCCACTCGTCTAGTTCATCGATCTAAAGCCTTCGTTCCTCATGATTTATTTCCTCGTTGGCGTGCGGTCTAAGATCTAGCTCAGTTGTATAGTTTCATGGTGCTTCCTGAAAAGAAGGTTTAACCGAATGGTTATTAATAGAATTTATGTTCTCACCTTGATTAGATGTCCTAGCCGAATCGAGAGCCTGAAGAGTGATTGTCTTGTCACCTACACAAAGTATGAGTTCACCTGAGTCGACAACAATTTTAGTCCTGGTAGTTGTTAAAAAAGGTCTTCCTAGTATTAAAGGAATATTATTGTCCTCATCCATGTCTAAAACGACAAAGTCTACTGAAATACGAATTTATCGGATTTCACGAGAACATCTTCGATTATACCCTTAGGAATTCTAATAGTTTTATCCGCTAATTGAATGCTCATCCTAGTTTGTTTGGGTTTCCCTAGACCTAGCTGTTTGAACATTTTATAAGGCATAACATTTATGCTTGCCCCTAAATCAACTAAAACATTATCAACAGATAAACTACCAATTAAGCATGGAATTGTAGAACTCCCTGGATCTTTTAATTTTCGTGGTAGTTTGTTTTGCAACATTGCTGAGCTCATTGCGTTTAGTTCCACATGCGATTCCTCGTCTAACTTCCACTTGTTTGTCAAAAGCTCTTTTAAAAATTTCCTTAAACCTGACATCTGCGAAAGAGCTTCAAGAAACAGTAAGTTAATATGTAATTTCTTTAAAAGTTTAAGAAATTTACCGAATTGATAGTCTGTGTTGTCTTTCTTCATCGTATTGGGGTATGGTATACGAGGTTGGTACTCTTTAATTACCGGTTTTGGCTTCTCGTGACTTACCTCGACCTTACCTTTCTCTACCAAATTCTCTTGGCTTAATTTCGGCTCATCTAACCCTACACTATCCTGAGCTGTTATGGCTTGAAGTTGCTCCTTTGGGTTAGTTTCAGTGTTGCTTGGCAAGCTGCCTTGTGGTCATTTCGAGATGATCTTGGCAAGTTTCCCTAATTGGTTCTCGATCCCTTGAATCAATGCTTGTTGATTTTTAAGTGTTGTCTCGGGGTTTTTGAAACGTGTTTCTGACACCGCTATGAATTTTGTCAGCATCTCCTCAAGGTTCGACTTCTTTTTCTATGGGTAGGGCTATTGTTGGAAGTTTGGAGGGGGTTGTTGCTCTGATTTCCTTGACCACCCCATGAAAAATTGGGGTGGTTCCTCCAACCTGGATTATAAATGTTACTATAAGGGTTATTTTGAGGTCTAAAATTGTTACCTCTATAGTGAACTTGCTCGTTTTCAACACTTGGATTATAAGGTGGATATTCTGTATTGCTCATCCCTCCTCTATTCATCTCGCTCTACATAACTGGTTGTACCTGTGAAGAACCACATAAACCATCAATCTTTTTATTTAACAGCTCTACCTGGTTTGATAGTATGGTTACTGCGTCGAGGTTGAAAACACTGACGGCTTTTGTTGGCCTAGTCCTCGTGACTTGCCACTGATAGTTATTTAATAACATCTCTTCAATGAATTCGTAGGCAGCCTCAGGTGTTTTGTTATTCAAGGGTTCGCCGGTGGCTGAATCAGTCAATTGTCTCGTTGAGGGGTTCACACCGTTGTAAAAGGTTTGGACTTGTAGCCACAAGGGTAATCCATGGTGTGGGTACCTTTTCAATAGATCTTTGTATCTCTCCCATGTATCGTAAAGTGTCTCTAAATCTATCTACACGAAAGAAGAGATATCATTCCTCAACTTGGATGTTTTAGCCGACGGAAAATATTTCAATAAAAATTTTTCGATCATTTGTTCCCATGTAGTGATTAATCCTCGTGGAAGAGAATTCAACCACTGTTTGGCTTTATTCCTCAAAGAAAAGGAAAATAACCGAAAACGGATGGCATCATCAGAAACGCCATTTATTTTGACAGTATCACAAAATTCTAGGAAATTCGCCAAGTGATTGTTTGGATCTTCATCCTGCGAACCATCAAACTGAACAAACTACTGTATCATCTGAATTGTGTTAGGTTTCAATTCAAAATTAATTGCAGCAATAGTAGGTCTAACAATACTTGACTCGGTTCTGTTAAATTAGGTTTAGCATAATCATACATAGTTCGAGGAGCATGATTTTTTGGCCACTCTGAGGGGCGATTATTTTCACCATCTCTTGATGGTATTGGTTTCGACTTCTTGCTCTTCTTCTATGTAGTTTAAGCTTCTCGCCTTATTTCTCTACGATTTCTGTGAAGCAAGACTTTCAATATCTTTGTCATAAATTAGGGTCCCTGCCGGGTTCCTTCTAGTCATAACCTAGAGGTACCTGCTAAGAACAAATAAAAGAAGGAAAATTAGCAAAGTTAAAAGCAAAATAAAAATAACAGTAAATTGCAAAAATAAAAATGGCTAAAGTAATAAAAATTGAGCGTTCTTAATATTTTAGTTCCCCGGCAACGGTGCCAAAAACTTGATCGTGTGTCAGAGTCTTAAAAATTTATATAAAGAATGATCGAGCCTATAAACTAACTGTGACAATGTTTGAGGCAAGTGCACCTATGAACAGTAGTATAGTTAAGTGGCAAGACCAGATTGTCGAACCCAAAGGAACTAAAAGTACTAATACTAACTTTCTTTTTATTATTTAGTCTAAGAATTAAAAGAATTTGTTATTTAATCTAAAATTAACTAACTACTAAACTAAAGATGCTAAGACAAAGAGAATGAATTGGGAAAAATACTTGTGGGAAAAACCAATTGATTAAGACAATGCCCAAGGAAGAATCCACCTAGACTTCACTTGTTATTTAACTCTGAACCAGACGATTTATTCACGTGACTTGATCCGTATGATTCCTTAATTTATATTAATACCTCTCTCGAGCTACTAACGTCTAATCCTAGGTTGATTAATTGAAATCTCTTTCTAATTAAAACCCCTAGAATTGCATTAACTCAATCTATGGACTCCCATATTAGGTTTGACCCTAATCCGGCAGATTTTCGTCATCCTATCTCTAAGGTTGCGATGAACTCCGCTTAATTATGCTAGATCTACTCTTGGACAGGGTCTATTCCTCCTCTGCCTAAGTACATCAATACTTGAATTAATATCCTGAAATATCAAAACAAGAATTAAGAACACATAATTAAGAACAAATCAAGTATTTATCATATAGTTCAGAAAACAATAACAAGATCCATCTTAGGTTTCATCCCCCTCATGTATTTGAGGGGTTTAGTTCATAATAATAAAAGAATACATCTTAGAAGAAAATATAAAACAAAATATAAGAAAACCCTAAAACCCCCTGAAGAAATTGAAGGAGAGATCCTTCGTCTTGAGTATGACTCCGGCTTCTTAAGATGAATCATCTGGCTTCCTTTAAGTAAATCCCACAATTCTGTCCTCTCTGGCTTGGCTCTTCGGCCTAATTGGACGCCCCACTTTTAGGTCACACTTAGGGTGTTTATATAGGCTTTCGGAATGTCTTTCTTCGCCCCTAAGTATCCTAATCCGAGTGAAATTGAAACAGGTCGCGGCAGTGGCACACACCCGTGTAAGTCGAGGCCAGGCCGTGTTCGGGTCTGCTAAAGAGGCACAGCCGTGTGGCTTAGGCCCAGGCCGTGTCGATTTTGTACTTTGGCCCATTTTCTCTGTTTTTGGTCTGTTTCTCGTTCTTTTCATCCTCCGGTGCTCTCCTAAGTATAAAACATGAAATTAAAGGATTAGGAGCACCAAATTCCACAATTCAGGGGATAAACCATCCAAAAATATGCTAAATTTGGGATTAAAATATGTATATATTACGGTTTATTAGTGGGCTATGTGCGATACCACTATGATTACTTTTTTTTGGTAGGCTATGTACGATACTACCCTATTATCTAATTGTGGTGGGCTAAGTGCGAAACCACCGAGTGATTTAACTGTGTGGTTGGATTAGTGAGAAAATATGATGTGTTGTATCACGAGTAATTGTGATGTTTAGAGTAGGTGTGCAAATGAATGAAGGTAAGCATTTGACTTGTGATGTGGTGGAAATGTTGTAAGGGATAGAATGAGTAAGCATAGTTATGGACGTGATTTATTCTTGTTTAGTATAATGCTATTTGTTGTTTAGCTCATACTATGATGCAAATTGTTTATATGTAGACTCACTAAGCTTAAAGCTTACTCCCCTTTCTTTTCCTTTGTCTTATAGAGCTAAAGAGTTGAATCGAGATACACGGATAATTTGGAAGATTGCCCATACTATCAGCTCTCTTCAGTATATTAGACTTAGTGCTTTTGTATATGGCATGTATAGAGGCTAGACAAGTTAGTTTATTTTGTTGTATTGGCCAAGGGTGTATTGACCCTTTAGATGGATAAACTATTTTGTATAATGCCTTAGTTGATGGTTTACCTTGTTATATGAAAAGATGTAGTTATCCATGGGAGTTTATGTTTCAAAGTATGAATTGTGTGATGATATGATGAATGGATCCATATTGTGTGAGCTAGAGGGGTGAAAAGAGTTTGGCAAATAGCCTTGTTCTTGTCTATGTGGGTAGACACACGGGCGTGTGTCTAGGCCATGTGTGACACGCGGTCAGCCCATGGGCGTGTGATTTGGCCGTGTGTCCCCTGCATGTTATAGTTTTAAGTCAGAATAGACCACAGGCTAGCCACACGGGCGTGTGCCTAGACTTTAGGCCGTGTGAGATGGTCAGTGTGCACCACGGGCGAAGAACATGGGTGTGTTCTTAGACCATGTGACACAAACAGATTACCCAAGTTCTTATACGCGGGGTAAGGACATGGGCGTGTGTAACTACACGACCTAACCCCACGGGCGTGTCCCATTTCACATAGGCGTGTGGCCCTTGATCAGGTGGATAATTTTAAGATCATAAAGGTTTCCGGTAGGGTTTCGAAATCCCTCCTATGTATGTTTAAGGCATAATGAGCCCTTAATGTGGCGTTGTGGTGACTATAGAGAGTTGTCAAGTTGGGACTAAAGTGAATTAAGTCCGGTAATGCCTCGGGCTTAGTTTCGGTGTAGAATATGGGTAAGGGGTGTTACACAATAGGTGATTCAACTGATTGTTGAATAAAATCATTCACCGAGCGAGGCCCTGTAGAGTTAACAAACATTGCATGTTATTTATCTTTACTTTACTCATTGCTTTACTTTGCATTTAATCTATTCTACTCGATTTTGTCCCATTCCCCGTTAAAGCGAAACTGTCTTGTAACCTACCAAGTTATCTGTTTGAACAATAGTTGGAATAAAGTGCAAATCAAAGCTTTTTCAAGTATAATTAGCCAATCTTTTCTAAACTGTCCAAATAGTACCTATGAAAAGATTACAACAACCAATATTTTTTTATGCCATAAAAGACCTTTCATAGAAATGCAAGACACAAAGCATTGAATTTACAAATTCAATTCAGAACAAAATAGTAGGAAATAGACAAAAAAAAACATTATCACAAAAAAAAAAGACTCAACAAAAAGTGTTGAAACTTCACATTTAGTCCATCCTTGATCTTTTTGAAGCTTGTGACTGTTATGTTGGAGGAGTGGGGCCAATAGAGTCTTGACTTAATAACCATTTGACTGTGAATAGTTGACCAAAAGGTGTCGTCCTCTTATATGGTATTTTAGGCCTTGGATGTTAGGTAGAATTTAATATTTCCTGGTTAAAAGGTTAAGGTTGTTTGCTGGAAGCTTGCTAGCTAAAAGGTTGGGCTTGATGGTTGGAGGCTTATTGGCTTGAAGGTTGAGGTTGGCTTTGCTGGGTTGAAGCTTAAGGTTATTGGGTTGGAGTTTCAGGTTGATGGGATGATGGTGTGGACCTTGTAACTTATACAGAAGGAAAAAAAATATATTATTAATAATTGAGAAGACATACAAGTGATCATTATAGGAAGCTATGCACATTACCTTATTGTTACCCCCAACTAACTCGTTGCAAGTCTTTGAATTATGGCCTGGTTTCCAACATTTTTTGCAGTTTATTGTATACCTTCCTCTGCTCACCTTTGACCACTCTTGCTGATTTCATCAGCTTCTTTCTTCCTTGCCTTTGAAGGTTTTTTTGGTGGCCTTCTCAATTCAGGAGGCATCAACATAAAAGAATATATATACATGCCATGTCTCACGAAGGTTCGAAATAGGAAAACTATTCATGTTCTCCTTCAACTTCCTATAATATATTATCTACTTTCTAAAATAGATTATCTCATAATCTTGCATACAAATCTTTCTATAATACCCCCTCAAGTTGGAGCATGTAAATCGTAAATGCCCAATTTGCTTAAAAAAAACAATCAAATTGTTTCTTTCTCAAAATCATTGTAAATATATCTGCTAGCTGATCTTTAGTAGAGACATAGGAAGGAGAAATAAGACCTTCTTGAATTGCATCCTGAATAAAATGACAATTTGCCTCAGTATGCTTTATAAGTTTGTGATTAACAAGCTTACGAGCAATATGCAAAACAGTTTGACTATCACAAAATAATGGAATAGCTTTAAGGTGATGCACCCTGAGACTGAGCAGCAGAGCCTTTAACCATTTCAATCCACAAGTAACAAAGGTCATAGAACAATACTGTGCTTTAGTTGATGGTCAAGAGACAGTGTGCTACTTCTTAGTTTTCTAGGAGATAGGCGACTACCCAAGAAACATGAGCCAGCTAGTTGGAGACCGTTAAGTAATGGGACACGCGACCCAATCTAAGTCGCACCAGCCTTATAAAGACAACTTGCTATCTGAATAAAGGAAGGTACCCTAGCCTGAAGCACCTTTTAAATAACGAAGTTGTAACAATCTAATTTTCAGTGGTGTCAAAAATAGTAATTCGAGATCACTAAATCCGACGAGTGAGTTTGAAAATTTAAATAAATTAACATTTATGAGTCAAGTATGGCATTAGGAATATTTTTGAATTAGTGAATTTTGTGATTTAAAAGAATTTATTAGAAAAATTGGGTCGAAAACGAGGTATTGAGACCTCAAATTCATAAACTAAACCATAAAAAATAAATATTTATGGAGTGTTATTGAGTTAGTATTAAATTTTTGTTAGGAAATATTAATGTTTTGATAGTTAATTAAATAAAAAAGGACTAAATTGAAAAAGGTGCAAAATTTGCAAATTAAGGAAATAAGTGATTAAATAGTTCAAATAGAAAATAATAGGGATTTAAAGAGTAATTGGGCCTAATTGGAGTGGATGGGGTAGCATAAGTATAGAAAATGACAAAAATGATGAAATAAAAAGGGCAAAATTGGAAAATAATGAAATTTAAATTTCAAATTGAAAAACCTACAAGTTTCTAGACATTTTTCTTCATCAATTTTTCTTTCAAAAACACCATTGAAAAGCTCTCAAGGCTGGTTTTCATATTTTAATTTCATACCAAGAGCTCAAAGAAAGTCGTGGAAAAGAGAAAATAGACGATTAGTCCTTAAACTTTATACAACCTCTACAAACTACTCCAGGTAAGTTCATATGGTTAAATTTTATGATTGATTGTTAAAATTAGAGATTATATAATGTATTATTTCATATATTTGTTATGGAATCATGATTATTGTGATAAAATGAAAATTAAAACAAAAGTTCAAATTGAGTAGAACGCAAGATTAAGTACGATCGTTCTGTGATCAGTGATGAATTAAGGGATAAGACCATGGTTGGACCATGGCAAAGTGTGGAATGTAAGACCATAGCTAGGCTATGGCATTTCAATGAAAAGACCATAATTGGATTATGGCATTGTGAACATAAGACCATGGTTGGACAATGGCAGTATATATGTGTACGTGTAAGACCATAGTTGGGCTATGGCATCGTAATAAAGTAAAAGACCATAACAGGGCTATTGTATGGCATTAAGCAAACGATGTACTCAAATCCATAAGACGTTCTCTAATTTGACAAAAATTGGTAAGTGTTATATGAACTTAAGTGATAGAATTCAATTAGTTGCGATATTGAGCTCAATCAAGTAAATTCATCATTTGAGATTGTGATTGGCAGGGTATATTAATGAAATGCTTTATTTAATGTTTTGTTATTTCTTGTTTGGTAAGATTTAATTTAAAGCCTATGAACTTACTAAGCTTTCATAAGCTTACTTTTGTGTGTTAAATGTTCATTGTAGATTAAAAAGAGTCCGAAAGATCGGATCAACACATCAACGCACACTATCCAGATTACTCCGGTAGCTTTTGTTAAATGCCTTAAAGATTTATATGGCATGTATAGAATTGAATGAAAAGAAGTAAACTTGTAATATGGTTATAAATGGTTCTTATTCATATATGTTAGTTTATGTGCATGTATATGGTATTATCTAATAGAAGTCAATGAAATTACATGGTAAGTTTATGCAAATGAGTTGTGAGATTGACACCTTAGGTTTAAAAATTGATATTTGAATTGAATTAGTTGCTTGGTTAGGCTATATTGGTATAAGAAAATGTTGTATGCAGGTTGATAGTGGAAAGGGTGAGAAAAGTGGCCTTAAAATGGCCTATTTTTGTCCACACTGGCGTGTGTCTTGACCGTGTGTGACACACGGCCTGGCACATGAGCATGTGGTTTGGATGTGTGTCCTCTGGAACTTAAATTTGAGAAACAGAATGCTCAAGATTGAGAACATGGGCAGAGGCACGGGCGTGTGTTTCAGCCGTGTGTGCCACATGGCCTAAAACAAGGGCGTGTGTCTTGGTCATGTGAAAACTGCATCTTAATGTTTTGCAAGTCAGAGAGTTACACGGGTTGGAGACATGGCCGTGTGACTTGTGTCACTTGGCTGTGTAAGTCACACGGCCTAACCACACGGGCGTGTGCCCCCTGTACATGAGTAAAATTTTTAAATTTCATGAAAATTTTCCTATGTTCTTAGTTTAGACCCGACCCGATCCTAACATGTATTTTGGGCCTCGAGAGTCTGTCCTAGGGACGTTATGATTAATATCGGAAAATGAACAGTAATTGACATGAATTATCTGTAAATGTTCTGAAAAACTTCAGTAATGCTCTATAACCCTGTTCCGGCGACGAATACGGGTTAGAGGTGTTACAGAACTACTTGGATTGTCGAGTCCCAATGCTCCTACTTAGGATGTTGCATAAATTGAAATAAAGCATGCATAGAGTATGCTAAATCTGGATGCATAACAAAAACATATATAAGGCGACCCATTAATCGCTGATAGGATTTAGGATCTGCAATCAATTCTCCTGTAACATGCGCAAGTTTGTGGTTTTGCTCAATTGGAGAGCCAGTGTAACACCCCCTAACCCTGTACGGTTACCGGAACAGGGTTACGAAACATTACTGTACCTTTTAGAAATATTACGAACCTTATACAAATAAATAACATACATATTGTGAAACAATCATAATATCCATTTCATGGGCCTTCGAGACTCAAAATACATGTTAGAAGTGATTCGGGACCAATTCGAATACTCAAGAAATTTTTTGTGAAATTTAAAATTTTTCTTAAATACAGGGCTCACACGCCCGTGTGGTCTAGGGACACGCCCGTGTGACCTTAAGACATGCTCGTGCTTCAGGCCGTGTCCTAATTTATGTGCTCTTTGACTTACCTCACACGGCCAAACCACACGCCCGTGTGCTAGGCCGTGTGGTCAATTTATTTTAAAAAAATTAGGTGCAATTTTCACACGGCCAAAGCACATACCCGTGTAACAGGCTGTGTTCCTCACACGGCTAAGACACACGCTCGTGTCTATGCCCGTATGGCAAAACCTGAACATTCTATTTTGGAAAATTAAAATTGCAAGGGACACACAGCCTAACCACACGCCCAAGTATAAGCCGTGTGGACTCAAAGTGAGCATTATACTTCTAATTTACAAACCCTGCAAACTTTGAACACCAAACAATTCAAAAACAATCATTCAACCTAAATTTGCATATATTAACTTCACACATACTTTAACCAAAATAAGCTATTTATAAGTTCAACATAACACATATTTTATACATATAACCAACTAATTTCATCGTTTACAACCATTTATTAAAATGACATACATATGACCACCTAGGTACATGCCATTAACAAAAGAAATATACTTCACCACTTTGAGTTCGGGATTGGCTTTGGATGCTGATTCGGCAATTCGATTTTAACCTAACCTGCACACAGAAACAAACAATACGCTGAGTATAAAACTCAGTGGTATTTTTATAATCTTAATACTTCAAAGAAAATAACATTATAAAACATACACTTTTTAATCAAATATAAACATTAGCCAATCAATAATTCATTTTATACATTTAACCTTCAATTCTCATCATTAGCTAATTCAATTAGCTTTTCTCACTTTGATTCATATATCAATTGGCAATAACAATACTCTTTTCATGAACCCTTGGTTTATGCATTTCATTTGTACAATTCAATTCCATATCCAATTTCAAATTCACATTCATATCAAACTTATTGCCAATTCATTTATTTGCCCCTATTAACAAGACTCGAACTTTGGCGGATACACGGATCCAACCAAAACACACCAGTATGGTACCCAGTGCCTCATCAGATAATTCGAAGCAATAAATTGACACCCAGTATCTCATCGGCTATGCCGAAGTAAGTTGGTACCCAGTACCTCATCGAATTTATTCTAAGTAATAATATGACACCCAGTGTCTCATCAACTCGTGGTCGAAGTATTCCTGAACTCTTCCAATCCTATGGCATGCCAACTATATCTGACTCAGCCCGATACAGTTAATAGGGTTTTCACATCACTTTCAATTTCCAACCAATATATACATTTCAATTCAAATATTCACAAATACTCTGAAATCCAATTCAATTCATTTCAATATCATAATACTAATACTTACCTCAATTTGCTTATCATACGTATTAAATAATAAACTCAGCAAATATATATTAAGTTCGGATTATAGAAATACAAACCAAAATTATCGAGCTACTCCTCGTTAACTTTGTCTTTTCCTTTCCTAGCCGAGGTCTCCAGCTCAACATTAGCTACGGAATTTAGAATAATTTAAAATCATCAATACAACACAATTTAACATTAAATATTTCAATGTATAAACAACTTTTGTCTAAATTCCAATTGAGTCCTTAACCAATACTAACTCTATTTATACAAAACTAATTCCATATCTTTATTAAATTTTCACTTTAAACTAATTCCAACTCCTAATTTCATCATAAAACTCTAATTTTGAAATTCTTTCAACTTAGTCCCTATTACTCAAAAACTATGATTTGTTTTACAATTCAATCCTTTATTCAATTCTAACTTGAAATTCTATCAATTTAATCCCTAATTCTTCAATTAATTCAACATAAACTACATCTCAAAATCAACTAACTTACAAAATTTCCACATAAATCAAGTAATATTTTGTTCTAGGATTCCAAAAACATTGAAATTACAAGAAAAGGGGCTAAATTAACTTACCAATATAAGTTTGAACACTTGAAACCCTGATTTTCCTTTTCTTTTTCTTTCTCTTTTCTTTCTCTCTTTTTCGTTTCAACCTTTTGTTTCTTTTTATTTCATTTTCTTTGTTTATTTCTTTTATTTACTTTATTTTAATTATATTAATATTATATTATAATATCTTTTACTTGAATAATAAGTAAATACATAATAATTACATATATATGTATTAGTATTACACTTGTATTTTACATTTGCCATACATTTGTATTTTATTTTTACCATACAAGTGTCACAATTTGGTTTATTTATTTATTTAGTCCCTTGACTTCTCTATTTTATAATTCAACTTTTACCCTATATTCAATCTAATCCTTACACTAAATTAACCTTAATTCAAGCTAATTCACCTATCCAAAATCTAATTAACCACACAAATAACTTCGTAAATATTTCTAATAAATATTTATGAATCCGCTATTCGAAAACAGTGACCCAAAAAAGTACTTTCCAATTACCCGACTATCTGGTCATTACACAGCTGGTTTGGCTTCCAATCATCTTGCTTCAGAAATGATATCAAATGCATATTTGTGTTGACACAAGAACAAACCTTGAGGACTACGAGCAACCTCAATAACCAAAAAATATTTTAGTATTCCGAGATCCTTCATATGAAAATAATTATTGAGATACGCCTTAAAAAGCTTCAATGCAGCAGAATCGTTAGTAGAAATTATCAAATCATCGACATACACAAGCACATTAATCTGCACAGCACCCCTAGTATATGTAAAAAAAAAAAAAAAAAGAATAATCAGAATAAGATTGTAGGGAGCCATATCCTTTTAGAGTCGTAAAGATGGAAACACACTTTTCCAACTTGATCGATATGGGTTCTACGAATTCATTAGTGAGGAGCATGGCCACTGGAAAGCTAGTTAGAAAATGATTATTCATGTAACGTTGCATACTGTAATCAACTTTCCTCAGCCCGGGCAACTTCACCTAAGAAAGATGGATCTGATGATGGGGTGGTTGGGACTCAATAGTAGGAGTGTTCAAACTTCGGTTAAAACCAAATTAACCGACCAAACCGATATAATTTGGTTAATTGGTTGGTGACTGAACTTAGTTCAGCCGGAGGTCGGTTAATGATTTTTTGGAATTTCAGTTATCATTTAGTTAGGTTTGAAATCAGGTTATTAACCAAACTTAATAATTAATACTATATATTATATATATATTAGCCCAGTGCCCACCCAGGCCCCAACCACTGACCCACCCCTTAGCATTCCTAAGTCCTAGCCAATATAAACCCAATCCAATATACATTTATAAACCCAACCCAATCCTAAAAACTAAAAAATAATTTAATAATTTAATAAAGAAAATCTAAAAATCCTAAAACTAAAAATAACACATTGAAATCACTGACCCTAAATCTCTAATCTTATCTCCCAAATTTGAAAATTTCTAATCTGAAATCTCTCAAAATCCCTACTGCCAGTCACCACCGCCCGACGTCTACCAGGTCATCATCATCATTCGACGTTTGTCCGCCATCAGTCATTGTCTTTCGTGCCTTAACCCAACGCAGTGACACACCTTTGAGTTCGATGTCACTCACCACCATCTGGCACACACCTTAGATTTTTCAGGTTTTTTTTTTTGTTAAAAGTCTTTTTTTTTTCACTGGAAATGGAGCTGTTGATCTTTAGGATTAAAGATATCTTCTTTTTTTATGACAAAAATTTCAGTCTTCCATTTCTCTTTCTTTATTTGAAATTATGAAATTGGGTTCTTGCTGTTTTCTTTTATCTGCTTTTGTTAGTTTTTGTGAGGTTTAGAATGATGCATGTAAGGAAAGGGCACTCATTATGGGTAATGGGTCAGCCTATGAGTTGTATCAGTATGGAAGGAAAAAAACCAAGTCCTTGGAGCATGGAAGGCGACTGTATTCTTGTTTTACCTTTTAATGTTACATTGACTCAATTTGTTTCATCATTTAATTGTGGTTTTGAATCTTTTTACTTGGTGGAAACTAAAAAAAACCCTTGAAATATTTTTAACTTTTTTCGATTTACTGTTTGCCCCACTACTTTTGAAAACAAAGTTTTGGTTTCACTTTTTTTCCCATCCATCAACCCCCATTTTAATTCGGTTAATTCAATTAACTTTTAAGACAAATGAACATTATCAATATATTTTTTTATATGTTTTATACTTGTTTTAACCAAAAGAAAAAAAATATATAAATTTCAGTTATTATTTTTTTAAATTTCGATTCGATTAATGGTTAAAAGATTATACAGTTCGATTAATTTAGTTAATACTAGTTCGGTTCAATTAATTACCGAATCGATTGTTCGAACACCCCTACTCATTAGCAGTCAAATACATAAAATAAATATTAAAAAAAAAGGAGACGACACTTTTTTATGTTTGCTTATAGAATAAAAAGGGTTACATTGTCAACGTACAAACTATTAATTCATAACATATTTCTAATACTTTTAAATTTTAGAAATAAAGTTTTAATTTTTTTTAAAAATATTTAAACATTTTAATTGATATCTCACTAATAGTTAAATTTAATTTTAGGTTTACTTTCAATAAAGTGTTGACTCCCGTAAAAAAAGGTTTAATGTACACTTTAATATTTGAAATATACAATTTTTTCCACTTTAGTTTTTAAAGTATTTTTCGTCTACTTCGGTTCGTAATATTCTTAGACGTTTCCAGTTTAGTCCTTTGAACATTACCATTTTATGTGACAGTATATGATTGATTGAATATCCCAACCATTAATTTTTAACATTCAAAAAACTAAATTATGCATTAAACCCTTTTTTTTACTAGGGTGAACATTTTATTTGTCATCAACCCAAAATTTAATTATATTATTTAAGTACCAATAAATAATACCAACTCAACTTAAAACTTCAAAATTTTAAATTAAAAAGATATTTAATGTATCAAGTTATTAAAAATTATCAAAATTAAATATTTTCGTATATATGGCATATTAAAAGCCTAAAAGTGATTTTATTTATATATTTAATATTTGATGGTTTGATGGAGTGGCTGGTGAAGACCGATCATGCAGTCATCGTTTATGACTAAATTACACCTAGAAAATTCATCAAAGAGAATATATATATGAAAAAAAAGAAAGCAACCAAATTGATATTAAAAATAAAGAAGTGGGAGTAAATTTTTTTTCTTTATTCGGTAGCTTCGACAGCAAAGGCGATGGGTGCCGGAGATTTTTACGGTCTCGATTGCATTAAAAAGGTGATATTGGAATTTGATAGTGGTGAAGTACTATGCTGGTTATGTAGCCATGGTAGTACAATACATTATAATCAAGAGCGTATCTAGGGATTGGTAGGGAGATGAGAAAATTTTTTATTTATGTTTTTTAATATTTTTAAAATTTTAAATTAATAAAAATAAAATTATATTTTAACCTTTTAAAAATAATAATAATTTAATTTAATTTTTTAAAATTTATATTTATTACTATTATAAAAATTATAATTAAATTTCGATCTCCTAAAAAAAAATCTAAACATTCTCCCAGTGTTGCAATTATTGTTGAACGGGGATTGGAAAAAGTCCAACACGTGCGAGTTGAGGTGCTTAGTTTATGTTTTCTTTGCTCTTGTTCTTGGTCTTCGTCTTGGTATTTTAAAAAATACAACTACTAAAGAATACCAAAAATACAACTAAAAAAACAATTTTGATTTATTGATTTTGGTCCTTGTTCAGAGGTAAAGATTTTAATATAAAAGAAAATAGATAAAATATCTTTTAGTTTATGTTTTAAATTTATATAATAATAACTAACACATGATGATATCATATTAAACAATTTTAACACCTCATTAAAAATTTAAAATTTAATATAAATAGTTGACTAAATCATAGTTTGGTTGGTTTGGACGCTATCCGTGCAAGAAGACATAGCTTTTAAGTGTACTTAAACACTTTTATTTTTTTTTATTTAAAGGTTGGAGAGAAAATATAGATAATTTTAAACTTTGTATTAATAATGTGTTAAATATAAAATTTTCATTTTAAAATCCAAGTAGATTATTAAAATTAGACTGATATAAAAAACTTAGGGATTGATAATTAATTTTCTTATCAAATGGATTAGATATATATCAATAAAATGAATAATTTTCTTAAGACTCAATTCAATCACACCAAACATATACATTTACCTATCACCTCCAAAGTCCAATGTCATTTCATGCTATTACCTAAACATATATATATATATATAATGCCATTCAAGTCTTTGCCATTATCATCAACCTACTAAGTATCAGATTGGTACCAAACACTTAAACACCACAGGGTTATATATATAAATTTATACACAACCAAAGTATCAAAACATGTTCATTAATTTGCAAAGTAAACATCCTATATACATGCCACAAGTAACCAACTTCAAAACATCTAAAGTCTACCGTATCGAGTAACAATAGGTGTGAGCTTCTCGTTGATCCGATCAACACGTTCCGAACATTCAAAATCTACAAAAAAGTAGTAACACTAGTAAGTATATAAAATATTTAATAAGCTCATACAATATAAACATTCACTTACTTCAATTTCTTATCACATACAAAATCACTATGAAATACAAATATACCCATCAAGATTGAAACCACATCATTAATATATAAGATTTTGAGTTCAATCACATAAATAACCATAATCATTCTCATTTCCAATCAAACCAACTTAGATCTCATAATCAAAACATATTCATCACTTAGCCAATCTCAAATGGCCTATCTCCAGAACTTCAATCACAATTCCACCTAATGAAACTTCATAAAAGAACTCTGTATACAAGTGGAAATAATAGTTCCTGGTTACCCGTTAGGGTTAAACCTACATGATGAATAGCCTGGCTAGGCTTAATATTTCTGTATTTTCGAGTCTGCAACATATACAAGAGCTCGGAACCTAAACATGTATTCTCGAGTCCGCAACATATGGAAGAGCTTAGAACCTGGGCAAAATTCATTACCTTGTATAAAAGATTTTTACTAATTTCATTAGGATTTATCTCACGTTATGACACAATTTCAACACCAACAATCAGTATTAATAAATTTAATATAACACATTAGCATAAACAATTAAATTATACTGTATGAACTTACCTAAAATGATCGTAGTGGTTTAGCTAATAGGGACTAGTCGACAATTTTTCATTTTCCTTGTACATCCTCCGTTTGTTGAATTTCTTGATCTAAAACATAACTTAACTTAATTACCATTCCAGTTAACATATAACAACATAGTACAGTCATGCCTTAGCTCAATTTCATCTTTTATAGTTTTTACGATTTAGTCCTTTTTTTTAATTAACATTTCAAACGATAAAATTACAGAACCATAACTTAATAAAAAATTTATATAACTTCATAAATATTAAATAAATAATATTTAACAATTCACACGTCGGAATTGTAGTCCCAAAACCACTGTTTTCGACACCACTGAAAAATGAGTTGTTACACGACTCATGTTTCATAAATTAACATATCAGAGCACCCTCAGCATATTTGCATCTCAATTTCACATATCGAATAATCTAGTTTGTTTTCATAGCATCGTATGGCCCCAGGGCTATTAACTAGCATTGTGCAGGGCCTTTCACATACTATTCATATCTTTTATTCATTTACTTCTTAATCTTAAATTCAAGCATAAGTTATCATCATATTTCAGTCACATGTCACTTTTGTATTTTAACCACGTAACACTTACATTACATATTCTTCATATCACATGTTACATGTCACGATGAGTATTGTAATATGTTTGGAATGCTGCGTTTTGGCTTGATTTGGTCTAAGTGACCACCCTAACCGAATTTCAAACTCCGTGCAACCTTTTTTTTTTTTTTTTTTTTTTTTTTTTGCCTTTTAACAGCTAAGGCAAGGGAGCATCGGTTTTGCTGAATATTGAATGGTCTTTTCTCTAGTGTTATCTTCTTCAATTCTCTTTGTTTTCTCTATCGTTGGATCAACATTGTATCAGTATTCAGGAATTGAGACTTAAATCTTCATTCTCTATGTTGGTTTATTTTTTGTCTTGTTTTTTTATTAATGAACTTTATAGAAAGAAATGGTTTATAATTATAAGTTAGAAGGGAAAAAAAGGCAATGCATTAAAATTATTACTCATAATCACACCTTTTAAAATAAAACTTTCTAAACATGACAAAGAAACAACTACAAATACTATTAGATTGCTAGTAGTATTTGTAATTTTTTGTACTTTGAATTTTGATCCTTATTGTTGTAACATGGATATCGCATTTAAAGGAAGAAGATGATGTTTTATAATTCATGTGTCAACTTCAGGCCTTCTTTTTCAAAGCTGACGTTGGTCCGTTGGCAATGGTTTTGGAAGCGTTGGGGAATTCCGAAAGCAGCCCTCGCAGTATGGCTAGGAACCCAAATCCTATAAAAGGCGAGTACATCGACGCTAGTTTACCTGCTGATGGTTTGTCGGATCCCAGCATGTCTCCCACCATAGCTGTCTGAAATTTACCATAGAGTTTAACCAAGTGTTAGAATTGAAGTGTTTGTAAAAGTTAATTGCATTTTATATATAGTAAACGACGACTTAAGAAAAATAGAAAGATATTCAACACTATATATCATCGAAGAATTGACTTGAAATCAAATCTTGGTTAACACTAACTCATCTGTTCGAACACTCAACATTCCTCTCCTCTTTAAAAATATATATAACATCAATTAGCTGCAAACCAATGTTTACACATATATATACAATCATTAAAATTAACATTTACATCTAAATTGTTCGTGTAAGCCTGTCGTCAGAGCCGACCGAAACCGCATTTTTTACGAAGGTTTTTTTTTTAAAAAATAGTTTTACTATTAAAAATAAAGTTAGTATTTGGCACAGTGACAATATATCTTTTTATTCCACAAGCGATTTTAAAAATTATTATCCGGCTTTTCTTAATAATTTATTATTCCTATAAAATACTTGTCAACCTCAAAATTCTATTTGTGGAGTCTAAATATAAAATAAATTGTTTTTATTAATATTTATAAACTTTATATTTTATTATTAAAATAATAACTCAAACCGGTTATGGACAGTTTGGAGTAGAAATTACTCCAAAGCAATTCTTTGCTCACTCCTGCTAAAATTCTTTTATCTCTTACTTTTATTAGGGTTAATATATACGAAGGTATATAAACTTGACAATTTATATCTATTTGATACTTTTTTTTTATTTAACCGATACATAAACTTAAAACCATAAGACAACTTGGTAATTTTTTATGTACCTAATTAACACTATTAAAATACTCAGATGTGACACTGACAACCAATAGCATAATGATACATAGCAACCTCACATGTTGACACCTGGCAAAAAAAATAAATTTTATTTTAAAATTACCACATGTCACCGTGCTATTGGTCGTCAACGCCACATCAATTTTTTAAAGGATGTTAGTCAGGTGCCTAAAAAAGCACCAAATTGACTTATGGTTTTCAAATTTAAATACCAATGTCCAAAAAAAATTTTAGATACAAAATAGGTACAAATTGTAAAGTTCAAATACCTCCATATATATTATCCCATTTTATTAAGACTTTTTAATTGTGATCCCAACCTGGACCTTGAAATAGTTTCCATACCTTGCCACGATTGATCCCAAAATTTTAAATATTGATTTATTTTTTGTAATATTAAAATTAATAAAAAATATAAAATTAAAATATATGTTATAAATTCTTATAAAATTAATATTTTTATAAAAATAAAAATAAAAATATGAGTATATTTGTAAACATAGATTAGACCTACACCCCACATTAAAATTTTTAATTGAAAAAATTGATCTGTCTTACCTCGAAACTTAATTTTTTTTTAAAGAAAATATATAGAATCGGGATGGATTGAAACCCATTGGATTCGAGAGCAGAGGTGTTAGAAGAGTAGTTGAAGACTAGAGATGAAAAGTAGTAATATTTGAATCTGTGTATTGGCTTTGGCTTTATAGTTAAGGTGTTTATCGCTTCGGGTGTGCCTTGAGTTCGAGTCGCGCTAATCGCATTGCTGTTAAAGTTTTTCCTCTTCTTATAATTTACCAAGAAGAAAAAAGTAGTAATATTTAATGCAAGGAAGAAAAGTAAAGATTTAATTTACCGTGGAGGTAACAAGAGCAGAACCGAAGATGAGGCAGGTGGTGTTGAACCAAGGCTTGGAGGCCAACAGGCCATAAGTGTTAAGTATAGCGAGCGGCAATACTAAAACAAGCTCCAATTTCATAAGTGCCATGAAAAAATGAGGCTCATCCAACAGCAAATAATCTTGGTATGTGGTCGTATACCATGTATATACACGACCCAGCACATCGGGGAAAAGGGCTTTAGGCAAAAGTACCTGGGAATCCAAGCACGCAGGCACCACCGACATGGACACGAATGTTAGCAATAGAATCCCATCCACCACTTTGCCTAAAACTCCCATCTCTTCTTTTTCTTTTTCAGCTATGGTGGTCCACTTTTTCTACTGCGAACTTAAGAATTGATTCCATGTATATATATTCGATCATTTGATGGGGTGGTAGGTGAATACTGAAGAAAGAGCAGCCATGTTTGACTAAAGGAATAAAAAATTATTAGTCTTGAAACTTGGGCGAATTTCTTTCTTTTTTTCCTTATTCGCCGGCGCCTTTGCAATTAAAATACGACATAAATATTGCGTTTTGTAGCAAAATCAGTCAATTTTGGTTTCTTGGTCTTTGCAGCGAAAATAATATTGGATATTTGAGTATAATGACGAAATTAATATTAAATAATAAGCTTGTTTTTTATTAAATAATATTCATATTGTTGATGGTGAAAATTCACAATATTGTCCATTGATCATATCACACTTGAAAGCAATTTATTTTATTTACAATCCAAAATGGAGAATAAAAAATGAACAAATTTAGATGTTTTCATTTGTTCCAATTTGAAGGAGAAGAGAAATTTCAAACTTCTTTTTTCGCTCATTATTCTTGTCTTATCATATCAAATATGTTGCTCATCTTACAAAGTAATTCAGGTATAATTTATAAAGGTTGTTAGTCTTTAAATTTCTATTTTATTATAGAAAAAGTAAATAATGTAGGTGCTTTTCACAATTTACATTTTTCTCTTTCTAGCAAAAATTGTTACCACTTGTAAAAATATTAGATGTGCTTTAAAAAAAAGTTTAGTATTTGTTGGAAAAACCTGCAGATGGAGTGTATGGTAAACACAAGAGTTTTAGAATGAGTCTCGCCATGAGTAGGAACAAGAAGCTTGGTGGAGTGGATGCTAACAACAAAAACGTTATAAACTTAGATGGAAAAGATGATACACCTTATATTGTATTAGAAATTTTGAAGGTGGTTGGTAGAAATACCGATTTGCTAAGTAAATCACATTAAAGTTCTTTAAAAGTAATTTTACTTTATCCAGTTCTTTTTCTAATTATAATTACGAGATTGGCTGTACAAAATTTACAGAAAGATGTAAGTAAATAACCAAAATATTTTAATCAAATATGTCAACAAATAAGCAGGGGCGAAGCCAGGGGGGCTGGCATGGGCCCAGGCCCCCCTAAAATGTAAAATTACTATTTTAGCCCTTAAAATTTTTTTAAAATTTTAAATTAGTAAAAATAAAATTACACTTTGGCCCCCCTAAAATTATAAAAAT
The DNA here is from genome assembly GCA_025503065.1 of Gossypium bickii. Classification (NCBI taxonomy): domain Eukaryota; kingdom Viridiplantae; phylum Streptophyta; class Magnoliopsida; order Malvales; family Malvaceae; genus Gossypium; species Gossypium bickii. The sequence goes on from CP106716.1 coordinate 98,794,901, forward strand.
TCGATTTAATCCTTTACAAATTATAAAGATATAAACTATAAAAAATTAAAATTTTATCCGACCCCCCTAAAAAATTGTTCTGGCTTCGCCCCTGCAAATAAGGTAAGTTCTAAAACTTGAGCAGTGCTAAGTGTAAGGATCATTGAGAAAGCGAATTGTTTTGAATGCATTCAGAGAAAAGCTAACATAGATGTTATGGGTCGAATTCTTATTTCATTTCGTCCATGCCTTATCTTTATCTTATTTATATTCTATTTTATTTAGTTCTTTTTTATTTATTTATCCATCTTCCATAAAAGAGTCGAATGAAACCAAAATTTCATGTTCGGTTTTGAATTAGAGATGCTAAAAATAATGAATCAACGTCAACTATAACCCCTAGCCTTCCAAGCTAACGATGCCGGTTCGATTCCCGCTACCCGCTCGATATTCAAATTCTATCTATTCTATCTATTTGAATATTTATTAACTCAATTCAACGATGCATTAGCATCATTGAATTGAATTAATAAATACGCAGTTCCTAACAATACAATTTTTCACATGTTCTTTAGTTTTTCCAACCAAGAGAAAAGAAACCGAACAAGAGAAAAAAAAAATGTCAAAATGTCAAAAAATCATAATGAAAAGCATCCATTTTCTAATGGATAGGACAGAGGTCTTCTAAAGCTTTGGTATAGGTTCAAATCTTATTGGACACAATTTAGAATCGATTTCTATATTAAATTAAGTTAGAAATTTTTATTTATAATTGTTCCTGAAGTCAAAAATCTTCCATTTCGTCCTCAACATCCTACATCTATGGAGATTGAATTGAAGATCTTTTACGTCCTTTAGTGGGAGCAACACCTACAGACTATAAAAATGTTATCAAAGAAAGAAATAAATACCAAGAATATAAGTGCACTTGTCGTGGCTACATAATGAACTCTCATACAAATTGTCTTTATGACCTCCATAGAGACATGACTTGACCAAAATAAATCGAGATGGCACTCTAGAACTCGTACAAAACAAGAAGGAAGGCACATATAAGTTTTAGCTTTAAAATATTTTGAATTTACCATAAAATATTTTAAAATATTGTGGATCAAGTGCATGAGTCATAGATTCTAGTTTCAAAATTAAGTGGACTAGAAATCAAGATTCTTGATTCACTTCAATTTGATGTAACTTAATCCAAATTGCCACCCTCTTAGAATGGATATAGGAAGAACACATTACATTTTTCGAAATCATTTACTAAATAGATTTTTTTTTACTCATTTACAAATTGAACTTGAAAATCACACTCATGATGTACTTATCCTTAGTTCGAGTGTAAACTTTTGTAGTAGCCCGTTTTTCAGTGGTACTGGAAATGACAATTTTGGAATCTCGTTTTATGATGGTCGAGTCAGTAAATATTATTTATTAATATATACAAGTCTATTATAAGGTTATATTGAACTTCAATCCGGTAATTTTGTTGATTGAGTGGTTAATTAAGATATAAAGACTAAATCGTAAAAACCGTAAAAGTTAATTGCTATAATTTTTTATTATTTAAAAGCTTAATTATTAATTGTACAAAGATATAAGAGGCAAATAGACTCTTCTTGTTAATTTTGGATGGTTAGTGCTTGAATTTTAATTAAAATATATGTTAATATTTATGTTAAAAATTAAGTAAAATATATTAAAAACATAAAACAATGGTCATCTTCAACCATTCTTTCCTCTCACCGTTCAAAAATAAGAAAAATAGAATAGGAAGCCATTTTTTTAGCACTTCCAAGCCTTCAAACATTGCATGTTAGTGTATTTGAAGTATGTTTTTCTTAAATTTTATGTTTTTGAAATCCCAGGAGCTTAATCTAGTTAGCCCAAGGACTATTTCATAAAAATGTTAAAGTTTTGAAATGTTTCCATTGATGATTTTTGAAGCTTTTGGTGTTAAATGGTTTGATTGGAAGCTTAAATGTGAAATAGGACTAATTTGTAAAGAGGATTTTCTTAGTTTTAAAAATAGGAACTAAAATGTAAATATGTCAAATTTGATATGAAATTTCTGTAATTATTGTTTCTATAGGATTATAGCAGGATGTAATTGAAAATGGAGCTTAAATGTAAAAGATACGATAGTTTCGATTTTTGGGACTAAATTGAATAAAATGTGAAACTTTAGGGAAATTTGTGAAAACTAAAATTAAGTTGACATATGCATTGAATAAGATGATTTAAGGTAATTGGCACTAATAATTTGAAATGAATTACTGTATAAATCAAGAATTGAACCGACCGATAGATAATCGAGGAAAAGAGAAAATTACAGACTAGTCCTTAACACTTCTGCTATTATTGTTTGTACCTGGTAAGTTCATAAGATATACTTTTATACCTAAATGTGATGTTTGTGCTAGAATTGAATATTTCATATTTATTTAATATATTTTGGAGTTGTATGTAAATTGGTACAAAGGTGAGAAAGGACTGAATTGTAAATAATTGTTCTGATATGTATATTAAGCCCGGATGAACATAGGTGTAAGAGTTTGGTTTAGACCCTAGTCAGAATAGTAGTTTCGGGACCACAGATCCGAGTGAAAAAAATATTTTAATATTATTTTCCGTGTTTATTGTATGTGAATTGACATGTGTGAAATTTTCGTGAATTAATTTATCCGTTTGAGTGCTTAATTTAATTAAAAGGACTTAAGGACTTAATTACATAAAAGGTAAAAGTGATATTCTAAATGTTAATGTGTTTATATGAGTTGGTTTTTGAATGTGGTGGCCTTAAGTGGAAATTAGACCATATGAATGATGGTGGTCATAAATGACCTTATGATGGATGTTTTAAATGTTTTATTTATCAAGGTTAAATTTGTAATTTGGTTATTAATGTATACTAATTAAAACAAAACAAAATTTAAGCCATTTTGTTCATCTTCTAGTCGAAAATAAGAAAAAGAAATAGGTTTTAAGCTTTTCAAACATTTGGCCATTGAGAGCTTGGTTTGAGGTATGTTTTTTATTCGGTTTTTAATAATTTTTATGTTTTTGAGATCGTTGCTTCGGGTACTACAAAGCCCATGTCTTAATTTTTGAATTTGATGATGATTTTGTGTTTTGCCATTGATGATAGCTTGTGATTTTTGTTGTTTGATGATAGAAAATAAAAGATATGTGATAGATTATAATGTTTTGTCTTTAGATTTATGATGAACTTGAGTAATTTGGGCAAATTGTAAAAATAATATTTTGAGGGACTAAAATGTGAAATAAATGAAATGTATGGACTTGTATAAACATGAGGAAGATTCAGCCTAAGCACGGAATATTGAAATTTAGCATAATTTGTGATTTTATTAAATAGGGATTAAAATGTCAAAAATATTTGAGTTTTAGGGGCTTAAGTGTAAAATGCCCTAATTATGTGTTTGTTGTTTGAATTGAATGAAATGTGTTATTAAATAGCCAAATTTGAATTGATATAGATCAAGAACAAAAGAAATCGGGATTAGATCGGGGAAAGTCGAAAGTAGTCGAGTAGTCGATTTCATCCGTTGTCATCCGAAGTAAGTTCATAAGTAAATAAATGTATTTATTTTAATAGAGCCGAATTGAATTGTTATTTATGTGAATGAATATGCTAAAATGAATTGAGCATGGGAGCAATATTTACGAGCCTGAAATGATCGAGATAAGACGTCCAAAAGCCCCGTACGAACCTTAGGAATAGTTAGGATACAAATGTCATGACATAGGATTCCGATATGTGATTTTGTGTAAGACCACGTTTGGCACGTTGGCATCGACTTGTGTTCACGTGTAAAACCATGTCTGGGACATTGGCATCGTAATTGATTCGTGTAAGACCCTGTCTGGGACAGTGGCATCGATATGTGATTACATGTAAGACCACGTCTGGGATGTTGGCATTATACGAAGCTTACGACTATCCGAGTATCCTTATTAATTTCAAATGGTTCAACGGGAAAAATCGAGTTAAGATCGAATGTGAAAACAAGCTAAAGAATCAGGTATGTGTTAAAAGTTTATATATATTTTGATATTGTCCATTGTAATGTGGTAATATTTGAGTTTGCAAGCATATTAAATGTACAATTGGTTAAGGTTTGCTTGATTTGGTTAAATTGATTTAATGCAAATGTTTATTTGAAGCTATGAAAGCTTACTTTGTGTGTATGTTTGTTCATTGTTTTATAGATTATTAAAGCTATGAGAAGCTCAGGGATCGTCGAGGATCATCACCACACTATCGAACTATATTTTGGTACCTTTTGAAAATGTATATATTAAAGTATGGCATGTATAGTCTAGTGAGTTTTGATTATGCTTTGAAGCGTGTAAATATAGCCATGTGATATGGCTTGATAATGAATATGTTTGTGAATGAGTAGTTCATGCTATATGATGCATACTTTTGGTATGGTTTGATGGGCTCATGGTTGGCCTAATGAAATAGTCAATTTTCGGTAAGTTTTATGGATGATATGGGAGTTGATATGATGAGAAATGCTATGAATTGAATTGGATTAAAATGATGAATGATTTATATGTCTTTGTTGTGAAGTTGGTGTTTTTGAATTAGTATGATTGAATTAGGTTTTGTATATGAAATGAATGATGTGGTTAAAGGTTAATTTGTGCATTATTTAGTATGTTTTTGGTTGCTATTAGATTATGAATTTAGGTGTTGGTTGCCTGTAGGTTAGACCCAAAATTTGGGCGGCAAATTGGCCTTGCAAATGGCCTATATTTGCCCACGTGGTTGAGCACACGGGTGTGTGTCTCGACCGTGTCTTTTAAGGTTGTAATTCGAAGCAAGTCAGGATGTTACACGGGCTAGACACACGGGCGCGTGACTGGTAGTGTGAGCAAGTCAGTAGCCTCCTTAATTTTCACACGACCTGGCACACGGGCGTGTCTTGTAGCTGTGTAGTCAAGTCAGTATGTATGCCCTGTTTTGCCACGGCCTAGACACACGGGTGTGTCTAATGCCGTGTGAGGAACATGGCCTGTACACATGGGCGTGTGACCTTTGTAACTTTGAAAAAAAATGTTAAGTTTTCGAAAAAAATTTATATGTGCTCGGTTAGTCCTGACCCTTCCCAATGCATGACTAAGGTCTCGTAGACCTTTTTAAAGGGACTTTATGTATAAGAATTGTTATGATATGATGATGATGTATCTTGTGTTGTGAAATGATCGTAAAAGTTCTTATATGTCCGGTAATGCCTCTTAACCCTATTCCAGCGATGGTTACGGGTTAGGGGTGTTACAATAGGATAGGATACAATTGGCATGCCAATAAGGTTATTTGCGCGATTGTACGGGATTTGCACTACGATGCCCACTGCTTTACACTTCGGTGCCTACTGTTCAACACATCAGTGCCTACTGTTAAAGCACTTCGGTGCCTACTAGTGTGGTGTCACTTCGGTGCCTACTGGTGTGGTGTAGTTACTCGTGTATCCGTATCTATTATTATAGTTCATCGGGCTAATAATTATTTGAAGGAAATGTATTGACTGATTCAGTATAGTGATTGGAAATGAATGTGATTATACAGTTATATGTGTTCATCTGTTTTGATTAAGCAAATGTTGCATTTTGCTTGATAGTTTTGATGAAATGATTTTGAATTAAATAATACAAATGAATTGATAGATTATATGACTGGATATAAAATACTCAACCATGGAATCTAAATTCATACCTTTAACTGTAGCAAGCAAAGAAACATAATGGCTAAATTTTGTTATTAGATATAAAGTTTGTGGCCACAACCAATATTGGCCATTTCTTTGCTTTGCAAAGTGCAACCACTATGTCTAAAGCATATAGTGATATATATAATGGAAAATCTAGACATATTAGCATGATTATATTAGAGAACTGATCTGTAGTGGGGTAATTACCATTACTTATGTCAAACCATTTAGCAATTTAACACATTCTTTAACCAAAGGGTTACCAAGGGATTTGGTAAGTAGTACTACAAAGGAATGGGATTAAAACCCTTATTACACCAGCAATAGGAACCTAAATTTTAATTAATAACCTCTAATTATAAAGTTCAAAGGGTAAAAACAAGTAGTTGCATGTGTCTGTAAAGCACTAGTAAATCTCATTCTAAATAGAAAGTGATATAAAAACTAGTGTGGTCCATTGTTTTAAATGATGAGTTGAATACTCTTAATAGAGTTCATTGATCGATGCATTATCTAAAGCAATGGAGACAATAAAGGAACTCTACTTACATAAACATATGAAGTGTTGTTTCAGTAAGAAGAATTAAGTTCTTCTTTTATAAATGTTTATTAAAAAGAGATAAGCACTTAGCCATATTAGTGCTAAGTAAAAAAAAAACCCTTCAGATTAAGTTATAAATAAATTTATGTGTGATGTATCTTCAATTTTAATATACGTTGTGGTCAATCTATGGATACCAACGATTTCATTAAAATTCTAAGGTGTATTCGCTAATTGATGATTCAAATCAAGAGATACCATCTTGTATTCATTTTCTTTATTTTCATGAAAGGCAAATTAATTACTTGTAAGAGATTGTTGATAATTTTCAATGTTGAGTAATCCTACATTACTAAGAAATGAACAAAGTAAAATGTTTATATATGATGTTGTTTTAATTTAGGCTAATTGAGTCTCATCACTATCCAAGTAAAGTGCTTGACTGAATAACCCACTTGCCAAAAGTGCATGCTAATGAATAATTACATAAGGTAATTAATTATTCTATTAAAAAGATTAACCATTCTGAAAAGATGTCACACAGCACATATTTTGCTAGATAAATAGTATCTATTTTAGGGATGGTAAAACTTAAATAGTTGGATGATTTTTTAATCGATCTGCTTTGAATGGAGTTATTTTTTTTAAAGTGGATGTAAGGTGGGGTAGGGTAGATTCTTTTTCTTCTTGGATAAGGGTATAAAGTAGTTATGATAATTGTTTGTCCCGTCCCGCCTCACTTTAGTGTATAAATTTATCATTTCATCCTTGTATATATAAAACTATTAAAACGATAAAAATGTAATAATGTATTATACAAAAAATTCATATATTTTATGTTTAGATATTTACTTAATTTCAAAAATATCGAAAATAGCAAAAATTAAATTAAAGCGAAATGGGACGGAATAGAAATGCATGCATTCAACATCTATGGAGGTGGTAATGGTTTTCAAAAGTAGAAACCCATAATGGAGTAGGATGAATGGTGAAGCATAACGTGCCAACTGTGAAGCGGTGATAGATTTAACAACATATACCTCATCCTACTCCATAGTCATTCCTAATTTATTCTTTAAAAAGATTTTTTTGGTGGCTTACATAAACAAGAATATATTAATACCTTTTACTCAGGGGCGTAGCCAAGGGGGGCTGGCATGGGCCCCGGCCCCCCCTAAAATGTAAAATTGCGATTTAGGCCCTTAATTTTTTTAAAATTTTTAAATTAATAAAGGTAAAATTATACTTTGGCCCCCCATAAAATTATAAAAATTCGATTTAGTCCTTTACAAATTATAAAGATATAAACTATAAAAAATTAAAATTTCATCCGGCCCCCCTAAAATATTGTTCTGGCTTCGCCCCTGCTTTTACTAATCTACTTTTAGTGGCGGAGTCAGAAAATTTTTTTAAGCGGAATTAAATTGTAGTAAAAATATAATTTCACAATTTTAATAATTTATATAATTTTTAAAAGATTAAATTAAAATTTTATTTTTGAAGAGATAAAGTGTAATTTTATCATTATTAATTTAATATTTTATAAATTTAAATGAAAATTTTTCAATTTTAGAAAGTGGGGGTGGTGAGAGTCTACTTTGTTGATTGACTTCTTGTACGTCCAAAAATTATAGTCTGAAGACAAGTAATTTATGCTTCAAATCTCGTTGTTCCCCCAACCGTAATTGTGAAGGCAAAAACTTTTGGGAATGGAAATGTCCGCAGTGACACCATTGTTGACATATTTTTGCAAATTAAAAATTCAGCTGGCATGAATGTTGCTACCATGCAAGTTTCAGCAATATATCTTTTTACTTGAATAATAGAAAATAATGTTATATTTAAATTAATTAAGATAGCTTCCACATTTTTTTTTTTTTTTTTTTTTTTTGTAAGTGTGCGACTCTAAATAAATTAAACTTGGAATGCTACTGAAACCCATTTTTTAGTATTTGGAAATATATATTTATTAATTAATTGAGCTGAGTCACTACCTTAGTTTAATATTATTTGTTGTAGAAAGATACATGTGAAGACAAAATTTTATTTGTATTATCTTTATAAGCCTACCATTTCTGTCTTTTAAACATTTAAGATTTGTACTTATTTAAAATATAGGAGCACTTCCTTCTTACGTGTTACTATCTTTCATGACAATTGATGATACACCTAAACTCTATCCTAATTCTACACGCCACCTATTATAATTTGTAAAAAAAAATGCACCAGTCCAAGTTTCATTATTAGTAGTAGCAGCTAATTCTTCAAATGTAGAAATAAAAAATAAAAAAAAGTAGTCCAAACTTAAAATTGTATTAAAGATATAGTTATCATGCGAAAACCCTCAAAATATTCAGCTTTCTAATGTAATATTTCTACAATCAGACAATAGCATCTATAAATCAAAAAAGAAGCCCTCTAATATTTTTGGTAGCCAGAGAGGGCTCTTTGGCACACCAAATCTTCATCAATTTATCTAATGCTTTCCGCCATCCCACCTAACATAGCTCTGCTCCCTGCATATTCATCTTAAATTTACATCATTATTAACTCTTGAATTTTCAAGAAAATATATATACACACAACACAAGCATGGTTAAAATGTTCCAAATTTATACATTAACAAGATCATTACCTATGTACACCACACTCATTATTGATAAGCTAAAAAGATGATTCAAATAATAAAAAAAACAAATGTTTAATATTAAATGATAACTTGTCAACTTAAAAAGTCTTGTACAAATTTTCATTCAATCTTCCCTGCTACATGACCCATTTTTTGTTGAATTTATATTACATCTCCTAATTATTGTCATGTTCTGCTGAGCAATTTGACCAAGATTGTTTTTATTTATACACTGATTAGACAACTAATATAATCCAAAGAAGATGAGAATGTATTATTGACTAATGAGTTGGAAAGTACTGACCTGAATCTTAGTTTATTATACTAATTTGTTATGATAAAAAAGTAAATTGGAGAAGAGATATGGGATGGTTGGGGCATTCTATTTCTCCGACTGGATCAAGCCCTCTTCTTCCTACCCATACCAGCCGCTGGTCTTTTCCCAATGATTGGAGTCTTGCTAGATTGTGGAACCAGCCCCCGTAGCATGGCTACAACACCCGCTCCCATGAATACCCAATACAACTGCAACAATTTTTCTGATGCCTTGTGCGATCCTATCAGCTCCCCTAATACAGCACTCTGAATTTCACACCCTTTCATGTTAACAATTTACTTACTGCTACGTAATGTTTGATATATGGAGTAAATGAGTGTGTAGATTTACCACGGAGGTGATAACAGAGGCGCCATAGATAAGGCAAGTGGTGTTAAACCAAGATTTGGATGCTAAAATCCCATAAATGTTAAGTAAAGCCAAAGGCCATTGGAAAGTAAGCTCCAACCAAACCAGTGCCTCGAAGAAATGAGGCTTCTCCGCCATCAAATAATCTTGGAAGTCATCGGAGTAGCATTGTTTCAGGTGAACTAGCGCCTCCGGGAAGCTGGTTTCCGGCAACACTGTTTGGGCGCATATTAGAGGTGCCATTAGAAACGCCGCTAGGAACGCCACCAATAGCAGCGTATCTACCACTTTGCATAGACTTCCCATCTCTTTCAATTTGGTTTTCTTGTTCTTTGATGAAGATTTTCAGAAAAATGAAGGGATTGGATGGAAAATGGGGGATTTTTGTGAAATATTTTAAGGTTTGAAATGGTCGACGCTGGCTTTAGATTTGTGCCTACCTCCAATCCCCCGATAATTTCTATGCTATTAAAAGTTAACTAAGAGTCCCCTCCCATGCCTTCAATATGTCGAATCATAGAATCTACAAAAAATTTCTTACATCTCTACATATGTGAAATTCAATATCATCATCTAAATTTTGATGTAATAATATGCCCATTATTGTCGGTGAAGTTAAAATAATAAAAATTAAGAGTAAAAATCTAACTTATCATTGTCCTATTGAAAAGGAATAAAGATAACGTGAACTCACAGTTTCATACAATCCCTTCTCACATATTACCCTCTTTCTCACTCTTCTTAGGTATTAAAAAACTTAAAATTACGCTTTTATAATGTTATTGATTTATTGCATGATGGTTATTAAATCGTTAGTTACCATAACTTATGGCTGCAAGTTGATGTAATATGTAGACAAAAATTTAAGATTAAATTATATAGCTAATCCATATACTTTGTTTTCTTTTTCTTTTTCTTTTTTTCCTTCTCTTCTCCCTTTCATAACCCATAAAGAAAACAAAAGAAAGAAAATAAGAAAACAAAAAAATTTAAAAAAAGAAAAGGAAATTTGAATTTAAATAAGAGAAAATGGATTAATTTTCTCAAAAAGAAAAATATATATTATCCGAAATGATAATATTAACATGTCACATTAGCTTAGCATCATATCATTAAAACTTAATGATCATAATATAACAAATTGATAACATTAGTGATCATATAGTAATTTTTAAAAGTTAAGCAAACATAAATCACTAAATTTAGAATTTATCCTTTATTTAACCTCTATAGATTCAATCTATTCACCTAATCATTGAGTTTTATCATAAATTTTCACTTTTACTTTGCAAAAGTAATTATATTTATAAAATATTGGTTTCCCATTGTTGTTTTTACTACTTGGACAAGTTTGCTCAACTGAATCCGGGACGCACCGATCAGCAGTAGAAATCGATGAAACTATTTATTAGCGATTTGCATTTTGACCCAATCATCATCTATAGACTTTTTTCTTTTTAATATCATTTGAAACTTAAGAATAAGAAACTAAATTGCAAACTTGCTGAATATCATTATTTTTTGGGAGGGTCGAACTAAATATGATTATCTTACGACAACTTGAACTTGCCTGCGGGATATCAACAATGGTATAACTATGTATGATGCAGGTTACATAAATACAAGGACTTCCTTAAATATGCTTAGTTCCTTGCAGCTTCTTACTTTTTCCTTCTCCTATCATAACTGTGGAGAATATGGGGTCTCCAACAGTACTGCTTCGTTAAACAACTCGAATCATCACTAGACTATAATTACTTCAAATAATAAAAGATACAGAATGAAAATTTAGAAATCAATGATGGGTTCTCCAATGGTAAGATTGCGTTTTACTGTCCATGGCAGATCAAATAACTTGGCAGTAACGAATTTGAAGATCTTGTTTACATTGATGTTGTATGTAGCACTTGAAAAGAATAGTGTAGCATTTATGGCCTTTGCATATGCTCTTGCCTGTCATAAATAACAAATCAAAATTCAACATCGATGACAGAGCTTTATTTACATACAACTATCCAATTTTCCTAAAATGATTCCATTAAACAAGTGGAATTTGTTCTGTTTGATTGATTGATTCAGGCTTCAACAAGAATGGTAACACAGATATACCTGACTGGCTATCGTCCACTGCAAATCAATGGGAAGTTGGATGAATTCATCAAATTTGGTTCCTATTAAAATTGGTATTGCTGTCTGCATCATCAAACTTTGCATGATCAGGAATATGAAGTTTTCAACAATGGTATGGTATGATAAAAAAATAAAAGACAGAAGTGAAAACCTGATTCCATTTCCTTGCTTCTTGATACCAGCTTATGACACTGCAAACCATAGAATATAAAGACCCCTTCAATTTAGAATACTACCCAGATTTTGAAGTTCCAGGAAAGACATTGTTGATTGAAATATAGAGATTAGAGAATGGAGTCAATGGTTGAGGATCATACTTGTTTAGAGTACATCTGCTTGTTAGATCAAACATGAATAGAATTGCTACAGAGTCTTGGCAAGCCTTTGGAATATGATCCGGAGATTTCTCAGCTCCTGCATTTTCAATTAATAAATAAACGAGTTGTCAGATTTGATGCATATATATATATATATATATATATATATATATATATATATAAGTAAATGAAAACCTGAACTTTTTTGAAGAAAAAAAATGGGATACCATCAACTTCCCAGATGCTGTAATATATTCTGGCTCCTTGTACGACAAATGTTTTATCCATCAAATTCAATCCTTTCTCCTGATGGTCTTCTCCCTGTTCATCTTTCTCATCCCCAATATATTTCGCCTTCAAAACATAAATATGAAAATTATGAAAAGAAAAAATAATGTTAGATATATAGTTGTAGTGTTTAAGAACAAACCAGAAAACTAGTTTTTCCAATTTGAGGATCACCCAAGAGAATGATCTTCAAAGGAACCAAATCGGAGTCCTTAGGATGACACAAAGGCGAGGGCGTGAGGTTCCTGGAAGAAGCTACAATACTGCCGTCAGCGGCGGCAGAAGGAACGGCGGGGGTGGGAGCACGCGATAACATACGATACCTAATAGGTTTCCCGGGGGAACACATGAGGAGTCTGTCCCAAAAACAACAAAAGCAGCGTCGCAAAACCAAAACGCGACGCTGAACTCTGTGCCTAAAGTTGTGTCTAGCCATTCTGGGGCAAAACTGGGTCATAGTTCCTCACTTTTGATGGCCACCTCAATCTAATGTTATTATTATGATGATTTGACCATGAGAAAAAAAAGAAAACAAAACCCTGGGTTAATAAATTCTCATAATCTTCGATATTTTTGGAAAAGCGCTCCCATTTTCAGTTTCAACTTGCAATGAGACCTTTCTAGCGACGAAATAGTGACTACTTTAACGGAACGGTTGACCGGCATTACGGTAATGGTAGAGTAAGGTAGGAACATTCATTTTTGGACCCTATCACTACTGCTTTCTAGATGCTTTTTTATTTTCTTAACTTTCTACTTCTTCCTAATTTTATCTTTTTTGTGCTATTGTGATTCGAACTTAAATTCTACTCTAATCATCAGACTAACACCATATTCTTCCTTTAAATTTCTCCACCATCCAACATTCATGAAATTCTACATTTTAATTTTTAATACATACGCAATCCACTCCAACATATGGAAGGATTTTTTCCGTAAATTAAAATGTTTATTTGTTTGAAATTTAAATAAATAAATAAAAACTTTTTGCACTTGCATATTGAAATAGGCAAATATTCTCTATTCATATTAGAAATATCACGTGGTTTAACTTTTTTTATTTTTTTAATCAAATGATTTAATCAACACTTATAAATAATTTATTTAATTTTTAATCATTTAATATATTACATTTCACAAAATAGATTTTGGTTTTTTCTTTTCCTTGAACGAAATAAAAATGACATAACATATGTCGAAACCATTTTTTAAAAAGAAGGTCGACTTTTTATTTAAAATAAAAACAGGAGTCGCCACCGATTTTTTTGAGGTGTGACCGAATCACCTGAAAATTTGGTCGTTTGATTTATTAAAACCACGATTTTGGTCTACGCAATTTGAGAAAACGGGTCCGGGAGTCGGTTACGTGTAAGGAAGGGCTAGCACCCTCGTCACGCCCAAAATTGGTACCTAATCAATTAATTAATGTCTAAGTGTCGAAAATTAAAAATTCGAAATGATTTTTGAAATACAATCCCTTTTTTATCAATATTCATTTTTTTAAAAATACTTGAATTGAATTGAAACGAGCTTCAAGGGCCCACTCATCCTGACATAACAAAATGTCACATCCCGTAAGTTAGGATGCGATATTTGAACCCTCGAGAACAAGTTTGCCTTTAAATTTTTTGAAACTTAATGTTTTGAAATTTAAAAGGATATTTAGCCATTTGGGTTTAACAAGAAAACTGAAACCCCATAAGTTAGGACACGATTTCTCGAATTCTCGAAACGCGAAATATTGCCTTCGTTTTTGAAGATTTTTCTTTTTGAATAATAACTAGTACAATACTAAACGGCATGCATTATTTTGTTCGAAGTAAAATAAAACGAATTATTGAATAAATTTAACGAGGCTAGATTCATGAGGCGATGATATAAAAATATGGTGATAAGCCTAGAACAATGATACATGAACACAATCATTATACAAGTGAATAAAAAATAAACGAATTAAAATACACACAATGGCAATAATCTCACAATTTGCACCATTTAAATACTAATCATTAATAATCAAAGACAAATGAATTAAATAAGCAATTAAAAAAATAAATAGTATAAAGTTAATTAAAATAAAATAAATAAAATGTACAACATTTTAAAATGAAAGTAGTGAGCTTAAAATAAATAATGTGGAAAAAAGAAATTTAAAATACACAAAACGGTTTAAAAGATGATATATTTATAAAAATTTAAAATAGATAACATGTACATACAAATATAGGTATAAGATAAATAATATATTGTTAAAAACTTAAAACGAACAATAATAAAACACTTTGACAAATAAAAAGGGTTTAAAATAAGGTATATAAAAACCGATTTAAAACCAAGCAATATATAATTTTTTTTGGAGTAATTCCGGCTAGCTTTATTATTAAATGAAGATATAACCAAATGATGGGTTGCTAAAAGCGGACCCAATGCAGGAAAAAGAAAGTAAAACAAAGGTCCAAAGATTATGGTCCAAAACCAAGTAAAAGACATGTCCAGAATAATAAAGAAAAGTGGAAACGTCCAGAATAATAAAGAAAAAGTGAAAATGTCTTTTCAATTTCAAATCCAGCAGGTGTAGATTAGCTGGCCTCCATTAATCTACTGACTTTCCTATTTCCCATACCAGCCAATTAATTTGATAGCATTCCCAAGGATATTTTGAAATTTGCTATCCTTTCCTTTCCACGCCTCTGCTAACTTCCTTCAGTCCGGGTTCCTCTGCCCGTTTTCCTCTCTTTGACGCTGGCGATTCACGAAGGCTTCTTCTACCAGGTAAATTTCCTCTCCTCTTCTTAATGATTTTGTTGCTACATCGTGGGCTGCTCCATTGTTCTGTCTTTTGGCCAATCGGAAATGGCTTTCCTGAAAAAATCGTCTATGCTGTTGTATATCTCTGATAATCGCTCCCAAGACTGACTTATCTTTGTCTATTGAGTTGCATTTCTTGATAACCGTTTTAGAATCTCCTATGATAGAAATAGATTGAAACCCCAGAATAATCCCCAACTTTATTGCTTGTAGGCCCGCATAAGCTTCCGCCATGAACGATGACGCAATTGCGTAGTGGAAGACCGATTTCGAAGCGAGTCATTCATCCATTTCGCCCTTCACCACTAAACCCGAGGCCGAGATTTTATTTTTGCTATCATATGCTGCATCAAAGAAAATGGTTGCTTCTGGTTCTCTCGTATTCTGTCTTTGACCTATATTATCAACATAGGTATGTTTTCCTTCGCTTGATCTATCAATCTTTCCGATGTAACTTTGTACTTTTTTTGACAACTCCCTCCCTGTGAGTGTTTTCCTCTCATGTACAAATTTGTTCCTGAAGCTCCATGCAAACCATATAGTGCAGCAGAACTACGAAAGCCCATTCCCCCTTGTTCCTTTGAAGTGCATAGCTCATTCCATTTGCACCAGTGAATGCCCCTTTGACCATGGCCTTTCTGCCACCAAAATTTCGCAATAATATTTTCAAGATCAGAACATAGCGATTTAGGAAGTAAAAAACATGCCATTGAGTACGTCGAAATAGCTTGAAGAACAGCTTTTTATAAAAATTTCTTTCCCCCATTGCGAAAGATACCTTGTGCTCCAATTATCACTTCACTGTTTGAGTCTATCCTTTAATTTTTGAAACGCCTCCTTTTTCCTTCTGCCCACCATATTAGGTAATCCTAGGTAACATTCTGGGTCGTTTGAGCTTCGTACACCCAACATTCGAGTAACAGTTCTCCTTTCTTCATTTCTTGTGTTCGAGCTAAAGAAAACCGTGGACTTTTCAAAATTAACTATCTGCCCCGAACAAATTCTATATTCCCGCATAATCTTTTTTAATAGCTCAGCTCCCCATTTCGTGGCCTCTCCAAAAATTATGCAGTCATCTGCGAATAATAAGTGTGAGATTTGAGGACCACTTCTGCTTGCTTTAACACCTTTGAAGTTCTCTTCTTGCTGTGCCAGTCTTATCAGGCTAGATAATCCTTGTCCACACATCAGAAATAGAAACGGGCTTAAAGGATCACTTTGTCGTAATCCTCTCGTTGGATAAAAGATACTTCCAACTTGTCTGTTAAGAACCACTGAGTAGGAAACAGTAGATATGCATTTCATGATCAAACTAGTCCATCTAGGATCAAAGCCCATTTTCCTCATTATTTCCTCTAAAAAACCCCATTCCACCTTGTCATATGCTTTACTCATATCCAATTTGACTGCCATCAGCCCTTTTTTCCCCATTTTTTTCCTCTTTAAAGTATGAAGAAGTTCATATGCTACTAAAACATTATCTGAAATTAATCTTCCTGGCACAAAATCACTTTGTGCTTTGTCAATGCATTTTTCCAAAACTCTTCTAAATCGATTCGCTATAGCCTTAGCCATTATTTTATATAAAATATTACAAAAGCTTATTGGGCGAAAATGAGCAAGATTAGTTGGGCTCGTTTTCTTTGGAATAAGGACTATATATGTGGTATTAATTTGACTAACCTCCATGTTGCTATTGAGCTGTTGTAGACAATAAGTTGAAACCTCATTCCCCACTATGTGCCACAATTTCTGAAAGAAAATTGCTGGAAAACCATCTTCACCTAGAGCTTTTGTAGCTCCCATGCTTGCCAATGCGTCCCAGATCTCCTCCTTTATGTATGGCTTCGTAAGACTTTTATTATCCTCTTCAAAAATACACTGCTCAATACCTGTAAGAAGGTGTTCAGACTGACCTTTTTCCTCAGCCTTGAATAAGTCTTGGAAGTGTACTCTAGCAATTTCTACCATTTCTTGCAAATCCTCTATTTCTCTGCCATCTGATTTCTGTAGCTTTTGAATGATATTTTTCCGCCGTTTTTGTGTTGCAATACTGTGAAAAAAGGCTGTGTTTCTGTCCCCAAGCTTCAGCCAATTTACTCTAGCCCTCTGCTCCCAGTAGCTCTCATCTTATCGATCTCAAAGTTTAGTTGTACCTTTGTATCAATTAGCTCTGCTAAATTATCGTCGGTTCTTTCTGCTTCCAACAACTTAGACAACTTTGAAGTTAAGACTTTCTTTTTTTGACTTCTAGACATCCTAATCTTGGTGGCCCGTCTCCTCAATCCCATTTTAAGATAGCTTAGTTTTTGTACTAAATCACCTGAGGCCGAATCCCATATACGCTTAACTTCCGCTTCAAAAGTTTCTTCTAAGACCCACCATGCTTTAAATTTAAAGATCTCGTGAAAACCCATGTGTTCTTCTTTAATTGTAGTTATTAAAAGCGGACAGTGATTAGACGTCGAGTGCACCAAATGTCTAATATTAGCCTCCGAAAACATTGACAACCAGTTCATATTAGCCACTCCTCTATCAAGGCGTTCTCGAATATTTGTTTCTGGCAAATTCTCCCTCTCCCAAATAAACCAATTTCCCGAATAACCAACATCAATTAATTGACATTCCTGTAACACATTTAGAAAATCTTCCATTCTTCTTTCCTCCCTAGGCAGCCCGCCCTTCTTCTCGAACCCGTACATTATTTCATTAAAGTCTCCTCAAACTAACCAAGATTGCTCCTCATTGCGGCGTAAGCTTTTTAGTAGATTCCATTACTCATTTTTTTCCTGTGCATAAGGAGAACCATAAAACCCCGTAAACCTCCATTATTGTTCATTATTCTAGCCAACTAGTGTATCTATGTGCCTTTTCTAAAAGCTCTGAATCAAAATAGAAATATCTTTCCATGCCAAGCATAAACCACCTTTTGTACCATCCGGATCCACCTCCAAACCATTGAAAAATCCATAACTTCTATGCACTCGTTCCATTTGCCTTTTATTTACCTTTGTCTCCATAAAGAAAACCAATTGGGGATTATGTGTCTTCAGCGTTTGCCGAAGCCTTCGAATAGTCCGTGGGTTCCCCAAACCCCGGACATTCCAACTTAAGATTTTCATTGCGACCGGCCGGCTTGCTTTTTGGCAGCCACCGATAATAAATGATCATTCTCCAATAAACCCCTGCTTCTTGCTACTCTCTTATCACTGTTATCCCTTTTTGATTGAATTACATTTTCTCCTCGCTGTCTTTTTTTACCTTCCTCCCCAATAAGGACTCTATCCTCCAAATCATACTCCATTGTCGAAGTAGTTTGTACTGCCATTGGACTTCCTCCTTGCTGTGATGAGTTAGGACTAATACCTTCCAAATTAATTCCCAAAACTAGATCTATTGAGGCTCCGGCTGTCGATATCTTGCTTCCTACCCACTGCCTTTTTTCCACAAATTGTCTATTCCGTTCACTTGCCTTCATTCCATCATCTCCTTCTTCACGTAACCATATCCTACTCATAGCCATTGCTCTTTTAGATTGAGCTTTTAAAGAAAGATCCCATCCCATATCAGCCACTTCCACTCCCAGTAACATTTTTGCTTCACAATAAGAGTCACTATGTCCTAAACAGCAGCAGTAGAAGCATAAAAGGGTTAATCACTCATATTTAAATCTAATATATGAACAGACTCCTGCAAAAGACACTTTCTTTTTCCTTTTTAGTGGTTGCCTCACATCCATCTTGATTCTTATTCTCATGAAATTTCTCCACCCTTTACCTAGATCTGAGCCATCATATTCAATAAATTCCCCCAAAAAATCCCCTATTTGTTTTGCTAAGCTTTCAGTGAAAAACCCCACTGGAATATCGTGAATCTGTACCCATAGAGGCGTATAGATTAGAGAAACTATTAAAGGATCCTCCCCCTTTTGGATCTTGTGAAGGATCAAAAGATGATTGTTGAATGTCCATGGGGCCCCCTTCAAAACACGATCCATATCCATAACATGATAAAATTGAAACAAAAAACGCTTTTCCCTAAGATCTCGAATTTGAATACCTCTTACCGGGTGCCATAGACTTGCCATAGTGCTTTTCATTGCTGGATAGTGAATGATGCTTGCTGTTAAAAAACAACCCACTAAACAAAGTTCTGTTCTTCTATTTCCGGATTCGGTTCAGATTGGAACTGTAGGACCGCTTCTCTTCTTCCTCTATTGTTAAACCCGCGAATTCTCTTTCCATTGTTCCAGGAATTGGCTGAGAGTTTCTTTGTGTACGTTGATTGATCAGATGGATTGATGCTTCTAAAGGATCGCCGTCGTCAAGATTCATTTAGAGCAGAAACGTGTAATTGAAAAAGACTTGTTTTCGTGTCAGAGTGATAGACAAATTCCGTGCCAAAAGGCAGACTCCCCGGTAACTTAGCAATATATAAATTTAAAATAGATAATATATACAAAAAATTAAAATAAATGATATATGAAGAAAATATTTAAATGAATAGCATGTAAAATAGATTAAAATGAATAACAAATAAAAAGCATGAAAATGATTTAAAATGAACAACATAAAAAATTTAAAAATAAATAATGTACACAAAAGTTTTTAGGGAAACAGTATATAAAAATTTATAATAGTTGACAATTCAAAAATATGTGTATAAAAAGAGTTTAAAATAAATAACATATATGAAACGAAACAGTTTAATAAAAGTAGTATATAAAAACTTAGAGTAAATAATAATAATAATAATAATAATAATACAATTTTTAAAGAAAATAAATAAATAAATAAACCCATCAAACAGATCGAGGACTAGATTAAAAACGGACTGACATTCAAGGTATAAATTCGAAATAAGGAAAAGCCAATTAAGGATCAAAGTGAAACGCGTAGAAACTAGCGGGGACTAGATGGAAAAATATTCCCTAAGTTCTCTGCGCGTGTTCAACTGACAGCACAAGGGACCAAATTGAAGACCAAACAAAATCTGAGGGCCGAATTGCAAATGAGTGACAAAGGGGGAGACTCGCAGTGCAAATACCCCTTTTTGAGGGAAAACGCGCGGATCTTGGCTTTAAGATCGGGTCGGTTCGGGTTCTCCCAAAACGACGCCGTTTTGGTGCCTAGGGGGACCGATTGAAACGCTGCCGTTTTAGGGGCGGATTTAAGCCCCAAATTTTCATATTTTTTTATTTCAAACCCTCCTTTTTTTAAAAAAACCAAAAAAAAAAAAAACTACAGCATTCTCTCCCCCCCTTTCTTTCCCGACCGATTGGGCTTCCTCCGGCGATCCGTCGCACCACCACCGCATCCAGTGACCCACGAGGCACGAAGATGAGCCTTAGCGCCCCGTTTGAAGCCCCCTTTGAAAGCCAGACCCTTGGCGCCCCAAAAACCCGAGAGAAAAAAAGCCCCTCCTCCGCTTTTGGTTCGGTTTCGACTACGGAGAGGGGACTCCGACAACGCGACCTCGGGATTCAGGTAAGTTTTCTCTTCTTCCTTTCTTATTATTATTTTCGTTTGTAAAAGTTTTAAAATAAATAAAAAGTAGCAGTAAATAATAATAGAAAATAAAAACAGAAAGACCGAAATCAACCTTCTAAAGCTTCTATCTGTTTTTTATTTCTGATGTTCGTAAAAAAAATACAAGGGATTTATTTTGGCTTTTATAGCCGAGTTACATAGATCCATTTTTGTTTGTTTTTATTTTGTTTTCTGTTGTTTTTTGTCCTTTTCTTCTTTGTTCTGTTGCGCGTTGGTCTTGATTTTGCAGGTGATGCCAGAGGCATGGAGGAGTGGTGGCATGCGTGGAGAATTTGCTGACGTGTGGTGATGGCAGTAGGATAGAAGGCAGAGGCGGCTGCGCTTAGGGTTTCAGCTTTTTTGAAACCCTAATTCGGGCTAGTTGAGTCTGTTGGGTTTGGAGCAGATTTAGGTTTCGATTTGGTCTTGTTGGGTCTAAGATTAAATGGGTTTAAGGATTTGGGCTGTTTTGAGTTGGGTTTTAATTTTTATTTTTGATCTGGGCCAAAATTGGCTATTACAACATTACTCCAAAATTTGATTTGGAAAGATATAACATTTCTCTTATCCTCTAATGAATATTAAAAAGAAAGTTAAATAATTCAGTACCATTGATACTGTACTCAATTCTTCAACGTGTCAACACTGTTAAATTAACTTCAATGGAATTTTGAGAGACAGAAAATATTGGAATAAATAAAAAAAAAAAGTGAAAACTTTGAGAATCGAAAAAATTGAACTACAAACTTATACAATTCATTGTTGTATGATAGTAATACAAAATGAGGCCAACAATTTCTGATTTTCCTCCTCCTTATTCTTCTTCTTTTTTTTTTTTTTTTTTTTTTGGTCCCTGTAGAAAATTGAAAATCAACCAAGGCAATGGAATTCTGATAATTGGATTTATGAATTTTGTATTAAGTCAGATTCCATAATATAAACAGATAAAAAAGAAATATTTGGAAGTTCCAAATGATCCAATCAAAAATATGTTTGGATTTTTTTTTCTCTTAGGAAGGTGAACTTGCTTGACCATCTGAGAAACTGTGGATGCTAGTCTGTTGTTTATTACTATTACTGTTCTTTCTCTTCAACATCTCCTTAATCTCTTCTTCTTTCTTATCTACAAAGTCAATAATCTGCTTGAAGCTTGTTGAGCGGATGGACCGTCGACTTGACCTCGACGGTTCGATCGTCTCAATCTCACTTTCCTCATCTTCGGGGCTGAATCTGCGGTACTGAGTAAAGACTCTACAGCAGAATATGGTAAGAGCCAGTACGCAAGCAATGCCACAAATGAGGAACAGGCCCCAAAAGCTGTTAAGGGAAAGTTGGTTCTCGTCCACTTGGTTGACTTGACTCGAGCACTCGCTGTGTGTCAGCCATTTGTTATGGATTTTCTGGAGATCCCCGTTTTCCGAGAGTTGGAGGATAGCAGTTGACATATCAACTGCAAGAGGGGAGTCCCTTTGGAAAGCCTGAAACCATGAATGACAATGACAACTACAATGGATTACATTACGGAAGCGAATAATTAGAGTTGCATTGCCATAAATCAGTGTAGGAAGTTTGATGTTGATACTTACAAAGCCCCATCCGCTCTTTGTAAATTCTGGGCCAACTACCCTGTATAAACAATCGGTGTTTGATAAGAAGAGTTCGACATAAGGAAGCTCATCAACAATGGCAGCTACACCACCCTTCTTCGGTCCAAGCTTAAGGGCTCTGAGATATGCTTCTGGATTTTTTAACTTAACTATCCTAGATTGTGCTATATTGAGCTCGTCAACCAAATAGTTCAATGCAAACGAACCGTCTTGGACTCCAATAGGTTCAGTACTTGAGATCAAGCTATCAATCCCTTGAATCCCTGATGTTAGCTGCTGCACGGTAAGTATCGATGTCAAACTAGCAGTGTAGCTCGAGTTAATAATCAGAACTACAAATAGCCATATGATCAACACCATTCGTCCCAAAGTGCTCACTGTGTTTTCTCCTGCATTAAGCCGAACCAAAGAGGATTTTACAAGTTTCTAGCACGGATTTTTGTAGAAGCATATTATTAATATAAACAGAATTCATAGGGAGTAAAATGATTTACTTACTGTGCGAGAAAAACATCGTTGAGAAGCTAAACCTGGAATTAGGGGGGAAATGTTAATATAATCCGTCTAGTGAGCTAATAGAAATTAACTCCAATCAACAGCAACCATACAGAGTCATAACAAATCCGAGCCTGTTGTTGCAGCCTCAGCGTACATGCATGGAACCATGAAATATGATGCACAGATAAAATGTGAACTCTCATAAAGATTTATGCTATGATTTTCACAATATAACACTGTAATTTATAAGTTAAATTTAATATGATGGAGCCATCTACTGAAAAGAGGGTTGCTAATGAGTTAAATAGACTAACCAACAAATTGTTATAAGCTGTCGTCTGGGAGGACCACGAAATTCACTGTTTATCCGGTGCTCAAGAATCCACACTACAGCTCCGACAAAAAGAAAGAACGCAGCAGTGACAAACCACATTTCTGCAGTAAATGGCTTGAGGAATGCCCAAGGGTTTGACTTTGCCTCTTTCACCGGTGCAACAACAACCAGTCCAGATTCCATATAAGGCTGTGTAAAATCTACAATCTTTGTCCTGTTCGTGACAATCGCAATATCTCCAACAGCAGCATCATATACCTAAAAAAAGAAAGGAGCAAGTCAAGAAAGTTACTGGCCCCTCGATTTTTAGTAGGGAACCGAAAGTCCAAAACATTCACACAATATCGGATTAGCTGTATCCAAAGGCCTATCATCTAAGTTATACCAGTTAAAGCTGATACTCACATTTTGAGCAACCCTGCTGACAAGTTCATTATAGCTTGGATTTCTTTTGCCATCTCCATATAACATATATGTGTGAGGGACAGCATATGGGAGCAAGCTTATTGCAGCTTCAAAGACATCAATGCAGTATCCTCTTACACCCTGAGGACTCTTGTCTTTCGAGGCAAACTCCTTATAACCCACTCGGTTGGGGACAGCGATTCGCAGAGGCTGCCCATTGTTAGGGAATACCCATCCCCTCGGTGTTGAGGTAGTATCACCAGGCCATATTACACTGTAAAGATGTTGACTGCCAGTAGAGATATTGGGAGGTTTCGTGTATAAGCTCTCCGGGGGAACAACCGATAGATGAGAATAATTCGACCAGTAACCAATTCTACGAGTTCCGGTTCCAACAATATTAAGAACATCATATGCTGGATGAACTAAATGTTTGTCCAGATCAAACTGAATCTGTCCACTTACACCAGTGAAGTTCATCCTCAGAAGTGTTTGAAGAAGTTGTTCGCCGCCATTAAACACACGAAGGAATGCTAGATGCAGCATGCTGCCATTTGTATCATGCAATTTCGGGTCATAAGAGAAAGATAAATTCCCACCTTCGTTGAGAAAAACATCAAGGGCATGTGCAGCCAACCAAACCGAATCATAAGCATAAAGCGCATATGAATTGAAACCTGCATGACCTGCACTTCCCTTATATTTTAGGTTGTTCCACTTAGACATAAAACTCTTCTTGAGATCAGTATCAGGGGTGTAATGGCGGAGAGCGATAACCCCTTGCAAGATATTCATTGTGTTGGAATCAACTGCGTCCTTTGAATCTAAGTATGAAGGAAGCCAATCTGTAGCAATCCAAACATAGCCACTACCCATCATATTAAGAGCCTTAGCAACAGAAAAGATATTCAGACCAGTATCTGGATTCACATGAACTACATAAACACGAGACTCCATCAGGTTAACCTCCACAAGCAAGTCATTAATCTTACTTTCGGTGTCTCCAGGGCTGAAGGCGGCCTTATAAGAAATCTTGGCACGTTTTTTGGCCAGGGCATCACCCAAAACAGAAATCCCACTTCTTCCATAATCATCATCCACAAATATCGCTATTACTTCCCTCCAGCCATAATAGTCAACTATATCAGCAATCGCATACATCTGGAAGTGGTCGCTTGGTGTAGTACGGAGGAAATATGGATACTGCATGGAAGAAAGAGTAGGGTCTGTAGCTCCAAATGAAAGAAGAGGGACATGAAGCTCATTAACAACATGGGAGATGACATGAGCTATTCCAGAAGATTGTGGACCAATTGCAGCAACAACATCACTTTCCATTAGCTGCAAAGCTGCACAAACAAGGACAACAGGTTAATTTGAGTTACTAATCAATAAAAGTTGTTCAAAATAGAACAGCAGTCCCAACTAGTGCATTTCCAAGTATGGGACAGTTTGGGAGGCACAAAAAGTAACTGCATATTTGTAGCATTGTTGAATAAACATATGCATGATGACAGACAAAATGATATTCTTACCCCATTCTCACTGTGTCCCACATGGGTATCTCCCACTCTCAGGAAATTACTTTATACACAAAAGAAAGAGCCATTGGCTTCCTTATACCCTTTAGAAGATACTGATTTTCTGTCTACAACTATAGCCCAGTTTAATTGCTTAAAAGATAAATACAATCCAGCAAGTTTAAATAGACAAATAGTTGTTGAAGATGAATAAAAAGTTGCAGGGTATAGAAGAAAATACCTTCCATGGTTCCAATAAAACCACTGCAGTTTGTGTCGCTTATGAGGAGTTTCAATTGTACCCCATTAAGAATGGTGGGATCAGAATTGACATCATCAACGGCAGCTTGAATTGCAGGCTTTGCTGCTTCTCCAAGGACTGAATTCAACGTGAACAAAGCTCCAATGTTTATAACTTTTGGCTTTGAAGAAGAATTTGAAGAAGCTGGCACATTTCCAGTGTCGCAGACAACTCCGTGAGGGAAGCATAGGAACCAAAGACTCAACAAAGTCAAACTTCTTGTAATGAATCTTGAGATCAACAAGACCTCCTCCATGTCTTTGAAACCAGACTAACTGAACTTCTGCCTCAAACTATCATGAATTCAAGATTCCAAGCACCACCTGCAAACAAACATGAAAAGCAGGAATCAAGAAGAAACCCCTGCAATTCCGAGTATGAAACCAACATGGGGTTTTGCTAAAATTTTCAAAAACAAATAAAGAAACAAGTATGAAAAGAACAGCAGTAAGGGTTTTTTAATTTATTTCTTTTTCCTTTCTAACCAAAGCCGTTAAACACTTACAAGGTCCAAAGCCCACAAGCCATGGTTTATTATTAGACAGCTCTAGAAAATGTTAATAAAACCCAAAGTATATTCACAAGAAGAACACTTAGGTTTTAACATAATTTTATATTGGCGTTGTATGGTTGATGATGAAAAGAAAATAGTAAAATAATAATAATTTACAAAGTGCTCAGACAGGCGGAGAGAAAACCAACACATGCAAAACCCAATCAGCAAAGAAAAACAATAATTTATGTACATATAAAAAAAGGAAAGGAGACATTGCTCTGGTTGAATCACCTTCACAAAAGCGTTCTTAATGTAAAGGCAATTAATAAAATGAAGTAAAGTGAACAGCTAAGTAAGGTAGATTTGTGTTGAAGAACAACTTGCTATGAGCATATCACTCAAAGCTTCTTAAACAGTTTTGCAAGCTTAAGTAAGGCATATGATTCCCTGTCTTTTTCAGTTGTTATATCTGTTTCCATGGCTAGCTGCTGTGCCTTACAAATTTCCACTTTTTTTTTTTCTTTTTCTTTTTTATGTTATACCTTTTAACTATCTTAGCCTTTTTTGTTTTAGTATTGAATTTTTAATATATTAAAAAAAGAAATAAATAAGAAAGACAATGATTCTGCTACAAATAGATGCAGTATACTCATCAAATCAGATGCTTGAAACTGATATATCTTGTTTACGAATATGCATTTTATTTTTTCCCATGGAAAATATGAATAGTTATTTTTAGAATAAATAATCTTACTCAAATTATTCATCCCATTATATTTTTTATATTTTTTTTATATTTGCAATTTATTTTATTTTATTAATAAATATACTGAGTGGTCCAATATTTATGGATTGTCTCTCAATATTTTTTTTTTTTATATCTAATCCAAAATCAAGGGTTTCCTTATATGTTACTGTTTTTTTCTTTTTATTTTATTTTGATATAAAGATAAATTTAGCTTTTAATATTTATTTATTGTCATTTTAGTTTTTTTTTTTGTCATTTTGATCCTCAACTTTTAAAATTTAGTCTTGTTTTTAGATAAAAAATAATTAAACTGCTAAAATTTTAATGGTACTAACATGTTGTATTTTAGATATATTTTGCGGCTAACATGGATAAATTTACTAAAGTTTTTATGAACTTTTATAAAAGTCTTGATTTTTTGAATATTTTTATTAATTATTTTTAACTTTTTATGAATTATACGTGAACTGCCACGCGAGTGTCCATATCAATGCTGTTACAATTTTAACAGTTTAGTCAATTTTTTTTTGTTTAAAAGCAAACAATTTAATTAAATTTTAAAAGTTGAAGGTCGAAATGATACAAAATAATAATAAAAACTAAAATGAATAAATGTTAAGAAATAAATTTATATTTTATGCTTTTTATTTTTAAAATATATTTTAACTAAATTAGTCTGAAAGCAAAAGTGGATGGATTGTAATTAAATGGGGTAAAAAGTAGAATATTTCACTTCAATAAAATGTTTTAAAATTTGTGTATCAGTTTAGATTACTAATTAATTGAACTATTTTATTTATATTTTATTCTGAAATATAAAAACAATTTGAAAAAGATAAAGTAATTGTGTTTGACTTGGAGAAGACCTTGGTGGGTCCGAAGTCCAAATTTGTCGGTCTATGCGAAACACGTGGGATATTTTTCATTTCTTTTTAACTTGAATATTTATCTCAGTGAAGTTATCACAAAAGAATATAAGTTATTTTTGTACCTACCCATTTTTTTAATGTTATATAATTTTGCTAACTTTGAAAATTAAAAATTAAAGATTTTCATTTAAGAATTAAATCTATTATATGTTGGAACTTAAAATTGCTGATGGAGAAAACTAGACAAAAAAAAAATTGTTAAGCAAATTTCAAGCGATTATTTGACGATTAATATTATTTTTTTTTATTTTTGACATTGATTGTTAGGTCAATTCGGATATAAAATATGTTCTTCTATTTATTAAAAAAACCCTAAACTCTAGTACCCATCGATTAATAGAATAACATATATTATTTTTAAATTGATCTAATAGTCAATATCAGAGATCGAAGAAAAAAAGCTACTTGAATTTTAATAAAAAAGAAATTGAACTGTAGAAGAGAATGGGGAAGAGAGTTTTTGATTGGTGTAGATAATATGAATAGATAAAACTATATAACATCGATTTTAACTACTTCATAACTTAAATAAAAACTTTTAAATAATTTAATGATGAAAATCAAAACTTAATTTAATTAAATCACTAAAATAAAATTTTACACAATTGATAGAAGTTTAGCTTTCAAAATTGAAACTAGTAAAATTATCTCCAAGACCGCCGAGAGGGTAGGGTCCATGTGTAGGTAGAGTCCTTAAATGTATTTTGTCCTGTAAACCCCACCTCTCCTATCATTGAAAGATTTTTTTTTTTTTTTTCTTTTTGTTTGTATTCTTCATGATAAGAAAATTTTATAATCACAAAATTATAACATTTATTTCCAGCTCCAATTTATAAAAATAAAAAATAGTATTTTAAAACAAAACTGAACAATAGTTATAATATAAATGTTGAATTAAATTCAATAATAACTTTTTCATAATTTTCAATAACCAATTATTTTTCATATATACTAATTTTCTTTTTTTTTAAATGTCCTTAAGATATTGATTAACAAAGTGTTGTATATTCTAGTTATTTTATGTCACTAAAAAGGATTATATTTTGCCAAAATTAATGTCTTTAGAAATTATATCAAAATGTATATCCTTAGAATACATACATTTCCTAAATAAATAACTACTCCAGTTTTAACATTATATAATATTTTTATAAAAAAATATTCATAAAATTCGAAAAATTTAATCGAAAATCAAAAAAAAAAATCCCCAAAGCATGTTATTTTATTGGGTAGGGGCTTCCCTATTTAATGTAATTTTGCCATCTGAAAATGACGTCTCTTTTATTTATTTTGTACTTGTCTCTATTCTTATTTTAAATAAATTTTAAAATTATTTACTTGAATATTTAATAAAAAATTTGTGCAAATTCAATGAAATTTCAAACTTGAAAATTGAAATTCATGGAATTTGTAAAACCAAAATTATTATAAAAGCTAAATCATAATTTTAATTGATGTTGAATATTCAAAAATTCATTATTCCATGCACCCATTTTCATTTTCGCATGTGTAGTTATCCAAATCAATATTCTGCGTTTATCAATATTCTTCTAATAATTTTCATATATATAAAATCTAATTTATGTTTCATTAATAAAAGTATTATAATAATTTCTGCATTATATTTGAGACTATGTTTTCATCGTTACTAAAAAGAATAAATTAATTTATATACTTTAAATGAAGTAACAAAATAATTCTCTAATTAAATTTATGCAGACATAGAATCTAACTTCGAAAAAGACTACATTTCTATCAAACTCATTCGCCTACTATCCAGTTTAGCATTACTTTTAATAAACGCTTTTAGGATAAAAAAAATATTACTAAACAAGGTGCTTTTAAGTTTTTCAAAAGTACTTTTGAAAAAAAAATTATTTTGCAAAAAAACTTTTTTAATCAAAAGCATAAGTAAAAATTCTTAGTTTTTACTCATAAGTGCTTTTCAAGAAGCAATACTAAACAAAGGTCATGACTTCTTCCAAAATTATTAAAATTTTGTGGGATTTTTTTTTCTTTCAATTTAATGCACTTGCTTTTGGGATTTCTGAAGGTAAAAGTACTATAAATGTTTTTATATTAAGAGTCAAATTGTATTTTATTTTTTACTCAAAAAATAAATAAATTAGTCTTTCTACGTTAGCTTAAAATGTATATTGGTCCTTTCTGTTAAAAATTTTATCTATTTATACTATTAAAAACTAGCGTGGTTCATGGAATAACCAGACAATAATACATGATATACAATGTGATGCTAACGTACATGACCCATTTTTAACGATAGAAATGAATGAATTTTTTAACAAAATGACTAGTTTGCTCTACAAGGACAATTTTGCCCATTTTTAGTAGATAAAATAAAATGCAATCTACTACTGATAGAGAGACATCTATAATACTTTTACTGAATCTTTTTTTTTCCTAAAAAGGGTTAATGCATTGTTTGCCCCCGAAAGTTGCACTCGATTATCACTCTAGTATTTAATTTTTTTTATCTCATTTGGGTACTTAAAGTTTCCAATCGTGTATCACTTTACCTTAGTCGTTAATGGTGTTAAAAAATGATGATAGGATGCACTCTCAAATACATTAAAAATTAGAATAATTCATATTAAAATTTGTTATTTTTAAATCTTTCCATATTTTTAAATTTTTTTTTAAATTGAGATTTTTCGGAATTTTTTGACATTTTCATTCTTTTTTTTTAACTTTGTGTATTTTTTAGAAATAAAATTATATTTTTTAGAAATAATATTTTTTTTAACTTTGTGCAAATACATTACTTACATATAGATAAGGAGCGTTTGGTTTGTGAAATCTTACATTCTTGGTGCTAATGTAAATATTCTAAGAATGTGATTACCATGTTTGAATTTCAAACATTTTCATAAGGAGGTAATCTCACATCCCCGAGAGTATTAAGATTTCAGAATATAGGGGATAATCTTAATAGCACCTCTTCTTTGGGTAATATTAAATTTTGGATAATTTTCCTTTTGATTTTATTATTTTAATCAATTTCATCCTTTTCTTATATATAAATAAAATATAAGTCTAATTAAAAACATTATGTTTAATGGAGGTTTCACTTTCAAACATTATTTTATCAATCTGTTTATTATTAATTATTATATTATTTAAAAGGGTTATTTTAAGTTTCCAACAATTCTAAGATTCAATTGGTTGGTGATGCAATTACTTTTTATGTATTATTATAATTATGGTTTATAAATTTATTCAACATTATATATTTACCTATTTTATTATGAAAAATAAATTATCAATTTTTCATATTTTTAAGAATTTTTTTATATGTTTAGATTTTTTGGATTTGTTTTGGATTTACCATTAAAAGATATAAAAACATTAAATTTATATTTTAATTATAGTTAAGTGATCAAACTAACTATTAAACCTATGAATAAATATGTCATGTCATTAGTTCGTTACTGAGTTAACAGACAAGTGACCTGTAACACCCCTTACTCGTGTTCGACGCCGGAACAGAGTATGAGGCATTACCGAAGAGTACGAAACACTTACAGATTATTTAAACCATTTATCACTCAAATATCAAAATTGATTATAAAAGTTCCTTTAACGAACCCTTGAAGTCCAAATCATGCATTGGGATTGGGTCGGGACTAAATTAGAATCGTATAATTTTTTTTTTATCCTTAAGTTTATCTCATTTACAAGAGTCCCACGCCTGTGTGGCTCACATAGCCGTGCTTATAGGGCGTATAACTCTCTGACTTGCATCTGTGGAGAAACTTGAGTCACACGGCCTTAGTACACGCCCATGTTACTTGGCCTTGTGGTAAAGTTAATTTTCATAAATTATGCTATTTTTCAAGCCATATTTCTCACTCATTTGATCCTTATTCTTCACCCACATTTAATACATACAAAAACCAATTTAAGATATTCAACTGAGCCTTATACTTAATACGATTTGTTAGTCGTACACTTCATATAAATAACAAGAAACGGATATGGGCTCAATTCTCATTAAATTTCTCTTGTACTTGTACTTTTTCATCCTATGTATTCATATAGCATATAACAATCGCACCTCTGTTTTTCATATACATTTTTATAACAATTTGTCTTGGTTTCAAACTACTTCATATTTGAGTTTTACTTATCCAATCATTTGAAACATCATCTTTATACATATAGTGCACTTGAGATGCAAAAATTCTATAATTATGAATGAACACATTTATCAAACACATTCCATGTTTTTATATATTATAGTCTCATATTTCCATGTATCATTTACCATCATTTCCTCGTATTTTTGACAAATACATGTAACAACTCATAATCATGCAATTCATTAACTCTTTCACGCTAATTACAATTTAAATTGGCAACTCACTTATTGAGCCCAATTTCAATGTTCTCTAAAATCCATTAGGATGTATGTATCCATCAATAAATTCCATGTCTGAGATATCATCACCTCATATTTTCACAACATTTACTTTCCATATTATGAACTCAAATAACATACACAAGACATACCAATACATTCCAAGTACATTTTCATAATATTTCATTTCGAATTTAGATTATGTCATTTTAGAACTCTTCTCATTAACTCATTCGGAATACCATTTCATACGGATAATACACTCAAGGGTGTACAAATATATAATCACAAATGAGCTCATTCATCAACCAAGTTCTATATTCATGTATCATCAACTCATATTTTCTTATATCACATAATTCTATATAACACTTACCAACCGTCAAATTAGTGAGCGTCTTACGGAATTGTTGTTCGCACCAAGATGCATTAAATTTCATCGATAATCACTGATGCCATAACATAGCTATGGTCTTTCATCTTAAACACGTACCACACCGATGCCATATTCCAGATATGGTCTTACACGGAAATCACTTGTCACTTGTAGCCGAAGCTACCTCTTTTCACTGATCAGGTAGCCGGAGCTACCACTTTTCACTAATCGCAGCCGTGAGCTACCACTTTTCATCGATCGGTAGCCGGAGCTACCACTTTTCATCGATCGCAGCAGGAGCTACCACTTTTCACTGATCAGGTAGCTGGAGCTACCACTTTTCACTGATCAGGTAGCCGAAACTACCACTTTTCACTTGATCAGGTAGCGGAGCTACCACTTTTCAGCGATCGGTAGCAAGGGCTACCACTTTTCACCGATCGGTAGCCGAAACTACCACTTTTCACCGAGCTACCACTTTTCAGCGATCGGTAGCGAAACTACCACTTTTCATCGATCGGTGTTTGGAGCTACCACTTTTCACTTGTCCTTGATCGGATAAGTGTAGCGAAGCTATCACTTATCACTTGTTGCCATGGTTCAACCATTGTATTTTTCGTCAATTCATGTTGTCTTCGAATGAAATGCTCAATTTGATCATCAATACATATGAAATAACACATCATGAAATTCATAAAATTAACAAATGATCACTAAAATTTAGCCATATAAACTCACAAGTTCAATTTTTGTATTATAACGATAATCATAATTTCATAATAAAGATTCCAAATAAAACATTATATCAATTATAATCGAGCATGTAATCAATTTATACACAAGTCATTCATATATTATTTTCCCTCCTCCTCCTCTCCATCCACATCCTTAGTATAAACAACACACTTGTAAGTAACATTTTCTATAATTTTCACTATTTACTCATGTGAATGTTCAAGCTGTCCATCTGTGTTATATTCACTAAATTATTTTTATCTCGAGCTACAGAGCTCTAAATTTCAAACCGTTAATTTTCTTTGAAACTAGACTCACATATCTTCTTACCATAATTTTTCCAGAATTTTTGGTGTAGCCAATTAGTACAGTTTATTAGTTAAGTTCTCCCCTGTTACACAGTCCTACTGCTCTAACCTCTCTTCACTAAAAATCAATTATCTCATAGTACGGTTTTTATATAGTGTTTCTGATTATTTCTAATGAAAATAGACTCACTAAGGAATACAAACATATAAATTATAACTCATAATTCTTTTTGTACAATTTTTAGTGAATTTCTAAAGTAAGAACAAGGGATCACGAAGTTGTTCTAAACCAGTCTTACAAAAATTTAAATAGCTCAATATGTAGACTTCCTTTACCTGCTTTGTTTCTTTTATATGAAAATAGACTCAACAAGCTTTAATTCTATATCTTACTCAGCTTCTAATTCGATTTATACAATTTTTGGTGATTTTTCAAAATTAGACAACTGCTGCTGTCCAAAACTGCTTTAGTATAACATGTTGATTTCTATTTTGTCCCAAATTCCACATTTCATACAATTCAATCCTTGCTCAATTAACCCCTCAATTTAGCTAATTTTCTCATTTAATACTTTTCTCTATCATTTTAAACTACTTCATAACCTTTAAAAATCAGAATTTTAACTCTAGGCCTTAATTTCAACTCTTTCACAATTAGGTCCTAAAATCAATTTCCATCAATTTTACTTAATAAAATCATCATATAACAAAATTAAAGCTTCAATTCAATATTTATTCATCATATTCTTCCAGCACTAATCCACATCAACTTTAAAAATTAGCTATAGAATCAAAAACTAATGACATAGTAAGTTGGATCCAATTGTAAAAGTCCAAAAACATGGAAATTTCAAGGAGAAAGTAAGAATTAAACTTACATGAAGCTTGAGTAAGAAAACCAGCTTGAAACTCTCTCCCATGGCTGTTTTTCAGCTGAAGAAAATGAAGAGAAATCTAGATAATTCCAATTTGGTCCCATACTTATTTAACTAATTTTGGCAATTTTCCAATTTTACCCTTATTTCATCCATTTCCTGATTTTTCTCAGCTATTGCCGCCCAAAATATCTCCTTTGAGCTTATTTTCACTTTAGGTCCTTCCTCATTTGACAATTAGGCTATTTAATCCTTTTAGCAACTTTTATACACTTTTCATTTTAGTCCTTTTTATTTAATTAACCACCCAAACGTCAAAATTTTCTAACGAAATTTTAATACTACCTTATTGACATTCCTTAAATATTCATAAAAATATTTATGACTCGGTTTATAACACCGAGATCTCGATACCTCTTTTTCTCGATTTCTTGACCAAATAAATCTTTATAAAACACAATTTACTATTTTAAAAACATTTTAAAAGCTACATTTGATTAAATAAATATAATCTACGAGTCCATTTCTCAGATTTGGTGGTCTCGAACCATTATTTTTGACATCACTGAAATTTGGGCTATTACATGACCAAAGCATTACAAATTGATAACATCAATGACCATTTTGCAATTTTTCAAAATTGGGTGACCAAAACGAAAGCTTACTAATAATTGAGTGACTAACGTTGCATTTAAGGAATAGTGACTTGACAACTCACATTGACATTCGTTACCAAGGTAACGGAATGTGACATAAATGATCAATTTGAAATAATTGAGTGACTAAATTGTAACTTTTCATAATTGAGTGATCAAAGTGTAAACACATTCCCTACATTTTTATTCCACATATTCACAAGTTATAAAAATACAAACATAACATATATTCACAACACTTAACGCTTAAGATTTTAATTCACAATTATTAAGCATTTTACTTTCTTATAACACTTCACTTAAATATTTTATTTCACTATTTTAGCACACTTAGTAATTTTTGAATATTTTACAATTTAATCCTTAATTTCATGAAAAATTTAATAATTATTATTATATCATTTTACACTTCATTACTATCACATAGTACTTCATTTAATTCTTTAATCACAATATTGGTTTCACATAACACCTTTTATATGATTTACAATTTAGTCATCTCTATAGTAATTTCACTATACTACATTTATTCACTTATCAATTTATGACAAATAAATAAATTTACAGGTTCATAAAATTCACTAAACACTAAATTATGACTTTATCATTTCTTACACTACTAACATACATTTATTTACATATTCACTACTAAATTCAATATTCATAATCATATCTTATTTATTTTCATATTAAAATTTTAAGTACTCAAGCATTCAAAATATAAACAAACATTAATTCAATTCAGTACTTACTTATTTCTTCACTCCAACTCAACCTTTCTATTCACTTTCCTATGCTTTTCTTCACTTTCTCCTTCAACTAATTGACTTTCATGGTAGAAAATGATCTCATAGCACTCTAGGATATGAAATTAAGCTATGATTTTAAGGTAAAACTCAAGAAAAATTCATGATTTTTTTTCCCTTTTCTCTCTTTCTTTCTTCTCTTCTTCTCTTTCTTTATTTCTCTTCTTTCTCCTTGCTGCTGCTTGCTGCCATCCCATGCCAAACTCATATATAGAAATTTCTACAATTTTCTTTTCTTTTAATTTCATCTTTATTTTCCACCAACCAATCAAATTTCAACAAGTTTCGTCCTTAATTACCATATTTCCCCCTAAAATTTACACCTCACTAGCATAGGGATTTTAATCCTACCATTATGTCTGCAAATATCAATTAAAATGCTAAAATTTCATTGAAGTCCTCTTCTCATAAAATGGGGAATTTACACTTTAGCCACTATACTTTCCACCACTATTCAATTTAGTCCATACTTTGATTTTCCGACTCCACATATCAATACATATTCATTTAAAATTAATAAATTTATTTATTCAATTTCACCTCCTTTCAAAAAAAGTCAATTTACACTTTTAGTCCTTCAACTTTTACAAATTTTCAACTTAGTCCTTACTAAATTTTCACTATTCATACTTTTTCTCCAAACACTTAATTCATCCTTAAAATAATTATCTTTTCTCAAAAACTAAAATTTTGGGTTATTACGTAAATGGTATTATATTTCAATATAATCAAATGTTATATATAATGTATTGTTCAGTTAATATATGTAAGTTTTTTTGGGGAAGTTACATAAACAATCACAGATGCAATTATAAACAATACATTTGAATAACTATAACTAGAATTGATCATTATGAAGCATGATCAAATTGATAACTAGAATATTTCCAAACCTTTACCATAATAAATATGTAAAATGTCGACATATAGTAGGACATATAAATCGAGAACCTACACATGGTTTTATATAGAGTGAGACTCGAACCTAGGATCTTAAAGTTCTCATGACTTTAACTTTGCCATTAAGCTAAGGTCTTGTTAAAAGAGGCGAACTTTATCGGGAGAAGTCTGCTAAGTGTTATTTGTTGAGAGATGACAAACCCCCTAAGCGAGTTTATATTGTTTTTGGTGGGGGGTTATCTTCCGACTCTAATGAGAACTTGAGTGCTTGAAGAACGACGAGTTCACAGAAAGAGAGAGCTTCATTGAGTTCCCAATAAGAAAATAATTAATTATAACATTAACTTTTAAGATAATTCTTTTACTATTATATTTTAATCAAATTTTCTATTAAAATCTTCTTAATAAATAATTTAATAAAGGTTAGTATATGTACAAACCCAATTCTGCCCGGGCCCAATAAAGGCCCAAAACACAAACCCGTCAGAAACTACCACAATCCACAAGCAAATATTAAACTAAAGCCCAATTGACCCTAGCCCACATCGGCAGCCCAATACCCAAAACAGAAAATGAAAAAAAACTAAACCTAATCAGAAAAACAAACCCTAGGTGCGCTACACCTAGGGCGTTCTGACCCTGCCCTCCACTTGCCCTCTACGCCGCAAGTCTTGTCCATCGCCACAGCACTCAGCACTACCCCAAGAGCACCTGTAGCATTAAAAATGAAAGCGACAGAAAGCAATGTAAACGGCTATATAAGCCGAACAAAGAACCATGTAAAAGGGGGATTTTTGAAATAAAAAAAATACGAATACCAGCAAAAATAAAAAAGAGAATAAGAGATTTAAGGTTGATTTCGTTTTGATTCTTATTTTTATTTACTACTGCTTTCATTTATTTTCAGTTTTTCTTATTTTTATTATTTTAAGATTTTTTACAAGCAATAATAAAAAAGGAAACAAAGGGGAATCCTTACCGAAACCCACCTCTGCGATGTCGGAGGGCTCTCTCTCTCTCTCCGTCATCGGAGCATGGCCGGAGAAAAGGGTGCCGAAGGCCCTCTCCCTTCGCTTTTGGGCGTCAAAGGGCTAGCCTTCAAATGGGGCTCGAAATAGGGGCTAAAACTCACCCTGTGTGCCGCGTCGGTCATTGAGTACGGTGGTGGTGCGACGGGCGGTTGGAGTCAGCCCAATCGTCGGGCGTGGAAAGACGAAAGGAAGAAAGGTTTTGGGAGGGTTGGCTGCTGATTTTTTTACTTTTAGGGTTAGAAATATGTTTTTTTAGAAAGCTTGGGCCTTATATGCCCTTGATAAAACGGCGCCGTTTGGTTCAAAGGGAGACTGCGCATATCCCTTCAAGGGGATATTTGCGCGATGACCCCTCTCCCTTTTCTGCGCCTTTGATTTCAGCCCAGTTTAGCATTTCTTCTTTTTTTAATTTTACCCTGTTATTTCTATTGCGTTTTAATTTGGTCCGCGTCCAAGTTATTTGAACGCAGCGCATTAGTGGCTAGGTTATTCACCCATTTGGTCCCTATGAGTTTATGCGCACGACGATGTGGTCCTTATTCGCCTTTTCTTGATTTATTGCAATTCCAGCCCCTTGACTTTTATTCTGTTTTCAATACAGTCCATTAATTATTTTCTTTTAATTATTCATTTATTGAGTTTCCTAATTATTCTCTTTTTGTAATTAATATTTAATATTATATCTTTTAAATTATTTATTTCCCTTTAAATGTTATTTATTTTCATTAATGGTTTTTTACATTATCATTACTATTATTATTTGTTTTTATTTTTATTTTGTTCTTAAACTATTACTGTTATTACTTTTACTATTATTATTTTTTATTATTTATATTATAACTACTATTATTATTATTATCATTACGGCTATTAGTTTTTGTGTTTTATTCCTTTTCTATTATTTTTTATTACATTTTCTATCATCGTTATTAGATTATTATTTTCTTATTAATGTATTATTATTTTCTACTTTATTATTATTATTATTATTATTATTATTATTATTACTATTACTATACTATACTATACTATTATTATTATTAGTATTACTATTTTACTTTTATTATTATTACCATTATCATTATTTTTTTATATTATTTTATCATTTTATTTCTAATATTACTATCTTATTTTTACCTTTTTGCTATTATTATTATTATTAACATGTTTTATTATTTATATATTTTTATGAGCATTATTATTTTCGATTAATATTATTATAAATATATTATTATTATTTCAATTATTATCGTATTTTGCTATTTTATGCATATTTATTATTTATTTTACATATTATTTATTCGTTTTCTCATTTCCTGTTAATTTCTCTTATATATTAAATATATAGCTTGCTTATTATCTTCTTTCCTTTTTTAGCTTATTCATTCTATTTATTTACTTCATTTTTGCCCTTTATGTTGTCACTCGCACTAACGCATTTCTTACTATTTTGCTACACGCATTCATTTTTTACATTTTATTACAAACTTGTGTTATATTAACTTTTACCCGATACAAAATTGATTTCTTTCATAAAGGCAATATTATGTATTTAGAAGTTCGGGAAAATCGTGCCTTAACTTACTGGGTTTCGATTTTTCTCGTCTAATCTAAATAACTGAATATCTTTTTTAAAACAGATACATAATTTTTAGATAAAAAGCTTATTCTCGAGAATTCGAGACGTCGTGTCTTAACGCATTGGATGTGACGTTTTTCTATTCTGAGGTAAGATTTTCTAAATAAAGGCAATGTCCCGTATTCGGAATTTCGAGTCGAGCCCTAACTTACTGAGTTCCGATTTCTCATCTGACAAATAACGGAATATCCTCCTCAAACTTAAATCCGAATTTTAAAGTCAAAAGATTTTAAAGTCAAAAGACAAGTTCAGTTTCGGGAGTCCAAAATGTCGTGCCCTAACTTACTGAGTATGATATTTTATCTCTTCAAAATAAGATGGTCTTATCATTCATTTTCGATTTGTTCAAGTTTTTAAAAATAAAAGAGGATCGTATTTTCAAATCTTTTCGAATTTTCGACATTAAGACATTAGATAATCAATTAAGTACCAATTTTGGGCGTATCGAGGGTGCTAACCCTTCCTCGTGCGTAACCGACTCCCGAACCCGTTTTCTCAAATTTTGTAGATCAAAAGCACTGTTTTAGTGAAGCAAAACGTTTTATTAAAACAAAGGTGATTCGATCACACCAAATAAAGATCGGTGGCAACTCTTTGTTTTATTTTAGTTTTCAAAACCAAAGTCAATTCCTGTTTTTCAAAAAATGGTTTCGACAATATATAATCGAATTAAATATAATTTTAAAATATTTAATTTTGATTGAATTGAAATATAATTCTTATGAAAGAAGCAAACTATATTTAATTATACATAATTTCAATATGCAGTTAAATTTTTCATTATTTTGACATTAAAATAGAGAAATTAATAAACTAGATAGGAAATATATAAATAAATAATAACAAATGGTATAATTATTTTTATTTAAAATTTGCTTAATATATAGATTTAAAGGAGTAATGGGATTTTATTCAAACATAAGTAGAAATTTTTTAAACCATAGAGATAAATGTATTTTACTTGAGAAGGTAAGTGTCTTTCACCCTTAATTTATATTTATTTTAAGTGTTTTAATGAGTTAATATTACGAATCAATGGAGTATCAACTCAATTATAAAATTATTAAAATATCCTTTTATATGCAAATTAACTTTTATTTTATAAGAGTATTTTTGTCAAAAAATAAAAAATAAAAACGTTTATTTTATAAGAGCATTTTTGTCTCTTTATATAATAAATCAATAAAAATTAATTATAATAAAATTTGAATTTAGAACACAATACATGATAAATAATTAACTTTATCATAACTAAAGCATCAATTAATTATATATGAAATTTTATTAAATATATTAGTTACATAAATATTTTTCACCCATGATCATTAAAACCACGATATTATTCTACGATTAATATACAATTACTTTAAATAATCATGCCTCAAAGAGTATTCTTAGATTTGTCTATGGGTCGAACCATCCGATCAGAGCCAAAGGCCAGCTCAAAAAGTTGGAGGGTTTGGGCAAAAATATAGGCCTAAAAATGGGCTTAGGCAAAAAAAAAAAATAAGGCCTGTTTAGAAAACGAGCTGAGCCTCAGGTAAAGTTTTTTTTGGCTTGAGCTGGGCCAAGCTAGGCCCGAATTTTAAAAAAAAAAAGAAAAACTATTGTTTTGCTGCGTTTTTCCATTGTTTTCCTACTGTTTTGTTGTCATTTCACTATTATGTTGCTACTATTATATTGTTATTATTTAGATATTTTATAACTCTTGTATTATTGCTAATTTTACTATTATTTTAGAGACATTTACTTGTTAAATTGTATACCAATCTTAGTGTTATTTAAGTATAAAGAATTTTTTAAATTTATTTCAATTTATCAGGAAATATTTATTTTAATGTTCTTAGTGTTTTTGATTAATTATATTTTTAATTTTTTATATAAAAAACAAAATAAAAAATTTTAATACAGGCGGGTCGGGCCAAGCTCGGGTTTTAGCATTTTTTATCCTTGTTGAGCTTGTACAAAAATTTAAATTCATTTTCGAATAAAATTAGGTCTAAACCTATCAATTGAGCTTAAATTTTTATTAAGACCCGGATTGAACCCAGCTCAGTCCATAGACAACTCTAAATATAATGGGAAATTTTATCAAGTAGGTATGGCTAACTACAAAATGTTTGGGAATATACAATTTCCCTTAAAAAAAAATCAAAAGTCAAATGCATAAATAAATGATGAAAGAGTAATGATTTTGTTGTTGAAGTCAATGCTGAAGTTTATTGATGGACAACTTCATAAGAATTATGCTATATTTAATATCTTAAAGTCTTCTCTACTATTAAAATGATAAAAATGATTTTTATTATATTTATATTTTATAATTTGTTTTAAGGTATTAAATATTTATAAAAATTATATATTAGTAATTTATATTATAATACCTTAGAAATAATTTATATTATAATTTTGATATATTTATATATTTTTGTAATGACGTTTGATGTCCATCCAATTCAATTATCAAATTAAATAAAAAATAAAAAAAGTTGGGGATGGTGTTTCACACTTTATTATTATTATTATTATTTTTCAAGATATTCATTTGAGTTTGGTGATTAATTTTTTGCTGTCTAGTGACTCTTAATGGTTGACTTTTTTTTCTTCTTAAATTACAAAATCAGTGCACAACCATTTAAGTAGTTTTTTTTTTTTTTTTTTTTTTTTGGTAAAAGATATTTATCTGAAGTGCACTGATTCCTATACTTTTAAGAATTTTCTTTTATCCATTAGGTTTGAAGAAAATTTCATAAATCACTTAAAATTTGTTTATTAAACAAATTTCAAATATAATTATGCCATTATTATTTGTTTATATATTTTCTATTTTATTCATTTTTAGCAATTTTAATTACAATAAAATAAAAATTAATTACATATTATAGTGCTATAAAATTAAATTTATTTGCTTTTTTCATAAAAATATATTTAATTTCAATTAAATTTAAGTATTTTAAATTTATATTTAATTCAATTATATATTCGCATCGAGATGAATTCAATTTATTTTATCTAAAATTAATTAGTTTTTATTATTTAGAATGTTTTTATGGAAAAATTTATGAAAAAGATTATAATATAAAAATTATCTCGAAGTTAATATATACAATTAAATTAAAATTTAAATAGCTAAATTTATTTGCATAAAAATTATTAAAAAGAAAAAAAGTAAAGAGAAAAACAAAATATATTTATCATTGACCACATGTGTTTTTTTTAAATAAACTTACAATCAATGAGACCCTAACTTAATGGTAGGGTCAATGCCTTAAAAGAACTTTACGATACTAAGTTCGAGTCTCAATCCATATTTATTTTTATTTATGTCCAATCATATTTAGATATTATATAGATTTATTTTAGTTTAATCATTACATATTTAGATTTTATATAGATTTATTTTTGTTTAATCATTATAGTTATTCGAATTTATTCATTCTAATTACAATCTAACTATATCTGTAACTTCAAAAAGGAAACTTACATACAATAATTTTAAAAATACGTTCTATTTAACACCATATTATACTAAAATATGATGTATTTATAATTTAATTAATAGTAATTTAAATATTTTTATAATTTATTAGACTTTTTTATTATTTTCAATTGAAAATACATGTATAGATTTATCATGGTCTGTCTAATTGAATTTTATGATAATTAATTATGATTATATTTATTCAAATGTACTATTAATAATTATAATGTGATTGTACTTATTTAATTTATGATAATATAAAAATATAATGAAATTTATAATTTAATAGTAATTAAAATATTTTTATAATAATTAGATTTTTATTATTTTCAGTTGAAAATTATCTATAATATATATAAAACCCTAAACCATTATGATCTTTGTTCTTCATGATATTAATTGTTATTTTAAACTATTATTTATAAGACTTATCATATATATGAATAAATAATTCTAATTTTATTAAATTTTAAATATTTGATTAAATAAATTTATTTAATAAAAAAATTTATCACACTTATAAATAAGAATTCTGATTATATTAAAAGACTTTTGTTAATAATTTTTAATAAAAAATAAAAAATTAAAATTTATATTGAATTATTTATCTTTATAGTATTACTTTTTTTAGTAAATAAAAATAAAAGTAAAAATTATATTACCTGAGTTTTAAATATCAAAATTTAATTATTCATATAATAAGTAATTATATATTCCATATATAAAAATTTATAAATAATAAATTTATACACTCCAACATAATATATTCTATTAATATTGATTATATATTATCTATCAATTCATTCCCTATAAAAAATAGAAAATCAAGAACCAAGAGGTATTAATTTTTAAGTATGATAGTCAATTAGGGAATTGAATATGGATGCCAATTCCAATTGTGTGGCCTTTGCCATATTCTCAACTGAAAAATCACGTTGCTGTGGACGTCCTTTCGGCCTTTTCTCCATGAACTATGATTCTTTTCTTCTTCTGTTTTCAATTATTATTTAAATGTTTGCAGAATGCATTATTTCCATCTTTTTAATCAAAGGTCTGATAATATAGTATCGGGTCAGTTTGCTTTACTTTTTCGCTGCATACACGTACACTATGCCAAAAGTCTTCAAAACATAAAGAATAATCTCCACCATGTGCAACCCAATGAACGAACAGCCACTCCAATCTCAAAAATCCAATCATGATTGACATCAAATTTGTGCAGTAAGATGATCAGTTATCTCAAGAGTTTAAATTCATTAAAACAACACATCATTATTATATTTAAATTTCAACATCCTTATTATGTGCAAACTAGAAGATTGGTTAATGAGTTTATGTGCAATATCAATATGCCGATGGAAAAAAAATTGACTGCATTTCTCAAAATAATAATGTTGGTTCTTCACCAGCAGACAAAGCCTGTCTGCAAAACTAAATTTGAGGGGGAAACTACCAAGTCCCGGTAATGGGAAATTTTCGGTTATTTGATAGCCCTATTTTTATTTGCATCTCACATTCTACATTTGAGGGAAATCTTGGAAAGGCAGGCTCCCAACCCATGGATTTACTGCTTAATCAAGTTTCTGATAACATATGGAAGTATACCACCATTGTTGAAGTAGGCCAATTCAACCTGCAGTTTCAATCACGAGGCTCAGTTTTAGTATTATAAAGTCCCAAAAAAAACAAAAAAAAACAAAAAACGTATAGCATATAAACGTTTTAAACTGTTCTCACTATGCTTACATGCAGTGGCGTTTGATGCAAGGAATACATCAATTCAAGGGAATC
This sequence comes from Gossypium bickii, assembly GCA_025503065.1. Classification (NCBI taxonomy): domain Eukaryota; kingdom Viridiplantae; phylum Streptophyta; class Magnoliopsida; order Malvales; family Malvaceae; genus Gossypium; species Gossypium bickii. Next base: position 98,839,361 of record CP106716.1, read on the forward strand.
ACATCACATCCCAAGCATTAATTTGCTTGGAGTACAAGATAAATATGTACACTTTCCATCGGTAAGTTGCCAGGCATAAAGATACACGGTATGTTATTTGGATTTTGATGTGCATTGCATGATTATGTGTCCAAAACAACTATGCTTTAAAAAAAAAAAAAAGTTTATCTATATATTTGGAAGGTCTTTGAAAGATCATATTCTGGTATTCATATCTGAATGTATTGGACATGGATTTTGGATGGACACTTCAAGGAAATAAAGAGTTGACGCAACATAGCAAGATTGGAAATAAGTCAACTTTGATTTCTGTAGATAAACATGTCATGTAAGGACTAAGGAATTATCTTACTCGGACTTAAGGACAAGTATTAAATAGGTTGTGTCTTAGATGAACATATTTAACTTTTAATTTTTTTTATATATTTAAAATATCTTATTTTCATATTCATGTCTGAATATTTGTCAAAACGGATGCTTAAAGAAAAAAAAAAGAGAGTAACTCATATTTCAGACAAGGAAGAATGTTGAAATGTCCAGGCAGCGATAATCAGACAATAGCAGATTATAAAACACATGTATGATAGATTACGTTGCTCATAACAAATTATTGTGAAACCATTTATTACCTCAGTGTCGAAGCGGACAGTGCAGGTGAAAGACTTCCCATTGTCAGTTGTGACAGTCACATCTTGGCCAGGTCGTATTTCATCTATTTTGCGTGGGAGATCAATGGTGTAACGCTCGTGACCTGTTAAACCTAGTGTGTCCGCGTCCTCACCAGACTTGAAACAAAGTGGAATGATTCCCATTCCTACTAAATTACTGCGATGGATTCTCTCAAAACTTTTTGCAATTACCGCTTTTACTCCCTATTCATACAAAACATTAGCAAGTTACTTGAATTCGGGACTAGTATCAGATATAGATATATGCCTCATACAAGAATGTTCAGCTTTTCCTTTCGTAGATAACATCCCATACTCATATCGAAATATGTGCTGGACATGAATACTTCATGAAAACTAAAAAGTCAAGAGTAACATGGTTACTAGAGAGAAGGACAAGCACAAAAGTGAAGACCAATAAGAATTTCCTCATTGTGGCGAAATCCGGACTTACCAATAGCATTGGGCCTTTGGCAGCCCAATCTCGGGAGCTACCACTTCCATACTCAGCTCCAGCCAAAACAATGGTGTCGTGTCCTGCATCTTTATACCTCTGCAATTACATGCCAATCAAAACCAAAAATTTGATTGTAAAACTAACAAGAATGGACTAGTTTATCTCTAATGAAAAATGGAAAATGATATGTAGTTGTTTCTATTGAAAAACAAATTGGTTTTATGATAAATTGTGGTATACATTTAACATTGAAGAACTTACCATTGCTGCATCAAATACATATAGTTTCTCTCCTGTGGGGACATGTATTGTCTTAGGTCCAACTTCCCCATTCAACAGCTTATTCACAAGGCGAATGTTAGCAAAAGTTCCCCGAGCCATCACTTCATCGTTACCACGACGACTTCCATATGAATTGAAGTCCTTGCGCTCCACCCCACGGTCAAGTAAGAATTTTGCAGCAGGACTGTCCTTATGGATGCTTCCTGCTGGCGAAATGTGATCTGTTGTGATGCTGTCACCAAAGTTCAGTAAGCAGTAGGCATCCTTTACACCATGGGCACCAGGTGGCTCCATAGTCATGTTCTTGAAGTATGGAGGCTCATGAATGTAAGTCGAGTTGGGGTCCCATGAGTACATAGTGGAAGAAGGCACTGATAGCTGATTCCACATGGGATTTCCCTTTGTAATAGCCTCATAAGTACTTTTGAACATATTCGGCAAGACACTGGATTGAACAGCCTAAACAGCAGAGAAGCCCTAGTATATTAATTTCATTCTTATATGCATGAAAGTTGACATTTTATGCAAATTTTAGGGCGTCTACCTCTGCAACTTCTTCAGTAGATGGCCAGATATCCTTAAAATATACACTCTTACCATCCTTCCCTGTTCCGATTGGCTCCTTATCGAAGTCAATATCAACCTGGATCATCACATTTTGAGTTGTCATCAGATTATTTGGATTATATAAAGAGAATATTAATCTTGGTAAATATTTTACAAATAAAGACATCACTAACACTTATTAGATATTAAGTACCGTGCCAGCGAGGGCATAAGCAACCACTAAAGGAGGTGAAGCAAGGTAGTTGGCCCTTGTTAAGGCATGAACACGACCCTCAAAATTCCGGTTCCCAGAAAGCACAGCAGCTGCTATAATGTCTGTATACCATTAAAATTAACTTCAATTAGTAAGTGGAAAAATGAACATTAAATTTGGAAAAGTAATACCGCTTAACACATTAGAACTAACACAATAGTTCAGTATTTACGAGCTTATATTATCCAAGTTAAATTTTATAATGGTACCATTTTCTGAAATAGCAGAGGCAACTGATTCATCTAAGTCCCCTGAATTTCCAATACATGTTGTGCAGCCATATCCAACAATATGAAATCCCTGCTTATTCAGATATTCTTGCAGCCCACTGGAACAAATCCAGAATTAGTTAACAATTATCTCATAATTATGTAGAAATATTCTACAAATGTTATCACTCTTAAGTCAAGTTTAAATACATCTGGAAATTAAGGAATACCTCTGAAGTAAATATTTTGTAACAACTCCTGAACCTGGTGCAAGGCTTGTCTTTATCCAAGGTTTGACCTGAAGAATAATTATGTAAGGAAATTTTTATGCACATTTATATTAGTATTCGTGTAGTTCAAGAAAACTGAATATACTGAAGAGGAAGAAAAAGAGAGAAAGGGGGGAGGGGGACGAAGTAGAACTGGAACTGTAAGGGAGAAAAAAACGAGAGTAGGAGAGATCGATGAGAAGGAAAGAGTAGCAAAACCATATAAACAAAAATTTGGCATACCTGTAAACCAAGTTCACAAGCCTTCTTTGCAACAAGACCTGCCCCAAGCATGACACTAGGGTTTGATGTATTGGTGCAGCTTGTAATTGCAGCAATCACCACACTACCATGTTTAAGCTCTGCTGGCTGCCCGTGGAATGAAAATTTTGCTACTTTGCCCTGTGCCTCTTTTGGCACGGCAAAGCCCTACAACATGGTAAGACGTTCATGAGTGTTCAAACGTTTTAACCGAAGGTCATACTGTTAAATTTACATATTAAAGCAGAGTTCGGATTAAACTTGGATTATTTCATGTCCTTTCCTACCTAATCTTTTTTTTTTTCCTTTATTTTTCTACCGAGTGATTCACATTCTAATTGCTATAGTCACCAGATTTCTAGAAAAGCGGAGTATAAAGTTCCAGAAGATAAGAGAGGCAAAAGTTCTAAGAAGAATGAAAAAAGAAAGAGAGAATTTAGCCATGTGAAGAGTCAAGGTGGACATCTTGTTCTATGTCAGATTCGTGATAGAAATTTGACACCAATTACTAAGTTAGTCAGATAAGGAAATTATCTTATATGGAAAGTTATATAAAAAACGCATCAATCAAAGATACTTAGTTTTCCTGATCATCATAGTTTATATCAACTTGTTACGTGCTTTGTTCAACTAGCCCAGGGGCAGTTAGAGAAACAAGCTATCAAGAAATACACAATAATTAATTTTGTAAGTAAAACAAGAAAATGTGCTCTAATCAAGACATAGATGATGAAAACTTGGATATGCACCCAGCTCAAGACTCACCTTGAAACCAACTTTATTATTAAGACACGAATTCCAATCAGCCTTCATTTCTCTCAAAGGAACTCGATCATGAGGTCTGAAAAGATTAGAAGCAATTACCTCAAATTAGTACAACACATCAAATACCAAAGAAAAACAAAGTAGCTAATGCTCTGAACCTGAACGAAACAAATGAGAAACACTGGCACAGAAGGCAAACCTCTTAGGTCCCGAAATACAGGGTTCAACTTCCGCAAGGTTTAGTTCAAGATATGAAGAGTAAACTCTTTCTTGTTGGGGCTGAAGTTGGGAGAAAAAAAGAAAGAGAGAGAAAATAGTAGAAAGGAAGAGATTAGTTATATCCAAATACAAGTAGAACAACTGGAAGCTGACAATCTTAAACAAGAAAAATTGAAGAAGAAGAAAAGTTCTTACCTCGTCATAGTCAACAAACATATTATTTGCACGGAGATATGATTCTATCATTGCCACCTGAATTTAAGGAAAAGGAAGTCAGCTAGTGCTTCAAATTAATAACTGCAGATCAAGCCAGTTATATTATGAAGTAGAAGACTCACCGTTTCATCACTTCTGCCGGTCAATTTGAGATATTGCAGAGTGACGTGATCAACAGGGAAGAATCCCATGGTTGCACCGTACTCAGGAGACATATTAGCAATGGTAGCTCTGTCAGCCAATGATAGTTCACCCATACCATCCCCTACAAAATTGTACAAAATAGAGAAGTAAAACCTTATATAAAGAATTCGAGAGCCACACAAGCAAGGAAAGATAACTTCAGATTAGCCCCATGGGAAGTAATCACCATAAAACTCAACAAATTTGCCAACAACACCATGTTTCCTCAGCATTTGTGTCACAGTCAGAACCAAGTCAGTAGCTGTCACACCATTGCTTAGTTTTCCAGATAACTGGAATCCAACAACACCAGGCAAAACCATGCTCATCGGCTGTTAATTTCAAAATAGACTAATCAGAAAAAATACAAATGATAGAGATTTATATTCAAGCAAATGAATAAGCACAAGAAGAGCCTTTTTGAAAGATAATAAAAATAAAAAGTTGGATATGTACAAGCATTCATAAAATGCAAATTGAAAGAAGCTAAAAAGAAGCCACTAAATAAAGGCTACAAAAAAGTAATCGAGACAAAGATCACATGCAGAAACAATCAAATTAATGAGGCAACTTGAGTTCAAAGAGACTTCACAACCCTGCAGTGAAAGTTTAGATTCACCTTTTAACCATTCATTTTAGCACTTCATACCGAAACATTAATTTGTTGCCTTACTAAGCAGAAAGGAATCATGTTCTGCTTACAATTGAGGTGCAGACTTTAACTAGCAACGATCATCAACAGCTTTTTTCCAAGGGTAAAAATATTGGTGGCCTATGGCATTACCTACCTGACCAAGCATGGCGGCCTCAGCTTCAATACCTCCTACTCCCCAGCCAGCTACTCCTAGCCCATCTATCATGGTTGTATGAGAATCAGTTCCAACCACACTATCAGGGTAGAGAATGCCATCGGTGTTGAACACAAGCCGACCAAGATATTCAAGATTAACCTGAAATATTACAGTGTCAGCTCACTTGGCCACCATATTCACATGTTTTAATGTCCACAGAAAATTCAACATAAAGAAAATTATAAGCTTCTTTGTTTATGACTTATATGCATGCAATAAATAAGGATATGTTCACCATTATGTCAAAAGCATTTATTGCATATTGTACACTAATTATCAAATTAACAAACCATACCTGATGCACGATACCAGAACCAGGAGGAACAACAAGCATGTTACGGAAGGCAGAAGATCCCCATTTAAGGAATGAAAATCTTTCCTTGTTTCGCTGAAACTCAAGCTCCATATTTGCTTGCACAGCATTTTCTGATCTTGTTACATCAACTTGAACTGAATGATCGATAACAAGATCTACAGGAACCTGAATACAAGATATTTTCAGCAATACATAATAAAGATAGAGTAGACATACAAACTATTACAAAATACCCAGGCATGTTGTAATTGAACATTGGGCATTCAAAACTACATATCATTGAACTGATTTCAGTTTGAAGCTTCTACATAACGGCCTATAGATGATATACACAGCAATACGAATCAAAGAGGAAAAACAAGATGTCTCATATTAATAAGCTTATGTTTCCTGAAGTCAAAGGGGAATGCCAAATACGGGTGCATTTGACATGGGTAGGCTCAATTTTTTCTATATTTTTTCATATATTCGGAGGATTATACTGCTCGATTATGTGTCAGACACAGGAGCCGATAGGGGTACTATAGGGAAAATGAAAAATCTAAATAGAATAGCTAAGAACATGATGAAAAGCAGTAGGAAATGCTTGCACACTAACTAGAAATTTGATATGTAAAAGTTTTCTCAATATGACACCCTTAATACCTTATTAAGCCAAAAATATGTAAAGATTGCACCGTTAACCTATATAACCTAGAAATTGCTCATCCCTCATAAAATAGAAAATGGTAGACCGAATTTTCAGCACTCTTTGAGTAAACATTCATGCAAATGATATAAACAAGCACACCAGAGGATTAATCTTGCTTGTATCACTGCCAAGCTTGTGCATAGCATCACGCATACAAGCAAGGTCGACCACGGCTGGCACTCCGGTAAAATCCTGGCAGCAAAGCAGAATGGATAAGAGATATAACAAACATTATTTATTTCTTTTAATGAAATAAGTAAATGCATATATATATATATATATAGGTTAAACAGATACCTGTAAGAGAACACGAGCAGGCTTGAAGGGGATCTCGACTTGCTTTGGTGCTGTATTTTCCCAATCAATTATTTTCTCAACATCTTCCTTCTTTACTTGGAAGTTATCACAATTACGAATTGCAGATTCAAGCAAGATTCGGATAGAGTAAGGCAGTTTATCTATTATATGTACAACAGAAACAAGGAACACATATGATCAGTCACACAACTAACCGAAACTGCTAGATTGGACACAGGCATGAATTGGTATATCAGTCATCAAGTGAATCAACATTATATGCATAAGTTGTACGAGAAAATTTACCAATCCTTGGGTCGTTGAGCGCAGGCAAGCTATAGAACTTTCCAAACTCACCGCCACCAGGCCTGGGAAGACTTGTCAAAACTGCCTTAAACGGATGTTCTGCGGCTGAAAATAATAAAAAAAGTTAATTAAATAAACACTCTCAGCTGATCAATTTTCAGCTTAATTATCAGTTTTAAGATACTTCATAGGATTAAAATCTGGTAAAAATGATGCTAGATAAATATCCTTTTGATCCTTAAAGTATGAGTGATAATTTAATTATTATTCGGCTAAAAAACTATTCAATTTTTTTAAAATCTGAGACTTCTCATTATTGGAACTTAAGAGGTTGACAAAGACCTTAACTAATCGAGTTAAATTAATAAATCATATAATAAGCAGTTCAATGGAAGCCAAATATGGGATTCAGAAATCAAGCAAAAGAAACAAACTCCGAAAGTCTGGGAGAGTAGTACCCATGGTAGCAAACTTCCTCTGTAACTGTTCAATGATGGGGTTAAATGCTCTGATCTCAGAACGGAGGGTAAGAGGAGATCTCCAATCGAGACGGTGGCTCCACCGCGGAACAGAGAAGTGGAAGGAGCGAACGGCGGCGGAGGTAAGAGATCGTCGGTGGTGGTTGATAACAGAAAGAGAGGCCTGATTGGTGGAAGTGAGATTCCGAAAGGAAGAACGAAAGAAGCGAGTTGGAGAGTAAGCGGAAGCAGCTCTTAAGAGAGATGAAGAAGGTGAAGATGAGGCCGTTATATACATGACGTCGAAAGATCAATATCACACGGTTTAACGGGCACGAATTCACATAAAAATGGCAGTAATCAGGAAGCAGAAGATAAGGAGATAATTCAATGAATGTAAGGAACCAAACAGAAATTCATGGCCGTTTCTGGCTTTATATCGTTAAAACATGAATCAATGAGGAAGGTAACAGCGTGTGGAGAGAGAGAATGAGGAAAGAGTCAACATGTATAATCGAGCCGAGCCGAGGTGACGGTGTTCAAATCCAAATTTGGTGTTCAAAAAGCAATTTCTAATTAAAATTTTATTTCTGCATGGAAAAATAAGTTTGACCCCCTTTTTTTTTTTTTTTTAAGCTCTCAAATTTGAGTTATTCAAAACTCTTTACAAATAAAAAGGCTTTATGTTTGAGCATATTTAGAATATCTCAATTTTTATTATAATTAAGGAAATATATTATTTATAAATATTATTATTTTTTATTTATAATTATAATTGTTTTTATATAATGATGATGGCTAATTTTGGGATAAATGAACATTATTTATTATTTATATAAACTTTTACAAATATATTTGATGCATAAATACAATTATAATTTTAAAAGTAATTATGAAACATATTCGAATAAAGGGACGGACCTTGAGCTGCGTGCCCACTTTCTAGAACGGATCTGGCCAGTTCAGATGCAAGTTCCTCCTGAATTTCTGGTCAAGAATTAATCAGCTGCGGTAATGTTTAGGAACGGTTAGCACCAACCCATTTGATTGTACCAATCATACAACAATACCAAACAATGTGATGATCAGATGGTTGTCCAGCGAGTTACTGTAGGGCGGACGTATATGCAAGTGGAGCCAATGTTTGAGAACTATTGGACTTTCAAATCAACGTTTACGATTCGCCATTAAGGACATTTGGCTTCTTTATTAAAAAGGAAAATCTGGTCGTGTAAATGGACCTTTTAGGTAGGGACCAATCGCAGTGGACAATTCTTTGTTCTTTTCCTTTCCCACTGCAGCTCTTTATCTTTTCAAATTTATAGGCTTAATTCACAATTTGACTTCTAAAATATATTTGTTTTTTCAATTTGGTATCTAAATTTTTTATTCAAATTGATACCTAAAATGTACTTACTTTTCAGTTTAGTACTTAAAGTTATATTTTTTAGTCAATTTTTTTATAGACGTTAAAAGAATTTTATAGCCAATCACAAAGCGCCATGTGGAGTCTTTATGTAAAAAATAAATATTTTCTTTTATTAAATGCAGCTGCACATTAAAAAATATATAAAAATAGAAATAAATATATAAAAATTTAGAATAAATATAAAATATATAAATATATAAATTTATAGAATATAAAATAAAATTTACAAAAAGATACAATAATTAAAAAGAAATTACTTGAAATTAATAATATTATTACACACAATGTAAACTTAGTTGCCACGAGGCATTTTCTTCATTGGCCAAAACATGCCATGTGGTACTTTTCCATTGGTGAGGGTTGTCTAACAGATTTTGTAATTGACCAAAATAGAAAAAAATTGATACTTTAAGTACCAATTTGAGACAAAAAAAAATTAAGTACAAAAAAGGAGAAAATAAATATACATCAAAGGCTAAATCATGAATTAAGCCTAAAACTATAAAGTATTTTTGGTATAATTTTTAAGAATAATTTAAAGTAGTTTTGTACTTCTTTTTATATATCCTCGCGGCCAAGGGTTAAATCAAATTATGAAAAAATTTATCAAAATAATATTAAAAAAAAATTTAGGAAATGAAATGATTCTAAATTACATACTATAATGGTATTGTTTTACAATAAATCGCACCAAGGAGGGGACACCCTCCAAACCTTTACAATTGACGTGGGCGAGGAGGGAAATCTTGTATAAATTAGAGATATTTGTTATTTAGGTCACTCAATTTTAAACTTTATTTTAATTCCAACGTTACTTTGTAGTTTTAATTTTTTATTTAGTCCTTTTTTTAATTTTTTTAATTTAGTTTACATCATATTTTTTTTAGTTATTTATGCGTACAATTAATCTGTATTAAAAGAGACAAATAAATAGACATAACTAAAAATATATATAAGGCAAATTGAATCTTCACCCTATAGGCATTAATTATTAAAAAACTATACAATATGTACACTAAATTCAAAAATATTAAAAGAAAGGACAAAATCAAAAAAATATTAAAACTACGAACTAAGGTTAAAATTAAAATAAATTTTAAAATTAAGGGACCTAAATAACAAATATGTCAAAATCATGGAGAATTGGAAAGGTATGGATATGGAGGGTGTCGCCTGTTCTTGGTGCGTCACCCTTATTGATAATAATTAATTTGGGTTGTATAGTTCTTGGGATGTGCGACACTGTTTTTTCTCTTTTATTTAATAAAAAATATTATTTTTTATATAATTTAAAATTCATCTAATTTTCTTTCATTATTTTAATAAATTTCTCTCAAATTATGGTTGAGGTTGATTCTAATTCTATACAAAAATTCTGATTTTTAAAATATTAATTATTGAATAATAGTATTTAAAAAGTATTGCAATCGTAACTCTAAATCCAATATTTAAAATCTTAACTTCTTGTATTTTTAGTTATAGGTTTCTAATAGAAGCCTCCTAGAAGCTAATTCTATGAAAATATGGTTCCTCAAAAATTTATAATTTTCTTTCAACCAAGCACAACTTGCTCCGGGAGTGGTCCTAGTGGACCAGCGAATGGGAGTAGCCGAAGCAGGCCTCGCCAATCCATCGGCTTTAGGCATCGGCCTCTTAGCTAAGCCCTAAAGTGGCGCCTGCGGACCATCTCTTTCAAAAACCCCGTTCCCTCCCTTATTTTCCCGCTCTCATTCCTTAATAATCAATCAATCCACCCACCCTAATCTTTCCAAACGGCCAAACCCTATCTCCCTCTCCTCAACAACAGTCGCCATACCAACACCCTCCGTTTTCGCTATCTCTTAACCCTCCGTCTCCAATCATGAATCGTAGGAGTCGGTCCTTAGCCAGGCATCCCCTGCCTCGATCCGAACCCTTCCTGAAATTTCTCAAACCAGGCGCCCTAGCTCGCCTACGGGACTCGCGAATCAGCGCCAGATCGCACCGCTCCACCTCCCTCTTTCAGATCTCTCCGTCCTTTCCGCCTTCTAACGGCGGTCAGCCTTTCTCCACAGCCATGGACGGCTTTCCTTGCTTTGTGCCAACACCGACAGTCTACGGGCCCCGTTGCCCCCAGAGGAAGAAGCTAATCGCGACCAAGGGAATGCTATTTCTGAGTTCAACACAGTCAGCTCTGGATTTGCCAGATCCGGTTGTGGATTTGTTAACTAGTGAATGAAACTAGTTTAATCTGTGAATTTGAGCTCTTTCTTTTGCCCTAGGCTTGTAGATTCAGTTACACTTGTCTTGTTTAATGATTGAGAAATTAAATTAATAATAGCTGTAATCAGTTTTCAATTTTCCCTTTTGAATCTGTTATTTGCAATTTTAGACAGCTTTCCGATATGGTTTAGGAAATCAAATCTGAGTTCCATGTTTAATTAATTAATGAACAAAGGAAAAAGCTGTTTGATAAATGTTTTGATGAATTGGTTAAGTAAATTTATTACTTGGTCTATTTAGTCATGTTAGCATTAATTAGGGTTCTGATCAATTAAATCTATTGTTCTTTCAAGGATTAACTGCATTGCGTCCGACGTAGCTACATTGTTGCGAAAACTGTGCTTAGATTGTGAATATTACCGATCACATCACTGTTGATAACCTTTCCGCTTGTCATTTGCAGGATTAAAACCAGATTTTCACTGGAAGTACGCGAGTTGGCTTAGCCAAATTTGAACAATTGGCTTTTGGGCTTAAAATTGCTGTAAAAAAGTGATTCTCTACTCACACCCAGAAGTTGAGGATATAGGTGTTTTTAATTTTTATTGCTATTAACTATGCCAAAGTATCTAAAAGATTAGATTAATTTATAATTTATTATATTAAATTATTTATATTTATATTTAAGTTTTTAAAAAACTTTTTGTACTATTAATTTTACAAATAATTTATATTAATTAGTTAAATTACTATTATATTAAATTATTTAAATATCATATAATTTAATTAATTTTTAACTTTTCACTATCATGTTTAAAAAAGATATTTTAACTTTCAACCTCAATTTTTGACAACAATAGAAAATATTAAAATTTAACCAACTATATTTTTTATAAAACTTTTCAAAAGCATTTAACATTTTAACCGAAACATCAATGGAGAACTTGCTTTTAATATACAAAAGTATTTATGTCCATATTTTAGCAACTCTTGTTGGGTGTAATGAGTCCAAATCTTATATTTGGGTAATAGGGAGTTCTGATAGGAACATCGGCTTTTGGGAAACCGTATCACTTCCGGGAGAGAGGTTATAAATATTCCATAGCTTCATTTGTTCTAAATGTAGATAACAGAAAGTTGAAGCACTTTTAAGTTGTTTTTCTTTTGGTTGTGGATTGTAGAACTAGTTTCAACAAGGTATGTAAGTGCTGGTATGCCTTGCAAGTATTGGTTTGATCTCCTGAAAGAAGAACAATGAAATTAAGCCTTTTGGTAGGAGTGAATGAGCTACACGGTATTCATCCATGAGAAAGGAGCTCCAATAATTGACTATTGAGTATGCCACAAAATGGTTAAGTCAAAATAGTAATTAATTACTCTCATATTCAATAAACTTATTTACTCGGGTTCAAAATTTTTTAAATAACAAAATTAAACACAATTTCATAAAATCAAATATTTTATTAGTCTTTTGTAATATATTAAGGTCATACTTTAATCTCGGTGACAAAGATTAAAACATTCTACCCCAATGGCATGGGTCAAAAACCACAATTAACTCAAATGTCATTGAGTTAAAAGCTACGATTAACCCCACTACAAACGACTATTACAAACCAGTTGCACAGTAAATTGACTTTTTATCACAAAATGCATATATGACCAACATTTAACCTCTGCTAGTAGGGCCACAGTCACAACATAGTCATACTATGAGACAAACATCTCTATAATAATATTTTATTATAACAGTCAAATTTGTTCCACAATCGATCTTTTATATTTTAGTTTTACCTTTTATAACAACTTTTTATATGCAACAACAACCATAAGTATAAAGTACACTCTTTATTAACTCAGATCTCAATAACAAACTATTATATCAAATTTTAGTAAAATTAATTCTATTCCAAGCGAAATAAAAATAATAAATTTTAGTTAAAATATTATTTCAATAAAATGTTTTAAATTTTATATAAAAATATATTAATCAAATTTTATTAAATGAAATTACATTTGAAAATTTTTATTAAATATTCAATTTAAATCTCACTAATTAACAATATCATTAACATATTATAGTCATTTAATTTGAAATTGAAAAAAAAAATCCAGCATGATCTAAACCTTAAATGTTTTTGTATGTGTATAACAATCACCTCTCTAAATATCTAAAATATTAACAAACAAATAAGACTATTATATAGAGGGTTAATTATATTCTTGGATTACTCAACATTACAAAGAAGTGGTAACATTTTATTCAAAATAAATCATATTTAAAAATGCAATCGCGAAAATCAATTTACATTTAAAAATTAAATATTGAAACAAAAAAGATGTTGTAAAGTTGATAAGGAATATTTGAAAACTCAATTTTAAAAGGGAACTACATTCTAAAATTTCATATAAGAATATATCACATTACATAATTTGGATGCTTAATCTAATTTATGAAACCAAATAACAAAACATATCTAAAAAATATTAAATTGTTTTTGAAGGTGTTAAAACATCAAAGGGATATCAAACCAAAAATCACAAATTACTTTTTCTGAAATTCCTTCTTTCCAACAACTTATTCAAAATCATATAAATAGGCATTCTATAACTAATCACCCATACATAATAGCTTTCCCAACTTGCATAACATTTACTGAATTAATCATATCTTAATATACAAAACTTGAAATTTTGAATATTTAAGAACTAGACTTAATGCAATTTCATATACCAAAATCCATATTTCTTGTCTCTTAATCAATACAAATCAAAAGAGAGAATTTACTTACTTTAATAATTTCATTGGAAGAATAAAGCGTTAATCTTCATCCTTCTTCTCCTCTTTTAGGGTTTTTCCGCTGCTTAAGTTTCTTTTTTCTGTTGCACTGGTGGGCTACACCGGTTTACAGGCTTTTGAGCTCAACATTACGACTTAACTAAAATAAGTTTAAATGTGCTTCAACAACTCCACCAGTTGAAGAAGTTAAATTTGAGTATGTTAATTTATGACTCGAGTAATTCGTAAATTTATTGCAACATTTTTTAATTTATATATTTATTTTTTATTAGTATGAATTTGAGCTCAAATAAAAATACTTACCGTAGTGAGATTGATTACGGTAGCATTGATATATATGTTTGGATTCAAACGTTGCGATGAGATAATATTAAAATTTTAGTTTATAATGTATTTATAATACAATAAATAATTATATTTATATTTATATTAAATAATATAACATAAGTTAAAACTATATTTTATAAAATTTAAATATTTTTAAATTTTATTCAAAATAAAATATATTTAACTTATTTTATATTAAATAATAATTTTATATATTTATTAGATTGTTATAAAAAATTATATTATAATATTTACTCTCTAACCGTTAATTAATTACTAAACTTACATATTTTTGCATTATATAATATATATTTTTTGATCAATCAAAACCCTAATCCTTTTGCCTTCTCCTCCCTTAAAACACCTTCAACCTCATGTCCACCATCCAGTCGTTTTCCACCAATCCTTAGCCTTGTGCACTGTCGCCCAAGCTCCTAGACCAGCCACCATTTTAGCATCCCCTTTTTTGCGGCAACCATCAACAATTGTTTCTAATGCTGCTAAGAAGGGTTAAATGGTGAAAAAAATGTAATGGCCTAAATTCGAGATTATCAGAATAATGGTTTCGCAACCATAAATCCGATTTAAATAGAAATTTATTTCAATATGTTTGCATGAGTCTTTATATGATAGGAAATATTTTTATAAATATTTATAAAATGTTAGTAATGTGGTATTAAACTTTCGTTAGAAAATTTTAACGTTTGGGTAGGTAATTAAATGAAAAGGACTAAATTGAAATGAAAGTAAAAGTTTAATTATAGATTAAAAGAAAGTATAAAGGACCAAAATGGCAATTAAGCCATTTTGTCTAGATTGAGGCGGTGAATTGAAAAAAAAATCTGAGATTTTTAGTTTATTATTATATTATTATTATATTATTATATTATTATATTATTATAAATATATATATATAAAGAAAAGAGAAAAGAAACAAAAGAGATAGAAACAGAAAAGAAACGGAGAGCAAACGTGAAAGAAGAAAGAAAAAGAGAAAAGAAAGAAGAAAAGGAAAATTAAAAGTTTGAAGCTTGGAGTTTAAACTGTAAGCTAATTTAGTCCTTTTCTTTTAATTTTGATGCTTTATAAGTTTTAGAACAAAGTTTTGATGAATTTAAGTTGAAATTTTTGAAGTTTCAGAGTTTTTGAATATAGCATATGATGAATAAAATGATGAATTAGTGGTTTAATTGAAAGAATTTGAAGTTAGAATTGGGTAAAGGATTTAATTGAAAAAATAAGCTATAACAAAACTGTTTTGGACAGCAGCAGTAGAGTAAGTTTGAAAAATCACTAAAATTCGTAGAAGTGGAATTAGAAGTTGAATGAGATATGAAATTAAAGCTTATTGAGTCTATTTTCATATGAAAGAAACATGGAAAGCAAAGGAATTCTGTAATTTGAGATATTTATATTTTTGTAAGACTGGTTCAGAGAGGGATTTCGGGATCCCCTGTTCTGACTTTGAAAAATCATAAAAATTGGAGAAAAATAATTAGGGACTTAACTTTATATGTTTAGAATCCTGAATGAGTCTATTTTCAAATGAAATAAATAAGAAGGTCATATGAATTCTGTATGAAGAGTAATTTGATTCGTAGTGAAGAGAGGTCAGAACAGTCAAACAGTGAAACAGGGGAAACTTTAAGAATAATCTGGTATTGATTGGCCATACCAAAAATTCTGAAAATTTTATGAGAAGAAGATATGTGAGTCTAGTTTCAGATAAAATTAACGGTTCTTCGTTTGGAGCTCTGTAGCTCGAGAAATAAATAATTTAGTGACTGTGACTCAAGTAGACAGCTTTGAATAAGCTAAAAATAATAATAGAATTATAGAAAATGCTACATGTGAACATGAAATGTATTGAATTGATGATTGACTTTATTTATTTAGATCCGGAAAACTCAAATACAAAGCTAGATCGAGGAAAGGAAAAAGTCCCGGATTAGTAGATTTTATAAACGAACTAGTATCGAGGTAAGTTCATGTAACTTGAATTATATTCTTAAATGTTTGAAATGTATGTTATTGATGTGAATATAATTTGAATGTCCATTGTATGAAATTTGATGAAACATTGGTATATTTGATAAAAAAGGGAAAAAAATCCCGGTTGAATGAAAGGAAAATTCGATGGATCTCTGAAAAAGAATTGACGGTAAAAAAGGATCTAGCCCGGACGGGTGATCCTATCCTGATATAGCCCTCCCGAAGAATATGTGGAAAATGGATTTAGCCCGGACGGGTAATCCGAATTAGGTCCAATTTAGCTGGACTGTAATTCGGATCCAAGCTCATTAGAGTAATTAATCGTCGCAGAGGATTTAGCTCGGTGGTAATCCCGACAATACTCTATGAGTTTATATTACAGGGGATTTAGCCTGGACTGGTAATCCTGCTGTAAAGATGAGGTTCGCGGGAGTGTGCTCTCTGAAATGAAAATGTGCGCACATGAATATGAATTGACGGACCCGGATTTGTACACAAAAGTGTACCTCTAAAAATCCATCGAAATTTCGAGTAATTCAACGGGATAAATATGGAAAAATAACAAGGAAATGAAAATCATAGTATTGATGAGCTCATCAATCATGGTGTGTATATTATTGATATATGGAAATTAATGAACTAACTTGAATGTTGAGCTTCTGCATGTTAGGGTATTAATGCATTGAATGGATATATGAATGCTTATTACATTGTATTGAAAATATTAGGTAAGTATAATTCTTGTTACATGGGCTTACTAAGCACAAAGTGCTTACTCTGCTTTTTTCCTTTCCCTTGTTTTGTAGTGTTAAGAGCTCGGAGGTCGAATCGGTGGGAGACTCATCACACTATCAACCCCTTGTGATTTGGTATTTAAAGAAATTTTAGTTTGGAAATGGATGGCATGTATAAGCTAATAAAATAAATGTTAATATGAAATGAATATAAGGTTAGCCAACGATATGGCTTATGTGTTGAAGTTATTTTATAAATATGCATGAATTTTATTTTGAAAATATGTTGAATTAGAATGGTTTCGGTTTAAAAAAAAAAAAAAAAAAAAATTGTAAACTCGTAATGCCTCGCACCTTATTCTCGATAACGAATACGGTAGGGGTGTTACATTTGTTGGTATCGAGCTACGGTTTAGCTAGGTTCTAGGACCGATATAGCGAATACTGGATTAGCTATACATGCCATTTAAATTATTTTGATAGTGTGATATCTCCTAACCATTTAAATTGTGTTTTCTTATAGTAATGTCATCCGACCGAGCTCAACTGAGGAAGCTGGGAGTCATGCTCCGCTTTAATACAAAGAGAAGAAACTAGCAGTAGAAGGCCCGGTATAGAGGGTCAAGGGGAGGAGGCAAAAATAGCCTTCTTTCAAATGATGAATGAATGGTTTACCCAATATATAAGAACTAACCCTACAGTGCAGCAAACTCAAGCTCCCCTTCTGTTTCCTCCACGGGTCCCGAGATTCCACAGCAGTGCAGTCATCGAATCTGTCAGAAAAGGAAAAGCTCCGGTCGATAAAATCCGAAAATATGGGGCCGAAGAATTTCGAGCAGCAGTTGATGATGATCCCGAAAGAGCTGAATTTTGGTTAGAAAATACTACTCGGGTTTTGGAGGAATTATCTTGCACGCCAGAAGAATGTTTGAAATGTCTTCGTTTCATTGCTAAAAGACATGACTTATCATTGGTGGAATACTAAAGCTTGATTGTTCGAAAGAAGAAATTACATGGGAATTCTTCCGCATCGAAGTTCAAAAGAAATATATCAGCCAGAGATTCCTTGATCAGAAAAGAAAAGAATTTCTTGAGCTGAAACAGGGCAATAGATCAGTATCTGAGTATGAAAGAGAATTTGTTCGGTTGAGTAAATATGCTCGAGAATGGGTACAGTCGGAAGCTGAAATGTGCAAACGATTCGAAGAAGGGTTGAATGAAGAAATTAAGCTACTTGTTGGAATTCTTGAAATTCGAGAGTTTGCTACACTAGCGTAACGAGCTTATAAAGCGAGAAGAATGGAGCAAAGAAAAGAAACAGTCGAGAGGGAAGCTCGAATTTTTAGTAAAAGACCAATGGAAAAATCTCGCTGCTCCAAAGAAATTGAAGAAGTACCAGGATCGTTTCTACCTCAACCACTGGGTATTCGGATAGAGTGCGAAGTTCACAACAAGACTAATTCAAGACCTTCCACTCCATCGATGACCGATGTTGGCAAGTGTTGGTACCCCTAAGCCGAGATGCCGATATTGTAATAAAGCTCATTTTGGTGAATGTCGATTTAAGAGCGGGGCTTGTTACCGATGTGGTTCTTTTGACCATTTCCTCGAGATTGTCCAAAGAAGTGAAAAAAGAAGCTGTATATATATCAAGCCAAACAATCCATCTTTGAGGGTAGACCATCTCGACCATCCGGTAATGTCGGTGGTAGCCGAGGAGCTACAAAAGATATCGCAAGTAGGCACGAGACACAGCGCCTCCTAGGACATATGTCATGCGTGCGCAGAGAAGATGCCTCAAAGACCGATGTTATTATTGGTACATTTTCTTTACTTGAAATTGATATTATCGCATTAATTGATCCGGTTCTACGCATTCATATATATGTGTAAAACTTGCATGCGTTAAAGATTTATCTATTGAACCTCATCAATTTGTGGTTAAAGTCTCGAACCCCTTTGGTCAATCTATTTTGGTGGATAAAATTTGTAAAAATTGTCCATTGATGGTAAGAGGTTATTGTTTTCTGCCGATTTGATGTTACCGCCATTTGATGAGTTTGATGTGATATTGGGCATGGATTGGTTAACTCAAAGATGATGCGAGTAAATAAGCTATGCGAGAAATATATTGTGTTGAAGTGCGAATGGTGAATTACTTCGGGTTAAATCCGATCGAGACAGAGGATTATCGATGTGATTTCGATTATTACTTGCGAGAGGTATGTCAAAAAGGGTATGATGCTTTTCTTGCTTATGTATTAGATACTAAGGTATCCGAGTCAAAAATTCAAGCGAGCACCAGTGGTATGTGAATTTTTCGATGTGTTTCAGAGAAGAGTTACTGTGGTTGCCACCGTAAAGAGAAGTGGAATTTTCTATAGATTTGATTAGGAACTACTCCGATTTCCATAGCTCCGCATCCAATGGCTCTTACGTAATTAAAGGAATTAAAGACACGATTCACAGGAACTTGTTGATAGAGGTTTTGTCCGACCGAGTCATTCACCTTGGGGTGCTCCGGTTCTTTGTGAAAAAGAAAGATGGGTCTTTGAGATTGTGTATTGACTATCGACAGCTCAATAAGGTAACTATAAAGAATAAGTATCCGTTGCCCCGGATTGATGATTTATTTGATCAGCTGAAAGGTGCTACTGTATTTTCAAAGATTGATCTCCGATCGGGCTATTATCAGTTACGAGTAAAGGAGTCAGATGTGCCAAAGACAGCTTTCAGAACCAGGTACGGGCATTATGAGTTTCTGGTTATGCCATTTGGGTTGACTAATGCACCTGCAGTATTTATGGATCTGATGAATCGAATATTCGATCTGCATTGCCAGACAGATTTGTGGTAGTATTCGTTGATGATATTTTGGTTTATTCTCGAGATGAAGAAGAACATACAGAACATTTGAGAATTGTGTTGCAAATTCTGCGAGAGAAACAGTTATATGCTAAATTCAGTAAATGTGAATTTTGGCTTCGAGAAGTGGGTTTTCTTGGACATATTGTATCCGCTGAAGGCATCAGGGTAGATCCAAGTAAAGTCTCAGCTATTGTCAATTGGAGTCCACCAAGAGCGTGATTCGAAGTTAGAAGTTTCTTGGGTTTATTTGGTTATTATCGGAGATTTGTACAAGGATTCTCTATGATAGCTTCTCCGATGACTCGATTATTGCAGAAAGATGTAAAGTTCGAGTGGACTGATGAATGTCAGCAGAGTTTCAACCGATTAAAAAATCTATTAACGAAAGCACCAGTATTAGTGCAGCCTGAACCGGGTAAGGAATTTGTTATTTACAGTGATGCCTCATTAAATGGTTTAGGTTGTGTCTTGATGCAAGAAGGTAAAGTAATAGCCTATGCTTCAAGACAACTTAAACCACATGAAAGAAATTATCCGGTACATGATCTTGAGTTAATCGCTATTGTTTTTGCATTGAAGATATGGCGGCATTACTTATACGGTGAGAAATGTCATATTTATACTGATCATAAAAGCTTGAAGTATTTGATGACACAGAAAGATCTGAATTTAAGACAGCGCAGGTGGCTTGAATTGATAAAAGACTATGATTTGATTATTGATTATCATCCAGGTAAGGCTAATGTTGTGGCTGATGCTTTGAGTCGAAAATCTCTGTTTGCTTTACGAGTTATGAATACCCGATTGTCTTTGATTGATTATGGTTCAATCTTAGCTGAATTGAGAGCTAAACCGACATTTTTACAGCAAATATGTGAAGCTCAGAAGAGTAATGAGAAGTTACAGGTTAAACGGGCACAATGTGAGTCAGGTACTGATTCTGAATTTCAAGTTGGGGTTGGTGATTGTTTATTATTCAGAGGTAGGGTATGTGTACCCAAGAATTCAGAGCTCGTACAGAAGATTTTACACGAGGCTCACAGTGGTACTATGTCTGTACATCCGGGAAGTAATAAAATGTATAATGATTTGAAGAAGATGTACTGGTGGCCAGGTATGAAACGTGATATTTCTGAGTTTGTATCAAGATGTTTGATATGTCAACAGGTTAAAGCAGAACATCAGGTACCTTCGGGGTTACTTCAGCCAATTACTATACCGGAATGGAAATGGGAAAGAATCACTATGGATTTTGTATCGGGGTTACCGTTGTCTCCGAGGAAAAAAGATGCTATTCGGGTGATTGTTGACCGATTGACAAAGTCGACACACTTTATTCCATGCGTATGGATTATTCTTTAGATAAGCCCGTTTGAATTGTACATATCGAGATTGTCAGGTTACATGGAGTGCCTATCTCCATTATATCAAGATAGAGATCCCCGATTTACGCCTCGTTTCGGGATAAATTGCAAGAAGCTTTGGGTACTCAGTTGTATTTCAAGATCTTGCATTTCATCCTCGCATGTGATGGCCAATCGAGCGTGTAATTCAAGTATTGGAAGATATGCTTCGATGTTGTATACTAGAGTTTGAAGGTAATTGGGAGAGGTATCTACCTTTGATTGAATTTGCTTACAATAATGATTATCGATCAAAGATTAAAATGGCTCCATATGAAGCTTTGTATGGTAGAAAATGTAGAACACCATTGTATTGGACAGAGCTCAGTGAAAAGAAGATACATGGGGTTGATTTAATCCGGGAAACAGAAGAGAAAGTGAAGGTTATTTGGGATAGTTTAAAAGCAGCTTCCGATCGCCAAAAATCATATGCCGATCTTAAACGAAAAGAGATTGAATTTCGTGGTGGTGACAAGGTATTCTTGAAAGTGTCTCCTTGGAAGAAAGTTCTCCGATTCGGTCGAAAGGGTAAATTGAGTCCAAGATTTATCGGGCCATATGAGATCATAGAAAGAATTGGACCGGTCGCTTATCGGTTGGCATTACCACCAGAACTTGATAAAATCCATAATGTTTTTCATGTGCCTATGCTACGACGATATCGGTCAGATCCTTCACATGTTATTTCTCCGACGTGTAGTGGAGATTCAAATGGATATGACTTACAGTGAAGAACCGGTCAAGATATTGACACGGGAAACAAAGGAGCTTAGAAATAAAAAAATAAATTTGGTGAAGGTATTGTGGCAAAAACACGGATCGAGGAAGCGACATGGGAACCGGAGGAGGCAATAAGGAAACAATATCCAAACCTCTTTCTTGGTAAGATTTTCGAGGCGAAAATCCTTAAAAGGGGGAGAGTTGTAATGGCCTAAATTCGAGATTATCGAATAATGGTTTCGCAACCATAAATCCGATTTAAATAGAAATTTATTTCAATATGTTTGCATGAGTCTTTATATGATAGGAAATATTTTTATAAATATTTATAAAATGTTAGTAATGTGGTATTAAACTTTCGTTAGAAAATTTTAACGTTTGGGTAGGTAATTAAATGAAAAGGACTAAATTGAAATGAAAGTAAAAGTTTAATTATAGATTAAAAGAAAGTATAAAGGACCAAAATGGCAATTAAGCCATTTTGTCTAGATTGAGGCGGTGAATTGAAAAAAAAATCTGAGATTTTTAGTTTATTATTATATTATTATTATATTATTATATTATTATATTATTATAAATATATATATATAAAGAAAAGAGAAAAGAAACAAAAGAGATAGAAACAGAAAAGAAACGGAGAGCAAACGTGAAAGAAGAAAGAAAAAGAGAAAAGAAAGAAGAAAAGGGAAAATTAAAAGTTTGAAGCTTGGAGTTTAATCTGGTAAGCTAATTTAGTCCTTTTCTTTTAATTTTGATGCTTTATAAGTTTTAGAACAAAGTTTTGATGAATTTAAGTTGAAATTTTTGAAGTTTCAGAGTTTTTGAATATAGCATATGATGAATAAAATGATGAATTAGTGGTTTAATTGAAAGAATTTGAAGTTAGAATTGGGTAAAGGATTTAATTGTAAAAAAATAAGCTATAACAAAACTGTTTTGGACAGCAGCAGTAGAGTAAGTTTGAAAAATCACTAAAATTCGTAGAAGTGGAATTAGAAGTTGAATGAGATATGAAATTAAAGCTTATTGAGTCTATTTTCATATGAAAGAAACATGGAAAGCAAAGGAATTCTGTAATTTGAGATATTTATATTTTTGTAAGACTGGTTCAGAGGGATTTCGGGATCCCCTGTTCTGACTTTGAAAAATCATAAAAAATTGGAGAAAAATAATTAGGGACTTAACTTTATATGTTTAGAATCCTAAATGAGTCTATTTTCAAATGAAATAAATAAGAAGGTCATATGAATTCTGTATGAAGAGTAATTTGATTCGTAGTGAAGAGAGGTCAGAACAGTCAAACAGTGAGACAGGGGAAACTTTAAGAATAATCTGGTATTGATTGGCCATACCAAAAATTCTGAAAATTTTATGAGAAGAAGATATGTGAGTCTAGTTTCAGAGAAAATTAACGGTTCTTCGTTTGGAGCTCTGTAGCTCGAGAAATAAATAATTTAGTGACTGTGACTCAAGTAGACAGCTTTGAATAAGCTAAAAATAATAATAGAATTATAGAAAATGCTACATGTGAACATGAAATGTATTGAATTGATGATTGACTTTATTTATTTAGATCCGGAAAACTCAAATACAAAGCTAGATCGAGGAAAGGAAAAAGTCCCGGATTAGTAGATTTTATAAACGAACTAGTATCGAGGTAAGTTCATGTAACTTGAATTATATTCTTAAATGTTTGAAATGTATGTTATTGATGTGAATATAATTTGAATGTCCATTGTATGAAATTTGATGAAACATTGGTATATTTGATAAAAAAGGGAAAAAATCCGGTTGAATGAAAGGAAAATTCGATGGATCTCTGAAAAAGAATTGACGGTAAAAAGGATCTAGCCGGACGGGTGATCCTATCCCGATATAGCCCTCCCGAAGAATATGTGGAAAATGGATTTAGCCCGGACGGGTAATCCGAATTAGGTCCAATTTAGCTGGATGGTAATTCAGATCCAAGCTCATTAGAGTAATTGTCGTTTGCGAGATTTAGCTGGGGTGGTAATCCCGACAATACTCTATGAGTTTATATTACTGAGGATTTAGCCTGGGACTAGTAATCCTGCTTTGTAAAGATGAGGTTCGCGGAGTGTGCTCTCTGAAATGAAAATGTGCGCACATGAATATGAATTGACGGACCGGATTTGTACACAAAAGTGTACCTCTAAAAATCCATCGAAATTTCGAGTAATTCAACGGGATAAATATGGAAAAATAACAAGGAAATGAAAATCATAGTATTGATGAGCTCATCAATCATGGTGTGTATATTATTGATATATGGAAATTAATGAACTAACTTGAATGTTGAGCTTGTGCATGTTAGGGTATTAATGCATTGAATGGATATATGAATGCTTATTACATTGTATTGAAAATATTAGGTAAGTATAATTCTTGTTACATGGGCTTACTAAGCACAAAGTGCTTACTCTGTTTTCCTTTCCCTTGTTTTGTAGTGTTAAGAGCTCGGAGGTCGAATCGGTGGGAGACTCATCACACTATCAACCCCAGTATTTCGGTATTTAAAGAAATTTTAGTTTGGAAATGGATGGCATGTATAAGCTAATAAAATAAATGTTAATATGAAATGAATATAAGGTTAGCCACTGATATGGCTTATGTGTTGAAGTTATTTTATAAATATGCATGAATTTTATTTTGAAAATATGTTGAATTAGAATGGTTTCGGTTTAAAAAAAAAAAAAAATTGTAAACTCTGGTAATGCCTCGTACCTTATTCTGATAACGAATACAGGTAGGGGGTGTTACAAAAAATATCCTTACCGGAGGTATTTTTCTCAACTGGATCTTAAAGTTCTAGTGGAAAATCACAGCTGCAGTGCGATAGATATGCTTTGACTAAATCAAAACATTGTTATCCAAACAGATAATTGCGGTGCCTTTACACAAAATCATGAAAAATCTCACCGCACCGGAACTAAACGGGCATCCAAAGGTAGAGGTGAGAATTAAACTCTTTCTTTACTTATTGAACGAGGTTAAATAAGTGTAATCAAATTAGTTCCAACTCATACTTACCATGGTTACGATGGAGTCCCTCTCAAAGTAAGGAAATTAGCATATTTGTAGGCCAGGTGATAGGAATAAAATTCATCGGCTGAGGGGAAGTTGAGTAGGATTTGTGGACGGCTACTTTCTAACACGTAACTTCCTGTCACCATATTAGCACCCACAAAAGGAAGCGGCTGCCACCCACCCATTGTTTTAGCTTTGAGGGTCAATTTGTAAGTTACTGTCCAATAAAAAGCATTGCTCTTTATAGCAACTCCTACAAACTTCAAAGAAGCACACGGTTAAATAGAGTGATTGACTATCTTAAAAGCGTAAATTGATAGATAATAATAATAACAACAACAACAAAAGCTAAGAATCCTCGTGCTTATGCCAGCATAGAAGCATTGTAGCACATCTCCATAGTATGTAAAATCTTGATTTCTGCTCCTTAGCCTTTGCCAAACATCTGTTTGTGTGGCTAGAAATCTCTTTAAAGCTTCGACCCATGCTTTCTTTTATTTGCCTCCTCTCGAGTCTGGTGTCTTAGTTCAGCTCCAAAGATATAGGCGTTTATATAAAGTAAGAAGTAAGAGAGACAACAAAAAAGAAGTGGTCCAAACAGTCACCTGGAAGGTTCTGAGACCTGCAGGAGAAACGAAAGGGTTGGGTCAAAACAAAATGGGCCAGAAGTGAAGATGGGTCGCTCTTGGAGAAGTGACTAAACCTCGAAGGAACGCACCAGTTGGACCCATTGCTGGTTTCCAGAGAATGCTGCTCCATTAGTCGATGTGCGCCTAGCGACGTTACCAAACTCTAACCGCACGTCTGGCTGCTTCCAATCCCCTCCCCCTGAGGCCGGTTTGTTATTATTCAAATGTTAATGTAATTTTTTATCTCCCAATTAGGCAATTTGGTCCCTTTTTATTTTTAAATTTTATTTCAAGTTCTTTTTTTGTATAATAACTTTTTTTATTATCAAGTTGATACTTCAGCCGCTGTTAAGCACATTACCTAAAAACTAATGTCATTAATATTTACTGATTTGATATTATTAACCAACCAAATTATATTACAAATTTAATCAAATTATTCCATGTGTATTAAAAAATATCCATTTTTTCTTATTCTTTTGAATTCCTTTTAATTTTCATTAACTAAAATATATTAAAAATAAATAAATAAAACTTTGAATTGATTAATTTCTAATTCTCCCTCTACTCTCTAATCCCTACCCCTTTCTTCTTCTCCCCAATCCCTTCCCATCATTGCTCTTTCCCTATCCTTCTTCTTTTTCTTCTTCCAAATCGTGGCCACTTTTGGTGTGTCTAGAAAATGCAACTCAAGTATGAACCAAGAAACGAGAATCAAAGAAGAATACAGAATTGAAAAGAAATCTTGAAGAAGCCAAAGCCAAAGCCATATTCAAGTACATTGGGAGGGTTGATTAAAAGTGTCGAAAACCATTTTTTTATGAAAAAAGAGTCGACTTTAATTTTGAAAATAAATAAAAAACGGGAGTCATCACCAATTTCTTTTTATAAGGTGGGATCGGGTCACCTCAAAATTTGGTTGTTTTAATAAAATATTTCGATTTATCAAAACAACAATTTTGGTCTACGAAATTCGAAAAAACGGGTTCGGGAGTCGGTTACGTGCGAGGAAGGATTAGCACCCTCGTCACGCCCAAAATTGGTACCTAATTGATTAATTAATATCTAAATGTCAAAAATTGAAAACTTTGAAAGAATTTAAAAAACGATTCCTCCTTTTATTAACGTTAATTTTAAAACGTTTGAATTAAATTGAAACGAGCATCAAAGGCTCACTCGTCCAGCGATAACAATATGCCACATCCCGTAAGTTAGGATGCGACATTTGAACCCTCGAGAATAAGCTTGCCTTTAATTTTTATTTAAAACTTAGGTATTTTAAATTTAGAAGGATGTTCGGTTGTTTAGATTTAACGAGAAAATCGAAACCACGTAAGTTAAGGTACGACTTCTCGAATTTCTAAAAACAAAACATTGTCTTATTTTTATTTTTTATTTTTGAATAATAGCGATTACAAAACCTAAACAATGTAAATATAATAAAATGGCCTACTATGGATAAAGGAAAAAATTAAATGCGACCTTTGAAGTGATTTTAATGAAATGTGATGGAATGATAATATACAACATGGAGTAATAAATTACGAATAAAATGTTACACTAATGAATCACAAAAACATGAAAATACGAATAAACGAATTATAATACACATAATGGTAATAATCACACAACACTTGTCACTTTAATATCAATATTAACAATCAAAGAAAACGAAACAAAATAATATATAAAACAATTTGAAGTAAATAGTATAAAACAATTTAAAATAAATAATATGTAAAACAATTTAAAATAAATAATATCAAAGCAATTTAAAATAAATAATATATAAGACAATTTAAAATAACATATAAAAAAGTTTAAGATAAATAATATGTAAAAAGAAATTTAAAATAAATAATATACAAAACAGTTTAAAAATAAATTATATATAAAAAACAATTCAAAATAGATAATAGTTTAAAATAAATAATGTATAAAAAAATTTAAAATGGATAATAGTTTAAAATAGTTTAAAATATATAATATGTGAAAAACTTAAAATAAATAATAATAGAACAATTTAAAATAAATAATATATGAGAAAAAGGTTTAAAATAAATAAATAAATAACAAATTTGCAAAAATAAATTGAAATCAAACAAATTCGGGACTAAATCAGGACAAAAATGAAATTAAAGGTAAAAAATATGATAAAATAAACAAATGAGGACTAAAATCAAAAGGCGCGAAAAGGCCGAGGACCAAATGGGTAAAAAAATCAATCCCTGGACACGTGTCCATTTTCCAGCGCATCAGTGGGTTAGGGACCCGATTGAAAACCAAACAAAATTCTGTGGTCAAATAAGTCCCAACTCAATTCTAATGCTCGTATTGGGCCTCGATGGTCTATTTAAGGGACGTTCTTAACAATCTCGATTAATGAATAGTGAATTACATGATTTATCTGAAAATGTTCTGAAAAGTTCTTGTAATACTCTGTAACCCTGTTCCGGTAATAAATACTGGTTAGTGGTGTTAAATGAACAACCCTAGTAAAGTGTATGAAGGAAGTTTAAAATGAAACAACTTCCAATGACCAATACCATTATGCCATGTCACTTACAATTATGACATGCCGACTCCCCTTCCTATCTCAAGCAAATGCATTTCCTCCCCATTTGTTGGTGAAAAATCAACAAGCGCCCTTTTCAAATTAAAATAAAACAGTAACACGTCTTCATCTGCATATGCGCTTCCTTCTTACCAAGCATGTATCACACATGTAACATCCTGAATTTATGGGCTTGTGCATTTTTGTGTAGTGCATGCTTAAAATATTAATATGAGAATTTGAGATACAAAAAAGGGGCTCAGGTTTGGAGCTGAGGCCTAGATTAAATATTATGTTTAGACATACTTGGGTTTAAAATAAAGTTTTAGTAGTTTAATTGGCATATTGGGCTTGTGGCCCAAAGGAAAATGGTGCCACTAGGAGGAAGAGGAGTTGGCGTCACTTGTGCGTGAGGAAGGCCCAAATTGTGGTTGCTTGAAGCCCAAGTTTTAGGGCTAAAATTCGGCACTTAAATGAGCAAGGGAGGGACGGCACAAGGCTAAATTTTAGGGATTTTATTGTGTGGATAATAAGCAGATAAAGGCTATTTTTGAGGAGATAATAGATCAAAGATAGGAGCCATCTTTAAGTGTTTAATGCTAGCCGAAACTTTGAAGAATTTGAAAAGAAAGGGGCATTCGGTTTTGGCTTAAGGTGTATGTGCCAAAATTTGCTAGCAAGTTCTCATCATTCTTCTTTTTCTCACAGAAATTCCTACTCCATTCTTGCTCTTTTCTCTTTTCTTTTCTCGATGAAACCAAAACTTCTTAGATCTCAATTGTGAAACCCCACCATTCTTTTCTCTTTTCTCTTGGTTGAATCTCTCTATCCACTCCTTGCTTATATTTTTCCCATTCTTTGTTGCCTAAAAGCCGAAATCCCTAAGATCACATCTCCGAAGTTGCCGAATTTTCTTGAGTGGAGTGCGCTTGTGCTTAGAACTTTGAAGGAAACAATAGGTAAGTGTCGATTCGGGATTTCAATGTTTTTTGGCTTTTCAAAATCCCTAGCCGAATGGCTATTTAGAAACTAATCTCTTATTTCTCTCTTATTTTCGGCGTGCAGGATCGAAGAGGAGTCAATCGCGTAGATCTCTAAGTCATAAGTTGATGAATACTCGAATTGTGGTACTTTCGGGATTTCAAGGTAAGAAATCTCATTGATTTTAGTGTGTAAAATCGGGTAGAACACTAACCATGGCCGATTATAGGAGAGGCCCTATTTTCACATCTTTCCGGCTTTTCGAGCAAAGTTGTAGATCGGTTTAGCAAGGGTATCGGCATTAATCAAGTGTGTAACCTTTCACACTATTAGATTGATTGTTAAGATATATGTATAAATCTGCTATATTCTGTTAAATGCCGAAATCCGAAAGATGACAAGTGAAAACCGAAAAGGGTAGAGGCTAATCATCGAGTTAGTAACCACATTTCTTCTTGATGAATGTACTGTTAAAACGATATGCTTTGTATGTCAAATTCTTTGTATGCTTGGGGTTGGGTGATTGATAGGGGAAATGATCTGTTCTGGTGGCGTATGCCATTTCAGCCTGGTGACTCTGTCACAACTTGACGATGAGCAGCTAACTGCAGCATGATTGCCATCGATGGTGTGTAGCGGTGTGGGTTGATTGTAGAAATCCCCAATGGTGTGATTGGCAGGTAAGGGTGGCGTGTAGCGAATGAAAACCTAGGTTTTGGGTTGGGCTTGCATAATTTTTGTTATATATATTAATCTGTTATTCTGTTCTGTGGGGCTAAGGCCCAAATCTAGTGGTGCATGAAGGTTGCACACTGAGTCTCGCGACTCACCCTTTTATTTTAACAATTCCAGGTGACACTTAGCGCGTCGGACCGGGCTGGAGAGGAGAGCAAGGTGGCCATGCAAAAGAACCTTTGGATTCAGCAAAAAGACTTTAGTTTATTATTTTATATTTTTATTTAATGGGTTTAAAATCTCGTTGTAATAAGGCCATGGGCCACTAGACTATTGTTTATGTTTTTGGGTTTATGTTGGGTTTTATTATTAAACATTTTAAATTATGTTTTAAAAATTAAACTAAGACATGTACAAGATTTCAGTTTTTATTTAAAATTCACCAAGGCAATTTATAACTTTATATCTTATATAACTTAATAAACTATTAAATTTTCGGTATTAACAATTAAACCTAGTAATTATTTTCCAAAACGCGACATGTTTTGTAAAATCACTCAAGTGACATATCAGATCCGGTTGTAGTGTTTGGGCCGGGTTTGGGGTGTTACAACACACATGATGACTTTTACCTACCACAGAAGCTAAATTGTCTCAGGAAAGGTCACTTTATAACCTTGCCATCGACTGGAGGCAATTGTTATAGGTACCTCACCTATAGGCTTCGTTGCCACAACCTCATCGCATAACAATTGTGAACACCTAGACCTCGTCAAGGGAAACACTTTGTCAAGGTCAGGCTCCATGAACATACATATGCTTAACACATGGAGCTCCTTTATCCTACCTTGCCAAGGTTAGGTGTTCGGCCTTTTTCAATAAGTCTCACATGAGGGACCTCGTCTAGCTTGTCCCTATCCCATCATCACCCACCTAGAGTTCTAAAGTGTTGCCCAAGTGGCCAAGTTAAGAGAGTCACTTTCACTTATAAATACCTCTTTAATCACATGTGAGCAAATCTTTTTATTTCTCTTTTTCAACCTCTCCTTCTACAAACTTACTTTAACCATTCACATTTCAACCTCCCACATCTCTACATATATGATTTTATGAGTTGTCACCAAACCTCCAACCGTTTTTTGTCCCCGCTAAAATTTGAAAGTTAAATTTTTTTTGTTGTTATACCTTGTGATTAAAACTCTAAAAACTTATATTCTCAACATAAAAATAGGCAATGATAAGATTTTTCCATATCAATGAAATAAATTAGCTACATTTAGTTTGACATCATAGTAAATTATTAAAAAATAACTTAATTTGGTGAATATTTAAAGCTAAACCTTTTACTGTCAAATGTTGACCGCTTAAATGTAATGAAAACAGAAAAATAATAATAAAAGTTTATTGAATTGGTACATTGAATAAAATTCACATATGATACGATTTAAATAATAATAAATTAAAAATAGTTAATTAATAAACGTATTTTTTGAAATTTTCAAAAACTCAGCATTAGTAATATAGTTGACAAAAAAGAAAATTCATAATTGTTATTTTAACAATGTTGTAAGAGTACAATTAAGGGTGAAATTAGAAATTATTTTAGGGGAGCCAAAATTATGATAGTAAATGCAATTTATAACTTTATAATTTTTAAAAGATTAAATAAATTTTTTATTATTTTTTAGAGTATAATTTTATTTTTATTAATTTAAAATTTTAAAAAAAATTAACTAAAAAATTTTGGATTTTAGGGTCGTACCTGAGTAGAATGTGTCATACGTACACATGTTGAAATGTTATTTTTTAGTGAAGTGTTAAATTGAAGTGGAATTTAGATTAAAGAAATAATAGTAATAAATCAAAATTGGTTTTGGAAGAGCGGCCCTCACACGTGTAAAGGAATATATTAAAAGATATTTCTATTGTTTTCTTCAGTCACTCTGTCTCCCGCTTCGGATCGGCATGTAACATTCTCCTCTTTCCTTTTTAACGAATCATATTAATTTGTTTGATCGATTTATCGATTGAAATTTTCTTTTGCTTCTTGTTTTTGGTTTGTAGATTTTGTTTCTATGGCCAGGAGCTCCTTTAAGTTGGAACACCCTCTCGGTTCGTCTTCATCATTTTTTTTCATCCGATGTTGCTGTTGTTGATCTTAGACGCCCCAATTTTAATATTTTCCCCTATTAATTTACTCTAACCCTTGAAATTTTTCTTCTTTTGCCTGGTCATTCCATTTTTTTCAATTGTTGCAATATTTCCCAGTGATAGAATCAATTTTGGAACACCCAACTTAGAGATAATAATAATCCGACAAATAATAATGGGTTTGGAAAAAGGAACAATTTATCATGTTATATTTATAATGTTGAAGCGTTTGTTGTTTGTTTTGTGCCAGAAAGGATGCAAGCTGAAGCTGCACGCATTAGGGAAAAGTATCCGGACAGAATCCCAGTATGTCATATTTGATTTATATGTATTTGAATGCAACTTTAGACTTGGTATTTTATATTTCTATCACTTTCAATACACTAATAATAATTTGTGTGATATAAATTTTGAGATAGTTAACATTGGTGTTTGATTGTTTGGTGTAGGTTATTGTTGAAAGGGCCGATAAGAGCGATGTGCCTGATATTGATAAGAAAAAGTCAGTTATTCTTTCTCTACTTGTTCTTATGTGGGCGTGGGTTCTAACTAATGTGGATAAATATTTCCTAGTTAAAAAGGTTATATAACTAGCAGTGTATACAAGACATGTTCTTGCAAGCTAAGTTAGGTTTGGCTTGTTATTCATGATTATCAAGTCGAGCTCGAGCAAGCCAACTTAGATGTCCTAATGCTAGATTCTAGTAGGTTGCAAGTGTAATCCACCTCCTTTTTTTTATCTTTTTTTTTTTTTAAATGTAAGAGAGATATATATTTATTTTTAATTAATATTGAACTTTTTCAATTTTAACTCAAGCTTGAGCACAAATAATTGAGCTTGAAGTTGTGCATGAGGATCAAAATCATTTTTACTAGATAAACGAGCTTAATCAAGCCAAACTTAGTGAGCTTAAATAGTTTGATCTTTATCTCAAATTGAGCTTGAGCTAAGTTTTTAGCCTCAAATTTCTAAAGTTGAGCTGAAGCTTTTTACAGCATGAGTTTTGACTTGGCTCGACTATATGCCCTTGGTCGAACCATTTGGAGATGGGGTTGCTCTGGAAGGAAAGGTATCATAGTAAGAACTTATTAGGAGCATGAACTTATATGCTTTCACTGTGATGTATTTGCCTGGTCTAATTTTCTTGAATTAATATTCGTGCATATTGGATATTGCCCCAGCATGAGCAGGAAGTTTAAATATATTCTGGTACTTAGGGTAGCCACTGAATATAAATTTGTTATTGATGTTGGTGATGTTTGTTAGGTAATTTTTAATCTGAGTTGACATTATTCTGTTTGTTAGGTCAGATGGTGTTTCTAGTATGATTCTTGGTTGTTCCTGTTGAAACATGATATTAAATTTTTTAGCACTGGTTTCTTTTTATTTTATTCGGATTTTGGTCCAAGCATAGAATATGAGTATATGTCTGGAACAGGTATGCTTCATTTTTTGGAAGGTCGTATCTGTGTATCCAATCACAGGTGTCAAAAATGAAGAGCCGGAGCAACATAGTCCTCTGTTCCTATTCCTATCCTGAATTTCACTTCTTTTGAAGCTAAAGGTTTTCCTAATGCAGATATCTGGTTCCTGCTGATCTAACTGTTGGTCAATTCGTTTATGTTGTCTGGAAGAGGATCAAGCTTGGTCCTGAGAAGGCTATATTCATTTTTGTGAAGAACATTCTACCACCAACTGGTGAGATTAACGCTTTAGATCTTATAACCCACTTTTGTTGCATTTTCTGTACTAACAGTTTTTTTTAACAAATGTTGTATCGACAATGTTGGTGCAGCCGCTATGATGTCTGCCATATATGATGAAAACCATGATGAAGATGGTTTCCTTTATATGACTTACAGTGGTGAAAACACATTTGGGATCAATTGAGGCATGTCGTCAAGGGATATCCATGTGAATATGATTTGCAAAAGAATATAAAATTAGTTTAAGATGTACATTCTTTATTGCTCTCTGGTAGGTCTAGGTGGATGTGTTATTCGTACTCGGATGAGTGTTGAATGTGTGAGTGTGTCCAACATGGTTATGTTAAATTATGTTCAAGTTTCTCATGTATTTGATAAGTCTTTCAAGGATCTAATTATAAGGTGCTATTATTAATCCAGTCCACCATTCTCAAGCAAATTATCTTCTCTTACAATTTAATTTAATATTGGTAACTTGTTTATATTTGGTAAGCTAAGTTTGCTTTGATATGGATGTTTGCTACGTTGGGTTTGATTATAAACATTTCTTTGGATTTTCAAAGATTTATTGGGATTAAGCTCAGACCATTATCTTTGTTCATCACTCATCCCATAAAGGTGTATATATGTACTTTACTACTTTTACATGTTATAATTACGTGTAAAATATGTAATATCTATACAAGTTTTACTTTTATAATTTACATTAAAGAAATGGCTAATGCAAATTTAACTCTCAAGCTATAACTTTTTCTCACTTAGGTAAGTTCTTGTTTTTGTCAAAAATAGTATTTAAACTATAATTTGATGTCCCAACTTTTTTCTCTCTTCCTCTCTTATTCGCCAATCAGAGAAATCGACGAGTAAATACAATCTCTCATTTACTTTTCACCTTCCTTTTCCATTCCCATGAAGACGCGGGCATCAATCAGTCACTTAATTCAATGTCATCCGCTCCCATGAAGATGCGGGCATCGATCAATTCATGACTGAATTAAAAGTGAAAAAATTTAAAAAGGAATAAAATAAATAGATAACAAAAATAAAGATAGAGAAGAAGCATTTTTATAATTAATTATAATTTTTATAACTAATGCAATTTAATAATAATTATATACCCTCTTTTTTTTTTAAATGCCACAGGCTACAATATAATTAGAATGAAAGAAATTTTTAATAGAGCACACGATTGAAATGTTCTAAAAAAAAAAAAAAAAAAAAAAATCATATTCTAGGCATATTTTGGAAAACAAAACACACCTTTTATGCATGTGAAAGAAAACACTATAATTCGAGAGCCAATTTTCATCTAAGCCTGTATAAATATTTGTAACAATATGAACAATATGTTCATCTCGTTTACTCATTTTTTATTTTTGATTTTGCCACACCAACTTCATCCATGCATTTCAACTATTTACTATCCTTTGAATTTCATTACTCCTTTAAATATTACCAAAACCCGCCTAAGGCGAAAACTCACTATTTTCTTCTTTATGTGAAATCTATTTTTGTTTCTTTTTGGCAAGGGAAAGGGATTATTCGAACCTTAAAGCTGTTGTCAACCAGACTTCAAATCGACAATAAAGTTTGGTCACTAAAACAATGAGTTGGTAGGCGAAATCATTTTATTTTGTTTCCCAATTAAAAATAATTCTATCCTCTAATAGTTTCATCCATTGTAATTTTTTTTATACAAGAAAAGTTATCACATTTTAAGATATATGAACTCATATTTC
Organism: Gossypium bickii; assembly: GCA_025503065.1. Lineage (NCBI taxonomy): Eukaryota > Viridiplantae > Streptophyta > Magnoliopsida > Malvales > Malvaceae > Gossypium > Gossypium bickii. The sequence goes on from CP106716.1 coordinate 98,874,588, forward strand.
AATCACATTTGAGGACAAATATATATAACAAACTCGGATTTGGAGCTCTGCTTCACACAAATCAACCGACAAAAAAGCAAGGCTCCTATAATAGAAAAACCAACCCCAATTTCAATATATCTTTTCATACGGTACTATGAACAAAGAAGACGAACTTTCAGCTTTAAAGCTCGATGATTAATGGATTTACCGTACTCGACATCAACAATTGAGAAGTAAAACCAGATAAGTACCTCATCGATTTAAAGCAATCTTAATAGCATCTTGTTGAGCCCTTGTCAAACACTGCAATTTTCATGAAAAAGAATATGCATTCCTTCAAAGTTATTGTCCGGAAAGAGATTAAGCGCGTGCACACACACACACATATCAATTACTTAACAGGTACTGGATTTAAATGCTTGACAAGAAACCAAACCTGACAAAGATTATCAAATAGTTGTCGGTCACTTTGAGAGAACTTCAATAAGAAGTCAGCGAGATAATTTGCCAAGTTGAGCTGCAAGATTGATCGGTAGAATTTGCCGTTTATATAAAATTTTAAAATGTTGAGCATGTAAATAAGTTTAGTGGTAAAGAATTTCACCTCGTTAAGGGGATCTGTAACACTTAATATGTTGTCTTCATACCCGTCCTCTTGATTCTTCAAATTCATGATCAAGAGTTAAGATTAGTAATGCCGAAGAAAAGAAACCACAGAAGAAGAGAGAATTCATTGTTATTTCTATTCAATCAAACCTCGTTATATGCGTTTGCCATTGCTTCAAGATGTTCATATCCGGACCTGCCAAATGGTGTGGCAGCAGCTGAGGATAACAAATCTTTGTCAGAGTCCATGTCTCCATGAATTTCTTCCCAATCACTATCCTGCAAAAAAAAAAAGGTTCAGAGCCTAAACATCCATTGTCGGTCAATAGTATCATTATTTGGGGAAGTGGGACTATTAAACTTGGGGGTTAACCCACTGGCAATACAGGAAACCTGGATTTCAGGACAGGAACTGGAAATACCCCTCAAGAACGTAAGAATTAATAGAAAAGGACAAAAACTACCTCATCCTCGGCATCCCGAACTTGTTCTTGTATTTCAATCAATGCATCCGCCAGTAAAGCCAATATCTGCAGTACTAAGCTAGTCAGACTATTATTTTTTGTGTTCAATATTCGCATGTTAATCCCACTCTCAGTTGTATTTCGGAATAACCTAGAAATACCTTTGCTGGAAGTGGCACTATAGTCCACTGATCTGGGGCAGATTTAGCTTTCGAACGAGTGGTTATTCCTGAGATAGACTTTTTTTAAGAAAAAAAAAAAAAAAAAAAAAAAAAAGAAAAAATATCAAGTTACTTCCTCGTAAGCATAACCAAGAGACAATGATGTTCAACCATTTAAGAAATATCATGAACCTTAATTAGATGGCCTTGGACATTAATATTTGTTAATTCAGGATGCCTAGTGGATAGCAGTAGGGCCAAAGCACTGGTGGTAACTTTGATTTGATATGCCCCCTGAATCTCCCCTGCACTCCAAAGGATGTATGAGAAGAAATATCAAATGCAAGCTTACTTTATTGCAAGAATGAACAATTCATTTTCTCTTTCATAAATATTGGATTTGGTTCATAATCACAAATAATTAACAAGAGACAAAAGATTACACATCCTCCTCATACACTGTAAATCATGGAAATTGCAGAAGCAAAAGAGCTTGACACCGTAAGACAATATAGTCCAGCAAAGATATTGTTAAGAGAAAACAAATCATGCAACTTATACTAAAGAGAAATAAAATTAGGTCACAATTTTGTCTAAGACAATCTATTCAATCCCTCGTATTAGAATTTAGACATGCCAAATTAGACTGGAAGGGCAAGCTCCTTTAATTTTGTTTTTATGTTTTATCTTGTTGAATTGAATTAGAACCAGTCCTAGGACAGCTTACGAACACTAGTGACTGCTTCCAGCATTCATAGGTGCTAGGTCCAAAGAAAATGCACTAAATACCGTGAAATTTCACAAACAATTGATTTGTTTGCATCGAACGAGCACCCAAACAGACATTGACATAACATATTACCACTTTACATTACTTTTTTCCTTTGCTTAAAAGTAGGAATGCATACAGAAACTTGCCTTGTTGTTTGGTCCACTCTGACATAACATAAACAAAGGCATTTTGATAGCCTTCAGCCGGGATAGACATCAGCAGATTAATAAATTGTTCAACATTTGGAGCACTCAAATGAATCTGCATATAAAGAAATGCAATGGTTATCCACGAAAAAGAAGAAGAGGGGAGACTGACATCTAATCATAAACCTGTTAAGAACTGGGAAAACAGAGCGAAGATAGCAGAACATTAGGACTTAAAGTAATAAGAACTATAATAAAGATTACTGTTCTGTTCCAGAAATAAAAGATGGAAACAAGTTCTAGGTTAGCTGAAATACATTCTTGCTTTTCAGAATAAAGGTTCTTCTATGCAATATATATTTTGGAATGCCTCAGATTGTTTTGAAATAATAACTAATCAAAAGTTACAAATATAAGCAATAAAAATTGTCAATCCTACTTTAATAGTTAGCTTCTTATTATTCATTTTTCACAAAAAAGGAATTGTAATTGTTCTGCTTAACAATCCAGAAGACGTTAAAAATTTTACTCTGTTGAATCTATAAGGCAGCATTTGGGAACTAGGATTTTAGAATTTAGATTTGAATTTCAAAAATAGTGTAAATTGAGTAATAAAGAATTAAGAAAATATAACACTCATGATACTTTCTCAAACCCATGGATTTGTTAGGTGCCTATTCAGTAATAAATTTGAAATTCTTAAAATATTTTTGGATTTAACAAATCCATGTTTTTAACCTTTTCTAACATATATTGTATTGGAATCTCAACTAATTTGCTCATAATATATGCATCCTATTCTTACCATTTACATAATAAATGAAATCCAAATCCAAAATTTGAAATCCATATTCCCAAACAGAGCATAAAAGTTGACAAGGAATTAGATTAATCAAGATGAAGTTGAAACGTAGACACAATACCAATCTAGCAAAAATAAGTAGCAATGAGCTTCTCAATCCTTCTATTGAAGCCGATTGCATACGTCGAACAAGAGCAACAATCAAGTTTTGAATGTGCTGCCCCATTTGTGAGGGAAGATGCAATATAAGTTGAAGGATATAGCTGCCAACAAAAAGAGACCCAGAGCTTTCTAGATCAGGGTCAAGAAGCCTGCAAATCAGATTGCACAAAATAAGCATCCAAAAACATGGACATGAGAAAACTTTATTACTAGAGTTTAGCTAGAACAATTTGCAGAAATTTGAATTCACTGCAGGTATCTTGTATTTGATAAAGTTATTTCCAAATCAGTAGATTATACAAGAAACACCCCCCCTAAGCCCTGAGAAAATTTTTTTGGTGTATCGATACTTTGAACAAGCTTTCAAATATAGCTTGGCACTATACTATGAATATGCAACAATTTAACTAACACTGAGAAGCAAATCAATTGGCTATCATCAAACATGCAATCCTTGTACCATGATCCCAGTTCAATTCTGAGAGCTGTTGATAAAGCTTAACAAGAAAACCTTGGGTACATTGAAGAATAACAACTCTATGTAAAATTACTTTCTTTTAGTTAGTGGTATTCGTAGCGGAACCATAAACACCTTACTAACTCACAAATTCCCACGCAGTAAAAACAAAAGCAAAGATAAAAAAGAGCTTGGAAGGAGGAAAAAAGGTTGGGCTGTATGGGTAGTAAAGAATCAAGACAAGAATAAGTAACCTTGAAGCTGCATCAAGCAAACTCCTCATTGTAAATCCAGAATCACAACCCCAAGAAAGAAGTTCTTGTCTTCCACCAGATACAAAAGATGCCAAACATTCTGTTGCATTCTGATCAATGTAGCAGAAAGCGGCACTTATGTTCACATTATAGATAGCCAATTACCATTAAAGAAAAAGAAACATAAGTGAAAATTATACCTGCATTTCACTGTGGTCATCACTTTCAAGAACTATCCGGATAATAGCATCAAAACAAACATCATATGCTGCTTTTACCACATCAGTAGGAGCATTCTGTACAATGCTATCACAAACTGTAATTAGCAAAACATATAATACAATTATAACATTTTTGAAAAAAAAAAAAAAAAATCTAAACTCAACAAAAGAGGTACATATGACATTTTCCATCCAAGTACCACTTGCCTTCATTAGCATAGTTAGCAGATCCAATGACCCAGCCACTAGTCCATTAGGCTGTTGTTGGGGCTGGAAATTTGCCATCAAAAGATGCATTAATAACAAATTATTTTAACTTTATTTCAAATATCCACTAAAAGAAAGTAACTTGAAAAGTCATACGTCGTTCAATACTGGACCAATATATGGTAAAATTCGGGAAGCCAAAGGAAGAAAACAACCCGGAGTATTTTTGATTGCCTGAGTGAAATTTTCAAAGTAGAAATATCAGAACTAAATTTACATCCCAAAAAATATTAAAGAAACACAGAACTAATTAAGAATGCCCGGAAAAGTATAAAAAGGAAAAACTATACATCTCAGATGATTATAGATGAAAAAAATGTTCATAATTCAATCCCATAAATTAGTCCAATAAAATATTCATAATAATAACAAAGTAAAAATTATCAAGGGAATTAAGGTTAAATAATGTAAAAATTATCAAGGGAATTAAGGTTAGATAATGTACAGTAACATATTTCCACAAAACTATTTGCCCAAGAATGAAGGCAGAAATTCAGGCTATCACTAGCTTTCAAAACAAGAAATTAAACTTTCAATCAACACAGTCCCATGACTCTTTTACTCAATGAAAAATGACATTATGACATAGCCTAATGATACCAGGATTCAGATGTGTCTGGCACCTAGCAACATATAATGATGTTCAAACTTGAAAAACTTGTTAACAATATAATTTTAAAGCAAAACATTCTCAAACTGTTTATACTCATAGCACTATTCTGCTAGGCCTTAAGAGTTGCAATTCAAGTAAAATTCTGTAAAACCATGTATATAAGTTTAGAGGTACTTGGGTATAAACTGCAAATTTTGAAGGTGCTCAGATAGTATTAGCAATGCTTACAAGGGTTTCATATTTTTTTTCTGTAGACATGAATGAATACTTCAAAAGTTCTAGCAACTAAAAGTATTCAAAACCTAAAAGATATGAAAGACAATTAACAGCAGGCATATCAGGTATCTTATATCTCAAAGTTATCATGTTAAAAAATAAAAGGACAAATATGCATTTAAAAACAATGGCCACTAAAACAAGTTGCAAAAGCGAATTATGAAGATCTTAGCTGCCACAGTGCAAGAGCAAAATAACAACAAATTAATTAGTTACTATGCAGTTAGTGGTACTGTGAAGCAACCCTACTGCTACCATCCACATTACTATGGTAGTTTTTCTTTGGCATAAAGACAAATTTAGCCCCTAACTTTTATGCATTTTGTCAAAGTGACAAAATGTTAAAATTTATCATTATTCTTCTCTTTTTTTCACTGTCCCTCAAACTTCAAAATTTAGTCAAATAGCTTTGTTTCCGATAAAAACCTGACTAAAATGTTAAAATTTTAATGGCATAGATGTGACAGCCGGCGTGGCAATCTACATGTACTTTATTATTCATGTGGACAATTTTCTAAAAAATTATGATTTTTTAATAACTTTTTTGAAGTATAAATGGACTTTCACATAAGCTGCCACGTCAGTGTTGTTAAAATTTTAATGATCCAATTAACTTTTCCATCAAAAATAAAAAAGCAATTTGACTAAATTTTGAAGGCTGAAAGCCAAGTGATCCATAAAAAATAAAAGAATCATAGCTAAAGTGACAAAGAAGCAAACATTAGGGGCTAAATTTATCATTATGCCTTTTTCTTTTTGGACAATTACTACAGAAACTTTTATATTATAGGTTTTCGTGTCCTTTTTTGCTCGTCTTCAATTATTAGTACAGTGGGACCAAGAATAATTTTGAAAGCTAGACTTATTTTCATATAGTTTTGTACTCTGTTTAGTAATATAAAGTACTCCTCTTCAACGTGGTGAAATTTTATTGGCAATAACATTCAAGAAAGAATCTATCTACAACCTGACCTTAGAGTAAGAAACCAGGAGTGAGCCATTTAAATGGGTTTTGATCCCTATTGTTCTTCCTCATGAGTCTCTTTATTCTCCTTAAACTAGAATTCTAATTTGGATTTTCTGCCTACAATTATGAAATGAAATATTTAATCTCTGTTTAAGTACTATAATTTTAACCAACGTGAGATCAAAGGATATATTACCATCGCAAATTGACACATGAAAATATAATCTCTCCTAACATATATAAACTAAATAACCAGACTTGAGGAACGGAAGCCAAGTATAAAGTGGACAACTCTAAAAATTAAAAAATGGAATATTAAGAACAAAAAGACACTAAGTTACTGCTTATTATATGCTGTTAACAGCATTTGCATTAATACCTCTAGAACCTCAATTGCATCAATACAAATGAAAGGATCCGAAATCTGCAAGACCCACATATTGAGGATTATAGGAGAAATAATAGGCTCTGCAGACGCTGATGACTCATGACCTACAGCAAATAAAAATGAAACATAGAAGTACTGTAATGTAAAAGAAAACACCTAAATATATCATGGAGATGAAAATAATTTATGAATTATATATCCAACTATATCTAAACTCACCAGCTTTAATTGCCGCTTGCAGTGTTTCAAGTACCAGGTGTAATGTCTCATCAGAAGCCTGAAATCAGAATCAGAATACAACCATTAGACGTATTGTCACTTCAACAACTGCTTTCAAGAATTACACAGTTGTACATTACCCGATGAAGAAGATCAGTCAGTGATGACAATAATCCCATCATCTGAGGCTCAATGGTACTCTTGTTTGCTTCAGGAAGCAGCTGTGAAAGTGCTCGACAGGCACCTACTTTCACAGCTGGAGGGCTGCCAATAGAAAAACTCAACATAAGATTTTATGCTATCAATTACCTGGTGGAGAGATATCAAAATACGGTAGGTACACTTACACATCCATGCCAATTGTCTTCATAGCAGCAAGAAGAAAGTGTTCAAGAATTCCACCGCTCATCTGAACAACATTTTAAAAATTGAATTAGATCTTTCTGAAAGGACATAACCATAAGATAACCTCAAAAATAGGGAGAGGACATCCTTACCACAGAGGAAAACTTAGCAACTGATATGAACATACGAGCATAAAGAAAGGGATATTCATGTATACCTGAAAAACAAAAATGGCAAGACTTTCAGGCTCATGTCACGTTTAGGTACTGCAGAAGAAAAAAAACTGCAAAATCTGATCCAATTTATCATAATTGACAAGATGTGTCCACTGAATCAATGATATAATATAACTATAAAACACAATAAAATAAAAAACCAAGTGAATACCAATTCCCATATCTTCAGTAATCATTCGCTCTAAAAGGTTCCCTATGCTCACTTTTGTAAGTCCAGAAACCTGCTACCATAAATTCAATACAACATTAAAGTTGAAACCTGTGATAAGTCCTTCGACATCATGCCTCAGGCCTAAGGAGAAAGTGATTACTCATAATTGAAAATTATCATGGAAAGAACAAACCTCTGCCTCAAGTAATTGCTCAGACAAGGAAGCCAAAGCAAACAAAGTAGCCTCTTTCATCTATAAAATTTACCATTCAAAAATGAGTTTTGAGGAGGTCTTAAAAAAATAAACAAAGAAAACAAAAAGAGAGATGGCATGAAGAAAAAGGTATTCCATTAAAATGATTTAGAACAGGATCTCCCACATGATTATGAAAAAACCAAGCTCACTAAACAAGTTATGCACAGAGAGAGGAAGACATTTAAAGAAAAAGTTGAAAGGACACTCCAGCAAGACAAATGCTTAGAGCCCAAAAGATAAATCCTTCATAAATGGTAGGCCACAAGAGGAAATTCTACTTACCCTCCACCAAACCACAGAACCAGCAGCTTTTTCTTGTTGAGACTCGCTGAATCTTTTGCTCGCAGCATTTATAATAGCATCAATGCCATCGCCCCCACAAGAAGTTGCCACCTCCTCTAGTAAAAGGGCACCTACAGAAAGTAAATTTTTATAGGAAATTACTTTTTCATAAGGTCAAGGAAGTCTTGATTTCTTTGGGATGGGCAAATGTAAGAAGGAGATGCTACAGATCCATAAACAGATTTGAAGACTTAAAATGGCAGCATTATGCAATTGCAATCAAAGATTTGTCAGAGACAAAGGCAACTCGGTTGAAGTTGGGCTGAGCTTGAGAACAAAAAAGAGGATAGATGAAGATAGACAGAGAATGATGTTTTGGAACTACAGACTGCCATCTGTTGACAACTAATATGATAATTGCACCTCATGAACAAACCAACTAGGACTCAATGGACTGTTGATTCCTTCTTTCAAGTTTCATCAGGAAGCATAAGAAAACCTAAGTTGAGATTATTAGTGACCAAAGGCCTTTCTGTCTCTTAATCTTAATCAAGCATATCAATTTGAGACAAAACCAATAGTTTTTACAACTCTGTTTTATCTTTAATTTGTATAGCAAACATAGTGATAAGAATCCACTGCCACCGCCTCTATTGGCTTGTTCTAGAAAGAGGGCATGCAAGAAAATGGATGACCAGCATCTTGGCTTAATACAGATGTCTCAACCGTCTAGCACCAGTGACACCGTGGATGAAGCAGTCAAGGGAGGCCCGCACCTACTTTCCCATAAATTTCTAGTGCACTAGACCCACTTCACCTCTATATTACCTCCACCAGTTCTATTTCCTTGAAGTTTGTTTAATTGTTTCTGAATAACACACAGGGTTCTCAGAGTATATATATATATATGTCCCACTAGAAATTGTCTAGATCCTATTTGAATATTTCGAGTACTTGTTTAAGAGTTTTGTAGCTTCCATAAGTTCAAGATTCTTGAGCTATTTTCAGCCAATAAAACTTCTTAATTCTTTTCCATTTTTCAGTTGTTCTTTTCCATAGTTGCTGCTCCTATCACATAGTTTGCATGATGAATTTCCTGGAGTCAGGTTCTTTGCAACAGATATTCTAAAGGTGCTGTCATCATTTGAAGCATTTTCACTTAATATGGAAAAAGGACAAGCTATCGGTTTCCACCATGACCAAAAGAATGTCCTAGTAAACACATAGATGCATGGAATACATGCTTCAAGAGAAACACAACATCCATATATAACAGCACTAAGGAATTCCAATTAGTCTGGGTGCCAATAGAAATATCTGATCACAAGTTACCAATGTACAAGCTCCTTACCAGACACACGGCAGCTATAAGTAACATCATCCTCATCAGCTACAAATTGATTAGCATCCATTGACCACGTATGTACCTAGAAAGGATTCAAACATAAACATAAGAAAGGGGGAAAGTGTGGAAAATGAAGCTTAGAAGAAACAAATTTAAAGGAAATCAAAGGTTATGATAAGAGGAGCATCCAAAAGATTTAAAGTTTTTACTGCAAAAATGAGAAAGAGGCAGATAAAAATTGCATGTCTAGGTCCTCTGAAACATAAGGAAGTAAATGAAGGGTTATGATAAGAGGAGCTTCCTTTGGTTGTAATTGATGATTGAATGAAGAGATTCAACTGCTATTACGAATCAATCTTTGCCACAAGAAATCACACTGATGAGACTCGAGCATATTTTAAGATAGTTAACTAGATAAAATTAAGTTTGAAGTTCTTGTACAATGTTTTGATTGTATATAATTCTCATCTGCAAGTGCTAAGCTATTGTACAATTATTTAAAGATGAACCACTATGATGAACTGCACTCAATATCATGAGGTCAATGACTAGTGTGAGTAATAAGTTTGCAGCAGTTAAAATATCAGGCAAGTGATCCGTATAATTTTTCGAAGTAACTCACCACAATGGTTTAATTAATTTTACCAACACTGAATGATCAGTAGGCATGCATGTCCACTAGTTTCATAGAGAGTGAGACAAGTAGTGATACCAGGATGTAATGCAGGAGAGGGACTGCACAGATTGGATTGGAATATACATTCCAAGAAAAGGAAGACTTAATAGGCATGTCAGTCATGCCGAATATGTAAACGACTATGACAGCATTGTTGAGATGATTAACAAAATACTGCAGGTAAAACTCCAGTTTATTTAGCTTCAAAGATAAAAGAGTGGCAAAGGAAGCACAATGAAGGGTTACTTTAAAATTGTGCAAGGAATTGGATTCAGTTAAGATGAATAAAGCCCCTATGTTCTCAGTTCTCAAGATGGCAGCCCAATAAGATATACGTCAAAGTCCACTCTGACATCAAATAACGAATAGTTACCTGTTGTTCTGTCACTTGCAGAAAAGCAATAGTGTAATATACCAAGTCTGCAATATTATTTGCAACAACCTACATGATCAATTTTATAATAAATTATAATAAATCATTACAAAATAGAAATAGTAATTAAAAATGATAGAGTCTTCTAACTTCACCTGTACAAATTTCGTGCTACCGACAATAGTCAAAAGGAACTCAAACAACTGCAAGTTCAAAGTCATAAACACAAAAATGGAGAGGAAAGATCAATTAAACGAGAAACAACTGATATTTGTGCACTTGACAGAAAACCACAGTTTTAGGAGAACCGAAAACTATATACAAGAACAAGCCTGCTACCACTTTCTTCAAATAAAATCAACAATTGAAGTTTAAAACATCCACTGCAGCATTTTATCACAGCCATCTACCTCCTTATTGCCAACCAAACCAGGGATAATTCATTTTCACTTTCCAAATGTTTTTGGAATAACTTCAAGAAAAATTAACCTGTTGACACCGTAACCTAACCATAAGAAGATTGCTACTTTACATTCAGCTTCTCCCAACTTTGTACAAATACCATAGCATTCAATCAACTCAGAATCCAAGTCTACTTATATAAATTGATTTATAATCTGTAGCAAACCCTTTTATCTCAACCTTTTATAGGTTAAACACTTCCAAGTTTATCATCAAAAGTTTATTAGAAAGCATCTGAATGTGCACATGTCAGTCCTACTCTTGGAGAAAAACCAAATTAGAAAAAAGATCAGGATCTACTTCTACCTATATTGTTGTGTATCAAATAAACAAGCATTTTTGTACTTATATTTAAAATTACCTTTTTCTTTTGGCCACTAATATTACCTGAATAACAAAGGAATCAAGGCTTTTCTCTGCACCATCAGAGTCATAACTGCCCTCATAGGGATCCTCTGTACCCTCTATTGATGATCGAGTATATACACTCAGAGATGATACAAATGTCTGCCATAGTGGCCCCACAATAACTGCAAAAATGGAACCTCAGGAAGGCACCATTAGTAATAAGACATCAAAACTAAAATTCAGAAAATATGCTCAAAGAAACATATACAGAGATAAGGCCAACTAACCCATAAATAGGCTCTCATTGAAGCTAGGAAAGTTCTGAACAAACTGATTTAAGCATTTTAAAACCTGGGAAATTTGAGTTGTAAGCAAAGAGTACAAAACATGGCAATGGAAAGAGATGAAAGCATAATACCAACCTCCATTCTGATGCTCCAATCATCGGTATCTTCAGGCTGTACAGGATGTTCCAAGATAAAAGAGAACTGATCTAACCATGGTTTAAGCATTGCTTCCATCAATGCATTAGTTTCTACCTGAACATGAATATCTTAGTTCTGTTAATTAACAACAAAATTAAACTGACAAAATATCAAGATCCAGCACAATAAAAAATAGGTCGCATGAGAGTACCTGATATACACCACTCATAGCCCCCAACATGGAAGTGCAAGCATAAACAACAGAGAGAGCTTTTGTGCGCAAATATTTGTTAAAGGTCTGCAAAAGGAAGTCTTATCAACATGTTAGGAGTTTCTATTTTATTTGTGTGACACTCATAACAAAGGAATTTGGAGACTGCCCAAATCACTAATTTTGGGCAAATACAATAAAATTATATGCTTGAAAATTGTTAAATACTTAAATTTGTGGTTAGATTACACATATAAATGTTTCTTCAGACAGCATCTGCATCATGTGCAGTCATACATGAACACATGCACAGCTACACCAATACCACACATCCCAAAATCATCATCTCCAGAAAAAAAGATTCAAAATTATATGAAATTAAACACACACACACCAACACCGCCAACAAAAACACACCTACTTAAAGCTATATCAAAGCAAAAGAAAACTGACCTGAGAAGATGACACAATGGTATACAAGCAAGGGAAGAGGACAGGTACTAATGTTGGAATCATCGTGTCGTCTAGATCCCCAGAGAGAAGTGCTAAGCACCTAAGACCACCATGCACTGCAAAAATTGGGAATGCTTTAATCCAATGAATCCAAAGGATAAAATTTACAATGGCAAAAAGCTTAAAGGCAACTAGAAATATTCAATACTTTACTAATATGGATAACCATGAGAAATAAGAATGTATTAAGGCATGATGATAGGCCACAAAAGAATCAACACGAATAAATTAAGGACCCAGGAAAATAGAGGGAAAAAGGTTCCTACCACAAAGGAACTTTGATATAAAAGAGTTAAAAAAGAAAAATATATATAAGGGAAAAATAATAGATAACCAAATGAGAAGATTTATATCTATACAAACCTCCTTAATAACAACTAAAACATAAATAAGCAATGAATCCTTCACCAGACACCAAATTCTCAGAGTGTACTAATAATAACACACTTAAATACAAATAGAACTTTATGGAAAAGGTTAGAAAGAATAGCCATCAATCATTCAAAACTAAGTTATTACAAGAAAAGGCATCTGCGTAAGCCATCTAGGACGGCTATCAAACCACCGAAACATGAAAAGAAAATGTTCAAGATCAGGAAACAAAAAGTAATAGTATTAATTAGAGCACAAATGCTCTATTTCTTACCTCCATTCATGCTAGTTTGATCACCAATCAACTTTAGGAGGAACGGCAACAAGTCTGGCCAACTTTCTGGCCAGTCGTAGACTGCAATAGCTGCTATAGCCATACTGATTGCTGTGCAAAGTTTTCTATTAGGATCATCCAAAGTTGATAAAAGTAGTCCGCGGATAACTGCCTGACAATATAATCATGATTGATTTAATATGGAGGTGGACAGGGTATATTAAACACAAGATGAATATGGAGGTGGACAGGGTATATTAAACACAAGATGTTTACAACTTGTTGATTACTAGCTACATTTAGAGGTGGGAAACCCATTCATATGTTTCATCTCAAAATTTAAAGTGAAAATTAAGATAGAGAAAGAAAGCCAAAAGATATGTCTATGTTTGTGTCTAGAGCAGCTCAATAGCAGGTAATAGAAAGAGGAAAAACATTTTTTTAACACTTATTGGTAACCATGTATAGATAAGGAACCAATAAAAAGCATGGCTAAATGTTTCAGCCAAGCCATAACTGTTCAATAGAAGTAGAACTGCAGAAAAACAAAAACATACAAAGGCATATTTAGAACTATGCAAAGAAGCATTGAGGCTTTATATAGTAACCAATGCCAGAGGTATCCAACAAGAATGAATTAAAAGCCAACAAAAGTAGCACAGAAAGAAGCTGTCAAATGCCCTCAAGCCAAAGCTTCCTAATATTTATTAGATGTGCATGTACTTCAGCAACTATTCAGCAAGGCACAGCTTTTATTGTAATGGATTTCAAGCAAACAGTTAGCTAATTTCATCATAATCGCCACCAAAATTAGGTGTTTACTTAAAAAAGGAAAAACTCAAAGCTTTGACTTTGCATTTAAAACTGATGAAGATTTTGCTAAATTAAATAGTGAACAGATTTTAATGCAGTTTTACAGAAGACAAACTCGTAAATTATATGAGAAATTTTACAATACATACATATATATATGTGGGTGTGGGTGTCAAATTTTACAGATTTTGTAATCAAATAACAGTAACATGACGAAATAAAATTTTGATTATTATAGAGGTGATAGAGTCAATAAAAATAAAAGGATTTAAAACCATATTCTATTAAGAGGTATCACAATCTTAAAGACAAACTAAAAGACCAATAGATCAAATCATTCAAAAGTTTAATTCTCAATACTTTACTGGTTTATCTACTATCAAGAAAACCCTAGCTAAAGTTTTGTAGCTTAGGTCAAAGATTTATATGTAAAAGAAAGGGCCAAAAACCGAAAAATGAATTCTATTAGCAAGAAATATCATGAAAACCTCTTATCAAACAACTGATGAAGATTAGAAGCCTTTATCCACAAAAAACTATTACCTGGAAGATAATTCCCATTGTCTAGTAAGCACAAAGAAAACTTGATAATATAAAATTATTTTGTTAGTGAAGTAAAAATACAAAATTTAAAATAGAACTTCGCAAATGATTTTCCTATTATGAAGTTATCTAATTAGATTGACCCACTAACTAAAGAGTACAATATGTTTTTCAACAAGCTTGCAAGACACATTCGAGGAAATTGTTTGCCACAAAAGGAATTCCATCAAAAAGCTTCCTTAGACCAACCAAATGAGGCCTAGAATCAAAAACAAAATTATGAAGTAAACAATAAATGTAGAGCTAGAAAAAATTCATATTCCTTTAAAAATGCAAAGAAATAGGTCTAAAACACACATGTATAGATTATTTTTGAGAAAAATTCTTTCCACAAATATTTCATGAAGAGGTTATGATTTGCCAACCAAATGAGGCCTAAAAATATGTAAAGATACAGCAGTAAAGTACACAAAAAGCATACAACTACAAAGAGAAAAAAGAGGCCCATATGAATTTTAAATATGCAAAGAAAAAGTTTACAGAGTAGGAAATAAAATTGAACTATTACAGTGTCATATTTCATTATGTACCTTCTCATCGCTTGAAACAGCAGGAGGTTGAAATGATTCATCACCCTCCTGCCAATGTTTTCTGATGAACTGCTTCAAAATGAGAGCAGCTAGGTAGAAGACGTTAAAGCTTCACAAAACTAAAAGCCTCACATTGTATTAATAAACAAGACAATCCAGTGATTGCCAAGAAAGTTTTTCTTTCAAGTAATCAGCAGAAAGATGGAAACAGCAAAACAACTTTTTTCTCTGTTTCTTCTAATAGTATGAAGGAAATAAGATGTTCATAAATATAACATGCAGACAGAGGATTGCTTTTCTTCAAATAAAAAAATTCAAGAGAATAAAGAAACATTTGACAGATTCTTTCTGAGTAATAGATAGCCGTAAGTGAATCTATCAACAGGAAATCAAATGGGAATATCATTGGAACTCATTAACAAACAATACAACAGGAAATTAAGAATGGATTAAGTGAATCAACTTTCAGAAAAGGATATCTGACGCAATCCAAATGTAAGGTCTCTGTTTGCGGCAACCTGTGATAATCCCCTGCCAAAGCCTTCAGAAGAAGACAAGAAAAGATGGGGATGATAACCATATAAGACACAAGTGAAATAATATGATTAAAAGGGGAAACTAAAAAGGATTTGATATTATCTATGACTATTATTTCATCTCTATAAAGCATGCCATTACTCTCTAGATTAAAAACAAATCAAAGCTGCTAGGCTGCTAATGTAGACTTGATTTTCTAAAAAAGAATATAGCAAAGAGGAATTAAACACACATAGGCGCACATATATGTAAACGTGACACCTTAGCTGTCACTTTGAGGGGCAGAAATAGAAATCTTTACATAAACCAAGCTATTGCAGTGTCATTAAAGAAGCAGGACTTAAAACAACCTACTTTCAAGTCAAATGCTAATAAAAGTGTATATAGAAACAAAGTGTTGTCATTGTGTGTTCCTAACCATAACTCCTCTCCAGCTCTGAAATATTCAGCTGATCTTTCTCTGATTCTAAAAGCAAAATGAAAAAATGCTTGTCGTTGTTCCTCTTATCCAAGGTTGCTTTTTTTTCTTACAAGGATGTTTGCTTAGATATATGGAGGAAAGCCTTTACAAAAAACAAGTTATCATTTATTCTTTTAGTCGTTTATTCTTTGTTTTGCAGTTAATTTTTTATTTTTTGCTTTTCACTTTCTATTAAAGAAAAATAAACAAAAGCACCAACATCAGAGCCTTCATTGCTTGAACAAGAAAGCATTGTGGTTCCTTCATTTGTTTAAAGAAATTTCTCTTCAATATCTATTTGTGTCCTTTGAAATCTTTGAGTGACTGCACAATATTCTCAACCCCTTTCAACTTATATTTAGAGGAAAGAAAAACAAAAACAATAATCATACAAATAAAGATTACAAGTTGTCAGTTACTTTTGTTAGAAGTAGCTTTCTAGTGTCTATTCGTCTGGAATGTTTATTATTGAATACTTTATGAATTATGTTAAAAATTACTATTTAAATACACTTTTTTATGAATTATTTATTTTTTCAACAAGTTTGACAATTAAGTTTCCATTTCCTCGATACTTTTGCTTCTTAAAATCTCGCTATAAAGTAAACCTAAAAAAAAGTTACGATTGATTAAAAATGAACAAAAAGTTTCAAAATGTAACACTAAAAGTAATATCATGCAATTTGTTATCTATCAATGTTTCTTTAATAATTCTTCAAAAACATTGTTTCTCTTGTTAATCTAAACGCGTACAGCAGACCAATTAGTTACCATTAGTAAGTTTTAAAATTACGATCAAAGCAGGCGAGTATCAGACTAACATTTCAAAGGAAAATAATTTAGAAAAAGAAAGAAGGAAATTGTAAAGAGAGAAATGAGAGGAACCTGGTTGAAGAGAGGCTTGATCAAGGGACGCTTCAGCGAAAGAACGAACCTCCTGGTTAGGGTCCAGAGAAGCAGATAAGCAATTCATTAGCCATTGTTGATCTTTATCCACTGCTACATTCGCCATCACTCGAAGAAAAAAAACACAAAACCCCTAACTTTACACTTTTCTGATGTTTTTTGAGCTCCTAGTCTTCGTTTCCCGCTCTTTGAAACAAAGAGATGAAAAGAAGACAGGAAAAAACACCGACTCAGGTACGAATAGTGGCAAAATTGAAAATTCTTTCCATGTTTGATGCTCTCCCGCAGAGATATTTTAGGGTTTGGGTTTTCATTTTTTTTAAATTGAAAAAACAATTATAGTTTGTTTGTTATCCCCAGGCCTAGCCCATATTTCAAGAATATAAATACTATATTCCTCTTGGGCTACAGTCCAATAGTGTCCAACCTATTTGGGCCAATAGTCGGTTGCAATTTAAGTTTGATCCAATTATACATTAACATTGATTTAATGTATAATTGTATACATGAATTTTAATTTGGTGTAATTATACAGATGAATTAGAGTTTTGGTTCAAATGCATACTTGAAGCTTTAATTTTGTTTTAATCATACACATTTAAAAAAATAAATATATCAATTTATTTTTATATTGGATAAATATAATTATTTATGTATGTAATATATAAATATAAAATAATCTTATATCAATAATTGTGTTAATAATTTACATGAATTGGATCAAATCAAAATTTCATATATACAATTGCACATTAAACCATATTCCATGTATAGTTTTGAGATTTATCCCTTTCAGAAATAGTCGTTTATGTATGGTTTAAATTACGTTTTGGTTATCAAACTTTAATTTGTTACAAAATTGTAACTATTATTACCGATTTGTAACATTTTAATCATTGAGCTATTAACCGCGGTAATAGAAAACTAACGTGACACATTAATTTATCAGTTCAAACAAAAATTTTAAATCAAATTGCACATGTACTTTTTATACTTTTTCTTTTTAAGCAATTTAGTTATTTTTCTTTTTTCTTCTTTTAAGTTTCCTTTTTCTTTTCCCTTTTTCCTTTAACTTCTTTATTTTACCCTTTCTTTTTTTATATAAAAATAATAAGAAGCAAATGAAATAAGCTTAATTTGTCAATTAATATTATTGTATTTTAGTTTGATACTTTTTCCTTGGATTTATGTTGTAATAAAGACTGATTCTTTCATGACATTTTGATTTTTCTTTTCTGACTGCTAGATTCTTTTTGGCCATCAATTTTGATTGCTAGATTTACACTAAAGGTCTCTTTAGATGAGCGGTGCGTTTACTTGCAGTTAGTGTAAAAACAACGATGACGGTGAAATTAGATACTGTAGCAACATTGTAACATGAGACAAAAAAAAAAAACTAAATGCACCACAGTGGAGATAATCATCCATTCAAATGACCTTAAGTTATTCAAGTACTCTTGTGAGGCATTCCATACTGACAAGAATAGGGTAATCTCTTGAATTTTATTAATATACCTCAAAGGCATATATATATATCTATATAATAGTAGTTACGTAGGAATCAAATTGCTAAAAGATAATATGTCATAATAATATCCTATTAGAAATCAAGTTGCTAACAAATAATATATCATAATATCCTATTAGGAATCAAATTGCTAAAAGATAATATCCCATAATAATATCCTAACACCCCCCTCAAGTTGGACCATGCAAATCATAAATTCCCAACTTGTTAAGAAGATATTCAAATTGCAGTTTACCAAATATCTTTGTAAATATGTCAGCCAACTGAATAGAAGTCAAAACATAAGAAGGTGCAATCAACCCATCTTGGATTACATCCCTAACAAAGTGACAATCCACTTCAATATGTTTGGTACGCTCATGAAATACTAGATTCTTGCAATATGGAACGCATATTGACTATCATAAAATAAATGAATTGTTTTAAGATGATGAACACCTAAGCTCAATAGCAAGGCCTTCATCCACTTAAGCTCACAAGTGACGGGAGCCATAGACCTATACTTAGCCTTAACAGAAGAACGGGAAACAATATGTTGTTTCTTAGTTTTCTAGGAAATAGGAGATTGTCCTAAAAAGACAAGTTAGTCTGTAAGCGAATGCCAAGTTAATGGACAAGTAGCCCAATCTGAAACACACCACCCTTTCAAGGGCAAATCACAATCAGATCTCAAAAGAATCCATTGGCCAAGAGAGCCTTTCAAGTACCGGATAACACACAACATCGCGTCCCAATTCTCTTACATTGGCTCATGCATAAAATGGGATAAGATATGAACCGACTATGCCAAATCAGGGTTGGTCACTACCAAATAAATCAAACGACCCATTAACTATTTGTACGGCTCAAGACCAGACAAAACCCTATAACATGCGTTAATTTATGGTTTTGCTCTATTGACGATCTTATGGGCTTTGTTACCAAAAGACACGTATCCGAAATTATATCAACTGCATACATCCTTTGACAACGAAATAACCCCAAAGTGCTACGAGCTACCTCTATCCTCAAAAAATATTTCAAAACACCAAGATCCTTATATGGAAGCGAGAATTGAGATGCCCTTTAAAAGTTTTCAAAGCAGCAGAATCATTCCAAAAAAAAAAAATTATCAACATAAACTAGCACATTAATGCATACAGATCCCTTAGTGTATGTAAAGAGAGAATAATCAGAATATGATTGATGAAATCCATGCCTTTTCAGTGCAGTAACAAGCTTCGCAAACCAATACCGATGAACCTGTTTCAACCCATACAAAGACTTGCGCAAACAACAAATGATAAGCCATAAAAGTAACATGTTTTTAATTCCATTCTTGATGAGTTTTTGGATGATTTATTATGTAAATTAGTGAATTTGATGCTCCTAATCCTTTAAATTCATGTTTCTATACTTAGATGAGCACAGGGAAGCGAAAGGAGCGAAAAACAAGCCAAAATCAGGCAAAAATAGTTGTTTTAATTATCCACGCGGCCTAGGCATTTCCACACAAGCTGGCCACACGCTCGTGTGAGCCACACTGGTTGGCCACACGCCCATGTACCAGCCTATGCCGATTTTGCACCCTGTTTCCCTAACACGTGGAAAAAACCCAATTTTTAGGCTTTCTGAGCATTCTAAAGTCTAAAAATACCAATTAGAAGATTACCAAAAGGGGAACTCAGAGAAGATTGAAGAAATCACTTGAAGAACGCTATCAGAATCAACTCAGAAGCGGATCTCCTTTAAGATTGAAGATCTCCATTTAATTTCCTTCGAAGTTTTATTGAGTTTCATAATGTCTTGTTGTTATCCTAACTTTGAGATGTTTTTATTCCAAATTATGAACTAAATTTCCTAGATACCTAGGGAAGATGAAACATATAATGAATCTTATTATTTGATTTTTGATTTATATGATAAATACTTGATTCTTGTTCTTAATTATATATGTTTATTTCGTGTTTTAATATTTATGGGATATTAATTCATGTTTAATATGCTTATTTTAGTGGAGAAAAAGTCCCTATTTAAGAGTAAATCTAACATAATTGAGTCGAGTTGCATGCAATCATAGAAATAGGATGACATAAATCTACCGGATTAGAGGCAAATCTAATAGGGGAATTCATAGATCGAGTTAATGCGACGATAGGGGTTTTAATTAGAAAGAGATTTCAATTAATCAACATTGAGTCAGTTGTTCTTACTCTCAAAAGAGATATTGTAACAGCCCAATTTTCAGTGGTATTGGAAATAGTGATTTGAGATCACTTAATCCGACGAGTGAGTTTGAAATTTTTATTAATCATTATTTGTAACACCCCTTACCCGTATTCGACGCCGGAACAGGGTACGAGGCATTACCGAGGAGCACGAAACACTTACAGATGATTTAAACCATTTATCGCTCAAATATCAAAATTGATTATAAAAGTTCATTTAACGGACCCTTGAAGTCCAAATCATGCATTGGGATTGGGTCAGGACTAAATCAGAATCGTATGAAATTTTTCGCAAAATCCCTAAGTTTATCTCATTTACAAGGGTCCCACACCCGTGTGGCTCACATGGCTGTGCCTCTGGGGTGTATAACTCTCTGACTTGCATCTATGAAGGAAATTGGGTCACACGGCCTTAGTATACGCCCGTGTTGCTAGGCCGTGTGGTAAAGTTAATTTTCACAAATTAGGCTATTTTCCAAGCCATATTTCTCACTCATTTGATCCTTATTCTTCACTCATATTTAATACATACAAAAACCAATTTAAGATATTCAACTGAGCCTTATAGTTAATACCATTTGTTAGTCGTACACTTCATATAAATAACAAGAAACGTATATGAGCTCAATTCTCATTAAATTTCTCTTGTACTTATACTTTTTCACACTATGTATTGATATAACATATAACAATCACACCTCTGTATTTCATATACATTTTTATAACAAATTGTCTTGGTTTCAAACTATTTCATATTTGAGTTTTACTTATCAAATCATTTGAAACATCATCTTTACACATATAGTGTAATTGAGATGCACAATTCTATAATTATGAATGAACACATTTATCAAACATATTCCATGTTTTTATATATTATAGTCTCATATTTCCATGTATCAATTACCATCATTTCCTTGTATTTTGACAAATACATGTAACAATTCATAAACATCACTAACTCTTCCTGCCAATTACAATTTAAATTGACAAATCACTTATTGAGCCCAATTTTAATGTTCACTAAAATTTGTTAGGATGTACGTATCCACCAATAACTTCCATGTACAGGTGTCATCACCTCATATTTTCACATACATTTACTTTCCATATTATGAACTCAAATAACATATACAAAACATACCAATGTATTCCAAGTACGTTTTCATAATATTTCATTTCGAATTTAGATTATGTCATATTAGAACTCTTCTCATTAACTCATTTGGAATACCAATTCATACGGATAATACACTCAAGGGTGTACAAATATATAATCACAAATGAACTTATTCATCAACCAAGTTCTATGTTCATGTCTCATCAACTCATACTTCCTTATATCACATAATTCTATGTAACACTTACCAACTTTGTCAAATTAATGAACGTCTTACGAAATTATTCTGCACTATTATGCATTGAATTTCACTGATAATCACTGATGCCATAACATAGCTATGGTCTTTTCACTAGAATGCCATAGCTCAGCCATGGTCTTACATCTTCACTATCATTATGCCATGGTGAAACCATGGACTTATCCGTCAATTCATCACTTTTCACTAGAATGCCATAGCCCAGCTATGGTCTTACATCTTAAACACGTATCACACCGATGTCATATCTCAGATATGGTCTTACACGGATGTAACACCCCGAATTTGAGCCTAGAAGAATTGGGCCTAATGGGCCTTGAGAATGGGAGCGTTTAAAAATTTTTAAGATATAAGTAGCACTTAGACTATTATTAAGATAGTATCGGGATTAATTGAAGCCTTAGAGTTAAGGGTGACCTTAGGGAAAAATTTATTTTTCTCACTTAGTGGACCCTAGTCTCAAGCATGAGGCCTCATAAGCAGATTAAGAGGAGAGAGGACACAAATGGGCTTGTAGTCCAGTGGAAAGTGGCGTCATATAGGGACTATGAGGTGGCGTGTTAGGCAGTCAAGTGGTCCAAGGTTTGAGGCCTAGAAAGGAAAAATTAAGGAGTTTTATTTTTGTGCCTGGACAGAAGGAGTTGGCGTTGGAAGGGACTCTGAAAAGGAGTGTTCAGGAGAGAAATTTAAGGTGCAGATAAGGGAGAAAATATAGGGATTGGGAGGTGGATATATTGGTGTCGAATTGGACTCTGAGGGAAGGGAAGTTTGGCTAGGGGCTATATATATGAGTGCCGAATTAAGTTCCTAGGTTAATGCTGAATTTTTGCTTCTCTGCTAGCCGAATTTCATCACTTGTGAGAGGCAGATGTTTTTCTAGGTGTGTCAAAGTCGAATCCTTCATATTCCCCCTTCTCAAATTCCCTTTTGGTTCACCAGTCGGTTCTAGCCAAATCACTTTTACTTCTTATTTCCCAAGTGTTGCCGAATTGCCTCTGTCAGCTTTCTAGTCTCAAAAGCCGGACTTAAGTCGCAGGATCAAAGGAAGATTTCGGTAAGAGCTTAGTTGAATTTTTAGTGTGTTTTGTTAAAAGCCGAAGGGCTATCTAACCCCTCTTTGCCGTTACAATGTATTAACAAGGGTGAGGCTCAGCAATCGCAAGCACCGTAGGTAAGGATTGTTATCAAGGTAGTAAGTATTCTCGATCCAGCTAGAGTTTTAATAAGTGGCCGAATCTATTGTGGCTCATAGGGGTGACTTATGATCAATATGGGTCACTTGGTTATTGACGATATAGGTGTTTGGATGCAGATCTAGAGGATAATCGCCAATAGTGGCAAAAGAAAGGCTACGAGAAAGTAAGGCACACAGTAAGATTGCGGTGAGGTTTCGGTTTTTGATAAAGTGCATCTTAAGTTATGATTAATCGTTAGGTGATGTCAATTGTAGGTTCGTGACTAAAGGGTTCGCAGCACGCAAGGTTACCAGGTGTGTACAAACACTACACACACGATATTAGCAATTCCGAAAAGCCGAAAGTGGCTAAATGGGCCCGGTGGGCCCTGAGGCTAAGAATTGATGAAATGAGTTGGTTTGTTAAACGTATTGAGTTAGTCACGCATGATACACAATTTGGATTTGTTTAGGGCCTAAAAGGCCATATGATAAGATTTGGGCCTAATGGGCCGTAAGGGTGTGATTTGGGCTTGATGGGCTTATGGGGACGTAGACATGTATGTTAGGGTTTATGAACCTTAGGCCTAGTTTGAACAACTCTTAAATTCCATAAGACTTAATCTAATTAAACATGTCTGTGAACAAGTCGATGGGTTGGAGTGTGGCAACAGACGTACGCATGTCTAGGAGTGGATCTAGGGAGAGCTTGGTACTTAAGCGGCCCTAGTGGCCCACCCTCTCTCTTTTTTAGAATCCCACAGTGCGTAGTGTATGTTCACTTTAGCCGCGAGAACTTGTTGATGGGCCAAAATTCATAGCTAAAACCCGAAAAGGACCAAATACCCTTATATTTGCAAAATTACTAAATTACCCTTATATTTGTAATTTTACTAAAATACCCCTAGATTGTAAAGTACCAAAATACCCCTATTTTGCGAAAGTACCAAAATACCCCTATTTTGTAAAATTACCAAGATTCCCTTATGTTGGAAAATTACAAAAAAATACCTTTGTAGGATAGAATTACGAAAATATCCCTGGGTAGTGAAATAACGAAAATACCCCTATGTGACGAATATAAGTTTATGGATGTTACTTGTGTAATAGACCGAATTTGACCCTAATCAGAATGGTGGTTTCGGGACCACAAATCCGAGTCTGAGAAATATTTTAATATTTTATTTTGTGTTTATTATATGTGAATTAAAATGTGTGAAAGTTTCGTAGAAAAATTTCATCGTTTGGGTGCTTAATTTGACAAAAAGGATTTAATCGCATAAATTTTAAAAGTCTCAAGCTATAGTGAAAAGTGCCTATTTGATGATGGCTTTTTAAAGTGGAGCATTAAAAGGGTAAATAACCCATTTTTGAGTTAGTGCGTGGCTTATGTCAAGAATAACCTTAAGATATATGTTAGTTTTATTTTATATTAAAGGTTAAATTAGTAATTGAATAATTACTTATAATATATGTTAAAATAACATAAACAAAGCCATCATCTTTTTCACTCTCTCATGGCCGAATATTGAAGGAAGAAATAAGCTTTGGGATTCTTTGATTTTCGGCACTTCTAGGCTAAAATTCAAGGTGAGTTTTTAGTCGGTTTTTGTTAATTTTGACGTTTTTGAGATCGTTGCTTCGAACGGTAGCTTACCCATGTTGAAATTTTTGAATCTAAGCATGTTTGATATTCGGCCATTGATGTGTTCATGTAGTTTTTGATGTTTGATAATTTTATTTTGAAGATATGTTAAAGATTAGTATATTTTGTATTGGAAATTTTAGTAAATTTGAGTATTTAGGGCTAATTTGTAAAAATAAAATTTTTGAGGGACTTGTTTGTAAAATAAATGAAATGTATGCCTTGGTATAAAGGTATAGAAGATTCGGCCCTAGAGTATTATGTGCAAAATATGTGTATTTTGTGTTTTATGCAAATAGGACTAAATTGGAAAAATGTGAAACATTAGGGGTAAAATAGTAAATTGCCCATTTATGTGTTTTGGGACTAAATTGAAATGAAATGTGCTTGAATGAGATTATTTTTGATATGTTTAGATCAAGAACAAAGAAAAACGAATTTGGATCGGGGGAAGTAGAAAGTTATCGAATAGTCGGTATACGCAGTTCGTCGGTAGTCGAGGTAAGTTCTTAAGTTAAAGTTCGTTAAATGAATAATTATGAAAATGTGAAATGAATTAGTATATTTGGCTTGACAAGTGAATTGGTTTTATGAATATGAATTGATAGTGATGTATATGATAAGAAATGTGAGTTAATGAATTGATTTGATAAACATATTCGGGCTTATTGCCTAGCAGGCCTCGTGCCGGTGACATATTCGGGCTTATTGCCCAGCAGGCCTAGTGCCGGTGACTTATTTCAGGCTTTGTGCCTAGCAGGCTTTGTGCCGGTGTTATATATCAGGCTTTGTGCCTAGCAGGCCTCGTGCCGGTGATTTATTTCGGGCTTTAATGCCTAGCAGGCTTTTTGCCGGTGATACGCCATAATAGAGAATTTGAGAGTCAAATAAGTTGAGATGTATATACATAGTAGAATGAGCTATAAGCTCTAAAAAGAAAAAGGAAATCAGCTTATTATATTGGTAAGTAGTAAGGTAAGTTAGTTTACTTTTATATGAGCTAATTGTGATGTGATGAAATTAATGATTCGAATTGAATTTTATCTCATGATATTAGGCTTATCATTGATTGGTATGATTTATATATATATGAGAAATTGAGGTATAGACATATATTTTTGTGATACTTAAAAATTCAGTTATGGATATGATGTGCAATGAGATCGAAATTATGACATGTTTCTGTAACTTGAAATCTTCAAATGTTTAGGCTAGACTAAGTTGCTTTAACTAATGATGTTTAATCGTGTATATATATACTTAGCCATGCGAAAATGGCTATCTATTTTGATTAAACTTTGTTCTTGTGTTTTGATGATATGATTTGCTCATGACATGAATTATCATTTGTGATTGGATGTGGACTAGGCAATTTATGAACTGGTATAATAGGTATATGTCATAATGTGTTTATATATTTCATTATTTGATGATTAACTTGATAATTTAAGGCTGAATCTTATTTATGTGTATAAGTGATAGGTTAATAATTAGAAATATGGCTACTTTAATTTGGTTAATTAATTGCGAAAACTTGCTATGCTTAGGTATGCATTCGATTATAAAATGGTACCATTGGGTTGATCCCATGATATTGTATTAAGCTTAATTATCTAGGGATAGGTTAGGTATTCGAATATATAAAAGTTGATATGAATATGATTTGAGTTATAATTGTAAAATATGAATAAGTTATATAACTTGTGAAATGTTTACATGCTTAGCATTATAAATAGAAATGACATAGTTAAAGCAATTAAGGTGTTAGTTAAGTATCATTTAGAAAAGAGTGTGCGTGTGTACAGTTTTGTCAATGTCATGAGTTAAAATTTTGGTTATGCAATGCATGTATGTATTTGGCT
The DNA here is from genome assembly GCA_025503065.1 of Gossypium bickii. Taxonomy (NCBI): domain Eukaryota; kingdom Viridiplantae; phylum Streptophyta; class Magnoliopsida; order Malvales; family Malvaceae; genus Gossypium; species Gossypium bickii. Next base: position 98,901,258 of record CP106716.1, read on the forward strand.
AAGCCTGTGAGAAAAATGCATTTGTTATTAAAATGTTTAAAGAATCAGCTATTTTGGGCTTATTTTTGAATATGGTATATGAGCATGTCTATGATATATATATATATGGTTTTATCTACAGGTGATTATTTGATCTAGATGAGTGTTTGGGATCTATCAAACTTATTTTGAAGCTTTGTAACGTATATGGAATTTTTTTTTTAAATATGACTTTGTATAATTCGGTCATATGGGATAAAAATTTATGATTATGTGTATTCATTCTTATAAGTAAGTTCTAAAGAGATAATATTCTTTAGTAATACCCGTAACTCTAATCCGGCGACGGACACGGGTTAGGGGTGTTACAACTTGTGTGTTTGATGCATTCATATGATATTCTGCTTAGGATGCATATGGGTGGGAATTATGGTACGAAGGAAGATTTGAGGATCGCATGACCGTATGGTATGGATCCAGGATCGCATGGCCGTATGGTATGGATCCACAGAAGGCTTTAAGCACAACATGTGTTTAGCGCCTTTCTTTGCAACGTCGGTAGTATCGCAACCGGGCTACCCTTGGTGTGTAGCGGAGGGGTGGGTCGAGCTAGAACTCCTCACAGGAGTCATAAGGTTGGAAGGGAAATGGTGTGTGTAGCGGATAGATTTTTGGGGTGGGTTTGCATTATTTGTTTATAAATGATACGATATGCTATGATATGAGGTCATTGTGGGCTAAAGCCCAAGACCACCGATTTTGATAGGGCTTAGGCCCAATGTTAATATTTGTAAGTGATTTGACTGCCAAGGGTTGTACACATTGAGTTTCGAAACTCACACCCGTTTAATTTAATGTTTCAGGTAATCCCGAATAGACGACTCGACGTGGGAGAGGACTCGGAGGTGGCCACACTACAAGAGGCTTAAATTTTCATTTATTTGTTTCAAAATACATGTTTTTAGTTACTTAATTTCCGGTGGATGTAATAATGCCTTGTACTCCGTTTTGACGTCAGATTTATTTTGGGTTTTGAGACTAATTGTTTATTTTGTTATTAAACCTAAGTAAGCTCTTATGTTCAACCTTGGTTTCTGAAATACTTAAATTAATAAAATGGGTTTTTATCTTTAATTAATAAGACTAAAAGATTTTGGGCTTTTAGGCCTTAATTTTTTTTTTAAATTAGCAAAACCGTTTTGAATTGTGCCTTTAATGTGACATTCCGAATTCGGGCCTAACTTCTAGGCCGGGTTTGGGGTGTTACGACGGAAATCACTTGTCACTTGTAGCCGAAGCTACCACTATTCACTAATCAGGTAGCCGGAGCTACCACTTTCCACTGATCAGATAGCCGAAGCTACCACTTTCCACTTTTCACTGATCAGGTAACCGGAGCTACCACTTTTCACTTTCACTTGTCCTTGATCAGATAAGTGTAGCCGAAGCTATCACTTATCACTTTCACTTATCCTTGATCAGATAAGTGTAGCCGAAGCTATCACTTATCACTTGTTGCCATGGTTCAACCATGGTCTTTTCCGTCAATTCATCTTGTCACTGAACTGAAGTGCTCAATTTGATCATTTATTCAATTTTCATACTTTTACATTATTCACGGTTTTATCATCAGTACATATGAAATAACACATCATGAAGTTCATAAGATTAACAAATGATCACTAAAATTTAGCCATATAAACTCACAAGTTTAATTTTTGTATTATAACGATAATCATAATTTCATAATAACTATTCCAATAAAACATTATATCATTTCTAATTCAACATTTATCAATTATAATCGAGCATATAATCAATTTATACACAAGTCGTTCATATATTATTTTTCCTCCTCCTCCTCTCCATCCACATCCTTAGTATAAACAACACACTTGTAAGTAACATTACCTATAATTTTCACTATTTGCTTATGTGAATATTCAAGCTGTCCATCCGTGTTATAGTCACTAAATTATTTTTATCTTGAGCTACAGAACTCCAAATTAAGATCCGTTAATTTTATTTGAAACTAGACTCACGTTTACTCTTACTATAATTTTTCCAGAATTTTTGGTGTGGCCAATTAGTACAGTTTATTAGTTAAGTTCTCCCCTGTTACACAGTCTGACAGCTCTGACCTCTCTTCACTAAAAATTAATTATCTCATAGTACGATTTTCATATAGTGTTTCTGATTATTTCTGATGAAAATAGGCTCACTAAGGAATACAAAAATATAAATTATAACTCATAATTATTTTTGTAAAATTTGTAGTGATTTTCTAAAGTAAGAACAGGGGATCACGAAGTTATTCTAAACCAGTCTTACAAAAGTTTAAATATCTCAAAATGTAGACTTCATTTTCTTGCTCTGTTTCTTTTATATGAAAATAGACTCAACAAGATTTAATTCTATATCTCACTCAACTTCTAATTCAATTTATACTATTTTTGGTGATTTTTCAAAGTTAGACAACTGCTTCTGTCCAAAACTGCTTTAGTATAACATGTTGATTTCTATTTTGTCCCAAATTCCACATTTCATACAATTCAATCCTTTCTCAATTAACCCCTAAATTGAGCTAATTTTCTCATTTAATACTATTCTCTATCATTTTAAACTACTTCATAACCTTTAAAAATCAGAATTTTAACTCTAGGCCTTAATTTCAACTCTTTCACAATTAGGTCCTAAAACCAATTTCCATCAATTTTACTTGATAAAATCATCATATAACAAAATTAAAGCTTCAATTCAATATTTATTCATCATATTATTCCAGCACTAATCCACATCAACTTTAAAAATTAGCCATAGAATTAAAAACTAATGAATTAATAAGTTGGACCCAATTGTAAAAGTCCAAAAACATAGAAATTTCAAGGAGAAAGCAAGAATTAGACTTACATGAAACTTGAGTATGAAAATCAGCTTGAACTCTCTCCCATGGATGTTTTTTTAGCTGAAGAAAATGAAGAGAAATGAAGAGAATTCTAGATATTCCAATTTGGTCCCATATTTATTTAACTAATTTTGGCAATTTTCCAATTTTACCCTTATTTGATCCATTTCCTGATTTTTCTCAGCTATTGCCGCCCAAAATATCTCCTTTGGGCTTATTTACACTTTAGGTCCTTCCTCATTTGACAATTAAGCTATTTAATCCTTCTAGCATCTTTTATACCTTTTTCAATTTAGTCCTTTTTATTTAATTAACCACCCAAACGTCAAAATTTTCTAAAAAAATTTTTATACTACCTTATTGACATTCCGTAAATATTTATAAAAATATTTATGACTTGGTTTATAACACCGAGATCTCGATACCTCTTTTTCTCGATTTCTTGACCAAATAAATCTTTATAAAGCACAATTTACTATTTTAAAAATCTTTTAAAAGCTACATTTGGCTCGTAAATATTAAATAATACAATCTATGAGTTCATTTGTCAGATTTGATGGCCTCGAACCACTATCTCTAATATCATTGAAATTTGAGTTATTACATTATTTATGAGTTAAGTGTGATTTTAGAAATATTCTTGAATTTGTGAATTTTGTGTTTTAAAAGAATTATTAGGTTAATTAGTTTCGAAAACGAGGTATCGAGACCTCAATTTCATAAATCGAGCCGTAGATATTTTTATAAATATTTACAGAGTGTCATTAAATTAGTATTAAATTTTCTTTAGAAAATTTTAACGTTTGGATAGTTAATTAATTAAAAAGGACTAAATTGGAAAAGGTGCAAAACTTGTTAAAGTGACTAAATAGCTCAAGTGTTAAATGAGGGAGGACTTAAAAGGAAAATTAGCCCAAAGAAGATGGCTTGGGCGGCATGGGCAGAGAAAAATCATAAAAATTAGTGTGAACTAAGGGCAAAATTGTAATTTGGGCTAAATTAAAAAGAAACAAATTTAATATAAAGATTTCTAGACATTTCTTTCTTCAATTTTCTGCTCAAAAACGCCAAGATTAAGCTGGGTTTGCTTATTTTTTCTCCATGTGAGTTTTTTTCTTGCCCTTTTCATGTAATTTTTGTGTTTTTAAGACTTTTGCAATTAGGTCCAACTATCTAATTTATTAGTTTTTGATTTTATGGGTGACTTTGAAAGTTACCATTGATGATTTCTGGATGTTTATGATGAATTAACATGGATTTGAAGCTTTAATTTTGTTATGTGATGATTTTATTTAGTAATTTTAATAGATATTGATTTTAGGACCAAATTGTGAAAGGTTAAGAATTACGGTTTGGTATTGAAATTTTGAATTTTAGTGGCTGTATGGTAGCCTAAAATAGGTAAACTGTCAATTGAGAAAAATTAGCTCAGTTGATGGGTTAATTGTCAGGGACTAAATTGTAAAAACTGTAAAAGTTGGGGTAAATGTGTAATTTTGAAAAAAAAATGAAGTGCATAAATTGTAAAGTGAATTAGAATTGAATTAGATGCTAATGAAAGAATAATTTTATATTATATATCAAGAATCCGAAGACAAACGTGAAAAAGAGAAATTAGCCGAATAGTCTGTGAATAACTACAACTTCCAAAAATTCCCCAAGTAAGTTCGTATGATTGAACTTTGATAATTATATTGAATTGATGGATTATATTATGTATTTACTTATACTATTTGGTAAAAATATGGAATATTATTATACAATGAATTTAAAGTGAATGTTTGGGTTAAACTGAACTCGGAAATTGAGTACCATCGTTTGTGACAAAGGATGAATTGACAAATAAGACCATTGTTGGACCATGGCAATGTTTAAATGTAAGACCATAGTTGGGCTATGGCATTTTAATGAAAAGACCATAATTGGGTTATGGCACAAAGAAAACGATGTACTCATATCCGTAGTCGTTCTTCAATTTGGAAAGGCTTGGTTAGTGACATGTAAAATTCATGTATATGAAACTTGGCTGATAATTATGTATATTCATGATTATGAATAGATATTAAAATAAATATACACGAAATTCATGAAAATAATGGTACATGAATATTGATTGTTATTGAATTGAATGTATGTGGAATTGTGATATTTGAATAATTGTGGCAATTGAAAAGTGAATTGAAACCCTATTAACTGTATCGGGCTGAGTCGGATATAGTTGGCATGCCATAGGATTGGAAGAGTTTAGGGATACTTCGACTTCGAGTCGGTGAGACATTGGGTGTCAAATTTGTTACTTCGGATAAATTCGATGAGGTACTGGGTACCAATTTACTTCGACATGGCCGATGAGACACTGGGTGTCAACTTATTACTTCGAATTATCCGATGAGGCATGGGGTGCCAAACTGGTGTGTTTTGGTTGGATCCGTGTATCCGTCCGAGTCCGAGTCGGGTTAATAGGGGTAAACAAATGAATTGATAATATGAATGATATTGAATAAGAATTGGAATGAGACATATGAATTGCGTATTAAATTATGAAAAGCTATTTGAGATAATAAATTAATGAAAATTGAATGTGCTATGAATGATCTATAAATATATATAAATTAATATTGAAAGACTTATGATTATTATCTGTATATACCTGAAATACTTGGAAATGATATTTACTTGATATATTGAAATGTGTTTTGGAAATGATATTTAGTTAATATATTGAAAAGTGACATGTAAATATGTGGTTATTATTTATATGTTAATACGAGGAAATTATGTATATGATGACGAGTAATAAACCCATGTAACACCCCCTACCCGTATTCGTTGCCGGAATAGGGTACGAGGCATTACCGGAGAACATTTTCAAATAATTTCGAGTCATTTATTATTCATATTCTGAAAATAATCATAACGTCCCTCTATTGGGCCCTCGAAGCCCAAAACATACATTAGGAACCAATCGGGATTAAATCGGGATCATAGGGAATTTTTCGCAAAATCCTAAAATTTTTCTCAACTACAAAGGTCGCACGCCTATGTGGTTCAGGAGCACGCCTGTGTGGTCAGGCCGTGTGGCCAACACGCCCATGTGACTTACCTAACTCCAGGCCGTGTGGCTTCACACGCTCGTGTCCGTAGGCCTTGTAGTTAATTTTTATTTTCGAATTAGGTGCAAGATTCATACGACCGTATCACATAACAAATCATTTCATAAGAAATTGCATAACTGAAACCTTTCCACTCTTTCATAAGCTCAATTATACTTTCGTCTAAGCACTTACCATTTCAATGCACCTTATAATTAAACATATTACCATTCAACTAGTAATTTGATACTTGCCTAAACTTCAAGCAACAATATTGGTTAACATACTTTAATATTGACAAACTTATTTTCTCGATATGTCTCACTTGAATTTATTACTCGTCTTAATATACATAATTTTCCTTGTATTAGCGTATCAAATATAGTCTTATATTTACATGTCATGATACATATCATTCTCTTGCTGTTTCTTCATAAATATAAATTATTCATGAATTCATTATGACAATATTTCATATACCATCATTTTCATGAGTTTAGTGTACATTTATTCCAGTTGCAGTTCATAATCTTGAATATGCATAATTATTAAGCAAGTTTCACATACATGTATTTTCCATGTCATATTTCAATATACCAAATAATTATCATTTCTATGTATTTCAAGTTTAATTTCATGATTTCAAGTACTTACCATTTTCTATATTTATCCCGTTGAATTTATCGAAATTTCGATGGATTTCCAGTAGTACACTTATGGTGTATAATCTCATTAACTGTCAATTCATACATATATATACATAAGTGATTTTCAGAGAGCACACTCCCGCGAACCTCATTTCTTACAGTAGGATTACCAGTCTAGGCTAAATCCCCTGTAAGAGAGCACACTCCCGCGAACCTCATTTCTTACAGCGGGATTACTAGTTCAGGCTAAATCCCCTGTAAAATATGCTCAAAGAGTATTGTTGGGATTACCAGACCAGGCTAAATCCCCTGTAATGACAAATACTCTATAGAGTTTTGTCTGGATAACCAGTCCAGGCTAAATCCAGACTCACATTTACTTCGGATTACCAGTCCGGGTTAAATCCTTTTCACACATATTCTCCGGGAGGGCTTATATCAGGATCACCCGTCTGGGCTAGATCCTTTTCACACATATTCTTCGGGAGGGCTAATACCAGGATCACCCGTCCGGGCTAGATCCTTTTTACCGTCAAATCCTTTTCAGTGATCCATCGAATTCCATTCCATCCAGCCTGGATTTATTTATCTTTTTATCAAGTATTATCAACATTTCATCTATTATCATACATTAAACATTCAATTCACATTCGTGTCACATAAATATACAATCCAAACATTTAAGAATTCAATTCAAGTTGCACGAACTTACCTCGTTGCTTGTTCGTGTTTATAATTTCACTAATCCGATGTCTTTTCTTTTCCACGTTCAAGTCTCGTATTTGAGTCATCCGGATTTTTATAAATAAATTTTATCATCATTTTCATTCATTTCATATTTTGATACATTCAATTAATGCTCTAGACAAAATTACCATTTTCCCCCTAAGCTTTTAATTAATGATGATTTCATCCTTAAGCTCAGAAAAATAAAATTATTATAATTTAGTCGTTGTTTCAAGCCTAATTATTCTCATATATATTGATAACATTCCATGAATTCTATGAAATATCAAAATTTTCCATAATTTTAACACTTTTCAATTTAATCCCTAAAACATGTTTTCACCCGATCTTAATCTAAATTAATAATTTCATTCAATTTTATAATTTAAATAATAAAATAATCCATTTCATGCAATTTGGTCATTTCTAACATTTTTACAAAATTACCCATAAAGTTTTACTTTTATTCAATTTAGTCCCTGAGCCTAAAACATGCAAATTAGCCATGCTAGCTAAATATTCATATATATATTTTCCTCCTCCTCCTCTCCATTTCACATCCTTAATTTATATAACATGCTTATAAGTAACATTATCTATGATTTCACTGTTTACTTATAAATTTATTCAAAGATGTCCATTTGAGTCATAGTCACTAAATTATTTATATCTTGAGCTACAGAATTCCAATTTAAGATCCGCTTGATGTTTTAGAAGCTAGACTTAAATATTTTTCTACCATAAAAATTTCAGAATTTATAGTTGAGCCAATAAATACAGTAAAATCTTCAAATTTGACTCTGTTCTGCTGTTTGACAGCTTCTACCTTTCTTTACTAAAAATTTATTATCTCTTAGTACGAGATTTGGATGATGTTCCCGTTTGTTTCTATTAAAATTTAATATAACTCATAATTTACAATTCCATTGCTTACATTGCTTCTTCTATGAAAAACTAGACTCAATAAAATTTAATTTCATATTTTATTCATCCTATGATTCGATTTCCACAATTTTTAGTGATTTTTCAAAGTTAGACTACTACTGCTGTCCAAAACTGTTTTAGTGCAAGATATTAATTACCATGTTTATAACACCCTTATTTTATTTCTCTACACTATTTCTCATCACTTTCTCTTATTTTCTCTTCACTAAAATATCAAGAACATAGGACCATATATAAGAAAACTTTACATTAACATCATTTCCATACTTTTTCGATAATATCAAACTTAAAAATATATTAAAATCTTGATGTTCTTACCTTGTCATATTGATTTCAATCTTTAACTTGATTTTTCTCTCTCCTCCAGCTTCTATTTCTTGAATCCAACTTGATATTCTAACTCCCCATAGTCTCCTTAACATTTTTCTCTCTTGGTAGCTATGAAAAATTCTTTTGATTTCTAGGTGAAAATGGTGAATTTTTTGGTAGAAGGACCAAATTGCAAAGAAAGCAACACTTTCTTTGTTGTCTTCTCTTCTAACGTGAAATGCCTATCATCTTTCCTTCCTTATATACTAAATAAATAATAATAATAATAAAATAACAAAATATCTCATTAAAATATTAATAAAATAATATTTATCTAATTAAATAATTATAAAATATCATCATCATCATCATTACTTTCTAGATTTCTCTCTCTTCCAATTGACCATTTTGCCCTTTGTGATCTTTTAAAATTCCATCCTTGAATCATCGTATAATTTCGTAAAATTACAATTTAGTCCTTCATAATTATTTACCTATTTAATTTGGTCCTAATTCATCCATTTTCCTTAGTTTCTAGATCATTCCACCCTTAAAATGTTTACTCTATTGGCCCTTCAACTTTTTCATATTTACACTTTAACCCTCAGATTTTGAGTATTTACTCTTAGGTAACAAAGTTTTTCTCACTTTTACCATTTAGTCATTTCTTGAATTAATATATCATGATATACTTCCCAATGTTGTCTTAACTCCAAATTTTGAGTATTTACTCTTAGGTAACAAAGCTTTATTTTCTTATTTTACTATATCAAAGATAATATCTTACTGTAAAAATTTTCGGGGTATTACAACCCAAGTGTGATGTGTGGAGAAAATAAGTTTATCAATATTGAAGTTATATGTAAGATGTGCAAGTACGCTAACTATTGTTATTGCTTGATGTTGAGGCAAATGTGAAGCTATTGATTGAATAATAATATGTTTATTTATTTGAAGTATTGAAATGGTAAGTATTTAAGTGAAAATAAGATAGTGTTCATGAAAGAATGGTAAAGTTTAAATTATGTTATTTCTTATGGAATGATTTATTATGTGTTCAATTCAAAAAAGGTTTTGGTTAAATGCACTAACTTGTGACCATGGTTGAATGACATGCATATGGAATAAGTGTGAAAAAGTTAAGGTTATATAAAATTTTACTAAGCTTGGGGTAATAAGTATATGTGTGTGATATTATGGATTTATTCACATTGTGAATTAATGAATGTAGTTTTAAGAGTATTATGGTAAAAATATTGGAATATTTTTTATATGTATAATTTTATAGTTGAAATGAATTAATACGATTAAAGATTATACGAGCTTACTAAGCATTCATTGCTTACGTATTTGTTTTTATTTACCTTACAAATTATCGGAAGCTCGAACGGGTTGGAAGCTTATCGGAGCTATACTACACTATCCATTGGTTCTATCGGTAATTATGGATAACTTGATTCTGGTTATAATGGCATGTATAGGTTATTTTGACTAACTGTTAGTCTAAAGGTGTTTTGTTGAAATTAGTCATATATTTTGCTTGTGTTGGTATTGTAGTATTTGCATGATTGCTTTATAATATTGATGTGATTAAATGATGAGAAGTAAAATAGTAGTTAAATATGCATAAGAGGTGCCTAAAAACATGTTGGTTGTGTGTGAACATATAGGTAAAATGATAATTGGTTTCAAGAAGATTATTTAGTAAAAATTTGCACATATGTGTTTGAATAAATTAGATAAGTGCCTATGAAGGTACATTGGTTAGGTACTTAGTATATCTATTTTTGGCATGTTTAAAGTGTGTTTAATTGAATTTTAAATTGATTGACGTGTAAGATTGCAGGGAATGGTAACCTTGATGTTTAAGGCTTATATTGAGTCCAAGCGGCTGAACACACGAGTGTGTGACTAGATCGTGTGAGACACACGGCTAACACATAGGCGTGTGAATTGGCCGTGTATCCCTTGCTACTTAAAATTTTCAAAACAGAATGCCCAGAAATTTACACACGGGCATGTGTCTCAGCCGTGTGAGGCACATGGCCTAGCATACGGGCGTGTGGCTGGCCGTATGACCTAAGTCAGAAAGTTACACGGGGTAGGACACAGTCTGAGACACTAGTGTGTCCTATGCCCACACGGGCGTGTTTCAAGTCCACACGGGTTTGTGTGCCCTATTTCTAGGAAAAAAAATTGAATTTCGTGAAAAATTTCTTGAATGTCCTATTTAATCCTGATTTGTTTCTAACGTGTATTTTAGGCCTCGAGGGCGCATAAAAGGGATAATATGATAACATGTATGCAATATTTATGTAATGTTTGTATTTGATCTGAAATGTCTGGTAATGCTCAATAACCCTATTCCGGCGACAGTTAAGGGTCAGGGGGTATTATAGATATTAACATAATTTAGGGATTTCTACGGATCAAGACACAAGTGAATAAATCATTCAATTCAGATTCAAAATAATAGATGAAGTCAAGGTGGATTCTTTCCTGGGTATTGTATTTCTCATTGGTTGTCTTCGATTATTTTTCCCACTCCATTCTCTGTTGCGTTCGTAGTTAAATTAGATTAAAAACAATCACTTCAATTTATCAGCTAAATAATAGAAAAACAGTAATTACTAGTACTTTTAGTCCTCTTTGATACGATATTCCCTACTCACCATAGCTATACTATTGTTTGATAGGTGCGCTTGCCTATCTTAATTATAGTTAGTTTAGTGACCATCAAGTTTTTGGCAAAATATTAGGAACACTTTATTTTTATTAATTTAGCCATTTTTATTTTTATTATATTTTTATGTTTAGTTTAATTTTTGTTTTCTTTTATTTGCTTGTGGCAGGTACCTTTAGTTATGACTAGAAGAAATCCGTCAGGACCATTATTATTTAACAGTGAGATTGAGAGTACAGCTAACAAAAATCATAGAGAAGCAAGGTAGAGTCGACAGAGTATAGGATATGAGTAATAGGACATTATTATTACTGAGGAGATGGGGGATAACCAGAATAATCAGTTGCCTCTTGTAGTTGCTGCAAATCCAGCGAATCTAAATCCTGCTCCTTGTACTATGTACGATTATGACAAGCCCACTCTAACTGGGGCTGATCAAGTACTGTAAGACCCACCATTGCTGCGAATAATTTCGAACCAAAACCGAACACTATTCAAATGGTACAACAATTTGTTCAGTTCGATGGTTTGTAAGACGAAGATCCAAATACTCATTTGGCTAATTTTCTGGAAGTCTGTGACACTTTCAAGATTAATGGCGTTTCTGACAACGCCATTCGCCTACGGTTGTTCCCTTTCTCGTTGAGGAATAAAACTAAACAGTGGTTGAATTCTTTACCACGAGGTTCTATCACTACGTGGGACCAAATGACCAAGAAATTCTTGTTGAAGCACTTCCCACCGGCTAAGACAGTCAAGTTAAAGAATGATATCTCTTCCTTCGTTTAGATCGACTTAGAGACCTGATATGATGTATGGGAGATATACAAGGATTTATTGAGAATGTGCCCTCATCATGGGTTACCTCTATGGCTACAGGTTCAAACCTTCTACAACGATTTGAACCCTCAACTAGGTAGTTGATCGATGCAGCAGTCGGTAGTACACTTAACAATAAGACACCTGAAGCCGCTTATGAATTTATAGAGAAGATGGTACTGAATAATTATCAGTGGCAAGTCATGAGGACAAAGTAGATGAAAGCAACCGGTTTTTTTAACTTGGATGCGGTCACCATGCTATCGAATCAGGTAGAACTTTTCAATAAGAAAATTGATGGTTTATGTGTTTCTAAGCAGGTATATCTGGTGATGCAGTGCGATATGAATGGAGGAGGAATGAACAATCCAGAATGTTTACCCTACGGACCTAGCACAGAAAATAAACAAATAAATTATATGGGTAATAATTCTAGGCCTCAGAATAATCCTTACAGTAACACCTATAATGCATGTTGGAGGATCCATCCCAATTTTTCTTGGGGTCATCAAGGAAATTAGAGAGCACAACCCCATCCAGGCTTCCAACAACAACCTTACCAACAAGAGAAGAAGCTGAACCTCGAGGAGATGTTAACGAAGTTTATCTTGGTGTCAGAAACCCACTTTCAAAACACCGAAACAACACTTAAAAAATAAACAAGCATCGATCCAAGGGCTCGAAAACCAAATAGGTTAGCTTGCCAAGTTAATCTCAGAACGACCACAAGGTAGCTTGCCGAGCAATATCGAAACTAACCTAAGGGAGCAACTTCATCCAATTACTGTGCGAGATGAAGAAAGGTTAGTTGAATCTAAACCTGAACTTGAACCGATGCAAGAAATTGTGGTAAGTAATAGTAAGGTCGAGGTAAGCCAGAATGAGCAAAAATAGGTCGATAAGGAATATAAACCTTGAGTTCCATATCCTAATACGACAAAGAAAGACCACACGAATGAACAATTTGGTAAATTTCTTAAATTTCTGAATAAATTACATATTAACTTATTGTTTATCGAAGCTTTTTCCCAGATGCCCAATTCCGTTAAATTTTTAAATAAGTTTTTGACGAACAAACGGAAGTTAGATGATTTGTCACATGTGGAACTAAATGCAGTTTGCTCAGCCATGTTGCAAAATAAACTACCCATCAAATTGAAAGATCCAGGGAATTTTACTATTCATTGTTTAATTGGTAGTTTAAATGTTAATAATGCTTTGGCTGATTTAGGGGCTACTATTAATGTCATGCCCTATAAAATGTTTAAGCAAGTAGGTCTTGGGAAACCTAAACAAACTAGGATGAGTACTCAATTAGCAGATAGAAGCATTAGATTTCCTAGGGGGTATTATTGAATATGTTCTTGTCAAAATTGATAAATTCATATTCCAGTTGATTTTGTTGTTTTAGACATGGATGAGGATAATGACGTACCTTTGATTCTAAGTCGGCCTTTTTTAGCAACTGCTAGAACTATTATTGAAGTTGGTACAAGTGAACTAATACTTCGTGTAGGTGATGAAACGATTACTCTCCAAGCTCGTGATTCTGTTAAGACATCTAGTGATCGAGATGATTATATGTGTTCTGTTAATATGAGTAACCTTGTGGATCAAACTTCTTTCCAGAAAACACCTTGGAAAAACGGTGATGGAGCCACGTTCTAGTCCATGCAACAAAAACAGAATGACACATGAAGAATGAATGTTACAGATTGATAAACTAGACGAATGCAGATACATGTCAAGAAGAAACCGAGAATACACGATGCAGAACCAAAGCGACGCCATGATGAGCATGTGGATGGAACGAACCAATTTAATATTGGAGACAAGGTATTGCTAGATGAAACGGATCCTCGAATTGCCACTTCGGAGCTTGATAAAAATGGATCAAATCTTTTTACGGTTCTAAATGTCTTTCCATACGGTACAATCGAGGTAACTCATTTTGAATTTGGCACATTTAAGGTAAATAATACTCGACTTAAACCTTATTTTGACAACAGAATTGATAGCGAGAAAGAGGAGTTTTGACTCCGCCAACTAACGTGACCTTGCGAATACGACGTAAGTCGAGCTTAGACTTTAAATAAGTGCTTCTCGAGAGGCAACCCGAGTGCTAACACATCTAATTTTCTTAATTTTATTTCATGTTATTTTAAAATTAATTAAAGTTCAAAAAATAAAAAATGTTTTTGACCCACATGGCCTACGGGCGTGTCTTCGGCCGTGTTGTAACACCCCTCACCCGTATTCGACGCCGGAATAGGGTTACGGAGCATTACCAGGCTATTATACAATTAAACACGCATTTCACACACATATTTGAATTTCAAATAAACATTATTCAAAATCATTCATATTGTCCCTAATACGAGCCTACGAGGCCCTAAACATGCATTTGAGGTGGTTCGGGACTAAATCGATAACTTATGAAATTTCTAGAAAAGTTAGAAACTATTATAAAATAAAGGCGACACATGCCCGTGTTGCCCGGCTGTGTGTCTCACACGGCCAAAGACACGCCCGTGTCACAGGCCGTGTGGACATTCGAAATGGGATCACATAGCCGTGTCCTAGCCCGTGTCTAACCCCGTGTAACTCTCTGACTTGGGTCACACGGCCAACCACACGCCCGTGTGACCAACCCGTGTGCCTTTTGAAATGACCTCACACACCCGTGTGCCAGACAGTGTGCTAAGCCGTGCCAAACCTGTAGGATATACTGACTTATGCCACACGGCCAAGTTACACGCTCGTGTGCTGGGTCGTGTAGAGCATACTGACTTGATTACCAATTTAAAACCAGGGGACACATGGCCATGTAACCTAACTGTGTGTCACACACGGCTGAGACATACGCCCGTGTCTCTACCCGTTTGGACAAAAATAGGCTATTTACCAAACCATCTTGCCACCCAAATTTGCATACACCAAACCAATCCAAATAGCACCAAACAGGACATTAATAGGCATTCATCCACTCTCAAATAAGCTTAATTCATGCCATTTCAATACTAATATATATAAGGTACACAAAAACCACATTATGCCATTCAATTTCATACTTAACCTTACTTTCATAAATCATTAATATAACCACTTTCAAATATGCATTATGTGCCTAGGTTCACTAGCATACCAATATTCAAAACTTTACCATTTGATATCAATAATACCTATTATCAACAAGTATCACATATCCACCATCAAACACATAACACAAGCCATATGGACATATATATACATCACCAAAAATATACCAAAAATAAGCCAAGTCACATGGCTATACACATATCATACACTTAACATTTACAAGCCAACTCAAATGACTAAATTCATTACCAAACCATAACCAAAATGACCATACTTCCTATACATGCCATATACAAAATACATAAATTCAAAAGTACCAAAGTGATAGCTTGATAGTGTGATGCGATCTCCGATGAGTCCCAACTCCGAGCTAGCTTCGATATCGCTATAAAACATGAAAAAATAAACAATGTAAGCTATAAAGCTTAATGAGTTCGTATAGAATTAAACTCAACTTACCATATATGCACAATCTAAACAAATAAAACAAAACATAACATGTCTCATATTGATTCACCAACCTACCACATTTTCATTCACAAAGTTAGAGACAACTTTCATAACTTTTCTCATTTCAATGCTTGTACGGTTCATGTACATACATGTTCCATCTCGTATCAAACTTATACTCAACTACATCTCTAATATACCCATTGAACCATTTGGAATACTATCAGATACTCAGGAATCTCGCACCTTAAGTGCAACATACATAGCCGAAGCTATCTCAATCTCGTATCACATATAATGCTCACTCTCGAGCTATCAACGAGTCTGCTCAAACAAGCTGACGCTCATGACGAAGCTACACGGAGTTGCTCACACAAGCTGACGAGAATCCACAACACATGCCGGATAACTCAACCACTGGTAGGACATACGGACCAGCACTCAAATCACATAACCCCTAATGACATGTCATTTGTATCCTAATTTATTACTAAGGTTCAACCGGGATTTCTCATTTGCCGAATCATCGTTGAATATGTACACAAGGTCGTATTCACAATTTATGCAATATTAAAGCATTTAAAACATAATTATAACAATACTTAGTACATATGAACTTACCTTGAACGTAAAAATGACAAAGTAGATTGACTAATCCAACACCTTATTTTCCCCCGATCTAAATCCGAATTTCGCTTTTCTTGATCTATATAATATCAAATTTAGCTTATTTAATCATCCGTCAATTCAATTTAGTATAAAATAGACATTATAGCAACTTTACACTTTTACCCCTAATATTTTAACTTTTTTTACAATTTAGTCCTTAACTCATAAAAATGCAAATTAATGAAATTTAACTTATACCCATGCTAGCCGAATTTCAATTAAGTTCCAAGAAGCCCATAATTTTCATTTATTTCACATTTTAACCACAAAAATTCAACATTTCTCAATTTAATCCCTAAATGACAATTTTGTCAAAAATCACTTTACAAATGTTATTTATCTAACAACAGGCATACATTTTCTATCATCAAACATCAAAATACACATAGATTAATCAATGGAAAAACCCTAAACCTTTAAATTTTTTGCGAATTAGTCCCTGGGCTAGCTAGATTAAGCTACAACGACTCTAAAAACATAGAAATCATTAAAAACGGGATGAAAAATCATACCATGCACACAAACACCAAGGCTAAACCTAGCAAGCTTCCATGGCTTCCTTTTTGTTTTAAAATTTGGTTGAAGAAAGAATAGAAAGATGATGACTTTGTTTTACTTATTTTAATTATTATTATTTACCAAATTATAAAACTAACCTTCTTAATTAAGCACTCGAAATATTTGATACATGTCCAAGAATGTCCACTAACTTTATAAATTGGATAATTTCATAGCCATTAGACACCTTTAAGTATTAGAACTCAAGTTTTACTCTTTACGCGATTTAGTCCTTTTTATCAAATTAAGCACTCAAACAGTAAAATTTCTTAACGAAATTTTCACACAATCATTATATCATGATGTGAATGTTAAAATAATAATAAAAATATTTTGACCTCAGATTGTCGTCCCAAAACCATTGTTTCGATTTGAGTAAAAACGGCTGTTACACATATGCACTAAAAGAGATTCAATAGTGAGTTACACGGCCTGGACAAACTGGCGTGTCCTTGGCCGTGTGGATCTGAAGACTTAATTGTAAAATTTTAAAAGAATCGACAGTGGGTTACACGGCCTGGCGACACGGCCGTGTAGATCCTGGACTTGATTTTTCCAAAAATCGACAGAGATACGGCCTAAAATAGTCCACACGGACGTGTGACACAACCGTATGGACCACACGGCCTTGACATATGGGCGTGTCCTAGGCCGTGTAAAACCTGAAGGTAAGTTTTTTTTCATTTTTAAATCAAGTTAGAGAGTTACACGGGTAAGGTACAGGCCGTGTACGAGACATGACCGAGCTACACGGGCATACGTGAGGTCACATAGGCGTGGTAGAAGCGAAGGAGATTGCACACAGCCATGCGACAAGGCCGTGTGTCACACATGGTCTAGACACACGGACGTGTCCAAGGCTGTGTGAAGACTAGTCCTATGTTTTTAAAATGCACACGGGCTAAAAGGGAACCACACGGGCGTGTGACATAGCCGTTGGCCCAACACGAGCCCTTACACGACCATGTCACCCATTTTAAACCCTAATTCCCCTTTTTTTTTACTTTTTCTTCCTCATCAATCTCTGTCCCTACCACAGTCATTCACCATACCTTTGTAACTCTGGCCAACCCAACTGTCATTCTCCCTCATCGACAGCCTTTCCCCTCCGTCACCCCTCCCCTCTCCCTTTCTTTCCTTCGCTGTTGTCCATCCACCCTTCGCCATGAACGAACCGCCCCCTATCTTTCCTTTCCAACCCTCCACCCTCGTCGGCAGTCCCTCTTCTCAACCTTATTCCACCCCCACGCCCGAAGCCACCTTTTCCTACCTCCCTTCTTTCTTCGAAACTCCTCTCATCCCAAACCCCTTCATTTCTTCCTTTCTTTCTTGCTTCGAGCCGGACACACACCCCTTGCCCCTTTCTTTTCTTTCCATTTTCGCGTCTTCCCCCATCGCACCCACGTGCACACCCATCCCAAACCACCACCACTCTGCCGTCGTTTTTCCGTCGCCCCCACCGCTGTTTCCTCCGGTCACCATCCACCACTGTTTGCCTATTTTATTTATTTATTTGTTTGTTTCTTATCTATTATTCTTATTATTTATATTATATTATTTGTTTATTTGTTTATTATCTATTATTTTTATTATTAGTTATATATTTTTTTTACTTGTTACTACTCTTATTATTATTTTATTTCATTTTCTTATCATCCAATTTTTATTCTTCATACGACTATTTTCATTTATTATAGCTATTATTTTGATTCATCAGTAGTTTATTATTTTACATTCCTTGTTCACTGTTTCTATTACTATTAGTTTTCGAATTGTTTATTTAGTTATTTATTTATGCTTTTTATTATTCTTATTATTATGGGCCCTAATTATCGAATTGGTTGATGAGTTTGTGATATGCCATTGTTGATTTTGTGATGATGAAATATGAAATTTGGATGATAGATTTTCATGTTTTATAAAGTGATTTTTGATGAATTTAGTATTATGGGCTAAATTGTGAAAATGAGAAATTGAAGGACTAAAATGTGAAATAAATAAAATATGTGGGCTTATTTGAGCCAAGTGAATATTCGGCCAAGCTATAGTGTAATGAAATTTTATATATTTTGTGATTTTGTGAATTAGGGACATAAATGTCAAAATGTGAAAATGTGACGGCTAATTTGTAAAATGCCCTAAATATGTGTATATGGATTGAATTGAATGATTTGGTGAATGAATAAGTTAAATTTGAATGTGTATAGATCAAGAACCAAAGAAAACGGAATTAGATCGGGAAAAATCGAAAGTACTTGAATAGTCATTCGTTTTCGTTCTTTTCCCGTATGAGGTAAGTCGATATACAAATAAATGTGTTTAGATTGAATTAATATTGCTTATATGTTAATGAATTGTGATATATGGCTATTTGAGCTGAATATGTGAAATTCGATAAAGTTCCGATAATGTGATGACGAACCTTAGGAAATAGTTAGGATACGTATGTCATGACATAGGATTCTGTTACGAGTTATCATGTAATATCACGTCTGGGACGTTGGCATCGATTTGTGATTTACATGTAAGACCATGTTTGGGACATCGGCATCGTATTTGATTTCGTGTAAGACCCTGTCTGAGACAGTGGCATCGATATTGATAACATGTAAGACCACGTCTAGGACGTTGGCATTGTACGAGCTTTCCGAGTATCCTATCTGATTCCAAACGATTCAACAGGCATTCAGAGAAATGAATAAGTATACGAATGTGCATCCAAATTCTGGTACATATGTATGTATATGAAATTTGGCAATGAAAGATATGTATGTATATGATCATTTGATATGTGAGCTATATTACATGATATGCGATTATGAACAAGTGGACATGATCAATTGAGATATAAGAGAAAAATGACTTGTGATTGTGTTATACCATGAACCATATGTATGAAATGGTTTATAATTGTTTTATGTGATAAGTTTATTTGTATATGGCTTACTAAGCTTTTGAAAGCTTACTTTGTGTGTGTTTGTATTGTTTTATAGATTATCAAAGCTACTAGAAGCTCAGGGATCGTCGAGGATCATCACCACACAATCGAACTATACTTTGGTACCTTTTGAAAATGTACATATAGAAGTATGGCATGTATAGGCTAGAGAACTTAGGTTATGTTTTGAAATGTGTAAATATAACTATGTGACATGGCTTGACAATGAATGTAAATATGGAATGAATTTAGGGCTTGAAGTGATGCAAAAGTTGATATGTTTTTTATGTGAGATTGGTATTTTGAATTGGTATGCTTGAGTTGGATTTGTATATAGAAATGAATGATGTTGTTATGGGTCAAATGGTAATAATTTGATATGTTTTAGCTACCTTTGGGACATGAATTGATGCTTGTTTGATGCTTGTAGGTATGACCCAAAATGGGTGGGAATTTGGCTTTGCAAATGGCCTATAATTGCCCACACGGTTAACCACACGGGCGTGTGTCTCGGCCATGTCTTTCATTGTCCCAATTCGAAGCAAGTCAGTATTGCACACGGGCTAGACACATGGGTGTGTGACAGGCCGTGTGATTCAAGTCAGTTTTGCACATGGGTTGAGACATGGTCCAAGGCATGGTCGTGTGAAGCACACAGCCTAGCCATATGGGCGTGTGCCGAACGTTCTCTAAAGCATGTTTAAGGTCTTGTAGACTTTCTAAAGGGAATATATGTGTGTGATTTATTATGAAATGATGTTGTATGATTGACGTTGTGTAATGACTGTAAAATGTTCCGATATGTCCGGTAATGCCTTTTAACCTTAGTCTGGCGAAGAACACGGGTTAGGAGTGTTACACGTTGAGCCTAACACACCGTTTCTTGATTTACCCATTAATGTTAACCCATAACTCATTCTTTTGTTCATTGAGATTTCTTCCCGTTTTACTGACTCCCTTTTTTTCGAGAATTGATTTGGTTAGTTGCCTAAGTATGTTCTTTTGTTTAAATTGCTGAATTATTTCTTATTGTAAAAAAAAATACAAAAATAAATAATAATAATAAACAGAAAATATCGAAAAAAATATGATTATTACTTAGTTCTATAATTGAGCTTGAACAGTTAAATTCATATTTTGAGAAGAAGCTCGTTTTCTTATTCTTGAATAGTTCTTGATTTATGTAATTATTTTTAATTCATCATTTGTTCATTTTTCTAGTTTGGTAATTTATCAATTCGATCTCAATTTTACCTAACTTTTTCATCATTTCTCCATACCTTTAACCTAAGCCCCATTACAACCTCTTAAAAACCTTTTGATTTGTGTATCATATCATTTTATAGTGGTGGAGATTTGATTTTCATGCAAGTCTATGGTAATAACTTTTCATGTTTGACTATTGAATGCTTTTTCTTGAACCTTAAACACTTTGAGTGATTTGAGTAAACCTTTAGTGAGGATGTCGATTCTTGTCGATTTTGAATTAAAGGTAATTACTTAGATAAAGGGAAATACCTATGTTTTCATGCTTTAAAAATGTTTGACTTGGATTGTTTGAATCTTTAGTGCTCTTTTAGTTGAATTATCAATGTATGATTATTTGTGAATTATGACAAAACATTATTGATGAGAATTATAAGGTGAGAAAGATTAATTTTGAATTATGAGTTGAGGATTTTGCTTGAGGACAAGCAAACGCTTAAGTGTGGGGATATTTGATAACCCATAAAAGTAACATGTTTTAACCCTATTCTTGATGCATTTTTGGATGATTTATTATGTAAATTAGTGAATTTGATGCTCCTAATCCTTTAAATCCATGTTTCTAAACTTAAGTGAGCGCAGGGAAGCGAAAGGAGCGAAAAACAAGCCAAAATCGAGCAAAAATAGTTGTTTTAAGTATCCACACGGCTTGGGCATTTCCACACGGGCTGGCTACAATCCCGTGTGCCAACCCGTGTCAGTTTCACACCCTGTTTCCCAAACACGCGAAAAAACTCAATTTTTAGGCTTTCTGAGCATTCTAAAGTCTATAAATACCAAATAGAAGAAGACCAAAGGGGGTACTCAGAGAAGATTGAAGAAATCACTCGCAGAACGCTATCGGAATCAACTCAAAAGCGGATCTCCTTCAAGATTGAATATCTCCATTTAATTTCCTATGAAGTTTTATTGAGTTTTTTTATGCCTTGTTGTTATCCTAACTTTGAGATGTTTTCATTCCAGATTATGAACTAAATTTCCTAGATACCTAGGGAAGATGAAACCTATGATGAATCTTATTATTTGATTTTTGATTTACATGGTAAATACTTGATTCTTGTTCTCAATTATGTATGCTTATTTCTTGTTTTAATATTTTGGGGATATTAATTCATATTTAATGTGCTTTTTTCAGTGGAGCAAAAGTTCCTGTTTAAGAGTAGATCTAGCATAATTAAGTGGAGTTGCATGCAATCCTAGAAATAGGACAACATAAATCTACTGGATTAGAGTCAAATCTAATAGGGGAATCTATAGATCGAGTTAATGCGACAATAGGGGTTTTAATTAGAAAGAGATTTCAATTAATCAACCTTGAGTTGTTGTTCTTACTCTCATAAGAGATATTAACATAATTTAGGGATTTCTACGGATCAAGACACAAGTGAATAAATCGTTTAATTCAGATTCAAAATAAGAAGTGAAGTCTAAGTGGATTCTTTCCTGGGTATTGTCTTTCACATTGGTTGTCTTCACTTGTTTTTCCCACTTCATTCTCTGTTGCATTCGTAGTTAAATTAGATTAGTTAAATTAGATTAAAAACAATCTCTTCAATTTATCGGCTAAATAATAGAAAAACGGTAATTACTAGTACTTTTAGTCCTCGTGGATACAATATTCCCTACTCACCATAGTTATACTATTGTTCGATGGGTGCGCTTGCCTTTGTTGTAATTATAGTTAGTTTAGTGACCATCAACAAACCATTCCACACTTATTAGGAGCAAAAACTGGAAGAAGCTTCATGTAAACCTCTTCATCAATATCACCGTGCAGAAAAGCATTATAGACATCAATCTGATGTAATTATCAATTTTTCAAAGTTGTAATAGCTAAGAAACTCGAATAGTCACCATTTTCGCCATAAGTGCGAAAGTTTCATCATAGTCAATACCTTCTACCTGGTGATTATAAAAACAACAAGACGAGCTTTAAGTCTCTCAATACTTTCATCGAAGTTATATTTAATCTTGTACATCCACTTACTACCTAATGCTTTCTTTCCAAGAGGAAGTGTTTCCATAGACCGAATATCATTATCCTCCAGAGCACAAATCTCCTTTTGTCTAGCATCACGCCATCCTGTATCATTCACAGCCTATTTAAAAGACTTTGGTTCGATCCTTTCAGTAATAGCTACAAGAAAATTTTAGTGTCTCACAGTAAATTTGTTACAATTAACATAATGCACTATAGGAAACGAAGTACCTGAGGAAGGCTCAAAAGCAGGTGAGGTGGGAGATGAATTTTTCTTTATAACGGTATGAGTGTCAAAATTTCGAAGCTTCACACACACTCCCCCTAAAAAGATATAGGAAAATTTCCCTGGAAATGCAAAGCACGGGCTACATTGAAAATATGTTGATGTTTTCTCTCCACTCTCCCATTTTGTTGAGGAGTACCAACATAAGATGTTTGAAAAATAATGCCATTTACAAGAAAATAATCCTGGAGACCATTAAATTTTGTCTCATTATCACTTCTAACACAATTTATTTGTTAAGAAAATTGACGATCAACCATAGAAATGAATGACATGAAAACTTTGAAAACCTCTTTTTTATTAACCAATAGATATACCCAAACAACATGAGAGAAATCATTAACCAATGTCAAAAAGTAATGAGATCCACAAGATGAATGAGTATCATAAAACCCCCATAAATCATAATGAATTAACTAAAAAATACAAGTGACTTTCTGTTCACTAATTGGAAAGTTATTTCTAGTATGCTTAGCACGATAACAAATTTCACATGATTTATTCAGATAATCTCTAGAGTTACTAACATAAGGAAGTAACTTTACTTTTTTCTTGGAAGAGTGACCTAAACTTTTATGCCAAATTTTCAAAGAGGATGAAGCTTCCACCAAAATTGCTTTGATCGTCGAAATCTGCTGAAAGTAGTAAAGTTCATCCCATCTTTCACCCGCTTCAATCAGCTCCCTCAAATGAATGTCCTGAATAGTACATATATTAGTAGAAAATTGGACAAAATAGTTCATCTCATCATTTAAATAGGAATTTGAAATTAAATTGTAGTTTAATTTAGAAACGTAAAGAACGTGTTTTAAGTGAATTTTGCCCGTCAATTTAACCATTGCTTCTTAGGTAGCCACCATTGTTTGGCCAAAAAGGAGTCCCACGAAACATGCTACAACATCTTTCACATTCGTCAAACACATAAGATCACCCATAACATGATTTGAACACTCCGTGTCAGTAATCCAATTATTATTGAACTTACCATTCAATCAAGTGGAAGTTGATTGTTTATTACCAAACATCGCCAGAAGAGACTGTCATTGATCAACGGTAAAACCAGGAAGTGTCGCCCCCTGGACCTGGTGGTGATGGAGGAGGAGAAGACTCATCGCCAACCATTTAGGATGATGAAATAACTTTGCTAAGAAATATAGATGAAGTATGTAATGGAGTTGTTTCATAAAACCAATATACATGAAGCTCATGTTGTCAACACACCTATGACAGTGTCTCAAAAGTTGTCAAAGGTTGTTGGTTGCCTTATTGAGGATGTTTAAGACTATAGAAGTGTGGTTGGTGCTCTCTGTCGAAACCCTTTTTTTAAAATCGACTTTTATTTTAAAAATGAAAATGGAGTCGCCACCAATCCTTTTTATTTAGGTGTGATTGGATCACCTCAAAACTTGGTCATTTTAATAAAGTGTTAGATTTATTAAAACGATAATTTTCGGTCTATAAAATTCAGGAAATGGGTTCGACAGTTAGTTACGTATGAGGAAGGGTTAGCACCCTTATAATGCCCAAAATTGGTACCTAATTGATTACTTGATGTCTTGGTGTCGATAATTGAAAATTCAAAGAAAATTTAAGATACAACCCCTTTCTTGCATGATTGCAAACTAAATTGAATTTTATGGAAAGAGCCTTCTTATTTTGAGTCAATCGAGAAAAAGGATAATGTCCCGTAAGTTAGGGCACGATATCTCGAATTCTCGAAAATAAGGATTCTCGTTATTTGATTATTACCCAAATCGTATAAATTTTGAATTTTAAAAGGATGCTCGTTTATCTTGGTTTAAGGAGAAAGTCGTACCCCATAAGTTAGGGCACTATTTCTCAGATCCTTAAACAAAGAACATTGCCTCGGTTTTAAAAAAAAAATTCCTTTTCTATGCTTCGGGTAAAAATGAATATAACATTTTATGCAATATGCGATTAATTTGTTCAAGTGTTGGTACAAAAATAAACGAATATTTATACATGTTGCATAATATGAAAATTACAAAAATAGTATAGAATAGCTTACGTAGTAAAAAAAAATGATAACAAAATAATAGCAAGTGGTAGTTGGAATAATTTTTAGCCAATTAATAATACTATTTAATAATGGCAATAATAGTAAAATAACAAGTAGAACATTAGTAATGACAAAAAATAGTAAAATAAAAAAATTTATGATAATGCTATGATCATGGTTGTGTAATATTAGTGATGACAAAATAAAATATTAATTAGCAAAAATAATCGTTTAACAATAACATCAACATGAAAAAATATAAAAAAATAAAAACTAAAATGAACTAAAATGAGATGATTAAGAAACTTAAAAGATAAAAATGCAAGTTATGTAAATTAAAGGATAAAATATAAATAGGGAATTAAAAATGCTGAAAATTAAATAAATAAAAAAAGGCAAGATTAAATGAAAAAAGATTAAATCGAAAACATAATAAAATTTTAGGGGACAAAATAATAAAAATAGTAAATAAAGAGGCATAATTAAATAAATGAGGGATTAAATTGAAACTTAAACAGAACTTAAAGCATAAATTGCAAAATAAATAAGAGAAGGGGAAATAAAGTACTAAATTGAAAATATAACAAAATTTAACGTCTAATTTATGAGAAAATAGAACATTAAGGATTAAATTAAAATGGAACAGAAAAGTTTAGAGATCCAAAGGAAAATTATGTAACACCTCATAACCCTTATCTGTCACCGAAACAGGGTTACAAGGCATTACTGGATATTTCAGAACAAATACGAACAATCATATAATAATATAACATACATATTATAATTTAATCATAATGTCCTAACCAATGTACTAACATAGGTATTTTACAAATACTTACTAGCTCAATTCATATAACTTCATTTAAACCAATTCAAACTTTTATACCAAATATCAACCTAAAATTTACATATGTTAAATTCATTCATACTTCAACCAAAATATACCATTTATAACCATAACACATTTGTTCATATATAAATTCAACAAATTTCATTTTATAATATCATTTACAATCATTTCTCAATATGATCTACACAAAACAACTTAGGTACATGCCATTACCAAAAAGAAATGTACTTAACCACTTTGAGTTTGGGGTCGGCTTTGGATGCTATTCAACGATCTAACTTTAACCTAACTTGTGCATGGAAACAAACCGTACGCTTAGTATAATTCAGTGGTATTTCTATAATCTTAATACTTATTTAACAAAAAATTACAATATTTATATATCTAAACATACATAACAAAAATCATTCAAACAATTAATTAATCAATTTCATAACACATCATTCATAACACTTTTAATTCTCATCTCTTACTATTTCAATCTCATAATTGATATTCAAATAACTTTTCTCAATAGGATACACATATCATTTCACTATATCAATATCCATTGCATGAACCCATTAGTTCATATACTTCAATTTCATAATTCAATTCAATATCTCAATCCAATTCATGTTCAAAATCATCCAATATCATTCATATTATCAATTCATTTATTTACCCCTATTAACAAGACTCAGACTTTGGCGGATACACGGATCCAACCAAAACACACCAGTATGGCACCCAGTGCCTCATCGGATAATTTGAAGTAATAGATTGATACCCAGTGTCTCATCGACCATGCCAAAGTAAGTTGGTACCCAGTATCTCATCGAATTTATCCCAAGTAATAGTTTTGACACCCACTGTCTCATCGACTTGAAGTCGAAGTAATCCCTGAACACTTCCAATCCTATGGTATGCCAACTATATCCGACTCAGTCCGATACAGTTAATAGGGTTTTCAATTCATTTTCCAAATACAACCAATATTCAATATTAAGTTGTCACAAAATTCACATAAATCTCAATTCAATATTTTCACATTTCAACAACAATCAATAATTTCATCAACCACAAATTCATATAATCTCATTTCAATATTAAGATAATAACAAACAACATTCACCTTAATTACTCACCATACACATTAATTTAAAATACAACAAATAAAAATTACTAAATTCGGATTATAGAAATACAAACCGTAATTTCCGAGCTAATCCTCGTTGACTTTGTCTTTTCCTTTCCTAACCGAGGTCTCCAATTCAACATTTACTACGGAATTAAAATAATTGAAAATCATCAATACAACATAATTTAACATTGAATATTTCAATTTATACACAACTTTTGTCTAAATTCCAATTTAATCCTTAATCAAATCTAACCTTATTTTCTTCAAAATTTTATTCTTTATTTTCATTCAATTAACACTTAAAACTAAATTTAACTCTCTAATTTCACCATAAAAATTCAAAATTTTCTCAATTTAGTCCCTATTAATTTAAACTTATGATTTATTTTACAATTAAATCCCATTTCACTTCTAACTTGAAATTTTATCAATTTAACCTCTAATACTTCAAATTATTCAACATGAACAACTTCTAAAAATTCACTAACTTTCAAAATTTCAACTTAAATCAAGTAGTATTTTGTTCTAGGATTCCAAAAACATAAAAATTTCAAGAAAATGGACTAAATTGACTTACCATGTAACGCCCTAAAATTTCTAATTTCGTTATTGTGAAATTATGACACAATATCTATTTGCTTCAGTGGTTATGTGTTCTGGGTGTGTGTGAGAGGTCCAAAGTTCAAGCCTTCACTTGGGCAAATTTTGGTATTTTGAATGAATTAGGCCTTACTTTTGTTCAGTAGGATTTTATTTGATTGTTGGTAAAAGTATATCAGAATGGGCCTGCTGGACTGGTGGTTAAGCAGAGTGTTAGTATGTAGAAGGTCTTGTGTTCGAGTCCCTGCTCAAGCAGGGGAACTAATTTTTGTTTGAGGCGTGTGGCGTGGTGGAGTTCAAATTAAATTGGACTGCTGAGTAGTTGTGTTTTAGTGGGTTAATAGGGAGTGTTCTTAGGAGATGATTGGGGAGAACTTATCAAAATATGATTTTCTTTTTATCAATTTTCTTTTTTCTTTTTTCCCACCAAATTTTCTGATGTTAGACTTTTGTTTCTCTCCTATTTCTTCTCCCTTCTTGTTCACTTTTGGTTTTTGTTCCCCTTTGGCCGAATCTTGTTTCTTCTCTTTCCCCTTTCTTTTCGTTTCTGTATTTTTTTGCAAGTCATCTTTTTGGGTGCAACTTTTGAATTCATCTATTTTGGTAAGTGAAATTTCCCCCCTTAGTTATTGTATTTCGTGTAGGAAATTAACAAAGGGTTCGTTTCACTCTCGTTTAGGTGTTGTTTAAAGGTTTTAAGCAGATATTCCAGTGTGTGGAGACGACTGGTTATCAGATTCATTGCGATAAGTTTTTGAATCATCGTTGGTTTAGTTTCTTGAGTTTTATGTTGGGGAATTATTTGATTGACGAATCAGATGATTAATTAAGGGATATATTGGTCAAATATAGGTTTTTGAAGGCTCGGGTTACTTTGCACAGCGAATTGATACCAAGTGTGTACCCGAAACGCAGAAAATGGTATTCGACGAAAAGCCAAAATTTCTTGCTGTCAAGAAATAAGAGAAATAAGAGAAAATGGTGTGAAAAATTGTAGAGAAAGGAAATAAGGGTGTTATAAACTTGGAAATCAACATTTTGCACTAAAATAGTTTTGAACAGCAGCAGTAGTCTAACTTTGAAAAATCATCAAAAATAGTGGAAATTGAGTTAGAGGTTGAATAAAATATGAAATTAAATTTTATTGAGTCTAGTTTTTCATGGAAGAAACAATGTAATCAATGGAATTGTAAATCATGAGATATAACAAATTTTGTGAGACAAAGTCAGAATGGTTTTGGGTTCCCCTGTTCTGACTTAGGAAAATCATCAAAAATTGTAAAAAAAATAATTAGGGGCTTAAATTTATATATTTAAATCCTTAATGATCTATTTTCAAGAGAAACAAACTGAAACATCATCTAAATTCCATACTAAGAGATAAATAATTTTTAGTAAGGAAAGGATGAAGCTGTCAAACAGCAAAATAGGGATAACTTTAAAGATTTTACTGTACTAATTTGATAAGCTATAAATTCTGAAAATTTTATGGTAGAAAGATATTTGAGTCTAGTTTCAGAAACATCAAGCAGATCTTAATTTGGAATTCTGTAGGTCAAGATATAAATAATTTAGTGATAATGACCAAGTAGACAACTTTGAATGAACATATAAGTAAATAGTGAAAACATATATGAGTATTGAGCTAGCATTGGTTACTTTAAAAATGGATCACACGGCCAAGGTCAATTTGGTCCGATTGGGCCCACACAGGCAGATGACATAGGCATGTGGTCCATTTTTACCGAAATATTTTAAGGTTGTACGGGTATCCCAAGTCGACTGTGAACCTACGGTAGGGTCGGTAAGCGCTACTTAGACCCCTAAATTTGTGAAATTGACTAAATGATATTTGTACTGAGCATGTTAATATTTGAACTGAATATATGTACTGAAATTGCATAATAGCATATCATCCATTGTATGTTGCATTGCATTGGGTTGGGGGTTATTATTCGGAGGAAGTGTACTGAAAGGCTTCAAGCCTAATTTACTATCAGCTCAGCTGCAAATTACTATTTTATGCCACATTCGGTACTACTTGGAGTGTAGGGATGGGCGGGTTGATTATATACCCACATGGAGTGTAGGGTTGGACAGAGATGGTGTGTAGAGGCTGGTTGGGTAGGATTTTGCTCTTTGCATAGCTCATATCGCGCATCGAGCATTGTGATAGGCTAAGGCCCTACTGCATTTTTGAGACTGTACTGAGATGGGCTAAGGCCTAAACTGTCACTGATACTGAAAAGGGCTTAGGCCCAAGACTATTCAACTGTGCGCTGTGAATACTGATTGTTCGTTTGTTTTTGAGGGATTACACACTGAGTTTACATAAACTCACCCTCTTTGTTTAATGTGCACAGGTAATCCCTAGACTTAGACGGATGTGCGACGGAGGACTCAACGGTGACTACAGTAATTTTTGGACTTCATGGTTTTCAATTTACGATTTATGATTTGATTATTATTGATTATTTGGGTTGTAATTTAAGGACCCTCTGAGAATTTGGTTTTAAATTTGGATTTTTATTTTTTTTATTTTACTTTATGGATTTATACCTGCTGGTCGTAAGAAATTTGGTTTTCAAAAGTTAAAATATTTTCTAAACGCATGATCACTTAAACTGTTTTATTAAAGCTTCCGCAACGAGAGATGTTTCAAAACAAATGTTTTAAATGAATAAAGACGACTTCTTAAGTTTTAACAAAGGTTTACTAAATATAATAACATGGAATGTTTTTATCATAATAATGAGGTTTCAAAAATACTATCGTGTGACATTATACGACCATAACATCTAGGCTGGGTTTAGGGTGTTACATTTAGTGGTATTAGAGCCAGGTTACAAAACTCGGCTCTGGATTATGAGTTTTATAAAAAAATGGGCTTTCAAAAAATTGATTGATTTCTAAATAGTTTGAAATGTTTTTACTAAGTAAGTGATACACCGAGTCTCCAGCGCCGATCCTGTAAGTATTCTGAATTGTGATTTGTTTTAAACTGAAACTGTTATGGATAGTATATTCTGAAACTACTATAGGTAGAAAATTGTACTAGAAACACTCTAGTTAGTGTATACTGAAAATTGTAGAGAAACTGAAAACTGTAGTGATACTGCGATTTATGAAAACGAACTCTGAATAATCGATACTATTTTACATAAAACATTTTTTAGTAAACACTAAAACTGTAACTGATTCATAAAACTGTTAATACAGATAAACGTGACAATGAGCGCACGAGGTATCCGCGGACGGGGTACTAGAGACCGAGGTAGAGGCCGCAGAAGAGACCGAGCTGAGTCCGCTTCACTGGGTAGCATACCGAATTTGGATACGAGTGAGACGCTAGTACCGCCTGCTACTGAGACTGGGTCTCAATATAGCATGGCTGGGGACGACACATTATCCCAGGCTATGCTAAGGATTTTGGAGAGGGTCACTGGGCCCAATACTAGATCTGGGGGCCGAGGGTCGGTTACGGAATGACTTCAGTCCAATGGAGCTGAGCTCTTCAGGGGTGTCACTGGAGTTGCCCCTAATGTGGTCGAGTTACTGTGACTAAGTCGCTATGCGCGAGGTATGGTGGCCTCTGAGTATGAGTGATGTGTTCGCTTTGAGGACAGCCTCAGGGATAACTTGAGGGTTATGATAGCTTCGCAGAGGGAGCGGGATTTTTCTTCCTTGGTAGAGAAGGCGAAGATTGCCGAGGAGATTAAGCGCATTGAACGCCAAAACCGCGATAGAGAGAGATGTAGGAACAAGAGGGATTCTGAGCCCTCGAGTTCTGTACAGAGGCCTAAGAAAAAGGCCAGAGCTAATGGGCCAGTTAGAGCTAGGCCCCCTGTTGCTGCTACTAGACTGCAGCCATATACTGGTTGTGGTAGACGCCATCAGGGCGAGTGTTGGAAGAAGACTGGGGCATGCTTGAGATGTGGGTCTTTGGAACATCACATTAGAGAGTGTCCGCTGAGGGCTCATAAAAGGCAAACTCTAGGTACTGGTACTGTACAACCACAGAGGGTAGTGCAGTAGCCACCGAGGGGCCGTGGACAGGCCAGAGGTGGTAATGGTATGGGTCGTGGGCAGAAAGCACCGAGCAAAGGTGCTGGACAGGCTGAGGCGAGGCAGTCGGCTCTAGTTTATACTGCTCGTCGCCGAGAGGATGGAGATGCTCCGGATGTCATTACAGGTACATTCTTTATTCTCGATGTACCGTATATTGCCTTGATAGACATAGGGTCTACTCACTTATACATAGCTAGCAACATATCTGGAAACTTGGGGATTTCAGTTGAGAGTACTACGATTAGACCACCAGGAAAATACTTCAATTGAAAATCATTTGGGGGGCTTAAAAAATATAATCCATTTTCTAGTGGAACCATTAAGAATGACGCTACCACTTTTTCGCATGTCAAGTCTCTTTTTTTTTTTTTTTGGTTTTTAAATTTTAAAAAATTGATTTTATTGAGTAACTCCACCTAGACCACCGATCCTCTATTTCTTGATTTCTTAAAAAAAAAACCCTTATCAAACGATTGATTCACATTACACACATGGTTTACATTAACATTATTTTAAATTCCCAACATTTCAAATGACTATAAATTTACATAATTCACAAATTATATTTTACAAAATATAATTTTCCATTTGCAACATTCCAAAATAATATCACTTAACTTATAATATATAATTTTACAATACGAGTAACTTTCTCAGTACTAATAAAAACATAATTAAATGATTTTGTTCAAGACCGACAACATTATGTCTTACAAATAAAACATAATTAAATAATTTTGTTCAAGACCGACAACATTGTGTCTTACAAATTGAAAAATACAATGTTTAATCGCAACACGAGCAAGTTTCTCAGTGCTATTAAATTGTAGTTCGGATGTTGCCGATATTGATGATCTCACCCGTGCAGTTCGATTTGGGATTTCTTAAAACCTTCAAACATCTCGATGAACCAAAAAATCCCAAATAATACACCTGTTGGCTGCATAACCAATTTGAACCTCTTACCAAATAAATAACTGGCATCCGAAAATAACCATTAAATTTACTAGTGTCGAAGCTCCATCGGATTATTGTTAAACAAAACATACCTTCAAATTAAAAAATTACTAAATTAACAAATACATAAATACATAAAAAACCGCTCATCATCTCTCTTCCATCCTTCCTTTAACACAATATAATTGAAAAAAAAAATTCAACTTAGATTGATTTCTCATTGCAGGTTATATATACCTATTTGATTACACCAAAAAGAATGACTCCACCAAATAAAATATTATTTTTTATATTTAAAATAAAAAAAATTAAAAAAATGACACAATGCACCGATGGCGCCAATCTAAATGAAGCCCCCCAATAAAATAAATTTTTAAATTTTTTTTTAAAAAAAGGCCTCACATGTAAAAAAGGTGGTGGCACCATTCCTAATGGCTCCTAGAGGTGAGCATGGGTCGTGCCATCCGGCCTGAAGCCCCGCTCAAAATGTGGGAGAGTTTGGACAAAAGAATAAGGCTTGTTTAAAAAACGGGCCGAGCCTCAAGTAAGGCATTTTTGGCCCGGGCCCGGTCCTGCCCGAATTCCCTAAAGGACAAAAAAAATTTAATTTTTTAATACTATTTTCTTGTTATTTTCTCCCTATGTTGCTACCATTTTACTATTATATTGCTACTATTTTGTTGTTATTGTTTAGATATTGTATAAAACTCATTTCATTGTTAATTTTGTTATTATTTTAAAGAAATTTGTTAATTTTGTTATTAATTTAGAGATATTTGCTTGCTAGTAGCATCTATCTTAGTGTTATTTAAATATACATATTTTTTAAAATTTATCCTCAATTTTTTGGGAAATAGTTATTTTGATGTTTTTAATATTTTTGATGTATTATATATATATATTAAAACTATATAAAAATAATAAAAATTAATATGGGCGGTGTAACGCCCTTTACTCGTATCCATCGCCGGAATAAGGTACGAGGCATTACCGGAACTTACGGAACCAATTTCCATTTATCCGAACCAAGTACCATTTTATTTATCAAAAATTATTATTATGTCCCTTAGATGGGCTTCCGAAGCCTAAATTATGCATCGGAACCAGACCGTAACCAAATCAGAATCACATGGAATTTTTTTTTCCACAAAATCCCAAAATAATACTTACTCTAGCCATGCCAATAGCTAGGTTACAAACATCCATTTCCATGTAAACATTGTATTTAGTCTATACATGCCATTCTTTCAAAATAAGTCATTTCATATACCAGAATATAGGGGTTGATAGTGTGATAAGGCTCCGACTAATCTCCGATCCTCAAGCACTACAAAACAGGGAAAAGGAGAACGGGGTAAGCACATGGTGCTTAGTAAGTTCATGCAACAAGAATTATACTCATCATACTTATACATCCATTATTTAACAACACAAGCACACATCCAATTCACATAAACATTTACCTATCACATACAAACTCAACTTTTGCATTAGTTAAGCAACATCATATAAATTCAATACAAAGATAAATGATTGATGACCTCATCAATTCCATAATTTTCATGTTATTCCATTTATCATATTTATCCCATTGAATTTCTTGGAATTTCAATGGATATTCAGTAGTACACTTTTGTGTACAATTCCGGGTCCGTCAATTCGTACACATATGGGTATATCCTTTTTCCAGAGAGCACACTCCCGCGAACCTCATTTCTTACAGCGGGATTACTAGTCCAGGCTAAATCCCCTGTATCATATGCTTAAAGAGTATTGTCGGGATTACTAGTCTAGGCTAAATCCTCTACAACGACAATTACTCTAATGAACTTAATTTGGATTACCCGTCCAGGTTAAATTCATTTAAAACATATTCTTCGGGAGGGCTAATATTTGGATCACCCTCCAGGCTAGATCATTTTTACTGTCAATTCCCTTTTCAGTGATTCATCGAAGTTTATTTCATTCAACCGTGATTTAATTCCCCTTTTTATCGAGAATTATCAATTTTTCATTAAATATCATAAAATGAACATCCAAACCATATTCACATCAATAAACATACATTCCAAGCATTTAAGAATATAATTCAAGTTACACAAACTTACCTGTAACAATTTGTAGTAGTTGTAGGGATTTTAGGGACTATTCGGCAACTTTTTCCTTCCATCGTTTATCTTCAATTTCTTGATCTACAATATAAAATTTTCCATTTATCAGCATATAATTTTAATCTAATTTATTTCACAATTTATACCTCTCAATTTTTAAAATTGCATATTTACCCCAAATTTTACAATTTTTACAATTTGGTCCCTACTCAATTAACCCCCCAATTGGGCTGATTTTTTTTTCTCAATTAACACTTTATTCTATCATCTTAAATGACTTCACAACCTTTGGATATCAGAATTTCAGCATCAAACCTTAATTCCAAACTTTTTCACAATTAAGTCCTAAAAATCAATTTCTACTAAAAACATTTAGTAAATCCATCTTTTAATAAAATTAAAACTTCAAATACATGTTTATTCATCATAAAATTCCAGTACTCAACCATGATAACTTTCAATTTCATCCATAAAATCAAAAACTAATGAATTTAATAGTAGGACCTAGTTGTAAAAGTCTTAAAAACATAAAAATTACAAGAAAAAGGCAAGAATTAACTCACTTGATGCAAAAATTATGAAATATCAGCTTAAAGAACCCCTCCTATGGCATTTTAGCTGATGAGAATGAAGAAAAATCAAAAGAAATCTAGATATTTCCACTTTAGTCTTAACTTTATTTAATTAATTATGCAATATTTCAATTTTGCCCTTAAATCATCAATTTTCTTACTGATTTCATGCCCTAGCCGTCTAGCCCAAATAATTTTGGGTCTAATTGCCTTTTAAATCCTTTTTCATTAAACACTTAAACTATTTAAACACTTAAGCTATTTAATCATTCTAATAACTTTTACACATTTTTCAATTTAGTTCTTTCTATTTAATTGACTACCCAAATGTTAAAATTTTCTAACGAAATTTTAATACCACAATACCAACATTTCATAAATATTTATAAAAATATTTTCGACTCAATTTTACAAGATCGAGGTCTCAATACCTCGTTTTTACCTAATTTCTTCAATATTTTTTTTCTAATTAACCACTAAATCGGTAAAATTTTTCTATTGATATTTTCATAAGACTTTCCTATCATAATTCATGCTATAAATTTTAAAATAAAATATTATTTTTAAATCAGATTTGTGATTACGAAACCACTGTTCTGATAACCCTGAATTTAGGCCATTACAGGCGGGCTCGGCCCGGCCTGGGCCTAGCAAATAGGCTTGAATTTTTAGTCGAGCCCGGCCCGGCCCATGCTCACCTCTAATGGCTCCACCGAAAAATGGATTATTTTTTAAAAGTTCCCCAAATGGTTTTTAATTTAAGTATTTTCCTGATATTTATATAGATGACATAATTCCCTTTAGCAGGACCAAAAAATTGATTTTTTTTATTCAGATGGCTGGCATGGCATGTTGGTGGCGCCATTTTCTTCGGCTCTACCAACTTTTACTATTCAATTTAGGTCGTTTACGTATATAATCAGAATAGGAGATCATTTATGTAATTAATCAAAATTTTAGAGTCATTTATATAAAAAAGCCTCAAAGGAAACATAGATCATGGGCATATTTCTCTTCCATGAAAGTTTTGCATGCTGCAGCATTCTCGTATGCAGATTTGGGGAAGTGATGTGGATGATAGGTGCTCCACATCAAGGTATTGTGTGTTCCTTGGATCAAAGTTACTTACATGGAGCTCGAAGCAACGTTGGTGTCTTGGTCCACTACCAAGGCAGAATATAGGAGCCTTGCTCATGTAGCATCAGAAGTAATGTGGGTATAGGCTGTCTCGGGGATATTGGAGTGGACATTGTTGATACTCCAAAAATTTAGTGTGACAACACCAATACAGTAAAATGGCTGCTAACCCTGTTCTGCATGCTAAAACTAAGCATGGCAATCATGATTTGAACGAAAAAGTATATAGGGCCTTGCTTCAAGTTAATTATGTACCAGCTCACTTGCAAGTAGCCGATCTTCTGACCAAGCCAGTGTCTGTAGAGTCGTTTGTTTCCTTGAGGGAGAAACTTTGCTTGTTTACTGCAAATCAATTTCTAAATCAAAGTAAAGAAGAAGCAGGGCGAGAATTGTAAAGTCAGTTTTTTTTTTTCTTTTGCTTCATTAATTCAGAACTCTGTTTCTTTCAAGCTTCTTAGAAATTCTATGCTTTCTTTGCTGCACCTCCCATTCTCTGTTTCTCAATATCTTGCATTTCTTGGCTTAATCCCGTGTTACACTCACGATCATCACTGGTTTTGCACACTCTCACTTGGACAACCACTTTTGCTAGGCTTGGATAACAAACCTCGAATCTCGTTGGTCTCAGCAAGTCATCTGCTACACATTTTTTTAGAGAGAAATGCTTCAGCTATATTGGATTAAGATATAGTTCATGTCAGTGAGCTTTGATCGTTTTTTTTTTTTTTTTTTAACTTAGGAAGATAATATAATTCCAGTTTCAATCTTGTTATGAATATCCAATAAGGTTTTGGAATTGAAAGATACTCTTTCTACATCCAACTACCTGGAAAACAAAAGAAATTAATTTGGTTTGGATTCATATTGGTGCTACCTTATTAACATCTTCTCTTGCTTTTATATATACCAACAATGAATACATTTCTCTGTCAAAACAAGCCACTCGATCTTAGACATGAATACAAAGTACAAAACAGAGATTAAAAATTTGAAAGATTGGGGCTATAAGATTTTCATTTTTCTGGTGATTTGAAAATCCATCGCCATCCCTTGAAACTTTTTCTGCTTTGTTTGATCTCTCTTTCATCCACTGTTATCTGACATGAACTTGCATTTTCAATGGAGCAATCATTTCTCATCCTGCCAAAAGCTGACAAAGCACCCTTAGTCTCTGCTTGAAAACCAAATTTTAAGTCAATGAAGCCTGAATCATCATCCCCACCATTAAAATACCTTTGCACCCGCCTGTTTGCACCACCATCAACTTCCATGAAACCCCCACAACCAGCTTTTCTCGTAGCTTTAATATCTGCTGCACTATCAGAACCGCCTTTCCTCCGTTCTCCTAATTCACTAAGCCCACTTTTCCTTTCACCATCGAAACCCAAACCGCCATTGAAACCAGAACTCCAAGCAGCTGAAATGGAGCTCCTAGAACCTGAAAATTTCGTCAAATCGCGTCTATCTTCCGATCCAAAAAACCCACCACCCCTGAAACTACAAAGAGACCTTGACCTTGATACGCCAGTGCAATCAACGACCAACAAATCGCTTTTCTCATCAACTCCACCTTCACTCTTACCACAATCATTACAATCTTTGTCTCTTTTTTTCCCGAACAATCTTCCAATCCCCCAAAACCCATTCTTTTTCTTGATCTCAGCGCAGCCACTATTGCTTCTCTTGATTAAGAAGATCTCTTCTGATTTGTTTCCAGCACTAGTACTCCTTCTAGGCTTGGCATTCGGAACTTGCTCCTTGTTTTCATTCTCAATCAAGAACGAGACACGCCCAATGCCGGCTGCCTCACCGCCGCGACCAGCGCATGAACAAGACGAGAAACGCTGAACACCACAATCTGAGCAAACCAAATTGATCAAACGATCTGTGAGACAATAAGCACATACACCAGCTGAAGATAGTTGCGGATGTTCCTTACATGGAACATTCGATGAAGTTCTATTATAACCATGGAAAATATCAATGTTGTTGTACACTTCCACTGCTTTCCCTCTTTCATGGCTTATCTTCATCATCAAATTCTCAAAACTTGGAAGGACTGGCTTATAGGAAGAAGTGCTTATCAGACAAATTGAACAGAAAACTCATAAATCTAAAGAAGTATAAAGATCCAAATGCTTTGCTTTAATGGGCATCTACAACTCATCAAGGAAGCAAAGCAAGCAATGCTTTTTTTGAGAAGGGTAGGATTGTCAAAAGAAATAGAAATTAATGTCCATTGAAGACTTAATACAAATGGTTAATTATTTCATTTGCGGTCCCCTGGACAATTTAACAAATATTATTACAATAAACATAGATATCTGATAGCTTTGATTTTACCCTGTGGGATACATGGGGTGGAGCTTCATTTAGGTCTTTAGAGTCCCACCTTGAAAGAAAAGTTATTTGAATCATTCATCATATGGTTCAAATCCATCAATCTATTACATGTTTTTGTCAACTTTCTTTTCCCCTGGATTTTTCTCCATCGTCTTTCTTTTGTATTGACTTTTTTCCATGTTAAATGCTAACTGACACCCACTCTCTACTCAATGTTTCTTCATTTTTCTTCTATTATTGGATTGATAGAAAGTTTACTTGCTCCATCTTCTTTTGCACCTCTGCCACGGTTCATGAAACCCACCTTATCTTATTTGCTATCTCTTTCTTTTTCTTTTTTTTCATTTTCTAGTATTTATGTTTAATGTTTGTATCGGAGGTATATTTTGGTATACCAGTTTTCAACACATTTATTGATTTTGTCAACATATAGTCTTTTCTTCTTGTAAAAATTATACCATTCTCTTAAAATTGAATTTTCTTTTAACTAATGCCTAGTATAACATGATTTCTGAGAAGTGCACATGGTTAGGTGCATCTTTTGGTAGTGCCTCTACTGCATTTTCTTGTGTATTTGTTGATTGCTTGTGATTACATTATTTTAATATCTTTTGATATACAAGAGTTGTTAATTTTTGTAAGGTTACTTAGGGTGAGTGGTTGTAACAAGTCGGGGTTATCTATGGAACTGCAATTACTTTGTAAGAGTAGATTGGGCTTTGGCCTATAGGTTTTTGGATCGATTATGGAATACACTATTCACTTAGCTATTGGAAAATCGGGTTTAAAAAACGTAACGAAAAATAAATTTAAGGGAAAAAAACTAGAGCTTTAAATTTTTTTCCAAAACTAAAATTTGGTTATGATATCTAAAGTATGACTAAGTAGTTTTCTCCGCTATTCTCAAGCTCATATATGTCGAATGTAGGCTCGCTTCAAATCAGAAAAGTTTTCACAAAATTACCAGTGAGGCAATTTTGCAATTTCTCTAAATCTTTTAGCTAAGTTGTAAATAAGAAAAATCTGTGTAAAATAATGACAGAAGGCTCTTTTTATATAGAGAGAGTTTAAAGAGTTCAACTATGATTAAACTTAATAACTTCAATATTAAATTAATATAATACTTATCAAGATAAATATTATATTAAATTTAATATTAAATCTTATTAAATTAATAGAATATTTATCTACAAGATAAATATTAAATTAATTTTGATATTAAGATAATCACTTTAATATTAAATTAAAAAAATACTATTAGGATAAGTATTAAATTAAATTTATTAAAATAATATTTTTTTTGGAATAATTAATCTGAAATTAAATAATTAGGTAGAGTCCCTGTAGGAGTGTGATTCATCCACACCCTCATAGCACCCCAAGTCAGTTCAGTTGTAGCCGATTCGATCCGTGTTAGTGACGGCCCGATTGGTCCGGTCTTGCCACCAATTGGATCGTCAGCCCGGTTTCACATATCAGGCATGATTCGACCAATTTTTGGGTCTCAGTCTCGATTTTGGGTTCTCGGGTCTAATTATTGATCTTAGGTCCAATTTCAAGTTCAATTACCCATTGGGCCAATTGTCTAACTTGAAAATTAATTTCCAAAAATATCATATTTATTTTAATTAATTTAATTTTACTTAATCAAAATTAATTTTCCAAAAAATCATTTAGATTTTTCAAATTAATTTTTTCAAGAAAATTCTTTAATCAAATTTCCTAGTTGGACAATTCTCGTGACCGTCCAATTTAATTCCACATGGAATAAATCAACTAAAAT
Source organism: Gossypium bickii (assembly GCA_025503065.1). Lineage (NCBI taxonomy): Eukaryota > Viridiplantae > Streptophyta > Magnoliopsida > Malvales > Malvaceae > Gossypium > Gossypium bickii. Next base: position 98,942,171 of record CP106716.1, read on the forward strand.
AAATTATTTTAAAGTCGTAGAATTTTCTTTTGATTCAAATGCAGTCCGGTCAAGCTTTTATTGAGTTAGGGAATGGACCAATCGTACATATACAAATAGGCTTGAGTTATTGCAATTATATCCAGAATCATCGTTCCGATAATTCGCAATTCACTTAATCATGGAGTTAATCCACAAGAAGTACCATGATTGAAAATTCCTTATTTTATACTCTTTACGAAAGCAATTCATCCAATTGCTTTGTCTAATGACCTCATCATGTGTGTGTTACCCTCATATGATATCCATGATTCCTTTGAGTTAAATCCAATCACTCAATACAATCCTATTTTATCCCATTGTCATCATTGTGTCTTCTTAATAATTAATATGATCACTATCAACAAATAATGTGATAAATTGCTTTTTCGAGAATAAGCAACCAATGGCCACATTCCATATTTATCAATCCATACAATGCCAATGAAAGGATATCGTTATCTTTTTAATCGAGCTATGAATTCCATTGTTGCTAGTAAAGCCATGCCATACACAAGTCATGTACCCAATATACCGGCTATGGGCTCGATCCTCTTTACGTCATAAGCCTCCACTTATATCAAAGAACATGAGTTAATACGCATGGTCAGTGACTAACTCAAGATTTAGGAAAATCACACCATGAATATTACAAGTGAATTAATTCAAAAACGAATTCAAAATCAATTCAACTTGGGTTCAGTCTAATGTATCATTTTTTCAATTAGTACATCTATGTCTCTATCATCCATCTTTTATTTTTTTCTAATGTAATTATTATTTGAATGTGACTCGATATTTTCTTATCGAAAAATCATTAAGATATTTCTAATTTATGAATATTAATAATGCCCAAGTGTTAGATGTTATTTATAGCGTTAAATTATAATTTTAATTGGTGTATAATTATAACTAATTAAGTGATAATTAAATTAAAATCATCATTGTTATTTAATATAAATAAAAACTCTTACTCAAAATGTCTAATATTGATTGATGAGTAATTATGTATTACTTAATTTAATAACTTTTAAAAATAATAATAATATTGATATGATTTCATTTATTAATAATAATTAATATTAATTATTGTTAATGTCATGGTCTAGCCTAGCTCACACGGCATGAGTTGTGTCGTGAGAACATAAATTGAAATTAATTTTTTAAGCCCACAAATCCTAGAAGGTTTTGTTTCAATTAAATGTTTTAACTCATGTCGCAACCAAAATATGAGTGCACTATGCAAATCAATTGATATCTATTATGATAAGAGTGAACTCATATGCATATTATGGTGTAAGCTCGAATATCTCGAAATATAGTTAAATGACAAAAAATTTACGAGATTTGTGGAACTCAAATAGAACAATCGAATTGTGATGGTTAACATGTTATATCCATCTTCAAATCAATTTTAAAGTTCAAATGAATAAAAATTCTATTATATAAAATATTTATTATCAATAAATATTGTTAATAAGTAATAAAATGTACTTTTATCGTCTTGATTTGAATGAAACGGTGATTAAAGTTATTGTCGAAACTTCTATTTAACACGTGCTCAAACCGTATTACTCCTCTCTAATATTATATCGAAAAAAATACGATTTAAAAAATTCTGTAAAAATCATATTTGGATGTAAATCTAAAAAGACGTATGTAGATGAGAGGTGTTATGGCAGCACATCCAATTGCATGGGTCCCGACGAAGATTGAATGCCAAACTTGTTTGGCATTTTATTCCTAGAAATTTCTGATGGAAATGAACTGTTCTGATATGCTAGGGTATATGGATAATCTTGTTGATAGAGACGTATGAAACAATTTATTCACAACCAAAACCTGATCTAGGATGATGTCAGACTAGATGTTCACATTACAGACTAACCAATGATGTCCTGGTTTAATCTACAAGGGCGGCTTTGGATCATCACTAATTAATATATAATTACCAAAAATATAGCTTATTAAGTTTATATTATAATATTAAAATTTTTTCTTTGGGGTTAGATGTGTATGAATTAAAGTATATTTAATAATTTTAAAATTTATTAAATGAAGTTTTAAAAACTCTTTTAAAAAACTCGAATTTTTACTTAAATAAAATTTTTATTTTTATTTAAATAAAGTACAATAAAAATGTATATTTAATTTGTACACATGTTTAATTAGCAAATCGTAATGTGTTTTAATATATTTTAATCACGTTTTTAACATTTACATAAATTTTATAACATTTGAAAAAAAAAAGTTGTTTTAAGCAATTTGTTTAAAGATAAGCAGGTTAAACCGTTTTAAAATTTTTATTTTAAAATTTTTTAAAATATTATGTAAATATTTTTCAATTTAATTTTTAATTTGCAAACATATTTATTTAAAAAAACTTATATAGGAAATGATTATATGTGCATAAACTGTAATATTGATTAAAAGTAACGTATATTTTTTTGAAGATAAAGATAAAATAATTTATGAATTAACGTATATGGAATGTTAAATTGGTTATTTGTAACTCCATGTTATGAGATTGAGCTATATTAAAGTAAAATATTAAATTACTTTTATAATATTTTCATAAATTTATTGTAAAATAAATTTTAATAAATTTATTATGTTTTAAATTTTAATTACTTTACTAACCTATGTGTAAATTTAAAGAAAAGAAAAAGAAATAGTGTAACAAAAATGTCATAAATTTCAATTCATTTGAAATTTTTATTTATTTATTTATAGAAAACTCACAGAAATTACAATAAGTAAATAAAAGGTATTATAACGAACTAAAACAAAATTTAAAAAAAAAAGTAGCAAAAATCATTGCAAAGAAGTGGCACAGCTTAAAGAAAAAAAAATTAAATATTAAAAACATGTTGGAGGACTTAGTTATGAAATACTGAATATAGTATATAATTTTTTAAACATGTTGGAGGACTTATTATAAAACAAAAAATAAAAAAGTAGTACAATTGAATTATTAAATATAAGCAAATTGAAAGGATTTATTACCATAAAAATTATATAAAAAGTAAGGAGGGTTTATGTTGTAATTTCCCCTCCACAAATGCTTTTTATTATTATTACAAAATGTCAAATTTTTATAGTGTGAATACATTAAAACTTAAAAACCTTAATTTTAATTTTAAACCCCTTTTATTGTTAACTACTTGTATTACTAAAAATAAATTATTACCGGTTTTTGACACCTTGTGGATTGGTTTTATTCACAAAGTTGCTCTTGAAGATGCTTATTTTCTCAATTTAGTATCTAAATTTTTTTTGTCTCATTTTGTTACCTAAACTATTGCTCCATTATACTTTTTGATCCAAAATTTTACTAGTGTTAAAAAAGCTCAACCAATCAAAATGTGCCATGTGTCCACTATTTACCAATGACGTCGTAGTTGATTGGAAAAAAAAAATACTAAAAACAATAAAAATTATAAAAAAGTTAAAAATTATAACATTGTAACAATTTATTAAAAAATTGCAAAAATTATAAAAAAATGTAAATATTAACAAATAATTAAATAATTGTAAATAATTATTAAAACTTATTGTGATATGGGAATTGGTTAAGGTCGAGTAAATCTAAAAGCTATGGGATGATTTTGATTTTGCTTTCTGGGCAGTTAAAGGGCCCATCGGATGTTTTGGGTTTGTCCATTCAAATATATAATTTTCAATAGCAAGGATTGTCCATTGGATTAATCAGATTTGTTTTACAATTTATTTATTTTCCGGTTAATAGCTACATCATTTGTCAATGGGCACGTAATCGTTCACTGGTGGACACATGGCGTGTTTTGATTGGTTAAATTTTTCATCATTAAAGTATAATGCAACAATAGTTTAGGTACCAAAATGAGAAAAAAAAGTTTAGGGTTAAAATTTAATTTTGGGGTTGAATTTAGTAATTTTTCTCATATTAGGGCTAAATTTGATAATTGTTTCTACATTAGGGTTTAAATTAGGCAACTATTCCCACATTAGGGCTTGATTTTTTCTTTATCCAAGTTAATCTATGAACTTGGCAATTGTTCCTTTATTGGGGCCTGAATTTGACAATTTTTTTCATATTAGGGCTTGAACTCTAGGGCTTTCAATGATTAACTTGGGCAAAAAAAGTCAGCCCTAATGTGGGAACAATTACTAAATTCAGGGCCTAACTTGGACAAAAAAAAGTTCAGTCTCCAATGTGAGAAAAATTGTTAAGTTCAAAGCCCCAAAAGTTTAGATACTAAATTGAGAAAACAAGTTTAATTGAGAGGCCAAATCATGAATAAAGCCTTGTGGATTACACTCTACTTACTAGTGGATTTGGACACCACAAAATAATTAGATGAAAGTGTAATTATACTCTTTTGAAATTATAAGAAATTTTATTTCCCTAAACATGTTCGACTCATAAAATGTAATTACCCTATAATTTTTTATGTCATGTTTGGTAATATAAACTTAATTATGTAATTATGTAATTTTAAAATTTAAAAAATATTAATCATTATAAAACTATTATTAATATTTGAGAAAAAAATTTCTAAACAAATAAGAAAACTTAAAATCGAATAATTTTATATAATACATTAGTGGAAAAAAATTGACAATACAATTACTAATAAAATTAACAAGAAAAATGAACATTATTTTATCTAATTACTCATATTTATTAAGTTATTGTCTCTAACATTAAACATTTACTTTTTGTTATCATTGATCAATCCTTAACCAAATATAAAAAATTAAAAATAAATACTATGTAATTTTTTTGGTAATTTAAAGAAAAAACAACACTCAAACTACCCATTGTCGTAACTATTTTTTTGCAAAACGGGAATCAACTTAGTTTTAAAAATGAAAAAAACGGGAGTCGCCACCGATCTTTTATTAGGTGTGATCGGATCACCTTTGTTTTAATAAAACATTTTGATTTACTAAAACAATGTTTCTGGTCTACAAAAATTTGAGAAAATGGGTTCGGGAGTCGGTTGCGTGTGAGGAAGGGTTAGCACCCTCGTCACGCCCAAAATTGATACCAAATTGATTAATTAATGTCCTAATGTCGAAAGTTTGAAAATTTAAAAATAGAGAGAAAATCGATCTTTTTTGGGAAATATTTTAGTTTTCTCGAATTGAATATCAAGATTTTCTTGTTCCGAAGGAACAAAATATCACATCCAGTACATAGGACACGATGATTTTAACCCTCGAATCCAAGATCATCTCTTAATTCCCGAGACTCATCCATTAAAATATCAAAAGGATATTCGATTGTTTGGCCGAGCGAGAGAACCGAAACCCAACACATAAGGTACAATCTCTCGAATTTCCAAACACAGAATATTGCCTTATTTGGAAACTTTTGAATAAAATGTTAATTTTGTAAAAAAAACATTTTTATTTTAAACCATAATCTATGTGACGATGTTACATTAGTCATTATCGCACCTAAGTATTAGGAACAATTATAATATACTAACATTTCAAATAGGCAGCAAGAAATAATAATAAGAAATACAACAAATAATAATTCCTATACTAAAACAAATACAAATATATGATGAAGTACAGACAGACACGGTAAACAATAACAACAAATACGAACATATTTCATGCAAGTTTGATTTCTAGGTAACAAGACATACATGTGATGCAAATGTTATAAACAATGTATGGAATAAAAGTAGTCTATAATGATTTAAAATAAAAAACGTATGACAATATAGATAATATACATAAAACATATTTTTCAATCTAAATCTATATTTTACAAAAATATGATATAATATAATACTATGTAATATATAAAATTTTTAAAATATATAACATAATAACTAATATAAGAAAATAATCTGTAATGAAAATAATATTAAACGAAACAAAATAATGAATAATAAATGTGTATATGTATACACGTATGCATGTATAATATGCTAATCATAACATTATTTACATGACATAAACGACATAAGTAAAATAGATCAAATAATATAAATAAATTTATAAACTTTAGAAATGATGCATAATATATATGATTATATAAAATAGAAATGAAAATATAATGTGATGACATGCAAAAGAAATAATATTAGAATAAATAACATAAATAATAATAACGATAATGAATAATAGCAATGCAAATAAAATAAGACTAAGTCGAAATCCAAATGAAATTAAAGGGGCTGAAGTTGAAATTACACCAAATTTTAAAAACGGAGTCGTTTTGATTTAAACCGTTAAAGCCTTATCGGATCGAATTGAAAATGAAATGAGAGTTTTGGGGCCGAATTGAGAATAAAAAGAGTTTGAAATAGACATGGATGGGAATAATAAAACGCGGAGGGACCAGGATAGCAATTTGACCGCTCGATGGAAATGCGCGGATCCTCCGGGTCTCAAGCGGGTTGACGCGCGGATCTATTCTCCTTAGACGGCGCCGTTTCGAATTTTATTTAAATAATAAAAAAAAGTTCCAGAAATCATTTTTATTCATTCTTCAGAAACAAAAAGCCCGAAACTCCCCCTCTCTTCGACGATTGGGTTTCGATCTCGTTACCCATCGCGTCAACGCCCGACGATGAATGACGGCGCGCGAAGTATGGCCGTCATCGCCCTCTAGTTCGACTTCGACTGCGGATGGGAAGCCCCGATGACCAGATCCCGGGGTTCAGGTAAGTCCTCTTTACTTTTATTATAGTTTTAAAAAGCTTGAAAAATGATGAATAAAAATAGATGAAAGGACGACAGCAGGTAGTAAGATCAGATATTAAAATCAACGACAGTGGGTAGTAAGATCCGAAATTAAAATCAACCTTCAAAGTTTCTTCTTCTGATCACTGATGATGTGGAAAAAAGAGAGTCTAGTTTGAATATTTTTAATCCTTTATTTGCTTTCGATTTTTCAGTGTTTTTTTTTTTAAAACCAGAAAAAAAACCCTTTACAATAGCTTTCCTTTGTTTTTTATAACCGATTTCTTGTTGATCTATTTCTATCTCTGCCATTCTTCTCTGTTGCTGTTTACAGGGCATGGGCAGGGCGTGCGACGGTCAGAAGCGTGGAGCCAGAGGCGCATGGGTGCGGGGAGCAGAAACGCATGGGCGAGGAGATGGTGGGGTAGAGGCGTGCGTGGGGAACGATGCACGTGGGCATGAGGAACGGCGCAAGGAGCCCGAGGGGGGCGCGTGGAGTGCACGCGAGGAGCCAGAGGGGTGCGCGTATGGCAGACAAAAGGTTGCTGGCGGCGCTGGAAGGAACCCTAGGGTTCTGAGAAAATTTTTAACTCTGGGCCATTGGGCCTCTGCTAATTTGGATTGGGGTTTGGTTAGGTGGGCTGATTGTATTGGGCTCTGGGTTAGGCCTAATTGGGTTTGTAATGGACATTGAACGTTTAAAATTTTATTTGTTTTGGTTTTGTGTATTGGGCCTTTTTTATGGACCGATTTATTGGGTTTTATTATTCTAATGGGCCCGGGCAAAATTTGGTTATTACAGCTGCCCCTCTTTGCTCATTGTCGTGAAACAAGAATAGAGCAAAGACAAAAGAAGAACCAATTTTGCCCGGTCTTGGCCAAGTATAGATTCTCCGGGTGCTTTTCTTCCTCAAACATCTTCAAGCCCTGTTGCTTTGAACCACTCCACCGCTGCTTCTGCGAGACATGACCCGTAGCTTCAATTCGCTTTTCCTCAATCTTGTTCATTTTTTGAACTTGCTCCAACTAGTATTTCGATGAAACCTGAACTTCTCAAACTGCCTTTTTTATTTTCGCAATATGAGTTGGCATTCTCCTCCCCTTTTTTTTTGGACATAAATTGAAAAACAGAAATTGAAAATACCTCAGGGTGCGTAACCCGAGGCCCAACTCACATTTCGCATTATGAGTTGATTGTAACGGAACTTGAAAAACAGAAATTGAAAATACCTCAGGGTGCGTAACCCGAAGCCCAACTCACATTTCGCATTATGAGTTGATTGTAACAAAAATTGAAAAAAAGAAATTGGAAGACAGAAATTAAATACCTCGGCATGCCCCGAGGCTCAACTCACCTCTAGTATTATGAGTTGACTTTTAAACAGAAATTGAAAGACAGAAATTAAATACCTCGGCGTGCCCCGAGGCTCAACTTACCTCTCGTATTATGAGTTGATTTTTGAACAGAAATTGAAAGACAGAAACTAAATACCTCGGCGTGTCCTGAAGCTCAACTCACCTCTCGTATTATGAGTTGATTTTTGAACAGAAATTGAAAGACAGAAAGTAAATACCTCGGCGTGTCTCGAGGCTCAACTCACCTCTCGTATTATGAGTTGATTTTTGAACAGAAATTGAAATGTCTTCTTTCTCTTTGGTTCGGTACAGTTATCGTCAAAGCTTCTTGCTTTACTGGTGTACCTGTATGTGTCATGTGTGACGTTATCATGATATGCACGTGCTTGTCTTAAATGCTTTTATGCCTACATGATTATGCCATGCGCCCTGGGTTTGTTTGTCGTGTATCTCTCGCTATGACTTTCATAATGACTTGTATTCATTGCTTCGGTGCTTGACTTTTTTTTCAGGTTTTGTATCCGTTCTCAAGTTTTACGAGTGGTCTGCATTTCTCATATATCACCCATTTGCCCCCCTGTTGGGCTTTGTCCCTGCTTTGAGGTTCTTGTACTTACCAGATCCTCATCCAGGTAATGCTCAACATTCTTTTTTGTTTAGAGTATATAATTTTACTATTTATCATTTAAATGAGCCAAACATGAGATGTCTGAAAATGGGAAAGTGAGTATGAAAGGGGTGCCTCACGCCCGTATTTATTTCAACAGTGTTAAGTAAAGAAACTGACAAGGAACAATTCTATAAAGGAAATGTTATAAAAAGAAAACAGGGTTCAATCGTCACAAATGCTCTAGATATCCGACGCATGAACTTCTCCATGTTTCTTCATCCTGGATCTTTTCGAGCGGAACTTCTTGTGTAGAAGATTCTGAGCTTCCGAGTCTGCTTCAAATATTATAATCTCGCCATTTAACTTCCTGTTCAAATCGCCCTTGCTCTTTATGTGCGAATCCCCCCATTAGGACGCCTTTTCAGGTTTTCATCCTGGTTTTGTTTATCAAGACGCCCTTTTCGGGTTTTCATCCTGATTTTTTTTTTTTAAATCAAGATGCCCTTTCAGGTTTTCATCTTAATCTTTTTCTTTTTCTTTTTCTCATTCCCCTTTTTTTTTAGGCGTAGTATTTCTTCACGGCATATGAGTTCACTGGATTTGGTACCTCTTTACCATCCATCTCGGTGAGAATCAAAGCTCCACCGGAGAAGGCCTTCTTTACGACATATGGTCCTTCCCAATTTGGTGCCCATTTTCCTTGGAAGTCTTTCTGTATTGGGAGAATCTTTCTCAGCACGAGCTCTCTTTCGCGAAATTCCCTTGGCCGTATCTTCTTGTCATGGACCGTGATCATTCTCTTCTGGTACATCTGCCATGACAGATTACTTTCAAGCGTTTTTCTTCGATCAAGTTTAGTTGGTCATATCGAGCTTGCACCCATTCTGATTTTTCTAGTTTTGATTCCATTAAGACTTGCAAAGAGGGGATCTCGACCTCGACGTGCAGCACAGCTTCTATCCCATAGACTAGGGAAAAAGGAGTTGCCCCTGTAGAGGTCCGAACACATGTGCGATATGCATATAGGGCAAACGGGAGCTTCTCGTGCTAGTCTTTATATGTCTCGGTCATCTTTCCAATAATCCTCTTAATGTTTTTGTTGGCAGCTTTTACCGCTCCATTCATCTTTGGGCGATAGGGTAAGGAATTATGATGCTTTATTTGAAATTGTTCACACACTTCCTTCATCATCTTATTGTTCAGATTCAAGGCATTATCTGAGATGATTTTCTCAGGCAAACCGTATCGACATATGATCTCCTTTTTTAAGAACTTGCAAACTGCGACCTTCGTCACATTAGCAAACGAAGCAGCTTCTACCCATTTCGTGAAATAGTCTATGACCACAAAAATGAATCGATGTCCATTAGAAGCTTTTGGGGAAATTGGTCCTATAACATCCATGCCCCACATAGAAAAAGGCCACGGAGAAGTTATAACATGAGGGGGCGAAGGTGCTGCATGAATTTTATCGCCGTAAATTTGACATTTGTGACACTTTCGTGCATAACTGATGCAGTCGCTTTCCATCGTCAACCAGTAATAACCGAGTCTCATGATTTTCCTGGCCATAGTGAAACCATTAGCATGCATTCCACAAATTCCTTCATGGACCTCTTCAAGTATCTTTCTGGCTTTAATATCATCTACACACCTCAGAAGCACTTGATTTTTTCCTCTTTTGTATAGGATGTCTCCATCAAGAACAAATCCCGCTGCCATTCTTCTGATTGTTTTTTTGTCATTCTCATTTGCTTGCTCGGGATATCTTTGATTCTTGACATATTCTAAGATATCATGGAACCATGGCAGTCCATCCGTCTCTTTTTCAATGCTAAAACAATGCGCCGGGGTTTCGTATATGCTCATCTGGAGAGGCATTATTTTCGTTTCTCGGCTCACCTTGAACATTGAAGCCAAGGTGGCCAGAGCATCAGTCAATTGGTTTTCTTCTCGTGAGAAGTAATTAAAAGTCACTTCCTCGAATTCTTTGACCAATTCCACAACAAGATCGTGATATTTGACCAACTTCGAGTCTCTCACTTCCCAATCTCCACGGATTTGGTAAATCACCAATGCCGAATCCCCGGATACCTTTAAGATTTTGATGTCTCGTTCGATAGCTGCGCGAAGTCCCATGATGGAAGCCTCGTATTCCGCTATATTATTAGTACAGAAGAAATTTAATCTCGCAGTGAATGGATAATGATCCCCTTCTGGTGACACTAAGACTGCTCCAATCCCTTGCCCCAATGCATTTGATGCGCCATCAAAGCTCATCTTCCATGATTCCTCTTTTGACGACTCATATTCTTTTTCCGTGATGCATATCAAGTCTTCATCCGGGAAGTCAAATCTTAATGGCTCATATTCCTCTGTAGTTCGGGCTGCTAGGAAGTCGGCTATCGCGCTCCCTTTTATTGACTTTTGGCTCACGTAGATGATGTCATACTCCGATAGTAGGATTTGCCATCGTGCCATTCTTCCTGAGAGTGCAGGCGATTCCATCATGTACTTTATTGGGTCCAGCTTCGAGATCAACCACGTCGTATGATACAACATATATTGTCTGAGCCTTCGAGCTGCCCAGACCAGAGCACAAAAGAATTTTTCAATTGACAAATATTTTGCTTCATACTCTGTGAACTTCTTGCTGAGGTAATAGATTGTCTTTTCTCTCCTCCCCGATTCATCATGTTGCCCCAGTACACAACCCATTGAATTTTCGAACACCGTCAGATACAATATTAATGGTCTCCCGGGAGTTGGTGGTACTAGCACCGGGGGGTTAGACAAATATTGTTTTATCTTGTCGAAAGCAGCTTGGCATTCTTCATTCCATTCCCCAGGATCGTGTTTTCGTAGGAGCCGAAAAATTGGGTCGCATTAGTTGGTAAGTTAAGCAATAAAACGGGCGATGTAGTTTAACCTTCCTAGAAATCCTCTGACTTCCTTTTGTGTCCATGGAGGTGGTAATTCTTGTATGGCCTTTATCTTGTTCGGGTCAACCTCGATACCTCTCTCGCTAACGATGAAGCCCAGTAATTTCCCCGAGGTTGCTCCAAATGTGCACTTAGCTGGATTAAGCTTCAGTTGGAATTTTCTCAGTTTTTCAAATAATTTCCTAAGGTTCCCAACATGCTCTCTTTCCCCTCGAGATTTGGCGATCATATCATCGACATAGACTTCTATCTGTTTGTGCATCATGTCATGGAACAGCATCACCATTGCCCTCTGATATGTTGCCCCGACATTTTTTAATCCGAACGACATCACCTTGTAGCAGAACGTTCCCCACATCGTCACGAATGTAGTTTTCTCCATATCCTCTGGAGCCATCTTTATTTGATTATAACCCAAGAACCCGTCCATGAAGGAAAATAACGAATGTTTTGCCGTGTTATCTACCAATGTATCGATGTGCGGCAAGGGGAAATTATCCTTGGGGCTTGCACGATTCAGATCGCGATAGTCTACACACATTCGCACCTTACCGTCCTTCTTTGGCACCGGAACTATATTAGCTACCCATTCCGGATATTTAGAGACTTGTAAGAAGCCGGCATCGAATTGTTTTTTTGACTTCTTCTTTTATTTTTAAGAGCATTTCGGGTCGCATTCGTCTTAGCTTCTGCTGGATAGGCTTGCATTCTGGCTTCAGTGGGAGCCTATGGACCACTATATCCTCGCTCAACCCTGGCATGTCCTGATATGACCATGCAAATACGTCTTTGTACTCATGAAGCAAAGTGACCAAGTCATGTTTGGTGTTCTCTGAAATGATGGTCCCGATTTTCACTTCTTGCCTCCTTTCTTCACTTCCCAAGTTTACTGTCTCGACAGATTCTTGATGGGGGAGTATCTGTTTGTCTTCTTGTTCTATCATTCTTAGCAAGTCAGGGGTTGAGACATAATCTTCAGCATCCTCGTCAGCTTCGGATTCTCCTAAACAAACAGTTTGCTCGAAGTCGATTTTAGGATCTGTAACAGGATTGTTCACGTTGTCGATATCTGAGCACCTGAAAGGTAAATAGAAAAGAAACTATAGAGGAATATCAAGGTACTCGAACCTACAAATGTGATTCTATGGCATAACATGAAATATATATAAAGACAGGCTATGAGAAGAGGGAATAAATATGAGGCCAATGAGAATGAGAGACAATGACAAAATGCATCTTCATTGATTGTTCATTTAAATGCTAAACAGCCAACACAAACTCTTATAACAGATTCCCCTACAACTTAGGGGCATACAGAAAGTTCTCATTGAGGATTACTTTGGAGGGGCCCTAGAAACTACAAGGAGGTCCTCAGCGGTCCAATTGTTCAAAACAAATCCAGGAGGACCAGGGCGCATTTTTGAAATACTTTCCATCGTATCACCTGCTTTGTCAATGACGTTTATGTTGAAGTTCTGAAAATTCCTTTCAACCAATAGCAGCATGTTTCATGAAACATCTCTCTCTAGGTACACCATTCCTGCGGACGTAAAAGTTTTCGACAAGGGTGGGTACGTCATGGGCTCCCATTCTACTTCCCGACTTGAGGCTCTTGCAAACCTCTTTCCCTGATCTTTCTGCAACTGTTTCCTTCTTTGTCGTCCATCAGGTTTGAACCCTAAGCCGTATTGAGCCTTATGGTGTACCGGGTTTAGCGCTCTAGCTATCCCTTGTTGGTGTCTTCCTAAACCTTTCCTCGCTGGCGCGCTTTTTCTACTGATCAACTTGATTCCCATCTTGGTGTTTCTTGTGGTTTGGGTGTGTGGAGCCTGTCTCTTCGGCGACAAATGTAGCGTTGATAAATTTGAAGGAACGGAAGGAGCATTCTGGCACATCTTTGTTTGCCTCGATGTAGGGTGCATCGGTAGAGAGTGATGCGACAATGTCTTCTTCACCAGCGATCGTGATCAAGCTGTTATCCATAATAAACTTTATTTTCTGATGGAGGGATGAAGGGATTGCTCCAGCGGAATGGATCCAGGGCCTTCCTAAAAGGCAATTATATGAAGGTGTGATGTCCATGACCTGGAACTCGACATTATATGTGCACGGGCCCACCTCCAGAGGAATCTCGATCTTTCTCATGACCTTTCGCCGTGTTCCATCAAATGCCCTTACCGCGGAATGACAAGGTCTCAGATAAGACATGTGAATTGGCATCCTAGACAGTGTAGCCAACGGCATGACAGTGAGTGCAGACCCGTTGTCAATAAGCACATGCGGTATTATATAGCCTTTGTAACCAGTCGTAATGTGCAATGCTTTAACAGAGCCCCTACCGTTTGGTGGTATTTCATCATCGCTGAAAGAGATGAAATTATCCGCATTTAAATTGTTCACCCACCTATCAAGTTTTTCAACGGGTACATCGCTTGACACATACGCTTGGTTTAACACCTTCAGCAAAGCGTTTCGATGTGGCTCTAAGTTCAACAATAGGGATAACACTGAGATTTTTGTCGGTTGTTTGTTCAGCTACTCCACGATGTTGTATTCGCTGTGCTTAATAAATTTTAAGAATTCCTGCGCTTCTTCCTCGTTCACCTGTTTTTTGGTTCATTGTTCAGATTGTATCTCAACTTCGACTTCGATATCAGGTACCGGTATCTTTCCTTTCTGGCTCGTGCCAATAGCTTTCTTCTTTGTCTCAACCACCTCAGGGGAATAACACCTCCCACTGCGAGTAAAATGCCCCACCTCGCTGACGTTTCCAGTTGCAGCTTCGGGCGTGATGATGTTGACACCGTATTTCCATGGCACTGCTTTGTCATCCCTGTAAGAGAAATGAGCCGGTACTTTGATTATTATCTTTGGTTCGGCCTCCTTCTTCTTGACCTCATAATAAATCACCAGAGGTTGATCGGCGCTATAAGGGCTGGTTGGTGGTTGATCATCGAAGGCGCATATTTCCTTTTCTTCGACTTCGTCTGTTTCATCAAAGATCTGAACCTCCTTGCTGTTCATCATATTCTGAAGTAACCCTTTGAATTTCCCACAAGACTGGATGTTATGCCCTTCTATGCCATGGAAGACACAAAAATTCTGACCCCCTCTTTCCTTCCTGGAACTTTTCTCGAACAAGCCCTTCTCAGTCATTATTTCCCATGTTTTGCTTAAAGGTGTCCTTATTTCAGATACGCGATTTTTACCTCGCCACCTGTCGTCCTCCGTCACCATGCTCACGTTCCCTTCAGCATGGTTAGGGAGGGGACTCCCAGCCATACTATTAATACCATCAAATTGTAAAATGCCCGCATCAATAAGACCTTGGACCCTTTTCTTGAAGGCTAGGCAATTTTTTGTAGAATGCCCTTGGTTTCCAGCATGGTACATTCAACGGGCATTAGGATCATACCACTTTGGGTATGGAGGTTTCAATGGTGCCATGTAATGTAGGGATATCAGCTGTTTTTCTAGTAATTTTGGGCATAGCTTTCCATATGACACAGGAATAGGGGTAAAATGAGGTCTTTCAGGATTGGGTTTTGTTGGTCTTGGTTCGTTTTTGGGCTGACTTTGGGCAGGCGTAGTATTTGGCGGGAATATAGTGAATGGTCTTTGGTTATCGGCGGTATAGACGGGGTAAAGGGGAGGTGCTTGATAGTAAGGCTTTTGTGAAGGAAAATAAAAATTCGGTGGTGGGCGAAACTGAGGTCGTGGTTGGGTCGGATACGGATTAGGAGCATAGTGGCTCTCGGTTCCCACCATATGGGTTTCAGGGTCTTTTTTCTTTACAGGTGCTGGCCTTTTCGAACTCTCAGAACCTTTCATCCTTCCGCTCTTGATGCCATTTTCGATGAGTTCGCCAGACATTACGATGTCAGCGAAGTCTTTTGTGGCATTTCCCACCAGTTTATCGTAGAATGGCACTTTCAAGGTATTGATAAAGAGGACCGTTATCTCACTTTTAGTTAGTGGGGGCTCGACTTGGATTGAGAGGTCCCTCCATCTTTGAGCGTACTGTCTAAAGGTCTTCATTGGCTTCTTTTCCATCATCTGTAACGTTAGTCGATCGGGTGCCGTATTAGAAACATACTTATATTGTTCACAGAGCGCAGTTGCTAGGTCCTTCCATGACCGGATCCTCTCTGTGCTGAGTTGATCATACCACTGGAGGGCTGATCCGATCAGGCTATCCTGGAAACAGTGTATTAACAGCTTGTCCTCATTTACGTGACCAGCCATCTTTCGACAGAACATGATAAGATGGGCCTTCGGACATCTCGTTCCATTGTACTTTTCGAAATCTGGCACCTTAAACTTTGGAGGTAGAACCAGATCGGGCACCAAACTGAGCTCTTTGGTGCTCAGTGCAGAGAAGACTCCAGTACCCTCCACCACCTTGAGTCTTTCCTCCAAGATCCTGTACTTTTCCTCAGCATCATGATCGTCCCTCCTTAACCTAGCTATTTCTACCGGATCATCCAAGTCCAGAACAATCGGATTAGCAGAATTATCTCCGAAGCTTGATACAAATACACCTTGCCCCAGATGAGTAGGTGGTATGGGTCATTGTTCTAGGCTTGCCGGGTTCCCTTGAGGATATCCTCTTTGTGTTGCATGAGCATGGGGTGGTGTGAATCCTGGGAGATAGAGCGGATCCTGATTGACTCTTGAGTGGGGTTCTGTAACATCAGGACTCTGTGTGATTCCTTTTCCTTTGGTCAGAGCCGTCAACATCTCCATCATTTTAGCCATTTGATCCTTATGCTCTAGTGATTCCTCGCGGGATCTCATCATCAGGTCTCTTGCTTCTTGCTGCGACCTGGCTAACTGTTCTTGCAGCTCTTGCTGGATTCTTTCCATTCTTTCAATCCTCTCATTGAGTTCGACGTCCATGGCTCTAGTTCTTAGACGTGTCCTATAGGGATGACGTGATTCCAGATTCGTGGTGACGTAGCTGTGGATTATACGATTTCAGCCTTAGTAAATGATTATGGCAATGTGATGCTAATGTATGCGATGTAATGCAAATACATGTATGAAAGGTGTTGATTTAATTCAATTCCATTAGATAAACTTTACTAGAAAACAAATTTCCTTTCACAGAACGGACGATTACATATACGACTTTGCCCTAATGCATAAATCTTTAACTTTCCTAAGAAGCCAAGCTAAACCTTGGCCTCGCTCCAATCTTGACTCGCACATCAGACTTAGTGCATCAGCCCGAACCGCCAAGGTTTGCAAATGGTCGACCACCTCTCGAATTTGAGTCACGGCCTTGCCCATTACATAGTCTCTGTTTCTGATCTGTCCTTGAGAACGGTGGAGCTGCTCCTTCCAATGCTCATTGTCTACTTCAAGGAGCTCAACTCGAATTTTACTATCTTGTAATGTGGTTTCGAGCTCCCCTATCTTTCCTCTCATCTTCTCGATCTTGTTCTGGCTGGCTCTTAATTTGACTACCGAGTTGCGACTACTGTGCAGATGCAGTGACCTTTCTAATTCTGCCACATGGGCGCGTAACCTCTCTTGTTCACTTTGGCTTTCCAACAGGCTCTTCTTCAAAGCGTCCTCCTGTACTCGAGCTCTTGAAATTTCCTCTCCCATTGATCGGCTCTGGACTTTTCTTCTTTAATTTCCTGTCGCCATTGCTCTGACGTTTTGCCCAAACCAGCAGCTCTGATGGACATGCGTAGCTTCTTGTAGTCCGTCTTTAATCTATCCAAATCCTCTTCGGCCTTATTCTTTCCTTTTTTCAATTTCTCAGCCTCGTACTTGTGGATGTCAACATCTAACCCCAACTGCATCTTTTCCTCTTCTAGCTGCTCTATCCTCTTACCCAATTCTCAGCTCTTCCTCTCGAAATCATGCTTGATAATCTCTAATTCAGACGGGATTACTTGCAGCTGCTCTTCTATTGGTAGAGCATTCCCTTGGATTGGCCTTGGGACATTGTCGTTGATTCTTTTGCCCCACCATCGATCGTCCTCAGGGGTCGTCATTGGCCCATGGCAAGTCTCCTCATTTTTCGGGTTTGGGTCCATGCATTTGATATCTCGCGAACTCTCTTCTTATAATTGTCATCCTTGTATGAAAATTCACATTGGGCTAATCCATTTGTCACCGGTATGAATGCCTCGATTGAAACTGCCTCGATTGAAACTGCCTTATCACTAGTAACGGGGTATATCCGACAGCTCCCCATATTCCGAGCAAAGGAACCCAGTCGAACCCTCCACACCGATACAAGATCTCATTAGTGATCATCCACGAAGCCTTCCATTCTATATCTTTAACTTGCAGATTTTGGAGAATCGCTATCCATTTCTCTCCTGATAGGTCGTCCCGCCTTGGTGTACTTGCTAATTCCTCTAGAGGAGAATAGTTCTCGAAAAACACTTTGTATGAGACCTTATCTATCTTCCAAAAGTGGCAATGAAACCAAGATAACAACAGCTGTGCACATCCCACGAACCTTCCTTCGCCCGCTCGGGGATCGAAAGGACGTCGGAGATCATTACACACTATCAAAGGATTATATTGGTATTTTGTGACTTGAACGTTTGAAGTTATGGCATGTATAGGGACTTAGCCATTTTGTGTGTATGACCTTATGATATGGCTTAATATTGGCTTGTAAATGCTTGGTAATGATTAGCCATTAAAATGGTTAATTAAGAACATGATTTGGATGTTATGAAATGCCTAGTTGATAGTTATTTTAAAGAAATTATGTAATTATATGCAGGGGAATAGTTGGACAGCTGCAGTGACGTGATTTTGAAAAATCACCAAAAATAGTAGAAATGGAATTAGGTTGTGCATGAGATATAGAATTAAATCTTATTGAGTCTTTTTTTATATTAAAAAAATAGTGTAGGAAAAAGAGTTGTATATTATGAGATAATTGATTTTTAGTGAAGAGAGGTTAGAACTGTCGAATTGTGTAATAGAGGAGACTTTAAATAATAAACTGTACTAATTGGCCACACAAAAAATTTTGGAAAAATTATAGTGAGAAGATATATGAGTCTAGTTTTAAGGAAAATTTACGGATCTAGATTTCGAGTTTCGTAACTCAAGTTATAATTCATTTAGTGAACATGACGCAGATGGGCAGTTTCAATTTTTATGCCCCGAACTAGTAAGTTAAGTCTAGCAATGCCTCGTGCTCGACTCCGGCAACGGTCTCGGGTAAGGGGTGTTACATTTATTGGTATCAGAGCAAGAGTTTAGTCGGTTCTCGGAATATTCAGTATGAGTAAGAATCTAACTATACATGCCATACTTATATTTTGATAGTGTGACGACTCTTGACAATTTTAAAAATGTTTTTCTTTTATCGTAATGGATCCCGAACGAGATGGTACAGATGATGTAGAGAGTAATGCGCCCACCCTTACTGAAGGGACGGTGCCACTAGATAGTCCTGAAAGGCCCATTACAGTTAGTCAGGGAGGACGGGCTCGAGAAGCCTTCTTCCAAGCTATGAATGATTGGTTTGCTGAGTTCGTTCGTATGAACCCGGTTGTTAGACCTCCACCCCCTCATAATACTCAGACCACCCATGTAGCTTCCCCAGTTACAAATACAGTTAGAAGAGAAAAGCCACCCGTTGACAAGATCAGAAAACAAGGGGCCGAAGAGTTTCGGGCTACCAAAGATGATGATGCAGAGAAAGCTGAATATTGGCTCGAGAACACTATCAGAGTCTTTGATGAGTTATCCTGCACACCGGAAGAATGTATTAAATGTGTGGCGTTACTTCTTAGAGATTCGGCCTACCAGTGGTGGAAGACACTTGTGTTAGTAGTACCGACGGAAAGAGTTACCTGGGATTTCTTTCAGGAGGAGTTCCGTAAGAAGTACATCAGTCAAAGGTTTATTGACCAGAAAAGAAAAGAGTTCCTTGATCTGACTCAGCAATTATGCTCGAGAGTGTGTGTCTACAGAGGCTATCATGTGTAAAAGATTTGAGGATGGGCTCAATGATGATATCCGACTGTCAATTGGTGTTTTAGAGATAAAAGAGTTTGTTGTTTTAGTTGAACGAGCTCTGTAAAAGCGTAAGAGTTATTAAAAAGAAAGGGTAAAGCTGAAATTGATATGCAAGACACGAAGAAAAGACAGATGAGCAAGTCATTTCAGTCTACATCCAAGAGGCCTAGAGAGTTTTCTACGAGATCTAATTTTTCAGCCGGGTATTCTAGCCGAAATAGAGGTGGAAGATTTATGGATTCAAAAGCTCAAACCACTTTGATTGCGAGTGTTGGCAGTATTCAGCCTGATAGACCCGAGTATCCTCAATGTGGTCGACGTCATCCAAGTCAATGTCGAGTAACTGAGACTGGTTGTTTCTGATGTGGTGCACCGGATCATTTCATTTGGGAGTGTCTCGAGATGGTTAAAAAAGAAGTAATACCGAGTGCAAGATCAGGTAATGTCCTCGTTAGAGGCAGATCTCAGAGAAATTCGAGAGTAGGGCAGGTAGAGGTACATTTAGAGATACAGCGACAAGATCAGATGTTAGAGCACCCACAAGGACTTATGCTACCCGTGCTCGTGAAGAGGCATCTTTCTCCGACGTAATTACGGGTATATTTTCTCTTCATGATGTTAATGTTATTGCTTTGATTGGTCCGGGTTCAACCCATTCCTATGTTTGCATGAAATTAATGCCTAGTATGAACATGCCCATAGAGTTTACGGAATTTGTGATTAAAGTATCGAACCCATTAGGTCAGCATGTGTTAGTAAACAAAGTATGTAAAAAATACCCTTTGATGATTAGAGGTTACTGTTTTCCGGCTGATCTCATGCTATTGCCATTTGATGAGTTTGATGTGATTCTTGGTATGGATTGGTTAACTGCACATGATGTGATAGTGAATTGTGGAAAGAGATTTATTGAGTTGAAATGTGAAAATGGTGAGTTCCTTGGGTTAATTGGATGAGTCGAGATAGTTCAATTTCCATGATTTCTATGTCGCTTTCGTAAATGTTTAAGGAAAGGATGTGAAGCTTATCTTGCTTTTGTGTTGAATACTAAAGACCCGAGAGTTGAAAATTGAATCGAGTGCAAGTGGTAAATGAGTTTCGATGTGTTTTCGGAAGAACTACTGTGTTTGCCTCCTATCGAGAGAAGTTGAGTTTGGTATTGAATTGATTCCGTGTACCACACCTATTTCTATTGCTCCTTATAGAATGGCTTCAATAGAATTGAAAGAATTGAAAGCTCAGCTACAGGAATTAACTGATAAAGGCTTTGTAAGACATAGTTATTCACCATGGGGCGCGCCAGTGTTATTTGTGAAAAGAAGGACGATTCCATGAGATTGTGCATAGACTATCGGCAGCTTAACAAGGTAACCATCAAGAATAAATATCCACTACCTAGAATAGATGATTTGTTTGATCAATTGAAGGGAGCCACTGTGTTCTCTAAGATAGATTTGAGATCTGGATACTATCAGTTACGAGTTAAAGAGTCAGATGTTCCAAAAACTACTTTTCTAAACTAGGTATGGTCACTATGTGTTTCTTGTGATGCCATTTGGCTTAACTAATTCTCCCGCTATTTTCATGGATTTAATGAATCGGATTTTTAGACCTTATTTGGACAAGTTTGTAGTCGTGTACATTGATGACATCTTGATTTATTCTCATGATGAGACTGAGCATGCGGAGCATTTGAAAACAGTTTTACAGATTTTGAGAGATAATCAGCTTTATGCCAAGTTTAGCAAAAGTGAGTTCTGGTTACAGGAAGTTTGTTTTCTTGGACATATTGTCTCAAGTGAAGGTATTAGAGTTGATCCGAGTAAGATTTCAGCAATTATTGATTGAAAGCCTCCCAGAAATGTATCAGAGGTCAAAAGTTTTCTTGGTCTTGCCGGTTATTATAGACGATTTGTAGAGGGATTTTCCAAGATAGCTACTCCATTGACAAGATTGTTACAGAAAGCTGTCAAGTTTGAATGGACTGAGAAGTGTCAACAGAGTTTTGACAAGTTAAAAGTATTGTTGACTAAAGCTCCTGTTTTAGTACAACCAGAATCAGGTAAAGAGTTTGTGATTTACAATGATGCATCCTTGAATGGACTAGGCTGTGTACTTATGCAGGAAGGAAGGGTAATTGCTTATGCCTCTAGACAGTTAAAGCCACATGAGAAAAACTATCCGACACATGATTTAGAGCTAGCTGCTATTATATTTGCATTGAAAATCTGGAGACATCACTTATATGGTGAGAAATGCCGAATATTCACTGATCACAAAAGTTTGAAGTACTTGATGACTCAGAAAGATCTGAACTTGAGGCAAAGAAGATGGCTAGAGTTGATTAAAGATTATGAGCTAGTGATCGATTATCACCCGGGTAAGGCAAATGTTGTTGCTGATGCTTTGAGTAGAAAATCGTTATTTGCATTGAGAGCTTTACACACTAGTTTGGCATTATCAGATGATGGTTCTATCTTAGCTGAGTTGAGAACTAAATCGACGTTTCTTGAAGAAATTTGTGAAGCTCAGAATGATGACAGTCAGTTGCAATACGAAATCCGGAGTTAGATCGGGGAAAGAAAAAGATAGTGGACTAAATCGATATAGTTTATCGTATTTTGGTTTCGAGGTAAGTTTGCGGTAAATAAATGCAATATTCTATTATTTTACATTTAATATTAGTAAATTCCAGCATGTACATATTTATTCTGTAATTTTATTATTTAAAGACTCAAGTATGAATTGACGGAAAAGCTATCTCAGAAAGTTCCGGTTGAATCTTAGGAATGTGTAGGATACAAATGTCATGACATTAGGGTTCAAGGAAATCATGTAAGACCATGTCAAGACATGGCATTGTTAAGTTACTATAAGGCAAAGGTCCCATGTGAGACCATGCAAAGGCATGGCATTGGTGAGTTCATAAGGCAAGGATACCACGTAAGACCATGTCAAGACATGGCAATGGTTAAGTTTCATATGGAAAGGTACCCGCGTATCCTTAGTATTTCAGAGTGGTTCAACGAGAAAATTCAAAGAGTATACCAAAGTAAAGGTAAGACAAGTTCAAGCTAAAAAGGTAAGGTAAGACAAGTTCATGTTAAAAGGTAAGGTAAGAATACAAGTTTAAGTATATTGAATTAAAAGCTTAAGTGATCTTGATAAAAAAAGAATAAGATAATTCATTAAGAATGTTGTTATCTATTTACATGTAAACTTACTAAGCTTTATGCTTACTCCCATTCTTTATTTTTTTATAGTATTACAAGCCAACTCGGGGATCGAATGGACGTCGGAGATCATTACACACTATCAAAGGATTATATTGGTATTTTGTGACTTGAACGTTTGAAGTTATGGCATGTATAGGGACTTAGCCATTTTGTGTGTACGACCTTATGATATGGCTTAATATTGGCTTGTAAATGCTTGGTAATGATTAGCCATTAAAATGATTAATTAAGAATATGATTTGGATGTTATGAAATGCCTAGTTGATAGTTATTTTAAAGAAATTATGTAATTATATGCAGGGGAATAGTTGGACAGCAGCAGTGACGTGATTTTGAAAAATCACCAAAAATAGTAGAAATGGAATTAGGTTGTGCATGAGATATAGAATTAAATATTATTGAGTCTATTTTTATATTAAAAAAACGGTGTAGGAAAAAGAGTTGTATATTATGAGATAATTGATTTTTAGTGAAGAGAGGTTAGAACTGTCGAACTGTGTAATAGAGGAGACTTTAACTAATAAACTGTACTAATTGGCCACACAAAAAATTTTGGAAAAATTATAGTGAAGATATATAAGTCTAGTTTCAAGGAAAATTTACGGATCTAGATTTTGAGTTTCGTAACTCAAGTTATAATTCATTTAGTGAACATGAAGCAGATGGACTGTTTCAATTTTTATGCCCCAAACTAGTAAGTTAAGTCTAGTAATGCCTCGTGCTCGACTCCGGCAACGGTCTCGGGTAAGGGGTGTTACATAGTGAATTCGGGCCGGGCCGGGCCGGGCCCGGGCCAAAAATACCTTACTCGAGGCCCTACCTATTTTCTAAACGGGCCTTATTTTTTGTCCATGCCCATTTTTCGGGCTTATATTTTTGTCCAAGCCCTCCCAAATTTCGGTCGGGCCTTCAGGCCTGGCCGCCCAGCCCATGAACACCTCTAGTCCCCATTAACTGTAATTCTTTTTATTATATAATAAATAAAATTAAGTTTCTCAAAATATTAATTTTTTTGTAATTTTATTTATAACTTAATTGGGTTGTGTGATAAAAATAAATCACAAACATGTTAATTTTATTCCTTTAAATGTTAGTTTCTCATAGAAGCTTATTGGTTGTTCCTTCTTTCTAAGAAACTAAAAAGACATACATGTTTTTTTAGTTTCATCTTTGTTTTTTGTTTTTTAAATATGATAATAATTAATAATATTAAATTGTTTTCTTATAATTAATAAAAGTTAAAGATATGAGATTAACATTATATATAAAAAGATAATATGAATATATTAATAATTTAATTTATAATGTATAAACTTATTTATTAATAATATTTTCATTACCGATATAATAATTGTAATCACTTAGTTAAATTTTAGATCTATATTAAATTACACTTATTTTAGATTAATTCTTAAACGTAAATATTCAGTATTATAAATATATCTATTAGCAAGACATTTTCATTCAAAATAATATATAAAGAATTGCTGGAATAATAATATTTTAACATTATTTAATAGGATTTGTTTTCATAAAAAAGAAAAAAAAAGAGAGTATGATTTTCATTATTATTTGAGATGTTTAATTATTATTGATACTTGATAACTTTATTATTATTTGATTTTAATTAGTTTTTACATAATTGTGAATGTTATTTACCATCATGTTGTGGAATATTATGTCAAAGACAATAAAGTATTAAAATAATGATTCTTTGTAGGTGAAATTTTGACTACAAATTATTTTATTTAAGTTCTTAATATTTTACCATTTATTATTTTCTATTTTTATTTTCATTACTTTTAAAATATTATTTTATTCTCTCAATTGTTTTTCAGTAAACTTTTGTTATAAATTAGACCAATTCTCATTTAATTATCAAATATATATTTTTAACGTTTATAAAATATATTATCTAATAAATTTTAAAAATAAACACATAAAATTATGAATTAGTATTTATAAAAATAATAAGAAAATATATAGTCTTGGAGTTGGCCTTAGACTTGCTCATGGGCCGGGTCGGGTGTCCGCCCGAAATGTGGGAGGGTTTGGGTAAAAATATAGGCATGAAAAATAAGCTTGGGTAAAAAAATAAGACCCATTTAGAAAACGGATCGGGCCTCAGTAATGCTTTTTTGGCTTGGGCTCGGCCCGAATATGCAAAAAAAAAAAAAAAACTCTAGTTTTTTTTATTACTATTTTCTTATTTTTCTTTTCACTATTTTGCAATCATTTCACTATTATGTTGGTACTATTTTGTTGTTATTACATAATTTTTGTTTTATTGTTAATTTTGTTACTATTTTAGAGGCATTTGCTTAATAAATTATACCTATCTTAGTGTTAATTAAGTATACATATTCTTTTTAAATTTATTTTCAATTTATTGGAAAATATTTATTTTAATGTTTCTAATATTTTTGATGTATTATATTTTTTTAAAAAAATAATATAAAAAATTAATACAGATTAGGTCAAGTCGAATTCAAATTTTAATATTTTTATTCGGGCCAATCTTTGACAAAATTTTAATCCTATTTTTTAAGTCAGACTGAACCTAAATCTAATAAACATGTCTAAAATTTTGGTTGAACCCGTATTGGCCCGGGGATCAGCACCTCTAGTTGGCCCCAAAGCCCAGTAGTCTCACGTTCCGCAACAGTTAATTGGTTGATTTCTATTTGGTAGAGCGGGTATATTACTTTATGGTGCTACAATATCCTTTTCTTTAGTTTCCTTCACAGATAAATATTTGTTACACAATTATGAGTCTCTAAAATCATTAATTCTCATTTTTTTTTCATCCAAATTTTCTTGTGAAACAAAAGCACAAGCGTTTCTAACTAACTAATGGTTGGATGGCAATTATTGGAAAACAGAATACATATATATATTTGGTATCATAGAATATATATTAAATAAAAATTTATTATAATATTAAAAATTCTATTATGTATATGAAAACCATGTATTTAAATCACAATTATTTTCTAAAAAAAAAATCACAAGTAAGATACAAAAATAATGAAACATAAGATTTAATAATAACATGTATGCAATATGTACGAAATTAAAATAAAAATATTTTTAGTTGTGAGTAAAATGAAATTTAAATAACTAAATACATCAAATTAAGAATATTAAACGCATTTCAATTATTTATCATGAGATTGTCATTTTTCTTGAGTTGGTATCGAGTTGATTTGTGACACCAACTCAATCAACAATATTATTAATATAGACAAATATCGCGGATGAACCAATTTGTATAATAACATTAAAATATATAAAAATATCAAAGTAAAATTTTAATTGAAATGATAAAAGAAAGATCCACGGATGTTAATGATACAGTTTCAAATCTTAACATTAATAATATATTATTATTATTTTTGGGAATGCTTAATATTTTATTATTTTTTAAAAAACAAGTATCATTGTAATACTACCAACCGCGGATATATTGGTTGTCCTATAAATATTTTTAGATTATTTTATATTGGTATAATTTTTTGATAGAATATTATATTATATGTATGTTGATTATTTATTAATTTTTTTTAACAATTTTATTATAGATTCTGATTATATATTTTTTTAATAAAGAACTTAGAATTATGCATAGTCCATAAATAGGAAGATAATAAACTTCAACAAACTCAAACATATATCTTTCTGCATTAACAATAATTCCCATACTACTTAAACTAAAACTCTTTATACAAGAGCTAACAAATCTTACATCATCTACCGAAGCAATGTTCCTCACAATTATCAATTGCATTTATAAAGGCAAACCGAGACCACCGATCAGAGTCTGACCAAATTTCACGTATCACGTTCTACT
Source organism: Gossypium bickii (assembly GCA_025503065.1). Classification (NCBI taxonomy): domain Eukaryota; kingdom Viridiplantae; phylum Streptophyta; class Magnoliopsida; order Malvales; family Malvaceae; genus Gossypium; species Gossypium bickii. The sequence goes on from CP106716.1 coordinate 98,968,874, forward strand.
ATTAAAACTACCATTTATTAAGGAAAGAGACGTCTAGCAAATGATGAGCTTACGTCGATGCATGCATTTAAGGAGAAACATGGAGAATTTGTTTTGTTAAAACTAAAATTTACAAATTTCATGCATGGGATAGATAAGACCGATTTACTCTTAATTTTTTTAAAAAAATTATTTGTTATATATATATATATATATATATATATAGTAACATGAATATTTGAGTACCTATTTAGTCTAGTTTTCACTTTTATGATGTAAACACTTGCTCTGAGCTTAAGAAACGTAGGGGGTAATTAGAGTACCTGTTTGGAGAAGTAATTGCAAACTCTTTCCAACCAAGATTTGATCCTTGCCATTTGAGTATTCTACCGTCAGATACACCAACATACGGTCCTTCGTTTTTACAATCAAAGGCGATGCTTTCTAGACCAGTAGCTTGAGTGAGTTTGATTTGAAAGAAATTTTTTGAAATAGGAAGTTGTTGGCAAGTTTGTAGGATGTTTTGGGAGAGGAAAAATGCAACGACCAGAAACTTGATTGAAAGAAGAAACATTTCTATGCTAGAACTCTAAAATTGATAATACAAACCTAATTCAAATAGCAAACACCTTTCAAATTATAATATTTGATAAATTTAGGTCCAATTTGCAGCTAAGACTTGTCTTCTACAAATGGAAAACTGAACTAGTACTATATCAATGAAAAAACTAGTTATAGAGTTCAACAAAACACACCAGAGAGAAAGTGAGCATTGAATATATATATATATGGGAGTGGGAAACTCAAGACTCTCAGAGTCAACTACTAGAGTAATTCGTAACTAATGTAACCAAAACAAATGGTCGCAAAAATTAAAGTCTACATGAAGAAAAACCTTGTGGCTCATGCCCCACTCAACCATCAGTTGCCAAGTTAGTTGCCATTACTAAGTCCATCGACTGAAGACTATAAACTAGACATATATATTCTTTGTAAGTTTGAGAAGAGTAATTACAAATTCAAAAAACTTAATAAAAATAAATATGAAAAATATTTTGGTTAAAGAAAATGTTAGTGTCAACTCAAATTAAATTAAAAAAAAAAATATTAGTATAGATATGTTTGAGTGTAAGATTTTATTTTATTATTTAAAAATATTTATATTATTAATTATATCGTTTTGGTTGATGAAATTAATGCAAATTAATTGAAAACTTGAAAATATAGCTGTGTATTTGGCTGTATTTCAATTAATTTTCTTTGCTATAATTAGTTGGCGACAGAAATGTCTAACGTCCAGAATATGGTATGGATAAGGTAAGCATAGAGTTTGCTAAAAATTTAAATAGGAAAATTTGTTTTGTTTTAACTTTTTTAAATGAGAAAGGTTTTATTTTGGGTTTATTCCTGAAACTTAATTGATGACATGAAATTTTCCTTGTCCTTTTCCTATTTTTTAGTCAGAGTAACGTGATAACTTAGCAATAAATTTGTATATAACACATGGATGACACAAAGTGAAGTTATAAAAGAAACAAGATAAATATGCGTATCAAATAAATGCTTGAAATTGTTTTAAAAAAAAGTTCTCATCACTTTAACAATAGTAGACCAAATTTATATAAAATTAAAACAAAGAGTAAAATTATCATTACACAAAAAACTTTCATGGAATTTTTTTCATTCACATCATATATATATACATATAGAAAATATTTGGTATATTGTTAGTAGAGTTTTTAGACTTTATAAGTAAAGTCAGGGGTTGATAAGGGTATAGTATAATATTAAAAAAATATTTAGAAAAAAAAAAAGACATGTTGTAATTTTTTAAGGCTATTTGTGAATAAAAAAGATACACTACCGATTTACCAAATATTGACCCCATATATATTATTTGATACACAATCATTGGAGTTTTTAAACTCCACAAACAAGGTTAAGGGATTGACAAGTGTTCTGTAAGGGTATAGTAAAATATTTTAAAAAAGAAACACATACCAATTTTTAAAGACGGCTTGTGAAATAAAAGATATACACAGTTAGTGTACCAAATACTCAATATATATATATATATACACCCCAACACCGCTTCCTGTAAACCCAAAGTTAATCGGATTGGACAGAAACTTTTCCCATGCCCTAATCTTCCACATAGAAAACAGAATAATGATAGTTCTTCATATTGGAAGTACGCATATGTAGATTTATCCTACCCATATATAATAGGCTTCTTCCTCTTTAGTGGTAATCGAACATCCAGCCAAACTTTTATTCACATGAATTTTCTAATCCACTTCGCTACTAATGCAACGCCATATTCTATGAATTGCCCAATGAAATTCCCAAATTGCCTCTCTATTCCCTCTTACGTGAGACCCAACGATAGATTATGAATTTGCACCCAAAACGTGGTATGAAAAAGAGGAACTTGTACATGATCCTCTCCTAATTTTACCAATTGTTGCAAAATAATAAGATGTCTGTGATAGATACCTGTACAAGCCCAAATTCGCCCGGGCCTAAATTAAATAAAAAACCATTGAAGGAAAAAGCCAATAATTAAAGTTTAGTCCCTCTTTACAAACCCAATTACAACACCCACAAAGCCCAACCCGCAAAGCCCAAATTGCAGCCACCTAACCCTAGCCCAACAAGCACTGGCCCAAAACACTAAGCAGAGAACCCTAGGGTTCTCTTCGTTCCAGCCGCGCGCGCGCTCTCGCGCGCGCCTGCTGCTTCGCTTCCCTCCTCGCGCGCGCGCGCCACTCCCGTTCTCCCACGCGCGCCTTTTCCCCATGCCTCGTTGCTCGCCCGCACGCTCTCGGCTCCCCAGGCGCCTCGCCTCCATCGCCGCGTGCCTCGCGCCCATGCCTTGCAGGAAGAACAGAGAGCACAAACAAAAACAATACAGAGACGATAACAAAATAGTGTAAAAATCGGTTATAAAATGAGAAGAAAAAACACTCTTGTAAACTTCTTCGGACACGAACAAAAGACCAGCAATAAAAAAAAAAAGGAATCCAGGTTGTTTCCTTTTTTCGGATTTCATCTTCCGTCATTGTTCACCGTCCCTTTCTATTTTGATTTTCATTTTTTATTTCCAAATCTTTAACAAAAAAAGCAATAACAATAAAGGAAAAAGGAGAGGACTTACCCAAACCCGCGTCGCGCGCGGCGGCCACGGATGCGATGGTGGTGGTGCGACGAGCAGCAGACGAGTCTTACTGGAGGAGCCCCATGGTGAGGAGTTGAGAGGCCTTGAGGATTTCCAAGTTTTTTTTAGAAGAAGAATATACTAATTTTTTTGGGGGCTCAAAATTTGCCTTTCATTAAGAATAGCAAACGGCGCCGTATTGGGCCATTGGTGCTACCCGACTCGACCAGATTTAGAGAGAGATCCGCGTGTTTCAAAATTAAAATGGGCTATTTTCAGTTTTAGTCCTCTGCTTCTGCTTTAAGCCTCGATCGGCCCCCTTTTCACTACTTTAGCTTTCATAAATTTTACCCTTTTGATTTATTCAACTTTCAATCAAGGCCTTGGTCATAAATGCGCATAAAGAGACTTGGAATATTGCCTCGATCGGTCCCTCTTCCTTTAAAGCGCGTTCTATCGTGGTCCCCCAGTACCCTTTTAGTTATTTGTGATTTAGACCCCAAATTTCCATTCTATTTTCAATTTCGTCCCTAATCCATTTAATTTATTCGTAAAAAAAAAAACAGCTCTTTATACTTATTTATTTTAAATGCCCTTTTTGTATATTACTTGTTTCAAGATGTTTTACAGATTATTATTCAATTTCTTTTATATTATTTATACTAAACTATTATATATCGACTTTTAAATCTTATATGTTCATATATACATACGTTTCTTTTCAAAATGGTTTCACATATTATTTATTTTTAGACCTCTGTTATAACATTTTAGGACGCTCTATATATATTATTCACTTCTAACTTTTGCCACGTATCCTTCACTTAAAATCGTATTGTTTCTTATTTTAAATTTGTTTTGTGTATCATTTTTTGTGTCATTTCATTGTTCCTTGATCATTAATACTAGTATTTAAATAGCGCATATTGCTTGATTATTGCCATGGTGTCTTTATTCGTTTACTTCATATCTTTTGTATATTGTCGTTCACTCGTACACATTGTGTTCATGCATTCTTGTCCCATACTCATTGCCATATTCTTACTTCATCACGTCATGGATTACATCCTATGAATTTATTCAACTTAGATCGTCATTTTTTTCTATCCAAACGAATCATACCTGTCTTTCCAATGTTGTACCCACTATCGTTTTAAAGTCAAAATCTTCGAAAAACAAGGCAATATTTCGTGGTTTGGAAATTCGAGAAAAATCGTGCCCTAACTTACTGGGTTTCGATTTTTCTCGTTTGGCCAAAATAACGGAATATCCTTTCAAGACAAAATATCCGTTTTTTAAAAGGCTTATTCTCGAGGGAACAAAGTGTCGTGCCTTAACTTACTAGGTGTGATATCTCGTTACCTTAAGATAAGAATTTCAGAAATGATCTAAAATAAAAGCTTATTCTCAAGATTACAAGGTGTTGCGCCCTAACTTACTGGGTGTGACATCTCGTTATCTTGATATAAGGATTTTGCAATGATAATGATTCGGGGCGCTATGTCCTAACTTACTGGATGTGGCGTTTCGTTATTTCAAAGACAACCTTTAAATGATTATTCAAATTCATTCAAATACTCAACATTAAAAACACATGATCGTGTTTTTTAACTCGTTCTCAATTCTCATTTTTTGACATCAAGATACTAATTAATCGATTTGGTACCAATTTTGGGCGTGACGAGGGTGCTAATCCTTCCTCGCACGTAACCGACTCCCGAGCCCATTTTCTCGAAACTCGTAGACTAAAATATTTCATAGGTGACCCGATCACACCTAATAAAAGGTCGGTGGCGACTCCCGTTTTTATTTTCAAAACCCAAGGTCGATTCCCGTTTTCAAAAAAAAATGGTTTCGACAGCTTGGCGACTCCACTGGGGACCCTACGAGAGTTGAGTCGAAAACTGATTAATTTCCGTCTTTTTGTCAAAATTTGAAAATATGGTTTAAAATCTCGATCATTTTGTCGTATAACATTCTTTGCTTTCGTGGTTTCCCTGATAATGCGCTTATTCTGTGGTTTAAATCTCAGTGTTTTTGCATATTGCATCACATCGGCTCGTAAATTTTACCCTTTAAGTGGGAGTGAGAAGCTATGCCTTCGTGAGGTTTTCGCTTCCGCATGGGCTAGTGGACTGCTTCCGGGACATATCCGTGCCTATGTGCTTCGTGAGGTTTTCACCTCTGCATGGCCACAGGGAAATGTGTTCCCCTGAACCAAACTTGATCCATATGAGCCTATAATGGGTAAGGATTGAGGAATCTGCTGGTTCAGGTACCCTTACTTTAGAACCAAGCTGCATATAGTAAACCTTAAGAGCCCACCTTATGTAGAGCCGAGTAAACCCTAATGGTCACCTGAAAGATGCTTGATTATTTTCTGCTTGCTTCCAGTCTATTAAATATGATACTAACTTGTTGTGTTTGTTGTTACTGCATGGCATCTCATCATGAAAGGTGTTGATTCGCGTTCAGTTACCGAATAGAAAGACTTAACATGGAAAATGGGTTTCTTGATAGAGTGGAGGACAATGCGGCCGTCCGAGTATGGGCTAAGACAGCGCAGCAAGAGAAAGGTGATCGCTCGCCAAGGGGGCGCGTTTGAGTACGGGACTTCACTCGCATCAATGTGGCCCAAAATGACCTTCAAGAGATGAAAGAGATCTGGGATCGGTGGGATGACGAGACTAAACAATTATTCTACTGCAATTATGGTGACTTGCTCTACTTGCTCGACAACAAAATAGACAGACACTTGTTTCGAGCTATCACCCAGTTTTGGAACCCGGCTTATAGTTGTTTTACTTTTGGAAAGATAGATTTGGTGCCAACCATAGAAGAATACACAGCTTTGCTTCGCTGCTCAAAGATCCACCCCAATAGAGTTTATTCCAGAACCAGCGCCTTGACTTTCGTGAGAAAATTGATGAATATCACGGGGATGAATGAACAATGGGTTGCAGCTTGAAGTCAGCAGAAAGGTGATAATAAGTGCATTCCCTAGAAAAGCTTGAAAGAGTTGGTCTCAGGACATCCCGATATAAAGAAGAGGGTCGACATCTTCGCTCTTAGTATCTATGGATTGGTAATCTTTCCCAAAGCCTTAGGGCACATAGACGAAGCAGTCTCAGATTTGTTTGACCGATTAGACAAAGGGGTCACGCCAGTCCCAGTAATCTTAGCAAAAACTTTCAGGTCCTTGAATGCATGTCAGAGAACGGGAGAAGGCAGATTCATCGATTGCGCACAGCTCCTATTGGCTTGGTTCCATAGTCACTTTTGGAAGTTAGAAAAAGTCTCTTGTCGAGTCTTCTTTGAGAATTATTCCCCGCTAAAAGAAATAGCGGCCACATCAAGGCGGGACGACATCTCGGAAGAGAAGTGGATGGTTATTCTGCGGAATCTACGAGACGAAGATGTTGAATGGAAGGCCCCATGGTTGATCCCAGATGAAATCTTGTACCGGTGTGGCGATTTTGACTGGGTCCCTTTGCTTGGGATATGGGGGGCTATTGGATACGCTCCATTACTCGTACTAAGGCAATACCGGTCAAGGCAGTTCATACCGGCGACACAAGGATTAGCTCATTGCGAATTCACATACAAAGACGATAATTACAAAAAGAGAGTTCGTGAAATAACGAACGCTTGAAACCAAACGCGCAGAATGAGGATATTTGCTGCAAACCCAATGGCAACCCCAGAATATGATTGGTGGCGAAGTCAAAGGAACAACGACAACATCCCCGCGCCAAGCCAAGAGGACGTTTTGCCTTTAGAGGAAAATTTGCGAGTTACCCCATCTGAATTAGAAATCATCAGGCGAGACTTCGAGAACAAGAATCGGGAATTAGGAAAGAAGATAGAGCAGCTAGAAGATGAGAAGATGCAGTTAGGGCTAGAGGTCGACATCTACAAGACGAAAGTCGAGAAAGTAAGGAAAGGAAAGGACAGGGCCGAAGAAGACCTGAATAGCTTAAAGACGGATTACAAGAAACTGCGTACGTCAATCAGGACTGCTGGTTTGGGTAAGACCTCAGAGTAATGGCGGCAAGAAATTAGAGAAGAAAAGACTAGGGCTGACCAATGGGAAAAGAAATTCCAAGATGCTCAAGTACGCGAAGACATTCTGAAGAAGAAACTGTTGGAAAGTCAGAATGATAAAGAAGAGTTACGGCCGGCAGCGACGTAACTGGAAAAGTCATGCGCATCAGACGTAAATCGCAACTTGGTAAGTGAACTGAGAGCCAGCCAGAGCAAGGTTGAGGAGCTAAAAAGAGAGATAGAAGGGCTCAAAACTGCATTACAAAACAGTGAATCCCAAGCTGAACTCCTTAATGAACACTGGAAAGAGCAGTTCCATCACTCTCAAGAACAAGTCAGGAATAGAGATTATGTAATGGGCGGAGCTGTAGCTCAAGTCCGTGAGGTGGTCGATCATCTGCAAACCTTAGCAGCTCGGGCTGATGTATTAAGTCTAATGTATGAGTCAGGGTCTGATCGAGGTCAAAATCTAGCTTGGCTCCTTAAGGAAGTCAAAGATTTAGGGGTTAAGGCAAAGTCTTATGTATAATTGTCCGCTCTATGTAAAGAAACTTGTTTTCCAGCAAAGTTGATCTATTGGAACTGAGTCAAAATCAACACTTTTCTTTTATTTGTGCATTCATGCATCACATACATTACATTTGCATTACATTTCATACACGCGCATCACATCATATGCATTTAAGACCATGGGGAGAGCCTAATGAGCTGAAAAATATACAGAAGAAGGAAGAAAGAGAACCTGGAAGGCGAACATCCGTACGGTACTCGCGCTAAAACGAAGAAAATGGATCAAAGGCTAGAGCAATTCCAGAAAGACGTGCAGGATCAAGTGCAAGAGCAGTTAGTCAAAGTTCAGCAAGACATGATGGAAAAGATGATGGAGTCCCAAAGGAACATGAGGGCTCAAATAGCTCAAATGGCTCAACGATTGGAGGGATTCATGGAAAGGGGAAAAGGCCCCATGACCATTACTGGAGGGGAGAATGAAGGTATTCCCTCAGGTTCTACCCTGCCGTACGTGTTTTCACCGCACGAAGCGTATCCCTAGAGACCATCCATTACGATTAGGCCTCCACAAGAACAAGCTAATGTAGGGTCCCCTATGAACTTTCATGTAGGCTCGGGATCCAATCTGGGAGATGACCCTATTAACCCGATCGTGCCAGATTTTGACATGATGGAGAAAGAAAGAACGAAAGCTGAAGCCTCGAGGCAGATAGAAGATCGCTATAAATGGTTGGAAGAGAGAGTCAAGGCGATAGAAAACGCCGAGAATCGTTATGGAGTTGATATCAAAGAACTAAGCCTGGTCCCAAACTTAGTGCTTCCACCAAAATTCAAAACTCCAGACTTTGAAAAATACAACGGGACTAGCTGCCCAGGAGTACACCTGAAAATGTTTAGTCGACGAATGGTGGGATACGCTGATAATGAAAAATTACTAATCCACTGCTTTCAGGAAAGTCTGGTTGGGGCTGCGGCCAAATGGTATGATCAGCTCAGCAGTACCCAGATCAAGACATGGAAGGACCTGGCCCAAGCTTTCATGAAACACTATGGCCACGTAGCGGACATAGCTCCTGACAGAATCACACTCCAAAATATGGAAAAAAGGCTCAGTGAGAGCTTCAGGCAGTATGCGCAACGGTGGAGGGAGTTAGCCACGCAGGTTCAACCGCCTCTTTTGGAAAGTGAGGCTTCCACACTCTTCATCCACACTTTGAAAGCCCCTTTCATCAGTCACATGCTGGGCAGTTCCATGAAGGATTTTTCAGAAGTCGTGAGATGCGGAGAAATGATAGAACATGCGATTAGATGTGGCAAGATAGAAGCAGGGGAAGGTCCCAGAAAGACGGTCATGAAGAAAAGAGAGAGTGACGTGAATAATGTAAACATCCGGGATAAGCTAACTACTCGGGGCTAACCCAGTACCGTAATTGCCGATCGTCCAGGCTCACACAAACAGGAACCCAATACAAAGCCGAATGTGGAGAAACTCTAATTTACTCCGATCTACACAACATACGGAAAACTGTACCAGAAATTATACGACACACATGTTGTTGCCCCCCATTATTTACAGCCCCTGCAGCCTCCATACCCTAAATGGTACGATGCAAATACACAATGCGAATACCATGCGGGAATCGCGGGACATTTGATAGAAAATTGTCTCACTTTCAAAAGGCTGGTAGAAAAACTCATTCAAATGGGCGTTGTGAAGGTGAACGATGCGGAGCACCCACTACCCGATCACGCTAATAACAGGATAAACATGATGGGTGAGAATACAGGAAAAAGAATAAAAACGAACGTGGCGGAAATAAAAACCCCACTAAGATGGGTCTGGAAGCAAATGATAAATCGAGGCTTAATCACGCAAGAATCGAGATAAGAACTGAAGGAAGCTGGAGGGTACTACGAATTCCATGCTGAAATGGATCACGATATCCAAGAATGCCCCAAATTTAAGGCCATAGTCCAACACCTCATGAATAACAAAGAGATGGAATTCTATGAGGAGGTTGGAGGGCTAGAAGAAGGAGAGGTCCATGCATCGGAGGAAGGACCATCTAGAAAAGTCTTTGGGGGCAATTATCCTGAGGTAATCATATCACGGCCAAAAGCGGGTAGAGCCGGGACGCCGATTATACCAAAGGTCATAATTCAAAGACCTGTAGCCCCTCCTTATAGAGACAACAAAAGGGTCCCATAGAGTTATGATTGTAAAGTAATAATCCCGGGAAAAGAGAATCCAGTCAATGCTGTAGAGGAAGACTGGGATGAGGGTTTGTTCACACGTAGTGGAAGGCGTTACACCTCAAACACTAGAGCAGAAGTGGCCAAAGGGAAAGCGGTGGCGTTCGAGCAAAGGAAAGAAAGAACAATCGAACCTGGAACCTTTGTCAACGAGCTAGTAACAAAAAATGAGGCTAGGGAGTTCTTAAAATTCCTTAAACACAGTGAGTTTAGTGTTGTCGAGCAGTTGCACAAACAGTCGGTCCGCGTATCGATACTAGATTTACTCAGGAGCTCAGAAACCCATCGAAACGCGTTGAGAAGGCATTAAATGAAACGTATGTCACAAGGGATATATCTGTCAATAAGCTGGACCATCTGGTCGGTAATATAAGCGCAGACAACTTCATTTTCTTCAACAATGATGAGATACCTTCAGGGGGCATGGGATCTACAAAGGCCTTACACATAACCACGCGCTGCAAAGGGTATATATTGCCAGGGGTGTTAGTCGATAACGGATCAGCCCTAAACGTATTGCCTTTATCCATATTGAATAGGTTGCCCGTGGATAGCTCCCACATGAAGACATGCCATAATGTTATGAGAGCGTTCAACGGAACAGAAAGAAAGGTCATGTGGAGAATTGATATACCCCTGCAAATTGGCCCAAATACGTATGAGGTAGACTTCTTGGTGATGGATATTAAACCTTCCTACAACTGCCTGCTGGGAAGACCTTGGATCCATTCAGCAGGGGTAGTACCGTCATCACTGCACCAGAAGTTGAAATTGATAACGGAAGGTAGACTGGTCACGATCAACGCTGAAGAGGATATCGTAGCTTCCATCACCAGTAGTACTCCGTACATCGAGGTAGACGAAGGGGCAACAGAGTGTTCTTTCCGATCACTGGAATTCATCAATGCCCAAGATATCCAAGTCTACAAGGGTGGGCCTACAGATGACAGTTGGGAACGGGGCCTTACCCGGGAAGGGACTCGGGAGAAACCTACAAGAAAAGTTAAAAGTGCCGATGCAAAAGGAAAAACGGAACCATTTCGGCTTAGGGTTCAGGCCAGACGCGAAACAAAGGAGGAAAGAAGAAGAGAGAGAAGAAGGGCGCGCCTAGGGGAAGAAGAGATCAAATGGGAGCCAATGACCTTCTCTCCTTTATCCAAAACATTTGTCTCGGTGGGGATCTTGTACCCTGACCGAGGCATGGCAGTAAGAGAAGAAACAGAAGAAATGTTGGGGAACTTAAGCATCAACGCCATATCTGAGAAGAGGGCCGAAGAAAGAGATTTATCTGGGATTCGTCCTTATGCTCCTGGAAGTGTTTCGAACAACTGGACAATAGAAGAAATTCCTGTAGCTTTTAGGAGTGATTCAGAGTCCCTAGATATCAATGACATGAGTGACACTGCTATTAACTCAGAATCTCCTTTTGAACGAGATATGGATATGGAGGATTCTCAAGATTTCGAAGATGACCAAGACCGTAACGTATCTCCTGATTTGTTAAGAATGATAGAGCAGGGCGAAAAACAAATCCTACCCCACGAAGAAACAGTGGAAATAGTGAGCTTGGGAGAAGGAAAAGAGCTGAAAATCGGGGCTAGCATTGCCGCAGAAACAAAGCAAGACCTCATTAAATTACTTAAAGAATTCAGAGACGTCTTCGCTTGGTCATATCAAGATATGCCCGGGTTAAACACAGACATAGTGGTGCATCGACTCCCTATCAGGGAAGAATGTAAACCCGATCCCAAAGAAAAACTTGAAGGATGAGGCCCGACGCGTTTTGTTAAAAATAAAGAAGAGGTCGAAAGCGGTTTAATTTGGTTTCTCGCAAGTGGTTAAATACTCGGAATGGGTAGCAAACATAGTGCCTGTCCCTAAGAAAGATGGAAAGGTACGAATGTGCGTAGACTATAGGGATTTGAACAAGGCCAGTCCAAAAGATAACTTTCCACTACCTCACATTGATACCTTGGTGGACAACGCAGCTGGTTATTCTCTTTTCTTTTTCATGGACGGCTTCTCGGGGTATAACCAGATTAAAATGCACCCTGAGGATATGAAGAAAACCACGTTTGTGACCATGTGGGGGATATTTTGTTATAAGGTAATGCCTTTTGGACTAAAAAACGCTGGGGCAACGTATCAAAGGGCCATGGTAACTCTCTTCCACGACATGATGCACAAAGAGATCGAAGTTTATATGGACGACATGATCGCAAAGTCCAGGACTGAGGAAGAATATGTACAAGTCCTGAGGAAACTATTCCTAAGATTGAGAAAATTCCAGCTGAAACTCAACCCAGCAAAATGTACCTTTGGAGCTAGGTCAGGAAAATTGTTGGGATTTGTAGTCAGTAAAAAGGGAATTGAGATTGATCCTGATAAGGTGAAAGCTATCCAAGAGTTGTCTCCACCACGTACCCAAAAGGAAGTTCGAGGTTTACTAGGAAGATTAAACTACATCGCCCGGTTCATCGCGCAATTGACGGGAAAATATAACCCCATAGTCCGTCTTCTTAGGAGCGCAACTCAGGTGTGTGGAATGAGGAGTGCCAGAAAGCATTTGATAATGTCAAGCATTACTTGTCTAAAGCCCCGGTACTGGTACCACCTTACCCAAATAAGCCACTGATATTGTATTTGTCAATATTTGAAAATTCTATGGGATGTGTGCTAGGCCAACATGATGATTCAGGAAGAAAAGAAAGAGCGATATACTATCTTAGTAAGAAGTTTACAGAATGCGAGACAAGATATTCGCCAATCGAGAAGTTATGTTGCGCTCTGGTTTGGACGACCTGGAGATTGAGACAGTACATGCTATACCACACCACTTGGCTTATCTCCAAACTGGACCCCCTCAAGTTCATGATGGAGTCAACTGCACTGAATGGAAGAATGGCCCGATGGCAAATTCTGCTTTCAGAGTTCGATATAGTCTACGTAAACCAAAAGGCCATAAAAGGGAGCGCAATAGCAGACTTTCTAGCCAGCAGAGCGTTAGAAGATTACGAGCCATTGGACTTTGATTTCCCAAATGAAGACTTAATGTATGTGGCAGCGACTGAAGAAGAGGTCCAAAAGGAGGGGCACCCGTGGAAATTAAACTTCGACGGAGCTTCAAATGTAGTAGGGAATGGAATTGGGGCAGTCCTGATGTCCCCCAGCAGAGATCACTATCCTCTTACTAGCAAGTTGGATTTTGATTGCACGAACAACATGGCCGAATACGAAGCGTGCATCCTGAGAATCCGTGCAGCCATTGAACAGAAGATTAGAACATTGGAGGTATGCGGTGATTCTGCACTAGTAATCTATCAACTGAAAGGTGAATGGGAAACAAGAGATCCCAAGCTAATCAGTTATCGAAGGCTAGTTTTGGAATTAATCAAAGAGTTTGACAATGTCACTTTCTGCTACCTCCCGCGAGAAGAGAACCAAATGGCCGACGCCTTAGCTACCTTGGCTTCCATGATCAAAGTGAACAGAGAAGAAGAAGCAAAGCCTATCCAAATGAGCATTTATGAGGCTCCGGCACATTGCTGCAATATCGACGAAGAAGAAGAAAGAGATAGCCACCCATGGTACCATGATATATTACAGTACGTGAAGAACCGTGAATACCCCAATCAAGCGACTGAGAATGATAAGAGGACGTTGAGAAGACTGGCCAGCGATTATGCCTTGGATGGAGAAATCCTATACAAGAGAAGAAAGGATCAGGTACTTCTAAGATGCGTGGATGCAGTTGAAGCTAAGAAAATTCTTGAAGAAGTTCATGAAGGTGTCTGCGGGACTCATGCTAATGGCTTTACAATGGCAAGACAAATCATGAGGTTCGGGTATTATTGGTCCATCATGGAAGGAGACTGCGTCAGTGTAACAACCCAAACCCGGCCCAAACGCTATGGCCGAATCCGGTTTGCTACTTGGAAAAAATATTTAGAAAACTCGAAAGAAATTTGATGTTTTAAAAAAAAATAGCTATTTTTGGTTGAAACCTTTGAGGTGTATAAAACAAAATTTTGGAAATATTAATTAACTCAAACTATTATAAAATTACAAGTGTACCCGATGGCTCGTCAAAAACAATTCCGTTCTAACTTGGAAAACATACGATTTTTAATTAATAGTAATAACAAATTTAAAACAGGTATTCGAGCATATAACAATAATAAAATATTCTAGGAGGCCTTATTACAATCCAAATAAAATATAAACAGGAAATAAAATATTATAACTTAAAATCAAAGTTCATTTAAACTAGACCCCTTTGCATAGCCACCTCGAGTCCACCCGGCCCACATCCGCTATCTACGTGTCACTGAAAAATGTAAAGGAGAAGGTGAGTCACCAAGACTCGATATGTAACCCTTCCCCGGTTTAAACATTTTCATACACATCATATAACAAATTAACATGCATATTATCATGTGTCCCAACCTAGCTGACCATACGCCATACTTTGCTCTACCCGTTGTGGTACCAAACCACCTGGTGGTGCCAAACCCTTTGGTGACATATAGTCACAATGTGTTACCAAAACACGGTGTCCGTGAGACACGAATCGGGTGATGGGGCCAACCCATCGTGTGATACCAAATCACCGCGAGACAATCCCATATCTCAAGTGGGGCCAACCCACGGTGGTATTAACCACGGGACAAGTCGCTATGAGGTGCCAAACCTCCTGGAGGTACCAAACCTCGTGATTTGTAGTCGCAGTGTGTTACCAAAACACTGGTGCCACTCGTCGGCACAATATCATTTGCCCTCCACTCGAGTCAATCCCACATCGGTCACATAAGTATATATTACATGCCATTATATGTATAAATCAGTACATCATGCTTCCCAAAAGCATTAATAATAATTCACATTAACAGGTACTTACCTGAATTGCCATCTATACCGATATGGTATATCATCCAATGCTATATAAATCAATTAAGCATTTCCAATAATCAGCACATTAAATAAGTTATAGTGTGTATGTACACACCTGTCACCCTTGGATGTTCTAATCCCCAAAAAAAAACGTTGGTCACCACAGATCCACTTGTCCTTCCCTCGATTGGATGTTAATCGCACCCCAAACTCCTGAATCTGCTTCAAAAATCGATTACTAGAGATCGGGTTGTGAGTCGACTGCTTTACTCCTCTGAATACCTAGCAGAAATCGGTTACTACTCGATTAAAAGACTTAACCATTGCCAAAATCGGCTCCTTTCCTTGTAAAAAGTCGCATGAAAAAAAAAGAAAAGGGAAATAGAAATTCGGCCATCACTTACCTTATCACCCGATTGATAACAAAGAATGCGAAGAGATCTATATTCCTTCCAATATTCGGCCAAAGTACACTAGAATAGAAGAAGGAGTTTCGCAAACTACTAGGTTGTATTCGCCAATAGAGAGTTTAATAAGAGGAAAAGAAATCAGCACTTCCAAGGAGTGTATTCGGCCAGCCAGGAGAAAGAAAATAATGGGAAAGAAAGGTGCTAGAAATTTCGGCTTGAAGGGTTTGAGAGAACAAAGAAAATAAAAGAGCACAAAGGAAGAGGGGTTAGGGATTTTCGGCAACTAGCAAGAATGGAAAAAAAAAAAAAACAAGGGTCAACTAATGCTTTTATAGGCTCTAAGTACCCTTGTCAGTCCACCCTTTTAATTAATTCAAATTAATTTTGAATTAATCCCAAAAATCCATCAATAATCCAAATAATATCAAATAATCCCTTTAATCTACTATTATCATGATATCTAAATAATAATAATACTAATTAATCTTTTAATCAAATAATCTTCTTGATTATCTTTTATTATCTTATTATCAAAATGATAATAATAATATCCTTGATTATCTTCTTAATATCCTTATAATAAAATCCCTTTTTAACCAAATAAAATCCTTAATTATCTCCTATTATCCTATTATCTAAAAGATAATTAAAAGAAATTAAAAAGAGAAAAACTCTCTCTTATTGCCGTCCAACCAAAGTGCAAAAAGAGGATTCTTGTGACTCGAACCAAGGTTCTCCTTGCTCCTTGGTGGCGTCACATGTAGCTCTTAAGTGGGCTTACTTTGCCACTTATTCTAGGCTCATCTTTGTGTTAAAATACCCACATTTATTCTTATAACACCCTCCGCTAATGCTCCTTGCCTTTAAAGTTAAACTGAAATTTTTCTATCAAACAAGGCACACTCAAAGCCTTAAATTAAGCTCTATTATCTCATAAATAATAACACGACAATTCATACATAAGAAAAATAATTTATAATCCAAATAGCCCCGTTTTTAAGATGTTAGAATTCTACCCCCTTAAAATAAATTTTGTCCTCGAAATTCCTTGATCGTAACGGTGAGGGTATTTGCTCGCCGCATCACATCCTCGGGCTCCCACGTAGCTTCCTGCGTACCATGATTTCCGCCATAGCACTTTCACTAAAGTACCGACTTTCTCACGTAGAACCTTCACATCTCGATCTAGGATCTGAACTGGTTCTTCTTCGAAAGATAAGTCCGAGTTCACCTCAATTTCTGCTACTGGCACAACGTGCGAAGGATCTGACCGATACCGTCTCAGCATCGATACATGAAATACATCATAGATCGATTCGATTCGGGCCGCGGCAACTCTAGGCGATAAGCTACCGGGTCCTACTCGCTTTATAAATCGTATATGGCGATGAACCTTGGGCTTAGCTTCCCTTTTCGTCCAAATCTCAACACCTTTTTCCAAGGCGACACCTTCAGAAAAACCTTGTCTCCCACAGCATACTCCATTTCCTTGCGTTTTAGATCGGCATAAGACTTTTACCTATCTGATGCTTCCTTGAGACGAGACCGAATCACCACGACTTTGTCTTCGCCTCTGTCACCAACTCGGGACCCAAAATCGCCGCTCACCCAATTTAGTCCAACATGTCGGGAGTACGACACTTAGATCCATCTGAGGTGCTTCATATGGAGCCATCCGGATACTACCGATATTTGTTGTTGTAGGCGAACTCTGCCAATGGTAGAAATTCCTCCCAACTACCCCGAAAATCCAAGACACATCCCCTTAACATATCCTCTAAAATCTGTATCACCCTTTTCGATTGTCCGTCGATTTGTGGATGGAAAGCGATGATCGAAATCTAACTAGTGTACCCAAAGCTTGATGCAAGGTTTTCGAGAACCTTGACGTGAATCGGGATCCCTATCCGAGATGATCGATACCGGCACACCATGCAATCGCACTATCTCCGATACATATAGCTTAGCCAGCTTCTGAAGAGAATAATCCACCCTCACTGGTATGAAGTGAGCTGACTTAGTCAGACGGTCTACTATTACCCAAACGGCGTCTTTCTTGCTGGGCGTAAGGGGTGGCCCACTAACAAAATCCATAGTGATCCGTTCCCACTTCCATTGGGGAATCTTCACTGTTGAAAGCAACCTCGACGCAGAATCGATGTTCGGCCTTGACTGGCGACAAGTCAAACACCTACCAACAAACTCTGTTACTTCACGCTTTAACCGGGCCACGTAGGCAGAACTGCTTCCGTAAATCCCCATACATCTTGCTTCCTCCCGGATGCATAGCATATGGGCTGCTATGAGCATCTTGGAGAATTTTCCGCCTCAACTCCACATCTTTTGGCATACATGCTTGCCCTTGAAAACATAGCACTCCATCACTAGATAGACTGTACCCTTCCAAACCACCATCCTGAACTTGTACCCTTTTAGCATTCAACCCCTCATCCACTAACTGCTTGTCCTTAATCTCCTCGATCCACGTTGGCTTAACTTGAAGTTCCGCCAAAGACTTCCATCATCATATAAACTCAACCGAGCAAACATCGCTCTTAAGTCCGTCACAACCTTCCGGCTCAACGCGTCAGCTACCACGTTAGCCTTACCCGGATGGTACTCGATTGAACAATCGTAGTCCTTTAAAAGTTCAATCCACCGACGCTGTCTCAAGTTGAGATCCTTCTGTGTCAAGAGATACCTCAAACTCTTATGATCCGTGTAGACTATTGACTTCTCCCCATAAAGGTAGTGTCTCCATATCTTCAGTGCGAAAACGACTGCGGCTAACTCCAAGTCGTGCGTTGGGTAGTTCAATTCGTGTGGTCTTAAGTGTCGGGATGCATAGGCTACTACATTCCCTTCTTGCATCAGCACACATCCTAAACCAGTATGGGATGCATCACAATAGACGGTAAATAACTTTCCTGCTTCAGGCTGCACCAAAATCGGAGCTTCCGTCAGAATTTTCCTTAGCTTATCAAAGCTTCCTTGCTGCTTCTCCGTCCATCCATACAATGGAACACCCTTCCTTAGTAGCTTAGTCAAGCGGTCTTTGCGATTAAGGAGAATCCTTCTACAAATCTTCGATAGTACCCCGCTAAACCCAGGAAACTTCGGATCTCCGCCACTGACCTAGGCGGTTTCCAATCCAACACCGCTTCAATCTTGCGAGGGTCTACTCTTATTCCGTCGTGACACTCACGTGACCTAAGAAAGCCACTCTCTAAGCCGAGTCGCACTTCATCGAATTTGGCATATAATTGCTTTTCCCTCAACACTTGTAGAACTATACGTAAGTGCTTATCATGCTCCTCCTCCGTCCTTGAGTAAACCAAGATGTCGTCTATAAATACCACGCACGAATTGGTCCAAATCTTCTTTGAAATACCCTATTCATTAGATCCATGAACGCCGCGCGGTGCATTAGTCAACCCAAATGGCATCACTAAAAACTCGTAGTGTCCATACCGAGTTCTGAACGCCGTCTTGTGAACATCAACTTCCTTCACCTTAAGTTGATGATAGCCCGACCTAAGGTCTATCTTCGAAAACACTGAAGCACCCTTCAGTTGATCGAACAAGTCGTCAATCCGAGGCAACGGATACTTGTTTTTGATCGTTAGCTTGTTCAGTTGGCGGTAATCTATACACATCCGCATTGAACCGTCCTTCTTCTTGACAAACAACACAGGTGCTCCCCACGGAGATATGCTTGGTCGGATGAACCCTCTATCCAAGAGCTCCTGAATTTGAGCCTTCAGCTCCACCAATTCCTTTGGTGCCATTCGATACGGTGCTATAGACACAGGTGCCGTTCCGGGTAGCAAGTCTATACCGAATTCGACTTCCCGATCTGGAGGCAGACCCGGAAGCTCTTCTGGGAACACATCAGCAAATTCCCCAACCGTTCGGACCTTTCCAACTACTGACTCCTTAACTTCCAAAGCACAAATTCGAACCAAAAACGCCTTACAACCCTTCTTGACCATCCTCTCAGCCTTCAAGGCAGACACCACGTTGGATAGGTAATTCCTTCTATCACCTATCATAACCACTTCACCACCTTCAGCCGTCTTAAGAACCATGCGCTTAGCCGCGCAATCCAAATTCGCCTGATACTTAACCAGCCAGTCCATTCCAAGGATCAAATCGAACTCCCCAAATGGTAGTTCCATCAGATCAGCCACAAATATTACACCTTGGAGTTCTAGGGGTACGTCTCTATAAAGTTTGTCTACCAAAACAGAGTGACCTAAAGGGCTAACTACAGTCATCTTCCTAGAAGCAGTTTCAGAGTTTAAGTCCATAGTTCCTACCACACTACTAGCAATGTACGAGTGCGTTGAACCCACATCAATCAATGCAACATAAGGAAAACCAGAGATTAAAAACATACCGGTTATGACATCCGGTGCGTCACCCTCCTCGCGACGTCTCGCTGCATAGACTAAGCCAGGCTGCCTAGCCTCTGTGTTGCCTGAACCTCTGCCCTGAGTTCCACGACCTCTATTCGGACCATTTCCTCCTCGGCCATTACCGCGACCCCTTTGTGGTCCCGCATTTCTATCTTGAGTACGGTTCTGCCCTTCTGGCTGATTCTTAGCTAGTTTCCGGGGGCAATCTCTGACACGATGCTCCAACGACCCACATTCAAAACAACCCCTATCACCGGTCCAACAACCTCCCCAATGGGTTTTTCCACAGCGGTTGCACTGAGTCGGCCTCTGATTAGTAGCCATGGGCCTTGCTGCCTGATTTGGCCCACTTGGCCTAGCCTTTTTCTGAACACTACCACTTGTCCCAGCTGACCCAAACCCTCTCTTACGATTATTCCTACTATAGTTTTGCCTCACGACCTCCTTGATCCTCGGCCACCTTGGCCTTCTCCACTAGGGGCGAGAACTCACGAACTCGCATGGGGCAATTAGTAACCTCAAATCATCTCGAGTCCGTCCTCAAAGCGGACGTGGCGCTCATGTTCGGTGGCTATGATTCCTCCGGCATACCTACTCGGCCTTAAAAACTCGCCTCATACTCGGCCACCGACTTAGTTTCTTGCACCGGAGCTTAGGAAGGCTTTCCTTTGAGCATCGGTGTAGCTAGTGCCCACATACTTCTTACGAAAGGTAGTCTTAAAGTAGTCCCGTGTGAGATCATCGATCGCGGCTCCATCCCGGACGATACCACCAGCTGTACGCTTCATCCTTTAGAAGCGACACCGCCCCTTTCGACTTCTCCTCCTCGGTCAGTCAATATCATCCATGATCCTCTCGGTAGATTCTAGCGAAGACTCGCTGCACTAGGTGCCACTCCCGACACACCCCGAAATACCTCAGCTCCGTTAGACCGAATTCGCTCGGGAACAGACTTTCGAGCTCCCAAATTCCCACCAGCCCCAGCCACCATGTCCAAAACTCGCAATACTGGCTATGCGCATTTGCCTCACCACCAGTTTGATCCTGCTCCTCAGCCCTAAAAGTAGGAGGTGGTGGTGGCGGTGGTACCTCATTTTCAGGACCCTGACCCGACCTGACAGGTTCTGATATGGTCATCCTACCCCTACCGCGTCCACGGCGTCCACGTCCTCGAGAACTCATTCTATCTACCGCGCTTTAATCTGATTAAGAAAATTTTATGCGTTAGCATTTGTTCCACTTTCTTATTCGCGAAGAAGTTTTATGGATAGAATTTAATTAGAGATTCTTTCGTGCAAACAATGTTTCAGTTCTCTATCCTAGTTCACACAAAGGAGTTCATGCATCCATTCCTTAATACTTTCCATACCTATTCGCTCTTCGGACATTTCTGCCCATTTCTAACCCAGGGGTATTTTCGTCATTTTCCCTACAGGGGTATTTTCGTAATAAAAGAAATTTTAAAACTTTAGTAAAGTAGGTCATTTTGAAATTCCCAAAACTAGAGGGTATTTATGAAAATTTGTAAAATTTAGATATATGGCATCGTTTGGAAACCAGGGGTATTTTGGTAATTTTGTCATTCAGGGACAATTTTGTAATTTTGATAAATCGAGGGTATTTCTAATAGTTGTAAAACTTTGGGGATTCTTTTGAAAGTTTTCTTTTTCAAATAGTGATGTTTGTAAAGATTTTCAAAGATCAGGGTCATTTCGGTAATTTTGCAATTTGAGGGCATTTTCGTAATTTTCCAAAACCAAAATATTTTGTTGATGATTTCACAGCTAAGTTGTTGAATATTGGTAAAATAGTTAAAATTTTTGGGCAAAACCGTTGAACTGATATTTTATGAGTCAGGGGCGTTTTAGTAATTTTACCCCTAAGGGCATTTTTGTAATTTTCCACAAATCAAGTTTTTCGAGGAAAACGTTGTAAAAATGAGGTTTTCAGATTTAAAAGAGTCATTGTAAAAATTTTGAAAACGTTAGGGTTGTTGTTGTTTCATTTTTTTTTTTGAAAATCATGGCTAGTTCCTTTGGGTTTTAATATTTGTGTTTAGCCTATGACCCAGAGCCCTCTTGGTCAGGGTGAACCAAAGCTACGCACCAGGCAGGATTCGAGTGAAGAGGAGGTGGGTCACGTGGACCGCTTAAATACCAAGCTCTCACCGAACCTTTCTGAGACATGCGCATGAGAGGTTGCCACACCACCGAGCCTCTCGAGTTAGGGTGAACCGGAGCTACGCACGGGCAGGATATACCGCGAAGAGGAGGTGAGTCACGAGGACTGCTTAAATACCAGGCTCTTCCGGATCCACTCCTAGACATGCGTACAGGGGTTACCACACCCTAGCTCACTGACTAAGTCATAGGTGGGTTAAGTTCCTTAAGTCTTATGCGTTGTTGTGTGTTTGAGTAATCTAGTCCTAGGGTCAAATCCTATAAGTCTATTCTACGTTCCATGCTTCCTACCCTTCTACAGAATATAATTCACAAAGAATGTTGAAGTACTTACAGGCGGATCGGTCTGGGAGACTCGGGCCATCTTTGTTCAAAATCCAAAAATCATTTCATAAGGCCTACTAAAGCATTTTTGGGCCTTGGCCCCCACAAGTAGAGCTTTGAAACTGCTCACGATACCAATTTTGTAACAACCCAAACCCGGCCCAAACGCTATGGCCGAATCCGGTTTGCTACTTGGAAAAAATATTTAGAAAACTCGAAAGAAATTTGATGTTTTAAAAAAAATAGCTATTTTTGGTTGAAACCTTTGAGGTGTATAAAACAAAATTTTGGAAATATTAATTAACTCAAACTATTATAAAATTACAAGTGTGCCCGATGGCTCGTCAAAAACAATTCCGTTCTAACTTGGAAAATATACGATTTTTAATTAATAGTAATAACAAATTTAAAACAAGTATTCGAGCATATAACAATAATAAAATATTCTAGGAGGCCTTATTACAATCCAAATAAAATATAAACCGGAAATAAAATATTATAACTTAAAATCAAAGTTCATTTAAACTAGACCTACTGCATGGCCACCTCGAGTCCACCCGGCTCCACATCCGCGATCTACGTGTCACCTGAAAAATGTAAAGGAGAAGGTGAGTCACCAAGACTCAGTATGTAACCCTTCCCCCGGTTTAAACATTTTCATACACATCATATAACAAATTAACATGCATATTATCATGTGTCCCAACCTAGCTTGACCATACGCCATCTTTGTCTACCCCGTTGTGGTACCAAAACTTTGGTGGTGCCAAACCACTGGTGACATATAGTCACAATGTGTTACCAAAACACGGTGTCCGTGAGACACGAATCGGGTGATGGGGCCAACCCATCGTGTGATACCAAATCACCGCGGACAATCCCATATCTCAAGTGGGGCCAACCCACGGTGGTATTAACCACAGGGACAAGTCGCTATGAGGTGCCAAACCTCTGGAGGTACCAAACTTTCGTGACCGTAGTCACAGTGTGTTACCAAAACATTTGGTGCCACCGTCGGCACAATATCGCCGCCCTCCACTCGGTCAATCCCACATCAGTCACATAAATATATATTACATGCCATTATATGTATAAATCAGTACATCATGCTTCCCAAAAGCATTAATAATAATTCACATTAACAGGTACTTACCTGAATTGCCATCTATACCGATATGGTATATCATCCAATGCTACATAAATCAATTAAGCATTTCCAATAATCAGCACATTAAATAAGTTATAGTGTGTATATACACACCTGTCACCCTTGGATGTTCTAATCCCGAAAAAAAAATGTTGGTCACCACAGATCCACTTGTCCTTCCCTCGATTGGATGTTAATCGCACCCCAAACTCCTGAATCTGCTTCAAAAATCGATTACTAGAGATCGGGTTGTGAGTCGACTGCTTTACTCCTCTGAATACCTAGCAGAAATCGGTTACTACTCGATTAAAAGACTTAACCATTGCCGAAATCGGCTTCTTTCCTTGTAAAAAGTCGACAGAAAAAGAAAGAAAAGGGGAAATAGAAATTCGGCCATCACTTACCTTATCACCCGATTGATAACAAAGAATCTGAAGAGATCTATATTCCTTCCAATATTCGGCCAAAGTACACTAGAATAGAAGAAGGGAGTTTCGGCAAACTACTAGGTTGTATTCTGCCAATAGAGAGTTTAATAAGAGGAAAAGAAATCAGCACTTCCAAGGGAGTGTATTCGGCCAAGGGGAGAAAGAAAATAATGGGAAAGAAAGGTGCTAGAAATTTCGGCTTGAAGGGGTTTGAGAGAACAAAGAAAATAAAAGAGCACAAAGGAAAAGGGGTTAGGGATTTTTCGGCAACTAGCAAGAATGGAAAAAAACAAAACAAGGGGTCAACTAATGCTTTTATAGGCTCTAAGTACCCTTGCAGTCCACCCCTTTTAATTAATTCAAATTAATTTTGAATTAATCCCAAAAATCCATCAATAATCCAAATAATATCAAATAATCCCTTTAATCTACTATTATCATGATATCTAAATAATAATAATACTAATTAATCCTTTTAATCAAATAATCTTCTTGATTATCTTGTATTATCTTATTATCAAAATGATAATAATAATATCCTTGATTATCTTCTTAATATCCTTATAGTAAAAATCCTTTTTTTTAACCAAATAAAATCCTTAATTATCTCCTATTATCCTATTATCTAAAAGATAATTAAAAGAAATTAAAGAGAGAAAAACTCTCTCTTATTGCCAGTCAACCAAAGTGCAAAAAGAGGATTCTTTGTGACTCGAACCAAGGTTCTCCCTTGCTCCTTGGTGGCGTCACATGTAGCTCTTAAGTGGGCTTACTTTGCCACTTATTCTAGGCTCATCTTTGTGTTAAAATACCCACATTTATTCTTATAACACCCTCCTGCTAATGCTCCTTGCCTTTAAAGTTAAAACTGAAATTTTTCTATCAAACCGGGCACACTCAAAGCCTTAAATTAAGCTCTATTAATTTATAATCCAAATAGCCCCGTTTTTAGGATGTTACAGTCAGCTATGCCAAGAGATGCACAAATGTCAAATCTATGGAGACAAAATTCACGTGCCTCCTTCACCTCTCCATGTCATGACCTCTCCGTGGCCTTTCTCTATATGGAGGATGGACGTCATTGAGCCAATTTCACCAAAAGCTTCGAACGGGCACCGATTTATCTTTGTGATGATCGACTATTTCACCAAATGGGTAGAGGCCGCTTCGTACGCAAATGTCACGAAATCAGCGGTCAGCAAGTTCTTAAAGAAAGAGATCATATGTCGGTATGGTATGCCTGAAAGGATCATATCTGACAATGCACTAAACTTGAACAATAGCACGATAGCAGAAGTCTGCAGCCAATTCAAGATCAAACATCACAACTCGTCACTGTATCATCCACAGATGAATGGTGCAGACGAGGCAGCTAATAAGAACATCAAGAAAATCGTGGGAAAGATGACTGAGACTTACAAAGATTGGCACGAGAAGCTGCCATTCGCCCTTTACGCTTATCGAACATCAGTTAGAACCTCTATCGGGACAACTCCTTTCTCTCTAATTTATGGAATGGAGGCCATGCTTCCGATTGAAGTTGAGATCTCCTCCCTTCGGGTCTTATCTGAGATAAAGTTAGACGAAGCAGAATGGACTTAATCTCAGTATGACCAGCTAAACCTAATTGAGGAAAAGAGGCTAAGAGCCCTTCGTCATGGGCAAATGTATCAAAGGCGAATGATACGGGCTTACAACAAAAAGATTCGCCCTAGGGAATTCTATGAAGGAGACCTCGTCCTGAAAAAGATTCTTCCCATACAGAAAGACTTTAGAGGAAAATGGATGCCAAATTGGAAGGGACCGTATGTAGTAAAGAAGGCCTTCTCCGGCGGAGCTCTGATCTTAACAGAGATGGACGGTAAGAGTTTATCGAATCCTGTGAACTCAGATTCAGTTAAGAAATACTTTGCCTAAAAAAAATGGAGAGGGCAAAGTGAAAACCCGAAAAGGGCGCTTTGTGACCCAAGGGGTTTTGAATCGAAAACCCAAAAGTGGGCGATTCAAATCGCTGGTTGGGGGGGAGGCGTGTAGTAGCCTCGCTGTAACCCGAATTGATAGGAAGGAGAGACGTCACGATCTAGGGCATCAATGAAGTCTTCTTATTCTGCCGGACACCTATCGAGTACAAGAGGAGTCTTCAAAAAGTTTTGTGCAAAAAAGCTCACGCTATGATATCTGGACACTTGTTCTTGTCTTCTTCATAACATGTTTAGCTAAATTTATCTTGTCAAAATCTTATCTTTTGGTCAATCTATTTATTTTGAGCCTTACTCTCGATATCTCTTATGATTATATTTCTAAGCACTTTTCATTGAAATAATGATTAATGGACCATTAATATTCAAAATAAGAGAGTTTCGCATATTGCTCTGAAAACTGCTAATTGTTACAAGAAACTGAAGCGAGAGCAATGTTCAGAACTAACCAGGTTTATGGGGTAATGGAGGCCCGAAATGGTAACCCCCAAAGATACCCGCTGAAGAAGAAGGCAGGGTGGCGCGTCACAAAAAAATCATTCTACATTCATACATTTAGTTAGGGGCATTCGATTCACTCTGATCATTGCACTCTAATCCTTGTACAAAAATCACTCCCATGATACATATTTACTTAGGGGCATTCGATTCATCCTGATCATCGCACCCTAATCTTTGAAAAGGACCATTCTTATGGCATTCTGCATTCATACAAATAGTTTGGAACATTCGAATCATTTCAATCATAGCATCCTCATCATTTATTTAAGCATAAGCACATTCTACAGGACAGGCTCCTCAAAGAACAGTGCAGCAAGTTCAGATCCTGTTCTCTAGAAATAATGGTGGGGCAGGCTGAAGATTGAAGTCTTCTTAGAGATAGTAAGGAAGCAAACCAAGAAGTTCAGATATTGTTCCCTAGAGATGATAGAGGAGCAGACTAAAGATTGAGGACCTCCTAAAGGAGGCAAACCGAAGATTGTCCTGTTGCCACTAAACAGCGGTGGAACGGGTTGAAGATTGTCTTGTTGCCATCGAACAGCGGTGGAATGGGTTGAAGATTGTCCTGTTGCCACTAAACAGCGGTGGAATGGGTTGAAGATTGTCCTGTTGCCACTAAACAGCGGTGGAATGGGTTGAAGATTTTCCTGTTGCCATTGAACAGCGGTGGAACGGGTTGAAGATTGTAGACTTTGTCACCATAAACAGTGGTAAAACGAGAGCGAAAGTAAATATTGTGTCCCTAAACAGTAGCGGAATGTGATTTAGGCCATAGTCATGACCAGCATTGAAATAGGCTAAGATCGCAAAAATGGCGAAACAATAAAGGGGATTGGAGTTATAAACCCTATCTCTCGGAGGTGGCAGTGGAGTAGAGCGAAGCAACAAGTTACAGTGGAGTTTGGAGCCACCCTACAAAGAAGAGTACCCAAGGAGATCCAGGCTTAACAAAACCGGGCAAATTTAGGTCTTTTAAGGTCTTTGCTCTATTTCTGTTACACGACAATGAGCAAAGAGGGGTAGCTGTACAAGCCCAAATTCGCCCGGGCCTAAATTAAATAAAAAACCATTGAAGGAAAAAGCCAATAATTAAAGTTTAGTCCCTCTTTACAAACCCAATTACAACACCCACAAAGCCCAACCCGCAAAGCCCAAATTACAGCCACCTAACCCTAGCCCAACAAGCACTGGCCCAAAACACTAAGCAGAGAACCCTAGGGTTCTCTTCGTTCCAGCGCCGCCGCGCGTCTCTGCACTCGCCCTGCTGCGTTTCAGCCTCCAACTGCCCGCGCGCGTCACCCCGTTCTTCCTTGCGCGCCTTTTCCCCATGCCTCGTTGCTTGCCCGCACGCTCCCGGCTCCCCAGGCGCCTCGCCTCCATCGCCGCGTGCCTCGCACCCATGCCCTGCAGGAAGAACAGAGAGCACAAACAAAAAAAATACAGAGACAAAAACAAAATAGTGTAAAAATCGGTTATAAAATGAGAAGAAAAAACACTCTTGTAAACTTCTTCGGACACGAACAAAAAACCAGCAATAAAAAAAGCAGGAATCCAGGTTGTTTCCTTTTTTCGGATTTCATCTTCCGTCATTATTCACCGTCCCTTTCTATTTTGATTTTCATTTTTTATTTCCAAATCTTTAACAAAAAAAGCAATAACAATAAAGGAAAAAGGAGAGGACTTACCCAAACCCCGCGTCTGCTTCGCCGGCCACCAGATGCGATGGTGGTGCGACGAACGGCAGACGAGTGCGCTGGAGGGAGCCCCATCGGCTGAGGGAGTTGAGAGGCCTTGAGGATTTCCAAGTTTTTTTTAGAAGAAGAATATACTGATTTTTTTGGGGGGTCAAAATTTGCCTTTCATTAAGAATAGCAAACGGCGCCGTATTGGGCCATTGGTGCTACCCGACCCGACCAGATTTAGAGAGAGATCCGCGTGTTTCAAAACCAAAATGGGCTATTTTTAGTTTTAGTCCTCTGCTTCTGCTTTAAGCCTCGATCGGCCCCCTTTTCACTACTTTAGCTTTCATAAATTTTACCCTTTTGATTTATTCAACTTTCAATCAAGGCCTTGGTCATAAATGCGCATAAAGAGACTTGGAATATTGCCCCGATCGGTCCCTCTTCCTTTAAAGCGCGTTCTATCGTGGTCCCCCAGTACCCTTTTAGTTATTTGCGATTTAGATCCCAAATTTCCATTCTATTTTCAATTTCGTCCCTAATCCATTTAATTTATTCATAAAAAAAAAACAAAAAAACAGCTCTTTATACTTATTTATTTTAAATGCCCTTTTTGTATATTACTTGTTTCAAGATGTTTTACAGATTATTATTCAATTTCTTTTATATTATTTATACTAAACTATTATATATCGACTTTTAAATCTTATATGTTCATATATACATACGTTTCTTTTCAAAATGGTTTCACATATTATTTATTTTTAGACCTCTGTTATAACATTTTAGGACGCTCTATATATATTATTCACTTCCAACTTTTACCACGTATCCTTCACTTAAAATCGTACTGTTTCTTATTTTAAATTTGTTTTGTGTATCATTTTTTGTGTCATTTCATTGTTCCTTGATCATTAATACTAGTATTTAAATAGCGCATATTGCTTGATTATTGCCATGGTGTCTTTATTCGTTTACTTCATATCTTTTGTATATTGTCGTTCACTCGTACACATTGTGTTCATGCATTCTTGTCCCATACTCATTGCCATATTCTTACGTCATCACGTCATGGATTACATCCTATGCATTTATTCAACTTAGATCGTCATTTTTTCTATCCAAACGAATCATACCTGTCTTTCCAATGTTGTACCACTATCGTTTTAAAGTCAAAATCTTCGAAAAACAAGGCAATATTTCGTGGTTTGGAAATTCGAGAAAAATTGTGCCCTAACTTACTGGGTTTCGATTTTCCTCGTTTGGCCAAAATAACGGAATATCCTTTCAAGACAAAATATCCGTTTTTTAAAAGGCTTATTCTCGAGGGAACAAAGTGTCGTGCCCTAACTTACTGGGTGTGATATCTCGTTACCTCAAGATAAGAATTTCAGAAATGATCTAAAATAAAAGCTTATTCTCAAGATTACAAGGTGTTGCGCCCTAACTTACTGGGTGTGACATCTCGTTATCTTGATATAAGGATTTTGCAATGATAATGATTCGGGGCGCTATGTCCTAACTTACTGGATGTGGCGTTTCGTTATTTCAAAGACAACCTTTAAATGATTATTCAAATTCATTCAAATGCTCAACATTAAAAACACATGATCGTGTTTTTTAACTCGTTCTCAATTCTCATTTTTTGACATCAAGATACTAATTAATCGATTTGGTACCAATTTTGGGCGTGACGAGGGTGCTAATCCTTCCTCGCACGTAACCGACTCCCGAGCCCATTTTCTCGAAACTCGTAGACTAAAATATTTCATAGCTGACCCGATCACACCTAATAAAAGGTCGGTGGCGACTCCTGTTTTTATTTTCAAAACCCAAGGTCGATTCCCGTTTTCAAAAAAAAAATGGTTTCGACAATACCCCTTCTAATAGATGCCATAATTCTGCTAGTATGTTTCTCATTGAAGGAAAGTGTACTACGCTATCCGTTAATACCCTTCCTACTAGACAGAGATTATACTCTTCTTCTACTATGTCCTCATCTTCTAGTGTTTGTACTGGTTCTTCTTCTTCATTGGGGATGTTGAGATTTGCCAATTCCTCTTCCATTGTTGCAATTTCGACGAGATCTTTTACCTTCCTTCAAAATAAAACCCTAATTTTTTAATAAAACGCCTCCAACTCGTGCAACTTCGGTAGACAAAAAAACCCTATTTATTTGAATGATTTTAAATAGCAATATTCATCTTTGGTTAAGTATTCATAAAATAGATAACACGTTTTACTAGCTATATTTTCAAGGCTTCTGATAGAATTTTTTTGGGATATTTGATATATATAAGTCATGTTTTGTGAGATCAATGAGGATGAGGAATTAGATAATCTAAATACAAAATAGACAATTTGTTAAAATAATATAATTGTAATATGCTTTGTTTTAAAATTTTACTTGCATGCATTAAATTTTAAAATCACTATTTAATTATCATATGTTTATTGCAATATTATTCTATATGATACATTCTTATGAGATATCGAAAATATATTTTATTTGGATATATCTAAATTGGATATTTATTCAATTAATGTTTTAGTTAGGCATCTAAACCGACAATTTAATGCCCAAATTTAATATTTATTGCTATTTGTTGTGTTTGTTTAGTTGACTATTCTAACAAATATATTTTTATTAATTTTTTTTGTTTTTGTCCAATATATTTATTGGAGCAAGTCTAATGAATAACCTTTCGCGTTCGGTAGTCCTATTAAGAGGTAGACGTTAGTCACAAATTTAAAAGTTACTTCATATTTAGGATGAGGATCGAACCCTCAACCACTTTTTTTACTAAATTGAGATAATTTGATTTATTTTTAGGGAAGTTAGTTGAGTATTTTTTTCCTTCTTAATAATGTTATTATTACATATTTAATTCAATAAATTTTATATTAAATTATTACTAAATATTAATTATTTTAATTAAGCTGTTTAAAAAAATTAATATGTAATAAATGCTGATAGTAAATTAGAATAATTAAGATTGTAAAATAGGCATTAAAAAACATTATTGTATAATAAACTATTGCATAATAAATATATTTTAAATTAGAATTTAAGAGATCCATTTTAATTTTAATATTTCAATATTATTTCTTTAGGAAATGAAAATTTTAAATCTTATACGTAACATATAATTTAAAAATATTCTTTACTAAAAATATTTCAATAAAAAATGGATTATCAATGTTTTAATTTTAATTTCAATAATTATGTTTATAACGTACTATTTTTAAGTTTCTTTTTGAATATAAACATTTTTAAGATTTATTTCGAGTATGTAGGGGTAATTTGGATATTTTAAAAAATAAAAAATAAAAAGATTATTATTTATTGAAATAATTGTAGTTATTTTTATTTATCTATTTATCAATTTCAATTAAATCTTTTAATCATACCAATTATGTTAAGTGTTACTCCCATTGCTATTAACTTGTTGGATGTTGAGTATTATGATATTTCAGTCAAGATTATCGTATTAATGTTGTTGTTGGTGGATATCATCAATAATAGATGAAAATACAAACAAAAAAACCAACTAATAATCAAGAGAAGCAAATGCAATTAATACACTGATGAGTAAGATTGGGGAAGTAGTAGCTAATGCAAAAACAACCAATTGAAAGCTTCTACAAATACAATTAATTATTTAATATTGTAGGGCTACTTCAATTATGATGCGAAATATTTTTATTTATAAATTATTTTTAATAATAATCACTTTTTTTAATTCCATATTTTATTAAATAAAAAATATATTTGAAAGTACTAAATTGAAAGAAATGAATGGTCTAAAGTGAGAAATTTAGGGGACAAGGTAGGGTTAGATTAGAGTGTGTGAGTGTGACCAAATTTGGAAGCTTTATCATGTCTTTCATTTTTGCCTTTTAAGGGACAAAACTAGGACTTTGGTCATTTTGGTGTACAAGTTGTCCAAAAATTGTACGTCCTCCATTAAAACATAACCAAGTAGTGAAAAAAAAAAAAAAGGAACAACTATTTCCTACTCATTTTGGGGTTAACCTTTTCATTTTTGGATCATATGGTGAATTCGCCTTTTAATCCCTTGTATTGTATGACCCCTGTTGAGCTCCATCAAACCCTACTTGGTAATTTCTTTTGTTGATTAATAATAGTAAATTCATGGAGCTAAACAATGAAAAATAAAGACCCAATTTGACAAACAATGGGAAGACATAATACATATTCAGCTACTGCAAGTGTTCCTTTTGTTCACTGGTTATATATATTAAAGGTAGAAATCCCTTTGTCCGGTGTATTGTTGAGTTGAATTTTTTTTGTTGATTAATTGATTGACCATCGAAGTTATTCCGTTTGAAATAAATAGATTTTTGAATATTTTTGGTTATTGGTTTATTTGATTATTAGGATAAACGAAATTAGACTAATTACTAATATCACCTTTTTATATATTAAGACTTGAATAAGATTTCTTATTATGGTTGTGAATGTATATGTGCTATTTCCACTTCTCTATTGACATATAGACTCCAACTTGAATGATTCATTAGGGAATATTTACTTTTGATATTGAACAACCATGTTGTCGAAACTAAACAAATCAAAGAAAGCTAGAAAAACCAGTTGAAACTAAGAAACCAGGGGACTAGCTGGCCTGGCCATGACTTGGACACTTTGCTTTTGTTGAAATCATCATGAATTTGCATTGAGCTGGATGCCCTTTTATGTCCAAGGAAAGCTAAATGTTCTCAAGAAATATAAAGTCAGCCTCCACACCCACCGAACCCCATGTATCGAAATAAGCAATCATCGCCCTTTGCTTCTTATCATCATTTCTGTTTTCTGTAAATAAGAATCTATATTATAACTTATAAATATAGATTTAAATCTCTCTCCCTCTATAATAGTAATAAATCCTTGAAATCTTTGGGTAATGAAATTGTTGTGTTACAAATCAATTTGATCATTATTAAGAAAACTGATGCATCGTATCAAAAGAGTATACCCTTAATATCAGTCTAGAAAATGATTAGGTTGGGATAAAACTTAAAAGACATTTTCAGTTAGATTGATCCATGAATCCATCTTTGAGAAATAAAAAGTATAAAACTATGATATAGTGTGTGTGCGTGTATGTATACAGAGGGCGGGTTTTGCTTTATAAAGTAGTGCTATTGGATTGATAAAATGTGACAGTCTCTTGACTGTAGAGTGTGGAGACAATGGTGAGTATAGAAGAATCGAAAAAGGCAGCACCTAACACCCATATATAAGTAAATAAATAAAAAAGAAATGCGTAAAATATGATTGACACAACAAAGATCTCAAACAATCTCCAGCACAATCCCCTCCAGATTCCCACCTTTTTTCTTCGTAAAGAAATGGCCTTCCTCAGGGACTTGTTGGATTCCCCACCACAGGCCACAGTGGAAGCTTAGCATATCTAAGCAATCCCGAACTCTTGTTCTATATAACTTCACCCCAAAAAAAATAACACCAACATGTATACGTATTATTTATTTGATGAAGTGTCAATCATCTTTTGGGGTTATCTAGATTTGGTTTGTGTATCTTAGGTTTTACGTATTATGACTTTTTCTCTACTTTTTATTGAACCAGTGGCGGGCATCACCTATGTTACTTGAAACTCTTTCCATGTAAGGAAACCATGGGAACTTTCAGTGCACATTGCATAAAACAAAACAATTATACTTGGCATCACTTCAGTTCAGTTCAGTTGAATCTTTTGCTTGCAAACTTCAACCAGCTCCTTACCTGCTTCATAGTTCCTTACAGAAAAAAAGAAGAAGAAGAAGCTGCTTTTGGTTTTATTAAAAACTACTGAAGTAATGGAAATCAGGAAAGAGAAGGTTAGTTTGAGTTATGTGGCCTTGCTCTGCTTGTGGACTTCTGCATGTTCACCCAAAGGTGTTTACTTTGAAGGTAATTTCTTCTAAAATTTAACTGTATGTAAAAGAAGGAAAATTTTCAAACAGGAAATAATACTTTTATTGTTTCGTTTTTTGGGTTTTCTTTTCTCCAGTTCTAGCTTTAATGGGGATAAAATCATTTCTGGTTGATCCTCGTGGGATTCTTGATAATTGGGATGATGATGCTGTTGATCCATGCAGCTGGAATATGGTCACCTGCTCTAATGATGGTCTAGTCATTAGCCTGTAAGTAGTTTTTTTTTCTTTATAAAGTTAAAACACACAATACATGCGTCCACTAGTATTGGAAATTTGACAAATCTTCAGCTGCTGTGAGTATCAAATTATCATCAAACAAATAGTATAGTCTACAGTTTCAGCAATAGCTAAAATGCCTGATCAAATGAAAGTTTTTGCAGGCTTTTACAGAATAATAATATATCAGGAAACATACCCTCTGAACTAGGGAGACCTCCCAAACTTCATACACTTGATGTTTCTAACTTCTCTGGTCAAATTCCCACCACTTTGTCCCATTTAGAAAGCCTCCAATACCTGTAAGTATATATACACTCTTAATATTGCTTCCCTTTTTGGCCTAAATTATGGTTTATTACTGAAACCTGTGTGAATCTGACGATGGGGTTTTCTTTGAATAACAGGAGGCTAAATAATAACAGTCTCTCAGGAACAATACCTTCTTCTTTGGCAAACATGGCTCAGCTCACTTTCCTGTAAAATCTCTAAATCCTATAAGTCCATGTGAGTTTTCCTGTCCAAACCGATGCATAAATGTAGTATTTGTTCAATTTTACAGGGGTTTGTCTTTCAATAACTTGAGTAGTCAAATACCAGGATTGCTTGCAAAATCGTTCAAGTAAGTTATTCGTGGATTGAACTTATGTTCCTGTGTTTTACCCTGTTTAAAACAAAATAATTTTAACTATAAAAACAGAATAATTTTAATACTATTTTTTGTTTATTATTTGTTTGGCTTACATAATGTATTAGTTGATACAGCATTGTTGGAAACCCTTTGATCTGTGCTGCAGGGGCTGAGCAAGTCTGCTCCAGAACAAGACCAATGACAATGCCTATTTCCTTTAATAATTCACAAAGGATAGACAGTGTTGCTCTCCTGAAGTACTCATATCCGCTTCATATCCAGACGTGGATACGGAGATATGATCCTCTAAAAACCCTCTAAATGCATAGAAAACATGAAAAATTTCGGACACAGCTACGTCAGACACATTTCTGGAACAGTTCTCCCCTCTTCAATGTTACTTTTCTAACTATTGGTCACCTTCCTTTTGATTTTACTGTAAAATTCATGATTTGAGTCAGCATGTAGAATTTGCGATTTCTATAAGTTTATGCTATAGCCTGCTTTAAGATTACTGAATCATTTTCTCTAACACCCCTGACTCCAAACCGTCGCCGAAACAAGGTTACGAGGCATTACCGGACATATCAGACAATTTATGATTTATTCACAGATTAAATAACATTCATAGTATAATTATTAAATAAGTCCCTATAATAGACTTTCGAAGCCCAAAACATGTATTAAAAGTGGAACGGGACTTGTTCGAGTACTTCGGAAATTTTTCTGTAATTTTTTTTTTAAAATTTCAACAGTATTTCTGCTTATTTTTATATAAAACCGCCTGCAAATTCAAACCAATACCATAAACAAATTTATGCCATTTCACTAGTTTAAAAACATCAAAACACCAAATACTTTTCTTTACAACAAAATTTTATAACATACCAAAATAACCATTACCACACTTATATACATGCCACTTTCATTTAAGAAAGAAAACATCACCAAAATTTTTCTTGTTGGAGTCGGGATTGTTTTGAATGCTGAACCGGATCTGTGACTCTAATGACCTGCGCATGGAAACAACCGTACGCTGAGTATTTTCATACTCAGTGGTATTACTATAAATCAAACTATTTAACCTTAATAAATAACAAACATCAACCATAAACTTTATAAATCATTTAAACTAATTATACATAATTATATATTACTTCATAAATCTTAAATTCATAATTCATTTTTCACATACTAATTCAATTCATAATTTAATTCATACATTCTTTCACATACTTTTTAATAAAGCCAAATCAATCAATATCATTTTCAAAGTTTCATTTCAATTATTTACCCTATTAACAAGGCTCGGACCCTGACAGATATGCGGATTTCATCCAAACACACCAGAATATCCAACCTAAACACACCCGGAATAATATAAATCCTCCATAACACACCAATATAATATAGCCTTCCAAACACACCAGTAAATCATATCCCCCCCAAACATACCAATAAGGCATTATATGCCTCTTCGGATAAACCGAAGCATATAATAACAAAATCATCTTCTCGGCCGAGCTACAAATTTCCTCATCACATCACGAATCCTATGGTATGCCACTTGTATCCAATCTAATCCAACAAGTTAATAGGTTATTATTTTACTTTTTCAATTTCGAATTCATTTCCACAACAACTTCAAATATTCAATTAATTCAAAACATCTATTATCTCAATTCACATATAATTCAATATTCACACTTACCTTACCTTAAATGTCCCATGATTACAAATTCGATATAACAATTAATAAATAGATTGAGTTATAGTAATACAAACCCGGAATACGCGTTTACTCCTCAACGATATTTTCTTTTCCTTTTTGGGCCGATGCTTCAGGCTCGATATTAGCTACAAAAAATTAAAATAATTTCACAATCATTAACACAACACAATTTAATTGCTAAAATTTTTATCTAACTTTTACTTTAATTCTAGTTTAATCCTAACTAAACCTATATATTTTTCTTTCTCAATTCATACCTTTTTGCTACTCAATTTTCTTATATTTTCATAATTTCGAATTTATTTCAATTTAATCCCTAAAACTCAAAACTTATAGCTTAGTTTACAATTCAATCCTTTATTCAATTCCAACTTAGAATTAATTCAATTAAACCCCTAATTCATCAATTTGTTCAACATGGCTCATATTCAAAAACCTATGAACTTCCACAACCTCCACTTAATTTCAACAAAACTTTGTTTTAAAGCTTCTAAAATATCAAAATTAAGAGAAAAGGACTAAATTTAGCTTACCAATTAAACTTGAAGCTTTAAAATCTCAATTTTCCCCTTTTCTTTTCTTTCCTTTTTTTTCTTCCCCTGTTTTCGTTTCCTTCTCTGTTCTTTCTCCTTTCTTTTTCTTTTGTTTCTTTATTCTTTCTTTCATTTCTTTAGTTTCTTCTATTTGCTTTATTTTATTTTAATTACTTAATAATTATATTATAAATATCTTATTTAATAAAAAATGAATACTTTAAAAATGTAATATTATATATACTTACACATGTATTATATCATTATCCTACATTTGTTATATTTTTGATTTATTTATCATATAACAATCTTATAATATAATTAATATACAAATATTTTTTTTACTTGTTATTTAAGAAAATATATAAATATTTTACAAGTGTATGAATAAAAATATTATCATCACCATACATTTGGCATAAATCTAATTTATTTATCAACTAAAAATCTCATATTATAATTAATACAATTAATAATTATAAAATATTTTCATACTTAAATTATAAGTAATTTAAGTGTTTAGTTTACAAATGTACAAATATAATTTTTACACATGTATATTTTATTACCATACATTTGTCTACTATTTACTTTATTTAATAATAGTAATAAAAATAATATAAAACCATAATAATGGTTAATAATTATAATAATTATATATATAATATTTATATATAATTTAAATAAAATCTTAGATTTTAATGCATATATGTCCTCATTTCATATAAATGGCTTAATTTTCATTTTAGCCCTTTTTAGTTTCTTTTAATCTATAATTAGACTTTCACTCTTTATTCAATTTGATCCTTTTTCCTAATTACTTTAAATTAAGCTAAATTCACTAAATAAAAATATAATTAAACACACTATTAGACTCATAATTACTCCTAATAATTATTTACTAACTCGATTTACTAAGACGGAGGCCCGATAACACACTTTTCCGGTGCCCACGGATTTTGGGTTGTTACATTTTCTGTTCTTGTTAGTCTCGCAACCCTCTGGTAGACCCAAGAGCCACAAAATTGTTTTAGCCTTCGGATCCAGCCTAGGTTGCATCTGCCTACTTGTTCTTGGCTTTGGTTTGTTTCTCTGGTAAAGGCAAAGACATAACCAGCAAATATTCTTCGATGTTAATGGTTAGTGAAAACTGAAAACAGAACTTGTTCTGATTAAGTATTTATATCCAATATTGGTGTTTGACACATACTCGAAAATGAGTGTAGAGATATGCTGCTTCTATTACATGAAAAACTTACACATATCCTTATCCAACACTCATATTCAAATTCAAGTCAAAGTAATGCATGCTCTAATTCACATTCTTTTGAACATTTCAGAACAACACAGAGAAGAAGTTTGCCTTGGAAATTGTACAAGGTTCTATTTCAAGGAACTTCAGGTAGCTACGAACGACTTCAGCAGCAAGAAATTGATTCGGAAAGGTCTGAAAGGAAGTTTGGGAAAAGTGTATAAAGGGTATCTCCAAGATGGAACAGTGGTAGCTGTAAATAGGCTTAAAGATGGGAATGCAATTGGAGGTGAAATCCAATTTCAAACAGAAGTTGAGATGATTAGCTTTTCAGGTCATCAAATCTCCTTTGGCTTTATAGGTTTTGTATGACAGCAACTGAGAGACTTCTAGTTTATCCCTAAATATCCAATGGTAGTGTTGCTAGTAGACTCAAAGGTAATGCAGCAGTGTCTGACGCATATTTGGACATAGGCTGATTTCGTCACTTATCCTGAATGTCCGTGTAAGGCAAAGTTCATCACAGAATAATGTTGGTAACTTCTGTTTTTGCAGCAAAACCAGCATTGGATTGGGGAACTAGGAAAAGAATAACATTGGGATCAGCTAGGGGCTTATTGTAATTGCACGAGCAATGTGATCCAAATGATCATTCATTGGGATGTTAAAGCCACAAATATACTTCTTGATGATTACTATGAGGCCATAGTAGGAGATTGTGGGTTGGAAAATTTGTTGGATCACCGAGATTCACATGTAACAACAGCTGTAAGGGGCACTGTGGGACATATGGCCCCAGAATATCTATCCACTAGTCAATCCTCCAAGAAAACTGATGTTTTCAGGCTTGGTACCCTTTTACTTGAGCTTATATCTAGACTGAGGGCTCTTGAATTCGGGAAGACGGCTAACCAGAAGAAAGGAGCCATGCTTGACTGGGTGAGCCAATAAAAAGGAAAAGAAAAACTCTCCACTTTGGTAGTGTTGGAACTAAGAATGACAGAGACAAAAACTTGAGCTTGAAGGCTCGATGCTTGTAAAGGAAACAACAGAAATCAGATATGAAGCTATTTGCTTGAGTGAAAAACCAGAAAAATGAAGAAGAGAATGTGTATTTTCATTAACTTCAAATTGAGGCATAATGCCATTACATATATCAGTCAATAGGCTGATCAAAAACAAAAAAAATTCACCAAAACATCTACTTACTACCATTAATTACATTGAAACTTGATAAACTAAACTTGCACACTTAGTAAAGCTGATTTATCAGCTCAAATGTCAACAAAAATACATTAAGTACATTAACAACTTGGTTCTAATTTAACTAAGTTACAAAACATCACTTGAAGTAACAAAATAAACTGAAATTGAACAGCTGCATCAACTTCAATAGCATCTGCATGGTTCGGACAACTTCTCTGCATCTTGGTTGCATCATGTGCTGCATGCTGCAAACTCCTATTTTGGCTCTTAAATCCATAAATCTTGACAGACTAAGGGGCTTTGTCAAGATATCAGCAAGTTGTTCTTCAGAATTGCAATGAATCAATCTTACTTCATGAGCTTGCTCTATTTCCCTAGCAAAATGAAACTTAATCTTGAAGTGCTTTGTTCTTCCATGGAACACTGGATTCTTTGCAATTGAAACAGCAGATTGATTGTCACATTTGATCTCTATTGCTTCCTTTTGGTGTAGATTCAAATCAGCCATGATTTTCCTTAGCCAAATGGCTTGGTTAACAGCACTAGCAGCTGCTACGTACTCAGCTTCAGCAGTTGA
Source organism: Gossypium bickii (assembly GCA_025503065.1). Lineage (NCBI taxonomy): Eukaryota > Viridiplantae > Streptophyta > Magnoliopsida > Malvales > Malvaceae > Gossypium > Gossypium bickii. The sequence goes on from CP106716.1 coordinate 99,008,884, forward strand.
CTAAGCAACAACATGTTGCTTCTTCGAACTCCAACAAAAAATTGCTGAACCAAGGGTAAACAGATACCCTGAGGTGCTCTTCATGTCATCTATCGATCCAGCCCAATCACTATCAACATATCCAAGTAACTTCATGCTATCAGCCTTGGTAAACTTTATTCCATAATTCAGTGTACCTTTAATGTACATGAGAACTCTTTTAGCAGCTTGATAATGCTTCACATTGCAGCAATGCATGAATCTAGATAACAGACTCACATCAAACATGATGTCTGGTCTAGTGGCTGTCAAATAAAGCAAACATCCTACTAGACTTCTATAAGTTGTGTCATCCACATTCTCAAAATTAGCTTGACTCGATATCTTTTCTCCAATAGCAACTGGTGTGCTTGTGGCCTTGTAGTTCAGCGTGGAGTGCTTGTTCAAAATCTTCAAAGCAAATGTCTTCTAACTTAAGGAGATCCCTTTCTGAGTTTGAGAGACTTCAATGCCAAGGAAATAAGTCATCTTTCCCAAATCAGATATCTCAAACATTTGTTTCATTTTGGCTTTGAAATCAGCCAACATTTCATGATTTCCTTCAGTCACCAGCAGGTCATCTACATACAAAGACACTATGAGCTGTGTTTCAACACCTTCCTTCTTCACATACAAGGTCGGGTCACTGATGCTCCTTTCAAATCCCAAACTGACTAAATAGTTGTCAATTCTGCCATACCAGGCTCTAGGTGCCTGTTTTAAGCCATACAAGGCTTTCTTCAGCTTGTAAACAGTATCTTCCTTGCCAGCTACTTTGAAGCATTCAGGCTGCACAACATAGATTTCCTCTTCAAGAAAACCATTGAGGAACGCTGATTTTACATCAAGCTAATGAATTTTCCACTGCATTTGTGCTGCTAAGGCAACTAGCAGCCTAATTGTGTCAAGCCTGGCCACTGGTACAAATGTCTCAAGGTAGTCAAGGCCATATTTTTTACTGAAACCCTTCACTACCAGCCTTGCTTTCAGTTTGTATCCATCAACATTATGCTTTGCTTGAAATACCCACTTCACTCCAATGACCTTCTTGTTGACCAGTGTAACAACCCGATTTTGGGCTTAATCGGAACAGTGGTTTCGGGACCACAATTCGACATTGAAAATTTTATTTTATTATTATTTTAATATTTACAACACGATATTAGAGTTGTGTGAAATTTTCGTAAAGAAGTTTTATCATTTAAGTGGTTAATTCGGTAAAAAGGATTAAATTGCGTAAAGCGTAAAAGTTGGGTTCTATAAGTTAAAAGTGTCAAATAGCTATAGAACAATAAAGGAAAGGTCCTTATATGATAATTAATCCAATTGTGAGTTAGTGGATGATATTTGGTTTGGCATTTGTGTAAATTTGATTATTTTTAAAGCTTAATTTAGTAAAAAGGCAAATAATGATAATAAAATATAATAAAACCAAATTTTATCTTTCTATTCATTATCTTCCAACGAAAATGAGAAAGATGAACAGCCATGAAAGCTTCAAGCATTCGGCCAAGCTTCTTAGCTTATTGGTAAGCTCGTTTTTGTTCGGTTTTTAATAATTTTTACGTTTTTGAGATCGTTGCTAAGTTATCTACAAAACCCATGCTTGAATTTTTGATTTTGGTGGATATTTTGAATTATGCCATTTTTGAAAGCTTGTGTATTTTGATATTTGATGGTAGATTATGCATGTTTATGAGTAGAGGGACGATTTTTACTAAGCGATTTTCGGTGAAAACGAGTAAAACGAGTTAATCGGTAAAAGTTGTTATTGTTCATAAGTATGTGTTATAGTAAGAATTTGAAGTTGCTATAAAAGGGAAAAATGTTCAGCATGTCATAAAACATAAGAAAAAGGAATAAATTTTAATTTTCGAGCCTAGGGGCAAAATCATAATTATGCAAAAGTTTAGGGGCAAAATTATAATTTTACCAAAGTTTGAGTTAGGGACTGTTTTGAGTAGTATATTAATTAAATAAGTGAAATGTGATGTTTTAGATCCCGAAAAACGAGATTTGGATGTAGAACTGGAGGAAAATCGAAAATCGAGAAAGTTGGTAAAATGGTCGTTTTGGCATTCGAGGTAAGTTCGTGTGTTAATAATAATGCAACATTGTGCTTGAATTGTAATTTTCTATTGATATGGCATAAATTATATGATTCAATATGTTTAGGAGAAGTTGATGTATGATATGGAAAATGTGATGTTTGTTGTGTTATGTGAAATTGAATGTTAAATTAATATTACATGGGTTGTATGAGTTGCTACACGGCTGTACCTGACGAGATTTCGGCAAGTAAGTTCATATGGTTGAATTTACATGTTTATTGATGAATGATTGAATGATATAATATGTTGTTAAATATGAATTTGCTATGAAATTGTGAAAATTATGATAAAATGAAAGAATAAAAGCGGTAATTCAAATTAGGAAAAACGCAGAATTGAGTACGTTCGTATCGTGACATGTGATGAATTGACGGATAAGACCATGGTTAATCCATGGCAAAGTGTGAAATGTAGGTATGATATCATCCATACTGAGTTAAGAAATGTAGGTATGGTATCATCCATACTGAGTTGTGAAATGTAGGTATGGTATTAACCATACTGAGTTAAGAAATGTAGGTATGGTATTAACCATACTGAGTTAAGAAATGTAGGTATGGTATTTCCATACCGAGTTGTGAAATGTAGGTATGGTATTTCAATGAGGAAAACCATACTGAGTTGTGAAACGTGGCACTGAGCAACGACGTACTCAAATTCGTAAGACGTTTCCTAATTTGATAATAAGTAATACAAAAAGGAGTGAATCAAATGAAAGAGATTGAGTGATTGTTAATGTTGAGCTCAATTATGTGTACAAGAGAGTTATGAAATGGTTTTGGTCACATGTATAGTACTAAGTGCAGGCTACTATATGTATCAGATAGCTTCGGCTACAAGGGTGGTACCATGTGTAGGCCACCGTGTATTTGTTATCATTACGATGAGTTCAACGGAAAATTGACTAAGAGAAACTACATGTGATTGTGTGATGACTAAGTGTAATTGAAAATGATCATGTTATGAATAAGTGCAAGTGTGAATGTGACAATTGAGAAATGTGGCAAATGTATGTATGAACAATATGTTCATTATGTAATCGGAAATTGGAAAGATTGGTATAAGCAAGTGATGAACACAATTAAAGTGAAAGAGAGCAAACATTTACAATAGAACTGCTTTGGGCAGTAGCAGTGATGTAAATTTGAAAAATCACCAAAAATAGTAGAAATTGAATTATAAGTTGGATGAGATATTGATTTAAACCTTATTGAGTCTATTTTTATATAAAAGAAATATAGCAAACAAATAATTTGTATATTTTGAGATATTTGAATTTCTGTGAGATTGGTTTAGAATGATTACGTGATCCCCTATTTTACATTTGAAAAATCATTAAAATTTGTACAAAAATAATTATGAGATATAATTTATATGCCTGAAATCTTGAATGAGTCTAGTTTCAAATGAACAAAACAAGGAGCCATATAAATTCTGTACAAAGAGAAAATTGATTTATAGTGAAGAGAGGTCAGAATAGTTGAATAGTGAAACAGGGGAACTTTTAATGAATAAACTGTACTAATTGGCTAAGCCAAAAATTCTAAAAATATTATGGTAAGAAGATAAATGAGTGTAGTTTCAGGAAAAATTAACGGATCTTAATTTGGAGTTCCATAGCTCCAGATATAAATTTTTTAATGACTATGACTCGAGAAAACAGCTTAACTGGAATTTGAATAAATAGAAAGAATATGAAAATAGCATGTTATCGTATTGCTTATTATTTTCATGCGGGCTTACTAAGCGTAAAGCTTACTCCCTCCTTTCCATTTCTTTTAGTTTTTCCAAGTCAGCTCAAGGTTGGAGATCGTCGAAGGCAGCATCATAATATCGAACCATTATCCTAGGAGTATTGGCATGTATAGGGTTTTAGTTTTTCTATGATGGATGTTGTTGTGATTAGCCAAATGTATTGGCTTATATTGATTTGTTAATTACAGCCATGAGATGTGGCTTAAAATGATTTTGGCTTGTAAGCCTATTTGTCCATGGTATATGTTAATGTCTTGCTATGTGGTATAAATGATTAAATAGATGACAATGTCAAATGCATATGTTTGAAAAGTTTTAAATTTTGGGCAAAATTTGGTAACCCGGTTTTGTATAATTGTGAATTTTAAGTCCGATAATGTTTCAAACCCTATTCTGGTTTGGATATGGGTGAGAGGTGTTACAACCAGTCTTGGAACTAGCTCCCAGGTTTGATTCTTTTCAATCATGCTTATTTCATCAAGCATGGCCTGTTTCCATCCTTGGTTAACTTCTGCTTCTTCAAAGTAGTATGGTTCAATTGTAGCCACTTCAGCTCTCTCATATATCTTGGCCAATGTCTAGTTCCCTTGACTGGTTCATCATCAACATTCAATCTAGGATCATTTTGATCAGCTTCAGTCTGATCTGTCACAAGGTCTTTAGCAGCAGCCTCTGGTTCATTTTTATCCCAATTCCATCCTGATTTCTCATTGAATACAATATCCCTGCTCCCAAGTACTTTATTGAATGAAGGATCTAAGATCGTATAGCCTTTCTTGACATTGCTATAGCCCATCAAGATGCCAGGTTGAGCCTTCTTGGCCAGCTTATCTCTTTTCACTACTGGGACATGTGCATAACATATGCATCCAAATACCATCAGGTGAACCAGTGATGGTTTGAACCTAAACCAGGCCTTGAATGGAGGTTTTTGTACCAATGCCTTGGTTGGGAGCCTGTTTTGGAGGTACACAACAGTGTTAACTGCCTTAGCCCACAAGGTCTTGGGCAAATTTTTTTCAAACAACAAGTATCTTGCTATATCCAACAGGCTTCTGTTCTTCCTTTCACTAACACCATTCTGTTGAAGTGTGTAGGTGTTGGTAAGCTGGTGCTTGATGCCTGCTTCATTACAACAGCCTTGAAACATTGCTAAGGTTCCCATTATTAGACCTTAATGTCTTTAGCTTGCAACCTATTTCTATCTCTACTGCAGCCTTGAACTTCCAAAATATTGAGGCTACTTCAGACTTGTGCTTCAAGAAGTAAATCCAACAATACCTAAAGTAATCATCAATGAATAGGATAATTACCTACTGCCATTCAAAGATAGTGTCTTCATGGGGCCACACATATCAGTGTAGACCAGCTGCAACCTTTCAGAAGCTCTCTAGGCTTTGTTTGTAGGGAAAGGTAGTCTAGCTTGTTTTCCTAGCTGATACACTTCACAAACTTCTTCTTTTTCAACTGAATTGGTGAAGTTTTCAACCAAATCCCCTTTGGTCAGCTGAGTCAGTGATTTGTAATTGGCATGGCCTAGCCTTTTGTGCCACAGCTTGGATTTATCTTGAATAGTTGTGTAAGCACTGTCTGAGCCCTTGCTCTATCCACCACAAAACTTCTATCAGCCATAGTCACTAATATAAGCATGGATCCACTTGGATCACTGATCAAACATTCTTTGCCTTTGAACACTACTGAATAGCCCCTTTCGAGCAACCGAGCTATGCTAAGCAGGTTTCTATCAATTTCAGGCACAAACAAGATATTTGAAACAAGTTTGGTACCTGTAGGAGTGTCTATCAGCACATCTCCTTTGCCTTCTGCTTTGATGAAGTGCCCATTTCCAACTTTCACCCTGGTTTTGAAGCTTCTGTCAATTGACTTGAAGATAGCAATATCTAGAGTCATGTGGTTTGTGCAACAACTGTCAATTAGCCATCTTTTAGTAGCTTTTCTTTTGGCAGATGATCAAGAGACTGCAAAGACTTACTATTCTTGGTCACTCTCTTCTTCTGCTACTTGAGCTTCAATTCTAGGCTACTGAGGTTGGTTTTGTCTCAGCTTGCCTTTGTTTCTGCAAACTTTCTCAACATGTCCCATCTTTTTGCAGACTTTGCACTGCACATCAGGCCTGAATCAACAATTTGCCTCTAGATGACCAAGCTTTTTGCAATGCTTGCAAGGTTGATACCTTTTTCTTGCACCATCTGATCTAAGCTTGTCTGTCCAGGTTTTCTTCCCTTTGTAGGCAGAGGAGCTCGAGGTAGGTTTGCTCCTAGCTTGGAAGGCACCTTCTTGATGCTCCTCCAGTCTACTAGCTCTTCTTTGCTCTTGAACATAAAGAGCATTGATCAGCTCAGTCAATGAAATAGTGGTTAGATCTCTTGATTCTTCAAGGGATAAGATCTTTGCCTCATATCTTTCAGGTAAGGTTGAGATCACCTTCTTTACAATTCTTGCTTCACTAAACTGGTCTCCAAGTAGTCTAATGATGTTTACAACAACCATGATTCTGTTTGAATATTGCTTCACAGTTTCTTCTTCCTTCATCTTTAGATTTTCAAAGTCCTTTCTCAAATTTAGTAGCTGTTGTTGTCTTGTTCTTTCAGTCCCTTAGAACTCCTCCTTCAGCCTGTCCCAGGCCTGCTTTGGTGACTCACAAGCTGTGATTCTTGTGAAGATCACATCAGACACACTATTTTGGATGCAATACATGGCCTTGTGTCTCTTGGTCCTTTCATCTGTGTGCTGCCTAATCTGAGCCATAGTAGGATTGGCTATTAGAGGTGCTGGTTTAGCATCCGAGTTGACAACTTCCCATAGGTCAAATGCCTGCAGGTAGGTTCTCATTTTTACTACCCAAATGTGGTAGCCTTCTCTATTGAAGACTGGTGGTGTAGCTGGAGAGAATCCGGATGAAGACATGGGTTTTAAGGGTTGAAATTTAACACGTCCACTAAGAATTGAGCTTTGATACCAATTGTTGGAACTAAGAATGACAGAGACAGAAACTTGAGCTTGAAGGCTCGATGCTTGTTAAGCAAATAACAGAAATCAGATATGAAGCTTAAGTTATTTGCTTGAGTGAAAAACAGGAAAAATGAAGAAGAGAATATGTATTTTCATTAACTTCAAATTGAGGCATAATGCCATTACATATATCAATCAATAGGCTGATAAAAAAACAAACAAATTTCACCTAAACATCTACCTACTACCACTAATTGCATTGAAACTTGATAAACTAAACTTGCACACTTGGTAAAGCTAATTTATCAGCTCAAATGTCAACAAAAAGACATCAAGTACATTAACAACTTTGTTCTAATTTAACTAAGTTACAAAACATCACTTGAAGTAACAAAATAAACTGAAATTGAATAGGTGCATCAACTTCAACAGTATTTGCATGGTTCGGACAGCTTCTTGCATCATGTGCTACATGCAGGCCAACTTCAACAGGTAGACAATTCTCAGAATGAATCAAATTATAGAAATCTGATGTAACTGATTATCATTATTATTACATACCGGTAAGAAAAACTGAGCAAGAAAAGAAACTTGAGATTATAGTTGACAAGGACCTGAAGAACAACTATGATAGAATTGAGGTTGAAGGAATGGTTCAAGTAGCTCTTTTATGCACTCAATACCTTCCGAGCTATAGACTGAAGATGTCCGAAGTGGTTTGGATGCTAGAAGGTGATGGACTTGCTGAAAAATGGGAGGCTTCTCAGAGATCAGCTGAAGCAACTAGCAGTAAGTCCAGAGCTAATGCATTGTCGTCTTCAGAGAGATATTCTGATCTTACAGATGACTCTTCCTTGCTGGTTCAAGCAATGGAGCTCTCTGGACCTAGAGAACATAAAGAGGTTTCCAAATTTTATTTCCACACAGTACATGTTTGTTATATATGTTTGAATCTATGCATGCATGTATGTGTGAATTGTGATTTGTGATGGCATCTATGTATAATGTTAAGAATACAAGTTTTCAGCCTATAAGAGGAAATACTAATAGAACTACTACACATTATTCTCAAAGAAAATCTTACGTTCTCATAACAAAACAGTCTATTCGGATGAGACATAACCTACTGCTTTTTCTTCAAGATGTTCACTTTTTAACTTTATAGATTATATCAATTTTATTCACTTTATATGAACTAGTTTTTGGTATCTATACAATGTACTATGATACTAAAACAGTGTCTGAATTTCACATCGATTATACATTAAAATTTAGCTGCAGATATAAATTTTTATATCATCTTTCAACTTGTGAGATGGCTTTTGGGCAAAATCAAGAAGTCGATGAATTAGAATGGAACATACTTTATAGGATAATTGTAACGATATTTATGATTTGTTAGGTTCAACGAAAATTCTATTATTTAAATGTTACTTCCAATCATATTTAACATAAATCATAGGTATCAAAATAAAATATAAATCAAAGATAATATATATGTTGGGGTCAACTCTTCTGTGATATGGATGTTAATATTCTGCTGCATCTTGATATTTTGCAATTTACTTTTATCAATTAAAAGGACGAACTCTGAAATCCACTTATTCTTATCTACACCTAGCAGTGTCTTTTTCATTGTTGTTTAAAAAAGTTCAAGCAAATACGACAGCAAATAAATCCACAAGCAAAATAGTAAAACACAACAAAAGATAAATAAGAAAAATATAACAATACTAACAGCATGATTAAGTGGTTGAACTTTTAAGCCTGTCGGAGCCAACCAGAAAATTTCAGTATAATCAAACACAATTAAGGTTCCAAGTTCGGTTCTGATGCCAAAATTACCCGGATGCACTTTACTAGAAAACCTGAGAGGAAGTGTTACAAAGAAAGCCCCTAAAAAGAAAGATTCCCAGACCACCAATGGTCAATGTTGTTAAAATTAGAGGAACTTTAGTAGGTTCTGCACCAGCCACCATGTATTTCCTTCTTGTATTTGCTTGCTCAGACCTCTCTCCAAGTCTCTCACGGAGGAGATTACTAAGGCTGTCTAACTGATGCATGATTCGACGTTGTCCCTCTGCAACAGTAGATATCTGCTTCATAGACATAAAGAATCAAAGTTTTGAGCCAAATCAGTTGGCAATGAAACTTCAAATGAATAAACATAATCGCGCAAATATAGGTTAATTGCATCAGTATTTTGAATTCCCAGCCATTGTTGATGTTATAAATTATGTTGGATTGTTCAGGTTGATCCCTTGACAATCAAGATCAGCCCTTACTAGAAATAAAATCCATCCCTATCAGTTTTTCTAACTTTTCTGGGACCAAAACGAGCCATTAGCATTGATGTTCTGAATTATGTACGTTGGATCATTTCCGTTGATCCCTTGACAATCAAGAACAGTCCTTAATAGAGATAAAACTGATGCCTAACACTTTCTAACTTTTCCAGGGTTCAAAATGAGTCTTAAATGTTTCAACTCTTATTGCCAATGATTTAGATTGTATTGTAACTCTGGCAATTCTAGATTTCTTATGCATAAGAAACTTGAATAAAGAGCACAGCCATAGTACCTCTTCCATTAAAGGTGAATCCTTAGCCAGTTGGGAGGAAGATGAAGAATTGGTTATTATGGAACCATTGCCTAAACCATTCATAAAGTAAGAAGTTGAAGCAGATCCATTGCAAGATTCAGCTCGAAAAGCCAGGTTTTGTTGGCTGGAAGTCCTTCTCTTGATGGTTAACTTGGAATTCAACTCTTCGACATGGGTTGTAAATTCATCCATTCTATCATTTAGAGAGGATATCTGCTCCGAAAGCTGATTAATGACTCCCTGCATGGAAAACAAGAAAAATACAGGAGATATAAGTTGCCAAAGCATTCCATGAGTATAAAATCAAGTATAATGTAAAAGGAGCTGCATAAAGACCTTGTTTGCTAGAGCTGACTCCGAGTTTCTCTCACCAAACCTCTGGTTGTTCACACTATATCCAGCAAAGTTTGATATATACTTCTCTCTTTGAGTTGAATATGAAAGTGACATACCACTAATTTCGTTAGCATAGATCAGTCTATGATTTAAATGCAATTAAAAAAGGACCATTAAACAATATTCTTATGCAGCAGAAAAAAGAACTGTATCAGAAGTTCACACCTCCTGAGATGCATATTTCTCAAAGCAACCATATCCATGGAGGCTCCCAAGAGTGCTTCTTTGGGGCTTGACACCAAATCCTCATCTAGGCTGAGCTTTGTCTTCAAATCCTCAGGCAGAGCCTGTTGGATGATTAGGTAAGAGCTGTGCTATAATTGAAAAAGACATCATAAGCTTTTGAGGAATTGCAAAATTCTCATACCATAACTTCATTTACAAGCTTTTCCAATCGAATTTGTTCAATATAGGTACGTGGAATGTAAGAACCTTCCAAACCAAGCCTCTCTGCAACACCTTTTACAACTGACCTATCTCTTCCTTGTACCTGTTTAAGAATGTCAACGCGCAATGCATTACAAATTACCATAATATTTTGAAGCAAGAAATATTTCAAATGTTTTAAATGAAATAGTTAAGCATCAAATACACCACATGTTATCTAAGCTCCTCCAAAATAAAAAGTACAAGCTAAAATGTAAATTTGATAAATTTCCAAGATAAATGGCACTTCAAAAGCATTCATGTCATGAATCATACATAAATCCGTGCTCAAAAATTTTGACCATTCCAATCGATATGTCCACAAATTGACAAAATATGATGTAAAATGTCAAATTTGCATTTTGAAGGGAAAAAAGTAATTAAAACATGATGCAAGTAACTGATAAGAGGGGAAAGAAAATGAAGTAAATCACTGAACATTTATAAAAACTAAAAAATCCAGAATGGGTTTTCAACTTTAACAGGTTCGGAAAGTTATACTAAAACACCACATCTTCTAGCACTCAGCTTTGAAGAAGATTTCAGATTCTTAGAAGTACCTGAAGATATTGACGATTTAGCTGCTCCAACCAATCGATTTTCACGCAAACACTATCATCGGAGAATACATGGCTGTTTCTTTTAAGGATGGCTGATATTGTATAACCCAAGGCCATTAGCCCACCAAGAAGGCGAACACTAACTTCAAATGTAATTCTTGGAGATATGACAAATGGAATGTCTGTTACCCATTCCTGAAGATGTGAATCACAAACTATCCAATCAGACTCTCATTGGTTGGGTACAGTTTCTTAGCAAACATTCAACAGCGAAGAAAGGTTAGAAATCAAGCACAAAGAACACAGATGATTAGAAGAACAAAGAATCTCAATCCAACATTTAAACCCCAAAATTTTACAGATAAAGGATTGTTGTTCTTTTTTTTCTTAGTAAGAAGACTTCACCCAGATCTATCCACTACTAAACAACATTTGCCAATTTAATACCAACCTGGTTATTTTGATTAAGACTATTCCAGAAGGAATTCTGTAAACCTAGAACCGTCATTGGATGCTATTTGTTCAGACATGAATACAATATCAAACGCATGCAGTGACAAACATCTTGCTTGTCATAAGTAATATCTACTTAGAGCTAGACACATGCATAATTTTTCAAAACATTTACAGTGAAACCACCAGAGTTGTAAAATACCCTTAAACTATACAATATCAAACACATGTTGCGACCAACATTTTATTTATCATAAGTAATATCTACTCAGAGCTAGACACATACATATTTCCTCAAAATACCTACAGTGAAACCTCCAGAGTTGTATGACACCCTTAACTCTTGTAATGCATGAACTATAGGACCACTGAAATTGTCAATGGCTTATGAAGATATGAACTCACATAGGTATGACCATAGCTCATGATAATAAGAGCTAAAAAACTGAGGAACAAACCTCAAACATGAGACTGTATTTTCCATCTTTATTCTGCATCCGCAGATATGATTGGCAAGAATCTGGATCTTCACCAGGAGGTAGAAGGTATATATCATAAGTCTGCTCCTCTGTTTCCATATGTGCTTTGGATACAACACTCTTAATTTGATCAACTGTGAACTTCCTTGCCGACTACAATAAACAGAAAAACTGAGATGCCAGGAGAAATAAGGACACTGATACTGGAGTAGCAATAAGTACATTACCATTATTTGGTAACATAGAGAAACAAGCAAAGAGGTGGGGCAAATGCTAACCTTTAAAATATAAGTGGGGCTTTGAAATCCAGTAAACGGGTTGAACTTGTTAATGATTTTTATATGTGCTGTTTGGAGATCCGGCTCAATAAAGGCCTTATACATTGGATATACCTGCATAACAGAGAGCATGTGACTTCTTGCAGAAAACAACAATAGTGCACCGAAATGAAATTAAAGTACCCTACTAAAATTTAACAAAATAACTACAAACTCAGCCTTTTTTCATTGCAGCAATAAATTTCACCAGAAAAAAAGGAGCTGAACATACAGTTTCAGAAATTTGGTGGATTATTTCTTCAGGTTCTTGGCCAGCACGCTGTATGTCTCGTAGAACTCGTTTAACGAGGTCAAAATGAACTCCTCCAGTGACAGATACTCGAAGATCCAGCATAGGTCTCAACTTTTCACTCAAAGCATAGATGCCTTCAATAATTACAATTCGGGAGCTTGGAACTTCAAGAGTCCTATTACAGATACATGCTAGATTAAATTAAAATCTGTAACCCAGTTATGAAAGTAGTATAGCCGATATGATTAAGAGTATAATTGATCTTATACTAAGGATTTACAGTAGCAGTAAATCCAATTCCGTAAACAACATTAATCAGGATTTCTATAATTCACAATCAAATGTTAATACTGTTACCATTTACTTTTCTTTTGGCATACCTGTGAAAACTTAATCCTTAACAGCTTTTTAAGCAAATGATAGTACTGATAAGCACTAAATGAAGCAGTGTTCAACCTGTATCCTGTTCGGGAACTAGTCTTGAAATCATAGATGGGAACCTGGACATCCTTCCCTTCCTTTAAATCATGAACATTCTGGAGCAGCATATCATAATCTGTCAAGCGTGGATCTGTTGTTTAAAAGAATCAGAAGGTTCATTTTACTGCTTTGCTTGCTTTCTGTTAAGTTTGTTAAATTCCAAACAACATCGATATTCAAATAAAATATTAATGCAATCAGTCATGTCTCATTTTCTTTTGACATGTAAAACTCATTCCTACAAAATAAAGTCATAAACAATACAAGTGTTGTGAAGACATCTTCAATTCTATAGCTTCTTGCTGAGAAGCTCCAACAGAATCACATTTTCAAAAGGATGGAAAATTGAGATAAAAGATGAGTTTACCATCAAAGTTGCCATCAACTATCCGGCTAGAATCATTATAGTTGTCCATTGTTATAATAGCAATGTTGGGCATGAAGTTGAGCATCTTTTCAGTAAATACAGTCTTCCCTGCCCCAGAAGGACCTGCTAATCCTACCAATATTATTCCATCATTTTTTTGTGCTAATGATTGGCATGCACGGATAACAATAAAGAACCCCTTCTCAAAAGACAAAGGATCTTGGATTGAAACAATCTCATGGCGATCAATATCCTTTCGCTTAACCAGTGGAACTTGATCTTTTAAAAGACCAGGTTTCTTATGGCATGTTTCAATACCAGAAGCGTCTTGAGCCATTGAAAATATGACAGCTACCTCTGGCATAAGTGAACAATTAAAAATATAAGTAGTGCCAGTAAAAAAATTAAAATGCTTTAATCTTTTCAACTTCCAGTACTAAGAGCATGCCTCCAAAAAAACGTCAATGAATTTTCATTTAACATAAGATGGACAATTTTCAACTGGAAATCAATACAGCCATTTATTTTCTGCAAATCCTTTCTACATAAAAGTTGCATGTAAAAAACAAGAAAGTAATCCCAATCTCAGTCAATGACAAAATTAAAATAAAGAGTATAACTCATTGGGAAAACTGAAATTATCTCGCCACAAATAAAAAATAAAAAATTGCATTACTTGATAGAGGCACACTAGAAGGCAAAGTCATACAGAAATTTTAAGCAACATCAAAGTTCAACATTAGGTATAAGGTTAGGAAATGAATCACCAAGATGCCTTGATTATATAATTCTAAGCATTATATTGGTCAAATGCCATGACAGCAGTTCAGGTAGAATCAAGGATTCAGTCATTTAGGCTCACCTTTTGTATAAATTTTAAGGAGGAAAAAAACAATATAAATAATAAGAAGAAAAAAAATACCATTCCTTCAAGGATGGACACGGCAGTAAGAGTTTTATGGAAATAACAGAAATGACCAACTATTTTTATACTAAGTAAGAGGGAAATCAAGATGATTAATTATCTTTGTAAAGCATTAATATATTCACACTGATCCATAAAGGTAAAACGAAAGTACCAATTTCCACATTGATAAGAGCAAGGCAAGCAACTATTAGACATCATGCTAAAAGATTACAGCAGTACATTTGTCATCTCCTTCAGCACTAATTGTCATGATACAAGCAATGAATATCTCATTCTTAACATTAAACTCAAACAAAAACTGTCGCGCATTAGCTGTAAAGGATCCAAAGAAGGAATAAAATCAAGAAATACCAAAAGAAAAAAAAAAAAAAAAAAAACTATTCTGTTAGCTCTGCTTTACTCGGTGAACACTAGTCAGAAAAACAGATATGGAAACTACATGGAGAATAAAAAGTAACAACTTCAAAGATCAAAACAAACAGCTTTTACATTAAAAAAAAAAAACACCACCACCACAAAATTTTGATTTTCAATGACCCAACATTCCATAAACATATAAAGAATCACATTCAAAGAGGAAAATGACAGCAACGTCAACGAAGTATTAAACAGAAACTTACCAAAAATCTATTCTAACACATTATTTGAATCTTTCGTAACCACCTTTGCCCCCAAAAAAAAAAAAATCAAAGCAAACAATGAAATAGTAATAATAATTACCCAGATAACAGAATGACAAAACAAGCTATACCCAGATTCCGTAATTAGAGTATATATCAAATTCAATAAAAAGAAAAAAAGAAAGAAAGAAAGGTTTTTAGTAATGATGATGATTATACTCACCGAGACACGCCGAATGAGTCGGGGTTTTTTAATTTGTTTATTTATATTTTTTCTATGTGTTCTACTGTTCTTTATAGTAAATAAGTCACACTGGATTAACCCTTTCTCCTTGTATAAAAAATGGTCATTCTATTTCTCTGGTTTCTTTTTTCGGAATAGAAACGAATGTGATTTTTCCGGGATTTTCCTCGTTTTTTTCTGGAAGTTGGGAATTCTAGAGAATCTAAGGGGAGGAAAAAACACTTTCTCGAGAATGCATTCACACAAAGATCAAACAAGGAAGAGAGAGGTATTTAATACTAGTACTTGCAGCAGTTTCGATTCTTTTCCGGGGATCGATGAAATGCTCAATCCTGGGAAGCCAAGTGTTTGTGTCTCTCCAATTGACTGTTTTTTGCGCTTTGGAAGTTGGAACTTATAATTCCAAACCGAACTAATTGCCTGGGCTGGCTGTTGAAATTGGATTTTTAATATAATAAAAAATTTATCTTAATTTGAGAATAGAAAAATTAAATTTAGATGCCTAAATATTAATATTTGAATTTAAATTAAAAAATTTATTTGGTATATTATCTCTTCCATAAAAATAAATTTTAAGTTATGAAATTTGGAATAATTGCAAGATTTATCGCTGTACTTTAATTAAATTATTAATATAATATTATATTTTTTCTCCGTCTATTATTTTAGTACCTTTGTCTGACAGCGTTAAAAAATTATCAAAAATTGACATGTGAATCACCGGATGAGTGACATGTGGAAAAGGGGCTTGATTAGAGTGGTGAATGATCAAGGGTAAAGAAAAAGGGACTTGCATGAAATTTTCCCTTCTTTTTCTAAACTAAAAAACATAAATAAAAAATAATACATTTTTCTTTTTTTTCAACACTAATTCTTTTGATTTCTTTTCTTTCCTTTTCTCTCATTTCTTCTCATCTCCATTTTATTTTCTCTCTATCTTCTTCCTCCCTCAACCTTACCCTGCACTTAGCCCACAACCACCTTGACCTCTTCTCCAGCCCAAAAATGGCACCTAATTGTTGCTTTTCATTCTCTCTTTTGAGTGCTTCTATTAGATTTCTTAAAAATTTTCTGATTACTTTTATGTTCAATTTTTTTAAATTTATTTAAATATTATTAATTGAAGTACTTCATTGTTTAAAATATATAAAATATTAAATTAAAAGAATTATTTTTTTAGGCGCAAGTGAGCTAAAAAAATTTCAAAAGTTTCATTTATTTATTTTTTTATATTTTAAAATATGCATATTAATTATATTTATTTTCATTTTTAAAATTAAAAAGTGTGTGGGATAATTATAAAAAAGATTAAGTTATTATTTATATATGTTAATTAGAAAATTAAAAAGTGTGTGGGATAATCAAAATATTCTATGCGGGATTCGATTTCGACGAATTCAAAGGGAAAACATGACACCTGAGTAGATATGATAAATTGATCTTCTATCTATCTTTTTGTTGTATAAAATGGGATCATAAATTAGAAAGGAGAATAAAAGTACATGGATGGTTTATCAGTGTTTTGGAATTTTCCTTTTGCTGATCTTAGGCTTATGGCCAACATCATTGCGTACCCAATTTGTAACTTTTTCATTTCCTCCAACCTAAAAAAGGCAATGTTTTAAAGCTGCAAGCAAGGAAGCCAATGCTGATCACCTTGTCCTAACCAATGTATATCCAGGTACATAATTAAAATTTTTGTAGGATTAATATTTTAATAATTTCATTGTTAAATTTTACCTATATATTTGTATTTGTAAGTTTATGTTTCTCTAATATAAAATAATTTAATTTTATATTTTCATAACTTTTTGTATAACTAAGATTTTAGCAATCCGATTGTTATATTTCATATTCTATTAATACAAATCATGCATGTCAAATTTTGAGTAAATTAAAAATATTTCAATTGTTAAGTACATATTAAAAAAGATAATATTATAGATCGATATAATATTGATAGAGATATGATATCAATTTTAAAATTTACATGAATCGCAAATATAACTCTTTTTATAAATTTAATGATTGAGTTGTTAAAAAATTAAAAGTACAAAATATTATATGACTATTAACGAAATATAAGTTTTCAGGTGATGATGTGGCACACATCATCATACTTTAATGAAATCCACATTTAATGATCAAATTGGGAAAAGCTACCTAGTTCCAAAATTAACATGGACAAAAAAAAAAAGTTTTAAGGATCAAGACAAGAAAAGTTGTCAAAGCTAGGACTAAATGTTCTTTTGTCCCCATAAGTTATTAATTATAATAAAAAGGTAAATATGGATAAGCAAACTTGTTAATCTATACTATTATTTAAATACTTTA
Source organism: Gossypium bickii (assembly GCA_025503065.1). Classification (NCBI taxonomy): domain Eukaryota; kingdom Viridiplantae; phylum Streptophyta; class Magnoliopsida; order Malvales; family Malvaceae; genus Gossypium; species Gossypium bickii. The sequence goes on from CP106716.1 coordinate 99,026,199, forward strand.
TTGAGTTGGTGTTCCCCTTAATCAGATAACCAACTCAGTTATGAAATTACAAAAATACTCCTTTTAACTTATAATTAATATTATTATGATGATGCTTTTACCTTTTTATACTTTTATATCATCTTTAAATAAAAGAATTGAAAATTAAAAATCTAAGGATCGGACAAAGTTTAATAGTATTAAAATACAAGTTCATTATCACTCTACCTATATTCATTATTAAATAATTTTTTTAAAAATAATATAAAATATTTTCTAATATTTTTTTACCCACATCGTGTGCATGTGACAAAATCTAATTATATTAAAAGCTTTATTGATGATTTTGCCATGAACTATACCACTTTTCCATTTTAATACTTCAACATTTCTTTGGCCTAATATGATATTTAAGGTTTAATTTCGTCCACCAATTTAGTCCCCTAGAATTAATGGTATTAAAAAACTAAATGTGTCACTTGGTGTTTTTTTGATTATGTATACATGATATGTGATTTACATGTATTAAAATAAATTTAAAAAAAAACTCAATAACATATATAATTAATTTTCTTACCCACGAATACATTGTATATATTAATTTGTAATTTTTTTAAAAAGGTTTACCACAAAAATTTAGAAGAATATTTTTATGTGCAAATTTGTCTCTATATTATAGGTGAAATTGAAAATTACCACTATATTTCACTTTAATTGATATTTATTATTCTGCTTATAAAATTAAAGACAAATTTACTATTATTCTTAAACTCTATATTAAAGTTTGCCACTTTACATTTATTTAATTAAATATTATCTCTAAAATTTTATTTTTTTATTGAAAATTTCTACTTAATTTTAATTTAAAATAACTTGAAAAGAATTTAATAAATTATTTATTTTATCTTAATATTTAAAAATAAAACAATACAATGTCAAAATTAATTAAAAAAACTTTTTTATAAAAAAATTACTTTTTATATATGTATTTTATTTTTCAAGTATTTGTTTCATTAATTTAAAATTTATAAGAAAATTTATTATTTTTTATATTTTATAAATTAAATTATTATTAACTATTGAAATAAAATATCTGAAAGAAGTTTTATTATTAAAATTTATTTTTAAATCTTCAAAATTAATATTGAGTGATAGAATTTAATTAAAAAAATGAAAGTTAGTGGAAAAAATTAATAAAATTTGAAGTTTAATGATAAAATTCATTTGCATAAAAATTGATTTTCAAATTTACACATACTAAAAAAACAACGGCAAATATCAATAAAAATAAAATATAGTAGTGAATTTTAACATTTATCTATGATGGTGAATTTACACTTTTAGCCCTTTTAAAAAAACCAATATTTGGAATTTTTAAAATAATATGATAAAAAAAATTTGTTAAAAAAATTTACAGTATTTTAAAACATAATTATTGTACCGGTTGTTTTAAATTTTTTACCAAACATACTTTTCAATATTTTTAGATAATTTGGTAAAAAGAATAATTGTATTTTAATGATTAAATATTATGGTAATTTAAAATAGTTTTAGTAAAAAATCATATATATTTACTATAATTACTCATCATCAATTTGAATTTATCTTAAATAAGTTATTGAAATTAATAAATTTTACATATAGTATTGATTAATAAATATAAAGTCTTTTATTAACATTATCAACATTATATAATATTTAATTTTATATTTTAATATTATTATACTAATTTTTATAATAATCACATACATGTATATGTTAATTAATTTAATATACATTAATCTTTATTGTAAACAGCCCAATTTGCCCGGGCCTGAATCAGAAGCAACAAAATAAAAAAATAAAATAACAGTCCAATTAAAAGGGATTCAAATTACAGGCCCAACATAAAATTAAACCCAATTACATTTGGCCTGATCCCTATTGGCCCAAGGGCCCAAAAGAACAAAACAAAAAACAAAAAAACCCTAGCATTGTTTGCGCTGCAAGCCCCCAGCAGCCTCCGCATTATGCGTGCCTCCATCACCGAGCCACGTTCGCCACGCCCGTGTGAAGTCCCCTCCTCCACCACGACGCTTGTACCTACAAAACAGGAGAACCATTGTAAAAAAAGAAGGCTATAAAAGCCGAAGCATGCAATGTAAAAATACTACGATTTTTTTTTGACAGAAAAAAGCAATACAGAGTACCATTTATACGGAATATACATAGAATACCAAATCAACAAAGGTTTTTTTATTACTTTTTCCTTTTTCTTTTCATTTCTGAATACTGCTTTTTATTTTGTTCTATTTTTTATTCCGTATATAATATATATATTATATAATATATAATATACAATAAAAAAAGGAGAAAATTACCTCTTTTTTTGAATTAAATTTCTTTGATGTGTGGCAAGCGCTAGTGGTGATTGGTGCCGAAGGAAGGCTCGAAATCGCCTGCAGGAGACGTGGGGAGAGGATTTTTGGAGACTTGAATTTTTTTTAAAAAAATAGAAAACTAATGTTTTTTTTTTTAAAAATTGGCTTTAAATAGGGAATGAAAACGATACCGTTTTACATCAGGGGTTTAAAAGCCAAAACGATGCCGTTTGGCCCAGAGTCAGCATGCAGTTGACCCGACCCGAAGGGATCCGCGCGTTTTGTTTAAAAATGGGCTATTTACAGCCCTAGTCCTTCCGCTTTTTCAGTCTAGTTCAATTAGGTTTTTCTGGTTTTAATTTGGGCCCGAAAGTTTCACAATTGTTTCATTTTTGTCCCTATTGGGACGCAGCGTTTTAGGGAAAGGGAATAATTTCCCAATTAGTCCCCCTATTCTCACGCGTGTTATAGAGGGGGCCCCGACCTTTTTTTCCTTTTTAACTTGGTTCTTTAATTTTATTTCTCTTTTAAGTTAGTCCTATTCAACGATTTTTGCAACTACTATTATTATTTAATATTTTTATTTCTACTATTATTATTATTTAATACTTTTTATAGATATTGTTAGTATTGTTATTATGTAATATTATCTTTGTTACCATTCTTATTATTACTACTATATTTATTACTATTATTTTTATTAATTCTATTATTATTACTATTATTTTTATTATTATTACTATTATTTTTTATTATTACTATTAAATTTAATATTATTACTATTATTTTATTATTAATACTATTTTTATTTTTACTAGTACTATTATTACTATTTTTATTATTAATATTATTTTTTATTTTAAATTTTTTTCCAGTATTATTATTACTATTCATCATTACTGTTACTATCATTTTTATTATTAATACTATTGTTTATTTTAAATTTTTTCCTATTATATTTATTATTATCATTCTTTATTATTATCATGTTTACATTATCACTATTCGCTAAGTATGACCATTTTTATTTTTACGTTTTAACCGATTTTTTATTTTAAAGGTTACATTGACTTTATCTTTTATTTTTTTCCACTTTTTTACCCAAACTCATAAAAAGGGTTTTTACAAAGGTAGTATTTTGTGTTTGGAAGTTCAGGAAATCATGCCCTAACGTGCTGGGTTTTGATTTTCCGTTCGTCAAAATGACTAAATATCCTTTTAAGATTTTGATAGTGTTTTCTTAACTTCAAAAATAAGACAATATTTCATATTTGGAAATTCGAGGAATCGTGCCCTAACGTGCTGGGTTTCTGTTTTGTTTTTTTTTTTCGTTTGGCCAAATAATAGAATACCCTTTTAAAATTGCAATGCATGAATTTTGGAAATCATGAAATGATCTTGGTGTCAAGGGTTTGAAACATCGTATCCTAACGTGCTGGATGTGATATTTCATACTTTCAGAACAAGAGAATTTCGATATCCAATTCGAATTATCCAAACATTTTCTAAAGGATTCGTCTTTTAAAATCTTTTTCAATTTTCAAAATTAGGACATTAATCAATCAATAAGGTACCAATTTTGGGTGTTGCGAGGTTGCTAATCCTTCCTCGTGCATAACCGACTCCCGGACCTGTTTTCTTAAGATTCGTAGACCAAAATGTTTTATAAGGTGACCCAATCACACTTCAAAAAAGATTGGTGGCGATTTCATTTTCGTTTTTAAAGTCGGCCCGTTTTCCAAACACAAAAATGGTTTCGACATTTATTATATATACACATATCATTTACTAATTAAATTTATATGAATTTATTATAAGTTAAATTATTATATATGTATTTGGAATATCTATTTATTCTCGTTGTGTGGGTTTTTTTAATTGTATTTTAATTTTAATTTTAAATTTTGTATCTGTATCACTTATGAGTTTATTTGTATTATTTAAATTATTTGGTTTTAGAGATCTGCTAGAAATATTTAAAGGGGTTTGACAAATTATATAATTAATTTAGGTTTTGATTTCTCAGTTATTGTATTTCATTTCAATATATTTCTAAATTTATTTGTATAAATATTAAAATATAATAATTATTTAAAATAATTATAAGATAAATTTATTTATAATTAATGCTTGACATCCTAAGCAAAGTGGGGTGTAAAATAGTTATTATAAATTTAAGATTATGTTCTATTAATTTAAAAATAGATTACAATTTTAAAATATTATTTTCTATTAATTAAAAAAATTAAATATATAGATAGATTGAATTGCCATGTGTCAATAGGATAAACATGTCACATGTCAAGAAATTAGGTCATCATGTCAGTTGAGACCCCAGGAGCTTGTAATATAATATAAATATGATTCAAAAAAGCTAAAAGAATATCAATATTTAAATATTTAAAAGATATTTATTTTTTTCAAAAATTAATAAAATATATTTTAGAAAAATATAAAATTCAAAAAACCATATAAGAATTTCAAAAATATGAAAAAAAGTAATTAAAATTTTTATAAAGTTAAATATATATAAAAATTATAAAAATAAAATTATAAAATAGTTAAACTTTTAGAAATAAAAAATAAAAATAAAATATATATTCAACAGAAATTTAAAAGTAAAAAATTAATAAATTAAAAGGACCGAGGTTAACTAAGAGTTGATCAAATGTGTTGATCTATGCTTATCGACATTGACTTAGTGTTGATTAACATTGATCGGTCAACATCAAGTTAACATCAATCAACGTCGGTCAGCACTGTCAACGTCTGTAAACATCTAGTTAACTTAGATCAAATTTTAATATAAATTTTTATTTTTAATTTCTTTTAGAATATAAAAAAAATCAAATTTTTTAAATTTTTAACTAAACTTTTTTCTATTTGTTTTATAATTTTGAACTTTTTAGCTTTTATTTTTAGGATTAGTATTTAGTATATTGGTAGTATATTTTTTAAAATGTTTCATTGATTTTTAGATTTTTCTAAAATATATATTATTAATTTTTAAAAATGTTTACATATTTTAATAATTTTTTAAGTATATATATTTTTTGAATTTTTAGAAACTTTTAGAAGTTATACATATTTTCTTAAGCTTTTAATACATATGGATGCCACATCATGTTGACATAGGCAAAAACAATGCGTGGTGCATTTTCGTAAGCTCAACATGGCCTCCTATTCTTTTAACGTCGTTAACTCTAGGGGCTAAACCCGTAGAAGAAGTTAAACTTAAGTATCAATCTGGATGAAAAAGGGTAAACTACACCCATGGTCACTAAAGGATTAGTAAATTTACATTTTGGTCACTCAACTTCAAAAGGTTACAAACTAGTCATTGAACTATTTGATAGTTTTTGTCGAAACCATTTTTTTGTAAAAGGGTCGAATTTGATTTTAAAAATGAAAACGAAAAACAGGAGTTGCCACCAATCCTTTTTTTATGAGGTGTGATTTGATCACTTCATGATTTGATCATTTTATGATAAACCATAATTTATACATATTTTTACCCCATACTTGGCTTATTTTTGGATGAATATTCATTAGATTTAATGTATTCGATGCTCCTAATCTTTTAATTTCATGATTTATACTCAGGAGAGCTTAGGAGTCGAAAAAAACGAGAAACGAACCAAAAAGGGACAAAATGGGCCTACACGGCCTGGACCACTGCACACAGGCGGACCACACGATCTTGTGTGAAAAGCAGGATTGAACACGGCCTAGACTATCGACCACGGGCGTGTCACACGGGCGTGTCCCTGCCGAAATCAGGATGAATTCTATTCGGAATAGGATACTTGTAGGCCAAGTAAGGCATCTCAAAGCCTATATAAACACCCTGGGGGCAACCTAAAAGAGGAGATCGACAGGACGTCGAATATGTAATGGCCTAAATTCAAGATTATCGGAATAATGGTTTTGCAACCATAAATCCGATTTAAATAGAAATTTATTTCAATATGTTTGCATGAGTCTTTATATGATAGGAAATATTTTTATAAATATTTATAAAATGTTAGTAATGTGGTATTAAACTTTCGTTAGAAAATTTTAACGTTTGGGTAGGTAATTAAATGAAAAGGACTAAATTGAAATGAAAGTAAAAGTTTAATTATAGATTAAAAGAAAGTATAAAGGACCAAAATGGCAATTAAGCCATTTTGTCTAGATTGAATGGTTAATTGAAGAAAAATCTGAGATTTTTAGTTTATTATTATATTATTATATTATTATATATATATATATAAAGAAAGGAGAAAAGAAACAAAACGGATAAAAACAAAGGAAGAAGCAGAGAGCAAACGTGAAGGGAGAAAGAAGAAGAGAAAAGAAAGAAAAAAAAAGGGATAATATAGTTTTTAAAGCTTGGAGTTTAATTTGGTAAGTTAATTTAGCTCTTTTCTTTTAATTTTGATGCTTTATAAGTTTTAGAACAAAGTTTTGATGAATTTAAGTTGAAATTTTTGAAGTTTTGAGTTTTTGAATATAGCATATGATGAATAAAATGATGAATTAGTGGTTTAATTGAAAGAATTTGAAGTTAGAATTGGGTAAAGGATTTAATTGTAAAATAAGCTATAACAAAAAGCTATTTTTGGACACAGTGAAGAGAGTAAATTTGAAAAATCACTAAAAATCGTAGAAGTGGAATTAGAAGTTGAATGAGTCTATTTTCAAATGAAATAAATAGGAAGGTCATATGAATTTCATGCGAATAGTAATTTGATTAAGTAGTGAAGAGAGGTCGAGAATAGTCAAACAAGATAAAGCAGGGAAACTTTAAGAATAATCTGGTATTGATTGGCCATACCAAAAATTCTGAAAATGTTATGGGAAGAAGATATGTGAGTCGAGTTTCAGGGAAAATTAATGGTTCTTCATTTGGAGCTCAGAGCTCGAGAAATAAATAATTTAGTGATTGTGACTCAAGTAGACATGACTTTGAATAAACTAAAAATAATAATAGAATTATAGAAAATGCTACATGTGAACATGAAATGTATTGAATTGATGATTGAATTTATTTATTTAGATCAGGAAAACTCAAATACAAAGCTAGATCGAGGAAAGGAAAAAGTCCCGGATTAGTAGATTTTATAAACGAACTAGTATCGAGGTAAGTTTGTGTAACTTGAATTATATTCTTAAATGTTTGAAATGTATGTTATTGATATGAATATGATTTGAATGTCCATTGTATGAAATTTGATGAAACATTGGTATATTTGATAAAAAGGGAAAGAAATCCGGTTGAATGAAAGGAAAATTCGATGGATCTCTGAAAAGGAATTGACGGTAAAAAAGGATCTAGCCGGACGGGTGATCCTATCCGATATAGCCTCCAGAAGAATATGTGGAAAATGGATTTGCTTGGACGGGTAATCGAATTAGGGTCTGCAATTTGCTGGACTGTAATTCGGATCCAAGCTCATTAGAGTAATTGTCGTTGCGAGGATTTAGCTCGGACCGTAATCCCGACAATACTCTATGAGTTTATATTATGAGGATTTAGCCTTGGGTGGTAATCCCTTTGTAAAGATGAGGTTTCTTGGAGTGTGCTCTCGAAATGAAAATGTGCGCACATGAATATGAATTGACGGACCGGATTTGTACACTAAAGTGTACCTCACGAAAATCCATCGAAATTTCGAAGTAATTTAACGGGATAAATATGGAAAAATAACAAGGAAATGGAAATCATGATATTGATGAGCTCATCAATCATGGTGTGTATATTATTGATATATGGAAATTAATCGACTAACTTGGATGTTGAGTTTGTGAATGTTAGGGTAATAATGCATTGAGTGAGTATATGAATGTTTATTGCTTGTATTGAAAATACTAGGTAAGTATAATTCTTGTTACATGGGCTTACTAAGCACAAAGTGCTTACCCTATTTCCTTTTTCCCCTGCTTTTTGTAGTGTTAAGAGCTCGGAGGTCGGATCGGTGGGAGACTCATCACACTATCAACCCTAGTATTTCGGTATTTTAAGAAACTTATTTTGGGAGTCAATGGCATGTATAAGCTAATAAAATAAATGTTAATATGAAATGAATATAAGGTTAGCCACTGATATGGCTTATGTGTTGAAGTTATTTTATAAATATGCATGAATTTTATTTTGAAAATATGTTGAATTGGATTGGTTGGTATGAATTAGTTTCGGTTTAAATATTTGCAGGGAAGACTAGATTAATTATAAAGGGGTTATATTGAGTAAAAAAAATTGTAAACTCCGGTAATGCCCCGTACCTTATTCTGACAACGAATATGGGTAGGGGGTGTTACATTTGTTGGTATCAGAGCTACGGTTTAGCCAGTTCTAGGACTGATATAGCGAATACGGATTAGCTATACATGCCATTTAAATTATTTTTGATAGTGTGATATCTCCTGACCATTTAAATTGTGTTTCCTTATAGTAATGTCATCTGACCGAGCTCAATCTGAGGAAAGTGGGAGTCATGCTCCGGCTTCAATACAAAGAAGAAGAAACTAGCGATAGAAGGCCGGTATAGAGGGTCAAGGGGAGGAGGCAAAAATAGCCTTCTTTCAAATGATGAATGAATGGTTTACCCAATATATAAGAACTAACCCTACAAAGTCAAAGCAAACTCAAGCTCCCCCTCCTGTTCCTCCACCGGTTCCGAGATTCCACAGTGCACAGTGCTTGAATCGAATCTCGTAAAAGGAAAAAGCTCACGTTGATAAAATCCAGAAAATATGGGGTAGAAGAATTTGAGCGGCAGTTGATGATGATCTCGAGCAAGCTGAATTTTGGTTAGAAAATACTACTCGGGTTTTGGAGGAATTATCTTGCACACGGAAGAATGTTTGAAATGTGCCGTTTCTTCGCTAAAAGACACGACTTATCATTGGTGGAATACTAAAGCTTCAGTTGTTAGAAAGAAGAAATTACATAGGAATTCTTCCGGATCGAGTTCAAAAGAAATATATCACCGAGAGATTCCTTGATCGTAAAAGGAAAGAATTTCTTGAGTGAAAACAGGCAATAGATCGAGATTCGAGTATGAAAGAGAATTTGTTCGGTTGAGTAAATATGCTCAAGAATGGAGTGTGATCGGAAGTGAAATGTGCAAACGATTCGAAGAAGGGTTGAATGAAGAAATTAAGCTACTTGTTGGAATTCTTGAAATTCGAGAGTTTGCTACATTAGCAGAACGAGCTTATAAAGCAGAAGAATGGAGCAAAGAAAAGAAACAGGCTGAGAGGGAAGCTCGAATTTTTAGTAAAAGACCAATGGAAAAATCTCAGTTTTCTGCTCCAAAGAAATTGAAGAAGTACCAGGATCGTTCTACCTCAACCACTGGGTATTCGGATAGAGTGCGAGGTTCACAGCGCACTAATTCAAGACCTTCCACTCCATCAGTGACCAGTGTTGGCAGTGTTGGTACTCCTAAGCCGAGATGCCAGTATTGTAATAAAGCTCATTTTGGTGAATGTCGATTTAAGAGTGGGGCTTGTTACCGATGTGGTTCTTTTGACCATTTCCTCAGAGATTGTCCAGAAAGAAGTGAAAAAGAAGCTGAATATATATCGAAGCCAAGTAATCCATCTTTGAGGGGAAGACCATCTCGACCATCCGGTAATGTTAGTGGTAGCCGAGGAGCTACAAAAGATACTGCAAGTAGGCCTGAGACACGAGCACCTCCTAGGACATATGTCATGCGTACCAGAGAAGATGTCTCAAGACCGATGTTATTATTCTTGGTACATTTTCTTTACTTGAGACCGATATTCTGCATTGATTGATCCCGGTTCTACGCATTCATATATATGTGTAAAACTTGCATGCGTAAAAGATTTATCTGTTGAACCTCACCGAATTCTTTGTTAAAGTCTCGAACCCCTTTGGCCAATCTATTTTGGTGGATAAAATTTGTAAAATTGTCCACTTGATGGTAAGAGGTTATTGTTTCTGGTGATTTGATGTTACCGCCATTTGATGAGTTTGATGTGATATTGGGCATGGAGTGGTTAACTCAAGATGATGCGAGAGTAAATCGTAAATGTAAATATATTGTGTTGAATATCGAATGGTGAATTACTTTGAGTTAAATCCGATCAAGCAGAGGATTATCTAATGTGATTCGATTATTCTTGCTCGAGAAGTATGTCAAAAGGGGTATGATGCTTTTCTTGCTTATGTATTAGATACTAAGGTATCTCGAGTCGAAGATTCAAGCGAGTGCGGTGGTATGCGAATTTTTTTCGATGTGTTTCGAGAAGAGTTACCGTGGTTGCCACGAGAAAGAGAAGTGGAATTTTCTATAGATTTGATTTAGGAACTACTCCGATTTCCATAGCTCCGCATCGAATGGCTCCTGCTGAATTAAAGGAATTAAAGACACGATTACAAGAACTTGTTGATAGAGGTTTTGTCCGCCATGAGTCATTCACCTTGGGGTGCTCGGTTACATTTGTGAAAAAGAAAGATGGGTCTTTGAGATTGTGTATTGACTATCGGCGACTCAATAAGGTAACTATAAAGAATAAGTATCCGTTGCCCCGGATTGATGATTTATTTGATCGGTTGAAAGGTGCTCTTGTATTTTCAAATATTGATCTCCGATCGGGCTACTATCGATTCTGAGCAAAGGAGAGTCGGATGTGCCAAAAAGCGACTTTTCGAGAACAGTGCACGGGCATTATGAGTTTCGGTTATGCCATTTGGGTTGACTAATGCACTGCAGTATTTATGGATCGATGAATCGAATATTCGACTGCGTCTAGACAGATTTGTGGTAGTATTCATTGATGATATTTTGGTTTATTCTCGAGATGAAGAAGAACATACAGAACATTTGAGAATTGTGTTGCAAATTCTGCGAAAAGAAACAGATTATATGCTAAATTCGGTAAATGTGAATTTTGGCTTCGAGAAGTAGGTTTTCTTGGACATATTGTATCCATTGAAGGCATCGGGGTAGATCCAAGTAAAATCTCGACTATTGTCAATTGGAGTCCACCAAGATCGTGATTCGAAGTTAGAAGTTTCTTGGGTTTATTTGGTTATTATCGGAGATTTGTACAAGGATTCTCTATGATAGCTTCTCCGATGACTCGATTATTGCGAGAAAGATGTAAAGTTCGAGTGGGTGATGAATGTCGCAGAGTTTCAACCGATTAAAAGATCTATTAACGAAAGCACCGAAGATTAGTGCGGCTGAACCAGGGTAAGGAATTTGTTATTTACTGGTGATGCCTCATTAAATGGTTTAGGTTGTGTCTTGATGCAAGAAGGTAAAGTAATAGCCTATGCTTCAAGACAACTTAAACCACATGAAAGAAATTATCCGGTACATGATCTTGAGTTATTCGCTATTGTTTTTGCATTGAAGATATGGCGGCATTATTTGTAACGATGAGAAATGTCATATTTATACCGATCATAAAAGCTTGAAATATTTGATGACACGTAAAGATTTGAATTTGAGGCAGTAGCAGTGGCTTGAACCGATAAAGGACTATGATTTGATTATTGATTATCATCCGGGTAAGGCTAATGTTGTGGTGATGCTTTGAGTCGAAAATCTCTGTTTGCTTTACGAGTTATGAATACCCGATTGTCACCGATCGATGATGGTTCAATCATAGCTGAATTGAGAGCTAAACCGACATTTCTACAAAGACAAATATGTGAAGCTCGGAAGAATGATGAGAAGTTACTGAGTTAAGCGGGCACAATGTGAGTCGACATCGATTACGAACTTCAAGTTGGGGTTGATGATTGTTTATTATTCAGAGGTAGGGTATGTGTACCCAAGAATTGAGAACTCATAATGAAGATTTTACACGAGGCTCACGGTGGTACTATATGTCCGTACATCAGGAAGTAATAAAATGTATAATGATTTGAAAAAGATGTCTTGGTGGCGTGTATGAAACGTGATATTTACGAGTTTGTATCAAGATGTTTGATATGTCAACGAGTTAAAGCGAGAACATCAGTACCTTCGGGGTTACTTGACCAATTACTATACAGGAATGGAAATGGGAAAGAATCACTATGGATTTTGTATCGGGGTTACCGTTGTCTCGAGGAAAAAGATGCTATTTGGGTGATTGTTGACCGATTGACAAAGTCGCACACTTTATTAAGTGCGTATGGATTATTCTTTAGATAAAGTAATTTGAATTGTACATATCCGAGATTATCAAAGCTACATGGAGTGCCTATCTCCATTATATCGGATAGAGATCCTCGATTTACGTCTCGTTTTTAGGATAAATTGCAAGAAGCTTTGGGTACTCGGTTGTATTTGATCGTGCATTTCATCCTTAGACGGATGGCCAATCGAGCGTGTAATTCAAGTATTGGAAGATATGCTCAGATGTTGTACACTAGAGTTTAAAGGTAATTGGGAGAGGTATCTACCTTTGATTGAATTTGCTTACAATATGATTATCATCCAGTATTAAAATGGCTCCATATGAAGCTTTGTATGGTAGAAAATGTAGAACACCATTGTATTGGATGAGCTCGGTGAAAAGAAGATACATGGGGTTGATTTAGTCCGGGAAGCAGAAGAAAAAGTGAAGGTTATTCGGGATAGTTTAAAAGCGACTTCCGATCGCCAAAAATCATATGCCAATCTTAAGCGAAAAGAGATTGAATTTTGGTCGGTGACAAGGTATTTCGAAAGTGTCTCCTTGGAAGAAAATTCTCGGTTCGGTCGAAAGGGTAAATTGAGTCCAAGATTTATCGGGCCATATGAGATCATAGAAAGAATTGGACCGATCGCTTATCGGTTGGCATTACCACCGAACTTGATAGAATCCATAATGTTTTTCATGTGTCTATGCTACGACGATATCGGTCAGATCCTTCACATGTTATTTCTCCGACAAAAGTGGAGATTCAACCGGATATGAGTTATAGTGAAGAACCGATCAAGATATTGTACGGGAAACAAAGGAGCTTAGAAAAAAAAAATAAATTTGGTGAAGGTATTGTGGCAAAAACACGGGATCGATGAAGCGACATGGGAACCGGAGGAGGCAATAAGGAAACAATATCCAAACCTCTTTCTTGGTAAGATTTTCGAGGACGAAAATCCTAAAAAAGGGGAGAGTTGTAATGGCCTAAATTCAAGATTATCGGAATAATGGTTTCGCAACCATAAATCCGATTTAAATAGAAATTTATTTCAATATGTTTGCATGAGTCTTTATATGATAGGAAATATTTTTATAAATATTTATAAAATGTTAGTAATGTGGTATTAAACTTTCGTTAGAAAATTTTAACGTTTGGGTAGGTAATTAAATGAAAAGGACTAAATTGAAATGAAAGTAAAAGTTTAATTATAAATTAAAAGAAAGTATAAAGGACCAAAATGGCAATTAAGCCATTTTGTCTAGATTGAATGGTTAATTGAAGAAAAATCTGAGATTTTTAGTTTATTATTATATTATTATATTATTATATATATATATATATAAAGAAAGGAGAAAAGAAACAAAACGGATAAAAACAAAGGAAGAAACAGAGAGCAAACGTGAAGGGAGAAAGAAGAAGAGAAAAGAAAGAAAAAAAAGGGATAATATAGTTTTTAAAGCTTGGAGTTTAATTTGGTAAGTTAATTTAGCTCTTTTCTTTTAATTTTGATGCTTTATAAGTTTTAGAACAAAGTTTTGATGAATTTAAGTTGAAATTTTTGAAGTTTCAGAGTTTTTGAATATAGCATATGATGAATAAAATGATGAATTAGTGGTTTAATTGAAAGAATTTGAAGTTAGAATTGGGTAAAGGATTTAATTGTAAAATAAGCTATAACAAAAACTGTTTTGGACAGCAGCAGTAGAGTAAATTTGAAAAATCACTAAAAATCGTAGAAGTGGAATTAGAAGTTGAATGAGTCTATTTTCAAATGAAATAAATAGGAAGGTCATATGAATTCTGTACAAATAGTAATTTGATTCGTAGTGAAGAGAGGTCAGAATAGTCAAACAGTAAAACAGGGGAAACTTTAAGAATAATCTGGTATTGATTGGCCATACCAAAAATTCTGAAAATGTTATGGGAAGAAGATATGTGAGTCGAGTTTCAGGAAAATTAATGGTTCTTCATTTGGAGCTCAGTAGCTCGAGAAATAAATAATTTAGTATTTGTGACTCAAGTAGACGACTTTGAATAAACTAAAAATAATAATAGAATTATAGAAAATGCTACATGTGAACATGAAATGTATTGAATTGATGATTGAATTTATTTATTTAGATCAGGAAAACTCAAATACAAAGCTAGATCGAGGAAAGGAAAAGTCCGGATTAGTAGATTTTATAAACGAACTAGTATCGAGGTAAGTTTGTGTAACTTGAATTATATTCTTAAATGTTTGAAATGTATGTTATTGATATGAATATGATTTGAATGTCCATTGTATGAAATTTGATGAAACATTGGTATATTTGATAAAAAGGAAAGAAATCCCGGTTGAATGAAAGGAAAATTCGATGGATCTCGAAAAGGAATTGACGGTAAAAAGGATCTAGCTTGGACGGGTGATCCTATCTGATATAGCCTCTCAGAAGAATATGTGGAAAATGGATTTAGCTTGGACGGGTAATCCGAATTAGGTCCAATTTTTGGGTGGTAATTGGATCCAAGCTCATTAGAGTAATTGTCGCGTTGCGAGGATTTAGCTCGGGTGGTAATCCCAACAATACTCTATGAGTTTATATTCTGAGGATTTAGCCTGGTGGTAATCCCATTTGTAAAGATGAGGTTTGCGGGAGTGTGCTCTCGAAATGAAAATGCGCACATGAATATGAATTGACGGACCGGATTTGTACACTAAAGTGTACCTCTGAAAATCCATCGAAATTCTGAGTAATTTAACGGGATAAATATGGAAAAATAACAAGGAAATGGAAATCATGATATTGATGAGCTCATCAATCATGGTGTGTATATTATTGATATATGGAAATTAATCGACTAACTTGGATGTTGGGTTTGTGAATGTTAGGGTAATAATGCATTGAGTGAGTATATGAATGTTTATTGCTTGTATTGAAAATACTAGGTAAGTATAATTCTTGTTACATGGGCTTACTAAGCACAAAGTGCTTACCCTATTTCCTTTTTCCCTGTTTTGTAGTGTTAAGAGCTCGGAGGTCGGATCGGTGGGAGACTCATCACACTATCAACCCTAGTATTTCGGTATTTTAAGAAACTTATTTTGGGAGTCAATGGCATGTATAAGCTAATAAAATAAATGTTAATATGAAATGAATATAAGGTTAGCCACTGATATGGCTTATGTGTTGAAGTTATTTTATAAATATGCATGAATTTTATTTTGAAAATATGTTGAATTGGATTGGTTGGTATGAATTAGTTTCGGTTTAAATATTTGCAGGGAGGACTAGATTAATTATAAAGGGGTTATATTGAGTAAAAAAAATTGTAAACTCCGGTAATGCCCCGTACCTTATTCCGACAACGAATATGGGTAGGGGGTGTTACAGAATAGATGCCGAGTAGAAGGAGAAAATACTCCAAGACAGCCATCGGGAACAGCTTAGGAGTAAGATCTCCATCAAGACTGAAGATCTCCTATCAAGTTCTTTAGAAGTTTTTAGGTTTTCTTATGTTTTGTAGTTTTCCTTATTCTATGATGTTTCCTTTATTTAGTATGAACTAAACCCCTTAAATACCTAAGGGGATGAAACCTAAGACAGATCTTATTATTATTTGATTTATAAGATAAATACTTGTTCTTATTCTTAATTGTGAGTTTTTATTCTTGTTTTGATAATTCAGGTTATTGATTCAAGTCGAATGTGCTTATTCAGTGGAGAAAAAGTCATTGTTTAAGAGGAGATCAACACAATTAAGCGGAGTTGATTGCAACCCTAGAAATAGGGTGACATAAATCTGCAGGATTAGGGTCAAACCTAATAAGGGGATCCATAGATCGAGTTAATGTGACGATAGGGGTTTTAATTAGAAAGAGATTTCAATTAATCAACCTAGAGTCAGTTGTTTTTAGTCTTGAAAGAGATATTAATATAAATCAGGGATTTTTATGGATTAAGTCAAGTGAATAAATCGTATGAATCAAAAGTAATAAGTGAAGTCTAGGTGGATTCTTCCTTAGGGATTGCCTATCTGATATAAGTTGTCCAAAAGTATTTTCCCAATTCACTCTCTATCACGTTCATAGTCATTTAGTTAGTTAAATTAGTTAGTTAATTTTAGATTAAAAATAAATCCCCTTAATTATTAGGCTAGATAATAAAAAGATAATTATTACTAGTAATTTTAGTCCTTGAGGATACGATACTCCGGACTCACCATTACTATACTACTGTTCGATAGGTGCGCTTGCCTTTGTCGAAATAATAGTTAGTTTGGAGCCCATCATTTTAGTAAAAGGTTTGATTTATTAAAATAATGTTTTTCAGTCTACAAAAATCCGAAAAATGGGTTCAGGAGTCGGTTATGCACGAGGAAGGGTTAGCACCCTCGTTACGCCCAAAATTGGTACATAATTGATTATTTAATGTCTTTATGTCGGAAGTTGAGAATTCGGAAAGAAATTAAACTACGATCCCCTTTTTTTTTATTATGTTGCTTTTTAAAATTTACTTGAACGAGTCGAAAAATATGGAAGACCTTCTTATCTCGAGGTATCTAAACGTCATGTCCTGTAAGTTAGGACATGACACTTCGAATCTTCTAGGATAATTTGGCATTTTTCGTTTGAAATCTTGTGTGTTTTAATTTTTAAAAGGATATTTGATTACTCGAATTCAACGAGAAAAATCGAAACCCCGGAAGTTAGGGTACGATTTTATCGAATCATTCAAATACGGAACATTGCTTGTTTTTAAATTTTTTCCTCTTTTTTTACGAATTTTGGGGGAAAACCAATATAATGTTTAAAACGATATAAACATAGTATTTAAAAAGATGTAAACGATAATAGTAAAAATAATACAGATGATAAGTGCACAAATAAATAAAGAAAAATATGGATATTACATATATGTATATTTTATACATATAAAAGAATAATAAGTAGATAAGTAAATGAGATGATGCATTAATTCTAATATCGATAATCTAAACATAAACTAATAATAATAGTAATAATGATAATAATAATAATGACAAATAAAAATGAAATGGAATAAAATACACAAATAAAGAAAAAGAAAATACTTTAAAGTACTAAAAAGTAAAGAATAATAAATAAATAAATAATATATGAATAAAATAACAAATAAATAAATAATAAATAAAATAATATATTTAGAAAAAATAAACGAATCTATAAATGGTGGAAATTAGGTGAATGAAGATCAAATTGGGATTAAACAATAATATTAATATAATAATAATGATAACAAAAATAAAATAAAGAAATACAAAATAATATGAACTAAAAGTAAAAATAATAAGGAGATAAAAATAAGAGTATCTATATATGAATAAATAAAAAATGAAATGATGAAAATAATACATAGAGAATATATAAAATTTAATATTAAAGGAATGTGATATTAAATTGAAGTTAATATAAAATTTAGAGTCTAAAAAAAGGAAGATAAATAACATAAAGGACTAGATTGAAAATCGAATGGAAAGTAATGGGGCAAAGTCGAAATAAAGTAAGATAGGAGACCATTTGGGAAATTATTCCCCATCCAAAACGCACAGCTTCAAGGGGACTAAAGTGAAACAGAAAGAAAATTACAGGGGCAGATTAAAATAAATAAAAACTGAATTAAAAAAGGTAAAAAATGCGGAAGAGCTATTCGCGCAAATAGCCCGTTTAATAAAAACACGCGGATCCCCTAGCTGGTCGGGTCAGTCGCGCGTGGATGGCCTTATACGGCGCCATTTTGAGGCCACTGAAATAGGCCCTAAACGACGCCTTTCGCATCTTTTATAATGGCAAATTTTTTTAAAAACCTATTCTACTATTATTTCTAAAAAAAAATTAAGTACCCCATTTTTTCTCTCAACTCTCTCTAAAGAAACCCTAGGCCGGCCATAGAGTGTAGTCGCCCCTCCGCCGCATCTCCGTCGTGCCTCCGCCTTGAACGGTGGCCGGATATGCGCCAAAATCGGCCCCTTTAGCCCCTTTTCAAGCCTCTTTCCCCTTTACAAACCCGATTCGGGTTTTTTTAACAAAAAAAAAGAAAATGATAAGAGAAAAATAAATAAAAAAAGGACTTTCGGTCTCACTGTTTCCCCTTTTGGACCCTCATCGGAAACCCAACAGATTTCGAGGTGTCCGAGAGTTGGCAATAGCCTTCGACGGCAACGAGAAAGTGAAATGACGGTAAGTTTTTATTACTTATTCCTTTTATTTTGAATAATAAAATAAAAAGAGCACATTTTCGATTCTTGAATCTGTTTTAGAATTCTTTTTTGTTGATGTATTTGTTTTTGATCAATTCTCTGTTTTTTAAATACAAATCGAATCTCGGCCTTTTTATAGCCATTTACATATGTTATTTTTTTTTATGTTTTTTTGTCTTGCTACTGTGTTTTTCGCTTGTTGTCCTTGCCTTCATTTTTTTTGCAGGTGCCTTCGAGGGGTCAACGGAGAGGTAAAATGGCTTCTTTTGCCATTTTGGTGAAACAACGGTAGCTGTCCTCGGGATGAGGCGCGGGTTACACGCCCGAGGAGGAGTGGCACGAGGGAGACCCTAGGGTATCTCTTCTGCCAAAACTATTTAAGTTTTTTTGGGCCATTGGGCCGTTGTAAATTTGGGTTAGGGTTTTCTAAATTTGGGCTTGTAATTTGGGACTCTCTAATTGGATTTATTCTTATTTTTATTTTGGTTTTATTTTTGGTATGGGCTTGTTTAAAAAAAATTGGACTATAATGGACTGTTTAATGTCTACTGGGCCCGAGCTAAAATTAGACTCTATAGCTGCCCTTCTTTGGTCGTTGTCGTGCAACGAGAATGGAGCAAAGACTTTTAAGAAGGACCAATTTTGCCCGGTCTTACCGAATCTTGACTTCTTTGACGCTCCTCTTCTTCAAGTAGCCTGAATTTATCCCACTACAACTTCAGGGGTATAAGATTTGCTATCTTCAATCTGCTCCACAGCAATTTTAGGGAGATAAGATTTGAAGCTTCACTCCACTATAACTTTAGGGAGACAAGGTTTGTAACTTGTAGCTTAGTCTATTCCGCTGCAACTTTAGGGAGATAAGACTTGCTATGGTAGATCTAATCCGACCCACTGCAACTTCAGGGGTATAGGACTTGTCGTTTCGATCTGCTCCACTGCAACTTCAGGGAGATAAGATTTGTAGCCTTAATCTACTCTACTGCAATTTCAAAGAGATAAGATTTGCTATCTTCAATTTGCCCTACAGCAACTTCTGGGGGATAAGCTTTATAACTTCAACCTGCTCCACTGCAACTTCAGAGAGATAAGGTTTGTGGGTTTATTCTGCTCCACTGCAACTTCAGGGAGATAAGATTTGTAGCCTGTCTTCAATCTGCTCCACTACAACTTCAAGGAGATAAGATTTGTAAATTTGTAACTTTAATCAGTTCCACTGCAACTTCAGGGAAATAAGATTTTCTACGACGACTGTTTCACTGCAACTTTAGGGAGATAAGATTTGTGGCTTTAATCTGCTCCACTGCAACTTGAAGAAAATAAGATTTGCCATGATGACTGTAATCCATTCCACTGCAACTTCAGGGGTATAGGATTTGTGGTTTCACTGGTCTGTTGCATCGTTCTCTGGGGAACATGACCTATAGAATCCATTTCATGGGCCTATTTATGCCTAGTGATTAAGATGTCATGATCGGAATGAATCAAATGCTCCTAACTAGATGTGTATGAATGATATTTACATGAATACAGAATGCCTTTTTTCGAGAATGATCCATTTTTAATGCTTAGGTTGTCATTGCTCGATGTTTATCAAGGTTCCATTATTGATGTGTTACCATGACAGAAAATCCAAAGAAATAGCCATCATTTAGACTATTTGTTCTCAAATGTTTCCAACCCCTAAATTTGGTTAGTTCTTGAATAGTGGTCATGTTTTCAGATCCTTGTACTATTTTATAAAACCTTTTAGAGCAATATGCAGAATTCCCTTTACTTGAATAACATTAGTCCATTAATCATTATTCAATATAAAAATGCTTGAAAAAGATTATAATAATGGATAAGATCGAAGTTTATTAGGAGCAATGCTCGAAATGAATAAATTAATCAACATAACAAATTTGCTTAAATACAAAATGAATAAGATGAAAATAGATGCCCTGGATATCATAGCATGAACTTCTTCGTACTAATTTCTCGAGGACCCTCTTGAACTCGATATGTGTTTTGGTGATCCAAAATACTTTGTTGATGCCCCAAGATGTAGCGTCTCTCCCCCTTGTTCATTCAGGGATAACTAGACTACCACATGCCCCATTTTTAATTTGAATTGCCCTTTTCTTGGATTTTCAATTCAAAATCCCTTTGGTCTCAAGGTGCCCTTTGTGAGTTTTTACCTAGGTCTCTCCCTTTTTTTTAGGTGAAGTACTTCTTGACTGAGTCTGAATTCACAGGATTGGGCAAGCTTTTGCCATCCATCTCAGTCAGAATAAATGTTTTTTCAGAAAAGGCCTTCTGTACCACGTAAGATCCTTCTCAATTTGGCATCCATTTCCCTCTGAAATCCTCCTGTATGGGCAAGATCTTTTTCAATACTAGGTCCCCTCATGGAATTCTCTGGGACGAACCTTCTTATTATAAGCTCGCATCATTCTCTTTTCGTACATCTGACCATGACGGATGGCTTTCAACCTTTTCTCCTCAATCAAGTTTAGCTGATCATATCGGGATTGGACCCATTCTGCTTCATCCAACTTCAATTCTGCCAAAACTCAGAGAGAAGGAATCTTGACTTCAATGGGTAAAACTGCCTCCATTCCATAAACCAAAGAGAAGGGTGTTGCCCCGGTTGAGGTCCTAACAGATGTTCGATAAACATAGAGGACGAATGGTAGCTTTTCATGCCAATCTTTGTAAGTCTTAGTCATTTTCCCCGCGATTTTCTTGATATTCTTATTGGCTGCTTCCACTGCACCATTCATTTTTGGGCGATATGGTGACGAGTTGTGGTGTTTGATTTTGAACTGAATGCAGACTTCTGATATCGTGCTGTTGTTCAAATTTAGTGCATTGTCAGATATGATCTTTTCTGGCATTTCATATCGGCATATGATCTCTTTCTTTAAGAACTTGCTGGCATTCGATTTCGTGACATTGGCATATGAAGCGGCTTCTACCTACTTGGTAAAGTAATTGATGACCACGAAGATGAATTGATGCCCGTTAGAAGCTTTAGGTGAAATTGGCCCAATGACGTCCATGCCCCACATAGAGAAAGGCCACGGAGAAGTCATAACATGAAGAGGTGAGGGAGGTACATGAATTTTATCTCCGTAAATTTGACACTTGTGGCATTTCTTGGCGTAATTAATACAATCTCCTTCCATAGTGGACCAATAATACTCGAATCTTATGATCTGCCTGGCCATTGTAAAACCATTGGCATGTGTTCCGCAGACACCCTCGTGGACTTCTTCCAAGATTTACTTAGCCTCGACAGCATCTACACATCTTAGTAGTACCTGATCCTTTCTCCTTTTATTTAGGATCTCTCCATTTAAGACATAGTCATTAGCCAAACTTCTTAACGTCCTTTTATCATTCTTGGTTGCTTAGTCAGGGTATTCACGATTCTTCACATATCGCAATATATCATTGTACCAAGGGTGATCGTCCTTTTCTTCTTCTTCTTCTTCTTCTTCTTCTATATGGTAACAATGAGCTAGAGTCTTATAAATACTCATCTGAATAGGCTTTACATCCTTTTATTTGTTCGCTTTGACCATCGAAGCCAAGGTAGCCAAGGCATCAACCATCTAATTTTCATCTCGTGGGAGATAATAGAAGGTGATGTCATCAAACTCCTCAATTAACTTAAGAATCAACTTTCAATACTTGATTAACTTGGGATCTCTTGTCTCCTATTCTCCCTTGAGTTGATAGATCACTAGTGCGGAATCTTCATATACCTCTAGCACTTTGATCTTATGTTTTATGGCTGCATGGATACCCATGATGCATGCTTCGTATTCTGCCATACTGTTTGTGCAATTAAAATCCAATTTGCTAGTGAAGGGATAATGATATCCATTTGGGGATATCAGGATTGCCCCAATTCTGTTACCCACAGCGTTTGAGGCTTCATCAAAGTTTAGCTTCCAAGAATGCCCTTCTTGCGAGTCTTCTTCAGTGGTTGCAACATACATTAAGTCTTCATTTAGGAAATCAAAGTTCAAAGGCTCGTAATTCTCTAGAGCTCTACTGGCAAGAAAATCTACTATTGCGCTTCTTTTGACTGCCTTCTGATTCACATAGACTATGTCAAATTCGGAAAGCAGAATTTGCCATCGAGCCATTCTTCTATTTAAGGCAATCGACTCTATCATGTACTTTAGAGGGTCCAGATTTGAGATAAGCCAAGTCGTGTGGTACAACATGTACTGTCTCAATCTTCGAGTTGTCCAAATTAGGGCGTAACATAACTTTTCGATTGGCGAATATCTTGTCTCACATTCAGTGAATTTCTTACTGAGATAGTATATAGCTCTTTCTTTTCTTCCCGACTCATCATGTTGACT
The DNA here is from genome assembly GCA_025503065.1 of Gossypium bickii. Lineage (NCBI taxonomy): Eukaryota > Viridiplantae > Streptophyta > Magnoliopsida > Malvales > Malvaceae > Gossypium > Gossypium bickii. The sequence continues at coordinate 99,049,256 of CP106716.1, forward strand.
AAACACGCATCCCATGGAATTCCAGAATACTGCCAAATACAGTATCAACGACCTATCTGGATTAGGTGGCATCAGTACTGGGGCATTGGACAAGTAATGTTTGACCTTATCGAAAGTCTTTTGGCACTCCTCATCCCAAACACCTGAGTTGTGTTTCTTAAGGAGATGGAACATGGGGTCACATTTCTCAATTAGCTATGAAATGAATCGGGCAATGTAATTTAGTTTTCCTAGGAAACCTCAAACTTCTTTTTGAGTGCGTGGTGGAAGCAATTGTTGGATAGCCTTTACTTTGTCTGTGTCGATCTCAATCCCATTTTCACTGACGATAAATCCTAGTAGTTTTCCCAACCTAGCCCTGAAAGTACATTTTGCTGGATTGGGCTTTAGTTGGAATTTCCTCAATCTCAAAAATAGTTTCCTCAAGACTTGTATATGCTCATTCTCTGTTCGGGATTTTACGATCATATCGACTACATAAACCTCGATTTCTTTATGCATCATATCATGAAACAACGTTAACATGGCTCTTTGATATGTTGCTTCCGCATTTTTCAATCCAAATGGCATCACCTTATAGCAAAAAGTTCCCCACATGGTTACGGATGTTGCCTTCTCCATGTCTTTAGGATGCATCTTTATTTGGTTGTATCCCGAGAAACCATCCATGAAGGAGAATAGTGAATAACCTGCCGTGTTGTCCACTAATGTGTCGATATGTGGTAATGGAAAATTGTTTTTCGGGCTGAATTTGTTCAAGTCCCTGTAGTCCACACACATTCATACTTTCCCATCTTTTTTAGGGACGGGCACGATATTGACTACCCATTCTGATTATTTAACCACCCGTAAGAAACCAGCATCGCTTTGTTTCTTGACTTTCTCTTTTATTTTCAGTAAAACATTGGGTCTCATCCTTCGGAGCTTCTGTTGAACTAGCTTGCACTCTTCCTTTATGGGGAGCCGGTGTACCACGATATTTGTACTTAACCTGGGCATGTCTTGATATGACTATGCGAAGACATCTTTAAATTCTTGGAGTAATTCAACGAGGTCTTGTTTCGTTTCTGCAGTAATACAAGCTCCTATCTTCACCTCTTTTTCCTCTCCTAACCTCACAATTTCCACTGACTCTTTATAAGGGAAGATTCGTTTCTCGTCTTGTTCTACCATCTTTAACAAATCAGGAAATAGGTTACAGTCTTGATCATCTTCAAAGTCTTGAGAATCCTCTGTGCACATATCTTGCTCAAAAAGAGATTCTGAGTTAGTAGCAATGTCACTCATATCATTGATATTCGGAGACCTATTATAGGGATGAAGAAAAAAATCCAAAGAACAAAAGAATCTAAGAATAATTATTTGTATGGTATGATTATGAATGAAAAGAATAAAAGAATATTTGCTCAAAATGATACGCAAAAATGTATTTTTATTTAAATAAAGATTTTGGACATAAGCTTATTTCACAAAGGATTTTCATTGCTCCTAGGCTTAGAGCAATAAGCGTGTTTTGAACATTACTCTGTATTTGCTCTTAAAACTACAAGGATCTCTTCTGTAGTCTAGTTGTCCAAAACACTTCCAGGTACATAGGGTCAGATGTCTGATAAATTTTCTCCCCCGATTCCTTCTTCAGATATGGCGTTGATGTTCAGGTTTCCCAACATTTCTTCCGCAGTCTCTTCCCTTGGTATCTTTCTTTCTGGATGAATAGTTCCTCCAGATACGAACGTCTTGGATATATGGGGAAAGATCATCAGTTCCCACTTGATCTCTTCTTCACTCAATCGCGCTCTTCTCTTTTCTTGTTTCTTCTTCATCTCCTTCTTCCTTTACCTCGCATCTAGCTTAAATCCCAAACCAAAGCGGTTTCATTTATCCTTCAGTATAGGTGCCTCGACCTTTCCTTGTAGGCATTTTCCAAGTCCTCTTCTAGGCAAAGCTCCTTTACTGACTGTCAGTTGTAGGCTAATCCTTGTAGTTTTAGATATTTTAGACATCGAGATCTTGTTCCCTTTGACAATAAAGGTTGCATTCACAAATTCCAATGATCGAAATGAACATTCTATTGCTTCATCGTTCGGTCCTACGTATGGCGCGTCGCTGGTTACGGATGCAACAATTTCTTATTCCACATTTATCGTTACCAGCCGACCCTCAGTCACCAACTTTAACTTCTGGTGTAGCGACGACGGCACTACCCCAGTCGTGTGAATCCAATGCCTCCCCAACAAACAATTGTAAGAAGGCTTAATGTCCATCACCAAGAAATCTATTTCGTATGTGTTTGGACCAATCAAGAGGGGTATCTCGATCCTTCTCATCACTCTTCTTTCGGTACCATCGAATGCTCTCACTATGTTTTAACATGTCTTCATATGAGAGCTATCCACAGGTAACCTATTTAGGGTGGATAGGGGTAGGACATTTAGTGCAGATCCGTTTTCAATTAACACCTCTGGCAATGTATACCCTTTGTAGCAGGTGGTGATGTGCAAAGCCTTTGTAGATCCCATGCCCATTGGCGGTATCTCATCATTATTGAAGAAGATGAAGTTGTTGGCACTTATATTATTGACTAGGCGGTCCAGCTTGTTCACAGAGATATCGTTAGCGACATAAGTTTTGTTTAGCACTTTCATTAATGCATCACAATGTGTCTCTGAACTTAAAAGTAAAGATGAGATGCGAGCCAGTTGCTTATGTAGCTATTCTGCAACACTATACTCGCTATGCTTTATGAACTTCAAAAATTTCCTAGCCTCGTTCTCAGTTACTGGCTCGTTAACTGGTGATTTGAGCCTGATCGTCTTTTCCTTTTTTTTGTTCAGCCATTGAGGTCTTTCCTTTAACAGGCTCAGCTTCTGCATTTGATGGATCATAACGCCTCCCACTGCGCGTGTAGAAACCCACCTCTTAACCTTTTGTAGAAGCACTAATCGGGCTCTCTTCTCCCGAAATCATCACTTTGCAGTCATAATTCTAGGGAACCTTCTTGCTATCCTTGTAAGGAAAAGCTACGGCTTTCTGGATTATGACCCTTGGTGCCATTTGCACTACAGCTTCATTGCTTCTTGGTTGTAAAATGATAACCACTGGGTGGTTGACTTTATATACCTTCTCTGTTGGCCCCTTTTCTGAAGCGCACACTTCTCTTTCAGAGCCCTTAGCATATTCAAAGAATTCTAGCTCCTTATTATCCATCAAATTTTGCACTAGAGTCCTGAACTCAATGCACTCTTGGATTTCATGACCTTCCTTAGCATGGAACTCACAGTAGTCCCTCATCCTTTCAGGTCTCTCTTCTGAATCTTATTTGATTAAGCCTCCTTCTACCATTTTCTTCCAAACCCATTTCAGTAGGGTTTTCAGTTCTGCTAAGTTTATCTTGGTTCTCTATCCTGCACTCTTGATTATCATATTTACCCCTCTATCAGAATGAGTGGGTAACAGATTTCTTGCCACATTAGGTTCCGATAGGTCATCGAACTTCACAATGCCCATCTTGATGAACCTTTCAATTAACTTTTTGAACGCGGTGTAGTTCTTGATTGAGTGTCCTGTGATTCTCGCGTGGTACTCGCATTGAGCATTTACGTCATACCATTTGAGGAATGGAGGTTGCATGGGCTTTAGGTAGAAGGGAGATACCACATGTGCATCGAACAGGCTCTGATATAGCTCCCTATACGTCATCAGGATAGGTCTGAACTGGAGCCTTTTTGTATTCGACCTTTGGTTGGATTCTTGTAACACCCCAAACCTGTATCCGTCGCCAGACTAGAGTTAAAGGTGTTACCTAATAGATAAAAAACGTTTATAGAAATTTCATATAATTGAATATTAACCACAACCATAATATCTTCTTAGTAGGTCATCGAGACCTAAAACATGCTATAAACCGAGTCGAGACTAAATAGGAACACATACAAAATTTCATGGAAATTTAAAAATTTTCTAAGTTTCAGGGGTTATATGCCCGTGTGGGCAGGCCATGTGCCTCCCACGGCTGCTAGACACACTCGTGTGTCCTCCCCGTGGTCGAAATTGACTTTGCTCCACGATCACCAAGCACGCCCGTGTACTTTGGCCGTGGTCGATCCTGTTGAAAACCACACGGCTACTAGGCACGTCCATGTGCCAAGGCCGTGTAGTCTTATGCTAGCTACTGACTTTGTCCCACGGTCACTAGGCACGCCCGTGTGCCACAACCGTATAGGAAAATAAGCCATTTGCAAGGCCAAAATGCCACCCACATGGGTCTTACCTACAAGCAAAATCACCAAGACATCTCATGCCTATTTGGCAACCAAGAACATACCAAAATAACCATCCAAATTACAAGACTAAAACTCATCTCATCACAAGCATAAATCATTCATTTGCTTAATCAAAACTTGACCATTTCATATATCAACTAACCATGCCAAAAACATACTTCACATATCACATTCATCCAAGCAAATTCTCAACTCATAACTAGCCAAATCCCATGGCTAAGTTCATATAACAAACTTATATCAAATACTAGCTTATACATGCTATATCTAACTATATACATTTCCAAAATGTACCAAAATGATTTTAGTAGTGTGATGATTTCCTTGATGGTCTCGATTCTTCAGTAGCTTTGACGACCTATAAAACAGAGAAAACACACACACAGAGTAAGCTTTCCAAAAGCTTAGTAAGTCATAATACAAATAATCTTAGCATAAAAGGCATATATGCACATAGGTACATTGGCACATCTTAAATACTTAGAAAACTATCACATATATGCTTTGGTCCATGTACTTGGCCATATTTGCCACATTCATCAATTCAAAAGTCTTATATATACAAAGCTCTTTCATGCTTACTTTCACATATCATAATGTTATCCCAATATACATAATCATCATAGTAAGATCACATAGATACTTACCTTATATACACATTTAGTGTACAAATCAACGTACCTGAAACAGATTCACTATTTACATAGCCATTCGTATCATAGACTTGCCCGTTACTCAGAAAGCTCGAAATAGTGTACAATGCCAACGTCCCAGACGAGGTCTTATATGCACTCAGATATCGATGCCACTGTCCCAGAAAGGGCCTTACACGAATCAATACGATGCCGATGTCCCAAACATGGTCTTACACGTAAAAATCATATTGCTGCCAACGTCCCAGACGTGGTCTTACACGTAAAGCGCAGATCGATGTCTATGTCCCAGACGAGGTCTTACACGAAATCTCAAATCAACACCAACGTCCCAGACGTGGTCTTACATGATAAAAACAGAACAGATACCTATGTCATGACATAGCTAATCTTATCTATTCCTAGATTGATACGGGACTTCTCGGACATTGTCACTAAGTAATTCTTATCTCGGAATTCATGAACAGATCATATCATGAGTATTCATCAATAACAATAGTCATAAGAACATACATAATTCAATACGAATACGTTTATTTGCAAAATGACTTACCTCAGATTTGATTTAATAGAAATAGAAACGGCTACTCGGTTACTTTCGCTTTCCCGCGATCTAAGTCTATTTTCCTCTGTTCTTGATCTAAACATATTCAGAATTAACCCTTTTATTCACTAATTCATTCAATTCAATCCAAGGACACACATTTGGGGCTATTTACAAATTAACCCTCACATTTGCACAATTTATCATAGTCCATTTTTCTCAAAACATCAAATTCACAAAATCATCACACATCCAAGCTTAGCCGAATGCATATATATATCATACAAGCCCATATTTTCCATCAAATTTGCAATTTAGCCCTTCAAATTACTATTTTCTCAATTTAGCCCTAATTAGCTAAATTCATGAAAAATTCAAGAACAAAGTATGTTCATCTAGCTCAAATCTTTCATTTAACACCATAAATCATCACAAAGCTCAACATAACATCAATGGCATTTCTCATTAACAACATCAATTCATCAAATTGAGACATGGGCTTGATAGTAGACTAAGCAACAATTTCGAAAACATAAAAATCATCAAAATCCAACTCAAAATCATACCTTAATTCAAGCTTGAAATAGCCGAATAACCTTCTTTTTCTTACTAGTTTCGGTCAAAACAAAATAAAATAAAAGATAAACACTTTCATCTTTGGTTTCATTAATAATATGTTAATAATTCATTTACCTTTTTAGCCATTTAAAAGACATTTGACACCATTAGACAACAAGGGTATATTCAGGCATTTACCATCCATTATCTTATTAATGGCTTAATTGCCATATAAGGCCTTCACCTTTACAAAGCCACGACATATTGTTACTTTAACAAATAGCAAGCAACTTTCACATTTAATGCAATTCAATCTTTTTGTCAAATTAAACACACAAACGAACAAATTAACTTACGAAAATTTAACACATGCTTAAACACTCATCAATGACATAGAAAATAATATTAAAATATCATTCAGACTCAGATTTTTGGTCTCGAAACCACTGTTCTGACTAGGTTATAAACTAGACTGTTACAATTCTTACAGTGGAGGGGCCTGAAAACTAGTGGTTATCGTCTTTGACGGGCCAACGGTAATTGGCTTTAAGTAGCTCTTGTTGTATGTGCCCACGTTATTTACCTTATTTTCCTTCTTTCTCGGGGCTGATCTTTTGGCACTTTCCCCTGCATCTATCTTACCGCTTCTCACCGCGTTTTCATTTATTTCACCGAACATTACTATGTCCGAGAAGCTCTTCGTAGTGTTCCCCAACATATGGTTGATAAACGGGCCTTTCAAGGTGTTGATGAAAAGCATCGTGATTTCTTTCTCTAGAAGAGCTGGCTGGACTTGCGTTGCCACCTCTCTCCATCTTTGGGCATATGCTCTCATTCTGCTTTTTGTCCATATTTTGCAGTGTGATTCTGTCGGGTGTTATGTCCGTCACATGACTATATTGCTTCACAAAAGCTTGTGCTAAGTCTTTCCATGAATTGACTTTGACACGACTTAGTTGATTGTACCATTTGGCTGCTGACCCGATCAGACTGTCTTGGAAGCAGTGGATCAACAGTTGATCATTATTGACATATCCTGTCATCCTTCAACAGAACATGGTGATGTGAGCTTCAGAACAACTTGTCCCATTATATTTTTCAAACTCCAGAGTTTTGAACTTTGGAGGGAGCACTAAATCTGGGACCAAACTCAGGTCCTTGGCATCAATTCCGTAATGGTAATCAGCGTTTTCCATTACTCTGAAATTTTCTTCTAGCCATCTGCATTGATTTCAAGTTGCTTTGGTAGTTCCACTCTTATTTTTTCTATTTCTGCCATATCATCTAGATCTGGGACAACGGGATTGGTTGGGTTATTCCCTGGATTGGAACCTGAGCCTGTTTAGAAGTTCATTGGCACCGAGATACAGGTTTGATACTGTTGGGGTTTAATTGTGATGGGTACCCTTCGTAGGTACGTCTCTGGTTGTACCTGGGTGTTTATTGGGGTAAAACTCAGGGGGAAATAGGATCCTCATTATCATCCTCTGAGTTAACCGTAGTGCCTTTCCCTTTTTCACGTTTTTCAGCCAGCAACTGTGCCAATTGATTTATCATGCTTCTTTGGGATTCTAATATCTGATCCCTCATTTCCTGTTGCACCTTTGCTAACTGTTCTTGTAGTTGCGCTTGTAACTGGTCTTGCATATCTTTTTGAACTTGCTCTAGCCTTTCCAATATTTGGTCCATTGCTTTAGTTTTGGCGCGAGTACTATAACGATATTCGGTTGGTTGATTCTTGTTGGTTTCTAGCTTAACTAAAACAATTTCATTTAATTAGGGTCTTTTTGTGAAATTTAATGCATATGATGCAATGTAATGCAAATGCATGAATGCAAAACGAGGCATTGGCTCTGATTCAATTCCATTAGAACAACTTTACTAGAAAACAAATTTCTTTACATAAATTAGATTACATAAATGACTTTGCCTTAATGCTTAAAGCCTTAACCTTCCTAATAAGCTAAGCTAACTCTTGACCCCGATCTGATTCTGATTCATACTTCACGCTTAGTACGTCAGCCTGCACTTCTAGGGTTTGTAAATGATCGGCCACTTCTAGTATTTGAACCACAGCTTCATTCATGATATAGTCTCTATCCTTGACCTGACCTTGAGAGCGGTGAAGTTGCTCTTTCCACTGCTCATTGCTTGCTTCAAGGAGTTCAACTCAGATTTCATAATTTTGTAATGCGATCTCGAGCTATTCTATTTTCCTTTTCAGCTCTTCAATCTTGTTTAAACTTGCTTTCAGCTCAATTGTGGAGTCGCGATTATGATACTGATGAAATGACTTTTCTAGTTCTACAACCCTGGCTTTTAATTTGACCTTTTCATTTTGGCATTCTAACAGGTCTTTTTCTAAGGCATTTCCTCGAACCTGGGCATCTTGGCATTTCTTTTCCAGTTGCTCAGCTTTGTTCTTTTCTTCATTGATCTCTTGCCGCCATTGTTCTGATGTCTTTCCTAGCCTGGCAGTCCTCATTGATAAGCACAGCTTCTTGTAATCCTTTTTTAAACTGTTCAGATATACTTCGGCCTTATTCATTCCTTTTCTTAGCTTATTGGCCTTTAACTTCTGAACATCAACGTCTAGTCCTAATTGCATTTTTTCTTCTTCCAATTGCACTATCTTCTTTCCTAACTCTGAATTCCTTCTTTCAAAATCTTGCTTTATGATCTCTAACTCAGATGGGACCATTCGCAGATATTCCTCCATTGGTCGAGTATCTATTTGACTTGGCCCAGGGATGTTATCATTGACTCTTTTACCTCCACCATCCGTTATATTTGGAGGTCGTTGTCAGACCTGTAACAAATCTTTTCATTCGGCAGGTCGGTTCCAAGCATTAGACATTTCTCGGATCTTTTTCTTATAGTTATCTTCCTTATGCGAAAACTCGCATTGAGCCAGCCATTGTGTTGTTATTGTGAACTACCTTGATCTATACTGCCTCAACACGAGTAGAGGAGCATATCCAATAGCTTTCTAAATCCCGAGTAGAAGGACCCAGTCGAGATCTCCACACTGGTATAGAATCTCGTCAGGGACCACCCAAGGGGCTTTCCATTCAATGTCTTCGTCTTGCAGATTTTGAAGAATCATCATCCATTTCTCATTCATAATATCATCCTGTTTCGGTGTAGCCACTAACTCTTTTAGCGGAGAATAATGTTCAGAGAAGATTCGATATGAAACCTTTTCCATTTTCCAAAAATGGCTGTGGAACCACGTTAGTAAGAGTTGTGCGCATCCGATGAATCTCCCTTCGCCCGCTCTTCGGCATGTGTTTAAGGATTTGAAAGTTTCGGTCAAAATTGTGGGAACGGGTGTAATCCTTTTATCAAATTGGTCAAATAAATCAGAAATCGGCTCATCTATATGCCCTAAAGCCTTAGAGAAGATAACAAATCCGTGAATGCTTAATGCAAAAACATCAACCCTTTTCTTCACATCAGGGTCTGCTAGGATTAAATTTCTCTAACGAATGCACTTACTATCACCTTTTTGCTTGATTCGGGCTACAACCCACTGCTCGCTCATCCCTGTGATGTTCATCAACTTTTTTAAGAATGTTAGAACATTGGCAGCTCTAGAATAGGCCTTATCAATTTGAATCTTCAGGCAACGGAGCAAGGTCATGTACTCTTCCACAGTAGGTACCAAATGTACATTTCCAAAAGTAAAACAACTATAGGCAGGGTTCCAAAACTGGGTGAGAGCTCGGAATAAATGCTTGTCTACTTTGATATTGAGTAGATAGGGCAAATCACTGTAATTACAGTAGAATAGTTGCTTGATCTCGTCATCCCATTGATCACATATTTCTTTCATTTCTTGAAGATTATTTTAGGTTACGCTAATACGAGTGAAATCCCACAATTCTGATACGTACCCTTCCATCAGACTATCACCTTTCTCTAGTTGTGTTCTCTCGGACCATATTTGGATAGCCGCATTATCTTCCACTTTATCAAAAAAACCCGTTCTCCATGGAAAGCTCTCTATTTAGTAATCGAACGTGAATCAACACCCTTTTTTATGATGAAAATGTCATGCAATCACAATCAAAGCAAAACAAACAAGTCAATATACAAAGTAAGAATTTAAAGCAAGCAAGAAATAATAAATAAGCGCCTATTCTGGTAACCACTAGGGTTTGGTGCGGTTCTACCTAGGGTAAGTTCTTAGGGCTCGTTATATGTGGTTCAGTTCTAAAGTATGGGTACCTGAACCAGCAGATTCCTCGATCTTCATCCATTATAGGCTCATACGGACCGAGTTCAGTTCAGGGGAATACTTTTCCCTATGGCTATACGGAGATGAAAATCTCACGAATACATAGGTACGGATGTATCCTGAAAGCGATCCACTATCCTATACGGAGGTGAAGACCTCACGAAGGAATAGTTTCTCACTCCCACTTAAAAGGGAATAACCGATCGGTTATGAAATGCAATATGCGAGAAATATCCAAAGATTCAAACCAATAAAGCAAATACCAAAATGATGCAGATCATAAAAATGAGATGCAACGAAAGTATCGTAAATTTAAACCAAATTATCAATTTTTGACAAAAAGACAAGTCATAATCAAATCGTGGCTTAACTCTCTTATTTTTTCTCCCCAATAGAGTCGCCAAGCTGTCGAAACCATTTTTTTGTAAAAGGGTCGACTTTGATTTTAAAAATGAAAATGAAAAACGGGAGTCGCCACCAATCCTTTTTTTTATGAGGTGTGGTCTGATCACCTCGTGATTTTATCGTTTTAGTAAAAGGTTTGATTTATTAAAACAATATTTTTCGATCTACGAAAATTCGAAAAATAGGTTCGGGAGTCGGTTACGCACGAGAAAGGGTTAGCACCCTCGTTACGCCCAAAATTGGTACCTAATTGATTATTTGATGTCTTTATGTTGGAAGTTGAGAATTCAGAAAGAAATTAAACTACGATCCCCCTTTTTTTTATTATGTTGCTTTTTAAAGTTTACTTGAACGAGTCCAAAAATATGGAAGACCTTCTTATCTTGAGGTATCTAAACGTCATGTCCCATAAGTTAGGACATGACACTTCGAATCTTCGAGGATAATTTGGCCTTTTTCGTTTGAAATCTAGTGTGTTTTAATTTTTAAAAAGATATTTAATTACTCGAATTCAATGAGAAAAATCAAAACCCCGTAAGTTAGGGCATGATTTTATCAAATCATTCAAATACGAAACATTGCCTGTTTTTAAAATTTTTCCTCTTTTTTACGAATTTTGGGGGAAAACCAATATAATGTTTAAAACGATATAAACAAAGTATTTAAAAAGATGTAAACGATAATAGTAAAAATAATACAGATGATAAGTGCACAAATAAATAAAGAAAAATATGGATATTACATATATGTATATTTTATACATATAAAAGAATAATAAGTAGATAAGTAAATAAGATGATGCATTAATTCTAATATCGATAATCTAAACATAAACTAATAATAATAGCAATAATGATAATAATAATAATGACAAATAAAAATGAAATGGAATAAAATACACAAATAAAGAAAAAGAAAATACTTTAAAGTACTAAAAGGTAAAGAATAATAAATAAATAAATAATATATGAATAAAATAACAAATAAATAATAAATAAATAAAATAATATATTTAGAAAAAATAAACGAATCTATAAATGGTGGAAATTAGGTGAATGAAGATCAAATTGGGATTAAACAATAATATTAATATAATTATAATGATAACAAAAATAAAATAAAGAAATACAAAATAATATGAACTAAAAGTAAAAATAATAAGGAGATAAAAATAAGAGTATCTATATATGAATAAATAAAAAATGAAATGATGAAAATAATACATAGAGAATATATATAATTTAATATTAAAGGAATGTGGCATTAAATTGAAGTTAATATAAAATTTAGAGTCTAAAAAAAGGAAGATAAATAACATAAAGGACTAGATTGAAAATCGAATGGAAAGTAATGGGGCAAAGTCGAAATAAAGTAAGATAGGGGACCATTTGGGAAATTATTCCCCCCATCCAAAACGCGCAGCTTCAAGGGGGACTAAAGTGAAACAGAAAGAAAATTACAGGGGCAAATTAAAATAAAAAATTAAATTAAAAAAGGTAAAAAATGAGGAAGGGCTATCCGCACAAATAGCTCGTTTAATAAAAACACGCGGATCCCCTAGCGGGTTGGGTCGGGCGCACGCGGATGGCCTTATACAGTGCCGTTTTGAGGCCATTGAAATAGGCCCTAAACGTCGTTGTTTTGAGGCCACTGAAACAGGCCCTAAACGACGTCGTTTCGTGTCTTTTATAAAAGCAATTTTTTTTAAAACCCATTCTACCATTATTTCTAAAAAAAAAACTAAGTACCCCCCCTTTTTCTCTCAACTCTCTCTAAAGAAACCCTAGGCTGGCCATAGAGTGCCAGCGTGCCTCCGCCGCACCTCTGCCGTGCCTCCGCCTTGAATGGTGGCCCGAGATGTGCCAAAATCGGCCCCTTTAGCCTCTTTTCAAGCCTCTTTCCCCTTTACAAACCCGATTAGGGTGTTTTTAAACAAAAAAAAGTAAAATGAGAAGAGAAAAATAAATAAAAAAGGACTTTCGGTCTTACTGTCTCCCCTTTTAAACCTTCATCGGAAACCCAACATGTTTCGAGGTGTCCAGGAGTCGACAATAGCCTTCGACGGCAACAAGAAAGTGAAAAGATGGTAAATTTTTATTACTTATTCCTTTATTTCGAATAATAAAATAAAAAGAGCATCTTTTCGATTCTTGAATCTGTTTTAGAATTCTTTTTTGTTGCTGTTTTTTTTTATTAATTCTCTATTTTTTAATACAAATCGGATCTCGGCCTTTTTTATAGCCATTAACATATGTTATTTTTTTATGTTTCTCTGTTTTGCTACTGTGCTTTTTCGCTTGTTGTCCTTGCCTTCATTTTTTTGCAGGTGCCTTCGAGGGGTCAACAGGGAGGCAAAAGGGCTTCTTTTGCCAATTTGGTGAAACAACGGCAGCTGTCCTCAGGACGAGGCGCGGGCGACGCGCTCGAGGAGGTGCAGCCCGGGGGAGACCCTAGGGTTTCTCTTCTACCAAAACTATTTAAGTTTTTTTAGGCCATTGGGCCGTTGTAAATTTGGGTTAGGGTTTTCTAAATTTGGGCTTGTAATTTGGGACTCTCTAATTGAATTTATTCTTTTTTTATTTTGGCTTTATTTCTGGTATGGGCTTGTTTAAAAAAAAATTGGATTGTTTAATGTCTATTAGGCCCGGGCTAAAATTGGGCTTTACAGTTTTCATTTAAGTTACTAAACTATTTGAAAGTGTTTTATTTAGGTCAATGAGTTGTTAAGGTTTTTCTTTTAAAAGTTTGGTTAGCGTGTTCCAAATGAATATTTAGCAATTAGTAAGGTGGATTAGTACCCATCGACATGTAGAATAACTTACCTTAGATCCAAGCTGATTAAATGGTCAGTGTAGGAGATCAGAGAAGAAAGCTGTTTGGATTTTGGTTTGTATATTCATGACATTCGAAGTTGTTTCATGAAAAAAAAATTGAACTGTAGAAGATAAAGGGGAAGGAGAGTTTTCGATTAGTATAGACAGTTCAAACAGAGAAAGCCATACATCAATGGTTTTAACAGTCACACCCTAAAATATAAAGGGGTTAATTAAAATAGTTAAACAAAAAATGAATTAGGCTTAATGGCTATGTAACACCCCCTAACCCCAAACCCTAGCTGGAACAGGGTTACGGAGCATTACGAACCTATCGGAAAATTTACATAAAATACCTATGTTTAACCAATCTAAACACATTTAAATATGTTCAAAACTTGCTAAATTTACACATTTTATATATTATCCAATACTCAATTCTAATTACTTATCAAATATTATCAAATAAATCAAATTCATACTAAATTAGTCAAGTCCTATTATATACCATTACCAAAATCTGAATCTACTTATTTCACTTTTACATTCACCATTCAAAATGACACACATAAGACACCCTAGGTACATGCCATTATCAACAATTAACATGTTTTACCTCGTTTAATTCGGGATCGGCCTGGAATGCTTATTCGACATTCTCACTTTAACTTAACCTGCACATGAAAATAATCCGTACGGTGAGTATGGGTATACTCAGTGGTATTTCTATAATCCGAACACTTAATAAAATAAAAATATAACAAACACTTAAAGTCATATAACAATCATAACTATTCAATTATTTAATTCATAGATAAATTTATTGTAATTTATTTCATTCTTTTCACTTACTAACCTATATAGTTTTCCACGATTTATTCACAAGTCATTAACAATTATAATATTTACTTTTATCCAATCTAGAGCTACATAATTCATTTGTCTCAATCATACTTTAATTCACTGTTTAATATCAATAAACTATATTCAACTATTCACTTTTCAATCAGTGTTTTGTACATATCCATTTCAATAACAGTCATTACCATTCATATCAAATCAACTTGCTATCCCAGATAGCTTTCACTATATAATACGATTCGTGTGTTTCAGTCCACATTTCAATTCTTCATTTAATATCAATCTGATCACTGTTATATTTAATAACCCCTATTAACATGACTCGAACTCAGACGGATACACGGATCCAACTAAACACACCAGAATAATGAAATCCTTCCAAACACACCAGTATAATATAACCTCCCAAACACACCAGTATAATATAAACTCCCAAACACACCAGTATAATATAACCTCCCAAACACACCAATATATCATATCCTCATAAACACATCAATAAGGCATTAAATGCCTCTTCGGATAAACCGAAGCATGTAATAACAGAATCATCTTCTCGGCCAAGCTACAAATATCCTCATCACATCACAAACCCTATGGCATGCCATTTGTATCCAATCTAGTCTGACAAGTTAATCGGGTATAATTTTACTTTTCCAATTTCGAATTCATTTCCACAACAATTTCAAATACTTGATCGATTCAAAACATCTATTATATCAATTCACATATAATTCAATATTCACACATATTCTTACTTAATTTCAAATATTATTACTTACCTTACCTTAAATATCCCATGATTACAAATTCAATATAACATTTAATAAATAGATTGAGTTATAGTAATACAACAAGTCACATCTTAATTATTTATCATAACATTTACCCAAAATTCAATTATCATAATTGCACAATATCACATTCACACACATATGTATATATTTATAATATATATAATTCAATTCAATATTAATTCAATAAATTCATAACATACCAAATTAACCCTCTTCCATTATCAAACACAATAATTTTCACTTCAACATTCACTAAATGCATTGAATAAAATATAACAATTAATAATTAGGTTCGGATTATAGAAAAACAAACCGTAATTTCCGAGCTATCCTTCGTCGACTTTGTCTTTTCCTCGCTTAGCCGAGATTTTTCGGCATAACGCCAGCTATTAAACTTCCAAGCTTCAAACTTTTAATTTTCCCTTTTCTTCTTTCTTTTCTCTTTTTCTTTCTTTCCTTCCCCTGCTCTCAATTTCGTTTGGCTTTCTGTTTCTATTTCTATTCTTTTTTTTTTAATACTTAAATACAAGTATTACAATTGTATGTATTTTTATTTATACACTTGTATCAAATCATATCCACACATTTGTCTTTATTTAATTTATTCATCACATAATATCAATTTAATAATAATAAATACATTAATATTTACTTAAATATTAAGTAAATGCATACATGTATTACAAATGTATGTACAATATTTATTACACATGTATTTTATTTTTACCATACACTTGTCTTTCTTTTATTTATTTAATAATAATTAATATAATTAATTTAAAACCTTAAACATAAAAAAAATCCAATAAAAAATCTTAGATTTTATCTAAGTTTGCCGCCACATCTATAGAAATTGACTTAATTGTCATTTTGTTCCTTTTTATTTTCTTTTAATCTACAACTAAACTTTCACACTTCATTCAATTTAATCCTTTTTCCTAATTATCCTTAATTTGAGCTAATTCACTTCATTAAACTTTAATTAACCATTCACTTAACTTCATAAATATTTTTAATATATATTTATATATCCATTTTTCAGCAACGGAGACCCGAAAATACACTTTTCCGATAACCGTAAAATTCGGGTCATTACAGGCTAAGTGTTAGAGAGTCCTCCTTAGATACCTAAGTTTGAGCTCACTTCCTCCCATTTTATTTTCGGCAACCTAGGGTAAAGTCACGCCCAAAATATATATGGTCAGAAATTAAAAGTAAACAAGAAATGAGCTTTGGGTTTGATGGTTAAGTGTAAGTTTCCTTACCTAGAGGTCCTACGTCTAAGCCATTCTTTCCTAAATGCATTCATTTTATTTTTGGCCAATTTTTTGGGATATTTTCCATTGCCACCCATAAGGTTTCAAATCCTAGGTATTTAACCCACTTTTTCCTAATTAGACTTTGCACCTTGTTTTTTTCTTTTCAATTTCTAATAGAATTTTGCCTTCCCCTCTTTATTTCTTCTCTTTTTCTCTTCTTTTCTTTTTTCTTTACACCATATTTTCATCTAATTGTTGTTGAATATTTTGCTTTCCCGAATCAAATGCTTTCCCCTTTCAATCTCTTTTCTATCAGATTTGTAATTGCCGTCAATAACATTCTTATCTTTGCCAAGAAACAGTAAGTACATCAGCGTTTCAATGGTTCTTGCCAAACCTTGATAATTTTGTCAAATCTTGATACCAAATGTTAATTCATGCAAATTTGTCATTGAAGGACCGAAATTAGGTGAATCAGACCAAAATTGAGCGTAAGGAATGTCAATCGGACCCGTGGTGAAAGGTGTGTGCTATTTACCAAGTGAATATGGGAAAACCATGTGTAGGTATGGGGCCACACAGCCACCGCATGACCATGTACACCTGTAGATTTAGGGACTTCGTGAACCACGCGGCCTTAACCTGTTACAGGACCTGCCACATGGTCGTGTCTCTACTGCAGGGTAAATTATCGATTTTCACACGACATCAAGTTGTTACATAGCCTCAAGACTCTCACACGGACATGTGACATTGTTTTATAGTTTTTCCCACAAATTTATAAATTGTTCAATTTAATCCCTGTATAGTCCCCAAATTGTTTTTAGGGGTTTTATGCACTCAATTGAGTCCCTGATATTATGCATATACTAGAATCTATGAATTGATGACTAAATTGCTATCGTTATAAAGTATGATATGTGAATATTATATGTAGACTGTCATTGTATTTTGTTGGAAAAAACTTGGTTTGAAAACAATAAACCTTAACCGAAAATGCACCTGTGTTTTCTAATAAGCAAATCCTTGATGTTTTTCGACTTTCAACCAACAATCTTCTCTGTTATTCTCAAACCACGAATTGCTTCAAGTGTGGGCTCGAACCAATTGAACCAAAAAGCAGAACTAGAAAAAGTTTTCTTTTTAAGGTGAAAACGAAAATTCTCTCTTCTTTAATAGAAACTGGTAGAATTATTTTTCTAGAAAAATATATATGTAACATTTGAGAATAAATTCTATCTTTTTTTGCAACAATCTTTCAAAAGTTATGTAAATAGCTTTACCGGTGCCATCTATTTATAGGAAAAGAAGGTAAAACCCTTGTAAAGTTGTAGAAGTTTATTTTAAATAGAAAAACAACATCCTACTTAGAGTATGAGAAGGGTGAATGATTCACCCTTGTCTTTCTACTAGGATTACTGCCCTGAAACACCCCAAACCCGGCCCACGAGCTTTGATCAGATTTGGTATGTTCCTCAAGAAAACCGGCTTCAAATTCTTTTGTTACTTAGAGAAAACTTGTGCGATTAAAAAAAAATATTGTTTGGGTTGGGCTTGTGTTGAAACAGACTCGATTTTATTTTTGGAAACCCCTTTTTAATATTAAGTGATAAAACAATTAGGATTTAGTTTAAAGAAATTTTTACTTAAACTTTAATAAATAAGGTTCCTAAACATAATAAATAATAATAAATGTAAAATGATTCAACTATGGCCTTATGGCCTTATTACAACATATAATTTCCAAATAATTCAAGTACTTAAAAAAAACTAATAGTTCCATAAAAATAAAGACTTCATGTTGAGCATGGCCACCACAAGTTCTGCCGTCCCGGTCCATCACTGTTCATCACCTGAAACATGGTCCCACAACGGGGTGAGTCAAACAGACTCAATGTGTACACGACACTAAATCATAATAGAATCAGGCATACAATAGTTACACATTCAAAACATAAAATACAAGTTATGATGCATTCCCAAACCCAAACCTAATTGTCCATCCGCTACACACCCCCGTACCAACCTGTACACCGTGGGGACTATTAAGTCAACCCTCCTTCCGCTTCACACCATCAAAGGCAGTCGCTGCAATCGACGTGCTCATCGCCCATAAAAATTCGTGGCATAGCCACCAGATAATTGTGTCATGAGACACCACATTCAGATAATGTAACCGAAGTTACCACATTCTGATAATGTTACCGAAGTCACCATATTCAGATAATGTGACCGAAGTCACCACATTCAGATAGTGAGACCGAAGTCACCACATTCACTTCCCCTTTCTCATATAACCCGAATGCCCCATATTATTCATATTATGCATATCATACTTAAATTCACATTCATGTCACTTTTCACATGTTAAATTATGCATATCATACTTAAATTCACATTCATGTCACTTTTCACATGTTAAATATAACATATTTCGTAATCCTAGTAGAAGTAGGAAACGTACCTGAGTACTTAGTACCATATCATGGTACTTTAGCCACTTTCATATACTTAATAACACATATATTAATAAACATAGCCATAATACATATTATAAAGTAGTGTGGGGTACACACCTGATTCGCTTAGCAAATTCCTTGAGATTTCGAAATCTGATCTACTGCTTAAATCCTACATTTGATTAATCACTTACTAATTTAATAAAAAGCCATTCAGCCATAAATCCAAATCCTAGTAGGATTAGTATTCTTAAACTTACCTTGTTGCCGATTGGGACACCAACAAATCCAAACCGATCCTTGTTTTCCTAGTAGTGTTGAAATTCCTATAACCTTACGTTAGATTTAATCTAATCCTCAAAACATAAAGCATGGCCTTTGGCGAATCTTATAGTTTCTTACCTTAACTCTTTAAATCCAGAAACTCTCTTTCCGATTAATGGAGATGCCTAAATACCTTAGATCTAAAATCCCGAAATTCACCTTCCATATTTCGATCAATAAGATTGAGGAGGGATTAGACTAACTTGCGGCTTAAAAGAAAGGAATTTAATTATGATTATAGATCCTTACCCTTTATATTGAAATCGACAGATCCTTCTTGACACCACTTCAGAGATTCGGCTATGGCTAAATGATGCTCTCACAACTTTCGGCTTTTGGAGGGATTAGAAAGAAAAGAGAAGAGAAGAGAAGAGAAGAGAAGAGAAGAGAGCCCTAAAAAATTCGGCAGAGAGAAGAGGAAGAAGAAAAATTGATGAGTAGCCCTATTTCCTTCCTTTTATAGCCAAAATTACTACTCAGAATCCCTTATTTGGCCACCACTCTTCTTTATTTGATAACTTTATCCTTTGAATTAATAATAATAATCCTTCTATTATCTCTTCTTTTATCCATTAAAAAAAATAAAAGGAATTAATCCACAATTATCTCTTGAAAATAATCTAAATAAATCTACTATTTATCTCCTATTTAGCCGAAATTTAAAGAGAATAAAACTCCTCTTTTGCAAGCCTTGTGCCGTCCACCTCTGTGTTTCTAGAAGCAAAAATAAAACTTCTTTTATTTGCTTCCCATGTGACTTGAACTCAAGCCCACTTGCCTAGCTTGTGGCGTCACCTACCTGGGCCTTAAGTGATATCTTCAGGCCACTTTACCAAGCCTGTTTGTGTTTCAAATTTCACCAACTTTTTCTTTTAAGGCCACCTTGCCTTAATTTCCTCTTTTAAACTTTAAAACTCGACATTTCTAAGTCATTTCTAAGTTTCCAAAAATTTTCGTTCGGCTCTGTAAACTTGACATTTTCCTACATTTCTAAGTTTCCAGAAATGTTTACTTTCCATTTTTGAATCATTTCCTTACATTTCCAGGTTTCCAAAAATGTTCATTTCCATTTTCATTTCCATGCATTTCTAGGTTTCCAAAAATATGTTAAAAATGTATTCATAAAACTTAAAACATGTCATTTCGTACGATTAAACCGAAAATGCATAGGCCCTTTCCAGGATGTTACATGCCCCCTTCATGTTATATGAGGGGTTTTGGGCCTCTCTCACATCAGGTACAATTACAAGTATTTCCTTGGCCTTTTTAACCCAGTACTCTGTAATATGATCTAACCCAATTCAGTTTTTCTATTTCTCAAAATAAACTTTAAGATCTACATATTAAATAATTTTTCACCCTAATTTTACCCTGGTAAAATTTTGACAATTTTACTCCCGGTAAAATTTTGACAATTTTAACCCTGGTAAAATTTCGAAAAAATTCATTTAATCTGTTACAACTCAAAATGTTCATTATGATTGAATGATTTATTTTCATTTTCGGGCTTCAAAACAGTCCAAAAACATAAATTCATTCTTCCATTATTGTTTAAGTAATCCTATATAGGATTGTAAGTTTTTCATTTTCATTTTTAGAAACCCACATTTATTTCCAAATAATTTCATTTATCCATTTTAGAGAAAACCCATAATCATTCTTGAATATATTCTATTTTCTATTTTTCTGTTCAAACACACAATTCATTTCTAGTTTCAACGAGCTAGCGGAGAGACCGATTGATCATATGTGGTTGAGGCTCAAATGATTTATAATTAAGTTTTGACTTTTTGTCTATTAATTATAAACTCATTTAGTCACGAAGTCATTCCACTATAGTATCGTGATTGAGCTCTCCTCAATGACATATCATGATGAAATCAACTACTCAGTGCTCGTTCAATTACCTTGTCATAAGTATGTTACCCTCATAAGATATCCTTGATCTCTTTGAGATAATATCCGTTCTCCCAATATGATTATATTTTATTTCATGGTAACCATTACATTTTCCTTCATGAGAAGTCAATTACTATCAAATAGTGATCAAGTTATCCATCATAAAGACGGACGAACCGTGGCCACATTTACTTTTCTTCAACCATGTAATGCCAATAAGAGAATATCATTTACCCATGTTTTGGGCTATGAATTCCACTGTTGTGAATGGCACTACATACTACAGAAGTCATACACCTAACACATCGGCTTTTAGTTTCTTATCTATTTGAACTCAGGTTTTCACTTACATCAAAGTGTACGAGTCACGCATACATAGTCAGTCATCCACTCAGGATTTATGTATGTCACACTATGAATGTCACAAGTGAATAAGTCCATAAACAAATTCAGGATCTATTTTACTTAGGTCATGTTCGATGTACTATCAGTTCGGTCAGTCACATTTATGTCTCTATCTTCTGGGAGTCATCCACTCTGATGCCTAAGACAATGCATCTCCCCAATTGGACTTGATAGGTGACATATTAGTCTTTCAATCGGTTTGCTCATTTCCGATTAGACTAAGGACATGTTTAGGTTCGTCTACTAATATAAGTTGTCTTTTCGTACTACAATTTGATCACATAATACCGCTTAGTATTAGTTAAACATTAGATAACCAATGAACAACATTTATTTTCATTTTTCTTCGCGTGCAAAAACCATGTGAGGACAATATATAAAGTATTAATTCATGAATAATTTTATTAACCAATATGTTTGAAAAAATTACTAGTGTACTTAGACGAAAATACTATACTCAATGCACCAGATCCAACATATTTTTGATAAATTAATACTGTTAACATTACGACTATTGAACTGAATACATATTAAGCATGCCTATTGCTACTGTTGAACTGAATACATGTTAAGCATGTCTACAGTTTCTGTATTACTGTTACTAGCATTGCATGGGGTGGGACGATTGAAAGGAGGAAGTATTGACAATTTAATAATCTTCAAACACTTGTGGTTCATCCACAACTTACTGGCAATTTAACTGCAAACTTTTGTTTTAAAATACCGGTGATTTACCCACAATTTTTATTGACAGCTCATCTACAATTACTAGTGGCTTATTCACAAAATGGAATGATATTGATGGATGAGTTTTGGGGAATTCTTGCTGTGAAGTGTAGCGGAGTATGAGTAGGAACTATCCTATTATACTTGCATTGTATCGACATTCATAAGCATGCTCAAACGAATTGTAGAATTCTGCTTTGCTATACGAATGTGATTGTTCTAAAAACTGTTATTACTTATGCTTGATCTATTGTTTTGCACTGATTTTCTTGTGATTAAGCACATACTGAGTTTCTTAAGCTCACCCTCCTTAATTTCATCTTTACAGATAACCCACCAGGTTAGGACACAAACTTGGCATACGGAGGGCTCAACTTGGTTTTGATATTTTCATTAAAAGTATTTTAGTCATTTTTAAAATAATTTATATTATTTGGAACTGTAATGTTCTATTTGAAATGTGGCATGAGGCTTAAGTTTTTGGGTTTATTTGGCATTCATGGCATTAATTTGATTTTAGGCTGTTGAAACATAGAACTTGATTTAATTTTGCATGAAATCTGGTTTTCATTAAAACTATGTTAAATATCATTTTTCTACTGTATGATTATGTAAATGAGATTTGAAATATATATATATATAACTAGAATTCAACTTTTGCTAAACAATCATTAAGATCAACTAATTTCTGAAATTAAATTGTACCTTTTGGAAATACACTAAGTTTTCTACTAAAGTAAGCAAATGTTTTAAAAAGACTGCTTTACAAACTCCGACAGTTTTACTAGGCCATTTCGGTGGCTAATGTAGTCTTTCGAATTCGGTCGTAACTTCTAGGCCGGGTTGGGGAGGTTACATTAATAGCTCAATGACTTAAACAAAAGCTTTTGAATAGTTTAGTGACTTTTTTGTAAAATTTTGAAATTAAGTGACCAAAATGTAAACTTACTAATAATTTAGTGACCTTAGATATAATTTATCTTTAAAAAAATACTAGAAATGAGAAAATAGTATGATTAAAAAAAATCATGAATAAAACTTATTTTTAAACATATTGAGTTAGGTGCCACATATTCAAATTTGACATATCTAAAAGAAATAAAAAGAAGAAATTACATATTTCATCAATTAATTAGTAATTTCAGAGTTTTTCTTATAATTTGTTTAAATAAATTTAATATTTACAAGGATGTATGGAATATTTTACTCATAATAAGTAATAAATTTGTAATATTTTACTTTTAGAAAACAAGTATGGACTGGTATAGAAAAAATAAACAGGTACAGGCTCTTTGTGCCCAATAAAAGTAAAGTGAATATGGACTTCATATTTTTTCCCTAAACTACCATTAGTTATTAAATTATGAGTAAATTTTTGTTTTAGTCATTTAACTAAAAAACGTTATAATTTGATTATTAAACTATCTAAAAGTTTTCATATAAGTCGTTAAGCTGTTAAAATCGATGCTATATATCTTTTTTTTGTTGAGTTTTCTTAAAAAGGGTATCTGCCATCATTAGCAGTGACTAATCCCCTCACCATGGGTTCTCTCCAAAAAGGTAAATAGTTGGCCATGAAATGTGTTCCATTCCTATAGGCAATGATTAAACCCCTAACCTCATGGTTAAGGAATGAGATGAGCAACCACCATACCACATCTCATAGTTGATGTTATATAGTTTTTTTTGTTCACATTGTTTGCACCAATTGGAAACTCTTTTCCTTCTCTTCTATAGTTCAATTTCTTTCAATAAACAGGTTTGGGCACCACAAATCTACAAATCAAAAATCAAACAGTTTTTTCTTTAATCACTGACATTTGATCATCAGATCAACTTGGATTTAAGGTATGTTCTTTTACTCGTCGATGGATACTGGTCCATCGTACTGATCATCAAATCATCGCTTAGAGCTTGTTGGTGGAACTTAAAAAAAAAAAAATCTCAGTGACTTAAATAAAAACTTTTGAATAGTTGGATAACTTAAATGAAAACTTTTGAATGATCCAATAATCAAATTGTAACTTTATTTTAGTTAAGTGATCAAAACAAAAACTTACCTTTAATGACAAATGGTGTAAATTTTTTTTGAATAAAATGGGAAGAACATTTACACAAAAATAATTAAAAAAATAATTAATATGTAAAAATTTATTTAAATATATAACATTCTAAAGAATAATAAGAATACTAAATACATAATTGATTAAAGTAGACGCAAGAGAGAATCACAAATTTACAGAGTAGGTTTGAAATTAATAATGTTACAAGAAGGAACTTCAAATTTAACTTGAAAGAAGTTTTTATTTGATTTCCTAGACACAATCAAAGGAATCATTAACAAATATGGCGGGTGTTTTTGCAGGTATTTATTTTTAAGTGTTAACAAATCTGCAAATCTTCCTGACTTCACCATTGACAAAGCTATCCGAATTCGTAATGTTGCCCAGCTTCACCATTGAATCCGAGAACTGATTGAAGAAAGCGAGAGGGTCGTCAGCATATTTTCGGACCAGCTTCTTAGTTTCGATTCCATAAACGTTGGAATACATTTCTTGGTCTGAACTTAGTAACCCTTCCCCTCTCAGCAGTGTATGGTAAAATGAATTGTCGAAAAGATTTGGTGTAACATTGTCCATTGCTGTTACGTTATTCTCTCCCGAGCTACTAATTGCAGCAGGGCAGATGGATTTCAAGTTTCTGAGATATGAATCTGTTGCTCCAAAATCTCCATAAATTCTAGCTCGAAAGTTCTCACACCGTGCCATTCCAATGGTGTGAGCGCCTGGAAACATAAAGAAATTTAGCCATAAAGTTCGCTCAAGATGAATGTAATGTATATATTTTTTAGAAAATTTTGTATGTAAATTGCTTACCAGCAAGAGCTACCATATCAGTCACTGATAGACCTTGATAAAGAAATTTAGCTATAATACTGAGAAGACCCTCATTTGCTGTTGGAATGTTTTCCCCAACTAGATCATAGTTGGCTGTTTTTGAATCCTTTCTTCCCACTGGTACATCCCAGTAAGGTCCACCCACCTGCAAAACAACCATTAAATCAGTGCCCTCCGAAGAAAATCAAGACCCCCAAAAAGAAAAATGATTAAATCTAGTTTCTTGTTATACCAGAATCACTGCATCTCTAGCAGCAACGGTGAGGATATCAGCACAGGAAACAGTTCCAGGACACTCAGATTCAAGCTTGTTCTTAATCCTGTCAATGATTTCGAAACCTTTTAGAGAGTTCACATTTGCCGAAGCTTTCTTTTCTCCTTGTAAACTGATTGTATCATCAAGCAAAACTGACCCATCACAACCCTGCATATGCATGCATGGACAAATTATATACATATATGAAAATTCATAATGGAAATCTTTTTAACTTTCCTGATATTTATGCAGTAATATGTGTGTGTTTGAATTAAAAAACCTGAACAAAGCAGTCATGGAAATGCAACCGAAGAAGCAAAGCTGCATTTCGAGGATCAGAGTTTACTTCACACTCCATTTCTTTCCTCACAATCTCAAACACAGTGGGGCATGTTGATTTGTAGTAATCCAATGTCAATGGAGGGTTTGGACTAGCTGCAAAAATGGTCCAACTGAACAAGGAAATGCAAACCAGAAGGATTGAAAACCATTGCAGACTGATCAGGGAAGGTTGATGCGCCATTGTTTTGAACAAATGCGTGGGGGTCGGGAAATGTACTTGAACATATTTATGGGGAAATATTAGTGCTGTTTTTATAATTTATTTTTTTACTTTTCGGGCATAGCTGTCCGAGTATTATTTAGTACAAGTTAAAATTATGTGCAAACAATTAGTCAATAGAGGATGGAACTAATGTTGGCATGGTTGGTGAGTGCTCTCACACCAAATATGTTACTTATAACTCACATACAAAGAGAGATCCCAATACCTGCTCATTGTCTTAATTCTTAAATTAATTTACTTTGAAAGATTTATGGGCCACCCACCAAATCATGCATCGACACATAACAACAAATGTTTCTTTACTTCTTAATAATCCAACTTTTATTTTTATCCTATTTTTATAATTAAAATTTGCAACTTTTCTTTTTTAAACTACGTTGATTTATATTTTGATCACTTAATTTTAAAAAGTTATAAAATGATCATTAAACTATTTGAAAATTTTTATTTAAGTCTCTAGGATGTTAAGTTTTCTTTTTAAAGTTTGACTAGCGAGCTCCAAGCGATTCGATGATCGGTACGATGAATCAATACCCATCAACGAGTAGAAGAGTATATTTTAGATCCAAATCGATATGACAATTAATGTGGGAGATCGAAGAAGAAAACCGTTTAGATTTTGGTTTATTGATTTGTGACGTTCAAAGCTTTTTCATGGAAAAAAATATTGAATTGTAGAAGAGTAGAGAAGAGAGTTTTTAATTAGTGTAGGTAGCGTGAACAAAAAAAGTTATACAATAACGATTTTAATAATCTAGTGATTTAAATAGAAAGACTTTCGAATAATTTAATAACTATTTTGTAATTTTTTAAAATTTAATAACCAAAACATAAATTTACTAATAATTTAGTGACATTGAATGTAATTTTATTAATAATAATCATCTATCATGTTTTTAGAGAAAGCCATGTATATTATATAAAATGTGTAGTAGAGTTTAACTAGGGATGTAAGTGAACACATCATTTTTCAAGACACACAAACAATATCCTGCAATTGGTTCCAACACTGATATTAAAACCTCTTTTTTTTTTTGTAAAACTTGTGGAAGTGAAAAAGGATGTCATAATCCTAAAGAGGTCTATGAATCCTACATCTACAATTAATCAGGAACTCCACATGTTATTGCATGTCTTATTTGTAATTTAAGAAAGAAGAAATCTAAATCAACGACAAAAAAAAAAAAAAAAAGAAAATAGTGATGATCTTTTTTTTTTTAGTTTAATACGAATAGACTTAACCAGTTGAACATATTAGGTTAAACCAAGGCTTTAAATATTGATCAGTTTCAGTTGACAAATTGGAATTCAGCTCACTTGGTGTAATATGAACAGCTTTAGTCATTACTTGGACTTTCAACCCATTTAAATAATACTAAAAGGAAGAAAGATTTTCTCAAAGTTAAAACTTCCACGTTATAGGCCCTTTGCCTTTGTTACTTGACAAACAAGAATGATGTTTGAAACATTCATGATCATGATCCTTGAAGTTCAAAACTAGTTTCACGTGGAGATGGTAGCCACTCCAATATTTATATACTATATTCTTTTATTCAAAAAGACAAACATGTAGTCAAAAGTTGATAAATTTACTATGTTATTAATCTCGAAAAGAAGAAAGAAAAAAAAGAGCTTCGATACTATGTTAATGACAGTTTCATAAGCTTTGACACTCGAGTCTACAATACGTAATCAAACTTCAACTGAACTAAGACAAAAGGGATTTTAAGGGCAAAAATTTTGAAACCGTAAGATAACCCTCAATCTGGCTGACGACTTATCTTCGTGTTGATGAATTAGGTTTTCATGGTAGACATGTTATCTTTACAGCAAAAAATTTACTGGTGACCCAGCAGACCTAAACCCCATATTGTGAAGGTGCCAAAGCCGGACATCAAAAATCAACAACTAAACTTCTCCAGTCCCATACTTCATCATGAAACAATATAAAGTTTCCTTCTATTACAAGGAAACGTGCTTATTTCATTGAACTTGAAAGAATATCGATGTTTAAGCCAGGGATGTTCTCCATCTGCAGGACATACAAAGAGCCCTCTCTATCAGTTCCACTGAAAATGGACCTGCTCACAAGCTTACAGAAAAATGGCAACAGTGAAAACCGACACTTCACACAAAAACAACGCGTTCACTCACTGGCCACTTGTTCACAATGCCGGATTTCGATGATGGTTTTAATCTGAACCAAAGTGTGAAGGTCTATAACAGATTTTGCTCCTTAAAATGTTGAGTACTATGAGGTTTTCAAATGGAAGTAAAATTACCTTTTCATGAGTCCTTCTGAGGCCCTATTGCTTGTTTTTGGATCAATCTTCATGTTCATCTTCTGAATCTGTAAAAAGACAATAAAAAAGATGAATTGAAGATAAAATAGCCAGCTATGAAGTTCAAAAGGGAAAGACACTTGAAAGCACATTCTGGAGAATAACAACATGGATGTATATTTTACAAGGGTATGAAAGTCTTTTTTAAAGTTATTACATATGAGAAAAGAATGATGTAGCATCCTAAGGTGCGTAAAATAGATGCAGTAGGAATGATTCGTATGGCCTCCATGCAGCAGCAATCATTATTTATCAGTCTGGAAGTAAGCCAATTAACAATATAAATATACAGACACAAATTCACACATACACACAACAAATCCATGTCTTTAAAGTCAGAAGTTACTACTGAGATTGATTTACCACTTTATATAGTTAATCTGTGTTCTTACATGTAGTTATTTCCAAGAACAAATACATATATATATGCTGTACCTACCAGATCTAACATCTTCACTAATTTTGCCTCCAGCTTGGATTTGGTTGACTAGCATTCGATACATCAGTACCCACCAAAAAATATGAAGAACAAGCAGACAAAATAGAAGTGTGTTGAATAGATAATAACAAATTGGTCCAACCACTGGATGCTTTTCCTTGTCCAATGTCTGGACAACTTCATAGCTGCCATAGAAGAAAGAAATAAGATTTAAAAAAAAGAACAAAATTATAAACTCAATCTAAGTGGATTTTTATTCTCTGTACATTATCAGAACCCGAAGGCAAGTTTAGAATATATATTTTTTTTTCTTTAAAAGGCATCACATTGTAGCAAGACAAAGCTCTTGGAACCCCAGAACTCACCCCTTCCAAAATGATCAGTAATCAGTGTGATAAACCTTCATATATACTGAAGCAAGCAGATAGCAAAAGGGATTATCAAAAGTTCCTAAATCAGATTTAAATCTAGAGATCTAAAATATAAGTTCATGGTGCCAGGACTATTCCAACGTCTAGGACTTGCAACAGGGATGTGTGTAAGCTAGAAAAACACCGCAAAAGTTTCCTTTTTTTATTCATATAAGAGAGAGAGACAGATTGCTGGTTACTTGACTGATGTAACCAACGATTACTTGGTGCAAGCCTTATATTTTTTATAGTTGCTTTCTCTTCCCTTGACTTCAGTGCTATGTGTATGGATTTGGGTTTGTTTCTCAAGTACTTGAAAGGAAACCTCATAAAATATTGGCAGAAAATATATATCAGACATGAAATCATACAAACCTTGTACTCCATAGGACCCAGAAAGGGAAGTATATGAGGCGCAGTAAGATCCATGACAAAACAAAAACTATGAATGCAATGCTAGCGAGTTTTTCAGCACCACAATATTTGCTCATCTTCCCTATCTCCAAAAATACATCGCTAGCATCATGAATTGCTAAAACAACTGAACCGACACGGCCAAATCTGCATAAAACTGGCATAAGGAAAAGAAACAACTACTCTCTAAAATCTCAAGATTCAACAAGCCTAATATCTTACATTAGAGTAAGAGTCTCCAAAGCATACCTAAAAATGTAAGATAGCACAATGAGGGTGACAGTTGCAAAATGATGACCCATTAAGACTCCAAAGTCAGAACGCCTTGTTTCCCAGAAAATTAAAGCAAATATAGAGTATGTATAAAACCCAGCAGCATACATATACAGTCCCTTTAATTTCAATCTGGAAAACAAACATAATAATTAGCCTGCCGAGTTCATAAAGTTGTATATCTCATATCTTTGAATGTATAGTAAACGCAAAGATACCTTTAAGTCTATGTTAATATTTGAAGCAAAAAGGAGCAATTTATTGAATATTGATAATGAAGCTTACTTAATTTTTTGATCAGGCCAGACCTGATCCCCTGGCCCTACCCAAAAGTGTCTTGTATTGTTAAACCAGGGCTCCTTAGAAGTTACATAGAGAGCCAGAAATTCTGCAGAGAGAAAATAAATGCATTTCCAAGCTGACTCCTTAAATTTTATAACCTTATTCTTGTTGTCTGTTGTATTGGTATCTAGCATCTGATATCCCTTTCCAAAAATCAACCGCCTTCCAACTCTCTGAAACCATGTAAGATATTTTCTAAATGAATAAACTGTTAGGAGGATTGACGTTGATAGAAAAAAGAGAGATTGAACAATGGAGAGGAGTGACCAAACTAGCTAAACACATATAGCAATTACATTACATTACATAAAAAAACATTTCAGACAAGCACTTTGATCTACTTAATTTATGATTTTACTTGATAGTATCAACAATGATACGGACCTTATCTGCACTCAAATAGCACTTGACTTTAATCTATTTCAAGCGTCATTTAGCAAATAAATTGCAACAAACTATCTCCCCATATTGGTAAAAGTTTCAAACTTTAGTCAAAATACTTGTACATCAACAAACGGCACCTGGATGCACTGAAAACAATCTGGAAGCAAATCTTCAGATAGCACTGCACACCACACACAATGCAGTCACCTATTTCATAGGAATATGCCGGTGTTTCAACATGTGATCATGAAAAAAAAGACATTAAGCTTTTATGTAGGGGAAGACTTAACGAAAATAATTCTACAAAATGGTAAAACTCTAGTTATTTGTGAATAACCCATAAACATACAACAGTCAAGGCAAAGTCTCACTCAATAACACAATATAGGTTCAAACAACATCCTGGGGAATTAGGATCAACTTAGGGATGACACTTATTTATTGCTTTAAGCTCTTAGGAGAACTATTCTGAAGAAAACAAAATAAAGAAAAGAACTACATTTCAGTCAGACTAGGGAAATAGAGTCCAACAGTTTCATTTCCAAGTACCGAAAGCCTTCAGTTTACATTTGCTTCTTTCTTTTAGAATTCATTGACATCAAACATCTATTGCTAACACTTAAAGCTTAGACTCCCAGCAGCTCTATACATTTAAGTGAATCATGCTCAAGCTTCAAAGAGATAAAATATATTAACAGAAGCTTGAGACAAGCTAATTTGTAGCTGATCCTGAAGCAACAAGACCAATATAGTCCTTCACTCAATTCCATATTACGCAAGCTACATCAAAATACCACAAATCCTTTTCACTAATATGACCCATAGTGTTATGCAGAAATAAAGGCCAGAAGCAGCTCTCAAGAAAAGCCACCAAAGAAAATACAAGTTTCTTCCAAAGAAATCTGGTTCCAACACAGCTAAAGATGTATCAAAAGAAATAAAACTTTCAATGTGTTTTCGAGCGCATAGATTTAGCTATAAGTCTATGCTACGGCACCATTAACTCGCCAACCAAGTTAAATAGGCCTAATGGAAACCTAGACTCTTGCCTTGTGGTTTGAGTACCAGCCATGTCGGATTGGAATCTGCAAGTAGTGGATTCAAAGTTCAAACACAGTATCTGCCATAGCCTTTGGGGGTGTTAACGTAGACCAGCCCAAATTCAAATTAAATAAAACCTTTTTTTATTTAAATTGTATTATAAAAATTATATATATGTATATGTATATTGATATAAAATATATTTATATATGAACAGCAAAATGGGTCGAGTCAAGCCAAATTCAGGCCCGGCATGAAAATTTTCTGAAACCAAGTCACGGCCAGACATGAATACTGTTAAGGTTTTTTTTGTTCTTAATATACTGGTAAGTGTTAAGGATAGAGGGAGAGATATCATATTATTCAATCCCACTTAGATAAAGACGACAAGCAGCCAATCCAATACAAATGCATTTACTAAGAACATTGATTTAGATGCATTTCCACTCTATATCTATTTCTTATTCATTTTAAATATCGATACGATAACCAAAAAACATAATTAAAAGAAAGTTGAAGTAGGATCTAATTCCAAATATCCAAATCGATTTCTTTATAGCATCATATCAAAAGCATAAAAGTACATATAATGCCATTCGCAAGCAAAGAAACAGCTAGCGGCACCAAAGAACACGTATGAATCCCATTTTATTCAATCCCATTAGAACAAAAACAACCCATCAAACAATTCAATAAAGCTAAAAGAAAAAAATGAAGCAGCAAAGTTTCAAAAGCATTTCAAAACTTAAGAAGTAATGTAAAAATCCAATCAAATTATCATTTAAAAAAAAGTGTCTGAAAGGGATAAAAACAAGTACCTCAAACAGAACTCTATCGAGAAAGAACCGAACAGAGGGGAAAAACATAAAAAAGAAAGGAAGGACAATGAAATCTTCTTGAGCAGGATAATCTTCTTCTTCCCAATTAATCGATTTGATAAGCTGAATCAAACCCATTTTGTTTTTCGCAAGTTTTGATTTTTCATCCAAACTTTTCTCATTAAACAGTCTAAAGGAGGACGTCGAGGAAATGGATCACATGCAGAGGAATACGCAGAGAGCCCGCGGCCACTCTGGTTCTCTCTTTTATTTTTGTATCCTTTTTAATGAATACAATAAATTAACAAATTTATTAACTCAAAATAATAAAAATAAACAAATAAAGTTATTAGTTCCCGCATGATATATAAATGGCCCTGCTTTTGTTAGTTTTCTAGATTGCAACTTTTTTTTTGGTTACCCTTTGCTAAGGATGTTAACATTTGGAATCGTATGAATTTCGAATCGAGTTGATTAAAAAAAAAATGAGTGTAAGGTTGTCTGTTTTTTTAAATAATAAATATAAAACAATTATGATAACTCTTTTGTATAAAATTATCATTTTATTCTAATTTAAAAAGATAAAATTATAAAAATGCATTATAAAATAACTTTATATTCTTATACCTTTTTTTTAATTGTATTTCTCAAAATTAAAGTTCAAATTGAAAATATTAATTTTTTTTAAAAAAATTATGTTTAAATATTTACTTGTCTTTAAGATATTAAAAATATTAATAATAACAAAAAGAAAAATCAAATTGAAATGATCGGTTTTCTAGATTATATATCCATGATAAAGTGAGATTGGTGATGGAGCACTACATGCTAACCATGAAAGGTAGTGATGAATTTGGGAACATTCACCTCTATCTTGCTCTAGTGTCATAACCTTAGGAGGAATCATGCCAAATTTTCATGCCATGATTCCTCCTAAGATTATGCCTAACAAGCAACTAAAATTAGATTTTTTTTCTATTTATAGAGTTTGACAAATTCAAAATCTGATTTTTAATCAGTCACTAATTCTTCAACTTTTCAATTTGCCACCTTTTATTATTGTTCGTTCCAATTTAGCCAAATCTACTTGTTTTTTCGAACTTTGACATTCCAATTGCATCCTGACAAAATTTAAACAAAAAATCATAAGCTTAGTAGCATTATATTCAAAATTTGACAAAAAATAAGTACATTAAACACACAAAATTAGCTTGCTATTAAATCTCTCCTACTTAGCCGATGTTTGTCCTCAAGCTTGTTGTACATTCCCATACTAGAAATCATTTCCACAACCAAACATAATGCAAACAATTTAAGTGAAACATGAATAAGTAGTTACTAGGTTTAACCAACAAGCATTTTATAAAATTTTAACATTATGCAAAAATCAACTACTTCACTAACTTAAAGCTTAATCAAATTTGTAAGTCGATCGTTCTTAAAAGTTTGGGGTGTAGTTGAATCTTTTTACGTGAAATAAGATGATAACCAAAGCGTCTCACCTCAATTACTCAATTTGACATGTCTCCAAACAGATTATTTTTCCTTATTCATAGCAGCTCGGTTAGCGGAGTTTTTGCAAGTTTCGGTTCATTACTCAAATCTTTTGACGCGAAATGAGATGTCAATCCAAACACCTCATCTCGATTACTCAATTTGGTCACATTTCTGAAATCTTCAGTCATAATTAAGCCATTAGCGAAGTATATATATATTACTATTTCAACTTGTTTTTTTGACAGAAGATAAAATTACTTATATGAGACTCAAGTGTTTTTATTAAGCAAGTTTAAAGAGCTAACAATTTTCATGAAATGTTGACTTAGTCACAATATTTTCAATTCTACAAAACACTTGGCAATCAAATTAAGCAATAAGCAATTATTCATAAATTACCTAATTATTTGAATTACTAAGCATAGGAATTGAATGTTTAATTTCAAAACAAATTAAAGAATAATCTCAATATAAGAATTAATACATGCAACGAAGAATAAGTAATAGTATGACATGTACTACGAATCCCCCTTACTTAGCCCACATTGCCCTTAATGTGCAATTTAAAAGAATAAAAAAAGAGAAGGGTAAAGTGTGTTTCCCGTGTATATTTAATTTGGTGGAGGGTGTTAGAAATGTTTGCTTTGTTTGAGATTTGAGCTATCATTGTGTCAAGGCGAGTCTCGATGCAGTTTAGTCGTACCTCTACAGCTGAAGGGGGTTGCTCATCTTGCTCCCTAGGAGCTGGATTGTGTCGTTGACAAAAACCTCTGTTGTTGCGAGCAATTCGTGTACCTGGGAGAACAAAATGAAACGCAGTAGGGGTGCCGACAAACAAACCCATAAAATCCAAACAATATTCATCTAAATGATCCATAGTATATGCATATGTAAGAGATGAAAAATCAATTCTAGATGGAAAAATGTTTTTGGCTAAATGTGTGATATATGGACCGAGTATGAGTGGTCGGTGAACCAGCATAACAACATAGAAACTTTGTGCAAACCAACTAGATCGACTTTATAATCGGAATGCATACACCACAAGAAAAATAATTTCGTCTTAGTTAGGGCAGACGAAGAATCGTTATGGCCCGAATAATTAAAAGCAAGAAATCTATGAATGTATCTTAGGGCCGATTCATGCACTAGTAAGGCTTTAGAGGTCTTAAAATTGTAAGTGTGTGATATAAAGTTAGTCAAAGCCGAGTAAGCAACATCGGCATCGAAATTGCTTGGTATGTCAAGTAAAGTAGTATGGTATGTATTGGATTGAACATTGTTAGGGTCAGCGAAA
Source organism: Gossypium bickii (assembly GCA_025503065.1). NCBI lineage: Eukaryota > Viridiplantae > Streptophyta > Magnoliopsida > Malvales > Malvaceae > Gossypium > Gossypium bickii. The sequence continues at coordinate 99,084,457 of CP106716.1, forward strand.
CCCATAGCTATATCGAAATTCGAAACTAACATTCTAAATGTTTTACCAAGCAATCGGAAGCAGACGATGTCTTAAGTTTCCACAGTCCTAATGGCATTTATATTGAAGCTAAATGTTGCATAAAGTTCATATACGAGTTCGTAGTATGCAGCACAATTAATATTCGCATAAGATGTCCAACCAATAGTATCGAGATAATTAAAAACATCTTCACGTAAATTAAGTCTGTCGAGGCTGTAGAGATTGGAAGTGTAATTATACTAAGAAAGTGACATAAAACAATGATGGAATTGCAGAGATTGATTAGGGGCAAAATGATTTTTTCTTAATTAAGTAATTATGAGAAATATCTCATAATTGTTGGCCCATTTTAAGCCTTGAAATTTTTATGAGAACTTAGATTGAATATGAGCCACATGCTGAAAATAATGATGTTCATATTTTTAAGTTATAAATATAATTTTATATTCATTAAATTTAATAGATTTTTATAGAAAAATGTAAAATTTTCCATCCATTATCATCCTTTCCAATATAAACCTCTATTGTTCATGATAATCAACTTTCATTTTGTTTCATTTTAGTCTTGTCCACCATTTTTAACTAACCCAAGTTTAATTCGTTCAATTCCTTTCATAAAAATTTTAGTGAAAATAATAAAGCAACCTTATAGTAAGTTTAGTTTCATGTAGAGACAAGTGATGTTCATCTTGGAGGAGAAATCAAACTTAAGTTATGGTTTGGTATAAAGACCAAGGTATGGATGATAAGGTTTTATCATTAATCTCATGTTTATTTCAACAAAAGTGTATGTAAATATTATTTTATTATTGTTTTGATATTAAATCTTGTATATGTTTGCTTAGAAAACAAAGAAAAAGAGAAGATGGGTGAATCTCAAGTTGGTGATAAGGAAAAAGAAGTAGCTAAAAAGTGAAGGAAAAAGAAGGAAGCTCATCCAAGCACTTGGTTGTAAGTACCTCAAAAATTTCACTTTACCTAATAAAATTTAAGTGAAAATTTATTGAATTTGTTATAGTAACATTTATGTAAGTAAATTATATAAGATAATGATTGTTAATTACTATGAAATCGATTTTAAAATAGTGATGTCAAAAGATGAATTTAAATGACAAAGAAAAATAATTTATATGTAGTGAATTTGTTGTAAAGAGGACTAAATTGAAAAATGTACAAAAAAAAATAGAAAAGCAAAACAAAATTATTAGATATAGAAATTAAATTAAGTGTTTTATGATAGTGAATCAGATACCAAGTGATATTTTAATGATTATTGAATTTGATGTAATTAAGGAGTAAATTGTAAAAGATTGTAAAGTTTGAATCACCATTAATTGTTGAGTGAATGTGATGATTTTAGCATATTTAATGCTCGTGTATATAAGATACGAACTAGTAGGATATAGATGACATGCCATTAGGAATTTTTATGCGTGCTAGTAATAGTGGCACTTCGATGTAATATAGTGATACAACAATTTGGTGCTAGTGACAGAAGCATTTCGATCTATTTCAATGACTTTGCACTTTTGTGCATATCAGTGTATGCATATTTGTGCTAGTAATTCAGTGTTTTTTTTTGCATATCTTGTGTGTTCTATTGAGTCTACATATGAGCTAACATGAAACAAAAAATGGAATTTATTAGTGAACTTAGTAAGTGTCATATAAGAAGATAGTTAAGAATTGTTAATGCGTAACCTCTATTTAATTCCATTTTATATTATTATAAGTTATGTATTTGAATGTTAACATTTGTTAATCGTAAGGGTAAATTTAATTTTTGATGTATTTACTAAGCTTTAATAAGTTTAATGCATTATTTTTCAATGCGTAAGTAGAGGCTTGACTTGAAGCTTTAGAGTGAAGTTTCTATCTCAACTCATCTCATCTCATCACATCTCAAGGCTTAGAAGAGAGTATGGATTTAATCTTTTGATATTAGTTTATGACATGTACATAGGTTTAATTTAAGTACATGTTTGACATTACTAGTGGAAAAACTTAGTAAACTTTAAGTATTTTGTTAGCTCTGTGAACTTGATTGAGCTTGTTTGGAATACATATATATATATATATTGTATCACATGTTATTTTGATGGTGCTTTATGTTTAAAATGGATAATTGAGGTATGGGAATGAAAGGTAATGATTTAGGCATGAAAAGAGAGCATTTTGACATGTTTTGGGGTTCTTTACACTTGAGGTGCGGTATCCTTAAAGACAGGTGTCAATACCTAACTTCTAGAATGAAAAAAATACATAATAATAACTTAGCTAGGGTACCAATACCTAGCTCAGAGGTATTGATACATGTGCTCCTAATCCTTACATTTACATTGTTTTGACTTAAAAGGGTCTCGAATGACCCTCGATTACATCCAAATTTTAAGAATTGTTTAGAAGTGTCCTAAATCACTCTATATGAATTCAATTTGATTAAAATGAATTGAATTTGATAATGTCTTAGTTTAATGCTCTTAGTGTCCAAATATAACATTCGTTATATGGCTTAACCCAATAAAAAATATCACAAGATTACCCTCATTTATTAGTACCCTCCTATGCCCTTGAAGAGGAATAATGTTTCTCTTTCTACTTTTTTACTAAGCCAAAGACACCTACAATCTCTTACAACAACTCTTCATACGCCACCGAGTAAAATCATCACCCAAGCTTCCAACTCCTTCCTCTTAACATCATTTAAAATTTACATTACAAACATCATTTATATATAAAATTTTATAAAAATATATATAAAGTAATTTAAACACAACAATAATACACAAAAACACATAAAAACGTAATCGTTTTAACTATTAATCAATGAATTCATATTTTAAGCTTATAAGCTTTAATATGTTAGAGCCTGACAAAGAGCTTGTGAATCGATTAAAATGCTATAATTTATGTCTCATAACTATCTTTAAATTAATAATGTGTATATATATTTATTTTATTGGAGTATTTTTTTTAAAAAAATTCCATTAATATTTGATTCTCAATTCATTGGAAAGCTAAACTGCTTGGTTTCTCATGCCATTGTCCTCGACATGTTTAATAAGTTATTAATTAATTACAACTATTTTTAAACGTGTCGGTGATTTAAGCCGCGATTTATAAGTTTACAATAAAAACTTAGGTTAAAATATGTTCTAGGTCCCGTACTTTTATAGATATTAAAATTTAGTTTCTCTATTTCTTTAGATTTAAAAGTGTAATTCAATTGTTGACATTGTTAAAATTATTCTGTTAAATTTAAATTTATTAGAATGTTATTTTTTTTATTACAGAGCTACTAAGTGAATATTTCTTTCATTTCAAAATAGCGTACCAATAAATTTAATACAAGGACTTTAACGCTGTTAACAATTAAATCTAAACTTTGAAATCTAAAAAGTAGGACTAAATTCATAAAAATAAAGATTAAAAGATTAAGTTCCAAATGCATGAAGAGTACAAAAACTTAAAGTATATTTTAATCTAGAATTTATATATGCAAATAAACTTCTTTTTCGGTGGTAATATGCCAATAAACTTTTATAACCAGTGTGTATTCAAAAGTAAATTGCATCGTATAATAATGAGTATGCATTTTTTGGTTAATTTAAAAGGAAACATTAATTAATGTTTAATGATTTTGATTAAGATAAATAATTTGAAATAAAAACCTTTTATTTTTATACAATACTTAGAACTACCATTAATTCCTTCACAACCCTTAAATAGAAGGATAATGCGCTTGAGCGCATTCGAACTCATGTCTCTCCTGCACCGGCAACAATGTCGATGCTAATCGAACTAAGGCTCAATCAACAATAAAAACATTTTCTTTTAATGTAATGAAAAAGAACCTTTTTAATATTAATGGCTAATATACTAAAAAAAATCCCTTAAACTACTACACTTTGTTTAAATAAGTCTTTAAACTATTTTTGTAGTTAGATAAATCTCTCTCTTATATTTTTTAAAAGAGCCCTTGAGTTTAATAGTAAAGGAAAATTATTTTGAATTTTATGCTTTTAATTCTTCATTGATACAATATAAATTCTATATACTTTTAATTTTAATATACAATTTAAAAGAGTAATCAAAATTTTCAAACAAATGATTAAGTAGGTTATGTATATAAACACTTTCAAGGAATTTTAAATTATTATTTTATTTTTATTTAATAAACTATTCTCATAAAATTTACATTGATATAAAATGTAAATTAGTTTAAAAATTCAAATCATTTTTACATTAATATTAACATCAAGTGTTTTCATGCATAAAAATTATAGGGCTTATTTAACTACAAAATAACTTAAGGACTTGTTTAAACAAAATATAATAGTTTAATGGGTTTTTTAAGTATATTAACCGATATTAAATGAAAATAAATACAAATTAAATAGGTCAAATAATGAAATTAACTATTGTATTCCAACAAGAAGTAGACAGGTGCTCACGTGCATGCATCTGCATGTACAGCTTACTTTACATATAAGTCTCTCTGCATCGTCCCTAAACCCTGAAAATGGGAAAATGAAAATACACTTCTCGATGATGTTCATCAATGGCGATGTTTCCTAGGAAACAATGTCATCCCTGTCCCCCAACTGGACTTTGCCAATCTTTTGACTTTTTGGCTTTTTTGATGATTTTATTGCTCCTTTTATGAAATTACATACGAATATGATACGGGAAAGTATAAATAACATATACAAATCATATGAATATAACCGAATATATAAAATCCATATTTTTTTGGTTCAATATATTAAATAATCAATAAATTGATTAAAAAAACATAACATAAATAAACTAATCAAAATCTAAAAACTTAAACCTCATATAAATAATACAGACTGCAGTTGTTATTGCTTAACTCCTTTCTCCGAGCTCCCTTCAAACTGCAAAGAGTTAAAAAAAAAAAATAAAAATGGCAAAGGGCTTCTTTTTCTTGATATTGGCTTTGCTTCTGCTAGCAACTGCAAAAGCCAGGCCTCTTTCCAATGACCTTCAGAAGCTACCATTTTCTACACCAGTAAGTTAATTTTCTTCCCTGGAACATATCTATTCTTTATTTAGTGGGCATATTTTTACTGGATTTTTTTCTATGTTAACGATTTACAGGAATCGATAAGTTTCATTGATGGTGAGTGCATAGGTTTGAATGATGAAGAATGTATGATTAGAAGGTCATTGGCTGCTCATACGGATTATATTTATACCCAGGAAGATGATGCTCCATGATCTTTTCTATATGAATTCCAATCTTTACTTCTCTGGAATGTTCACAACTTAAACTGCTTACTTCTTATGTTTTTTGCCATTGATAAAGGTTTTAACCTATGTAAATCGAAATCATAGCATGTATTAAATGAATCTGATAGACCGATCAATGATCATATCATACCAGAAAAAAAAAAAAAACACTAGAAAAATAATGCAGACAGAATTCTCATGCAGGAGCTTTGGATTTTCAGATTGGCCCTTAAGGGTTTTTCCTTTTTCTTTTTCGTGTTTTGACACTCTATCTGATATAAATTAATTAGTGATCTGGAAAACTTTAAAAGCATGAATATACTTTTTATTAATTGGACATGAGTGGAATACACGTGCTCCCATAATGAAATCTAACTTCTTTCTTGCGTCAATTTGGGTGCTGAGCCTTCAAGTTTATTGCTTATTAGGATTCAGAAATCTCAAGAGCTGATGAGATTCTGAAACCAACAGATGAAGTTTCAAGCAATGACAAATTACATTTGAACAATATAAAGAACAAGTGAAGCCTGTGCTTTGATGTCGATGCTTTTTGGAAAAAACAAGTAAACCTGGGCTGAACTCAAGTTGTTAGGCAGGCAAATTGATCGATGCCTCTCATCAAAAAGCTTAAAAATAGTAGTTTAGGATTTTGTTGGTGGATAGCCTTTTTTCAAATGTTTTGCCCTTGTTAGTTGGTTTATATTAATTGTTTGAATGATGAAGCCACTATTAGCAGCCACCTCCACTATCATTTGTCATCTTGTCCCTGTTATTGTGACCAACATTGGAGATTGAACTGCATTTATGGGGACTGCACTTGTGGCATGACTGGACCCTATTCATTGAAAAGACCACCACTTTAAAACCAACTTGTTTCTTTACAATCCAATACATAAAATTCATATCATCCGTGAGGATTCTCAGTGCTATATACTGTTGTTTCTCTAATTCATATCTCAAGTGAAACTTCTATAACCAGAGTTGGTGGGTTCATAATCATAAAATGGTTAATGGCTAAAAGTCATGATTGAGTGTTTGATTTGGTTCTGATGGATTACTATTGCTGATATCATTTTCTGCCATAGATATGTTATGCGGCGAGAAGAGCTGCAAACAGTTGTTTCAACTAGTATTTAAAATGATTAATAGATGTTATTGCGTGGCTAAAACTAAGGAAAAGGAGGAACATAGACTGATAGGATTGTTATTTATTGCGGCATAAGTGTAACTCTCATCTTAATATAGCAAATCTACAGAGTTAGCAATGGATTGGTTTGTCGGCTCAGCTCTCAGGTAAGCAGTGTTGCAGGGAACGTCTTCCAGCTCTCTCAATGCTAGAGAATACGGGCTGCCAGTTCTTATGTCCGTCACCATTCGACGAAGATCGGAGGCTTCTTCCTTGAGTCTTGCATTCTCTTGAACAACTTGGTCATGGCAGTCTGATACATGTTTCAACTTGTCTATGAGAGACTGGTTCTCATTTCGAAGCCTGACTACCTGTGACAAAAGTTCATCCAGGTGCTTCTGTTTCCTCATCCTCGACCTACGAGCGGATTCTCGATTCGATATCATCCTTCGTTGTTTCCGCTCGTCGATGATCCTGCTCAGCTGGTGTTCCTCCGCTTCATCTGAAGTTGAAGTACACAAGGACTGTGCAATGAATTCATGAGCGGGCAGTGGGATGTGGGAATTGGATTGGATGTTTAAGAATCTATCGAAATGAAAACCTGGGATTGTGTTTTGCATCATTCCAAGGTTGTCTGGAATCAGGATCGGTTTTTCTGGTGCAAGGTAGTGAAGTCCAGTACTGAGCTCACTAGGAACCATGGTTTAAAGTTTTGAAGTCGATGTCTGAGGCTGAAGGGTTGTAAAATTGTAATGTTTTGCAGTGATTGTTGAGCCTCTGAAGGTTTTATAGGAAAGAAAAGGCTTCAAAGGTGGGCCACTGTCCGCAACAAGTGTAACAGTTTCAGAGCTTATAACATCAGAAATCAAACATTTTTAATAATGTGGAGTATCACTAAACTTGTCTATCAAAAGGATTTACATCAGAAACATGATCTTGTGACACGTATGGATGTATGTATGTATGCATGCATGCATGAGATTAGATGTGTGAGCATGCCACAGAAATTTCAGAATCGTGTACTTTAATCTGTTGTCCGATATAAAAAAGAAAAAAAATTGAGGAATAAAGTTGAAGTCAATTTCATGAGAAAATTTTCATTAGTTGAAAACTCCTGCAGGGAAAAGTGGATTTGTGCCTGATGACGCAAAGTAGTGCACTTTAAAAGGTTAACCACTAACTAAATTATAGTTTCCGTGACTAATTTTATTAACAATTAGATGACTCATCCAGCACTTCAATTCAGTCATTTTCATAGTTTGATATCTCAATTAGGATGAGTAGTTTTTAGGAAAAGTTATCTTCCAGTCTTAATAGTTTATTTGCTTTGCCATGAGTTGCTTTATATCTGATAAGTTATGGAACAAAAAACCTTGAAGACATCGACCGAAGAAAACTGCAATGTACGCGTGGGATAGTTCAGTGCTTCATAAATGGTTAATCAGTTTTGTTATTCTTTCATCACATATCATTGATCGGCACGTTTTCCATCGATCTAAGTGCCAAAAGTATACCTTTGCCAAGTAATGTTATTAATTTATATGTCAAGGAAGAACTGGCAACATCTTTAATCATCAGTTCACAGTCAGCTGTGTTGTTGATGATTAAATTAAGTACATTGCTGCTAATCTTTTATATCCTTTGAAGCCCACTTTCCAACATGATAAGGGAGAGATTTATCAATGGGTTATTATATAAATCGACTCTCCAAGTAGTAATCAACTATGTCAAATACCACTTATAGGCTTAATTTTGCTTAATGATCGTGATGGAGAACCCACTTACGTATTTATCCTTACAACTTTCATGTCTCCGTACGAATGCCTATCATATTTGGATGAAGCCTTAAGGTTTGGAGATTTCCATTCCAATTATAGAAGTTGAAATGACAAATTGGCTGTACATCCATGATTTCAGGTGCCATATATATTTGCCTTCTTCCTGTCCGGGAACATTGCGGGTTTTAAATTTACTTAAATTATTTTGCCATTTTTTTTCGATATTAATTTATTGAATAATATTTGCAGTCATGACCAAAGTTACCCAATGTATATTTAAATCTATTCATATTTGAAAGTCTAATTCTCCCCAAAGTGCTGCTACAGTTAAACCAGCAATTCCAATAATTTAAATTGGTCTTACAAAGGTAGCTATGCCATTCAATATGGATAGAATTCTAATAATGAGATTTAAATTGCGGTTTAGACGGCTTTTCGATTGCTTCGATATTGTTATAATAATAAAATTATATAAGGCATTGGTGTTTTACAAAAATAGAGAATTGTTGTAGGATGTTTGTCTTATTAAGTAGTTGAGTTCCTTTATATCCTTATTTCATGTGCTCATGTACTTGAGGGAGGTGTTTATATACAAGGTTGGCTTGGCGTGGATTTTGACCATCGACCACTTCTTTCTATAGGTACAGGTAGTAGAGTGATGAGTGATGTGAAGGTGATGGGTCGATAGGAATTGTGAAGTGTTAATCTTTATTTAAGATTAAGCTCTTGGTGAGATGAGTTTCGTCGAATCTTCAAGTGTTGGGTGGTACGGGAAAGATTTGATTTGCTTAAGTATAATAATTACCTCTTAGACAAAAAGTAGGTTGTACAATGACTTAGGTTGACTCGTTTCTGTAGCAAGTTTTGGAAGTTCTTTCTATGTGTTATTCCTTGCACTTTTATCTTCATATGCTTGTCCTTTTATTTTTTGAAATGGTTGTCGGTTTTTTGAAATTTCGAGTAGAATACTTCAGTAGCAATTGAGGAATGGTCATGTTCCACTACCGAGATAGAAATGACAACCATGTTGAAACTACGATGTCTCAACCTTGTGACATTGGCTTCGCAATTCTGCTAAATTCCCTTGCATATGCATCCCTTCACCTACACAAAATAATCCCACAATAAACTTAATTATTTATTTATAAAACTAAGTTAAAACCTAATATTAAGATGAGCAAAACACTTATTAATCCAAAACACTAAAAATAACATTAAAAAAACTAATTTTACTTCAAAATAATGAAAAGGTTAAAGTGCACTATTTTGCATAACCGAGTTGGATTGATTGATAGGATCAGTTGAATTAAAAATTGGTCAGGTACTAATCTAGATTAAGGAGTTGGTTCGGTTAACTTTTAAACTTTTATAATAGTTGGATATTTTACTTAGGTGCATTTTTTTTACGCGTCTTAGATATAACTATATTATTTTGATTATTGATATAAATTCTAGACAAAATATTAATGGTTAATCTACTTAATTATGTTCTAAGTTAAGTATGATGGATTAAGAGAATTGTGCTGGAGGGAAGATAGTTGAGGTAAGTTTTTGAAGTGACTTTCTATGTGCCAAAAGAGTTGCCCATTTCAGTCATCACTCTGTTAGACTATTTTCTTGCCATATTTGAAAGTTGACAATTTTTGAAACAAAATCTTTGGACTGTGATCAATGTTGATATTGTAGATATATCAAACCCATTAATGATGATCAATCCATTTAGAGAAACGCATCTTGAAAATTGGTCCAAATCAGATCAAGCAATTGGACCCCTTTGTAGAGATTGGATTGGTAGCATTGAAGTCATATCTCCAAGACAATCCATTTTACTTTGGTCTTTATTACTATATTGCATTTAGCTATTTTAGCTACTATTTAATAGGGATTGAGTTGTAATTGATCTCTAGTATGTTAGCAAGTCTCGAATATATTTGAGAGACTTGTATAGGTCTTTTACTAAGTATTGAGAGCATTTATTAGCTTATTGAGGAATGTTTTTATGAGTGCATTTGAGACACTAAACTAGTTTGTAGTTTGATTTTACAACCTAAGAGTAAGGTTGTTATATCAAAGTGTGATAGAACTAAGGTCACTTATTGTATTGCGATCAACGATAATAGATTCATCTCATGGAGTTAGGTTCCGTAGACGTAAGGAAACCGAACTGTATAAATAATTTCTTATCCCTTGTTTTTATTGTGTTTTGCACAGTACCATCAGAAATTCCTACTTCGACTGTCATTTCCATTCATACTCTAGTTTTTTAACATATTAACAACCGATTTAGATCAACCAAATAAATGTCATATAGGTGCCACTACTTTCAATCACGGTACGAGTCTCTTGGAAGTCTTTGACCAAACAACCTAAGAAATCCCCCCATACTATTAAAACCGGCCTTCTTTAAAAATAAATACTAGTTACAATGCAATATTACGGTTTCATTGTTTATATTATTATGATAGATCAAAATCAAGCTTGCAATTAATCTCGTAGAATTGTCACCTTCACATGTACTGAATGTGCACATAAACAACCCAGCTATTTTTTTCCTTTTCTTCCCACATTTTGCAGTGATTACTTTCAAATAGGATAAACTCATCACCATCTTTCCTCTTCTCTGCTAAACCCTAAAATTCTTGACAAAAGGGTTGTTGTCAATGACATATAGGCTGTTTGTTTTTGTAATAATAAAGGTGGATGTTATATTTAGAATATTACTGTAACTCGCATGCTTAATATCTAGCTTTCAAATAGCTTTATTAAGGTCTTAATCAACTAACGATGTGGGAACTAAAGTTAATGTAGGTCCTTTGAAGACATGTATTAGTTTAATCAGTGATTTCAAATATTATATAAATCCATATTGATTGCATATTTATTATTATCTTTTTGGTGAGAGCTCTCAAAGTCTATATTACTTGACTTTTCATTTTTTTTTAAAAAATTACATGTATCTGACACATATTCAAACATAAATATAAGAATATAATTATTTAAATATATGAAAAAATTTGCGGAAATTAATCATATTTGTATATTATATTTACTTTGAATCTGAATAATTGCACAACGATCCATTGTTAGATTTCTGTTGAAAAGAATATGATATAGGAAAATCATAAAGTCACATTGTTGGTGAAGTTGGAACCTGTAGACGTGTGAGGGTGATCAATCTCTATCCATGGGAGTATGGATGAATAATGAAGCTCCACATGTCCTTGTCTTTAATGGAGAGACCTAAGTTCTTCTTGCTAATAGATAGGCCTCAGCTTGCTTGGTGATCTCATTGTCATATAATTCCTTTAACCAAATCAGATTTAAGAAGCTGATATATGCACATCTTCTTAATTCGAATTCCTATATAGGAATGATAAAGGGGATTCTCCAAGTAGCCTGAGCCACACAACTCACTAATGGCAAATACATAAGCAATACACTTATAATATCTGTACTAGGGGTAGGGGATAAGTATAAGATACAAAGATGAGAAAGATCATCTCTCTGGGGTTGTATATTAGATACAAATTATATATATATATATATATATTTAAAAGTACAGCTCACAAGCAAGGACTTTGTGGAGATGTGCGATGTTTTACTAATGACCACTACTTTGAAGCTAAACAAAAAAGTGGCGAAAGCACGTCAAGATCAAAACTTCGGTGTCTCCATTAGTAAGTAAACTGCCTCATGGGACTAGCTGGGTTAACTAAACCATGGTTTATTTACACTCGAATTAGAGTTATTGAAAATTTTCAATATTAAATAAAAATAAATCAGACTTATTATGAGCTAATTTAATAAAATAGTAAAATACTTAAAACAGTTACTAAGTTGTAGGCTAAGTTAGGAGCATGTCTGGTAACATTACCGTACACACGAGAGAAAGATACAGGAAACAGTCATCTATAGAGGGAACAAGAAGTGCTCATTTACGCAGTATGCCAAAGCCACTTACAAAGAGACAAAGCCAGGTAATAATGAGTGCATCTTCGAGTGAAGGATGGGACACTTCAGGCCTATATTTGCCATGGCATTCCCATTTTCCAAAAACGACTCAATTGTTTACCCTCTTAGTGACTTGATTGGTCCAACTTTTCTTTCTTTTTTGTACATTTAACTTCATCTTTACAAACTAGCAACATATTTTCCCCTAAACAGTTTAACTAATGATCCATCTCAACTTCTAGACAAACTCTAAAAACAAACAAATTGCCTATATTCTACTAAGTTTTTACACGCATTTGTAATTAGTCATTTCTTATTGATTCATGGAATCATCTGTTTTTCTCCAAAAAAAAAAATGCGCCTTTCTTTGTAAAAGGGAAAAGCCCTGTTAGGTACTTGTCAATTGATGAGCTGTGGGTTTAACCACCAAACAAAGGACAACAAGGCAAATGGAGAAGGAAAATTTTCCATGTTGCCGAAAGCACCCTGTCCACGTCATCGTTTCGAGGAAAGTGTTCCATTTATATTTATAGAGGATAACTCTATTATATATGCTTGTACGTTTGCAAGGTTGCCCATTCTAGCACCAAAAGTCTTCTTATTGCGTTATAGACGTTGGCTTGAACACCCTCTTTATCTGATGTAATATTAAAATGATTTCAATTATAATGGAATTGACAACATTGATGGTTTACAAAGTTTATTTTATTTTATTTTTTCTTTCTGGTATTTGTTAAGAACTTTGGATGATTCTGATGCGTATATGTATAATTTTCTTGCTGATGAGCCATCAGTCATGATTAAAGCGGTAAGGGGTTATAGTTAAGCGAAATAGAGAAAACGAAATTTCTGGTATATGTTACGAAATTTCGTTGGTAGATGTCTCATTTTCTGGTATATTTTGCAGCACAATTCATGTTAAGGAGTATAAATTTTTCACCATGATTTACTATATGACTTAGTTATAAATTAATTTTAATCGGTAATTTTTAGTCATTTATATAGCTTGTTTTGAAAAAAGAGGACGATTTTTTTTTTACTTATTTTGAAGATATTTTATTTTTTATAAAAAAATTACTTATATTTTTAATTTCAAGTTTAAATTTGTACCAACTATTCTTTATTTTATGCTGTATATGTAATAAATAAATATTTTCCTCATGTTATTTCATAAGTAACCAAAGGAGTTACTAATGACATCATCTAACATCCGAGGATCTATATGTATTAAGACTTAAGTCTATGCTTGTGAGAAGTTTTTCTTTTGGAAAAATAAAATTCACTCACATCTCCTTGCAGGCGAAGAAAATTTTTGGACCAATCACAAAATGCCACATGTCAAGCTAAAATTATAGTGGGTTAAAATGAAAATTACCATGATGAAAATAATGAAATCATACATGTGTAGAACAATTAAATAGTGAAAATAATTTAAATTTTTGTAGAACAATTAATTGGAAAAATTAATTTATGCAATAACTCTCTTTTATTAATGTGATTGGATTAAATACAACAATTAAATTCTACCATAGCTCCCTTTTATTCATATGATTGACACTATAAATGGGTCACCTTGAGCCATTTTGGACATTGGCAAGTTCAAGAAACCTAGAAAACCTTTGTAGTGTTCTCTGAAGAAGTCAAAAAACTTGAAGTAATTCTAAAAAATGCCACATGAGTTCCAAAGAAAAGTCACCTTCCGATCCAATTCAACCGTAGAGAAAAAGTCAAAAGATTTCTAAAGAAAGTTATTTTTCGATCCGTTTCAACTGAAGTATGAAAGTCCAAACCCATTTCAAGATCAAGTCTCAAGGATTTTTGAAGCAATCCACATTAATTTAAAATAAAGTCAAACAACCTTTGAATCAAAGTCAAACTAGAAAAAAGAATCAAAAGAGTTTCCTTTGTAATATTTTTATTTAAAACTATTAATAAAATTTGAGTTCAAAATTTCTAAGTCAACAACAGACATAAAATGTTAAAACTTGAGTTAATGAGGGAGCGAGTAAGGCATCAAATTATGTAAGTCATAAGTAGAGGGAAGTAGATAATTTGTTTCTCCAAGTGGAAATGATTGCAAAACTAAATAAAAATATAATGTATGAAATTGAGGTACTAATAATACTGTTATTCGTTTATTATTCCTTTTTGCAGCATATATAAAAACAAATTATATACATGAACTCCATTTTCGAGTAGGATGTTAGGGTGGAAGTTAGATTCCAATAAAACTATCATGTATGTTGTGCTATTGAATTAGATACACCTGCACAATTAAAATAACAATTTTTTTTTTAACCTTTCATTTAACATTTTTAATACACTTAAAAATTAAAATTGAATTGGATAAAATCTGATTAACAACAATTTTTTTCCCTTAAATTATTATTAAAATATTTTTATAACTAAGTATAAATAAAATAATGATTAAAAATATTGGAAAGGAAGAGAAAATAAATCCTTACAAAAAGCTATGCCTATGAGCAAAACTATGAGAAAAGAAGCTACGCCAGAGATTTAAATTATATTTTCAGTATTCAAGATTGTAATTTTTAATTTCTTTGTAATATTTTTAATTATATTATTTAGGTTTATATTTATATTTTATTTATTAATTTAAGGAATCAGAGAAAAATGAGTTTAAAATTTATTTTTGACAATTTTTTGTTGATTGAATTTTGATCATAATTTGAGCTATATATAGACATTCATTTTGGGTTCATAATATACCAATTTAAAGAGAACTTAAAAGATTTAGCTAAAGTTATTTTACAACTCAAGCTCAAAAAGTCAAGAAGACACCCAAAAACAACTTGAAACTTTGACGTGAAATTTGCCCAAAAAATCTAATAAAAAAACTCTACTTCATATATTCAATGGCGCCTTTGTATTTTCTTCATTATATTATTTTTGTCCTTGTTCTATAAATAGGCATTATTAGGTTGGGAGAAAGACATGGCGGCTCTTAACTTTATTTTTTGTGTGTTTTATTTTCTTTATGGGTTGCTAAACTTTTTTTCTAGTCAAAATAATATTCAAAGGTTTATTTTATACACTTTATGAGATCGAACTATTCTTAATATTTTCTTTGTTCTTTGATATTTGTATGTCTTCAAATTTAATTACAATTGTTTAGTTTTGTTAAATATGTGGTCAGTATTTGATAGTTTAGAATGATTGTCTTGTCAATTAGAGATTTAGTTGATTGACTGATTTCTAATATTTGTGATGAACTACGTAGTTGTTTGTGTAGTGTGGACATGCACTCTAATTTAAATGAACTTTAATTGTGTGTTTGTTTATTAGAATTGAGTCTTTTTCACCCTTAATGCTATTGATAAATTAAATCTTAAGCAATCATTATAGGGTTATTCGTTAATAAAAGAAGTAATTAATGGCGACTGTCTTGATTATTGAAAAGGTAAAAAAGGATTAGGTTGCTAAGCGATCGTCGACAACTGTGGCCAATTTATTAAAGAAATTGAAATTCATTTTTACATTAATAATTAAACTCTTGAATCAAATGGAGAATTTGTTTTAACTAGATTTTCATCTTATTGATTTTCCTCGATTTTAATTATTGTTTTCTTTACTTTTCTTCAAATCTTAATTTTAATTTTTAAATATTTTTTTAAAAATCAAAAGTCTATTCTTATTTATTTATTTTTTAATTGAGGGTAAGAGTAGGTTGAAGGAGTACACTAAAGGAGCCTTTCTGGCCAGAAACAAAGAAGACTCAAGCTCTTCAAGCAATAAAGAAAAGAAGGGTTGAACAAAGAAGAAAGAGAAGAGTTGGAGAGACGGTGGATAGGAAAAAAATCCACCATGCTCTTTCTGTAAGAAGACCAATTACTTGGAGAGGTATTATTGGTTCAGGCCAAATATTCAGTGTAGAAGCTGTAAACAATTTGGTCATATAGAGAAGGCATACAAAAACAAATAGCCACAACAGCACAACGCTCAAGCTCAGGCAGTTGATTGGAACTAAGCTCAGGAGGAACATCTATTCACTACCTCTTGTTCTGTTTCAAGCAGCAAAGTCAACAAGATATGGTTGATTGACAGTGAATGCACAAATCACATGGCCTCTAATGAGAGCATTCTTAGGAAGCTTGACACTAGTTTTGCTTCCAAAGTCAAAATTGGAAATGATTCGTTAATTGAGGCTAAGGGAAAAGGTGATGTGATTCCAAAATTAACACTAGTTTTGATTGACATAGTGGCTACACTAGTGTTGCTTCCAAAGAGACACTAGTTTTGCTTCTAAAATGCAAGTTGTGAACTCAATAAAAGTGCGAGTAGACAAATGTGTGAGCCATGAAAAGTGCAAGCTACAAGTTGAATGAAATGCGAGCTACAAAAGTTTGAGCTCCTTAAAATGTGAGCTCATCAAAATGCAAGCTTGCGAGCTGACCAAGATGCAAACTGGCTGATATATTGACCCAGCCACTTGGAAAGGTCAGGTTTGAATATTTAAGGAAAATGAATGGTGTCAACAGCATGGAGGCAAAGGAGGAGTGTTGAAGATGACCATCCATGCAACTGGTTGTTTTTTGGTGTTTGCATGTAACAGTCATAGTTTGTACATATACATGCGACATATTGTATATTGCTTAGCTTTTAGTTTCATTATTAGTTCTTTTGTTATGGTGTTTAGTTGTAAATGAGCTAAGTTGGTAAATTACTTGATGTGTTTAGGGATTGATTTAGACAAATCAACATGTGTACAAGTTATGTTTCACTTGTTACTAGGCAGATTAGTGGGGTTAGGTATGTTTGGTGAAAACAAATGATTTATATTACAATCTTTTGATGAATGAAAAATTGAGAGACAACAGATAGAGCAGATCAATTTGCAGATTAGTTGAAGCTGCAATCTTTGGCTCAAATTTTTGCTCTTATATCTTTGCTTAAGCATCAAAAACATTATAGCCACTTTGAATCGATTGTTTTGTCAATTGATTTGATTTTTTTGTTGTTTGAACCAATTGTTTATTGTTTGAATCGATTCAAAGTTGTTTAACTCGATTCAAAACCCAACAAAATTCTAGAATCCAATAGCTGCAGTATGCATTTCGAAACCGACTGATCCATCCGAATTAAGTTTTACCCACTCAACCTTCGGCTTTATCCATTGTGTACTATCATCAACAATCATTTCAACTGTCCTTTTAGCCATAGTGTTATCATACGACAGCATCCATGAAAATCAAATACACATTAATTCCTGCGAGTCGATGTGTGTCCCTTGAAACACAACAGAATTTCGCTGCTTCCAAAGAAGCCAAGTCGACAGTGAGAAAAAAGTGACCCAAATACCATCGCCAAACTAAATCTTGTCATGATTAATCAAGTTCTAGTGCATCCATTCATGTAGGGGCAATGAGAAGAACTTAGCCTTAGACCTGGTAGGAACAAGGGCATTCTGAAACCCCTTAGCATATATACAGTCTCTCAAAATATGTAAAGTTGATTCAACCTTTGCACTATATCGACCACAACACCTATCTCTAGTTAATCCTCGTCTTCCATTCTCTTCATTGGTCAATAGGTGACCCTTAAAGACAATCCAAATGAATTTTCGCACACGTTAAGGAGTTGGGCACTTTCAAATCAGCAATCAATCAGATCATCAACCCCAAGACGCGCCAACATAATGGTTATAAGTTTCAGCTATAGGGAATGTACCGTTTTAGACTAATTCTAGGCTAAAGCATCTATGATATCCAAACCGTAACATATATTGAAGATCAATTTGAATTAGATTTAGGAAGTTTAATTTCCTGTTTTGAAGAGATTGAACCGGATCGGGTAAACTTGTAAACATATTCTTAGTGTAACAGCCTAGTTTAGACCCTAGTCGGAATAGTGGTTTCGAGACCACAAATCCAAGGTCAGAAAAATATTTTAATATTATTTTTAGTGTTTACAGTATGTGACTAAGCATGTGTGAAAATTTGGTGTGAAAATTTTATGGTTTGTGTGCTGAATTGTGAAAAATGACTTAATCGCATAAAATGCAAAAGTTGTGTGATCGTGTGTCAGAGTCTTAAAAATTTATAAAGAGAATGATCGAGCCTAGAAACTAACTATGACAACGATGGAGGCAATCGCACCTATCGAACAGTAGTATAGCTTAGTGGCAAGATCGGATTATCGAACCCAAAGGAACCAAAAGTACTAATACTAACTTTCCTTTTATTATTCAGCCTAAGATAAAAGTGAATTGTTTATCTAATCTAAAATTAACTAACTATTAAGCTAAAGATACTAAGACAAAGAGAATGAATTGGGGAAAATACTTGTGTGAAAAACCAATTGATTGAGACAATACCCGAGGAAGAATCCACCTAGACTTCACTTGTTATTTAACTCTGAACCAGACGATTTGTTCACTTGACTTGATCCGTAGGATTCCCTAATTTATATTAATACCTCTCTCAAGGCTACTAATGTCTAACCCTAGGTTGATTAATTGAAATCTCTTTTTAATTAAAACCCCTAGAATTGCATTAACTCGATCTATAGATTTCCAAATTAGGTTTGACCCTAATCCGACAGATTTTCGTCATCCTATCTATAGGGTGCGATCAACTCCGCTTAATTATGTTAGATCTACTCTTAGACAGAGTCTATTCCTCCTTTGCCTAAGCACATCAATGCTTGAATTAATATCCTGAAATATCAAAACAAGAATTAAGAACACATAATTAAGAACAAACCAAATATTTATTATATAGTTTAGAAAACAATAACAAGATCCGTCTTACGTTTCATCCCCCTCAGGTATTTGAGGGGATTAGTTCATCATGATAAAAGAATACATCTCAGAAGAAAATATAAAACAAAACATAAGAAAAACCCTAAAACCCCCTGAAGAAAATTAAAGGGAAGATCTTCTGTCTTGAGTATAACTCCAGCTTCTTGAGATGAATCAACTGGCTTTCTTCGAGTAAATCCCACAATTCTGGCCTCTCTGCCTCGGCTCTTCGGCCTAACTCCCCGCCCCTGAAGGTTGACCTCTAGGGTGTTTATATAGGCTTTTGGAATAGCTTTCTTTGCCTCTAAGTACCCTAATCCGAGTGAAATTCTTCTTTGTTATGGCAGGGACATGCCCATGGCACACGCCCGTGTAAATCGTGGCCAAGCCGTGTTCGGGTCTGTAAAGGGGGCACGGCTGTGTGGCTTGGGCACGGCTGTGTGGCTTGGGCCCAGGCCGTGTCAATTTCGTAATTTGGCCCATTTACTCCGTTTTAGGCCCGTTTCTTGTTCTTTTCATCCTCCGGTGCTCTCCTAAGTATAAAACATGAAATTAAAGGACTAAGAGCACCAAATTCCAAAATTCAAGGCTTAAATCATCCAAAAGTATGTTAAATGTGGGATTAAAATATGTTCATATTACGGTTTATCAAATACCTCCACACTTAAGCATTTGCTTGTTCTCAAGCAAAATTCTCAACTCACAATTAAAATGAACTTCCTTGATTCATAATATTCATCAATAATGTTTCATCATAATTCAAAGATAATTCATACATTGATAATTTAAATAGAAAGATCTTAAAGATTCAAACAATCAAAGTCATAGTTTTTGTAGCACGAAAAATATAGGCGTTTTCCCTTACCTAAATAATCACCTTTAATTCAAAATCGACAAGAGTTGACATCCTCACTAAAGATTCACTTAAATCACTCAAAGTGTTTAAGGTTCAAAATTAAGCACTCAAAAGTCGAACATGAAAAGTTAATCCCATAGGCTTGCCTGAAAATCAAATCTCCACCACTATAAAATGAAATGATACACAAATCAGAAGGTTTTTAAAAAGGTGTGTAATGGGGCTCGGGTTAAAGGTGTGGATAAAGGCTGAATTAGAAGGTTAGAATCTAGATTGAATTGACAATTTACCTAACTAGAAAAATGAATGAACTAATTCTAACTAATTACATCAATTAAAAACTTGTAATACTACTAAAACGAGCTTTTTCTTCAGTATGTGGAATTTAAATGCATAAGCTCACTAATGATGGATACACTTTTTTTTTTATTTTTTTTAAGAACAAACCAAGTCATAATAAAAGATGAATTTAACTACTAAATTAAAGATTATAATTAGGCAACTGATCAAATCAAATCTCGATATAAGGGTGGTCAAGAGGAATGGTGATAATAAATACAGACCAGGTTTTTGGTTTAATATTAGTGGGTGAGTCAATAAAAAGGGTTGTTAGGATCAAAGGGGTTCATTAGGGGTTAATTGTGAGGGTAAACTTTTTAGTGGAGTGAGGTAGTTAAATCCTAAGTGCCTTTATCACCTCAGTATATCAAATCAATTAATGTGGTCTCGACATGTATAATCGAAGCAAGTTCTAGAATAACAGCTCAATGTTGACACACTCATAATCACAAGGTGAGCATGAAAGAATGTATGCTCTAAAAGGCTCAAAATCTCACAAAAATTATGGGTTTTTGATATCAACCTTGTAAATTTCAAATTTCAAGGTAATAATTAGATTCAGGTAGACAACCTAACAAAATTTAAATTTTTGAAAATGGAATTATCAATGACTTAATTCAAAATATATCAATAAAAATCATAAATCAACAGAAATTCATTCTAATCATAATATGAGAAAATTACTTAAGAACAAGGTATAATTTAAGGCATAATTCAGGGATTTGAGAATAATGCAGAAAGTTAGACACTTTCTCGAAATAAATATTCACCTTCCACACTTAAAATGTACATTTCCCTCAATGTACAAAGATATATATGAAATTTAAGAGATAGGGAGAGGTGAAACTTCCTGAATTTGGATGGTTTCCTTGAGTTGGGAGTGTCGTGGTATGGTGATGAAGAAATTGGGAAGCTTGTGAAGAATTAGCCAGGAAATAATAATAATTCAAAATATACTAAATATATATTTAAAGACAAGAAAGATAAAGAGAAAGAAAATAGAAAGTAAAATAAAATTAAAAGAAAAGATTAATGGACCGAAGAGTCCTTATTGTTAGATGGTTCGTGAGGTGGGTGTGATTTCTAAGGCTGTGGTGGGGTGGCTATGGTCGTGGTGTGGTGATTCCCTAGCAGCCTTTAGAACCTAAATCAAAGAAAATGAAATAAAATAGATTAAACTAAGTAAAAGGAAAACAAAGAAAAGGAAAATAAAGGAGAAGGGAAACTAAAAAGAAAAGTTAAATGGACTCAAAGGTCCTTTTCCTGTCGAGTTAATGAAGCAGCCGGCATGAACTTATGTAGATCGGTCTCACAAAGGGAGACTGTACTAGGATTCTTTCGTTTCTTTGACATGGATGTGGTTAGATCTAAAGTTAGGGGAAATGAAGAAGAATGAGAATGAAAAAGAAGGGGAGTGTAAAGGAAGAAGAAGGGTGGGGAGTAGGTAAGAAGGAGAGAGGGGTGGTTTAAATAGAAATTTCAGGTCTGGTATATCCCCACGCCCGTGTACCATGGGCGTGTCAAATCACACGGCTATGTCGTACAGTCCTGTTATGCTCTGTTTGTTTCTCCCACGCCAATGTGCAGGTCGCCACGCCCGTGTTGCTAAAACAGTGTCGGCCACACCGTGGTGCTCAGTTGAGGGCCCGTGGTTTGAAGATATTTTTTGTCTTGTTCCGTACTATCTCTGCTATGTCAGTACGTACATCTGTAGCATCCACACGGCTAGGGCCACGACCGTGTGGTATGGAAACCTGTACTTGATTAGTTTATAGTTAGGTACTAAAAAGGAAAATTAAGAGTAAAAATAAAAAAATGTAAAAATTAATGGGGTTAGTACTCGGGTTGCCTCCCGAGAAGCGCTCGTTTATAGTCTTAAGCTAGACTTACCTCTCATTTGCACATTCATGGTGGGAAAACCTTGAGTACCCTAAAAGAGATTTCTTTGTTTGTATTAGGGTCAGAAGGAGGTACTCGAGGGTCTGCCTTATCTAACAATACCTGATCTTCGATCTTAAATTCGTTTGTCCCCCAGAATGGTGTTGGTTCTACTTTGTGTACTCCTAATTTCTCCTTGAAGTGTGTCTTCTACTCGTCTAGCTCATCAATCTGAAGCCTTCGTTCCTCATGAGTTATTTCCTTGTTGGCATGAGGTCTAGGGTCTGGCTCAGTTGTGTTGTTACGTGGTGCTTTCTGAAAAGAAGGTTTAACCGAATGGTCATTAATAAAATTAATTATCTCACCTTGATTTCTCGATGTCCTAGCCGAGTCAAGAACCTGGAGACTGATTGATTCGTCACCTACACAAAGT
Source organism: Gossypium bickii (assembly GCA_025503065.1). Classification (NCBI taxonomy): domain Eukaryota; kingdom Viridiplantae; phylum Streptophyta; class Magnoliopsida; order Malvales; family Malvaceae; genus Gossypium; species Gossypium bickii. Next base: position 99,106,852 of record CP106716.1, read on the forward strand.
ATGAGTTCACCTGCACTGACATCAATTTTAGTCTTGGCAGTTACTAAAAAGGGTCTTCCTAAAATTAAGGGGATACTATTATCCTCATCCATGTCTAAAACGACAAAGTCTACTAAGAATACGAATTTATAAATTTTCACAAGAACATCTTCAATTATACCCCTAGGAATTCTAACAATTTTATCAGCTAATTGAATGCTCATCCTAGTTTGTTTGGGTTTCCCTAGACCTAGTTGTTTAAACAATTTATAAGGCATAACATTGATGCTTGCCCCTAATTCAGCTAAAGCATTATCAACAGATAAACTACCAATTAAACATGAAATTGTAAAACTCCTTGGATCTTTTAATTTTCATGTTAGCTTGTTTTGTAACATTGCTGAGCACAATACGTTTAGTTCCACATGCGATTCCTCATCTAACTTCCTTTTGTTTGTTAACAGCTCTTTTAAAAATCTTCTTGAATCTGGCATTTGCGAAAGAGCTTCAAGAAACGGTAAGTTAATATGTAATTTCTTTAAGAGTTTAAGGAATTTACTGAACTGTTCGTCTGTGTTGTCCTTCTTCATCGCATCGGGGTACGGTATACATGGTTGGTGCTCTTTAATTATCGATTTTGGCTTATCATGGTTTACCTCATCTTTACCTTCTTTTACCATATTCTCTTGGCTTACCATAGGCTCATCTAACCCTACACTATCTTGAGCTGTTATGGCTTGAAGTTGCTCCTTTGGGTTAGTTTCAGTGTTGCTTGGCAAGCTGCCTTATGGTCATTCAGAGATCAACTTAGCGAGTTGCCCTAATTGGTTCATGATCCCTTGAATCGATGCTTATTGATTTTTTTAGTGTTCTCTCAGTGTTTTGGAAACGTGTTTCTGATACCGCAATAAATTTTGTCAGCATCTCTTCAAGGTTCAACTTCTTTTCCTGTGGGTAGGGCTGTTGTTGAAAGTTTGGAGGGGGTTGTTGTAACACCCTTTACCCGTATCTTGTACCGGAATCGGGCACGAGGCATTACCTGACTCGACTCCCTTGGTCATATAACTTTGAGTTAGCAATTTCATTTCCAAATTCAAAGATTTTCAATCTTACATCTAATTTCTTTATAATGGGCCTATAGGGCCCTGTACTAATCACCGGAAATATTGGACATAAATCAGAAACTTTGACACATTTAGAAAATGTCACCTAAACAAGGGTCACACGCCCGTGGACTAGATGACACGCCCACGCCCGTGTTAAATGTCTGTCGTCGACACTGACTTGAGTCGCATGACCTGGACACACGCCCATATGACTGGACCATGGTCGCCTCTGATTAATCCACACGGCCTGGGCACGCCCGTGTGCTTCAACCGTGTGACAATTCAAATCCCAATTTCTAGATGCAGACTTCACACGGCCTGGGCACATGCCCATGGCTTGAGCGTGTGTCACACAAGGCCTAGACACACGCCCGTGTGCCTACCCATGTGGACAAGAACAAGGCTGTTTGCCAAGCTCTTTGCACCCCAATAACTTACACTACATGAACCCAATTCAACATACTAACAAACATCTCATAATTTCAATATGAACTTCCATAAATAATTTTGTAATTTCATAAATGATAAGGTGAGCCATCAACCATGGCAATATACAAAATAGTTATCTTAACAAGGGCCAATACATTTTGCCCAAAATGACAAAATATCCTAACATGTTTAGCCCCTATTCATGCCATGTACAAAATCATTAAGTCTAGGTATACCGAGGTGAGCTGATAGTGTGAGCGATCTTCTGAATATTTTTGTATCTCGGCTTGGCTCTTAAACTCTATAAAACAAGGGAAAAAGAGAAGGGGGAGTAAGCTTTAAGCTTAGTAAGTTTTCATGTAAACAATATAACATTACAACATGTATTAAACAATTTCATAGCATTACATACTAAGCAAGAAACAATCTACATTCATGATCATGCTTACTCATTTTCTCCATTCCCACATTCCAACCATATTAACAGGTTCCCCTGCATTTAGCATCAAAAAGTCACATAATACAACACATAACTATCTCTAATTCCATTATTCATAGCCAAATTACTCGGTGGTTTCGCACTTAGCCCACCAACAGCCTTTATTAGGGTGGTATCGCACATAGCCCACCAAAAAGATTAGTTACGGTGGTATCGAACATAGCCCACCAAATGATGAATAGATGATGGTATCGCACATAGCCCATCATAATTAAGCAACAAGGTGGTATCGCACTTAGCCCACCAACAAGTGTCGTCATTACACATTTATATGACTATTTCATTGTTCATACAGTAATTATTCAATGACTACCACATTTAATCCATATGAACCACACATGTTCTCAATCATGCCATACACTAATTAGCAACATAATGTTTAGACAAATATGCATTGTTTACACATAAACTTACCTCGGTGCAAAAAGTGTTAACTAACGATTTAATCCGTCACCTTGCCTTTTCCACGGTCAAGGTTGATTCCACGCTCTTCTTGATCTATAACAATGAAATTTAATTCATTTAGATCATCCTATGATCATAATACATCAAAACCTATACTTGGGCAAAAATGACCATTTTGCCCTTGTATTATGGCAAAATTACGATTTTGCCCCTAGGCTCGTAATTTATTTTTCAACATATTTTCTCAATAAAAAAGTCTAGCTGAACATTTATTTCTCTTACAACTACTCACCATTCTCACCATTTCATGCATTTATGACACAAATTCATTTTTTGCATTTAAGTCCTATTTAGGTGCTTTCATGCAAACACCTTTTCACAAAAGTTATTTCTCATCTCTCTAACATTCATTTTCTTTAATAAAAACTCAGCTAAAAACATAAATGCTCTCATGGCAAGTCCTTAGACTTCCTACCATATTGCAATTTAGTCCCCTCATTAGCTAACTTAAGCTTTGGGGGTTCCAAAAACACAAAAATCACCAAGAAAGACCTCTAAAATCACTTGTAGGGAGATAACTTGGCTGAAAATTTAAAAGCATTCAAAACCCCTCTAAGCTTGAAATTTTTGGTGGAAGTGAAGAGTGAATAGTAAAAAATGATATCTTTCCTTTTTAGCATTTTTTTATTCATCTTTTATCACCTAATGTCACCAAATTTGACTAAAATTAATGCTATTGTCCCCCTAGCTTCCTATGGCCGGCCAACACTCTCAATATGGCCTAATTGCACTTTAAGGACTTCAATTTAATATTCTATGGCTATTAGACACCTCTACCTTGTAAAATAGAACTTTCGCACTTTATGCGATTTCGTCCTTTTTCGTAATTATGCAATCAATCGTTAAAATTAAGGTACCAAAATTCTCATGCATCCCTATAAACATGTTACGACACATAAAATAATATCAAAATAATTTTTCCTCAACCTCGAATTAGTGGTCTCGAAACCACTATTCTGACTAGCCCTAAAATCGGCCTGTTACAACTCTCCCCTATTTAGAGATTTTCATCTGCGAAAATCTTACCGGTAAAGAGGTTTGGATGTTGCTCTCTCATGGCTTCCTCCAGTTCCCACGTAGCCTCTTCTACACCATGTTTTTGCCACAACATTTTTACTAAGTCTATGTCCTTATTCCTCAACTGTTTCACTTCTCGAGTCAAGATTTTAATCGGCTCTTCCTCATATGTCATATCCGGTCGTATCTCAAATTTTGTTGGAGGAATCACATATGAAGGATTAGAGCAATAACGCCTTAACATTGATACATGGAACACATTATGAATTTTCTCTAACTCTACCGGTAAAGCCAACCGATATGCCATTGGCCCAATCCTTTCGGTAATCTCATACGACCCTATGAATCTCAGACTCAATTTACCTTTTCGACCAAATCTCAATATTTTCTTCCACGGCGACACTTTCAGAAATACCTTGTCGCCCGCTTGAAACTCAATTTCTTTTCTTTTCAAATCCGTGTACGACTTTTGTCGGTCCGAAGCAGCCTTTAGACTATCCCGGATCACTTTCACTTTCTCCTCAGTCTCTTTAACTAAATCAATCCCATCAATTCGCTTCTCACTTAGCTCGGTCCAATACAATTGAGTCTGACACTTACGACCATATAAGGCTTCATACGGTGCCATCCGTGTGCTTGACTGATAACTGTTATTGTAAGCAAATTCGACCAAGGGTAGATATCTTTCCCAACTAGCTTCGAACTCTAACACACAGCATCGGAGCATATCCTCAAGAACTTGGATTACTCTCTCAGACTGAGCATCAGTTTGAGGATGAAATATAGTACTAAAATTCAACCTTGTACCCAAGGCCTCCTGTAACTTCTTTCAAAACCTCAAAGTAAATCTCGGGTCTCTGTCCGAGATAATAGATACAGGCACTCCATGTAATCTTACTTCCTCTGCAATATACAATTCGGCTAACTTTTCTAGTGAATAATCAATACGCACAGGTATAAAGTGAGCCGATTTCGTTAATTTATCAACAGTAACCCACACAACATCTCTCTTCTTTGGAGTCATAGGCAAGCCCGTAACAAAATCCATGGTAATCCGATCCCACTTCCACCTGAGAACTATCACTGGCTGAAGTAATCCCGAAGGCACTTGATGCTCAGCTTTCACTTGTTGACAAATCAGACATCTTGTTACATACTCCGAGATGTCTCTTTTCATTCCCGGCCACCAATAAAATTTCTTCAGATCATTGTACATTTTCGTACTGCCCGGGTGTACTGACAAATAACTATTATGTGCCTCTTGTAAAATTTCTCGGATCAACTCGTCATCTCTGGGTACACAAATTCTATCATGGAACATTAAGCAACCATTCAAACTCACCCGAAATTCAGAATTAGTTCCTGATCCACACTTAGCTCTTTTAGCTAGTATTTCACTATCATTCCTTTGAGCCTCACATATTTGTTGAACAAATAGTGGTCTAGCTCTCAACTCAGCCAGTATAGCACCATCATCAGACAATGACAAACTCGTGCTCATAGCTCTCAAAGCATACAAGGATTTTCTACTTAAAGCATCCGCAACTATATTCGCTTTCCCCGGATGGTAATCGATCACTAACTCAAAGCCATTCAATAATTCGAGCCACCGTCGTTGTCGTAAATTTAATTCCTTTTGATCCATCAAATACTTCAAACTCTTATGATCCGTGAAGATTCGGCACTTCTCACCATATAAGTAATGTCGCCAAATCTTTAACACGAAAACAATTGCGGCCAACTCCAAGTCATGAGTCAGATAATTCTTCTCATGTGGTTTTAGCTGTCTCGAGGCGTAAGCAACTACCTTACCCTCTTGCATCAACACACAACCGAGACCATTTAATGACGCGTCACTGTAGACCACAAACTCTTTTCCCGACTTAAGTTGTACCAAAACCGGTGCCTCTGTCAACAATGTTTTCAATCTCTCAAAACTCTGTTGGCATTTTTCAGTCCATTCAAACTTAACATCCTTGTGCAATAGTTTCATCATCGAAGTAGTAATCATAGAGAATCCCTTCACAAATCGCCTATAGCACCCCGCTAAACCCAAAAAGCTTCTGACTTTTGACATGTTTCTCGGCGGTTTCCACTCCACAGTAGCCGAGACCTTTCCTGGACCAACTCTAATACCTTCACCAGACACAATATGTCCTAGGAATCCTACCTCTCGAAGCCAGAACTCGCTCTTACTAAATTTATCATATAACTGCTTGTCTCTTAAGGTCTGTAAGACAATTCTCAGATGTTCTGTATAATCACTTTCATCTCGAGAATAAACCAATATGTCGTCAATAAAGACAACCACAAACTTGTCCAAATACGGTCGGAAGACACGGTTCATTAAATCCATAAAAATCGCAGGAGCATTCATTAAACCAAATGGCATGACCAAAAATTCATAATGGCCATACCTCGTCCGAAATGCCGTTTTCGGTACATCTTACTCCTTAACCCTCAACTGGTAATAACCGGACCTCAGGTCAATCTTGGAGAACACCCTATCTCCCTTCAGTTGATCAAATAGATCATCTATCCTCGGTAAAGAATACTTGCTCTTCACAGTTACTTTGTTGAGCTGTATGTAGTCTATGCACAATCTCATCGACCCATCTTTCTTCTTTACAAAGAGTACTGGAGCACCCCACGGTGAATAGCTCGGTCTTGCAAAACCCTTATCTGTCAACTCTTGCAACTGAACTTTTAGTTCTTTCAACTCTAGTGGGGCACCCTATACGGAGCAACTGAAATGGGTGCTGTTCCCGGAATTAACTCAATTCCAAACTCAACCTCTCTAACTGGTGGTAATCCGGGTAACTCTTCCGAAAATACATCCGGATACTCACATACAACCAGTACTGTTTCATTATTTACTTCAGACTCTTGAGTGTTTAACACAAAAGTGAGATAAGATTCGTATCCTTTTCTCAGATATTTCTCAGCTATCATGGAGGAAATCATCACCGGTAAACTATCTGACTCACCTGATTCAACCCGAATAACATCTCTATTTTCACATTTCAATTTAATAAATTTACTACCACAATTCACTAAAACACTATGGGTAGTCAACCAATCCATACCAAGAATCAAATCAAATTCATCAAACGACAACAACATAAGGTTTGCCGGGAAACAATGAACCCTAATTGTCAAAGGATAGTTCCTACACACCTTGTCAACTAACACCTGTTTACCTAGTGGGTTTGACACCTTTACCACAAATTTAGTAGACTCAATAGTCATACTCAAACTAGATGCCAATATCATACAAATATAAGAATGGGTTGACCCCGGGTCAATTAAAGCAATAACAGAGGTGTCATAGAGAGAGAATGTACCCGTTATTACATCCGGTGATGACGCCTCTTCTCGAGCACGAATAGCATAAGTTCTTGTTGGCGCCCGGCCCTCTGGCCTCACAGTAGTGTCCCATGATACACCTCTACCACTAGTCCTACCCCTCGGGTTCTTTTGTGGCATATCTCTAAAGGATACACTGCTTGATCTTATCTGTTGCTTCCTCTCCTTATCATCCCTTTCAGGACAGTTTCAGATGAGATGGTCGGGGGATCCACACTTATAACAATTTTGATTACTTCCCCAACACTCCCCAGTGTGATGTCTGCGACAACTTGGGCACTCTGGTTTGGACTTTGGATTGCCCACACTTGCCATTGCGTTGGCCTGAACTCTTGAACCCGAATACGTGTTGCCTCGCTCTCTTTGCGAATACCCGACTGATGTAGTCATCCGAGGGTTCACTTCCCTAGACCTCTTCGATTGAGCTTGGTATGATTTGCTCATCGGCCTCTTCCTTGCATCCCGAGCCTCACTCAGGGCTTTCCTCTTTTCCTTATTCAATTTTTCGGCCTTACTAACCCTATCCATCAATACAACAAACTCTTTTAGCTCTAAAATCCCGACTAAGAGTCCGACATCTTCATTCAACCAATCTTCAAGTCTCTTACATAAGATAGCTTCCGTGGATACACATTTTTGCGCATACTTGCTGAGCCTAACAAATTCGCGCTCATATTCCGCCACAGTCATTTTTCCTTGCTTTAACTTAAGGAATTCTTTTCGTTTCTAGTCTACAAACTGTTTACTTATATACTTCTTTCGGAACTCTTCCAAGAAGAAGTCCCACGTTACCCTCTCTTTAGGAACCACTGATGCCAATGTTTTCCACCAATGGTATGCCGAGTCCCTCAACAAAGACACAACGCATTTTAAGCTCTCCTCAGGTGTACAGGAGAGTTCATCAAAAACCCTCATTGAGTTCTCAAGCTAGAACTCTGCTCGCTCAAGGTCATCATCTATATTAGCTTGAAAATCCTCAGCCCCTTGCTTCCAAATTTTATCTACCGGGGGCTTAGTTGTCCTCTCCATTTCTATACCTCGGGGAGCCACAGGAACTGGCTGAGGTATAGGTGGGGGTGGAGGAGGTTGAGCATTGGGGTTCGCTCGTACATACCCAGTGTACTAGTTACTCATCATTTGGAGAAAGGCTTCCCGAGCCTCTTCTCCTTGACCCCTAGTCTTGGAGCTACTCTGCACAGGCGCGGTCCTTGCGCAAGAGCCGGTGCATTACTAGCTGCGTCATCAGCAGCCGATTGTTTGGGATCTATATACTATATAAAACAAGTTCAAAATCATCAGAAGCTACCACACTATCATCATACGCTTATGGCATGCACAGCTCGACTTCTACACATTCTACGGTAGTCCTAGAACTGACTAAACCATAGCTCTGATACCACTAAATGTAACACCCCTTACCTGTATCTTGTACTGGAATCGGGCACGAGGCATTACCTGACTTGACTCCCTTGGTCATATAACTTTGAGTTAGCAATTTCATTTTCAAATTTAAAGATTTTCAATCTTACATCTAATTTCTTTATAATGGGCCTATAGGGCCCTGTACTAACCACCGGAAATATTAGACATAAATTGGAAACTTTGACACATTTAGAAAAATGTCACCTAAACAGGGGTCACACGCCCGTGGACTAGATGACACGCCCACGCCAGTGTTCAACGCCCCTGGTCGACACTGACTTAAGTCGCACGACCTGGACACACGCCCATATGACTGGACCGTGGTGGCCTCTGATTAATCCATACGGCCTGGCACGCCCGTGTGCTTCAATCGTGTGACAATTCAAATTCTAATTTCAAGATGCAGACTTCACACGGCCTGGGCACACGCCCGTGTGCCTACCCATGTGGACAAGAACAAGGCTGTTTGCCAAGCTCTTTGTACCCTATAGCTTACACTACATGAACCCAATTCAACATACTAATAAACATCTCATAATTTCAATATGAACTTCCATAGATAATTTTTTAATTTCATAAATGATAAGGTGAGCCATCAACCATGGCAATATACAAAATAGTTATCTTAACAAGGGCCAATACATTTTGGCCAAAATGACAAAATATCCTAACAAGTCTAACCCCTATACATGTGTAACAGTCCGAATTTGACCCTAATCGAAACAGTGGTTTCGGGACCACGAATTCGAGTCTAAAATATATTTAAATGATATATTCTGTGTTTATTATATGTGATTTAATGTGTGTGAAAGTTTTGTAGAAAAATTTAATCGTTTGTGTGTTCAATTTAACAAAAAGGACTAAATCGCGTAAAGTGAAAAAGTTGCATACTATAGTGTAAAGTGCTAGAATGATAATGGCTTTTTAATATGAGGTATTAAATGAGCAAATAGCCCGTTTTTAAGTTAATGGGTGGCATATGACAAGATTAACCTTAAATTTATATTATATAATTTTATATAATAAGGTTATATAAGTAAATGATTAAATGTTATAATATATGTTAATAAAACAAAAGAAAAAGCGTATCATCTTTTTTTTGTTTGTGAAGGCCGAATGTATAAGGAAGAAAAATAGGTTTTTAAGCTTCCAAAATTCGGCACTTTTGAGCTAAAATTCAAGGTTAGTTTGATTTCGGTTTTCGATAATTTTTACGTTTTTGTGATCGTTGCTTCGAATACTTCAAGACCCATGCTTGAATTTCTGATTTTGGTGAATATTTTGAAATGTGCCATTGATGAGTTTATCAGTTTTATGATGATAGTTGATGAATTATGAAAGATATATGTTAGATTAATATGATTTGTCTTTGGATTTTTGGTAAATTTGGGTATTTGGGCTAAATTGCAAAAATGAATTTTTGCGGGGATCAAAATGTAAAATAAATGAAAGAAATGGACTTGTATATTCCCTATGATAATTCGGCCCTAAGGTATTATAGTGAAATTTTGTGTATTTTGTGTTTTGTGCAAATAGGACTAAATTGTAAAAATGTGAAACATTAGGGGTAAAATGGTAATTTGCCCATTTATGTGTTTTGGGATTAAATTGAGATGAAATGTGCTTGAATGAGCTAAATTTTAATGTGTCTAGATCAAGAACAAAGAAAAATGAATTTGGATCAGGGAAAGGCGAAGGTTACCGAATAGCCGGCCTACGTTGTCAGTCGACAGTCGAGGTAAGTCCTTAAGCAAATATATATTAAAGAGTTAATTATGGACATGTTAAATGAAAATATTTGATAATTTTGAGTATGAATTTATGTGTTAGCCGAATGTAAAAGTGTTAAATTGGATTGAATATATATTTTGTTAATTTGACATGAATAAGTATATTTGATAGGATATGTGGATGGAATATGATGTATATGATTTGTTTGTGATGTTAGCACTAAGAAATGTGTCTTGAAGGATTATTTCGGGCTTCGAGCCTAGCAGGGCTTGTGCCGATGGATTATTTCGGGCTTCGAGCATAGCAAGCCTTGTGTCGGTGAATATATCGGGCTTAATGCCTAGCAGGCTAAATGCCGATGTTTAAAATCTCGGACTTTGAGTCTAGCAGGCCAAGTGCCGGTGTATGTGATACGGACCAATGAATTGGTTGTTGTATGCTGGTGAGTTTTCAATTCCCGAACTTCGATATTGAAATAGTAAAGTTACAAAATAAATCAAGAAAGTTTAAGTTATGAAGGTGAATTTGTGAGTTCGGTTACAAGGTATGTATTAGTCATACTTAAATGTTATACTTATATGCTATGTTAATATGTAAATGAAACATTGAAAGGAAGTGATACACATATGATAGATGGAGCTTGTATATATGTTCTATACCATGAGGAAATTGGTTATAGAAAAGCATGAAAGAACTAAGGTACTTGCACAGGTATGAAAATATATATATGTGTGGGATTATTTATTTGGTAAATGATGTACGGTGGCAAGGTAATGAAAGTTTATGTATTACATGAGATGAGATACGGCTATATTAAATTATGTGTTAAGTCATGAATGCTTAATGCTAGAAATTGATTATTTAAACGTTTGTGTAACCGAATGTTATATTGAGGTTGCTTATGACTTACTAAGCTAGTGAGCTTACTTTGTGTGTTCACTGTTCATTTTATAGATTTTGGTCAAGCTACGGGCTCGAAGGATCGTTGGTGAAGTCAACCACACTATCATCCCCTTTTGGTACTTTCAAGCTAGTTGATTTCAAATTAAAGGCATGTATAGGCTAGATAAACGTTTGAATGATGTCTTATTTACATATGTATATATATAGCCATGCGAAAATGGCTTGATCATTTTGTTTAAGTTGGTTTTAATTGTTTTTGGCTATGTTATGGTGTGTTTGGTTTCAATAATTCGGCTATGATCTATTTCTTTTAGTCAAGTATATGTGATATGCATTTGACATAATTGCTTGTTTATGATACTAATGTTTGAGTTAAATTAGTTATGTATTTTGGCATTAGGTTAATGGTTGAATTTCATTTGAAGATTAATCTTTATATGTATTGGGTCATGATTCGAATTGTTGTAAAGCATGCTTCATGGTTGTATTTTTGAGATGGTTGGTCTAGATAAATTTTTAAGTAATGAAAATGTTGAAGTTATTTAACTTTGTAAATAATTTATTTGGGAATTGCTTTTAAGGTACGGTTTGGTGAAATTTAAAATGAGAAATGGTATTTGATCATTTGTTTCGGTTTTCAAAGTGCATATGTATATTTGGTTTGTTAATGGATATGATGTGGTGGATGGCATAATTGCATAAGTATAATGAAATAAATGTTTCATATGACCGAATAGGTATTTAATTTATTGGCTGAATGTGCATATTATAATTATGCTATTAGATCATTTGTAATAAGTGAATTATTAATGGTTAAGGTTATATGTGTTCAAGTTTGGTATATGTACTTTATATTGATTATAAAGCAAGCGAACTTAGTATGCTATGAATTGTTCTTTATATCCATAGATGTTTTGGTTTTTAAATGCGTATGTACAAAAGTGATATATTTGATATTCAGCTTATGAAATATTAGCTCTAAGTTGTGTTTTTGTTAGTGATGCCTCATAACCTTAGTTTGGCGACGAAGACGGGTTAAGGGGTGTTACAACATGCCATGTACAAAATTATTAAGTCTAGGTATACTGAGGTGAGCTGATAGTGTGGGCGATCTTCTGAATATCTTTGTATCTCGGCTTGGCTTTTAAACTCTATAGAACAAGGGAAAAAGAGAAGGGGGAGTAAGCTTTAAGCTTAGTAAGTTTGCATGTAAACAATATAACATTACAACATGTATTAAACAATTTCATAGCATTACATACTAAGTAAGAAACAATCTACATTCATGATCATGCTTACTCATTTTATCCATTCCCACATTCCAACCATATCACATGCTTAATGCATACATTCATTAATAGGTTCCCCTGCACTTAGCATCAAAAAGTCACATAATACAACACATCACTATCTCTAATTCCATTATTCATAGCCAAATTACTCGGTGGTTTCGCACTTAGCCCACCAACAGCCTTTATTAGGGTGGTATCGTACATAGCCCACCAAAAAGATTAGTCACGATGGTATCACACATAGCCCATCAAATGATGAATAGATGATGGTATCACACATAGCCCATCATAATTAAGCAACAAGGTGGTATCGCACTTAGCCCACCAACAAATGTCGTCATTACACATTTATATGACTATTTCATTGTTCATACAGTAATTGTTCAATGACTACCACATTCAATCCATATGAACCCACACATGTTCTCAATCATGCCATACACTAATTAGCAACATAATTTTTAGACAAATATGCATTGTTTACACATAAACTTACCTCGGTGCAAAAAGTGTTAACTAACGATTTAATCCGTCACCTTGCCTTTTCCACGGTCAAGGTTGATTCCACGCTCTTCTTGATCTATAAAAATTAAATTTAATTTGTTTAGCTCATCCTATGATCATAATACATCAAAATCTATACTTGGGCAAAAATGACCATTTTGCCCTTGTACTATGGCAAAATTACAATTTTGCCCATAGGCTCGTAATTTATTTTTCAACATATTTTCTAAATAAAAAAGTCTAGCTGAACATTTATTTCTCTTACAACTACTCACCATTCTCACCATTTCATGCATTTATGACACAAATTTATTCTTTGCATTTAAGTCCTGTTTAGGTGTTTTCATGCAAACACCTTTCACAAAAGTTGTATCTCATCTCTCTAACATTCATTTTATTTAATAAAAACTCAGTTAACAACATAAATACTCTTATGTAAAGTCCTTAGACTTCCCACCAGATTGCAATTTAGTCCCCTCATTAGCTAACTTAAGCTTTGGGGGTTCCAAAAACACAAAAATCACCAAGAAAGACCTCTAAAATCACTTACTTGTAGGGAGATAACTTGGCTGAAAATTTAAAGCATTCAAAACCCCTCTAAGCTTGAAATTTTTAGTGGAGGTGAAGAGTGAATAGTGAAAGATGATATCTTTCCTTTTTAGCATTTTTTTATCCATCTTTTATCACCTAATGTCACCAAATTTGACTAAAATTAATGCTCTTGTCCCCCTAGCTTCCTATGGCCAGCCAACACTCTTAATATGGCCTAATTTCACTTTAAGGACCTTCAATTTAATATTCTATGGCTATTAGACACCTCTACCTTGTAAAATAGAACTTTCGCACTTTATGCGATTTAGTCCTTTTTCGCAATTATGCAATCAATCGTTAAAATTAAGGTACCAAAATTGTCATGCATCCCTTTAAACATGTTATGACATATAAAATAATATCAAATTAATTTTCCTCAACCTCAAATTCGTGGTCTCGAAATAATTGTTCCGACTAGCCCCAAACCGGGCTGTTACAGTTGTTGTCTCTGATTTCCTTGATCACTCCATGAAACATTCGGGTGGTTCCTCCAACCTGGATTATAAATATCACTATAAGGGTTATTTTGAGATTTAAAATTGTTACCCATATAGTGAACTTGCTCGTTCTCAGCGCTCGGGTTGTAAGGTGGATATTCTGTATTGCTAATCCCTCCTCTATTCGTATCACACTACATGACTGGATGTACCTGTAAAGAATCACATATGCCATCAATCTTTTTATTTAACAACTCTACCTGGTTTGATAGCATGGTTACTGCGTCGAGGTTGAAAACACTGGTTGCTATTGTTGGTTTTGTCCACTGATAGTTATTCAGTGGCATCTCTTCAATAAATTCGTAGGCAGCCTCAGGTGTTTTGTTGTTCAATGTTCCGCCGGTGGCTGAATCGATTAACTGCCTAGTTGAGGGGTTCACACCGTTGTGAAAAGTTTAGACCTGTAGCCACAAAGGTAATCCATGGTGTGGGCACCTTCTCAATAGATCTTTGTATCTCTCCCATGCATCATAGAGTGTTTCTAAATCCATCTGCACAAAAGAAGAGATATCATTTCTCAACTTGGCTGTTTTAGCCGGCGGAAAATATTTTAATAAAAATTTTTCGGTCATTTGTTCCCATGTAAGGATTGATCCTCGTGGAAGGGAATACAACCACTGTTTGGCTTTATTCCTCAAAGAAAAGGGAAATAACTGAAGACGGATGGCATCATCAGAAACGCCATTTATTTTGAAAGTATCGCAAAATTTTAGGAAATTCGCCAAGTGATTGTTTGGATCTTCATCCTGCAAACCATCAAACTGAACAAATTGTTGTATCATCTGAATAGTGTTAGGTTTTAGTTCAAAATTATTAGCAGAAATAGCAGGTCTAACAATACTTGACTCAGTTCCTGTTAAATTAGGTTTAGCATAATCATACATAGTTCGAGGAGCATGATCTTCGGCCACCTCTAGAGGTAGCAGATTATACTCAGCCATCTCTTCGGTGGTATTAATTTCGACTTCTTGCTCTTCTTCTATGTAATTTAAGCTTCGCCATATTTCTCTACAATTTCTGCGAACAGTACCTTCAATATCACCATCGTAAATTAGGGGTCCCGTCGGATTCCTTTTAGTCATAAACTAGAGGTACCTGCTAAGAACAAATAAAAGAAGGAAAATTAGTAAAGTTAAAAGTAAAATAAAAATAAAAGTAAATAGCAAAAATAAAAATGGCTAAAGTAATAAAAATTGAGCGTTCTTAATGTTTTAGTTCCCCGGCAATGGCGCCAAACACTTGATCGTATGTCAGAGTCTTAAAAATTTATAAAGAGAATGATTGAGCCTAGAAACTAACTATGACAACGATGGAGGCAAGCGCACCTATCGAAAAGTAGTATAGCTTAGTGGCAAGACTGGATTGTTGAACCCAAAGGATCCAAAAGTACTAATACTAACTTTCTTTTTATTATTTAGCCTAAGATAAAAGTGAATTGTTTATCTAATCTAAAATTAACTAACTATTAAGCTAAAGATGCTAAGACAAAGAGAATGAATTGGGGAAAATACTTGTGTGAAAAACCAATTGATTGAGACAATATCCGAGGAAGAATCCACCTAGACTTCACTTGTTATTTAATTCTGAACCAGACGATTTATTCACTTGACTTGATCCGTAGGATTCCCTAATTTATATTAATATCTCTCTCGAGGCTACTAACGTCTAACCCTAGGTTGATTAATTGAAATCTCTTTTCAATTAAAACCCCTAGAATTGCATTAACTCGATCTATGGACTCCCATTTTAGGTTTGACCCTAATCCGACAGATTTTCGTCATCCTATCTCTAGGGTTGCTATCAACTCCGCTTAATTATGTTAGATCTAGTCTTAGACAAGGTCTATTCCTCCTCTGCCTAAGCACATCAATAGTTTAATTAATATCTTGAAATATCAAAACAAGAATTAAGAACACATAATTAAGAACAAACCAAGTATTTATCATATAGTTCAGAAAATAATAACAAGATCCGTCTTAGGTTTCATCCCCCTCAGGTATTTGAGGGGATTAGTTCATCATGATAAAAGAATACATCTCAGAAGAAAATATAAAACAAAACATAAGAAAAACCCTAAAACCCCCTGAAGGAAATTGAAGGGAAGATCTTCCGTCTTAAGTATAACTCCGGCTTCTTGAGATGAATCAACTAGCTTTCTTCGAGTAAATCCCACAATTCTGGCCTCTCTGGCTCGGCTCTTCGGCCTAACTCCCCGCCCATGAAGGTTGGCCTCTAGGGTGTTTATATAAGCTTTTGGAATAGCTTTTTTTGCATCTAAGTACCCTAATCCGAGTGAAATTCTTTTTTGTCACGGCAGGGACACGCCCATGGCACACGCCCGTGTAAATCGTGGCCAGGCCGTGTTTGGGTCTGTAAAGGGGGTATGACCGTGTGGCTTGGGCCCAGGCCATGTTGATTTCATAATTTGGCCCATTTACTCTGTTTTGGGCCCGTTTCTCGTTCTTTTCATCCTCCGGTGCTCTCCTAAGTATAAAACATGAAATTAAAGGATTAAAAGCACCAAATTCAACAATTCAAGGCTTAAATCATCCAAAACTATGTTAAATGTGGGATTAAAATATGTTCATATTACGGTTTATCATTGTGTGCTAATTGTTTAAGTGTTTAATTGCCATGGCTTCTTAAATGAGAAGTCCTTATGTGTTATTAAACCATTAATAGATTAGATGGACAAAAATAGGTTAAGTTAGTGGAATTTTAAATGGAGACATTAAGGTTAGATTGGTAAAATGATAATTAAGTTAATGATTAATGAAACAAAGCAAAAATAATGCTTCATTCAGCTTGTTCTTGCCGAATATACTAAGGAAAAAGAAAAGAAAAAGAGTTTTAGGGTTCGACACTAAGCTTGGCTAATTGAGGTATATTTTTGATCGATTTTTAATAATTTTTATGTTTTTGTGATCGTTACTTCGTGTTTTAGCTAGCCCATGTCCTAATTTTTGAGTTTGTTGGTGACTTTCTAAAATTCCATTGATGAATGCTTGAGCTTTGTCATAGTTGATGATGAATAATGAATAATTGTTGATAGATTTTAATGTTTTGTAAAGTGATTTTTGACAAAAATATCAAAAATGGGCTAAATTATGAAAATGAGGAATTAAAGAACTAAAATGTGAAATAAATGAAATATGTGGACTTGTATGAACATGAGGAAGATTCTGCCTAAGCATGATATAATGAAATTAAGGGTATTTTGTGATTTTATGAAATAGGGACTAAAATGTCAAAATGTACAAATGTGAGGGCTATTTTGTAAAATGCTCAAAATATGTGTTTTTGGATTGAATTGAATGATTTGGTGAATGAATGAGCTAAATTTGAATATGTATAGATCAAGAAAAGAGAAATTTGGACTTAGATCGAGGCAAGAATAAAGTGCTCGATTGATCTACTTGAATCGTTGTTTCTATGTCCAAGGGAAGTTCGTGTATAATACGAATTGTTAAATTTATGTTCACATATTATGCAATGAATGGAAATGCGGTTGTTGAGTTAGTAATGTGAATGATGGGTTTGAAGAGATGTGGCACTAAGTGTGCGTAATTAGGATCGATACAATAGTAAACGACACTATGTGTGAGAAATAAAGAAAGCATCGACTATATTGATTGGCACTATGTGTGCTATACCGAGTCAAATTCGGTTTAATATAAAGGCACTAAGTGTGCGAGTAAATCGAATGGTTAAAGAAAATCGAACGAATTGTGGTATTGAGCATTGAGTAGCAAAAGTGATCGTTAATTAAGTGATGGTACAGGTATGTACGGAACCTATGTGGTTGATGATATTGTATATGGGATAAATGGATGATCTTGTGAGTATTAACTATAGATGAGATTGTGTATTATTCTAAATTACACTATGTGATAGTTAATATTGTATATTGAATTTGAATTGTTGAGTTAAATGTGTTATATTACGAACTTACTAAGCTTAAAAAGCTTACTGTGTGAAGTCTTTCTCTATTTTACAGTGTTATTAAAGCTAACTCAGATCCAGGGATCGTCAGTGACTCAATCACACTATCGGCCATCTATTTTGGTACTTTTAGAAGTTGTATATTTGGTATGTGGCATGTATAGGCTAGTGATTATGGTATGTTTTGAGATGTATAGATCTTGCCATGTAATATGGCTTGATAGTTTAATAATTTTGGTATATTCCTTAGATTTGTGAAAAGGATGGTTAATATGTGTATGTGTGTTTTATGTGAATGATAACTACGGTATAAATTAGTGAAATGGAAATGGTATGTTACATGCTTAAATTTGGTAAGGATTAAATGATGAATGGATTATATGATTTTGATGTGAAGTTGATACTTTGGATTGGTATGTTGAGTTGAATTTGTATAGGGAAATAAATGATGATGTTAAGAGGTTAAATTGTGTATGTTTTGGTCTGTTTTGAATGTATTTGGAGTATGAATTTGGAATGGTTTGATGCTTGTAGGTGTGACCTAAAATTTGGGTGGCAAATTGGCCTTGCTAATGGCCTATATTTGCCCACACGGTTGAGCACACGGGCCAGACACACGGGCGTGTGACAGGTTGTGTGAGTTAAGTCAGTGTTGCCCACGGGTCAAGCAAACGGGCGTGTCTTCGGCCCTGTGGACAAGTCAGTATGTATGCCCTATTTTGCCACGGCTTGGACACACGGGTGTGTCTGATGCCGTGTGAGGCACACGGCCTGCCCACACGGGTGTGTGACCTCTGTAACTTTGAAAAATGTTTGAGTTTTGGAAAAATTTTGTACGTGCTCGGTTTAGTCTCAACTCCTTCCTAATGCATGATTAAGCTCTCGTAGACCTATTAAAGGGACTCCATGCATATAATTTGCTATGATATGATGATGATGTATTTATGTTTGAGAAATGGTCGTAAATGTTCTGTTTTGACAGGTAATGCTTCTTAACCCTAGACCGGTGATGGTTACGGGTTAGAGGTGTTAACTTAGAGCTTATTATCCTATTGTTTTCTAGGGAAAGATTGATTTTAATTGATCTACCATGTTATCAAGTCTTTGATTTTAATTGATCTACCATGTTATCAAGTCTTGAATGTTTATAAATTAAGGAGTTGTACGAGTGTGGTACTGATTTAAGAGCACTTATTTCTATTTGTGTGTAAAATCAAGTGTGTTACTTTGTTGAATAGGTGGCCACAATGCAGCAACATGCAAATGACCAAGCCACCATGCAGCAGCATGCAAGTGACCAAGCAACACAGCAGCAGCATGCAAATGTCCATGGTTTATTTCGGTCATCGAACTTTTGTAACATGTGACATATGTTTGATTTGATTTTAACTTTTTGGATTAGCTAAGGTTAGCAGTGTACTTAACGATTTTTAGTATGTTTTAGGTTATCATTAAGCTGATTTTACAACTTGTTTAGTTGCATAAGAAAAGTTTATTTTCTTCTAATTAATAGAACCATATATGTACAAGTTATTTTTGCTTAATGAAGTATAAGAGATAAGCCAACTTCTTTTCTCCTTTAACATCCGATTTTTACTTCTGTTTTTCATCTTTCAACACAAAATTTTAGTTGTTTTGATCTTTGTTTTTGACTTAAAAACTCAACAAATGGTACCAAGAGCCTGTCATCTTTGAGGTCTGTTTTTGTGTGTTGATTCTTTGAGTGACTCGTGCTTAAAAGAAAAGAAACAGAAGCTATCTTTGTTGGCTTGTTCAGTTGCTGCAAAAGGATGAACTTTTCACCACCACCACCACCTACCTTTGCTAACATTTGGTCTATGAAACTGAAGACATATTTGCAAGCTCATGATCTAAGGAGTGTTGTTCTAGCTGACACAGAGCCACCACCTTTGAGAGCTAATCCGACCATAGCTCAAATCAGGCAGCATAATGAGGACACTGCCAAAAATTATAAGGCTATGTCATGCATTCAAAATGGAGTTTCAGATGTTATTTTCACAAGGATAATGGCTTGTGACAATCTAAAACAGGCCTGGGACAGACTCAAGGAAGAGTTTCATGGGTAAGACAAGACCAGGCAGCAACAGTTGATAAATTTGAGAAGAGATTTTGAGAATCTGAGGATGAAGGAGTCTGAAACCATCAAGCAGTATGCTGACAGGATTATGGCCACAGTCATCAGCATAAGACTACTTGGAGATGAGTTTAGTGACAAGAGGATATTTGAAAAAGTCATTACTACTCTACCAGAGAAGTATGAGTCAAAATTTTCTTCTTTAGAAGACTTGAGGGACTTATCAGCTATACCCTTGACAAAGATGATAAATGCTCTCTATGCACAATAGCAAAGAAGAGCAAATAGAATGGAGGAGCATTCTAAGGGAGCTTTTTAGGCCAGGAGCAGAGAAAGCTCAAGCTCGAGCTCAAGTTACAAGGGCAAGAAGCCTTGGTTAGAAAAGAAAGAGAAAAAGAAGAAGAATGTTGCCAAAAAGAAGTTTTCACCATGGTCCTACTACAACAAGTCCACTCATTTGGAAAAATACTGCGGGCACAGGCCTAACATTCAATGTAGAAGCTGCAAACAACTTGGCCTCTTTGAGAAAGTTTGCAAGAACAAGGCAAAAACACAACCACAGCAGCAGAATCAAGCTCAAGCTGCTGAGGGTGTCCAAGCTCAGGAGGAGCAAGTCTTTACTGCCTCCTACTTTGGAAGCTCAAGCAAAGTTAGGAAGAATTGGTTGAGAGACAGTGGCTGCACTCATCACATGGCTTCAGAAAAAAGGCATGTTCAGGGAGCTAGACACCAGCTTTGTGTCCAAAGTTAGAATTGGGAATGGCGAGTTCATCGAGGCCAAATGTAAGGGCAAGGCTGTGATTTACACTCAGTCAGGTAACAAAACCATTTCAGAAGTTCTTTTTGTACCTGACATAGACCAGAATTTGCTCAGTGTTGGTCAGTTGTTGGAGAAGGGATACTCTCTTATTTTTGAAGATAAAACTTATGTAATCAAAGATCCTTCTGATCAAGTGCTAGTGACAGTAGCCATGCAAGACAGATCCTTCATTTTAGATGTGAATCGGCTAGAGGCAAAGGCACATACAGCTCTAGCTGATGAATCATGTTTGTGGCACAGGAGGATGGGACATGTAAACTATAAGTTACTAAGTCTACTGCACAAGATGACTCTAGTTGATGTCCAAGATCAAGCCTAGGAAAGATGTGTGTGAAGTCTGTCAGTTTAGTAAGTAGACTAGACTGCCTTTTCCTGTTAACAAGGCTTGGAGAGCTCAAGAGACGCTCCAACTAGTCCAAACAGACATTTGTAGACCTATGAAGACCTCTTCTTTGAATGACAGTAGGTACTTTGCATTGTTCATTGATGATTGCACCAGATTCTGTTGGGTAAGCTTTCTGAAACAAAAGTCAGATGTGGCTGACTTCTTTTGCAAGTTCAAGGCATTGGCTGAGAATCAAGCCATTTACAAGTTGAAGACATTGAGGTTTAATAGTGGGACTGCATATGTATCTCAAAGGTTCTAGAAGATTTGTTATGAAGCTGGAATTTAGCACCAATTAACCACCATCTATACACCTTAATAGAATGGTGTTTGTGAAAGGAAGAACATGATTGTTCTCGATATGGCCAGGTGTCTATTGTTTGAAGCCAAAATGCCTAACAACTTCTGTAACACCTCTAACCCGTATCCGTCGTCGGATTGGGGTTATGAGGCATTACCGATCATATCACAATTCATACTCCAGCATCTATTTAAACATAACATATAAGCTTTGTATTGTTAAAACATACTCCAGCATCTATTTAAACATAACATATAAAGAACGTATAACAAAACAACTATTCCATTAGTCGTATATCAAATTTATTATTATAAATATATAATAACTCTTGCACATATACAAATTTAAACTTCAAACAAACCAAACTTTACTATTAAAATTTTCATTTATTCATTTATACGGCATTGGTAATATAAAACATAACCAAACATGCCAGGGCCCCTTAACCGAATTTAAACCCAAAAAACCAAGAAATAAAGCCGAAATAAAAAACCAATAAAATAATAGTCCATTAATAAAAATCCATTTACAAATCAGTCCAAAACAAATATCAGTCCAAGTTACAAAACTTTGGCCCCAATCAAATAAACCTAATTTAAGATTTGATTCTAGCCCGATACAAATTGAAACCCAAACCTAACAAAACCTAACTTTTAATTACAAGCTAAACCTGAATGGTCCAGACCCAAAACGGGTCCAATGCCCGGATACAGAACAGATCTGATTCGCCCAAAATTGGCTAGGCATCTTAGAAAACCTAGAAGGTTATGGAGCTTCCTAGAGTCTCTGTTCACACGAGCGGCTCCTCCGCCTCGTCCTCTCCACATCACCGTAAACAGATTTGGCCTCTGTACAACGCTGGAATCTGCGAGAAGGAACGAGAAAGTAGTACCAAATAACAGAATACAGAATAGCAAAAAACGTGTATTTTGATTTTGATTTTTTTATTTTGGCTATAAAAAGGGCCTGATGTAAACACTGAATTTTTACGCACTGATACGCAAAAAAATACGAAATCAAAAAAGCAAGAATTAAAAGGTGATTACATTTTTTTTCTCTTCAATTTAGAGTCTCCTTTTCATTGATTATTCTTTTTACTTTGTATACACATGTGGAAACAAAAAGAAAAAGAAGAGGTTTACCATCGTGAATATACTGTCCTCGTTTTCTCCGTCGCAATCGGAGTTAGACGAAGATGTTGGTCAGAGGGCAAGGCTTTAAGATCGGCGCTTATAAAAAGAAATTGAACCTTCGTGTACCACTACTCACCGTTTACGGTGGCGTTTTAGTGGTTGAACGGAGAGATTTCAATGTGCGGCTGAGGGCAAAAACAAATGGGGCTGGGGTTCTGTTTAAAATGATGGTTAATTTGTTTTTTAATCTGGTTTTAGTTCATTAAAGAAACGGCGCCGTTTAGGCTCATTTCAATACCTTAAAACGACGCCGTATGGGGCGACCTGATCCGACCCGATCCAGTATCCTCAGGATCCGCGCGTTTTTGCGGTGATGGGATATTTATGCAATTAGTCCTTTTTTGTCGTGCCGACTTTCAATAAGATCCGTTATATATTTCTTTCGTTTCTTAATTGGTCTCTGTAAATTACGCGCCATTCCAATTTGGTCCAACCTGTACGCAACGTTTTCGCGAATGGGAATATCTCATTTTTAATCCTTGTTCATTTATGCGCATTTTATTTAAGTCCCTGATTCTGTTTTCATAATTTTATTTGTTTAAAAATTGTTCTCTTAATTTTGTTTTTATTCCAATTGGGGCCTTTTCTGTTTCAGTTTATGTATTTTATTTTATTTTTCTTAATTAATTCGTTATTCATTTTTAAAATTGTTTTAACATATTATTTTGAAATATTACTGAT
This sequence comes from Gossypium bickii, assembly GCA_025503065.1. NCBI lineage: Eukaryota > Viridiplantae > Streptophyta > Magnoliopsida > Malvales > Malvaceae > Gossypium > Gossypium bickii. The sequence continues at coordinate 99,130,070 of CP106716.1, forward strand.
TGTCTAGTTTTTTTATTTTTTACTTGTATATCTTTTTAAACTTATTTTAATATAATCTGTTCATTTTAAAATTCTCTTTTATGTATATTTCTTTGATTTAAAAATTTATATAATATTTTTAAATAATTTTATACATCATAAATTTATATATATATTATTTAAATTAAGCTATTTCTTAATATATGCATATTATTCATATTAAATTTTTTTACTTTATGAATTTTATTCATTTTGATGGATATTTTATCTTGTATATCATGTATTTTGATTTTCTCCTTATAATATTCATTTTAAAATTCATTTGTATACTATTATCTGATATATTTTTAATTTTTAATTTTTTGATTGATATATATATTATTTTATACACCACTTATTTTAATTTTCTTTTTATATAATACTTGTTTTGAAATTCTTTAATATATTACCATTTGATATATTGTTTATTTTCATCATTATTTTATTCTAAAATCTCTCATATATTACTTGTTTTAAAATTCATATACATATAATTTGTTGTTTGTATATTAATGAGTTCATTTTTTTTTTGTTTTTATTTATTATTCATTCTTTCTATTTGTCTTAAAATTTGTTGCATTTTATTTATGTTAAGTTGCTTAATATTTCTTTCTAAATTGTCTTTTAATTCATTAGTTTCGAATATTAATGTTAGTATTTGTATAGCATATGATATGTTACCATTGTATGAACCCTAATTCGCTCTTTTGTGTTTCGAATATTATTGCATTGTAATTAAGGTTTCCAACTTATTTATGAAAAATTGTTTATTTTATATCCAATTTCAAACTAAATGTTTCGAACCGGCTTTAAAATCACCTATTTGAAAATCTTTTAAAATAAGGCAATATTTAGAGTTTGGAAACTCGGGAAATTGTGCCCTAACGTGCTGGGTTGCATTTTTCCGTTTGACCAAATAACTAAATAACCTTTTAATTACTTGTTTTGAATATCAAAGATAATCTCGGTATTGAGGCATAAATATGTCATATCCTAACGTGTTGGATATGATGTCTTATTTCCTTAGAATGAGTGAATCTTGAGATTCAATTCAAATTGATCAGCCTCTTCCAAAAAAGATTACATTTCAATTTTTTTTTTAGATTTTCAACATAAGGGCATTAGTTAATCAATTTGGTACCAGTTTTGGGCATACGAGGGTGCTAATCCTTCCTCGTGTGTAATCGACTCATAAACCTGTTTTTCTATTTCGTAGACCAAAATTATTTTTTACAAGGTGATCCAATCCCACCTAAACAAAAAGGGTTCCATATTTTAAAGTCGACCTCGTTTTTCCAAACATAAAAAAATGGTTTCGATAGCTTGGCGATTCCACTGGGGACTGGTTGAGAGTCAGGCCATAGATTGATTAATTTTTGTCCTTTTGATTGAAAATTTGAAAATTGTTTTGAAAATCATGTCTCTTTTGATGCATTTGTTGGTACTATGATTGCAATAATGTTGGGTCTCATGAAATACTTTGGCATTGCATTGCATAACCGTTGTGGTTACACCTTTTAAGTGGGAGTGAGAAACTATGCCTTCGTGAGATTTTCACCTCCGCATGGGCTAGTGGATTACTTCCGGGATACATATGTACCTATGTCTTCGTGAGATTTTCATCTCCTCATGGCCATAGGGAAATGTATTCCCCTGAACTGAACTTGATCCATATGAGCCTATAATGGGTGAGGATTGAAGAATCTACTAGTTCAGGTACCCTCTCTTTAGAGCCAACCACATATAGGGAACCCTAGAAGCCCACTTTAAGTAGAACTATGTTGAACCTTAGCAGTCACCTGGATAGGTGTTTGATTATTTTCTGTTTTCTACCATCTGTATATGATACTAACATGTTTTCTTTTGTTTATAACTACATTGCATTTCATCATCATAGAAAGAAGATGTTTGATTCATATTCGATTGCTAAATAGGAGAGTTTGTAATAGGAAAATGGATTGCTTGATAAAGTGGGTTGTAATGCGTTCGTCCAAATACTGTCCAAGTAAATACAACGAGAAAAGATTGATAGTTTATGAATTTGCCTCGTTGCTCGGGGATTCAAGCCAACAAAGATTATTCAAGAGTCATCACGTCTCAATTTTCTTAAAGAAGCTTATGAGCATCGCGGAGGATAAGTGAGTGAAGAGTCACAGCTTGGATCAAGCAACAAGGAGATAGAAGAGGTAACTATTGAGAAAGTTCACAGGAGACGACCATAACATCTGGATACGAAGAAAAGGATTGGTGTCTTCACTTGGACTATAAGGACAAAGCCGCATATGTAATCCGTTTTATGTAAAGAAATTTATTTTCTAGAAAAGTTCTTCTAATGGAATTGAATTCAGAATCAATGCCTCTCTTTATTTTTGCATCCATTCCACACATTTGCATTGCATTTTGATAAACCGTAAAAGTAACATATTTTAAGCCCACATTTAGCATGCTTTTGGATGATTTAAGCCTTGAATAGTGTAATTTGGTGCTCTTAATCCTTTGTTTTCATGTTTTATACTCAGGAGAGCATCGGATGACGAAAAGAATGGAAAATGGGCCCAAAACGGAGTAAATGGGCCATATCACGAAATCCACATGGCCTGGACCCAAGACCACACAGCCGTGCCTCATTCAACAGCCTTGAACACGGCCTGGCCACGACTTACACGGGCGTTTGCCATGGACGTGTCCCTGTCGTAGGAAAGAAGAGTTTCACTCGGATTTGGATACTTAGGGGCAAAGAAACATATGCAGAAGCCTATATAAACACCCTAAGTATGACCAGAAAGTGGATAACCCAAGGCTTTAGTCAGGGGGCGTCCGACTAGGCCAGAGAAGGCAGATTTGTGGAGATTTACTCGAAGAGAGCCAGTTGATCCATCTCAAGAAGCCAAAATCATACTCAAGACGGAGGATCTCTCCTTCAATTCTTTCAGGGGGTTTTAGGGATTTCTTATGTTTTGTTTTATCTTTTCTTTTGAGATGTTTTCTTTTATTGTTATGAACTAAACCCTCAGATACCTAAGGGAGATGAAACCTAAGATGAATCTTGTTATCGTTTGCTGAACTATATGATAAATATTTGACTTGTTTTTAATTATGTGTTCTTAATTCTTGTGTTGATATTTCTGGGATATTAATTCAAGTATGATGTGCTTAGGTGGAGGAGCAAAAGTCCCTGCCTAAGAGGAGATCTAGCATAATTAAGCGGAGTTGATCGCGCGCTTAGACATAGGGTAACGAGATTTTGCCGGATTAGGGTGAAACCTAATATGAGAGTCCAGAGATCGTGTTAATGCGATTCTAGGGGTTTTAATTAGAAAGATATTTCAATTAATCAACTTAGGGTTAGACGTTAGTAACCTCGAGAGAGGGATTAATATACTTAGGGAATCCTATGGATCAAGTCAAATGAATAAATCGTCTGGTTCAGAGTTAGATAACAAGTGAAGTCTAGGTGGATTCTTCCTTGGGTGTTGTCTTAATCAATTGGTTTTTCCTCAAGTTATTTTCCGAATTTCATTCTTCTTTGTCTTAGAATCCTTAGATTAGTAGTTAGTAACTTTAGATTAGATAAACAAATCCCTTATTTCTTAGGCTAAATAATAAAAAGAGAGTTAGTATTAGTACTTTTGGTTCCTTTGGGTTCGACATTCCGGTCTTGCCTTAACTATACTACTGTTCGATAGGTACACTTGCCTCAAATCGTTGTCATAGTTAGTTTCCAGGTTTGATCATTCTTTATATAGATTTTAAGACTTTGACATCGCGAAAACAACAATCACATTTCATGCATTGGCATTACATCACATTGTATGTATTAAAATTTGTAGAAAGATTCTAATTGATTAAAATTATTTCAGTAACCTGGAAATCAATAAAACCTTACCAAATATGCATCCCTACGGTACAAATTAATCAATCTATGGGTAAAAGACAAAGAAAGAAAGAACTAAAAAAAAGCGAGAAAGAAGAAGGGCACGTGTGAGTGGTGAAGAAGTCAGGTGGGAACCCATGATACTTCCCACATTTCTAAAACATTTATATCAGGAGGAATTATACATGCTGAACAAAAGATGCCAAAGAAAGAGGGCATTGAGAAAATGTTGAGAAATGTATACATCAATGCTATATCTGAAGATGCAATTGGAGAAAGGATCTTATCAGATATCCGCCCTTATGAACCTGGGAGTGTTTTGGACAATTGGACTGCTGAAGAAATTCCAATAGTAGTTAGAGCGTACTCAGAGTAATGTTCCAAACACACTTGTTGCTTTAGGCTTAGAAGCAATAAGATTTCTTTTGTGAAATAGGCTCATACTCAAACATCATTATTTCAATAAAGTACATTTTGCTATGTTCTTTCATTTAAATTCTTTCATTCTTTTATATTCCTTTTTATTTTTTTGGATTCTCTTCCAAATCATTCTTTCATTTCATTCATAATCATAAAATATAAATTATTATTTTTGAATTTATTCATTGTATATTCTTTTGAACCTCCAATAGGTTCCCAGATATCTACGACATGAGTGATGCTGCTATTGACTCAGAATCGCTATTTGAGCAAGACATGTGTTCAGAGGGATCTCAGGACTTTGAAGATGACAGAGACAACGACTTATCTTCAGACTTGTTAAGGATGGTAGAACAAGAGGAGAAACAAATTCTACCTCACAAGGAGACAGTGGACATTGTGACCCTAGAAGAAGGAAAGGTAGTAAAAATCGGAACGTGCATAACTGAACAAACGAAGCGAGATCTTGTTGGGTTGCTTCAGGAATTCAAGGATGTCTTCGCATAGTCATACCAAGATATGCCTGGGTTAAGCACTGATATTGTAGTACACTGCCTCCCCATAAAAGAATATTGCAAGCCAATTCAACAAAAACTCAGAAGGATGAGACCTGATATTGTGTTAAAAATAAAAGAAGAAGTCAAAAAGTAGTTTGATGCTGGATTTCTGCGGGTGGTCAAATACTCAGAATGGGTGGCCAACGTTGTGCCCGTCCCTAAGAAAGATGGGAAAGTACAGATGTGTGTGGATTATAGAGATTTAAATAAAGCTAGCCTAAAGGACAAATTTCCTTTGTCGCACATTGATACTCTAGTGGAAAACAAGGCAGGCTTTTCGCTGTTTTCTTTCATGGATGGTTTCTTAGGGTATAATCAGATAAAGATGCATCCTGAGGATATGGAGAAGACCACCTTCATAACCTTGTGGGGTACATTTTATTATTAGGTGATGTCGTTTGGATTGAAAAATACGGGTGCAACATATCAAAGGGCCATGGTAACTTTGTTTCATGATATGATACATAAAGAAATTGAAGTATATGTTGATGATATGATTGCAAAGTCCCGAACAGAGGAGGAGCACATTCAGGTTTTGAGGAAGTTATTCTTGAGTGATAAATCGTAATATGAACATATCTTAATCCCACATTTAGCATACTTTTGGATGATTTATCCCTTGAATTGTGGAATTTGGTGCTCTTAATCCGTTAAATTCATGTTTTATACTTAGAAAAGCACCGGAGGATGAAAAGAATGAGAAATAGGCCTAAAATGGAGTAAATGGGCCAACTTACAAAATCAACACGGCCTGGGCCCAAGACCACACGGCCGTGCCTTCTTAATAGACTCGAACACGGCCTGGCCACGATTCACACGGGCGTGTGCCATAGGGCGTGTCCCTGCCGTGACTAAGAGGAATTTTTCTCGGATTAGGGTACTTAGAGGCAAAGAAAGCCATTCCAAAAGCCTATATAAACACTTAGAGGCCAACCTTCGGGGGTGTCCAGTTAGGCCAAAGAGCCGAGCCAGAGAAGCCAGAATTGTGGAATTTACTCGAAGAAAGCCAGTTGATTCATCTCAAGAAGCCGGAGTTATACTCAAAGCAGAGGATCTTCTCTTCAATTCCTTCAAGGGGGTTTTAGGGTTTTTCTTATAGATGTATTCTTTTATCATTATGAACTAAACCCCTCAAATACCTGAGGGGGATGAAACCTAAGAAGAATCTTGTTATTGTTTTCTGAACTATATGATAAACACTTGATTTGTTCTTAATTATGTGTTCTTAATTCTTGCTTTGATATTTCAGGATATTGATTCAAGTATTGATGTGCTTAGGCAGGGGAGCAAAAGTCCCTGTTTAAGAGTAGATCTAGCGTAGTTAAGCAGAGTTGATCGCAACCCTAGAAATAGGATGACGAAAATTTGTTGGATTAGGGTCAAACCTAATATGGGAGTCCATAGATCGAGTTAATGCAATTCTAGGGGTTTTAATTAGAAAGAAATTTTGATTAATCAACCTAGGGTTAGACGTTAGTAGCCTCAAAAGAGGTATTAATATAAATTTGGGAATCCTACAGATCAAGTCAAGTGAATAAATCGTCAGGTTTAGAGTTAAATAACAAGTGAAGTCTAGGTGGATTCTTCCTTGGGTATTCTCTTAATCAATTGGTTTTTCCCACAAATATTTCCCCAATTCATTCTCTTTGTCTTTGCATCTTTAGCTTAGTAGTTAGTAAATTTTAGATTAGATAAAAATTCACTTTTATTCTTAGGCTAAATAATAAAAAGAAAGTTAGTATTAGTACTTTTGGTTCCTTTGGGTTCGACAATCCGATCTTGCCACTAAACTACACTACTGTTCGATAGGTATGCTTGCCTCAATCGTTGTCATAGTTAGTTTCTAGGCTCGATCATTCTTTGTATAAATTTTTAAGACTCTGACAAATGATCAATTTTTTGGCGTCATTGCCGGGGAGCTAAAATATTAAGAACGCTCAATTTTTATTACTTTAGCCATTTTTTTTGCAATTTTATTTTATTTTTATTTTGCATTTAATTTTACTAAGTTTTTCTTCCTTTATTTGCTTCTGGCAGGTAACTCTAGTTTATGACTAGAAGGAACCCGACAGGACCCCTGATTTACGACAGTGATATTGAAGGTACTGTTCGTAGAAATCGTAGAGAAATAAGGCAAAGCTTAAATTACATAGAGGAAGAGCAAGAAGTCGAAACCAATACCACCGAAGAGATGGCTGAGAATAATCCGCTACCTCCAGAGGTGGCCAAAAATCATGCTCCTCGAACTATGTATGATTATGCTAAACCTAATTTAACAGGAACTGAGTCAAGTATTGTTAGACCTACTATTGCTGCAAATAATTTTGAACTGAAACCTAACATTATTCAGATGATACAGCAATTTGTTCAGTTTGATGGTTTGCAGGATGAAGATCCAGACAATCACTTGGCGAATTTCCTAGAATTCTGCGTTACCTCAAAATAAATGGCGTTTCTGGTGATGCCATTCATCTTCGGTTATTTCCCTTTTCTTTGAGGAATAAAGCTAAACAGTGGTTGAATTCTCTTCCAAGAGGATCAATCACTACATGGGAACAAATGACCGAAAATTTTTTATTAAAATATTTTTCGCCGGCTAAAACGGCCAAGTTAAGGAATGATATCTCTTCTTTTGTGGAGATGGATTTAGAAACAATTTACGATGCATGGGAGAGATACAAAGATCTGTTGAGAAGGTGCCCACACCATGGATTACCCTTGTGACTATAGGTCCAAACTTTTTATAATGGTGTGAACCCATCAACCAGGCAATTAATTGATTCAGCCGGCGGCGGAACCTTAAATAACAAAACACCTGAGGCTGCTTACGAGTTCATTGAAGAGATGTCACTGAATAACTATCAGTGGCAAGTCACAAGGACCAAGCCAACAAAAGCAGCCGGTGTTTTCAACCTCGACGCAATAACCATGCTATCAAACCAGGTAGAACTGCTAAATAAAAAGATTGATGGCGTATGTAATTCTTTGCAGGTACATCCAGTTATGCAGTGCGATACGAATGGAGGAGGGATGAGCAATACAGAATATCCACCTTACAACCCAAGCACTGAGAACGAGCAAGTTCACTATATGGGTAACAATTTTAAATCTCAAAATAACCCTTATAGTAATACTTATAATCCAAGTTGGAGGAACCACCCCAATTTTTCATGGAGTAGTCAAGGAAATCAAAGACAACAACCCCCTCCAAACTTCCAACAATAGCCCTACCCACAAGAAAAGAAGCCAAACCTTGAAGAGATGCTGACACAATTCATCGCAGTGTCGGAAACTCGTTTCAAAAACACCGAGACAACACTTAAAAATCAACAAGCATCGATTCAAGGGATTGAGAAATCTCTGAACAACCACAAGGCAGCTTGCCAAGCAACACTGAGACTAACCCAAAGGAGCAATTTCAAGCCATAACAGCTCAGGATAGTATAGGGTTAGATGAGCCTAAATTAAGCCAAGAGAATTTGGTAGAGAATGATAAGGTCGAGGTAAGTCACAAGAAGCCAAAACTGATAATTAAAGAGTACCAACCTCGTATACCTTATCCTGATGCGATGAAGAAGGACAACACAGACGAACAATTCGGTAAATTTCTTAAACTTTTAAAGAAATTACATATTAACTTGTCGTATCTTGAAGCTCTTTCGCAGATGCCAGATTCAAGGAAATTGTTAAAAGAGCTTTTGACAAACAAGTGGAAGTTAGACGAGGAATCGCATGTGGAATTAAACGCAGTGCGCTCAGCAATGTTGCAAAATAAATTACCACGAAAATTAAAAGATCCAGGGAGTTTTACTATTCCATGTTTAATTGGTATTTTATCTGTTAATAATGCTTTAGCTGATTTAGGGTCAAGCATTAATGTTATGCCTTATAAATTGTTTACACAACTAGGTCTAGGGGAACCCAAACAAACTAGGATGAGCATTCAATTAGCTGATAAAACTATTAGAATTCCTAGGGGTATAATTGAATATGTACTTGTGAAAATTGATAAATTCGTATTCCCAGTAGACTTTGTCGTTTTAGACATGGATGAGGACAATAGTATCCCTTTAATTTTAGGAAGGCTCTTTTTAGCAACTGCCAGGACTAAAATTGATGTCAGTGCAGGTGAACTCATGCTTTGTATAGGTGACGAATCAATCAATCTTCAAGCTCTTGACTCAACTAGGACATCGAGTAGTCAAGGTGAGAATATAAATTCTATTAATAGCCATTCGGTTAAACCTTCTTTTCAGGAAGCACCGCGGAACTACACAACTGAGCCAGATCCTAGACCTTATGCCAACAAGGAAATAACTCATGAGGAATAAAGGCTTCAGATCGATGAACTAGACGAGTGGAAGACACACTTCAAGGAGAAATTAGGAATACACAAAGCAGAATCAACGCCATTCCATGGGACAAACAAATTCAAGATCAGAGATCAGGTATTTTAGATAAGACAGGCCCTCGAATACCTCCTCCTGACCCTAATACAAACGAAGAAATCACTTTTAAGGTACTCAATGTTTTCCCATACAGAACAGTAGCGGTAAGTAATCCCATATACGGCACTTTTAAAGTAAACGCTACTCGACTTGAGCTATATACTGATAATAGGACTGATAGCATGAGAAAGGACTTTCAACTCCTCAAACCACCATGATTATGCGAATAAGAGGTAAGTTTAGCTTAAGACTTTAAACAAGCGTTTCTCGGAAGGCAACCCGAGCACTAACCCCATTAATTTTTACATTTTTATTCTTACTTTTATTTTTCCTTCTAGTATCTAACTATAAACTGACCAAAGTGCAGATTTCAATACCACACGGCCTTGCACACGGCCGTGTTCGTGGCCATGTGGATATTACAGATGTACGTACTAACATGGTAGAGATAGTACGAAATAGGACAAAAAATATCTTCAAGCCATGGCCCTCGACTAAACACCATGGCCGTGCGATGTGGCCGTGGCCAACACTGTTTTAGAAGCACGAGCGTGGCGACCTGCACATGGGCGTGGGAGAAACGAACGAAGCACAACACGGCCGTGCAACACGGTCGTGTAACTCGACGCGCCCACTAAACACGGGCGTGGGAACGTACCAGACCTGAAATTTCTATTTAAACCACCCCTCTCCCCTTCTCACTTACTCTCCATTCTTCTTCTTCTTCCATAACCCTTTACACTCTTAACTCTTCATTTTCATTTTTTTTCTTCATTCCCCCTAACTCTAGATCTAATCACATCCATTTCGAAGAAACGAAAGGATCCTAGCTCAGTCTCCCTTTATGAGACCGATCTACATAAGTTCATGCCGGCCGCTTCATTAACTCGACAGGAAAAGGACCTTTGAGTCCATCTAACTTTTCTTTTTATTTTTTCTTCTCCTTTATTTTCCTTTTCTTTAGTTTTCTTTTACTTAGTTTAATCTTTTTTTAATTCATTTTTTTATTTAGGTTCTAAAGGCTGCTTGGGAATCACCAGACCATGGCCATAGCCACGACACCACAGCCTTAGAAATCACACTCACCCCGCTAACCATCTAACGATAAGGACTCTCCGGTCCATTAATCTTTTTTTTAATTTTATTTTACTTTATATTTTCTTTCTCTTTATCTTTCTTGTATTTAAATATATATTTAGTATATTTTGAATTATTATCATTATTTCCTGGCTAATTCTCCACGAGCTTTCCAATTTCTTCATCTAACTTGAGAGATTGTCATGCCACCACCACCACGACACTCCCAACTCAAGGAAGCCATCCAAATTCAGGAAGTTTCACCTCTCCCTTTCTCTTAAATTTTATATATATCTTTGTACATTGAGGGCAATGTACATCTTAAGTGGGGGATGAATATTTATTTCGAGAAAGTGCCTAACTTTTTGCATGATTCCCAAATCCCTGAATTATGCCTTGAATTATGCCTTGGTCTTAAGTAATTTTCTCATATTATGATTAGAATGAATTTCTTTTGATTTATGATTTTTATTGATATGTTTTGGATTAAGTCATTGATAATTATGCAGTGATGATTTAAACTTTAGGAGACTAGAGAATCAAGCATGATAAGTCTATTTCAAAAAATTAAAATTTTGTTAGGTTGTCTACCTGAATCTAATTATTACCTTGAAGTTTGAAATTTACAAAGTTGATATAAAAAAACCCATAATTTTTGTGAGATTTTGAGCCTTTTAGAGCGTACACCTTTTCGTGCTCACTTATTAATTATGAGTGTGTCAACATTGATTTGTTATTCTAGAACTTGCATCAATTATACATGTCAAGACCACATTATTGATTTGATATACAGAGATGATAAAGGCACTTAGGATTTAACCCACTCACTACACTAGAAAGCTTACCTTCACAATTAACCCCTAGTGTACCCCTTTGATCCTAACAACTCTTTTATTCACTCACCCACTAATATTAACCTAAAACCCATCTTGTATTTATTATCACCATTCCTTGACTCCCTTTTTGTCGAGATTTGATTTTGAACAGTTTCCTAACTATGTTTCAGCTGTTAAAGCTCTTTATTATTATTGTATTGATTTGTTCTTAAAAAAAACGAAGTTTATCCATTATTAGTTTTATGACTAAGTAAGCTTATACATTTAATTTTCACATCTTGAAGAAGAAGCTCGTATTATTAGTTTACAAGTTTTTAATTGATGTAATTATTCAGGAGTAGTTCATTTTTCTAGTTAGGTAAATTGTCAATTCAATCTCGATTCTAACCTTCTAATTCAGCCTTTATCCACACCTTTAACCCAAGCCCCATTACAACCCTTTTTAAAGACCTTTTGATTTGTGTATCATCTCATTTTACAGTGGTGGAGATGTGATTTTCAGGCAAGCTTATGGGATTAACTTTTCATGTTTGACTTTTGAGTGTTTAATTTTGAACCTTAAACACTTTGAGTGATTTGAGTGAATCTTTAGTGAGGATGTCAACTCTTGTCAATTTCAAATTAAAAGTAATTATTTAGGTAAGGGGAAACACCTATGTTTTCGTGCTAAAAAAAATATGACGTTGATTGTTTGAATCTTTATGACCCTTTTAATTAAATTATCAATGTATGAATTATCTTTGAATTATGACGGAACATTATTGACGAATATTATGAATCAAGGAAGTTTATTTTAATTGTGAGTTGAGAATTTTGCTTGAGGACAAGAAAATGCTTAAGTGCGGGGGTATTTGATAAATCGTAATATGAACATATCTTAATCTCATATTTAGCATACTTTTGGATGATTTATCCATTGAATTGTGAAATTTAGTGCTCTTAATCCTTTAATTTCATGTTTTATACTTAGGAAAGCACCGGAGGATGAAAAGAACGAGAAATAGGCCTAAAACGGAGTAAATAGGCCAACTTACGAAATCAACAAGGCCTGGGCCCAAGACCACACGGCCGTGCCTCCTTAACAGACTCGAACACGACCTGGCCACGATTCACACGGGCGTGGGCCATAGGGCGTGTCCCTGTCATGACTAAGAGGAATTTTACTCAGATTAGGTTACTTAGAGGCAAAGAAAGCCATTCCAAAAGCCTATATAAACACCCTAGAGGCCAACCTTCAAGGAGCATCCAATTAAGCCGAAGAGCCGAACCAGAGAGGCCAGAATTGTGGAATTTACTCGAAGAAAGCCAGTTGATTCATCTCAAAAAGCCGGAGTTATACTCAAAATGGAGGATCTTCTCTTCAATTCCTTTAAGGGGGTTTTAGGGTTTTTCTTATGTTTTGTTTTATATTGATATGTGTTCTTTAATCATTATGAACTAAACCCCTCAAATACCTGAGGGGGATGAAACCTAAGACGGATCTTGTTATTGTTTTCTGAACTATATGATAAATACTTGATCTGTTCTTAATTATGTGTTCTTAATTCTTGCATTGATATTTCAGGATATTGATTCAAGTATTGATATATTTAGGCGGTGGAGCAAAAGTCCCTGTTTAAGAGTAGATTTAGCATAGTTAAGTGAAGTGGTAGTTGTTTTATGCGATGTCAAAGTCTTAAAATTTATATAAAGAGAATGATCGAACCTGGAAACTAACTATGACAACGATTTGAGGCAAACGCACCTATCGAACAATAGTATAGTTTAGTGGCAAGACCGGATTGTCGAACCCAAAGGAGCTAAAAGTTCTAATACTAACTTTCTTTTTATTATCTAGCCTTAGAATTAAAGGAATTTTTTATCTAATCTAAAATTAACTAACAACTAAGCTAAAGATGCAAAGATAAAGAGAAGGAATTTGGGAAAATACTTTGGGAAAAACCAATTGATTACGACAATACCCGAGGAAGAATCCACCTAGACTTCACTTGTTATCTAACTCTGAACCAGACGATTTATTCACTTGACTTGATCCGTAGGGTTCCCTAATTTATATTAATCCCTCTCTCGAGGCGACTAACGTCTAACCCTAGGTTGACTAATTAAAATCTCTTTCTAATTAAGACCCCTAGAATTGCATTAAATCGATCTATGGACTCCCATATTAGGTTTGACCCTAATCCGGCAGATTTTCGTCACCCTATCTCTAGGTGCGCGAGCAACTTCGCTTAACTATGCTAGATCTACTCTTAGGCAGGGACTTTTGCTCCTCCACCTAAGCACATCACACTTGAATTAATATCCCGGAAATATCAACACAAGAATTAAGGACACATAATTAAGAACAAGTCAAATATTTAACATATAGTTCAGCAAACGATAACAAGATTCATCTTAGGTTTCATCCCCCTCAGGTATCTGAGGGTTTAGTTCATAATAATAAAAGAAAACATCTTAGAAGAAAAGATAAAACAAATTATAAGAAATCCCTAAAACCCCCTGAAGGAATTTAAGGAGAGATCATTCGTCTTGAGTACGATTCTGTCTTCTTGAGATGAATCAACTGGCTATCTTCGAGTAAATCTGCACAAATCTGCCCTCTTTGGCCTAGCTAGACACCCCCTGACTAAAGCCCTGGGTTCCCCCATTTTTGGTCATACTTAGGGTGTTTATATAGGCTTCTGAATGTGTTTCTTCGCCTCTAAGTATCCTAATCCGAGTGAAATTTCTCTTTGTCACTGCAGAGACACGCCCATGGCACACGCCTGTGTGAATCGTGGCCAGGCCATGTTCGAGACTGTTGAATGAGGTATGGCCGTGTGGTCTTGGGCCCAGGCCGTGTTGATTTCGTGATATGGCCCATTTACTCTGTTTTGGGCCTGTTTCTCATTCTTTTCATCATCCGGTGCTCTTCTGAGTATAAAACATGAAAATAAAGGATTAAGAGCACCAAATTACACAATTCAAGGAATAAATCATCCAAAAATATGCTAAATGTGGGCTTAAAATATGTTACTATTACAGTTTATCAAATACCCCCATACTTGAGCTTTTGCTTGTCCTCAAGCAAAATTCTCAACTTACAATTAAAATGAACTTCTTTGATTCATAATATTCATCAATAATGTTCCGTCATATTTCAAAGATAATTCATACATTGATAATTCAACTCAAAGAGCCCTAAAGATTCAAACACTCAAAGTCATACATTTATTTCCTGAAAACGTTAGGTGTTTCCCCTTACCTAATTAATTACCTCTGATTCAAAACCGACAAGGGTTGACATCCTCACTAAAGATTCATTCAAATCACTCGAGGTGTTTAAGGTTCAAGAAAAGGCACTCATAAGTCAAACATGAAAAGTTAATCCCATAGGCTTGCTGGAAAATCAAATCTCCACCACTGTAAAATGAGATGATACACAAATCAAAAGGTATTTAACAGGGTTGTAATGGGGCTTGGGTTAAAGGTGTGGATAAAGGCTAAATTAGAGGGTTAGAATTGAGATTGAATTGACAAATTACCTAACCATAAACAGTGAACTACTAATAACTAATTACATCAATTGAAAACTTGTAATACTAATACTAATAGTACGAGCTTCTTCTTCAGAAATTGGAATTTAAACATATAAGCCCATTTAATAAATATACTTCGATTTTTTTTAAGAACAAGTCAAATACTAAGGATAGATTTAATAATTAAAATAAATAAAATAGTTAGGCAACTGATCAAATCAAATCTTGACATAAGGGTAGTCAAAAGGAATGATGATAACAAATACAAAGGGTTCTGGGTTAATATTAGTTAGTAAGTCAATAAAAAGGGTTGCTAGGATCAACGGGGTTTGCTAGGGGTTAATTATGAAAGTAGGTTTTTTTTTAGTGGAGTAAGTGGGTTAAAACCTAGGTGCCTTCATCATCTCTGTATATCAAATCAAAGGTGTGGTCTCGACATGTATAATCAATGCAAGTTCTAGATTAACAAATCAATGTTGACACACTCATAATCAATAAAGTGAGCACGAAAGAATGTATGCTCTTAAAAGGCTCAAAATCTCACAAAAATTATGGGTATTTGATGTCAACCTTGTAAATTTCAAACTTCAAGGAAATAATTAGATTCAGGTAGATAACCTAACAGAATTTTAATTTTTGAAAATATACTCATCATGCTTGATTCTCTAGTCTCCTAAAATTTAAATCATCACTGTACAATTATCAATGACTTAATCCGAAACATATCAACAAACATCATAAATCAGAGGAAATTTTATTCTAATCATAATATGAGAAAATTACTTAAAGACAATATATCATTCATGGCCTAATTCAGGGATTTGAGAATAATGAAGAAGGTTAGGCACTTTCTCGAAATAAATATTCACCCCCACACTTAAGATATACATTGCCCTTAATGTACACAGATGTATATGAAATTTAAGAGAAAGGGAAAGGTGAAACTTCCTGAATTTGGATGGTTTCCTTGAGTTGGGAGTCCCGAGGCGTGGTGGCTGCTACCAAGCTCTGCGCTAGATGAAGATATTGGGAAGCTTGTAGAGAATTAGCCAGGAATTATTAAGGCTCATTAAAAATAAACTAACTATGTATTTAAAGACAAGAAAGATAAAGAGAAAGAAAACAGAAAGTAAAATAAAATTAGAAGAAAAGATTAATGGACTGAAAAGTCCTTATTGTTGGATGGTTCGCGAGGTGGGTGCTATTTCTAGGGCTGTATTGGGGTGGCGGTGGCCGAAGTGGCATGATTCCCAAGCAACCTGAAGAACCTAAATCAAAGAAAACGAAAGAAATTAGATTAAACTAAGTAAAAGAAGACTAAAGAAAAGGAAAATAAAGGAGAAGGGAAAATGAAAATAAAAACTAAATGGCCTTAAATATCCTTGGCTTGTCGAGTGGATGAAGCGGCCGGCATGAACTTATGTAGATCAGTTGATCGCTAGAATCAGAGTCTTAAAATTTATAAAAAGAGAATGATCGAACCTAGAAACTAACTCTGACAACGATTAAAGGCAAGTGTACCTATCGAACAGTAGTATAGCTTAGGCAAGACTGGATTATCGAACCCAAAGGAACTAAAAGTACTAATACTAACTTTCTTTTTATTATTTAGCCTAAAATAAAATGAAGTTGTTTTAATATAAATTAACGATGACTAAGCTAAGAAAACAAAGACAAAAAGAGCGAATTGGGAAATATCTTGAAGAAAAACTCAATTGATTAAGACGATACCCTCAGGAAGAATCCACCTAGACTTCACTTGTTATTAAACTCTGAACCATATGATTTATTTACTTAGTTTGATCTGTAAGACTCCCTAACGTATATTAAACCCTCTCTCGAGGCGAATAACGTCTAACCCTAGGTTAATTAGTTGAACTCTCGTTCTCTTATAATAACCCCATAGAATAGCAGTAAATCAATCTATGGATTCCCATATTAGGTTTCACTCTAATCCGGCAAAATATCGTCACCCTATCTCTAGGCGTGCGATCAACTCCGCTTAATTATGCTAGATCTACTCTTAAGCAGGGTCTATTCCTCCTCCACCTAAGCACATCAAATAATAACAAACTAAGAACAAACTAAGTATTTATCATATAATTCAGAAAATAATAACAAGATCCGTCATAGGTTTCATCCCCTTCAGGTATTTGAAGGGTTTAGTTCATAACAAATAAAGAAAACATCTCAAGAGAAAAGATAAAATAGAACATAAGAAATTCCTAAAACTCCCTGAAGGAATTGAAGGAGAGATCCGCTGTCTTGAGTAGAACTCCGGCTTCTTGAGATGGATCAACTGGCTATCTTCAAGTGATTCCCACAATTCTGACCTCTTCGGCTTGGCTCCTTGGCCTAGCTAACCGCCCCCCTTCAGCTGACACTTAAGGGGTTTATATAGGCTTTCAAAATACGTTTTTTTCTCCCTAAGTATCCAAATCCGAGTGAAATTGCTCTTTCCAGTAGCAGGGACACGGCCATGTCACACGCCCGTGTAGATCATGGCCAGGCGGTGCTTGGACTTCTTTAATGAGGCACGGCCGTGTAAATCGAGGGTCAGGCCATGTTCTAGTAGCTCGATGAGGCACGGCCGTGTGGTCTTAGGCTCAGGCCATGTTGATTTCGTGATATGGCCCATTTACTCTGTTTTGGGCCCATTTTATGTTCTTTTCATCCTCTGGTGCTTTCCTAGGTATAAGACATGAAAAGAAAGGATTAAAAGCACCTTTTTACATAAATCGAGGGATAAATCATCCAAAAGCATACTAAATGTAGGATTAAAATATGTTACTTTTACGATTTATCATGAGTCTCCCACGGGGAGACTGTGCTTAGATCCTTCCGCTTCTTTGACATAGATGTGGTGTAGCTCAAGAGTTAGATGAAGGATTAAAGAGGAAAAGTATGGAAGGGGAGTGGTCTGAAGGGTGGGATGAAAGAAAAGAGATGGAGGGTAGGTGAGAAAAAGGAGGGGTGGGGTGGGTTAAATAATATTTTGGGGCCTAGTACTTTCCCACGCCCGTGTACCGTGGGCGTGGTAAGTCACACGGCTGTATCGCACGGCCGTGTTGTGCGTTGTTCGTTTCTTCCATGCCCATGTTCAGGTCACCATGCCCGTGTCTGATCTAACAGCGTCGGCCACGGCCGCATCGCACGGCCGTGCGTGGTAGTTGGAGTCCGTGACTCAAAGATATGATTCGTTCGACTGCATCACCGTCTCGCCATGTCGCATGACAGAGATTAAAGCTTCATCGCCACGGCCAGTAAAGGCCGTGTGGCTTGAAAATCTACACTTTTGGTTAGCTTATAATTAGATGCTGAAGTAGAAATAAAAATAAAAAAAAAGAATGTAAAAGTTATTAGAGTTAGTGCTCAGGTTGCCTCCCGAGAAGTGCTCGTTTATAGTCTTAAGCTAGACTTCCCTCTTATTTGCCTAATCATGGTGGTTTGAAAAGTTGAATATCTTCCCTCATGCTATATGTCTTATTAACAGTATATAGTTCAAGTCGAGTAGCGTTTATTTTAAAAGTGCCAAAAATAGGATTACTTACCTCGACCGTTCCGTATGGAAAAACATTGATTACTTTAAAAGGGATTTCCTTGTTTGTGTTGGGGACAGGAGGAGATATTCATATGTCTACTTTATCTAACACTACCTGATCTCCAATTTTGAACTTGTCTATCTTATAGAGTGGTTCTGGTTCTGCTTCGTGTATCCCTAGTTTTTCCTTGAGATGCGTCTTCCACCCTTCTAGTTCATCGATCTGAATACCTTGTTCCTCATGAGTTATTTCTTTGTTGGCACGGAGTCTAGGATCAGGTTCAGTTGTGTTCTGTTGTGGTGCTTCTTGAAAAGAAGGGTTAACCGAATGGTTATTAATAGAATTTACTTTCTCACCTTGATTATTCGATGTCCTAGCTGAATCCAGAGCTTGAAGAGTGACTATCTTGTCACCTACACAGAGTATGAGTTCTCCTGCGTCGACATAAATTTTAGTCCTGGCAGTTGCTAAGAATGGTCTTCCGAAAATTAGGGGGATCGTGTTGTCCTCATCCATGTCTAAAATGACAAAGTCTACTGGGAATACGAATTTATCAATTTTTACTAGCACATCTTCAATTATACCCCTAGGAATTCTAATAGTTTAATCAGCTAATTGAATGCTCATCCTAGTTTGTTTGGGTTTCCCTAGACCTAGTTGTTTAAACATTTTATAAGGCATGACATTTATGCTTGCCCCTAGATCAGCTAACGTATTATCAATAGACAAACTAGCAATTAAGCATGGAATCGTAAAACTCCCTGGATCTTTTAATTTTTGTGGTAGTTCGTTTTGCAACATTGCTGAGAATACTGCGTTTAATTCCACATGTGATTCTTCGTCTATCTTCCGCTTATTTTTCAATAGCTTCTTTAAAAATTTTCTAGAATCTGCTATCTGTGAAAGAGCTTCAAGAAACGGTAAATTTATATGTAATTTCTTTAAAAGTTTAAGAAACTTACCGAACTGTTTCTCTATGTCGTCTTTCGTTATCGCTTCGGGATATGGTATGCGAGGTTGGTACTCTTTGATTACCGATTTTGGCTTATTATTTACCTCAACCTTACCTTCTTCTTCCATATTCTCTTGCCTTAAATTGGGCTCGTCTTGCCCTTCACTATCCTGAGCTGTTATGGCTTGAATTTGCTCTTTTGGGTTAGTCTCGGTGTTGCTTGGTAGGCTTCCTTGTGGTCTTTCAGAGATCAGCTTAGCAAGTTACCCTAACTGATTCTTGATCCCTTGAATCAATGCTTGTTGATTTTTAAGTGTTGTCTCGGTGTTTTGGAAACGTGTTTCTATATTTTGGAAACGTGTTTCTAAGACTGCTATGAATTTTGTCAGCATCTCTTCAAGGTTCGGCTTCTTTTCCTGTGGGTAGGGCTGTTGTTGGAAGTTTTGGGGTAGTTATTGTCTTTGATTTCCTTGACCACCCCATGAGAAATTGGGGTGGTTCTTCCAACCTGGATTATAAGTATTACTATAAGGGTTATTGTTAGATAGGAAATTGTTACCCATATAGTTCATTTGTTCGCTCTCCATGCCCTGTCCGTAAGGTGGGTACTCAGAATTCTCGATGCCTCCACTTGTCTCACATTGCATACCTGGATGTACCTGTGAAGAACACAAACTATCAATATTTTTATGTAACATATCTACCTGATTTGATAGTGAGGTTACTGTGTCGAGGTTGAAAACTCTGCTGCTTTTGCTGGCCTTATCCTTGTAACTTGCCACTGTTAGTTATTCAATGACATCTCCTCTATAAACTCGTAGGCTACTTTAGGAATTTCGTTATTCAGAGTTCCGCCGGCTGCTGAATCAATTAATTGTCTTGTTGAAGGGTTCACACCATTGTAGAAGGTTTAGACCTGTAGCCACAAAGGTAATCCGTGGTGTGGGCACCTCCTCAACAAGTCTTTGTATCTCTCCCATGCATCATAAAGTGACTCTAAATCCATCTGAACAAATGAAGAGATATCATTCCTTAACTTGGCAATTTTGGCTGGTGGAAAATATTTTAATAAAAAATTTTCGGTCATTTAGTCCCATGTAGTGATTGACCCTCGTGGAAGAGAATGCAACCACTGTTTGGCTTTATTCCTCAAAGAAAAGGGAAATAACCGAAGACGGATGGCATCATCAGTAACGCCATTTATCTTGAAAGTATCATAGAATCCTAGGAAATTCGCCAAGTGATTATTTGGATCTTCATCCTGCAAACCATCAAACTGAACAAACTGATGTATCATCTGTATAGTGTTAGGTTTCAGTTCAAAATTATTTGCGGCAATAGTAGGTCTAACAATACTTGACTCTGTTCCTGTTAAATTAGGTTTAGCATAATCATACATAGTTCGAGGAGCATGACGTTCGATCGGCTCTAGAGGTAGCGGATTATTGTCAGCCATCTCTTCAGTGGTATTGATTTCGGCTTCTTGCTCTTCTTCTATGTAGTTTAAGCTTCGCCTTATTTCTCTACGATTTCTGCGAACTGTACCTTCAATATCACTATCGTAAAGTAGGGGTCCTGTCGGGCTCCTTCTAGTCATAAACGAAAGGTACCTGAAAGGAGCAAAAGAAAGAAAATTAGCAAAGTTAAAAACAAACTAAGAAATAAAAGTAAATTACAAAAAAAAAAATAAAAAAGGCTAAAGTAATAAAAATCGAGCTTTCTTAATATTTCAGTTCCCCGGCAACGGCGCCAAAAACTTGATCGTTGCTTTATGTGATGTCAAAGTCTTCAAATTTATATAAAGAGAATGATCGAACTTGGAAACTAACTATGACAATGATTTGAGGCAAGCGTACCTATCGAACAGTAGTTAGTTTAGTGACAAGACCGGATTGTCAAACCCAAAGGAACTAAAAATACTAATACTAATTTTCTTTTTATTGTCTAGCCTTAGAATTAAAGGAATTTTTTATCTAATCTAAAATTAACTAACAACTAAGCTAAAGATGCAAAGACAAAGAGAAGGAATTTGGGAAAATACTTTGGGAAAAACCAATTGATTACGACAATACCCGAGGAAGAATCCACCTAGACTTCACTTGTTATCTAACTCTGAACCAGACGATTTATTCACTTGACTTGATCTGTAGGATTTCCTAATTTATATTAATCCCTCTCTCGAGGCGACTAACGTCTAACCCTAGGTTGATTAATTGAAATCTCTTTCTAATTAAAACCCCTAGAATTGTATTAACTCGATCTATGGACTCCCATATTAGGTTTGACCCTAATCCGGCAGATTTTTGTCACCCTATCTCTAGCCGCGCGAGCAACTCCACTTAACTATTCTAGATCTACTCTTAGGCAGGGACTTTTGCTCCTCCACCTAAGCACATCACACTTGAATTAATATCCTGAAAATATCAACACAAGAATTAAGAACACATAATTAACAACAAGTTAAATATTTATCATATAGTTCAGCAAACGATAACAAGATTCATCTTAGGTTTCATCCCCCTCAGGTATCTGAGGGTTTAGTCATAATAATAAAAGAAAACATCTCAGAAGAAAAGATAAAACAAAACATAAAAAATCCCTAAAACCCCTTGAAGGAATTTAAAAAGAGATACTCCGTCTTCAGTATGATTGCGGCTTCTTGAGATGAATCAACTGGCTATTTTCGAGTAAATCTACACAAATCTGCCCTTTTTGGCCTAGCTGGATGCCCCCTGACTAAAGCCCTGGGTTCCCCCTTTTAGGTCATACTTAGGGTGTTTATATAGGCTTCTAAATGTGTTTCTTCGCCTCTAAGTATCCTAATCCGAGTGAAATTTTTCTTTGTCACGACAGGGACACGTCCATGGCACACGCCCGTGTGAATCATGGCCGGGCCGTGTTCGAGACTGTTGAATGAGGCATGGCCGTGTGGTCTTGGGCCCAGGCGGTGTTGATTTCGTCATATGGCCCATTTACTCCATTTTGGGCCCGTTTCTCATTCTTTTCATCATCCGGTGCTCTTCTGAGTATAAAACATGAAAATAAAGGATTAAGAGAACCAAATTACACAATTTAAGGAATAAATCATCCAAAAATATGCTAAATGTGGGCTTAAAATATGTTACTATTGCGGTTTATTCATGGATTTGATCGCAACCCTAGAAATAGGATGACGAAAATCTTTCGGATTAGGGTCAAACCTAATATGGGAGTCCATAGATCGAGTTAATGCAATTCTAGGGGTTTTAATTAGAAAGAGATTTCGATTAATCAACCCAAGGTTATATGTAAATAGCCTCGAAAGAGGTATTAAATAAATTAGGGAATCCTACGGATCAAGTCAAGTGAATAAATCGTCTAGTTCAGAGTTAGATAACAAGTGAAGTCTAGGTGGATTCTTCCTCGGGTATTGTCTTAATCAATTGGTTTTTCCCACAAGTATTTCCCCAATTCATTCTCTTTGTCTTTGCATCTTTAGCTTGGTAGTTTGTAAATTTTAGACTAGATAACAATTCACTTTTATTCTTAGGCTAAATAATAAAAAGAAAGTTAGTATTAGTACTTTTGGTTCCTTTGGGTTCAACAATCCGATCTTGCCGCTAAACTATACTACTGTTCGATAGGTGCGCTTACCTCAATCGTTGTCATAGTTAGTTTCTAGGCTCGATCATTCTTTATATAAATTTTTAAGACTCTGACAAATGATCATTGAGATTGAGAAAATTCCAATTAAAACATAATCCAACAAAATGTACTTTTGGAGCTAGATCTGGAAAATAGCTGGGCTTTGTAGTTAGTAAAAGAAGAATTCAGATTGACTCAGACAAGGTCAGGGCTATACAAAAATTACCTCCTCCGCACACTAAAAAAGAAGTCCTAGGAGCACACTAAAAAAGAAGTCCTAGGTTTCCTTGGAAGATTAAACTACATTGCTCAGTTTATCTCACAGTTAACTGAGAGATGCGATCCTATATTTCTTCTCCTTAAGAAGCACAACCCGGGTGTGTGGGATGATGAATGCCAAGAAGCTTTTGATAAAGTCAAACAGTACTTGTCAAGCCCCCCAGTATTGTCACCTCATTGCCCAAATAGGCCATTAATACTGTACTTAACGGTATTTAATAACTATATGAGATGTGTACTTGGACAACACGACGAGTCGGGACGAAAAGAAAGGGCAATATACTACATCAGAAAGAAATTTACCCAGTGTGAAATGAGGTACTCGCCAATTGAAAATTTTTGTTGCGCCCCGATATGGACAACTCGGAGATTGCGGCAATACATGTTATATCATACTACTTGGCTAATCTCGAAGTTGGACCCTCTAAAATATATAATGGAGTCAAATGCCTTAAATGGATGGATGGCTAGATGGCAAATTTTGCTCTCGGAATTTGACATAGTTTATGTGAGCCCAAAGGCTGTAAAGGGAAGCGCAATAGCAGATTTTCTGGCTAGAGCTCTAGAAGATTATAAGCCCTTGAATTTTGATTTTCCCAATGAAGAGTTGATGTATAT
This sequence comes from Gossypium bickii, assembly GCA_025503065.1. Classification (NCBI taxonomy): domain Eukaryota; kingdom Viridiplantae; phylum Streptophyta; class Magnoliopsida; order Malvales; family Malvaceae; genus Gossypium; species Gossypium bickii. Next base: position 99,153,833 of record CP106716.1, read on the forward strand.
GGCAACTGCTGAAGAAACTGTTGCAAAAAAGTATCTTTGAAAGCTGAACTTTGATGGGGCATCGAATGCTGTGGGTAATGGAATTGGGGAAATTCTAGTATCTCCAAATGGGGATCATTATCCGTTCACATGTAAATAGGATTTTCATTGCACGAATAATATGGCTGAGTATGAAGCATGTATCATGGGACTACGTGCAGCCATAAAACGGAAGATCAGAGTATTGGAAGTATATGGAGATTTTGCACTAGTGATCTACCAACTGAAAGGAGAATGGGAGACAAGAGACCCCAAATTGGTCTATTATCGAAAGATAGTTCTAGGGTTGATTGAAGAGTTTGATGATGATACTTTCAGCTATCTCCCACGCGATGAAAACCAGATGGCAGATGCTTTGGATACTCTGGCTTTCATGATCAAAGTTAGCAAACTAGAGGAGGTAAAGTCCATTCAGATGAGTATTTACGAAGCCCCAGCTCACGGTTATAATGTGGAGGAGGAAGAAAGAGATGATCACCCTTGGTACCACGATATATTGCCATATATAAGAAATCATGAATATCCCAATCAAGCAACTAAGAATGATAAAAGGACATTGAGAAGACTAGCTTGTGACTATGTCTTAGATGGTGAAATCCTGTACAAAAGAAGAAAAGATCAGGTATTGTTGAGATGCGTGGATGCTGTTAAAACTAAGTAAATTATGAAAGAAGTCCATGAGAGCATTTGTGGAACCCATGCTAATGGCTTTACAATGTCCAAACAGATTATGAGGTTCGGGTATTATTGATAAACCGGAAATATAACATACTTTAATCCCACATTTATTATGCTTTTTAGAGTTTTAAGCCTTGTTTTATATAAAAAGGTGCTTTTAATCTTTTCTTTTCATGTCTTATACTCAGGAAAGCACCCGAGAACGAAAAGAACGCAAAACGGGCCTAAAACAAATGAAAAAGGCCTTTCCACAAAATCAACACGGCCTGGACCAAGGACCACACGGCCATGCCTCGACGAGCACCTAGAGCACAGCCTCACCACCACCGCACACGGCCTTGCCAATACAGAAATCCGAACACGGTTAGGCCACGACTTGTACGGGCGTGTGACATGGCCGTGCCTCTGACGCTGGAAAGGGTAATTTCAATCAGAAAAGGATACTTAGGGAGAAAGAATCTCATTCCAAGAGCCTATAAATACAACCCAAGTACCACCTTGAAAGGGGGTCGAAAGCTAGGCCAATGAGCCAAGCCGAGAAGGTCAGAGCAAGGGAATAAGGCGAGGATAGCCAGTCAATTCATCACCAAGAAGCCGGAATTATACTCAAGACGGCGGAATTCTCCTTCAATCCCGACAGGGAGTTTTAGGATTTTTCTTATGTTTTGTTTTATCTTTTCTCTTGTGATGTTTTATTTTTCTTTCATGAACTAAAACCCCTCAAATACCTGAAGGGGGATGAAGCCTAGACAGATGTTTATTATTTGATTTTTGGATTATATGATAAATTACTTAGTTTGTTCTTAATTATGTTTCTTAATCAATATCGAATGTGCTTAGGTGGAGGAGGAATAGACCTTGCCTAAAAGTAGATCCAACATAATTAAGCGGAGTTGATCGGGCGCCTAGAGATAGGGTTACGAGATTTTGCTGGATTAGAGTGAAACCTAATATGGGAATCCATTGATCGATTTACTGCTTTCCTAGGGGGTTATTATAAGCGAACGAGAGTTCCACTAATTATCCTAGGATTAGACGTTATTTACCTCGAGAGGGTTTAGCATAGGTTAGGGAGTCTCACGAATCAAGCTAAGTAAAAGAAATCGTATAATTTAAGGTTAAGTAATAAAGTGAAGTTTAGGAGGATTCTTCCCGAGGGTATCATAAAAATCAACTGAGTCTTTTTCAAGTTATCCCCAATTTAGTCTTCTTGTTCTTGTTTCTTTAAGTCTAGTTATTGTTACTACCATTCACAACCAATTTTTATCTTATTTAGGCTAAGTAGTGAAAAGAAAGTGAGTATTAGTCAACTTAGTTCCTTTGGGTTCGATACCCGGTCTTGCCTAAACTATACTACTGTTCGATAGGTACACTTGCCGTAACATCATTGTCAGAGTTAGTCTCCATGTTTGATCGTTCTTTTATAAATATTTAAAACTCTGATTTCACAAATGATCAAGTTTTGGCGCTGTTGTTGTCAGGAACTAAAATACTAAGAAAGCTTTATTTTTATTATTTTAGCCATTATTTTACAATTTGTTTTGTTTTTGTTTACTTAGGTTAGAATTTTATTTTTTGGCTTTTTTATTTTTTATTTTTATTTTATTTCATTTCTTTCTCTTTTCTAGGTACCTCTAGTTTATGACTAGAAGGAATCTGAGAGGACATTTGGTATACGACAGTGATATCGAAGCAACCACTCGTAAGAACCGATGAGAAACCAAGCGAGCCTTAGACTATACAGAAAGAGAGGAAGAAGACAGATTCAACCCTACTGAAGGGATGGACGAACACTGCCCACCATTACACGATGTGGGAGAGCAGAATGCTCCACGTACAATGTTTGATTATGCGAAACCATATTTAACAGGAGCAGAATCTAGTATTGTTAGGCCTGCTATAACTGCTAATACTTTTGAGTTAAAACCTAACACAATACAAATGATTCAACAGTTTGTTCAATTTGATGGTTTGCAGGACGAAGACCCAAACATGCATATAGCTAACTTTTTGGAGTTCTATGATACATTTAAAATAAATGGTGTTTCTGATGATGCCATTCGTCTTTGGTTACTCCCTTTTTAATTAAAGAATAAAGCAAAACAGTGGTTAAACTTGTTACAACGAGGGTCGATCACTACATGGGATCAAATGACCGAAAAGTTTTTAATGAAATATTTCCCACCGGCCAAAACGGCCAAATTACGTAATGATATCTCTTCCTTTGTGCAGATGGATTTAAAAAAGCTATACGACGCATGGGAGAGGTTCAAATATCTCTTGAGGAGGTGCCCACATCATGGTTTACCCCTGTGGCTACAAGTCCAAACTTTTTATAACGGAGTAAATCCCTCAACGAGGCAACTAATAGATTCAGACACCGGTGGAACGCTAAACAACAAGACGCCTGAAGCAGCCTACGAGTTCATTGAAGAGATGTCTTTAAACAACTATCAATGGCAAGCTGTAAGGACCAAGCCAACAAAATCGACAGGAGTCTACAACGTTGACTCCATGACCATGTTATCAACGTAACTAGAGATGATGAATAAGAAGCTTGATAGTTTGTGTTCTTCACAGATACACCCGATCATGCGAAGACGATGTAGGTGAACCGTGGCGAATCTCGAGTACCCACCCTAGCAACCAGGAGCAGAAGATGAACAGATGAACTATATAGGTAATAATTTCCGCTCTAATAATAATCCTTATAGTAATACTTACAATCCAGGTTGGAGGAACCACCCAAATTTTTCATGGGGAGGATAAGGCAATCAAGGGAATCAAAGACAACAACCCTCCCAAAACTTCAAAAACCAGCCTTATCCACAAGAAAAGGGATTAGAAATCATAAACAAACACTTACAGGATATTGAGAGAATCATTACAGAACAACAAGCATCAATTGAAAAATTCACCAAGACATCTTCGGAAATTACTCAAACAATTGGATGGCTTACCAAGACGGCCAGTGAATCACATACAGTAAGTTTTCCTAAAGGAACAGAACAGGTAAAAGCAGTTACACTAAGAAGTGGAACGAAATTAAGCGAATTAAAAAAACATTCTCCAACCATCAATAATGAAGCAACTGATAAGGGAAGGGAGAATGAAATTCCATCTGCAATGGAAACAAGCCATCAACACCAGCTAGGTTAAAAAAAGAGCGAACAGGTGCACAATTCGGTAACTTTCTTGAGCTTTTTAAACAAATACATATAAACTTACCGTTTGTTGAAGCTATTTCACAGATGCCGAAGTATGCAAAATTTTTAAAGGAGCTAATAACGAACAAACGAAAGATTGAAGAAGTTTCTACAGTGGAACTCAATAAAGAGTGTTCCGCCATTCTCTAGAACAAGCTACCCGCCAAGTTAAAAGATCCAGGAATTTTTACTATCCATTGTCTAATTGGTACTTTAAATGTTAAGAAAGCGTTAGCTGATTTAGGTGCTGGTATAAATTTAATGCCTTACAAAATGTTTAAACAACTAGATCTTGGGGAACCAACTCCCACTAGGATGAGTATTCAGTTAGCAAATAGATCCATTAAATATCCTAGAGGAATCATCGAAGATGTTCTAGTAAAAATTGATAAATTTATTTTCCCTGTTGATTTTGTTGTATTAGACATGGATGAAGACATTAACGTCCCCTTGATATTAGGGCGACCTTTTTTAGCCACTGCTAGGGCCGTAATTGATGTAGGAGATGGTAAACTCGCATTAAGAATAGGAGACAAAGAAATTATTTTCCAAATTTATGATGCTATGCGATATTCTAAAGAATAAGATGATTCCTGTTATTTCGTTGATACTACTGATTATATCATTCAACATTCATTACAGGAAATTCTACATAACGACACGACGGACCTGTGTCTTGCTCAGGAAGAGGGGGAAGAAGACAAAGACGATGCGCTGAATTGGAAAAGGTCATCATCCAAACAAACGAAAGAAGAGATCATTGACAATGATGAAGAAACAAGACAGAAGCCCTCCATCGAAGAGCCGTCCAAGCTAGAATTGAAACAATTGCCGACACACTTGGAATATGCATTCCTCGGAGACAATTTTACATTACCAGTAATTATATCGGCAGAACTAGAACCTAAGGAAAAAGAGGAGCTGATAGAGGTTCTAAAAGAGCACAAAAAACCCATAGCATGGAAAATTTCTGACGTTAAGGGAATAAGCCCCACGTTCTGCACCCATAAAATTTTAATGGAAGAAGTCTACAAACCCTGTGTACAACCTCAGAGACGACTAAATCCAAACATGAAAGAAGTGGTCAAAGTCGAAGTCATAAGACTCCTAGACGCAGGGATAATTTATCCTATCTCTGATAGCCCTTGGGTAAGTCCTGTTCAGGTAGTTCCAAAAAAAGGAGGAATGACGGTAGTACCTAATGAAAAGAATGAGTTGATCTCTAAAAGGACAGTTTTCACAGGTTGGAGAGTTTGCATAGATTATAGGAAGCTGAACGATGCCACCAGAAAGGATCACTTTCCTCTACCCTTCATAGATCAAATGTTGAAAAGATTATCCAGGCATATGTACTACTGCTTCCTGGATGGACTCTCCAGATACTTCCAAATTCCTATAGCTCCTGAAGATCAAGAAAAAACAACATTCACATGCCCATACGGTACGTTTGCTTATCGTCGAATGCCTTTTGGATTATGTAATGCTTCTGCTACTTTTCAGCGTTGCATGCTAGCAATTTTTGATGAATTTGTGGAAGACATGGAGGTATTTATCGATGACTTCTCAGTTTTTGGTAATTCTTTCCATCTTTGCCTTAAAAATTTAAAATGAGTATTAATAAGATGTGAAGAAACAAATCTCGTTTTAAACTGGGAAAATGTCACTTTATGGTGAGAGAAGGAATAGTGTTAGGGCACAAAATTTCTAGTAAAGGAATCAAGGTAGATAAAGCAAAAGTTAAAGCTATAGAAAAACTACCTCCCCCTAGTTCTGTCAAGGCTATTAGAAGTTTTTTAAGACATGCAGGGTTCTATAGAAGATTTATTAAAGATTTTTCTAAAATAGCTAAACCTTTGACAAGATTACTAGAAAAAGATGTTCCTTTTGATTTCAATCATGAATGTTTAGTTGCATTTAACATCCTTAAAGATAAACTAATAAATGCACCAATTATTATTGCACCTGATTGGAACTCACCCTTTGAACTAATGTGTGACGCAAGTGATTTTGCAGTAGGTGTAGTTTTGGGACAACGAAGAGACAAGCACTTTTAGCTAATTTACTACGCTAGCAGAACACTAACACCCGCACAAGAAAACTACACCACCACAGAAAAAGAACTGCCAGCTGTAGTATTTGCCTTTGATAAATTTAGATAGTATCTAATAATGTCCAAAGTTGTCGTTTATACTGATCACTCGGCTCTTTGTTATCTTTTAAACAAACCTGATGCTAATCCCAGGCTCATACGTTGGATTTTGCTCTTACAGGAATTCGACTTGGAAATACAAGATAAGAAGGGAGCCAAAAATCTTGCAGCAGATCACTTGTCTAGACTTGAAAATCCACACGCCAAAGAGCTCAACGAAGGTGAAATAAAAGACTCATTCCTCGAGAAACAACTCTTCTCTTTAACACATTCTGAAATACCATGGTTTGCAAATATTGCGAATTATTTAGCAGCTAACATCTTGCCAAGAAAATTAACACATCACCAAAAGAAGAGATTCTTTCCTGATGTGAAAAACTACTTTTGGGAAGATCCCTTTCTTTTCCGTATTTGTGCAGATCAGGTCATTCGAAGATGCGTTACAAAGACAGAGGCGAATAAGATCTTGGAACAATGTCATTCAGGACCATCAGGAGGACATTATAGTTGTATCAAGACGGCACACAAAATACTTGAATCAAGTTTTTTCTGGCCTACTCTATTTAAAGATGCAAATAGGTACGCTATTTCATGTGATAGATGTCAACGAACAGGTAATATCTCTAAATGTGATGAAATGCCCCAAACATATATGCTATCATGTGAAATATTTGATGTATAGGGTATTGATTTTATGGGACCATTTCCTAATTCATTTGGAAATAAGTACATCCTAGTAGCAGTCGATTATGTGTCAAAATGGGTAGAAGCAGAAGCTTTACCTACCAATGATGCCAGGGTAGTAGTGAGATTTCTCAAGAAACTCTTTTCTCGATTTGGCACACCGAGAGCAATCATTAGTGATAGAGGTACGCATTTTTGTAATACTCAGTTTGAAAAAGTTCTAAAGAAATATGGAGTGTATCACAAAATAGCAACCCCATATCATCCTCAAACCAGTGGGCAAGTTGAGGTAGCAAATCGAGAACTTAAGCGCATTCTAGAAAAAACCATTGAACCAAATAGAAAAGGCTGGGCATTAAAATTAGATGACGCATTATGGGCTTTTAGAACAGCCTTTAAAATGCCTTTAGGGACATCCCCATACAAGCTTGTATATGGGAAAAGCAGTCACTTACCATTTGAATTAGAACACAAAGCTTTTTGGGCAATAAAATTTTTGAACACCGATCTCAAGATTTCAGGAAAGAGAAGAATAATGCAGATGAACGAGCTGGATGAATTGAGAACGGAAGCCTATGAGAACTCAAAATTGTACAAGGAAGCAACGAAGCGATGCCATGATGCTCGTCTCAAGAGGACAAAGCAATTTGAAGTAGGAGACTTAGTCCTACTGTACAACTCAAGGCTCAAACTATTCCCGGGAAAACTGAAATCAAGGTGGTCAGGGCCGTTCATGATCAAAATAATATTTCCATATGGCACTCTCGAGGTAACCCATCCCACTAAAGGCACATTCAAGGTAAATGGTCATCGACTTAAAATTTATAATGGTGCAGATTTGGGCGATATGAGAGAGGAGCTTATGCTCCACGAACCATCTTTTAGGACCGAAAACAGGGAGAGTCTAGCTTAAGACTATAAACGAGCGCTTTTCGGGAGGCAACCTGTGCACTAACACACTAACATCGTTTTTCTTTTTATTTTTATTTTTCTAAACATCACACAAAAATACAGGATTTTGCACACGTCCTTAACCACGGCCGTGTCTCAGGACGTGTAGGAAACAGGGGAAGGTACACGGGCGTGCCACACTCTGTGCCAAAACAGAGTAGAGTTTTAAGACATAACACGTGCTGTGACTCCTCAACACGACCGTGTCCCATGACCGTGTAAAATTATTATAGCTACTGACTTCAACAATACGGTCACCGCACGGTCGTGCTAAACAACCGTGTAAAATTTTTGGGGTTACTGACTTGTTATACACGGGCTAGACACGCTCGTGTTATCCTACCGTGCTAACCTTTTTACTTATCGAACACGGGCGTGCGAATTGACACACGGACGTGCCAAAAACCCTGAAGCATGCCCAATTTTAAGAAATCATGAAAAGCACGGGCAATTCAAATCAAACACGACCGTGGCAAAAGGCCGTGCTCCCCTACCTATATAAACAAACTAACCGTCTTCCCCCAACCTCAAAACCTAAAATCATATTTTCATTCCCCCAAAACCGCCATAAAACCAGACTTCCCTCTCCCCACCGCCATTTTTCTTTAAAAAACTACCATAAAACACCCACACGTTCGCAGTACCACCGTGTTCATGAACACCACGCCCTTACCAGGCCGTGCTCACACTGTGAAAACCAGCCCCACCGCCATGTCCTCCACCCGTGCTTGTCATTTACCACCGCTCCTGGTTCTTTCTTCTTCACATTTTCGCATATTTCCTCTTTATTTGAGTTTTTGTTTAATTTTAGACTTAAACATCTGATTCATAGTGTTTAGTTTATTCCATTTCTTGTTTAGTTTATGTTAAAACATGGTTTTTGTTTAGTTCATTTCTCTTTATTTGTTAGGATTCTTCTTGCTGCTTCTTTTTTTAACAACATGATTTTCATTGTTTGATTTCTTATTTATTAAATGCATGTTTGATTCCATTTAAAGATTGTTTTTCTTTTTTTCTTTGAGAATTGATGCTCTGCTATTGTCAAAAAAAAATTATGCATGATGATGATTCTCAATTCTCAAATATATAGATTGAACTACAAAAATTACTTTACATTTGATTTTAATTTGCAGGACATATGTCGACATCTCGAGTGAAACGCTCAGTCCCAAGCAAGAAAAGAAAGGGGCCCGGATCCTCTTCCCCAAGTGCCACTACTGAACTTCGACACTCATTCCTCCAATTTTCACAAGCAGCTCAGGAAGATCGGTACAAAGCCATCCGGAATAGGCCCATAGGCACTGGACGACGAATTGATTGGGACGCCGTCGTGCAAGTAGGGCTCACCATTGATATCCAAGCACTCCTATTGACTGATCCATGGGAGACCTTCTTCTCAATTGATGAGCCCACATACCTAGAGCTCACACTCGAGTTCTGCTCCACCTTCACACTGCAAACAGTGATGGCTCAATTCGACGATCCAGGCACTATCCAATTCCGTCTTGGGGGCGAGGTATGAAGACTCAGCGTACCCCAATTCGGAGCAGCCCTAGGCCTCTACACGGCGGACTTCATCGCCAAAAACCCGCTCGAAGGCCTAACCTGAAAACCTCACAGCCTCCCGTATGACTGCTGGCTCCACCTCCGACCAACGACGACCTTCTACAACCACAGCAAATCCAAAGCAACAGCCCTTCCTCCCGCCTTACGATACATCCACGCCATACTCGCACATACCATCACCGGTCGCAAGGAGAGCACTAGCGTCATCAACAAACACGACGTCTACTTCCTGTCCTGCATGTCTGAAGGACACGTGCTTGACCTGGCATACTTCATTGCCTGCACGATACAACATCAAACTGAAGCTCATAGGAAGGGACTCCTGTCGATGGGGCCGTACATTACGAGGATAACTCGGCACTTCAACCTCCTCAACTCCGACGAGCAAATCTCCTCCCTCACACTGATGGGGAACATGGTTCCTCAAGGCATCCAAATCATGCTACACATAAGGATGATTAAACAACGTCGAGGGACCAATCCTCCGCAGTACACATTAAAATCACCATATACCGAGGAGGAGGACGAGAGCATTTCTGACGATGTCCCACAACCTTCAGAGGAGGCACCGTATTTGAGCCAGCACTCACACCGAGCCGCAACATCGTTGGCAGACATTTCCACACGACTTGATCAGTTCGAGTTGCATTTTGCGGAAAACCCCCAGCGATTTGATGGGATAGAGGCGACATTTCAACAGATATGCCACCATCTCCATATCTCCATATCTCCACATCAGCACCACCACCAGACCCGACCCACGATGAGGACATCTGAGTCTTTTTCAATTTATTTGCTTTCATTTTAATTTTTGTCACATTTTATTTTACATTTTATTTGGATGTTTCATATGAACTATTATTACAATTGCAAATTTCTAAAAAACTGGCTACCCAACTATTCCAGCATTCCTAACAAACATATTCTTTTCATCAAAAAGATCATTAACAAAAAGTGATTTTGCAGAATCAATCAGATACTCCACCTACACAAGAGAACATTTAGGCGCAATATACTATCCACACACTATTCATACCTTCAAGGATATCATCAATAAAAATCAGGAAGTACCATTTTCTCCTCTTATCTTATTGAGTTATTTATTTTTGTACATTGAGGACACTGTACATCTTGAGTGTGGGGGAGAGTAAAAGTGGTTAAATTCTGCATGACCTTCACATTGTGCCTAACTTTCCTCATCTTTCGTAAATCCCTAATTAAATCTTGTTCTTAAAGTAAAAATTGTCATAATACTAATTAGGATTAAATTTTAACCGATTTATGATTTTTATTGTTATGCTTTTGAATAAGTCATAGTTAATTGTACATTGATGATTAGTTTAAGGAATACTAGAGAATCAAGCATGATATGTCTGTTTTTCAGACAATAAAATTGTTACTAGGTTGTTAACTTGAAATTAAATTCTACCTTGAAATTTGAAATTTATAAGGATGATATCAAAACACCCATAATTTTATGTGAGCATTTGAACCTATAGAGCATACATTCTTTTCCGTGCTCAGTCTTTGATTATGAGTGTGTCAACTATGAACTGTTATTCTAGAACTTACTTTGTTTATACATGTCGAGACCACAGTTACGATTTGATATATAGAGATGATGAAGGCACTTAGGTTTTAACCCACTAATTCCACTAAATAGCTCACCCTAACAAATTAACCCCTAGTGAACCCCTTTGATCCTAAGGACCCCTTTTGTTGACTTAACCGCTAATATTAACCCCAAGCCTTTGCATCTGTTTTCCCTTTTCCTTTGATTAACCCTTACTCGAGTTTTGATTTGATTAGCTACCAAAAATTCATTACTCAGTTTGTTCTTAAAAAATATATATTTAAGTCTATAAAATTTTATAGTTTAAAAAGAGAGCTTACACAATCAAAAGCATATTTCCAGAAAAAGCTCATATTAGTGAAGTATTGTTTAGTAGATGAAAATTTCAGGAAATTTTTAGGATAGGTAGTTATCAAATCAATCTCGATTCTAACCTTCTAATTTCAGCCTGTGACCTCACCTTTCACCTCAGCCCCATTACAACCCGATCAAAGACCTTTTGATCTAATTATCATCTCGTATTACAGTAGTGGAGATTTGATTTTCAAGCAAGCCTATGGGATTAACTTTTCAAGTTTGACGTATGAGCGATCTTTTCTAACCCTTAAACACTTCTGAGTGATTTGAGTGAACCTTAAGCGAGGATATCCATCCTTGATGATTTTAGATTGAAAAGGTAGCTGTTTAAGGGAAGGAAAACACCTATATTTTCGAGATATAAACTCATGACTTGTCTCGTTTGAACCTCTAGGACACTTTGAATTAAATCTTCCATGTATGAATTATCTACGAATTAGGATAAGACATTGTCAATAAGAATTATAAATTGTGGGAAAAGTTCATTTTAATTGTAAGATGAGAATTTTGCTTGAGGATAAGCAAAAGCTTAAGTGTGAGGGTACTTGATAAACCGGAAATATAACATATTTTAATCCCACATTTATTATGCTTTTTAGATTATTAAGCTTGTTTTATACAAAAAGGTGTTTTTAATCTTTTCTTTTCATGTCTTATACTTAGGACAGCACCCGAGAATGAAAAGAACGCAAAACGGGCCTAAAACGAAGGAAAAAGGCCTATCCACGAAATCAACACGGCCTGGACCAAGGACCACATGGTCGTGCCTCGACGAACACCTGGAGCACGACCTCACCACCACCGCACACGGTCGTGCCAATACAGAAATCCGAACACGGTTAGGCCACGACTTGCACGGGCGTGTGACATGGCCGTGCCTCTGACGCTGGAAAGGGTAATTTCAATCGGAAAAGGATACTTAGGGAGAAAGAATCTCATTCCAAGTGCCTATAAATATACCCCAAGTACCACCTTGAAAGAGGGTCGAAAGCTAGGCCAAGGAGCCAAGCCGAGAAGGTCAGAGCAAGGAAATAACGCGAGGATAGCCAGTCGATTCATCACCAAGAAGCCGAAATTATACTCAAAACGACAGAATTCTCCTTCAATCCCGACAGGGAGTTTTAAGATTTTTCTTATGTTTTGTTTTATCTTTTCTCTTGTGATGTTTTATTTTTCTTTCATGAACTAAAACCCTCGAGATACACAAGAGGATGAAGCTTGGCACAGATGTTTATTATTTGATTTTTGGATTATATGATAAATTACTTAGTTTGTTCTTAATTATGTTTCTTAATCAATATCGAATGTGCTTAGGTGGAGGAGGAATAGACCCTGCCTAAGAGTAGATCCAACATAATTAAGCGGAGTTGATCCGGCGCCTAGAGATAGGGTTACGAGATTTTGTCGGATTAGGGTGAAACCTAATATGGGAATCCATTGATTGATTTATTACTTTCCTAGGGGGTTATTATAAGCGAACGAGAGTTTCATTAATTAACCTAAGATTAGACGTTATTCACCTCGAGAGAGGGTTTAGCATAGGTTAGAGAGTCTCACAGATCAAGCTAAGTAAAAGAAATCGTATAATTTAAGGTTAAGTAATAAAGTGAAGTTTAAGAGGATTCTTCCCGAGGGTATCATAAAAATCAACTGAGTCTTTTTCAAGTTATCCCCAATCTAGTCTTCTTATTCTTGTTTCTTTAAGTCTAGTTATCGTTACTACCATTCACAACCAATTTTTATCTTATTTAGGCTAGGTAGTGAAAAGAAAGTGAGTATTAGTCAACTTAGTTCCTTTGGGTTCGACATCCGGTCTTGCCTAAACTATGCTACTGTTCGATAGGTACACTTGCCTTAACATCATTGTTAGAGTTAGTCTCTAGGTTTGATCGTTCTTTTATAAATATTTAAAACTCTGATTTCACAGCGATCAATTATTGGTTTACTATGGAAGGAAATTGCATCAATTACGCCAAGATATGTCACAAATGCCAGATTTATGGTGACAAGATTCATGTGCCTCCTTCACCTTTGCATGTTATGACATCTCCATGGCCTTTTTTTCTATGTGCGGCATGGATGTCATTAGGCCGATTTCGCCAAAAGCTTCAAATGGGCACCGATTTATTTTTTGGTTATCGATTATTTCACCAAATGGGTAGAGGCTGCTTCATATGCCAATGTTACTAAATCGGCAATTAGCAGATTTTTAAAAAAAGGAAATCATATGTCGATATGGAATGCCTGAAAGGATCATATCAGATAATGCGCTCAACTTGAACAATAGTACAACAGCAGAAATCTATAGTCAGTTCGGGATCAAAAACCATAACTTGTCGCCGTATCGCCCAAAAATGAATGGTGCTATGGAAGCTGCCAATAAAAACATCAAGAAGATTGTGGGGAAAACGACTGAAACTTATAGAGATTGGCATGAGAAGCTACCATTTTCCCTCTATGCTTATCGAACGTCTGTCAAGACTTCTACTGGGGCCACACCTTTCTCATTGGTCTATGGAATGGAAGTAGTTTTATCCATTGAAGTGGAAATACCTTCTCTTCGAGTGTTGTCAGAACTAAAATTAGATGAAGCAGAATGGATCCAGTCTCGTTATGATCAGCTAAGGGCTATCTAGCATGGTCAGATGTTCCAAAAACGAATGATGCGAGCTTACGACAAAAAGGTTCGCCCAAGGGAATTTCATGAAGGGGACTTAGTGTTGAAAAAGATACTCCCCATCCAAAAAGATTTTTGAGGGAAATGGATGCCAAATTGGGAGGGGCCTTACGTTGTGAAAAAGGCTTTCTCTGAAGGAGCATTGATTCTGACTGAAATGGATGGGAAAATCCTACCCAATCCCGTAAATACAGATTTAGTCAAAAGGTACTATGCTTAAAGAAGTCAAAGTGAAAACCCGTAAAGGGCATTTTGGGACCTTCTTAAAAAAAAGGAGCCAAAGTGGAAACCCATAAAGGGCAATTTAAGACCATAAAAACTAAAAAATAAAGGAGAGGCCAAGGTGAAAACCCGCAAAGGGAGCCTTGAGACCAAAAGGGATTTGAGTTGAAAACCTGAAAAGGGCAGCTCAAATTTTGATCAAAGGAAGGGCATGTGGTGATCTTGCTATACTTGAATTAACAAGGAAGGGATATGCTACATCTTGGAGCATTGATAAAGTATTCGAGATCTCCTAAGCACATCTTGGGCTCAAAATGGGCTTCAAGTAGTTTGTACAGAGAAGCTCAAGCTATGATATAATGAATTTGCAATCTTTGAATACTTTGTTCCTTTCAAGATGTGCATTTTCAATCAATTTCTTGTTTTTTTTCATCTTTGTTCTTTTCAAAAGATGAGTATGTTTCAATCAATATCTCTTTTTTATTCATTTTGATCCTTGCTCCAAATCAATTCTGTTCTTGTTCATTGTTATGATCTTTTACAAGCATGTTGCATTGAAATAATGATGAATGAACTAATAATACTTTCATAAAAAAAGTTTCGCATATTACTCTAGAGGTTTCTAAATAATACAAGAACCTGAAGCAGGACTATTGTTTAGAATTTATCAGACTTAAAGAGGAGTTTAAGTGGAGACTATTTCTTCAGATTTCTTGAACAAAATGTCAAAATATTGTAATGATGAACAAGCAAATAAAGTTTGGTAGGATTTATATGGTGGTTATTCTTGAAAAAGAGAAGCCTACATTCATCTGGTCATGACACCGAAGGATGGTGTAATTGACTAAAGAAGATACAAATCTTCTACCCTTGAGTTGTGGTAGGATGGATTGAAAAGGATACAAATCCTATACCCCTGAGTTGCAGTGGGATGGATGGGAATTGATACAGGTCCTATATCCTTGAGTTTGCAGACCTTTACCCTTGAGTTGTGGTGGGTTGGATTGAAAATGAAACAAATCTTCTACCCTTGAATGACGGTAAGATTGATTGAAGAGGATATATACCCTTGAATGGAAATGGGATGGATTGGAAAAGATTCAAATCTTGTACCCTAGGTCACAATGAGATGGTTTGAAGATGGTACAAACTTTATGTCTCAAATGAACTCTGAGGTTACAGTGGGGCAAACTTGTTGAGCAAGATAATTATTTCTTTAGGTTTTGTTGAAACTATCAACCAAGCAAGAGAGAAACATACTACGTCAGTAATAAAACCCTGATGAACAATGAGCGATGACACCTTAAGCATTTAAAGATGGATCATTCTCATAAAATTTTGCATTTATGCAAAACACACTTAGTTAGAGGCATTTGATTCATTTCGGTCATTGCATCCTAATCATTCTCATGATATTCTGCATTCAGGCAAATGTCATGCATAATATCATTTAGTTAGGAGCATTTGATTTATTCCGATCATTGCATCCTAATCAATGTATATTAAAAAAAAAGGAATCATTT
The DNA here is from genome assembly GCA_025503065.1 of Gossypium bickii. Lineage (NCBI taxonomy): Eukaryota > Viridiplantae > Streptophyta > Magnoliopsida > Malvales > Malvaceae > Gossypium > Gossypium bickii. The sequence continues at coordinate 99,169,458 of CP106716.1, forward strand.
TCATGACATTTTTGCATTCATATCATTTATAACACAGGTGGCTAGGAGCATTTGATTCATTCTGATCATAGCATCCTGATTATTTGGCATAAACATATACATGTGGAACCGAGTCTACAGGTTGTGTCCCTCAGAGGACAGTGTAGCAACATCGATGAATTGTAGATCTTGTCTCCTCGAGATAGCAGTGGGGCAGATCGAATTTGGTGAATCTTATCTCCATGTATTACTAATGGAGCAGATTCAAGTTACCTAGCCTTATCTTCCTGAAATAGCAAGGGAGCAGGCTGAAGATTATAGTCTTATCTTACTGATGAAGCAAGGGAACAGACTAAATAAAATTGTAGATCTTGTCTCCTCGAGATAGCAGTGGGGCAGATCGAATTTGGCGAATCTTATCTCCTTGTATTGGTAATGGAAGAGTGATCGTGTCCAAACTAACTATGACAACGAATAAGGTAAGTGCACCTATCGTTTGGTAGTATAGCTATGGCAAGACCGGAAATATCGTATCCTCAAGGACCAAGAGTACTAGTAATTACTATCTTTCTATTATTTAGCCAAAGAATTAAGGGAATTGATGTTTAATCTAAAACTAACAAATTACTAAGCTAAAGATGCTAAGACACAGATAATGAATTGGGGAAAATACTTTTGAGAAGACAATTGATTAAGACAATACCTGAGGAAGAATCCACCTAGACTTCACTTGTTATTTACTCTGAACCAGATGATTTTTTCACTTGACTTGATCCGTAGGATTCCCTAATTTATATTAATACCTCTCTCGAGGCTACTAATGTCTAACCTTAGGTTGATTAATTGAAATCTCTTTCTAATTGAAACTCCTAAAGTTGCATTAACTCGGTCTATGGACTCCCATATTAGGTCTGACCCTAATCCAACAGATTTTCATCGTCCTATCTCTAGGAGTGCGATCAACTCCACTTAATTATGCTAGATCAACTCTTAAACAGGGACTTTTGCTCCACTGCCTAAGCACATCAATACTTGAATCAATATCCTAAAATATCAAAGCAAGAATTAAGAACACATAACTAAGAATGTAACACCTCTAACCCCAAATCGTCGCCGGAATAGGGTTAAGAGGCATTACCGGACAATTTACAACCCAATTACGACACAAATTCAATCATCACCATTATACATCAAACATAAACAATTAGTCCCTTATTAAGGTGTATAAGACCTTAAACACATGCTAGAGAGGGGTCGGGACTAAACAAAAGTACACACAGAAACTTCTCGAAAATTTAAAACTTTTCTAGGTTTCAGGGATACACGCCTGTGGGGGTAGGCCGTGTTCCGCCCATGGCTGCTAGACACACCTGTGTGTCCTCTCCGTGGTCGAAACTGACCTTTTTTCCACAGCCACCAAGCAAGCCCGTGTACTTTGGCTGTGGTCGATCCTGTCAAAAGTCACACGGCTACTAGGCAGCAGACATGTCCGTGTGCCAAGGCCGTGTACTTTTATGCTAGCTATATACTTAGCCCACGGTCGCTAGGCACGCCCATGTGCCACGACCATGTGACATTATAGGCCATTTTCAAGGCCAAAATGCCACCCACTAGGGTCATACCTATAAGCACATTTAAGCATGTTTATACACACATTTTGGCAACCATTTCCTATCATATGATCAATCTATCAAATCATACAAACTCACTTTCAAACATATCAACTTATAAGCTAACATATACAACTTGAACACATTCAGTACTAAACATTATTCCTTCTCAATTTCACTAAATCGTACTAGCATTTTACCAACAAAAAGTTACCATTGATAAATCATTCTCTTCAACCATAAACCATACCAAAATATGCCTCATATCACAAAGTCATTGATGCTTGAAGCAACCATATATTTAGCCACATCACATGGCTAATTACACACCTCAAATATGCACCAAATAACTAGCCTATACATGCCATATTTCAACTATATACATCTTTCCAAAAGTACCCAAAATAGATTGCCGATAGTGTGACTGAGAAGCTGACGATTCTCAGATCCGAGCTAGCTGTACTGACACTACAAAAACAGATAAACAAATCACACAGTAAGCTTTATAAGGCTTAGTAAGTTCGTAACATAAAACATTATACTAAATCAACCATCACATAAATTATTTCATGAACACATATGTTCCATACCATACAAGCTAATATGTTCATTAACATTCCATAATCTCAATCATAATTTCATCAACCACATAGGTTCCAAACGTACCTTAGCCAATAATTAGTTTTTTATCATGTACTATTAAATACTCATTGATTTCTTTTCAATTAGCTTTCGTAACTTCTTCTGTTCGTTCGCACACTCAGTGCCCAAATCATTTATCAAATTTTAGTAAACATCGCACATTTAGTGCATCTATATCAAACCGATTTTATTTAGGTATCGCACACACAGTGCCCACCATAAACTAAAGCTTATTTTATTTCGCACACACAGTGCTAATCATCTCGGTTACATCTCTGATCACGCACACTTAGTGCCAAGTAACGTCGAGCTCTCACATAGCATTCATAATTCATTTATACCATGCCACTCATTTGAAACATTAAACATAACTAAATATAGTACATGTAATATGTCCGAACTTACCTCGGACTTCGAACTATCGAAACGGTCGATTAATCGAGCACTTTATCTTTACCTCGATCTCGATCTGAACCTCTCCTTTCTTGGTCTATACACATTTAAATTAAATCTATTCAATCACTAAATTATTCATTTTAGTCCACACACACATATTTAGGGCATTTTACAAAATAGCCCTCAGATTTTTACATTTCGACACTTTAGTCCCTATTTCACCAAATCATCAAATTCACATAACTTCACTTAGTTCAAGCCTAGCCGAATTCTAACCATGCCTATACAAACCCACACTTTTCATTTATTTCACATTCTAGTTCTTCAAAATGATATTTTCACAATTTAGCCCTAATTAGCTAAATTCATCAAAAATTCAAGAACAACACATGTTCATTAAACACATACCTTTCATTTAACACCAAATCTCATCACAAAGCTCACCCTTTCATCAATGGCACATTTCATAAACATCATTAATTCACAAAATTTAAGCGTGGGTTAGCTAAAGCACGAAGCAACGATTACGAAAACGTAGAAATTATCAAAAATCGAAACAAAACTTACCTTCAATTAAGGACTCAATGTGTCGAAACCTTTAAAGCTCCTAACCCTTTCTTTCTTTTCAAATTTTCAGTTGATAGAAATAACGATGAGCACCAATTTGCTTTTTTTCATTCTAATATCAACTTATTTCATGTTTACCAATTTGCCCTTAATGAATCAACCATTTATCCAACAATTTTTAGGCCATTTATGTCCATCTATCATCCACTAACTCTAATAATGGACTAGTTGCTTCGTAAGGCCTCCACATTAATAAAACAACAACATTTAAGTAATTAAAAATCAGCACATAGCTTTTACACTTTATGCAATTAAATCCTTCTCTTATTTCGGCACACAATCGATAAAATTACCAAACAGAATTTTCACACAGACTATATCACAAACTATATCACATACTATTCACACAGAAAATAATATTAAATTATCATTCCGACCTCAGATTTGTGGTCTCAAAACCACTGTTCTGACTAGGGTCTAAACAGGGCTGTTACAGAGAACAAATCAAGTATTTATCATATAGTTCAGAAAATAATAACAAGATCCGTCTTAGGTTTCATCCCCCTTCGGTATTTGAGGGGTTTAATTTATGTTTATAAAAGAATACATCTTAGAAAAAAGTATAAAACAAAATATAAGAAAAACCCTAAAACCCCCTAAAGGAAATTGAAGGGAAGATCTTCGGTCTTGAGTATGATTCTGGCTTCTTGAGATGGATCAACTAGCTGTCTTTGAGTAAATCCCACAATTCGGCGCTCTCTGGCTTCGCTCCTCAGCCTCCTCTTTTAGGTTACCCTCGAGGGTGTTTATATAGGCTTTCGGAATGTCTTTCTTTGCCTCTAAGTATCCTTTTCCAAGTGGAATTAAAACAGGTCACGGAAGGGACACGTCCGTGTGGCACGCCTATGTAAATTGAGCATAGGCCGTGTTCGATTTTGTTAAAGTGGCACGACCGTGCGATTATCTCCAGGCCGTGTGGACTTCTTACTTTGGCCCATTTTCTCCGTTTTTGGCTCGTTTCTCGTTCTTTTTATCCTCCGATGCTCTCCTAAGTATAAAACATGAAATTAAAGGATAACGAGCATCAAATTCCACAATTGAGAGGAAAAATCATCCAAAAGTATGCTAAATGTGGTATTAAAATATGTACATATTACGGTTTATCAAATACCCCCATACTTAAGCATTTGCTTGTCCTCAAGCAAAATTCTCAATTCGCAATTAAAATGAACTTTCTCAATTCATAATATTCATCAATAGTGTTTCATCATAATTCATAGGTAATTCATACATTGATAATTTAACCAAAAGGGTTCTAAATATTCAAACAATCAAAGTCATAGTTTTTATAGTACGAAAACATAGGTGTTTCCCCTTACCTAAATAATTACCTTTAATTTAAAATTGAAAAGGGTTGACACCCTCACTAAAGATTCCCTCAAATCACTCAAAGTGTTTAAGGTTCAAAATTAAGCACACAAAAGTCGAACATGAAAAGTTAATCCCATAGGCTTGCATGAAAATCAAATCTCCACCACTATAGAATGAAATGATACACAAATCAAAAGGTCTTTTAAGGGTTGTAACGGGGCTTCGGTTAAAGGTGTGGATAAAAGTTGAATTAAAGGGTTAGAATCGAGATTGAATTGAAAAATTGCCTAACCAGAAAGATGAACTAAGATTCGAATAATTACATCATTTAAAATTTCATAACACGAGCTTCTTCTCAAGATGTGCATTTTAAACGTATAAGCTCAATTAACATAGCACTAATGATGAAAATACTTTGATTTTTTTTAAGAACAAATCAAATTCAATAATAGAATTTAACAACTGAAATGGAAAACATAGTTAGGCAACTTCTCAAATCAAATCTTGACAGTTAATTCAATAGGAAAAATTCTTTATGAATCAAAAAGAATGAGTTTTTTTTTTTTTGTTAATGTTGAGGGTAAATCAATGAAAGGATTGTTAGGATCAAAGGGGTTTACTAAGGGTTAAACATAAAGGTAGGCTTTTTGGGAGTAAGTGGGTTAAAACCTAGGTGCCTTTATCATTTCAGTATATCAAATCAATGATGTGGTCTTGGCATGTATAATCGAAGCAAGTTCTAGAATAACAAATCAATGTTGACACACTCATAATCAATAAAGTGAGCAAGAAAAGAATGTATGCGCTAAAAGGCTCAAAATCTCAGAAAAGTTATGGGTTTTTGATATCAACCTTGTAAATTTCAAACTTCAAGGTAACAATTAGATTCAGGTAACCAACCTAACAAGTTTTTAATTCTGAAAATAGACTCATCATGTTTGATTCTCTAGTCTCCGAAAGTTTAAAACATCACTGCACAATTATCAATGAATTAATCCAAAACATATCAATAAAAATCATGAATCAAAGGAAAATTCATTCTAATAGTAATATGAGAAAATTACTTAAGAACAAGACATAATTCAGGGATTTGAGAATAATACAAAATGTTAGGAACTTTTCAAAATAAAATTCACCCCCCACACTTAAGATGTAAATTACCCTCAATGTACAAAGATATATATCTAGAGACTAATAGCATGAAATCATAAGAGACAGGGAGAAGTGAAACTTCTTAAATTTTGGATAGATTCCTTGACTTGGTAGTAGTCGCGGTGTGGTGATTCCCAAACAGCCTTTAGAACCTAAAATTAAAAGCCTAAAATAAAATATACTAAATTAAGCACAAGAGAAATAAAGAGAAGGAAAATAAAGGAGAAGGGAAAAGAAAAAAATTAAATGGACTCAAATGTCCTTGGCTTGTCAGATAAATGAAGCAGCCGGCATGAACTTATGTAGATCGGTCTTGCACAGGGAGATTTTGGTAAGATTCTTTCGTTTCTTTGACATGGGGATGGTGATGAGTATGGTGGAGAAAGATGAAAATTTATGATGGCTAGGGTTGAAAGAAAATGTTTGGTGTAGAAGATGAATAGTGAAGGGTTTATATAGAAATAGTGGTACACGGGCGTGTCGCACGCCCGTGTAACTCTTTTTGAGCTTGTGTGCTTCGAATATTAAGGTTTTGGCATACCTAGTTTTGCAGCCCACGTCCGTGTGCTGTGGACGTGTTGGCCCGCCCGATCGTGTTGCATAGTCATGCTGAGCTTTGTTCGCTTCTCCCACGCCCGTGTTAATTCAACAGGTTTGGCTACGGTTTGTAGGCATTGGTGTGTCGCATGCCCATGTCGTTTTAACAGTATCAATCCTAGTCCAGAGGCTCGCCTATCTCATTCTTACCCACGCCCGTGTGCCTTACTCAGTTTCGATCACGGCCGCATTGCACGGTCTCCGTCATGCCAATATACTTAGTCGTGGTGTCCACACGGCCACGGCCACGCCCGTGTACAAGACCGTGTGGAGGTGCAACCTACACTTAAAACATAAATAAAGGTAAAAGCAAACTAATTAGTATGGTTAGAGCTCGGTTGCCTCTCGAGAAGCGCTTCTTTATAGTCATAAGCTTGACTTATCTTCCATTTGCATAATCATGGTAGTTTGAGGAGTTGAAACTCCTCATTCCTGCTATCAATTCTAACGATATGTGGTTTGAGTCGAGTAGTGTTTATTTTAAAAGTGCCGAACTTGGGATTAGTTACCTCAAATGTTCCGTGAGGGAAGATATTCAGTACCTCAAAAGGGATTTCTTCGTTTGTATCAAGGTCTGAAGTGGCGATTCGAGGGTCTATTTTATCCAACAGTACTTGATCTCCGGTCTTAAATTGGTTTGGCTTATCCTTAAGTTTGACATGGTTTTGCTTTGGTTCTGCTTCGTGTGTTACTAATTTCTCCTTGAAATGTGTCTTCCACTCGTCTAGTTCATCGATCTGAAGCATTCATTGTGTAGTTACGTGGTGCTTCCTGAAAAGAAGGTTTAATCGAATGGTCATTAATAGAATTTATTTTCTCACCTTGATTACTTGATGTCCTAGCCAAGTCAAGAGCCTGAAGAGTGATTGTCTCGTCACTTACACGAAGTATGAGTTCACCTGTACCAACATCAATTTTAGTTATAGCAGTTGCTAAAAAGGGTCTTCCTAAAATTAAAGGGATATTATTGTCCTCATCAATGTCTAAAATGAAAAAGTCTACTAGAAATATGAATTTATCAATTTTCTCGAGTACATCTTCAATTATACTTAGTCTTATCAGCTAATTGAATGCTCATCCTAGTTTGTTTGGGTTTCCCTAGACCTAGCTATTTAAACATTTTATAAGGCATAACATTTATGCTTGCCCCTAAATCAGCTAAAGCATTATCAACAGATAAACTACCAATTAAGCATGAAATTGTAAAACTCCCTGGATCTTTTAATTTTCATGGTAGTTTATTTTGCAGAATTGCTGAGCACACTGCGTTTAGCTCCACATGCGACTCCTCGTCTAACTTTCGTTTGTTTGACAAAAACTCTTTTAAAAATTTCCTTGAATCTGGCATCTGCAAAAAAGCTTCAAGAAACGGTAAGTTAATATGCAATTTCTTTAAAAGTTTAAAAAATTTACCGAATTGTTCATCTGTGTTGTCTTTTTTCATCGCATTGGGGTATGGCACACGAGGTTAGCACTCTTTAATTACCGGTTTTGGCTTATCATGACTTACTCATTCCTCTACCATATTCTCTTGCCTCAATTTTGCTTCATCTAACCCTTCACTATCATGAGCGATTATTGCTTGAAGTTGCTCCTTCGGGTTAGTTTCAGTGTTGTTTGGCAGGCTTCCTTGTGATCGTTCAGAGAATTACTTACCAAGTTGCCCTAATTGGTTCTCGATCCCTTGAATCGATGCTTGTTGATTTTTGAATGCTGTCTCAGTGTTTTGGAAAAGGGTTTTTGACACCGCTATAAATTTTGTAAGCATCTCCTCAAGGTTTGGCTTCTTTTCTTGTGGGTAGGGTTACTGTTGGAAGCCTGGGAGGGTTGTTGTCTTTGGTTTCCTTGGCCACCCCATGAGAAATTGGGGTGGTTCCTCCAACCTGGGTTGTAAGTGTTACTATAAGGGTTATTTTGAGGTCTAGAATTATTACCCATATAGTGAACTTGCTCGTTTTTAGCGCTCGGGTTGTAAGGTGCATATTTTATGTTGTTCATCCCTCCTCCATTCGTATCGCACTGCATAACTGGATGTACCTGCGAAGAACCACATAAACCATCAATTTTCTTACTTAACAGTTCTACCTGGTTTGATAGCATGGTTACTATGTCGAGGTTGAGAACACTGGCGGCTTTTGTTGTCTTTGTCCTCGTGACTTGCCACTAATAGTTATTTGTAACAACCTGATTTTGGGCCTAGTCAGAACAGGGTTTTGAGACCACAAATCCAATGTAAGAAAATTTATTTTCATTATATTTTTATGGTTTACAATTTTACAAAATATTTCGTAAAAATTTCGTTCAAAAATTTCGACATTTGAGCACTCAATTTAGTCAAAAGGACTAAATTGTAAAAAGTGCAAAAGTTGAGTTCTATATATTAGAGGTGTCAAATTGCTATGAGTTTTAAATTGGAGGCCCTTAAAAGGTAATTAGACCATTGGATAACTTGATGGACAAAAATGGGCATGAATAGGACAAAATTGAAAGAAAAACCTTAAGGGTATTTTAGTCATTTAAGTGTTTTAAATGAATAAAAAGACAAAATACAAGAAAAAAATCTGCTCATGTTCTTCAAGTTGCTGCCGAAAATTTTTAGACGTAATGGCTAAGGGTTTCAAGCTTTTCAAGCTTCATAGTAAGTGTTTCTAAGCCCTGTTTTTAATGTTCATCGTATTTTTGAAATCCCGGTAACTTAGTTTAGCTATTTCTACCATTATTTTGAGCTAGAGTTTGATTTTAAAAATTGACCCATGTGGAATAATTGTGAGTTTTGATGAATTAGGGTAGATTATGCATGTCTATGATTAGAGAAACGAGTTTTATTAGATGATTTTTGATAAAATCGTATAAACGGGGTTAAATTGTAAAAGTTATAAATTGGTCATAAGTGTGTGAATTAGTGAGAATTTGATGTTCCCATAGAAGGGAAAAATGATCAGCATGTTACAAAACATAAGAGTAAGGACTGAAGTTTAATTTTCGAGTATTGGGGAAAAAGTGTAAATATGTAAAAGTTTAGGGGCAAAATTATAATTTTGCAAAAGTTGAGTTAAGGATTGTTTTGAATATTACATTAATTAAATAAGTGAAATATGTTGTTATAGATCAAGGAAAATGAGATTTGGAACTGGGAGGGAAAAACGAGTAATTGACGAATAAGTCATTTTTCACCGATTTTGCTTTCGAGGTAAGTTTGTATGTAAATAATGTATCGTTTTTACTTACATTTTCATATTTTGATAAATGGTATGAATTATGGCTGAATATTTGATGTAATTGAAAAAATATCGACAAGTAAGAAATTTCCTGGTTGAACCTTAGGAATAAAAATGGATACGAGTGACATGTTCACTAGAAACCTATGTGAAATCTAAGTGAAATAAGTGATCCAGGTGCTGGTCCGTACGTTCTACCAGTGGCTGAGTTATTCAGCATGTGTTACGGATACTCGACAGCTTGTGTGAGCAGCACTGAGTAGTTACGTATTGACCGACAGCTTGTGTGAGCAGACCCGAGATTGTGATTATGTGAAACGAGTGCTGGTCTTATAAGTTCTACCAGTGGCTGGGTAATTCTGCATGTGTTGCGAATACCTGACAGCTTGTGTGAGCAGCACTGAGGAGTTCCGTATGACTGATAGCTTGTGTGAGTGAATAGCTTGAGAACGAGCCTATGTGTGATAAGTGATGTGAAGTAGCTTTGGCTACAAATGAGGCACTATGTGCAATATTCCGATGTATCCGTTAATATTCCGATGTGTTCAATGGGAAATGACTAAGTGTAAATGACTGTGATTATGTGATGAATAAGTGTAGGTATATGTGCGTAAACTGATGAGCAATGTGCTCGATAGGTGATCGACCTTTGGTAAGATTGATACGGAGTAAGTGTTACAATGAAAGTTACTATAAAGAAAACATGAAAGAGTGAAATTTAGAAATAAAACAGTTTTGGACAGCAGCAGTTATGTGTCTTTGAAAAATCACAAAAAATAGTGGAAATTGAATTAGAAGTTGAATAAGATATGAAATTAAATCTTACTGAGTCTATATTTTCATAAAATAAACGGTGTAAGCAAACTAATTTTATATTCTGAGATATTTGAATTTTGGTGAGATAGAGTCAGAATGATTTTGGAATCTCCTGTTCTGACTTCGGAAATTCATTAAAAATTTTACAAAAATAATCATGGGATAAAATTTATATCCTTGAATTTTTTAATGAGTCTATTTTCAATAGAAACAAACGGTAACATCATTTGAGTTATGTACAATGAGATAATTAATTTTTAGTGAAGAAAGGTCGAAACTGTCAGACAACAGAATATGGGGTACTTTAAAGAATAAACTGTACTTATTGGCTAAACCAAAAATTCTGAAAATTTTATAATAAGAACGGATCTTAATTTTGAGTTCCCTAGCTCAAGATATAAATAATTTAGTGAATGTGACTCGAGTAGACAGCTTGAGATGAACATGAATAAAAAGTGGAACTATGTGCAATTATGATTGTATTATCTTGAGAACATATTGTGAAGATTTATGAAAGCCTATTAATAAACCACTTATTATTTACATACTTACTTACTAATCTTTGTAGCTTACTTTCCTTTCTTTCCCATATCTTATAGGGTTGTATGCTAGCTCTAGTTGGAGATCGTCGAAGATGTAATCACACTATCAAGCTATCATCGTGGGGTAAAAGTGAATACAAACCTCTTAAGTTTATGGAAAGTATAGGGACTTAGTCATTTGTATATGTCATAATTGGTTTGGCCTAAAATGTTGGCCATTAATATTTAGCAGTTCATTTTGTATAAGGCCATTGATGTTGACTAGTATTATTCAAGTTATATGTTTGTGATGAAAATTGAAAAGAGATAATTTGGATGAAATTTTATGACTCAGTTTAATACGTTTACAAGTGTATATGTTCTGGTAATGCCTCGTACCCTATTCCGGCGTCGAATATGGGTAAGGGGTGTTACATTATTCAGTGACATCTCTTCAACAAATTCATAGGTGGCCCTAGGTGTTTTGTTGTTCAGGGTTCCACCGGCGGCTGAATCAATCAACTGCCTAGTTGAGGGGTTCACACCGCTGTAAAAAGTTTGAACCTGTAGCCATAAAGGTAGCCCATGGTGAGGTCACCTTCTCAATAGATCCTTGTATCTCTCCCATGCGTCGTAGAGTGTTTCTAAATCCATCTATACAAAAGAAGAAATATCATTCCTCATCTTGGCCGTTTTAGCCGGCAAAAAATATTTTAACATAAATTTCTCGGTCATTTGTTCCCATGTAGTGATTGACCCTCGTGGTAACGAGTTCAACCACTGTTTAGCTTTGTTCCTCAGCAAAAAAGGGAACAAACGAATGCGAATGGCATCATCAGAAATGCCATTTATTTTGAAGGTGTTACAAATTTCCAGGAAATTTGCCAAGTGGATGTTTGGATCCTCATCCTGCAAACCATCAAACTGAACAAACTGTTGACTTATTTGAATTGTATTAGGTTTCAGTTCAAAATTATTTGCAGCGATAGCAGGCCTATCAATACTTGACTCAGTTCCCGTTAAATTAGGTTTAGCATAATCATACATAGTACGAGGAGCAGGATTTTGATTCACCGGGTTTGCGGCAACCACAGGAGGTAGCGGATTGTTATCAGCCATCTCTTTGGTAATATTGGCGTCGTCCTCTTGCTCTTCTTCTATGTATTGTAAGCTTTGCCTTATTTCTCTTCTGCTTCTGTGAACGGTACCTTCTATATCGCTGTCAAAAATCAAGGGTTCTGACGGGTTCCTTCTAGTCATAAACTACAAAAACCTATCAGAAGTAAAGAAAAGAAAAGAAAAATTAGAAAAGTAAAAATAAATAAATAAAAATAATGGCTAAAGTAATAAAAATCAAGCGTTCCTAATATCATAGTCCCCGGCAATGGCGCCAAAAACTTGATCGTGTCCAAACTAACTATGACAACGAATAAGGCAAGTGCACCTATCCTTTGGTAGTAGAGCTATGGCAAGACCGGAAATATCGTATCCTCAAGGACCAAGAGCACTAGTAATTACTATCTTTCTATTATTTAGCCTAAGAATTAAGGGAGTTGATGTTTAATCTAAAACTAACTAATTACTAAGCTAAATAGGCTAAGACACATAGAATGAATTGGGGAAAATACTTTTGAGAAAACCAATTGATTAAGACAATACCTGAGGAGGATTCCACCTAGACTTCACTTGTTATTTACTCTGAACCAGACGATTTTTTCACTTGACTTGATCCGTAGGATTCCCTAATTTATATTAATACCTCTCTCGAGGCTACTAACGTCTAACCCTAGGTTGATCAATTGAAATCTCTTTCTAATTAAAACCCCTAGAGTTGCAATAACTCGATCTACGGACTCCCATATTAGGTTTCACCCTAATCTAGCAGATTTTTGTCGTCCTATCTCTAGGAGTGCGATCAACTCCGCTTAATTATGCTAGATCTACTCTTAAACAGGGACTTTTGCTCCACTGCCTAAGCACATCAATACTTGAATCAATATCTTGAAATATCAAAGCAAGAATTAAGAACACATAACTAAGAACAAATCAAGTATTTATCATATAGTTCAGAAAACAATAACAAGATCCGTCTTAGGTTTCATCCCCCTTAGGTATTTGAGGGTTTAGTTCATACTCATAAAAGAATACATTTCAGAAGAAAATATAAAACAAAACATAAGAAAAACCCTAAAACCCCCTGAAGGAATTGAAGAGAAGATCTCTGTTTTGAGTATGATTCTGGCTTTTTGAGATGAATCAACTGGCTTTCTTCGAGTAAATTTCACAATTCTAGCCTCTCCAGCTTGGCTCTTCGGCCTAACTGGACCACCCTCGAAGGTTGGCCTCTAGGGTGTTTATATAGGCTTTTGGAATGGTTTTCTTTGCATCTAAGTACCCTAATCCGAATGAAACTCTTCTTTGTCACGACAGGGACACGCCCATGGCACACGCCCGTGTGAATCGTGGCCAGGCCATGTTTGGGTCTGTTAAGGTGGCACGGCCGTGTGGTCTTGGGCCCAGGCCGTTTCGATTTTGTGATTTAGCCCATTTACTCCGTTTTAGGCCCGTTTCTCGTTCTTTTCCTCCTCTGGTGCTCTCCTAAGTATAAAACATGAAAATAAAGGATTAGGAGAACCAAATTACACAATTCAGGGAATAAACCATCCAAAAGTATGCTAAATTTGAGATTAAAATATGTTTATATTATGGTTTATCAACCACTAAATTTTTATTTTATGCGATTTAATCCTTTTATTAAATCAGGCACTCAAACGACGAAATTAAAATACGAAAATTTCACACAAGAAAATTCATACATAATAAACACAGAAAATAATTTTAAAATATTTTTCAGACTCGGATTTGTAGTCCCGAAATCACTATTTTGATTAGGGTCAAAATTGGGCTGTTACAACTTCCCCCCCTTAGGGATTTTCGTCCCCAAAAATCTTACTGGTGAATAGGTTCAGATAATGCTCTCTCATTGCATCCTTTGGCTCCCAAGTTGCTTCCTCAACTCCGTGTTTATGCCACAATACTTTAACTAACAGAATTTTCTTATTTCACAATTCTTTAACCTCACGAGCCAGAATGCAAATCGGTTTTCTTCATATGTCATATCGGACTTAATCTCAATTTCTGTCGGACTAATCACATGTGAGGGATCAGAACGATATCTACAGAGCATCGAAACATGGAATACATTATGAATCTTTTTTAACTCAGGTGGCAACAGTAGTCTATAAGCCACCGACCTAATACGCTCTATAATCTCATACTGCCCAATAAATCTCGGACTCAATTTGTCTTTACGACCAAATTTGAGTATTTTCTTCCACAGTGATACCTTCAAAAAGACTTTATCTCCAATCTGAAACTCTATATCTTTTCATTTCAAATCTGCATATGATTTCTGATGATCTGATGCTGTTTTCAGACTGTCATGAATCACTTTCACTTTCTGTTTAGTCTCTTTGATCAAATCGACCCCGTGTATCTTATTTTCATTGAGCTCAATCCAAAACAATGGTGTACAAAATTTACGACCGTACAAAGCCTCGAAAGGTGCCATTTTGATACTAGATTGAAAGTTGTTATTATACGCAAATTCAATCAAAGGTAAGTATCGTTCCCACGTACCTTCAAACTCGAGAATACAACATCTCAACATATCCTCAAGTATCTGAATAATTCGTTCGGACTGGCCATCTATTTTCGGATGGAAAGCAGTGCTAAACTGTAGTTTCATACCTAAAGCATCTTGCAGTTTCTTTTAAAACCGCAATGTAAACCTCGAATCTCTGTCCGAAACAATAGAAATAGGCACTCTGTGTAATCTCACAATCTGAGATATATATAATTCAGCCAGCTTATCAAGCGAATAATCTACACGAACTGGAATAAAGTGAGTCAATTTAGTCAATCTATCCACAATAACCCAGATTGCATCTTTCTTGCTCGGTGTCAACAGTAAACCAGATACAAAATCCATTGTGACTCTGTCCCACTTCCACTCGGGTATCATAATCAGCTGAAGTAACCCAGCAGGTACCTGATGCTCAGCTTTTACTTGCTGACAAACTAAACATTTCGAAACAAAGTTAGAAATGTCTCGTTTCATACTAGGCCACCAATAAAGCTGTTTCAAATCATTATACATTTTCATACTACCCGGGTGAATAGATAGCCGACTGCTATGAGCTTCGTTCAAAATCATCTGAATCAACTATGAAGTTCTCGGAACACATATTCGGTTTCTGAACCTCAAACAACCATTTTTATCAACTCGAAACTCAGATTCAATATTCGATTCACACTGAGCTCACTTTGCTAACAAAATATGATAATCTAACACATATCTTTAATATATCATCATCAAAAAAACAAAAATCACAAGCTATCATCAATGGCAAAACACAAAATCTTCATCAAATTCAAAAATTAAGACATGGGCTTTGAAGATAACTTAGTAACGATCTCAAAAACGTAAAAATTATCAAAAACTGAGCTAGTTACATAGCTTAATCAAGCTTGGCTATGGCCAAATGTGGTTTGTTCTTCTTATTTCTTTTTCTCTTTTAGTTTCGGCACAAAAAGATGAATATGGCCACTTTCTTATGTTTTCTTTTATTATAATAACCTTATAATATATTATTTATTATTTCAACTTTTATAATTAATATCAAAACTATATAATATAAACATATGTCGTCCATTCACTAATTAAATGGAAAAATTGCAACATAAAACCTCCATATTAAAAGAACATCCACTATTCAGCCCTTCTAAAAATAACCACTAAATTTTTATTTTACGCGATTTAATCCTTTTATTAAATCGAGCACTCAAACGACGAAATTAAAACACGAAAATTTCACACAAGCAAATTCACACATAATAAACACAGAATATAATTTTAAAATATTTTTCAAACTCGAATTTGTGGTCCCAAAACCACTATTTCGATTAGGGTCAAAATTGGGCTGTTACAACTTTTGAGCTGAGGGAGTAAATACCTCTGTGTATTTGCTAAATAGGTTGCCAACTAATGAAGTCAAAGGTAAAACACCTTTTGAATCCTGGTTTGGTCAAAAACCAAATGTCTCACACTTGAAAGTGTTTAGCTGTTTATGTTATACACTGGTGCCAGCTGAAAAGAGGACCAAGTTAGAAAAGAGATCCATGCCTGGAGTCTTTGTTGGCTACAGCAATATGAAGAAAGGGTACAGGGTCTTTGATCCATCTACTAAAAGGATTGTTCTGAGCAGGAATGTGAAATTCAATGAAGGAAGTCGTTGGAAATGGGATAGAACAGAGATTTAAGTTTCACTGAGCAAGAAACGAAGATGATCTTGATCTGCGACATCTTTGAGAGAGAAAGTGAAATTAAAGATGATTATGATGATGCACCTGTCAGAGGCACTAGAACCTTGATGGACGTCTATGAAAGATGTGATATGAGCATTTTTGAGCCTTCTTGTTTTGATGAAGCTACAAGGGAGGGCTGTTGAAAAGAAGCTATGGAAGCTGAACTGAGTATGATCCACAAAAATGACACATGGGAGCTGGTTGATAAACTAGCAAACAGAAAGATCATTGGTGTGAAATGTGTGTTCAGGACCAAACATAATGCAGATGGGTCACTAAACAAACACAAGGCTAGGCTAGTTGTAAAGGGGTACAGTCAGTAGCATGGCATCGATTTCTTTGAAACCTTTGCACCAGTTGCAAAGTTGGACACCATAAGGCTATTGTTTTCCTTGGCTGCTCAAAAGTAGTGGAAAGTGCATCAAATGGATGTTAAATCAAATTTTCTAAATGGATTTCTCAAGGAAGAGATCTTTGTTGAACAACCTGATGGATTCAAGGTCCTTGGTGAAGAGCACAAAGTCTATAGGCTCAAGAAGGCTTTGTATGGCCTAAAACAGGCTCCAAGGGCTTGGTATGACAGGATTGATGCATACTTGTCAAGGCTGGGGTTCGAGAAAAGTATTAGTAGGAGTGAGCTGATTGAAGAATTCAATAAGCAAATGCAAGATGTTTTCGAGATAATTGATTTAGGCTTGATGACCTACTTCCTTGGTATGGAAGTGAATCAAAATGAGCATGGTATTTTTATAAGCCACCAAGCTTTTGCATTGAAGGTTCTAAACAACTTTTGCATGGCAAACAGAAAACCTGCTAGTACTCCTGTGACACTAGGAGAAAAACTCTCAAGCAATATTGATCATGATCGAGTGGATGAGAAGTGCTACAAAAGTCTGATTGGTTGCCTCCTCCACTTGATAGCAACAAGGCCAGACATCATGTATGTTGTTAGCCTTCTATCGAGGTTAATTCATTGCTGCAATGTAGCTCATTTCAAGGCTACTTAAAGAGTCTTAAAGTATGTCAAAGGGACCTTAGGCAGTGGTTGGTTATTCAGACAGTGATTGGGCTGGTTCAGTTGATGATATGAAGAGCACATCGGGCTACTTCTTCACTCTAGGTTTAGGAGTTTTTAGTTGGACTTCTAAGAAGCAACAGGCAGTAGCTCAATCCACTACAGAGGCAAAGTATATTGCAGCTACTACTGCTGTTAATCAAGCCATTTGGCTTAGGAAACTTTTAAGTGACTTGAATGCTGATCAAGTGGAAGCAACAGAGATCAAAGTTGACAATCAGTCAGCTGTTGCAATTGCCAAGAATCATGTGTTTCATGGCAAGACTAAGCATTTTAAGATCAAGTACCATTTTGTGAAGGAGGCAGAGTTGTCAAAGGAAATTAACTTGATCCATTGCTGCTCGGAGGTTCAACTCGCAGATATTTTGACCAAGCCATTAGCTGCCACAAGGTTCGAGTATCTGAAGAAGGAAATTAGAGTTTGTTGCTTTGTAGCCAAGGAGGAGTGTTGAAATATAGCCACAATGTAGCAGCATGCAAGTGACCAAGCAACACAGCAGCAACATGCAAATGTCCATGGAGTATTTCGGTCATTGAACTTTTGTAACATGTGACATATGTTTGATTTGATTGTAACTTTTTGGATTAGCTAAGGTTAGCAATGTACTTAGCAGTTTTTAGTAGGTTTTAGGTTATCATTAAGCTGATTTTACAGCTTGTTTAGTTGCACAAGCAAAGTTTATTTTCTTCCAATGTAATAGAACCATATATATACAAGTTATTTTTGCTTAATGAAGTATGAGAGATAAATCAACTTCTTTTCTCCTTCAACATTCAATTCTTGCTTCTATTTTTCATCTTTCAACACAAAATTCTAGTTGTTTTGATCTTTGTTTTTGACTTAAAAACTCAACATACTTGGTTTTTATCTTAAGTTTAGAGTGATATAGATGTTAGGTGCAAAAGTGAAACTCTAATATAGTGAGTGTTAGAGTTTGTAATCACTTGTTGCATGAGGTATTAAGATAATGGTTTATCTCTTTAGGCAAGGCCTTACACACATAGGGAAATCAAATTGCATAAACATATCGTTGTATTCTTCATTGTTCTTTTTTGTTCTTTATCAGTGCCTGAAGCAGTTGACACTGCTTGTAACATTGCTTCTGCCACTGCTCAGTTTTGCTGCAAACATCGTTCTTAGTTTTTTTAATTCGTATCATATCCTACCATTTAACACATCTAGTTGATTTACTGATGTTGATATTTTTTTGGCAATAAAAAGTTCATCAATGTCTTGTCTCCTGTGTTTAATAGTGTGGATTACACTTATTGGAAGGCTAGAATGGCGGTTTTCATCAAGTTCACTGATGAAAAAGCCTGAAGATCTATTTTGAGAGTGCTCATTTGTAACAGCCCGACTTTGACCCTAATCAGAATAGTGGTTTTGGGACCACAAATCCTAGTCTAAAAAATATTTTAAAACTATTTTCCTTATTTATTATGTGTGAATTTGTTTGTGTTAAATTTTCGTGACTTAATTTTATCGTTTAGGTGTCCGATTTAATAAAAGGACTTAATCACGTAAAATGAAAATTTGATGGTTAGTTGTTAAAGTGCTTAATTGTTGATGTCTTATTAATATGGAGGATTTGCATTGTAACTAGTCCCTTCTATACTTAGTGGACGGCATGTTTTTGTTTAAATGACTCTAATATATGAATTTTTATATTATAAAAGTTATTATTATATTATATTAACTTATTATAATAAAATATATAATGAAAGAGAAAGATGATTCATTCTTTCATCTTTGGTGATCGAAACAAAGAAAAAAAAGAGAAAAACATAGCTAGGTATTCGGTTATTGTCAAGGGTGATTAAGGTATGTAACTAGCTCGGTTTTTGATAATTTCTACGTTTTTGAGATCGTTACTTAGAAATCTTCAAGACTCATGTTTTAATTTTTGAGTTTGATGAATATTTTGAGTTGAGCCATTGTTGATAGCTTGTTGTTTATGTTGTTTAAGGATGAATTATGATAAATATGTGTTAGATTTATAAGTTTTGTCTTTGAATTTTTGATGAAATTGAGTATGTTGGACAAAATTGCAAAACTAAATTTTAGAGGGACTAAAATGTGAAATAAATGAAATGTATGGACTTGTATGAGGACTAGGAATATTCGGCCCTTAAGGTGTGTAGCCAAATTTTGTGTATTTTGTGTTTTGTGCAAATAGGTCTAAATTGTAAAAAATATGAAATATTAGGGGTAAAATGGTAATTTGCCCATTTATGTGTTTTTTGACTAAATTGAATGAAAATATATTTGAACGAGCTTAATTTGAACATGTTTAGATCAAGAACCAAAGAAAACGGATTTGGATCGGGGAAAAACGAAAATAATCGAATAGCTGGTTTTCGTCGTCCGTCGATATCCGAGGTAAGTCTTAAAGTAATTGACTATTATTAAATTCGGTTATAAAATGATTTACTATGATGATCCAAATGTTATAGTTATATAACATAGTTGTCGAATGTAATTTTAGCATTTAAATGATGTGGTTGAATTTTATTCGATTGTGTTGAATTTTAGTTATATAACATAATTGAGCCTCGTGCCTAGCAGGCTTATTGCCGGTGACTGAACATCAGACCTCGGGTCTAGCAGGCTTACTGCCGGTGTGTGTTTCAGGCTTTATGCCGGTGATTTATTATAAGTACATGCTTCAATGGATTATTAATGATGTGGAATTTAAATACGGCAAATGAGCTAATTGTTCAGGTACATATAAACCTAATGGTCGTAAGAGATAAGGTAAGTTGGTATATTACTATTGATACTAGTGGTATGTGATACAGTTGAGGTATATTTGTAAATTTCTAGTAAGTGTATTCGGACTTATAAATGATGAGTATGACATATTGAAATTTGATTTTTGATGTCAGCATAGATGTGTCTTTTAGATTCGGCCAAATGAGTAAATGCATATGTGGTGTATATTGAGCTAGTGAGTTGATAAGATGCTTTTGTATATTCGGCCTTCTAGATATGTGGATAAATTGATATTATATAGATATTATATACTTGAGTACATGTGATGATTAATGGATAATAATATATATGTATATTCGGTTATAAGTGGTTAATAGGTATATAGTACTTACTTAATCGGTTGTATATGGGAACATATTAAACTATATGTATTTGGCAAGGATATTAACATTCGGCTATAATTATCTATTTTTACTATGTTATTACATCTATGTAAGAAGTGATTGGTTAAATTATTTGAATGTTCAATTGATTTGTTATATTTGCTTAAGACTTACTAAGCTAAGATAGCTTACCTTGTGTGTTCTGTTATTCTGTTTTATAGATTTCGGTTGTAAGCTACGAGCTCGGGAATAGCCTTCAAAGTCATCCACACTATCGACTTATTTTGGTACTTTAAAAGTTTGGATTTTGAACTTAAGGCATGTATAGGCTAGCTTAATACTTGGATGATGTTTTGATGTTGTAAATATAAGCCATGCGAAAATGGCTTGTTTTTAAAGCTAATGACTTAATGTTTAAATAGTCTTAATTGTAATATATATGTATGTCATGTTTGAATTATGGATTTGGTTGTGATATGAGTTCCTGTTACGTATAAATATATATGTATATATATATATATCTGTGTTTTGATATGAGATATTGGTTAATGTTTCATAATTAGTGCTTTTGGAAATTGACATATATGGTTGTTGAATGTGAATTGGGTATTGATTTATTAAAGACATACTATTGATGTGTACATTTGAAATATGAATCAATTTTTGGAGATCATTTATATACTAAATTGCATATTCGGCCAAGTGATGAAATTTTAGGTTAGGTACATGGGGTTGGCATATTTGGACATGTTTTACAAATGTACATGTGTATAAAGTTTTATATTTATGTGTTTTGAATTATGGAAGATTACTTGGTCTTATTGATTCGATTTTGATCTTATAAATGAATTGATCTATATTTTGTTTGGATGTTTGTAATTGGACTATTTTGAATTCGGTTAAACAAGGTTTATGCAAATACATATATGTATGTTTAATTTTGGTAATTGATAACTTGTTTAGTAAAGTAATTATGAACATGTGCATATTCGGTCAATGTGACTTGAATGACCAAATGAATAGTAACCTTTGTATTTGTTGACAAATGCTTATGTGTGAAATTAGCTAAATGGATTTCAGATATGTACATTATTGTTTTAGCATATTATGAAAATGCATTACTCATAGCGCATTCGGATATGACCATATAAACAGTAAATAATTGATATGACCTGTGTTTTGCATGGTAATGCCTTGTAACCCTATTCCGGCGACGGATACGGGTTAAGGGTGTTACACCATTCATTGGAATTCCAATTGCCAAGACACCTAAATTTGAGTTGACCTGGTATCAAGTAAACAATGGCATTCTCTTGTCCTTTACTATCATGTCTTGCTTGTATCACATAGAATCCTGGTCCTTCCAAGGTCTGAAACACAAATCTATTATTATATGATTCTTATTTAATGATGGATGACTGTAATGGGCCATTTTTTCCCGGCCTGCCAGAAAACTAAAAACAAAGAAAACCAATAAATAATAAAAACCCAATTACAGCCCAACTTTTTAGGCCTAAAAAACTAAAAATTTTCAGAAAAAAAAAAAGTAAGGTTTCTGAAACCCTAGGCGCCGCAGCCCCCTCGAGCGTCGTGCCCTCGCCTTGCCCCGAAAAACCTTGTCCCAAGGCCCCCCTAACGCGCCCTCTGCTCCATCTTTCACCAAAGAAGCAAGGTCACAGCGTTGACCCTCCGAGAGACCTGCAAACAAGCAAAAATGGAAGCCAACAGCAGAAGATAGAGACAATAGCATAAAGGATTAAAATGTATTATTTCTTTTGGCTATAAAGGCCATTCCAATACAATGTAAAAGTGGGGAGGGATTTTTCTTAAATAAAAACAAAGACTTTGAAATCAAAAAAAAGATTCAAAAATCGATTCTTTCATTTCTTATGTCATTTGTTTTATTTTTTTCCTACTTAATATACATATATCAAAAAAAGAAAAGCACGAAACTCTTACCTTTCTTGCGATCGGAGAAGAGAACCCAAGAGTTCCTTCGCGTTTTTGTTCTTTAAAGGGCATTTTTGGAATTTTTGGGTTCGGATCTAGGTTTAGGGGGTTAGAACGGTCAAAAAAGGTAATTTTTAGGAATTTTGACCACCGTGCACGTTGGTCGGCGACGGTGGCCGAAGGTGGTCCGACGCCGAAAAGTTGGCCGAATTATGGCCGGACTCTGGGGAGAAAGAGAGAGCTTTTTGAAAAGTTTTCTAGTTTTTTTTAAGGGGGAGGGCTGAAATGAAGAGAAAAGAAAATTTTTGGGCTTAAACAGGAGGTGCAAAACGACGTAGTTTTGCAAGGCCTCCCCAGACGCCAAAACGACGTAGTTTTAGGGAGGCCGACCCAACCCGTGTAGGCCTCAGGATCCGCATGTTTTGAAAAAAAAAGGATTATTTATCCTTTTGACCCTTCTACTTTTTTGTGCTGTTCTATTCTAGTCCTTTTTCTGCTTTTTAATTTGGCCACGCATATTTTTATTCTGTCTCAATTTGGTCCTTTGGTATGTTTAAAAAACAAAAGCAGGAACGATGCGTTCAGGGATTTTGGAATAATTTCCTCTTTAATCCCTATTCATTTTGCACGCGTTCCATTTAAGTTCATACCCCCCTTTTTTTATTTTTTATTTATTACGATTTTAGCCCCATAATTTTATTCTGATTTCAACTTGGTCCTTCTTTGTTTATTTTTGTAATTATAGTGTTATTATTATTAATTTTAATATTATTAATATTATCATTATTAATGTTACTCTTATTTTTATTATACTATTATTTATCTATTTTTATTTTTATTTATTTCATTTGTTGTTGTTTTTTTTACTATTATTTGTTTATTATTATTTTTTTTTTTACTATTGTTTGTTTATTATTACTATCTATTATTATTTTATTATTATTATTTATTTTATTTATTATTTAATTAGTATTAGTGGTCATAATCATTTTCATACTATTATTATGATTATTATTATTCTTATTTATTTATTCTTATTATTATTATTACTATTATTCGTTTATTAACGTATTTTTATTATAATTTATTATTATTTCGTATTTTTGTTCTTGTTATTATTATTCTATTATCTGTAAGCTATTGTACATAGTATATATTTATTGATTTGCTATAGGCTTATATTTTTGCTATCATTTTCTTTTACTTTACTTATTTGTTTATTTATTTATCATTTTTTACCTATTATCGTTTGCTTAGTTTTTTATTTTATTTATGCCTTTATATTGATATTCATATTATTGCCCTCATCTTTATTCTATTATGCATATTGGCATTAAAATTCATTTTCCATTTTACTACGATCGTATCATATTTTATTCAATTTTTGAAATAAGTAAATACTTCGCATTCTAAGATTTGAAAGAAATCGTACACTAACTTACTGGATTTTGATTTTTCTCGTCGAGTCTAAAGAACCGATTATTTTTTTAAAGCATAAGTTAAATAAAAACTTATTCTCGAGAATTCAAAATTATCGTGTCCTAACTCACTGGATGTGACGTTTTGTTGTCTCGGGATAAGGACTTCTCAAAACAAGATAATATTTAGTGTCTAGAAATTTGAGAAATCGTGCCCTAACGTGTTGGGTTTCGATTTCTCGTTTGATCAAATAACTAAATAACCCTTCAAAATTTCGTCCATGTTTTCTTAAATTAAAAACAAGGCAATATTTCGTATTTGGAAATTCGATAAATTGTGCCCTAACGTGTTGGGTATCAATTTATCGTTTGACCAAATAATCAAATATCCTTTTAAAATTTCAATGCATGAATTTTGGGAATTATAAGATGATATGGAATTCGAGGATTTAAATTGTCATATCCTAACGTGCTGGATGTGATATTTTATTCCTTCAGAACAAGAAAATCTTAATATTCAACTCGAGTATATTCAAATGTTTTAAAAGAAGTCATATTTTAAAATCTTTTCAAATTTTCAACATTAAGACGTTAATTAATCAATTAGGTACCAATTTTGGGCATATCGAGGGTGTTAACCCTTCCTCATGCATAACCGACTCCCGAACCTGTTTTCTGGATTTCGTAGACCAAAAAATCGTCGTTTTAGTAAATTACAAATTTTATTAAAATGACCAAATTACAAGGTGATCCGATCACACCTCATCAAAAAGGATTTGTGGCGACTCCCTTTTTTTTTTCGTTTTCATTTTCAGAACCAAAGTCGACCTCGTTTTACAAAAAAAATGGTTACGACAATGATAATAGTCCAATGGAATATTTTTTCTTACAGTCAAGCCTACCAGCAATGATAAAATATGCACAGATAGTTATAAGCTGCAACTCCATTTTTCTAGAGCAAGGATGAAGAATCAAGTTATAATATGTAGGAAATCCAGATGTTTTAGAATGAGTGAGAAATGCTAAAGCATTAGACAGTCCACTAACTTGGAAGAAATAAACGTTTAAAATTGTCTTTTTAATATTCATTGGTTTAATGTGGTATGTTACTAGTCAGCTCTAAAGCAAAATTATACATCATCCTATTGATTCCTTTAATCAACTTTAAAAGGTAATATCTAATTACTATGCTTTTAAAAGCAAGAAAGAAATGGTAATGGTAAGCATAAAACAAGTTTTCTTTTGTTTTTTTCCCATCACAACTTGGAACTACTATGCAACAAAAATGGTTGGCTTGTTTTCAGGGATGAGCTTCCAAAACTGAATTGAAATTCAAGCATCTTTTCATTACATGCTGTAATAAGTAGCTGAAGGAGTTGGCATCCTGTTTAAGTGCCTCAAAATATTCTCAGCCATCTGCTTCATACTATCATTCCCATTATGAAAAGCACTAATCAATGAAGCAAGCAGTAGTCTGTCCTGTGATATATCAGAAACTGACTTATTTCCACCTCTTACCAAGAATTTTTCAATCATCCAAAATGATTTCTGCCATAGACCCTCTTGTTTATGCTCTTTCACTCCTTTTAATACATATTGAATAGCATTGATTTCACTTAACAGGCTCACACTGGTGTCTACATCAACCTTGTCATCCAACAAAGTACATATAGCTGCCATTGAAGCTTCAACTACTTCATCATTTTCATGGTCCAGGCATACTAACAGCCTTTCAACTGCCTTAGCATCGATCAAACAAAATGTGGTTTCTGAAGAACAGGCACCTCTATGAACTGGACATAGAACTGGTATCTTTCTGGTTTCAACTGACCTGGAAGACAATAAATTCGGTAGGCGGAAGAGATTTTTACACCCGGTTTTCTTTAACTGTGGTGGCCGTGATAGATTTATTGACTCTAATGAGAGATTCTCCAGTCCAATTGCTGACAATCTTTGAACTTCATCACTGGATGTTTTGATGAGCAGTTCTGTAAATACTGATGTCAAGTTGTGAGTTCTTGCAAGGAACAAAATTTGGGGTTCATACAATGTAGTTGTGAATCTAACAAGAATTCCAACAAGACTCTCTAAGTACACAGTTGCATGCCTGCTAGTTCTTGTTCCATTTCTTTGGATTAGAAAGATTCTCTCAAGGATTGAGGGGACAACATTGTTATTGAGAAGAGAAAGGTTGAGTGTGAGATTCTGTTGAGGGAGTTTCGCCAGGAATCTTGCAGAAAGTGCTTGCTTCTCTGTAATGTGGTTAGTTACAGAAGGGCATTCCATTAAACTCTGAGGTTGTCCCCTGGTTTTGCAGAGCCTTTCAACTAGTGTGTTACCGACATGCGGCGCAAGCAAAATGAGTAGCTTGATTACGGCAACCCCAAGTTGTTCATGTGGGTTATTGATTAGTTCAATGAGGGTATAGCTTGCTTCAGTCTCGTTCACAACCGAAACAATTGTATCCATTGATCTGGGTGACTTTGTTAAGCATAACAGAATCCGGATGAGATTGATGTTGAGCTCATCTGGAGTTGAGTTCTTAAGCATGTGGATAATGTTGTAAACTACATAATCTGAGCTTAACCTACGGCCATGAGTGTTCACTTTGATGCTGTCATGTTCAACCCCAGATTCAAGAACATTTGCAAGTATTGCAGCAGCCTCTTTCTTTGAATCCATTAGTTCATCATATATCCTGCGAGTGAACATTTCTTCAGCCATAATGTTGAGAATGCCAGCTTCTACAAGGATCTTGCCATTTGGATGATGAGATGAGATTTGCGATAGAGCTTTAAATGCTGCGTTTCTCAAAATGGTGTTCCCAATTTGCACCATTTTAATAATACTTGTAGAAGCCTTCTCGGCCACATACGCTTTGCTGTCATTCCTAAGGATGAGTTCCCCCAAGTAGCTTGTCATTTCCATTTGAACCTCCTCAGAACCTGTTCAGTTAACAACGTAACTGTAATCAGCATGCTTATGTTTGACTTTGAAACATGTTTGAAACTTATTATCAGAAGTTAATCATCCTTCAACAAATCTGACTCACAGAAATGTTTAGTTTAGAACTGGTTCTTTTGCCTACAAAAGGACCTCTCAATATGTGGAGCTTTTAGATTGGAATGTTACAAGTTATCATCTACAACATAATGAAATTTAATTACCTTCTGTTAGATGATTTAAAAGAGGATCCAAGAATCCATTTTCAGCCATCTGCTTTATATTATCTGGAAATCTCTCCAGGTTCTTTAAAATTTCATCTGCTCTTTCTGCAGCAAAGGAATCAACATGATGATTGAGTTTAACTCTGATCAGCATCAAAATTGCTCCAGTAGATGAACTAATTTTTTCACCCAAAGCTTGAGATCTTGAAAGCTCAACTAAGAAAAGCAAAGATGCATGCCTAATTTCCTGGTGACTAGTTGACATCAACTCAATCATTGCTGATATATCCACTATATTAGCTATCATTTCCTGAAAATATATATAACTGTTCATATCTCCAAGGAAAACATGGGTTTATTGCAAGATCAAAGATATATATGTAAATAAATGCATATATATATCATAGATGCTAAGGTTAAGCTCAAAATTATGCCATAAAAATATCAGGAAAGGGGTAAGAATCAAACCTTTCCTTCATCATCGTCCTCCGTCAGTTGTCGTAATAATTCCAAAACCTGACATCTAACATCTCTATCTTTATATCCAAGTAACCTAATAAGCAATGGCAATATTCCAACACTAACTACTAGTACCTTATTATTCCGTCTTCTTTTGCAAATATGTTGCAGATCTCTTATTGCTTCTAATATCATACTATCTGAACAAGCCAACGATAATGCCGTACGGGCAACTTTGATCCTTGCAACCTCATTCCTCTCCTTCCATTCCTCTATTGTGGTCTTTAGAGCAACATTGGCGCTTAAAACTCTGCTTTTTAGCTTCATCCCTGTGGTTGGACAGACTATATTGTCTTGATGACTGAAGGTTTCAAACCACTCTGTTATGACCTTCCGCTCATACGTCAGTCCATTTTCAATGGTAACTGGGTCATCCATAACCTGATTGGTTAATGGACAGAAGAATGTGTTGTACAATGGTTGGATATAGTGAGCTACATGGGGCAATGTCACCAAAGATTTGTCCATGTTTTCATGTTGCCGTTGGCTTCTCTGATTTGTACTCTTAATGAAATCAACCAGGCATGGCATACTCAAAACTTGAGAACTCTCTGTAGGCCCCGATACTTCGTCATCAACAGGGTAAAGATCTGATTCTTCCGGTAATGGCAACATTTGAGAACTTGGGATTTGCATTGCATAAGACATCTGTGATTCTACAGGTTGCTTGAATTCAAAGTGAACATTCTGCATTTCATCCGAAAGAGACCAGACCGCAGTTTCCACATACTTCTGGCCCCCAAATGTTGTAGATGGTATCAAACACAAACATTCACCTATGCCTTTAATCACCCTTACTAGCTCAGCTATGATCTTCACAAGTTCAGCATCTGAGACTGGATGGTTCTCTTTATGGCATTCTCCAACAAGATCTTTAGCCAAATTGACATTCATGGAAAGAGATTCTACAATCACTTTTGTATTTTTTGGGGGATTCTCTGAAAACTGCAACTCCATTATTGCTGGAAAAACTCGATAAAGATAGCATCCCATCAACAAATTTTTCCTGCTCAGCTCGTATACATTCTACAGATTCTATGATTGATGAAATATCTGCCAACAAGGATTCAAAAACACTAGCAAAGGAAGTGTTCTTTATCTGAAAAAAAAAAAGTATTGCATACTAATATAAGAAAGCTATGTTCCTCGGATTAGATGTAGCATAAAATATAGTATGTCTAGAGAGTATTTAGAGGACTATATCCCCATACTTATGTGCAAGTTTGTATTGGACACAGATTCTGTAAGAAGAATGAAAAGTCAGAGCAACATAAGTAAAAATACATGTTCAAAATTGAAGGAGCTGATGCAGTCCATTGTCTCAACATAATCTGCAAGTCTACCAATCAGGTTGAAACTTGCGTCCTATTGAAGATAACAGTTACCTTTCCTTAAATTCATAGTTCAAGTTTCAAAATCATATACTCGTTGTTTTGTATATAAAGTAGGGAGTATACATGGGATGGGATGCCTGAAAATTTCACCGTGATTACTTCGTAGGAATCTTTCCAATAAACTGTTGATGGTTTATTCTAGTTTATAGGTGTAGTTCCTAATAGGCTGGCTGATGATACTGAAATCCATACTTGTTACGGTTTTCTAAGACAAACAGTGAACTTCCGGATCAAAATATTATTTTAAAAATGGTAGCAGAACTGGGTTGTACGTGAGTTGAGATACATGAACTGTGTGATCCACAAACACATCAAATTCGAGCAGGGGAGTTATTATGTCCTAAAGCTCTTTGAGATTGAGATTGGGGCGTGCCATTAAAAAAATCAAACTAACAAAAAAAAGAAAAAAAGGGTTAAATTATTATACTCGAATTCAACAGAAAAGAAAATGGAAATGAAGAAGAAAAGAATCTGAAAAGCTCATACCGACATGCTTGGTGGAATTGAAGAAACTTGCAGAAGCAGAAGATTTGAGTTGGAAATGATGTTAGACTCATTCAATCAGTCTTTTCTCCTGAAAGTGAGTCAAATTTAATTACTTGATGCATATTCGTCTTCATATACATATGGACAACACCTTTTTTGCTTAACAAAGGAAACAAAAGATTATGAACGCAGCAAGACACAAAGAATAGTCAGACAATAGTGTCGTGTTTAATATTAATTATATTAGGGTTTCTTTAGAAAGCAAATACAAATGTTGAACATGAGGGCTGAAACCAATTGTTTTTCTCCCATGCAGGAGTTCATTCGACCAATAGGATTTGATGACCATGTTAATTTGAGATGAACGAAAGATGGATGTGAAGTTTAATGATGAAAAAGATAGTAATTAAGTAGTAGTTGGATTGTTACACCTTCTTTGCTTTCTTCTAACATGGTAATACACATAACTATGTAGTCTGGTCAACAATTTCATTAAAGTGCCTGCCTTGGAAGTGGGTGAAGTTGAGCCAAACACCAATGAAACAAGATTACTTTCCAATCAACAATAATTCAACATTTTAAGATTTTGATGTAATATTGATGTAAATTTTGAAAAAGTTACATCGATAAAATTAATTCATTAAACATTTTAGTAGAAATTGTTATAGTAATTTTTGAAGTTAGACCCATTAAATAAATATATTTTTTTAATTATATTTATTATTAACAAAAGTTGTACTTGTTTGTTCTTAAATATTATTTATTTTAAATAAAAAAATTTAATACATTACTCTAAAAAATAATACATGGTTAAATTTAAATATAAATTAAAATTTAATTCAACCATACCTAAAATAAATTTAAAATTAAATAACTTTTATGATTTTGTAGCTAGAAAAGTATATTGTATAAAAATAATGAAAATAAAAAAAAATAGATGATTTTCTTCCTAAACCATATGAGAAAGTTGCTTTACACCATTATTTAAATGAATTACATTCTCATGTTCCTTTGAAAATAATTTCCAAAGGAATGACACACCCACTAATTAAACTCAAAAAAATCACTACTTCCTCTCTTACCAAACATATCAACTCTGAAATTTATTTAAATTAAAATTTCATGGTTGATTTTATCCTTTTGAAAATTGAAAAATATTGAGTGTGTTTAGTTAAAAAAATTCTAAAATAAATTATTTAACAATTTTAAGGGAACTTATTTTCATATATACATTTTCAAAAGTATATTTCCATTTTCATTTAATTTTCAAAAACTTAAATTAAAAATTACTTTTCTCAAACCATATGAAGCATTATTTTACTAACACAAATTTCTGAATTTGATATACAAGAATGAAGTGACACAAAAAATAAATAAATAACCTCCCTTCAATTTTTTTTTTCTTTTGTTCGTCCGCTGACAGAAAATTGGAATAAACAAACATGATTATAAGCTTTGACCAAAAAGAAAAGATGATACGCATCAGTCAACCATTTCTCATCATGAAAATGTTGGATTCTAACAACAAAAATCAGCAAGTGAAGTAGATGATCTTAAAAAATGAAGAAAATTTAACTTAAACCTCTTTTACTATAAGAAATAAATTATTTTTTTATTCAAAGGAACAACCACCATTCCAGAAAACAGTGTCACAGGTGAAATATACAATAGAGGAACAAAGAACACACACACCACCATAATAACACTTGAATGAGCCTGGTCATCAATGGAAAGACCAGCGTCCAGGGCTGCTATGGTTTGTTGCTCCAATAATTGGAAAAAAAAACTCTGCTGATCCACGTGCTTGATTGAAGCTCCCATTCTTGCTCTAGATCACTTCCTCAATCACTTCTGTATAGCTTAAATTGAACAGCCTAGTTTCAAGACCATTCGCGCCGTTTATTTCTTTGAATCCTTTAAATATAGCGGACCAACTCCCCAACTTCAGCCATGGGGCAATAAATTTGAAGGGAATCTCCTAATTGGTTATTTTGTATAACATATGTACAAAAATGCCCACAGGGTAATGGCTGTTGTTAGCAAGCCCATTGTTGATGCATTCACTTCAGACCTTACTGTTTAATGAGGTGGAAAAAAGGAGCTTTGCCACTTCACAATCTCATCCCTTTGGTGAAAGAATATATATGATTGCCATCATAAATCGCTCATCCAGCTAGTTGAAGAAATAGGGGGATTCCAGAACCTCCCGAAGATCAAAGTCCCCTCGCTCAGGTAACGGTGGAAAGTTCAATGAAGGGAAGGCCTTCTGAAAGCTTTCCAATAACTGTAACCAAAAATTCAACCATCATCGTGTAATCAGCAGAAAACATAACAAATGTTATATCAGTTGAGAAATTTGTTTTCCACCATCTATCGAATATAGATGAGAATTAGGATGAAACTTGGATATACAAGACTGTTCATGTTATATACACAAATATATAACCAGTTTGCAGATATTCACCTCCATACTAATACAAGGTTATCCCGATATGCCATTTCTATATTACCTTTTCCATTAATGTGTTTAACATGAAACGAAATCATCATAATGGAACTTCGAGAAAGGCATGGAAGATCTTAGAAATTTGACAGTGTCTCTTAACTCTTTTCTTTCTTTTTTTCTTGAACTTGAATTTGGCCGATATACTACACATTTCACAAGGAAAGCCTCTAAAATAATCCAAGCATCAATATAAATTCTAAAAGAGTGCAGAATCAGAGATACATTACATTTTCTAATATTGGTGCCTCGTAGAGTTCAACAAACTTTTCTCTTAGTATCCTATTCATTTCATCAACGTCGCATGCATGTGTCCAGTATGAATCATGGACCCCTGTGACAGCAGAAGCATTGAGTTTAGACTTCATCAGATATGCAAATATATGAACGCATGGATGCACTAAAAGTCACTACAGGAAAAAATTCACTACATGCCTGCAAAATTCAAGCCTGCCTTTTTACAGGCAACAGCAGTCATCATCATATGGGAGCCATCAAGGGAGTGAACAAAATTTGGGGGGAATGCGGTTCTCTGCCGCTTAACCATGACCTACGATCACAGTTAACAGAATTAAAAGTTACACATGGCAACATAGCAAATTGGTTATGAACATAAGCAAATCTAAAATTGCACTGTCAATGGAGATCAAGAAGATGATTTATTGCCATGGATATAAAATCCTAGAAAATTTGACAACCATTTCCTTTGTTCAGCAACCATAAAAAGGCACAGATAATGGAAGAAAAGTACCTTGTCAGTTTCTCGTTGTAGAGTCAACACCTGAAGAGAAGTTTTTATCTGCATCAAATTAAAGATATTAGAATTTTTGTTACTGCTTTCATTTTGCATAGTAAAATACTTCCCATTTCAAAGTTCCATAAATGTCTTAGACAATTACAAGATGCCGCCCTAATTGCCGGTAAGGTTGTACAACCGGAAGACCAAGAGGAGTGACCCAACGCACTGGCTGATTCTCAGAAGCTATAACCTGTTTATATTCATCTGTCAGCATGTGGAAGTATGCTAGAAAGATTATAGGGAAATACAAAATCAAGAGCACATATATCAAACAAAACAAGATGGAAAGCATGTCAAAACAACGCCATAAAAACAAGTTAGTAGGAATCACCAACTGAGTTAGATATTGTGTTAGTAGTTGGATTCTCATTCTTAATTACTTAACTAATTTTCACCAGAAGCTGTCACCAATTGTATAGCCAATATAAAGATTTTCATGAATTCCCTTAAAGTACTTATTACCAGTTTCAACGAACATTAAGCACTTAGGTTTTAAGTCTAGAAATACATGTGCCAAACCAATGAACATTTCTTTCTATTCTTTTATTCTCTACTTTTCTAGCCTTCTTGCATGTATGATAAATTCATAAATCTGTTTGTAGAAGAGCCATTTGCCAACTTCAGAGTCAGAAAATATTAGCAGTATTCACAATCACATAAATACCAAAAGAAAACATTAAAAAAATAAATGACTGACCTTTGCACATTCACCAAGCCAACCCATGATACTTCTTGCAGCTTGAAACATCTCTCCTAGGGCAGTCAAGGTGGTCTGAACATAGAAGAAACAATCAAGTTAATACACAAAACCAGCCAATGATATGCATGCATGCACACACAAGAAAATTCCTCACTCTTGCTGCATAGCAAGATGCAACGAAAAGCTGTGTATCATCTGCAATAGCACCTCGCTCCTTCAACCGTCTCTTGATCTGGTCACGTGCACCAACATATGTAACACCATATACAGAAGTCATCACAGTCTGCTTCACCAGCTTCCGATCAACCTAAAGATTTGAAATAGTGAAGGATCAGTGATAAGATTAACACAAGTGTGAGCAATGAAACTCCTTACACCAGGAACTAACCACCTGAGTACACGCATTGCAATTTCAGTTGACCAAATGTTCAAATAGATAATAGAAGAATCCCACATCCTATTTAGTATAACATTTTTCCCAGATCATCATTTTCCTCTTTTCAGCCAACAGAAGGTGTTAGTCCTCAATTAATTATTAGATCAGGTTATTATTTTATTAGAAGTATTAAAAGATTTTATTTATGAGTATTTGATATTTTTAGGAGATATTTTATAATTAAAATTATTTTAGAGAGATATTAAGAGTCTTTCTTTATTTAGAGTCATTGTTTTAATTTTCTTGGCTTATAAGTCTTCTATTCAAAAGAGTAAACCTATGTAACCTCTATTTAAGATGCTGAGTGATAGCAATAAAATTAAGTAAGGAATTATTCCAATAATTAGAGGTTTAAGACTCTCTCTTAACAAGTCTAAGGTATGGAATTCCCTTTGACAAGTTCCACATATTCATCATAGGATATTCGCGTGGAAGAAACAGAAACAAGGGGAAAGGCCCGGTGAGTCAAACAGTTTGTCTACAACCCGTCCAGTGACTTGATCAGTAACTCAGGACCGTAACAGAAGGAAATGAAACAAACCTGATTGATTAAAAGCCGTGCATGTAGCGCATTAGGATTTGTTGCAGGATCTTCCTGTGCATCTCTCTTCATAATATCAAGAACCCTACACCAGAATTGCAAATTGAGTGATACGTCAATGAGAGAATATAGCTTTTGGTAAAAATATACCAAGATGATTTATGTATAAATTCTGAAGCGCTGCAGAAAACTGGCAAAACCATTCATCTGATCAAGTAAAATGAGCGATCCATACACTTAGTTGGACCAGATTGTTAACAAAAATACATGGATTCATTAATGTGCCTTAGCTGTCAGATATGGAGTCTGCCTTTGCATTCAAAGGTTAATAATTTA
This sequence comes from Gossypium bickii, assembly GCA_025503065.1. Lineage (NCBI taxonomy): Eukaryota > Viridiplantae > Streptophyta > Magnoliopsida > Malvales > Malvaceae > Gossypium > Gossypium bickii. The sequence continues at coordinate 99,204,114 of CP106716.1, forward strand.
CCACAGTTTAAAGCAAAAGCGTAAAGTAACCTTATCAGAATAGGGATTGTAGTTTATATTTTGAATCCATACTACTTAGACAGATATTGCTGTAGGTCATAGTTCAGGTATAGTCTACCCGCTTGGAAATTAGGAGGGCAACGGTTGGAAAATTTTGAGGGTTTTAGTGTAAAGGACCTTGATCTTAGCCTTCGAAAATCAAAGAGGTAAGAATGATCAAACCCGGGTAATGAAGCCTCTTTAGTTAGCATTTACAGATAAACCAAAATTGTTGAGTCTCCTGCCCAGCATGGGTGGTGGAGACAGGAGAGAACTAGAGAGAGGAAGTTAGACTTACCGGGCAGCAATTCCTGAATACACATCAGCTGGTTTGTCCCCTGCAACAAGATTCACTGCTGCTGCTCCCAACTGAAAGCCAAAGCAGTATTAACATACCAAAGAATAAAAAAAAAGGAATTCATCCAGATTTAAGCTAATTGAATCACTCATTCACTATATATACAAGCTGGACATTCAGTTAACATGGAGAAACACAGACTACCGTATTTAATCAAACTTTAATGACTTTTCACTTGCTACGAGTGAAGAAGCCATTCTACAAAACAAGTGAGAATGAAGAGATACCCAGATATTAAGAAAAACCACATTTAAGAATCAATAACCCATGTATGGAATGTAGTTGAACTTGAACATTTTGTATATCCCTCAAATCTCTTCCCCTCTATAGCCAGACCCAAAACCTTGATTGAATCTTTCTTTAAATTCTAATTAACAATAAAGTTAAAAGCATAATTGGATTATTGAAAGTATCAATAGTTATGCTTTCTGCTTTTAGTATAAGGAAAACAGTTTGAAACATCCGAATTTGGCAAAGCTGGATAAAATATCTCTATGAAATATGACTAAGAGAAAAGTGCATTACCTTATCTCTTCCCAATGCAGCATAGTGTTGTAAACCATTACACGAACCATCCTTGCAGAAGATTAAGACATAAAAACCCAATATTATGATTCAGGCAATTGAAATACAATGAAACCCTCAGAGCATGGTTCATCAAAATGACCATGAACACCAGAGAATACAGCACTTCTAGCAGTTAGCACTATCTATCAATCACATGAAACAAGCAGTCTCATCTTTTAACACAGTGATAATGATCTCAATAAATCCTAGATAGAGGGTATTGCATTCTTAAAAGGAGAAAACCTCCAAAACCTATAGAGTAGGAATGTACACACAAAGGTGTTTCTATGTATAATAAATTCATGTGTGTTGGTTTCTAGAAGCTTTTCATTTTTGCTAGGGGAAAAATACCTGGTGGACAGGCATGTGCGAAATGGTAGCCTCTGGTGTGGAACTTCTCAAAGCTTCAGAGAGATTAATACATGCTGCCAAGCATTGGAAAGGGTCCTCTGCACTTAACCACCAGCGCTTTCCTTCAAGAGGTCTGTCCGCTGAATCAAAGATATCATCCAAATGACCCTCTGTAAATTCTACTCGACCCTCATAGGACAACTTGTCCACTCCTCCAGCATATAAATTCGCCAAATGTATCTTCAGCCAGCGTAAGCCTGATTTCCCAAGGGGACGTCCCTCTGCAAACTCCAAGACACCTCGACATAGATCAGAGCCAAGATGATTTAGGTATGGATGCATAGGGTATGCTCGGCCTCGAAAATCAAGGTTGTGTGGGTAGTAGAAGCCAACCTCATCTTTCATCTTTCGAGCCACCTATCTCCAATAGAAAATAAAGTTAACGTGCAATATTAAAAACATGATATGACAGAAAGTCAATGAAACTGATTAAGGCAGCTTCTTACAGCAAGTTTAAGTTCAACATCACACCGCTGTGAATGCCTTTCATTATTCTCCTTTTTAACAGCTTTTACCTTCCACTTCCATTTCCGAATTTCTGTTTCATCTTCAGTGTCTGGCTCCTCGGGCAGAGGAACCTATTTAAAATTTAAAAAATAAAAGGTGATGGAAGATCATTAACTTGAAAAATAAGAAAGAGCAAATTAATATTCAATAAGCAATAAAACAGTAGACTTCAGAAGAAAACAAATTATCTCTCCTCATAAACAAAAAATAATGAATAAAAGATAATATAAACCAGCACAAGAAAATCAAATTCTACTTATTTGGCATGTACCCACATCTTCACGGTCAACCAAGTCTGCAAGACGGCCTCCATTAGCCCATAATCTGTCTACTACACCAAGAATCCTTCTATTTATCCTCCATTTGGTGTTCCCCAGTGTATCCAGGGCCTGATGCATGAGAAATAATATAATCATTGTAACAAGAGGCTATACTGAACAGTGACATAAAGTTGGTAAGTGACAACAATTTATCAGAACTGTTCTCATTTTTACGCGCAAACTTATACATTTATTCAATTATATAATTAAAACAGTAGTCTTATATAAAAATAATAATATAATATTTAATAAATATTCATAAAAAATGAATAAAAATACGTAATTACATAGTAAATTAAATGAAATAAGCCGACACTTAGAAGTGCAGAACATAGAGATATAAATATAAATCTCAAGGATTTCAAACCTCAAAAACAGGCTCTAATTGCTTCCTTGGAGTTCTTTTAACAGTTTCACGTTGTTGTTTTGCTCCATGTGTCCGCATGACATATGATGGTAAAAACAAATAAGCACCTTGGTCATACCTGCCAAAGTATCACAAAGTTCATCAGTGATTGGATAAGAACTGAACAAGTGGGAATATAATCATATATATATATATATAGCTTTTTCAAGTTGACATATGAATATATTTGCATAAGCAGGAAAATTTTGTACCAAGCTGTCAGTATATCTGAATGAGTAGAGGGAATAAACTGTACAAAGATAGGACCTTGAGTACATACCCTGTCCAGTTTTGTGGAGGCACTAACATCGGCATATAAGGAATGACCATGTGCTTAGCCTGCTTGCACAAGCGATATTAGTTTATCCATATGCTTTCAAGTAGAGAAATTTATTCAAGGGGGTTATTGTTTATGAGTTAAGTGCCATCTATTAAAGACTACTTACAGTTTTCTCAAGTCCTTTGCGAACTAGTGGATCACATTCAATAACACCATATCTTCTACTGCCTTTGCTGGTAAAGGATAAACACAAAAAATAAGAATTCTATTGTGAGTTATGAGTGAATGAAGAAAAAGTCAAAAGTGAGAGAGGGGAGATGACTATTTACTTTCCATCTTTGATGACATTTTTTAGAGCATGTACAAATGCAGGGCGAATATCTGGTGGGCCATCTCCTATCTGATCAACTGGTGGTTGTATGTATGCGTTTTCCATCAATAACTGAATCAGACGGCAGCCAACCTATAATGGCAACCCCATGATATAAAATCATGAACACACAATGGCCAGAACAGATTTTATTTTCAACTGCAACAATCGCATACCTTAACATGTGCCTCCTGACCCCAAGGCTTTGAAGTATCACGTCCCTTCACTATTTCCCGTACCTGATGCACCTTTTGCTTTTTCATCAACTGAGTCACCTTTTTCCTCAGCTTTTCCTCGTTTTTGGCCAGTTTCCCTTGTTCAGTGGTCTCAGGTTCAGATTCAGTGGCAGATTTTTTATCTGTTGTGTTCTTTTTCTTTGTCTTCTCCAAGAACTTCTGTATCCTGGCCTGATCCACATATGAAACACCCATAAACAAGTTCTCATCAAGAAATAGCAAATAGTCCTTTAGCATAAGGCACAAATCTATGTTATAAATCTAAAATAAGTACATCCATCTCGCATCATTCAGAAAAAACAGAAGGGGGGGGGGGCGAGGGGGACAATGTTAATCTCAAACTTCATATTTTCACGCCCAACTTGCTTTAACAATAACCAATCTCCTAACCCCCACATACTTAAAATTGCCTAAATCTATATCATCCAGAAATTCATAAATTCTATCCTGTGAAACAGAAAACAAAATTGTGCTCATAATCTCAACTCCAACTTCATTTCCAGAGTGCACTGTCCTATGAAAGACAAACCATTCCTATGTGACCAATTACCATTTCAAATTTAGAAACAGTCCCACCAGTCACAAGACTGAACCTTTAAGTAAGTTCTACTTTACTAGGACATGGATATTTTCAACAACAGAATATCATAAACTCCAGCAATAACGTTATAAATATATATAGATGATGTTATCAACTGGAAATTTTTAACAAAAGCTTATAGTTCTCTTAAATTTCATCCACCATAAACATCACATATTATGTCAATAGAACAAATTCACTGGCTTGAAGAATTATAACCTCCTCACCTCATTTTCAATGGCTTCACCAATCTGGCAAGCAGCTTGAACGACCCTAATGCCCCCAGTTCCAGCAGTATTAGTCATCAACAACCCCATTAATTTGTGCATTGTAACAACCGCCATCATATCCGCTGACAACTCATTAAAATAAGCAGCATGACTTATCTTAAAATTCCCCTTGCACACCTCTTGCTCAGCAGCAATAGAATCTCTCAATGGCTCAAACCAACCAAGAAACAATGACTTAACATAAGGCAAATTGGGAGCAAGCTTCTGCTCGCACATATCCGCTATTAATTCTTGATATTCTTTAGCTGCCTCTTCCCATGCCTCAGTCTCAATCTTTATTTGCCGCCTCTTCAACGTATTGTACTTCGCCACCCCCATTCCTCCTACCATTATCTTTGGTTGCTTTGAAAAAGACTCTTTCTTCTCTTCTTTGATCATTGCTTCTACTAATTCATTGATTTCTTCAGAACCCGAAAGGTCGTATTCATTAGAAACAATAGCCTCAGCAGCACTTGCATACCCTTTGAAGTTCCAAAATTTCCCAGAAAAAGTTAAAGGGTTACCTGAGTGGGAGAAACCGAATCTGCCCAAACAATCCTTTTGCGAGGGAAAGACATAGTTTTCTCGAAAACCCAGAATCAGGCATCCAGAAAAACCATGGTTTATGGCCTTGGAAGGTCTGAATTTATTGATAGAAGCAGAAGTCTGACAAAACCCTGTAGAAGAAGATGACGAAAGCGAGGAAGTAGATGGTTCAGGAACAAATTTAGATTTGTGTGTATTGGAAGCTTGTTTAACTAAGCTTCTCCACATGTTTGAGCTATGTCGCTTTCGTGTACAAGGAATGCCTATAATTCAAAGCTTTCTCTAGGATTTTTCCTTTCTCGTTTTGTCTACGGAATGAATGAAAGAAGTGGGAAAATTTTAGACGGGTTGAGAAAGGAAGAAAAAAGGGGGGGAAATAATGCAATGAAATATTCGAAATTGTAAGAAAGGGTGAGAGGATCTTAGAAGAGAAGGATATGGAGATTGGACGTGACAGGGGGAGGAGGGTGTTTTGTTCGCAGAGACGGATAGCCGCCTTTAAACCCTCCTAAAAACCTATGCTTTTTCTCTGTATTTTGCAATTCCATTCCCATGGGTTTAAATTTAATAACCCATACGCTCTGCTAATTAGCCCAACGCTTAGTTAACGGGTCTTGCCCTTGAAGCTAAGCCCTAACAGCTTATAAGGCTTGGGTGTAAAACAGATAACATCACCATCGCGTACAAAATAGATTGGATTAAAATTTTGAAATTGATTTTTTTAACCTTCAATTTTTACTTTAAAATTATTCAATTTTTTATTTTTTTATTTTTTAAACTTTTTTTAATTTAACTACATTTTAAATAAATTATTTTTTATTTCTATTTTGAAAAATACGTGCTTTCACTATTTTTATTATTGAAAATAATTTTTTATCTCCATTAGCTAAACATATTTTCCAATTTTCAGAAAATAAAAAATAAACATAAAATGTTGTCTAAAACCAAACACGCCCTTATTTTATAATGCAATTGTACTTCGTAATAGATATTAGTTCTTTCATCATTTGTGTTACACGTAAATATACTTTTTTTTATTTAATAAAAAATAAAATATATTAAGTTTGTAATAATATATTGTATTTAATAATAAAATTATATATATTTACTTATACAATTTCTATTAAACAAAATCAAAGTATTTTTTAGATTGAAAAAGTTGTTCCATTAACAACTATTTAGTAACTCGGTTTTTTCCACCTATCCATTTGTAATAATATAGACCTTCAAAAAAATCTTTGAATTTTCTTATAGTATCATTAAATATTTTAGCTTAAATTTTAGTGCCATGGAATTTAAAAAAAAAAACTTACAAATAATTTCAATAAAAATAAATTTTAAAATATAAATATAATAGTATTACATTATCATCGATTAAAATGATTTTCTATCTTTTTTCGATGTCGTCGTTGTTTGAATATAATTCAGTATTTACTCTTTCTAGAATCATAATTTTAATACTCTGCACTTTTCTATGTAATTATTAATGTTAGCAAAATATAACCACCGTAAAAATAATCGAGTGATAATTATTAATATAAAAATAATAAGTGTGATTTATCACTAATAAAAAATAAATCATTAATTTAAGAGCTAATAGGGTGGGTGGGTAGTATAGTGTATTGTATAAAAGTGTTAAATATGTCTTATATGTTGTTATAGTTTGTAAAGTTCGTTTTACAATTGAGAATCAGCTTAAACAGAAAATTGATTAAGAGGTTGTTAGATCAGTTAAATTCTCTGGATTTTCAACTGCACCAAACATATTATAAATAAGTTTGTCGTAGTTTTTTAGATATTAAAGTTGGTTTAATAAAAGAAGCAGCCTATTTTTTCTTATTTGTTTTTCTTCTCCCATATTCTTTCCTCCTTGCATTCTTCCATGTTAAATTCTTGAGTCTTCTCATCATGCTTAAGAACTATCATCATGGTATTAGAGCTTCTCCAATCACTAGTGGGAATGTACTGTGCCACTAACTTGTTTAACGACTAAAGCATATTGAGAGTTGCGCTTAAGGAGTGATGAAATGAGTGTTTGTCTCAAATGTTATTAGCTAAATCAAACTATGTTTGGTTAGTCTATCTAGTATTGATCTTGATTTTATTGCTTGATATGGCTTTATACGTTCAATGCAATCATTTTGTGTTCTTTGACTTGATTGTTTGGTTTGTGTTTCATTCAATGGGTTGTGGTTTAATTTTTTTTACTTTTGTGTTTTTATTTTTCTCTTTTCTATTTATCGATCTCTAAATTCCTATTAAGATTTATTTGTTTTTCGATCATAGAAAGATCCAACTCATGTTACAAAATTGATATGGAGTAAGATTCAGTGATCTTTGGAGTAATATGATAAATTTGTTAGTTTTTAGCTTTATCTTGAATCTTTCTAAATATCTACTTGTTTTGATCATAAAGAGACCATACTCGCATTGCAAACTTGATTAGGAGTAGGATTTAATGATCATTGGAGTGGGCTGATGTTGGAAAAATTGATTGTGAAAACAATTTTATCGCATAATAGAATTTCAAAAATTTTCATAAAATTGAACTTTTGTTGTGTTATCTATGGTAATAAATTTTACCTGATTTAGTACTTGTGTTTTTAAACTAGTGAGACTTGTGGAGTCTTGACTTTCTACCAAATGATTTTCTCTACTATCCTTAAACCCTTAGATTGCTAAGAGAGTAGGTTCTTATCTCAAACTGAACATCTAGTAGGGAAAGTTTTACTTTCTCTATGGTAAACCAAATTTGAAAAGAAAAAAACACTAATTCAAATACTCGTGAATTTATAATTTATTTTTTAGGTAAATAACTTGTCCTAATTTTTTACAGAATATCCATGTATATGATTAATTTGTTTTTCGGCTACCCATAGCTCCTTTATATAGGGGCAATCACAAGAGTTCTATTAAGAAAAGAAAAAAAATCATATTTTAATAAAAATTACAAATTCCCCTTAAGGTTGTAACTAGTGGGTGGCGCACACTAGGTTTCTCATACCTATTGTCCCCCCACCTGGTATAGGACTTATTTAATGTTTCATGTACTGGGTACATGTTAGAATTAAGTGACCCAAATTCTTATTTAAATAAAATAAAAGAAGAATCCCTATAGAATTACACTTCTTTTATTTTATTTTGAATAAGGTTTTTAAACCTTATTAAACTCCATCTATTTGATATTGATTAGAATAAGGAGTTTCAATCTTACTACTCCTATTAGAATATGGCTTTATAAGCCTATAAATAGACATGGTCTATTCTTCTTGTAATTGATTCGAATTCGACATAGTGAATTTTCTTCTCCTCCGCCCGTGGTTTTTTCTGAAAGGGTTTCCACGTAAAATGTGTGTTCTTCTTTTTTTTTTTTTTTACAAATTGGTATCGAGCTTAGAGTTTTTTTCATCTCGATCACGGTAATGGCGTCCTTGAAGTATGAAATTCATTGTTGGATTGCAACACCGATTCGCATTGTGGCGGATAAAGATGCGAGCGATTCTTCTTGCGAGATGGATTTAGAGGAAGCCCTGTTAGGGGTAGATAAGATGCCTTCGACATTGACGGAGGAAGATAAAAAGCGCAAGGATCGAAAGGCACTAACACGATTACATACGCATTTGTCTAATGAAATTTTGCGAGGATGTGATGAAGGAGAAGATCGCGCATGACATTATGGAAGAGGCTAGAACAAATATGTATGTCGAAAACTTTAACTAGCAAGTTGCATATGAAGCAACGTCTTTATGCTCATCGTTTGGAGGAAGGTGCGTGCGTGCACGAACACTTAATGATGTTTAAAGAAATTCTCTCAAACTTGGAGGCTATGGAGGTTCGAGTATGATAAGGAAGATCTAGGGTTGATTACGCTTTGCTCATTACCTCCGTCTTATTCAACCTTTAGACACACGATTTTATATAGCCGCGAGTCTCTCACGGTTGATGAGGTTTATGATTCTTTGACCTCGTATGATAAGATGAAGCATCTTGTGGTTAAACCGACTCTCGGGGAGAGGGTCTCATTGTTCGTGGGAGACAAGATCGGAATCGATGATGATCGTGGAAGGACACGAGAACGAAATCCTCATGATAAATCTAAGGGTAGATAAAAGTCTTCAAAGCAGAGGTAAAACTTGTAACTTCACGCAAGAAGAAAGGGCACATTAAATCTGAGTGCTACAAGCTACAGAACAAGATTAAAAGGAGATTTTGCAAATCAAAAGGAAAACAACGAGAAAATTACGGTGAAGGCGATATTGTAGATGACTATAGTGATGGTGAACTCCTAGTAAACACATCAACAATTCTAAAGAGAGCGAGAGTGGATACTTGATTCAGTTGCACCTTCCACATGAGTCCCAATCGGGATTGGTTTACAAATTACGAAATGGTGTATGCGAATGTGTTGTTTTGATGGGAAATAATGCTTCGTGTAAAATCGCGGTGTTGGAACAATTAAAGTTAAGATGTTTGATGGAGTTGTCGAACACTTAATGACGCACGGCATGTTCGAATTGAAGAGAAATTTAATTTCGTTGAGTACTCTTGATTCAAAAGGGTACAAATACACGGTGAAAGTGGGATGTTGAAGATTTCCAAAGGTTCCCTCATTGTGATGAAAAGCGAGAGAAAGATTGCCAAGTTATATGTTTTTGAGGGGTTCTTATTATTGTGTGGTAGCATTTGTTGCTTCTCTCTTCTTTGTGACGATGATATTACTAAACTTTGGCATATTCGCCTAGGGCATATGAGTGAGAATGGCATGGCGAGAATTGAGCAAAAGAGGACTTCTTGATGGGCAAGGAATTTGCAAAGCGAAGTTTACGTGAGCAGCATGTTTTTGGGAAGCAAAAGAGAGTTCGATTCACGGAGGAATCCATAACATGAAGGAACATTGGAGTATATTCATTACGATGCGTAGGGGCCATCAAGAGTGCCTTCGAGAGGTGGAGCTAATTATATGCTAACTTTTATTGATGATTTTTCGAGAAAAGTTTGAGCATTCTTCCAAGCGAAAAGCGATGTGTTTTCCGTATTTAAGTCTTGAAAACTATGATTGAAAAAGCAGACGGAAAACAAATAAAATACCTCTGCACGGACAATGGCTTAGAGTTTTGTTACGATGAGTTTAATAAAGCTGTGCAAGTCAAAAGGGATCGTGAGACACTTAACGATTCGTCATACTCCACGGACAAAGCGGCGTTGCGAACGACGAATAAGCGTAAGCGATCATGGAAAAGGTTCGATGTATCTTTGTCAAATGCCAACCTACCAAAGTCGTTTTGGGCGAAGCGACCTCATCGCATGTTTTTGATCAACCGATCTCCATCCGTTGCCATTGAGAAAAAGACTCCACAAGAGGTATGGTGCAGTAATCCCGCTAATTATTACGATTTAAAGATCTTTGGGTGTTCTGCGTATGCTCATGTTAATAATGGAAAATTGGAACCAAGATCCATTAAATGTGTTTTTCTTGGTTATAAAGTGGTGTAAAATGGTATAAGTTATGGTGTCTGAAAATAGAAAAGTTGTGATTAGCAGATATGTGTTTTTGATGAAAGCGCTATGCTACCTAACTTATCTCTTAAAGACTCTTCCAATAAAGAAAATCAAAAGCGGTAGAGTATCAGTTAATACTGAGTCAACTCCTCAAGCCGAGTACAAAAATTGAGAATAGAGTTGCTTCTTCACCAAAATACTCTATCGCAAAAAAAGCAGAACTAGAAGAGAAATTAAACCTCCAAAGAAGTATCCGAGGGTGACCTAGTTGCTTATGCTTTAAATGTGGTGAAGATATAGATGCAAACCAAGATCCGTCTAATTATTACGAGCGGTTGTTTGTGAAGACTCGAGAAAAGTGGATGTTTGCTATGCAAGAGGAAATAGAATCACTCTATAAAAATAGAACATGGGATCTTGTGAAACTTCCTAAAGGTAAAAAGGTTGTTATTTGTAAATGGGTGTTTAAAAGAAAGAAGGGACTCAGGAGTTGAAGAATCCAGATATAAAGCAAGGCTTGTTGCAAAGGGTTATAGTCAAATTCTAGGAGTGGACTTCATGAGATGTGTTCTCCCAGGTTGTGAAGCATAGTTCGATTCGAGCTTTGCTTGGTATTGTGGCTATGCAAGATTTGGAGCTTGAGCGATTAGATGTAAAAGCGCATTTTTACATAGAGAGCTTGAGGAAGATATTTACATGCAACAACCGAGAGGGTTTTCTGATCTCGAGAAAAAGAGGACTATGTTTGCTTCTTTGAAAAAGTCTCTTTACGGTTTGAAATAGTCACCAAGATAGTGGTATAAGAGGTTTGATTCCTTTATGACTTCTCATGATTTTTAAAGAAGTAGTTTTGACAATTTGTGTTTACTTTAAGAAAAAGCAGTGATGGTTCTTTTGTGTATCTACTTCTTTATGTTGATGACATGTTGATAGCGACAAAAGATAAAGGAGAGATAAGAAAGGTCAAATCCCAACTAAGTGAAGAATTTGAGATGAAAGATTTAGGACCAGACAAAGAAGATACTTGGTATGGAGATTCTCGAGAGATAGAAAAGCAAGTAAATTGTACCTAAGTCGGAAGGGTACATTGAGAAAGTTCTTTGCGGAGTTCAATATGCAGAGTGCTAAAGCTGTTAGTACTCCTTTAGCGACCATTTCGGACTTTCATCGGTTTTGTCTCCACAATCGGATGATGAGATTGAGTACATGTCACATGTTCCATACTCTAGTGCGATGGGATCTCTCATGTATGCTATGGTTTGTTCACGTCCAAATTTATCATATGCGATGATCGATGCGATTAGCGAGATACATGGCGAATCTGGTTAAGAACATTGGAAAGCGATTCGGTGGATTTTAAGATACTTACGAGGTACTACGATGTTTGCTTACAGTTTGGAAGAACTAGAGATGGAGTCATTGGGTATGTTGATCTTGATTTTCTTTGGAGACCTTGATAGAAGAAGATCTCTCACTTTGGTTATGTCTTTACAATCGGAGGTTGTGCAATCAGTTGGAAAGCTACTTTGCAAACTACTGATCGCTTTGTCTACCTGCTGAAAGGCGAGTACACGGCGATTCGAGGCTTGTAAAGAAGCTATTTGGTTGAAAGGACTCTTTAGTGAGCTCAATGAAGACCTTCAAATCAGCCACGATATTTTGTGACGATTAGAGTGCCATCTTCCTTACAAAAGATCAAATGTTTCATGAGAGAACAAAACACATTGATGTTCAGTATCATTTTGTTCGTGATATTATTGCTCGTGGTGATATTGTTGTGAGCAAAATTAGTACTCATGAAAATCCTCTGAGATATGATGACTAAGTTACTTCCTATAACCAAGTTTAAGCATTGCTTAGACTTGGTTGGTGTTCATTGTTGAAGTTAAATCCTTAAGGGGTTTTATGGAAGAGGTGGAGAACTTGTTCGTTGAAAGTTCGCGATGAAGAACTTGTTTATTGAGAATTCGTGTCAAGATGGAGATTGTTAGAATTAAGTGACCCAAATTCTTATTTAAATAAAATAAAAGAAGAATCCCTATAGAATTACACTTCTTTTATTTTATTTTGAATAAGGTTTTTAAACCTTATTAAACTCCATCTATTTGATATTGATTAGAATAAGGAGTTTCAATCTTACTACTCCTATTAGAATATGGCTTTATAAGCCTATAAATAGACATGGTCTATTCCTCTTGTAATTGATTCAAATTCGACATAGTGAATTTTCTTCTCCTCTGCCCATGGTTTTTCCTGAAAGGGTTTCCACGTAAAATCTGTGTGTTCTTCATTTTTTTTTATTTTTTTTTACAGTACAATTATATGCGCAGACTAGTTTTAAATTAAAACAAGCTCGTATAATTATCAAAAAAGTAATAAATTCGATTAAATTTTTTTATCAACCCAATTTTAGTATCGTAAAAGTCATGACGATTTTACAATATTAAAATTTATGAGTAAATAAACTTATTTCTTCCTATTCAGTAAAGCTGTAAGGAGTAATTAATTTAATATTCACTCTGAACTCATTTTTTTAATTACAATCAAGTCATCTCTTATTTCTTTCGACAAAATGCATTTATTGTGGATAGTAATTCATGAAATTTATTTCTCTTTCGTCGCTTTCATTCATTTATTATAGTGGTTATAATTGCAATTCGTACATAGTTGTGTTGTGTTAGTAGAGGGACCAATTAAACTTATATAATTAGGACTTAAATAATTTGCAATTAAATTTTAACTCTATCAATTAATTACCACATTATTTAGTTATGAAGTCAATCTATTAAAAATACCATGATTGAATTATCCATTGCATACCATTATGAAAGCAATTTTGATTTATGCTTTATCCAATGATCTTGTCATTAGTGGGCCACAATCATAGGATATCTTTAACCTATTTGGGTTATATTCATTCATCTAATATGATCTTAGTTTATATTATGGTTACCATTACATATTCCACGATTAAAAAGATTATTACTAACAAATAGTAATAACAATAATTTGTCCCTGCATGACACTTGTGTCCACATTTCTTTTCCATGATCCATGCAATGCTAGTGAAAGAATGTCATTTACTCTTTAATCAAACTATGAATTCCACTATTGTAAGTGAAGTCACGTCATACATAAGACATATACCCAACATATTAGCTTTCATCTATAATATTGACTGAGCATAGGCTTTCAATATCTCAAAGTATATGAGTTATATACGCATAGTCAGCTATTTACTTAGGATTGAGGTAAGCGATCTTATGAATGTCACAGGTGAATTAATCCATTAGATCTAAGATAAATTCAACATGTATCATATCTAATGTATTGTCAATCCAAACAATTACACATATGACTTTATTTTTCGGGGATTCATCCACTTTAATACCCAAGACAAGTTATCTCCCTAATTGAACTTGATATATGACATAATAGTTCATTGAATTAATTTGCTCATTTTGATTCCTTAGACTCTGGACAATTTGGATCACCTATTAACATAAGTTGTCTTCCTGCAATCATAATCCACTCATATGATACAACTTACTATCAATTAAACCTTAGGTAATCAATGAGTTAATATTTAATTTGTTCATCTTACTTTTCATGTAAAAATCAGTGAAAACAATTATATAAAATATAATAATTTAACTACGAAATTTTATTACCAATATATTAAAAAATTACTAGTATTTATGACGAAATAAATGTACTAAGGGACCGAAATCTGATGGATTAACTGACTTTTTTTTTATCTTTATACCGGTAGTATATGCTTTTTGATGGCTTTTTTTATTAAAGTAACCCAAATAAATTAATTAACTATCAAAATAACCCACCTTTTTAATTAAATACCAAAATGACCTAAAAGCTACAGTAAATTTAGGTGGAGCCAAATTAAATGGCTCCACCAACTTGCCACGTCAGCGTAGGGGATTAAAAAATAATTTTTTGGTGGAGCCATTTTGAATGGCTCCACCTGTATAAAATACAAAGGAAATATTGTAAAATCTGAAAAATTGGGGGCCTTTAAAATAATTTTCCAATTTTTGGTGGAGCCATTTGAAATGGCGCCACCACCCCTACTGCCAGCTTTTTTTTTTTTTTTACTTTTTTGGGTATTTAAAAAGTTGAGAGCCTAAAAAATAATTTCCCCTTTTTTTTGGCGGAGCCATTTGAAATGGCGCCACCGCCCTCTGACACCTTTTTTTTTTTTTTACTTTTATATTATTTTCTTATTTTATTTTGTTTAATTAATTTATATTATTAATTTTAAAAAATTTGTAATGTATATATAAAATGTTTTATAATATATTTTTAAATAATTTTTTTAACTTTAGATATATATTTTTTAATTATTTTAAATATTATATTTTTTATTTTTTCTAGTTTTTAAAAAGTTTAAGGGCTTTAAAAGTAATTTTTCCTTTTTTGGTGGTGCCATTTGAAATGGCGCCACCACCCTCCTACACCTTTTTTTTTGTCTTTTTCTTTTTTTCTTTTATATTATTTTATTGTTTTATATTATTTATTTAATTTATATTATTAATTTTAAAAAATTTGTAATGTATATTTAAAATGTTGTAAATATATTTTTAAAAAATTTAAATATCATTTTTAAATTATTTTTTTAAATTTTAGATATATATTTTTGAAATTATTTCTTTATAAATTTTAAACTTATTGTTCAAATTGCTTTTGAAATTATTAGTTTTATAATATTTAAAATGTATGTTTAATCTTATATTAATTTAACATAGAATTTTTTAAATTAAAATTTTTAATTTTTTCTTATTTTATTTGAAGTTCTATATATTTTCTTATTTTAGTTGTTTATTTAACTTGGTTGTCAAACTCGAAAACGGGTGGCGGCAAATTATTTGTCAGACTCGAAAATGGTAAAATTGCTATAGGGCCCCCTACACTCTCAAAAATCACAGTTTTTTGGTGGAGCCGTTCTCTTCTATATATAGAGTGGTGTAACTGATGTGTTAAGTAGGAAAGTTAAAAATATCTGTTAAAAATGAATAATGAGGTGTTTTTGGTGTATGTTGTTTTTAATGGTGAAATTGTAGAAGGTGATATTGGCTGTGTATTTCAAAGTAGGTTTGCGATTCAAAAAAAATGTGAAGCTAGTAGAAATGAAAAGGAAGATCAGTGGGAAAATAGCTATCCGTTGTGGAAGGGCGATGTCCAAATTATTTTACAAGTTCTCAATATCTACAGATCCGTTCAAATTTTGTGCGATGCAGTTGTTAGATGATGATGACTTGTGCACTATGATGGAAATATGGTGGTCGACTGGGAGTGAGAACCCCCAACCAGTTGAATTATTTGCGGAGCTAGCAGACTTAGAGGGAATTGAGAATGTTAGTCCAATATGTCAACATCACGGATTTGACTTTGATCTTAATGTTGGATGGACAGACC
Organism: Gossypium bickii; assembly: GCA_025503065.1. NCBI lineage: Eukaryota > Viridiplantae > Streptophyta > Magnoliopsida > Malvales > Malvaceae > Gossypium > Gossypium bickii. Next base: position 99,219,935 of record CP106716.1, read on the forward strand.
AATTAGAATGCGGTGGAACCTCGCGAGATACCGAAATTCCTAATTATGGTGGGAGTTCATACAACAACCCTACCCTCGGTCCCCCGTCTACAAATACATCCGGAGATGATAATAAGCGAGAGGCCAATGTCGGAGAAATGACCAATAATGGTGAAGATTACGATCAAGGCGTTGAAGATTTTAGTGACCCGATGTCGATGAAGTTCGGACGATATCGATGATGAAGGCGAAAGAGGTTGAAGATGTTCACGGCCCTTCATTGGTAACCTAAGTCGTGCCATTATCTACGAAATGAACTTAGGGGCGACATGTTGAGCGTAGATCTAGATGCGGCGCGCATGCATCCGAGGATTTTTACGAGTGCGCCGATATAGTACCGCTCATAGATTGGCGATAAATTCACGATTCGAGGAGTTATTCGTTGGGCAACGATTCGAGAGAACAAGGCGGTGTGTGTTTGCCATCAAACAATACGATATGAAGTTGTCGATTGATTACAAGGTTGTCAATTCTACACCGAGCATTATATGTTGGGAATGTTGGAGAGTCGGTGATGGGTGTGATTGGCGAGTTCGAGATGCATTTATCTGAGAGGACTCAACGATGGCAAATACGTAAACTAGAAGGGCATCATACATGTAGTGTAAATGCGTATGTCTCAAGACCACGGAAATTGGATGCCAAAAGTATTTGCAACTGCATCATGCCACTAGTGAAAGATAGTCCAATCATTCCTGTGTCAACATTGATTGCAGACATGCAAGCTCGATTTTAGTACAGAGTTTCGTATAGGAAAGCGTGGATGGCGAAACAAATGGCCATGCAACAATTGTACGGGGACTGGGATGAGTCATACAATGAACTTCAGGGTTGGATTTCAGCAATGGTGGAGTACATCCCAGGAACTATTGTGGACTTGCAAACATTACCTTATAGAGGCCCTACTGGACAATTAGAACTGGGGAGAAGAGCTTTCCGTCGACTATTCTGGACTTTCGATCCATGTGTTAGAGCTTTCCCCCATTGCAAACCACTAGTGCAAGTTGATGGAACATGGCTTTATGTAAAATACACACAAATACTTTTGATTGCGGTTGCACAAGACGGTAACGAAAATGTACTATCGATCGCTTTTGCCATCGTAGAGTCTGAGAACTTCGAATCGTGGGCGTATTTTATTCAGAACTTACGGAGACATGTTGTCAGGCAAGGCAACATTTGCATTATATCCGACAGATCGAAGGGCCTTGTTGCTGTGATTCGACAATCTGAGGTTACATGGAGGTCCGTCTACTGTATTCGTTACATCGCTGTCAACTTCCACAGTCAGTACAAGAATAAAGATTGGCGCAAAAGAATTGTGAATATGGGTAAATATATCGTATTTAAATTCGTATTTCTAATTATTTCGAGTCTATTTCCTAATTTAAATAGTAACATAACTTAAAATTGGAATACATTCATAGGATACGAGCTGGAAGCACACTGTTTCAAACATAAGCTGGTGAGGTTAGAGACTGATATGGCGGGGTCTAATCCTTCTCTCAGACAGTGGTTAGGTAGCATGGAGCAGTGGTAATGGGCTCAATGTTTTGACGAGGGGTACCGATATGGTCAAATGACAACTAACCTCGTTGAGGCCATTAACTCCGTCTTGAGGCGTACGCGTCACTTACCAATTTCAGCGGTTTTTTCAGCCACATTTTATAGGCTAGCAACCTTAATGCCAAAAATGGGGTTAAAACAAGCAAAACAATTAGAGGCAGGACACGTGTACGTCGAAAAAATTAGGGATGCCATGAAAGAGAACGTTAAAAGGGCTAGGTCGATGAATGCAGAACTATATTCCCGAAATTTGGACACTTTTCGAGTGACAGAATATATCGGTCGTCGATCAGGAATCCTGCCACGGTCATACGGAGTTGATCTCCTAAACAGGCGATTTGAGTGCGGGATGTTCCAAACACTACGTTATCCATGTGCTCATATTGTTGCAGCGTGTGCTACCTACAGTTTGAATGCCGAACAATATATCGACAATGTGTACACACTTGAACGTACGTTGCGTATTTGGGGTAATGAGTTTCCCGTATTAAGGGATGTATCAACATGGGAAGTGCAACCGCCTGTGTTTGAGATGTTGCCAGATCGGTCGCTACGTAGGAGAATCAAAGGTAGACCAACAACAACGAGGATTCGGAACGACATGGATATAAGAGAAAAAGTTGATCCAAAACATTGCACCATATGTAGAACAGTTGGCCACAATAAAAGCAAATGTCCCCATGGAAACGTCTATACTGGTCAATCTTCACGATCTGAAAGAAATTAAATGTTGTACCTGATGTTTGCATTGTATGATCTCTTAGAATTAAAGTTTGTATTATTTAGTGTTAAGTTTTTAGAATTAAAGTTTGTATTATTTAGTGTTAAGTTTTTACTTAAAATTAACAGTTGCAACTTTAAACCCTTTAAAAGACATCATAAATTATATAAAAACAAGACTAATATATAAGTTGTGGAACCTTAGACTAATACAAGAAATATGACATAACACTTAAAAATTAACATAACTTAAAATTGGAAAGAGCCGGGAGTGGTATCGTCGTTCGGGGTATAGGGATTCACGGGTCTTCATTGACGGGGTGGACGTTGGGGTGTACGGTACACATCAGGAATATCGGGAGCTGGATCGAACGTAGCCTGAGGCGGGGTGGAGTACATGTTATTACCAAACATATCAAATGATATCGGTGGTTGCTCTGGGTGAAATGAACTTGAACCGCTTATGTCTGGGTGAAATGTACTCGAATCGCCTATGTCTGGGTGAAATGAATTCGAACCGCCTATGTCTGGGTGATATGAACTTGAACCGCTTATGTCTAGGTGATATGAACTTGAACCGGCAATGTTCGAGTGATATGAACTGCTATGCGACTCATCACAAAAAGCGTCAACCCATTGGTCTGATGTGTTCAAATGTTGGTTCTCCGAGTTGGGCTCCGCCATATGTTGATCCTCTAGCTCCCCCATAGGTTGATTTCCACGTCTATATCCGTGACCTGGTACTATCATAAGCTATCCACCATATAAATAAACACGCCATCGAGTCATGTACCCTTTGCATGTATTCGATCGAGGACTAAAGTCAAACATGCATGAGTGCATCCCGTGCCGCTGTCGTCAGGGTATTCCATATTGCTACAAAAGATTGATGTTCCACGCGCCAATCATTTGTATGTTTCCCCCTCATGGTCTTACTAGTGGACCTCATCAAATTGTTGCGCCTCGTGGCACAAATTGTCTACACCCAAATTGTCACATAACTCGATCACCGTTGTACCACTCAGCGGTTGAGAAGTTGAGCACCGCGCGTGTTAATGCACTACGCATTGGCTTCGCATGAACCCTACGAGGAATAAGGGTTGCAACGTTCGATGAAGAATACGGCATCCACAAGAAGCGCACAATATAACATAATAAGTCATTTCACATAACATACTATAAGCTGGATAAGTTAAATAAACGTTACTTAAACTATATTAATATATTACTTTCTCTCCAGTAAAGACGCCTCTATCATTTGTGATAAATGATTAATGTTTGGCTCGCACCAATTCCGGAGACATCGCCCATCGAAATCGAAACAAAATCGTTGGCGGTTAAACTTTGAAAAATGTTATCCACACTTATGAGTCGTTAAATGTTAAGTATAATTTTGTTTTTACCTATTCATAAGTGGCCACGAATATGGTTGGTGCCTAACAACCGCTAGAAAGCGGCATCTGTATAAAGCCAAGGCTATGATGAGAGCCAGGACAACCAGCCATATTACTAACCCTATGTTTTGTTGCTCAACAAAGCTCATAGTATAATCGCGCCAACACTGCTTGATCCCATTTGTAACTACTCTGCACGACGAGAAAAATCCTCCAATAGAGGCAAATACTTTAAGTGGACTCTATTAGGCGTGTTGTTCGGCATAAGTACCCCCAATCAATTTTGCACAATATAGGCTCGAGCAAACAGACATCACCTCCTCGCTTAGTGGCAAAGGTGCGATAATCGCTTAAAATTTGCTCTTAACCATGCCAAGGTCAAGCATGTGAAATTTTCTTCCCCATCACTAGGGGACCGTCCAAGTAGTCTGTGGCATACTACTAAAGGTTCCAACACTTTGCTTCGACCCGAAACCACATCACCGTCGATTCGTAACCCAAGTTGCATAGCGACGTCTTCTAATGTGATAGTGCACTCCCCACACGGCATAATGAAGGTGTGGGTCTCTGTACACCACCGCTAAACTAAGACGGATATTAAGTTTGCCCTCAGGTCAAACCTTCGGATCAATGTGACATCCCCAAATCCTGCCATCTGTAAGTATGGCATGACCCGCTTGTCCGGATCATAATTGGGAAAATGAAATCGCGACCTCAAAACCCGATAACCATCCTGCATGGTAATTTTTTATAAAAATATGATAATTCAATTATCTATATAATTTAAACATAAAAAAATATATTGAAGAGTAAAATTGAAAGGTTGAGAAAACAAAAACATCACACTTATACTATACCAACATAGCCATTCTAAGTATTTTTTTTATTTAAGTTAAATTAAATAAGTAATAATATATTAATAATAGAGTTAAAAAAGGACTGCCATAAAATATTAATAATAACATGTAGATATCAAATGTGATTATTATGTCCTAATCATAGTTAAGCATTAAAACTAAAGACAACTATATAACTACATTCTCTACCTTCTTATATTAATTTTTATTTCATTATGTTAAAATTTTAATTAATATCATGCAAGAAAATAGTTAAAAATGAATAATAACAACTAAATAGAGATAAGTATTTTAAAGCAGTCAAGACACGTTCAATAGAATAGCGATTAGCAAGAAAAAATAAGAAACTAAAACGATTTTTTATTTCAATTATAAATAATTTTACTGTTTCGTCGATCATCGATGATGTGTGATCCGTATTTGCTCTAGAAGACATTTTGATATCTATACAATATAAAAAAAACATAAATACAACAATTATTTATTATATTACATTAACTAGAAAATATAAAAATACAATATAAGTATTTACCTGGTCTGGCTATTCTCAAATTTCTATCGGTGGGGGACCAAGCCCCACCCCTATATATATTACAAAATTTTGTATATTTATTTTTAAATTTATTAATAGTCACATCACTGACATGATGTGATTAGTTATAAAATAATATATTTATTTTTTAATTCATTCTTTAAATAAAATAAGAAAAAAATTAAAAATTTTAATTTAAAAAATTCTATGTAAAATTACTATAAGATTAAATATACATTTTAAATATTATAAAACTAATAATTTCAAAAGTAATTTGAACAATAAATTTAAAATTTATAAAGAAATAATTTGAAATATATATATCTAAAATTTAAAAAAAATCATCTAAAAATTATATTTAAATTTTTTAAAAATATATTATACAACATTTTAAATATACATTATAAATTTTTTAAAATTAATAATATAAATTAAATAAATAATATAAAACAATAAAATAATATAAAAGAAAAAAAGAAAAAGACAAAAAAAATAGTGACAGTATGAGTGGTGGCGCTATTTCAAATGGCTCCACCACAAAAAGGGGAAATTGCTTTTAAGTCCCTCAAATTTTTCAGAAACTTAAAAAAGTAAAAAAATATAATATTTAAAATAGTTAAAATATATATATCTAAAAGTTAAAAAAATTATTTTAAATTTTTAAAAATATATTATAAAACATTTTAAATATACATTAGAAATTTTTTATAATTAATAATAAAATAATAAAATAATAAAAAAGTAAAAAAAAGCCAAAATAAAGAAAAAAAGGGTGTAGGAGGGTGGTGGCGCCATTTCAAATGGCACCACCAAAAAAGGAGAAATTACTTTTGAAGCCCCTAAACTTTTTAAAAACTAGAAAAAATAAAAATTATAATATTTAAAATAATTAAAAATATATATATCTAAAGTTAAAAAATTATTTAAAAATATATTATAAAACATTTTATATATACATTACAAATTTTTTAAAATTAATAATTTAAATTAATTAAACAAAATAAAATAAGAAAATAATATAAAAGTAAAAAAAAAGGTATCAGAGAGGGTGGTGGCGCCATTTCAAATGGCTCCACCAAAAAAAGGGAAAATTACTTTTTAGGCCCTCAACTTTTTAAATACCCAAAAAAGTAAAAAAAAAAAGACAAAATTAAAAAAAAAAAGCTGGCAGTAGAGGTGGTGGCGCCATTTCAAATGGCTCCACCAAAAATTGGAAAATTATTTTAAAGGCCCCTCAATTTTTCAGATTTTACAGTATTTTCTTTGTATTTTATACAGGTGGAGCCATTCAAAATGGCTCCACCAAAAAATTATTTTTTAATCCCCTATGCTGACGTGACAAGTTGGTGGAGCCATTTAATTTGGCTCTACCTAAATTTACTGTAGCTTTTAGGTCGTTTTGGTATTTAATTAAAAAGGTAGGTTATTTTAATAATTAATTAATTTATTTGAGTTATTTTAATAAAAAAGCCGCTTTTTGATGCTTCGTTTCTTTGGTTCTTGGTGGATTATTGCATAAACTGATTATGGTTATAACAATATTTTCTTTTTGTATCGTGGTTGGTTATAACAATATTTTCTTTTTGTATCATGGTTATAAACATGATGAGTCTCGCCCAACGAGTGGTAATCCTACATTAGCTCAAAGAGATGCTACAGGTTTAACAACTAAAGCGAATGGTATAAGTCTAGTAATGGTTTACACTCTAGTTTCTCTAATTCTTTTCAGATAGTAGATATTGTTCTTTTGTCTAATACCAGCTACATTTTATGGAAACCTCAAATCATGTCGATTATAGAAGCATATGATTTTGAGTGGATATATTCCAGGCATAATGGAGATACCAGCTTAGATCGTTCAAGGAGAGAATGGAAAGTTAATTGAAAATCCTGAGTTATTGCTCTATATACAATAAGACAAGTTATTGGCATCTTCGCTTTTGACTACCATTAGTACGTAATAGCATTTATCTTCATTTTACTGGTCATAGTGCCTCTTTAGCCATTTGGAATGCTATCACCAGGCTATGTGCACCTCGTACACATACAAAAATCTCAAATTAAGGCATAATCTCCACTCCCAAAAGAAGCGGAATCTCACCATCATTGAATATCTAGCTAAAAGGAAGTTGATATGCGAAACTTTAAATCTTTCAAGTCAACGTGCCTATGAGAAAGAACAAATAAGTGACATATTAGTTGGTCTTTCTTCTAAGTTTTGAGTTTGTGATAGCGGTGGTGTCTTCCTACCAAGAGTCTCATTATCTTGATGAGGTAACTGAAATGTTACTTAACTGTGAATCTAGGCAGCAAGACCTTGTAGATGAAGTGGCTATCCATGCAAATTTTGGTTATTTTTAGCACTAGTAGTGGTGGTTCTCCTGGTGGTGCATCTTGTATTGAGTCTTCCTTTCCTCGTGGTTCTGGATTTCAACTAATGCAATCTCCATATGACTTTTCATAGCAGTAGCAAACTTCTTATTCTCGGTTGTTTACTTATAATGGTTCTTCTCAGTATGGTGGATTTCAATCTCCCTTTCAACCTCACGATGGTCGTGGCAACTTTCACGACGAAGGTCGTGGGTAATTTAACAATGGAAATCGGCCTCAATGTCAGTTGTACAATGGTCAGGCCGGGTTTTAATATAATTTTAGCATTTTAGCATTTAATTAAAATCAACCTTAATCATACAATTCCCAAGTATGAAGCAAGATTTAAACAGTGAAGGTAGGTAATAGGTTTCGTTTTATCAACTTTATTTTTATATCCATATATAATGTAATATTATGATGATAATATTTGTTTACATTTTTTATTCTCTAAATTACACCATGCCTTGTGATATTGGTTAGGTAATAATAGAGTAGGAAAGGAATGATGATAGTCTATTGCGGACAGAATTCATGCTAGAATAAGCTTTCGGTTTTTTTTTTTTCTCATTTATTCACAGTGCTGTTGTAGTTGTTAGCTTTTTATGTGTTTGTCCAAATAGATGTATAAATATGCTATACAACATGTTGAATGCAAATCAAAGTGAAACTATTTTGTTCATTGAACCCGCATGGCATTGCAATGCATTCTTTGTCTGACGTTTGAAAATTGCTTGTAAGACTTCTGTTCCCTGAATCGGGTCTAAATTTTAATTACATACTTTTGTATAAATGATGAAATATTTTATAATTTTATAAATTGTTATTATTGTAATTTTATATTTGCTTAATCAATTTGCTACTTGAAAGTAATTAATTGCTTCAGAAATCCAATGTTGATCGAAAATGATGACGATAATGATAGATTGAAAGAGAATATCAAGATCAAATCTGATTGAAGATGATAAGAAGAATGATAATTTAAAACGAAAGATTAAGATAAAACATTTAAATATATTTATAATTTTATTAGTATTTATCTTTAAATTATATGTTATTTTAGTTTTTTAGGAAGTTAGATTAGTTTTAAGTTGTCTAAATATACTTTTATTTGAATTATTTTAAAGGAATTTGAAGTTTTTTATTTGTCTTCAAATTATTTATATTATTTTTAAAAAATATATATAATTAGATGATTTAATCTTAATAGTGGTTTCACCTATGAAAATAAAGTATTATAAAATTTGAAAATATATTATAATAATTTCATCTTAATTATATGAATTGATGTTGAACAAGATTCACAAAGTTTACTTTGATTGTATTTGATACAATTTGAATTAACTTTTTAATTGATAACATTGTTATATTGTTTTAAAATAGAAAAAAAAATATTTAAAACTAGAAGATGTTAAAAATAGTTTTTAATATTAAAAATAAAAAGGATAAAGTTAATGTTTTAAAAAAAAAATAGTGAAAGGTGGGAATTTATTAAGGAAATAAAACACACACAACAACAACAAAAATAAGTACAACAAAAAGAAACAAGCAAGCCCTTAAGAAAACAAACAAAAAGGAACACTAAACTCCCAACCGCCTCTGCTGAGCTCTCCCCGGCCAACTTCGGATATGCAAAAGGAAAAGAGAAGCTCCCAACACCAATCCGTCAGTGCTAGGGTAAAGAGTAAAACGAACAGCCAGCACCCCACCATCTGCACCCGACCAACTAATGAGAAAATAGACGCCGGAAAAAGAGAAGGCTGAAGCGAGTGCCTCAGTCAGCGAACCCTGAGCCAGTCCACCTGACACCCCTCCCGCAAACTGACCAAACACGACCCACCCAGCCTCGCGCACCACCGACCAGATCCAAGCCCAACACCCCATGGCTGCAGACGAACTAGACCACAAGGGAAGCCAGAATAGAACACCCGAGTTAATTTTATCTATTATTAGTGTACACATACAAATTAAATCAAAGTCTAATCTTAATTACTTCTATCATGATTTGAAATTTTTAAAAATATTATATAATTTTCATATTTCTTAATAATGATTACATATTACTTATATGAAATAAAAATATTTATTAAATAGTAAAATATAAATGCGTATATTCATGTGTAAGACACGTGATATCGAAAACTAGTAATATTGAAATGTATAATAAAAATAAAATTTCAGTTGAGTTGGTAAAGTTAAACTTTTATAAGGGTCCGTTTGTTTGCCAGGAAAATATTTTTCAAAAAATATTTTCCTAATTTTACGGTGTTTGTTTGCTTGAAAATAAATTACATGGGGAAAATATTTTCCAAAACACGGTAAATGAGATGGGTTTTTAGGGAAAATGTCTTACCAATTTTATTTCTGTAAGACATTTTTCGGAAAATCTTCCTCCACTCTCACCATGTTCTTTCTCCTTCTTCCGTTCTTCATCTTCCTTCTCTAGTTCCCTTCTTGAATTCAAGGTAAGTTTTTTATGCTTTTTTATTTTTTGTATTTCATCTGTCTGTTGAAGAATCTTCTTCTTCTTCCTTTTTTATGCTCTTTTTTATGCTCTGTTTGTTTCTGGGTTTTGCATCATTCAGCTTTTTTTTATGCTTTATTAAAATATAATTGTCTCGTGTTTAAAGCTTCCCTCTTTTCCCCTTGCACTGGACGCGTGTGCTGGGTAGCGGAGACCTTCTTCCCTCCCTCTCCCTTCTTCTATTTCGCCTTACCTTTCTTTCTTCTTGTCTTCTTTTTTTTTTTTTTCGATCCAGGGGAAGTAAATGTAACAACCTAGTTTAGACCCTAGTCAGAACAGTGGTTTCGGGACCACAAATCCGAGTCAGAAAAATATTTTAATATTATTTTTGGTATTTACAGCATGTGAATTAACATGTGTGAAATTTTCGTGAAATAATTTTTTTCGATTGGTTGTTTAATTTGATAAAAGGACTTAATCGCATAAAATGTAAAAGTAGCTTTCTATTTGTTAAAGTGCTTACTTGCTATGGTTTATTAAAAGTGAGGTCTTTATGTTGGAAATAGCCCATTTATGAGTTAGTGGATGATAACGGAGTGGCATTTGGTGTAATTATTTATGTTATTAAAGGTTAAATAAGTAAAAAGGCAATTATAAATAAGTAAAAAGGCAATTATATGTTAAATTAAATAAAACAAACAATTTGTCTCATCTTTCTTCTTCATTTTTTTTACAACCGAATATGAAAGAGATAAAACCTCCATGGATGCATAAAATTCGGCCAAGCTTGCTAGCTAAATTGTAAGTCTGTTTTTGTTTGTTTTTAATGATTTTTAAATTTTTGGAATCGTTACAGCTTAATCCAGCTAGCTCGTGCCTTTGATTTCAAAATTTTTGAAGTTTGTGAGTTTTGCCATTGATGAATGTTTGAGTATCTTGATGTTTAATGATAGAAAATAATTTTTTGATGTTAGATTAATGAGTTCTGTTAAGTGAATTTTAGTAAAAATGTCAATTTTGGACTAAATTGTGAAATATGAAAATGTTGTGGTAGAAATGTGAAATAAATGAAAAATATGGGCTGTTATGGCAATAAAGAGAATTAGCATGGGTATTTAAGTAATTTTGTGAATTTTATGTATTTGTGTAATAAGGACTAAAGTGCATAAATGTGAAATGTTAGGGGCTAAAATGCAAATTGCCCATTTATATGTTCTTGGATGAAAATTGAATTAAATGTTGAATAAGTAAGTTAATTTTGATATTAATTAGATTTGCAAAAGCGGAATTCGGATCTAGATCGAGGGAAAGTCAAAATATCAGATTAGTCGACTTAATTTGTCATTACCACGAATGAGTTAAGTTCATGTTTTAATAGACATTACAAAATCATGTTATAAATGCATATTATTTGTATGATTGAATTCAATACCGAATGGTAATGCAAATGTATGTATTTTGAATAAGATATATATATGTTATTATGATATTGAATTGTTCGAGAAGCAGAATATATGAATACGAGAAAGTTTCGATAATGTAATGACGTCCAAAAAGCCCCGTACGAACCCTAGGAATAGTAGAGGATACATATGTCATGACATAGGATTACGAGATATGATTTCGTATAAGATCATGCTTGGGACACTGGCATCGATTAGAGATTGCGTGTAAGACCATGCCTGGGACATCGGCGTCGTATATGATTTCGTGTAAGACCCTGTCTGGGACAGTGGCATCGATATTTGATTACATGTAAGACCACGTCTGGGACGTTGGCATTGTATGAGCTTTCCAAGCTATTCGAGTATCCTTATTTATTCCGAACGGTTCAACGGGCGTTCCGAGAAATAAGTGATTAAGTGAATGACATTCCGATTCAGGTACGTTGAAATGTATACAATATTTGATAATGAAAGGTAAGTATATATGTGCAAAGAATGTTATGTGATGTATATGCAAATGAAATGTGAATATGTGCAAATGAAATATGAACAAATGAATAAGTTGTGATTTATAGAGTGGCATATGTGAAATTGCTAGATACTTATGAATGAAAGGTGAATTTGGGCATAAATGATGAAATGAGATTCATATGAAAAAGATATATGATTAATTATGTTATTTCCCAAAATGTACTCTTTTCGCTATATGAAAGTGAGAATTGAATTGAATAAGCTTGTGAAAGCTAAAGTTTGTAAGTAAGTAAGTATATTTTTGAATGGTGATAATTTGATATGAAATCATGTTATAAACTTGAGATAAGTTGTGTTTTGGCATGTGAGATAGCATATTATGCTTAAGACATTGAATTGAAATTATTTGTTATGTCAAGTTTATTAAGATACGAGCTTACTAAGCTTTCAAAGCTTACTCTGTGTGTTCTTCCTATGTTTATAGATTTTCAGAGTTTTGCTCGGGTTGGAAGTCGGGGAGATCATATCACACTATTTAACTAATGATTTCGATATTTATATCATTTATGACTTGTTTATATGGCATGTATAGGCTATGGTATTTGATATTATGGTTGGAAATGTATTTGGTCATTTGATATGGTTGATTATGAATGTGGTAGTGGAATTTGGTATGTTTTGATGTGCTCATGAATGGCTAAAAGAAATGGTCAATTTTGGTAAGTTTCATAGTTGATTTGGGAAATTGATATGATGAGAAATGCTATGAATTGAAATGGATTAATATAATGTATGAATCACATGTTTTTGATGTGAAGTTGGTACTTTGAATTGGTATGTTTGAGTTGGATTCGTATATGGAAATTAATGATGTTGTTACGGGTCAAATTATGCATGATTTGGTATGTTTTTTGCTGCCTTTGGGACATGGATTGATGCTTGTAGGTGTGATCCAATTTTGGGTGGCAAATTGGCCTTGTAAATGGCCTATATTTGCCCACACGGTTGAGCACACGAGCGTGTGCCTCAATCGTGTCTCTCAAGGTTGCAATTCGAAGCAAGTCAGGTTGCCACACGGGCAAGAAGCACGGGCGTGGTGCCAGACCGTGTGACCCAAGTCAGTGTTGCACACGGGCAGAGACATGGTCCAAGGCACGGTCATGTGAGGCACAAGGCCTAGCCACACGGGCGTGGGAGGCACACGGCCTAGCCACACGATCGTGTGCCCTGTTTTGAAAGAAAAATTTTCTAAGTTCCGCAAAGTTTCCATATTGATCGGTTTAGTCTCGAACCTTCTCTAAAGCATGTTTAAGGTCTCGTAGACCTTCTAAAGGGACTATATGAGTATGAATTATTATGAAATGATATTGTATGATTGGTGTTATGAAATGAGCGTAAAATGTTCCAATATGTCCGGTAACGCCTCTTAACCTTAGTCTGACGACGGATACGGGTTAGGGGTGTTACAGTAAATGTTTGAAAATTTTCTAAGCTGACCATGCACTGATGAGTCCTTTTATACTTTCACAAATTACAAGTGTAAACGAAACAAAAAAAAACTATAGCAGAACTATCCAAGTTAGAACATTTAAGCCTAGAAAAATCCAAACGCTCCATCTGCGTGGAGAAGTTTGCCGAAAAAGGTAAAACTTTTTCAATTTTCCTTTTTCTATGAGCTTCTTCAATTTTTCCTAGCTCTTACAGTATCATTTTCTATGCTCTTTAAAAAAACACACCAAGCCAAGCTATAGAAGACATTATCACCATATCAACTCCAGCTTCTAGCTTCATTTAAATGTCGATTAATCAATTTATACCCAAACAAATAGCTGAAAAGTAGCTAAACAAATATGAATTCCACCGATTACAGTGAACATAGATTTGAAGTTACCAGATTATTAAGTCATTAATTACACCTTGTTTCTATGTATACTCTTTCACAAGCAACCTTATATATGAAACTGAAACTGATCCACAATTTCAAGTCTTATATATCTTGTTTTTTTTACAGTGGACATATCTTGTTGTTTTATATATCTTGTTTCTCCATCTAAAGACATAATTTTAAGTTATTTTACGGCCTCAAAATTGTTCCAATTTATTTTACAGCCAATTTAATAGCCGATCCAATGCCATAGAATTGTGCTATGTATCTGGCAAGCAATAAAATTTTTTATGAATAACAATTGAATAAAAATGATTAGCAAAATTGAATTAGCTTTCATGCATTACTCTATAATTGTTTTGATTGAGTAAATTTACATTTACCTGCTCTTCTTTCAGTCTTGGAGTTATGATATATTGCCATATTGGTGGTTCATTTAATATTGATAAAAAAATTTTGTTGATCCTGTAGCTGGTTAAACGTGCCAAGTTTTGGGTAAAGGAGCTGGCTCTTAGAAACATGTAAGGCTTTTGAAACTTTAAATGTTTGCCTTTTATGCCTCTTTGCTTCATTGTTAAGGTTTGCTCAATTTGCCTTTTATGTATTTGGCTGAATTTGGTTGTAATGGTTTCGCATGCAATTGATTAAGCTGAGACACAGAGAGAAAGGGATAATAAAGATAGAATTTTGTTTTTCTGTCAAATGGAAACGTATAGGATTAATCAGTTGGAGTTTAACTGTTTTGGTCTTATGAGTTCCTATATATATACTGATCTCTATTTTTCTAGTTTCATGCGATGTTGATGACTTTTTAGAATGTACTTGTTGTTGTCCTGCTTTTGGTTCTGAAATTTTCTTTCACAGATTCTGGATGAAAACTAGAGATTTTAGTTTACTAAATGCCAAGTTATGTGTATCTTTCCATAAACTGCTTCCTTTGACACTGCCTTGCAAGTCCTTTACCCTTTTCTGTATGGAACTATCAAGTTAAAATACAAGATTAGAAGTTAGAAACAAAGCTTGCTCTAGTTTAATATTATACTCAGGTTACTTTGTTTTCAAGTGTTTATATATCTGGTACTAGAAATTTCTGGCTTGTTTGCTTATGATATTAAAGGATTACCCCAGGGAGAAATAATAAGCAAGTACATGATCTATGTTACTTAAGTCACGCAGAAAATGTTAAAGTAATGGGTAAATCTGTCATTTTGATATTTGACCCCCATTTTTATGCTCTAAATATAATATTAATTATTTTTTATATAAATTAATAATTATTAAAAAATTATTTATAGAATTAAAATTTGATTCCAAATAATTAATAATTTAACAAATGAAGTTCAATTGGAAGTTAAGCAAAAATGACTTTTAGCAAAATCATGCCACCTGCATGTGGACACTTTTAATCATTATCTTAAAATTATTATACAATTAATAGTGGAATCTTTAAGGTAAGCATTGAAAAATAAAAACAAGTCTGTGAATCATGTTTGTTTACTTTAATCTAAGCAGCTGTCCAATATATATTCTTAGAAAAGAATAAGGAAACTTGAAGATTCTTCTCTTATTTCATTGTTTGCTCGAATCAGTGCTGGAATTGATTCATTAGTTTCCTTATCTATGTATGTATGCACTTTATTTAACTTTAGTCATATATGTGATCTTATGAAAAACATGCATCTTTTTTGTAGTGATTAAATATTTGTGTGGCATTATTTTGTGTTAATGGATTGTAATCAAGATCAAAATGCAATTGTCGGAGTCGTGGCTTCAGTTTTAGCTTTTGGGGCTCTTTGGATTAAAAAATTAAAAGCTAGGAAGGAAATTGCTTCTCACCCTCGTGTGAATCGAGATTATGAAAGAGAAAATTATATTAATAGTATTTTAAATAGTGGTGACCAGCATTGTATTGATGTGATAAAGATGAGATCGATTGCCTTTTTCAATTTGTGTGATATTCTTAGTAGGAATAATTTGATACAATCAACTAAATTGGTGAATATTAGGGAGCAAGTAGTTATATTTTTACATATAATTGGTCATAATGTAAGGTTTTGAGTGATTGGATCTAGATATTATAGATCAATTGAGACAATTCACCGTTACTTTAGGGTTTTATTGAGAGTTATTTTGAAATTGTATAAACTAGTTATTAGATTACCTTATGAGTCAACTCTTACTGAAATCAGAAACAATTCAAGGTTTTATCCTTATTTTAAAGATTGCATTGAAGCATTAGATGGAACTCATGTTCGTGTATCTGTTCCACTTAGCATTCAAGGAAGATTTCGTAACCGTAAATAGGGGACGACACAAAATGTATTGGCCGCCATTACATTTGATTTGAAATTTTCCTATGTTCTAGCTGGTTGGGAAGGTAGTGCACATGATTCTCGTATTTTAAGTGATGCACTTTCACGCCCAAAAGGATTAAGAATTTCGAAAGGTAAGAATTAACATTAATTACCAAATAGTTCTAGTAAGCTCATAATTTATTAGTAATAATTATGTTTTGTAAAATTATAAGTAAATATTATCTTGTTGATGCTGGATATGGCATCCGAAATGGATATATTCCCCCATATCGTGGTGTCCGATATCATTTAAAAGAGCTTAGTGCTAAGGGGCCTGAAAATGCAAAGGAACTCTTTAATCTTCATCATTCATCATTGTGAATCACTATTGAACGTGTTTTTCAGATTTTGAAGAAACGGTTTCGTGTATTAGATGCTAAACCATTTTGAAAATTTCAAACTCAAATAGATATAGTTTTGGCTTGTTGTATCATTCATAATCATATAATGGAAGTTGATCCTAGTGATTTACTTAATCAAGGATTATATGAGGAGCCTGAGTCTGATTTGATAATACCAACTCTTACGGAGCGAGAAGAAAGAGAAGAAGCAAGAGAATGGTCTGCTAAGAGAGTCGAAACTGCACAAACTATATGGACTGATTATATGGCTAGAAATATTAGGTAGGTTTAGGGCTTATGGTTATTGTTTATATGTTATGTATGTTTTAGTATTAAAATTGTTTTTTTTTTTTTTGTTAATGTTGGTTGGATAATGATATTAAAATTTTAGTTTGTTGGATTTTGAAATTATTATGTCTTGAATTTGTTAGATATTGAATTTATTATGTTTTAAGCTTGTTGGATATTGAAATGATTGGCAATGACAATTATTAATGTAGAATGGGAAAGGGTAACAAAGAAGGGATCTCCAAGCAATTCATGTGGACAAAACTGATGGAACATATTTTTCTTGAAATTCTAGCAGAGGAGGCCTAGAAAGGAAATAAGCCTTCTAACACTTTCAAAGCAGTTTCTATTAATCGAGTTGTCGAAGCTATTTTTGAAAGATTTCAAGTCCAATGCGATGCGAAGCATGTGGAAAATCATTTGATGACTGTAAAAAACCAGTGGCAGATTATATGCACAATTAGAGGTGAAAGTGGTTTTGGATGGGCTGATAACATGAAAATGATCACATGTGATAGAGCGACATATGATCCAGCAGTGATGGTAATATATGTCTATATATGTTAAGTATATTTCAATTATTTTTTACTTGTTATTCTAATTGTGTATAATATCCAACAGGCACACAAGAAGTATGAACCATTTTTGAATAAAAACATTGATCATTATGATGAAATGCCTTTGGTTGTTGGCAAAGATATGGCAACAGGGAGTTTTGCCAGAACATTTGCTGACATTGATTTGGATGATGGTAACCAAGATTCAGTGCCTATAGAGTGCAACAATAAAGAGATTGAAGAGGTGAAAACAAAATTATCTTCATCTGGCACATCCAAATATAAAAGAAAAAAAATGCTCAAGAAAGTGTCGTTGGTGAACAAATTAAATTTGTGGGTGGACAACTTGGCAAAATTGCTAATGCTTTGGAACAATTTACTGCGGATAAGACACCACATCTTTACGAAGAAGTGATGTCAATGGAGGTAGAAGGATTTGATGATGACTTCTTGTGTTTTGTGTTTGACTATCTAGTGGGTCATGAATCCAAGACTAAAGCTTTTTAGTTAAAAGTAAGAAGCATAGAAAATTTTGGCTTCAAAAATTTTCTCAAGATTGAAGATATTGATACTTTTAATGTGGTGTAATATTAGTTATGCACTTGGACAATGTTGTTGTTATCATGTGGTGTACTACTAATGTAACAGTCCGATTTAGACCCTAATCGGAACAGTGGTTTCGGGACCATGAATTCGAGTCAGAAAAATATTTTAATATTATTTTTCGTGTTTATTATCTGCGAATTTGCATGTGTGAAAGTTTCGTATGAAAATTTGATTGCTTGTATGCTTAATTTAATAATAGAACTTAATCGCGTAAAATAAAAATTTAGTGGTTATTTGTGAAAGGGCCGAATAGTGGTTGTTCTTTTAATTTGGAGGCTTTAAGTTGCAAATTACCCATGATATATTGTAATGGACGGTGAAAGACAACCATTATATGGTTTTGTTATTATTTTATAAAGGTTATATATGTAATTTGATTAATAATGTTATATAACATAAAACATAAAATAATTAAAAGCCATGGTTCCTTATTTTGCATGACCGAATATAAAGAAAAGAAAAAAAAAGAAGAAACAAGAGTTCCTTAGGTTCGGCCATTTTTGGAACTTGATTAAAGGTAAGTTTTAGTTCGGTTTTTGATAATTTTTATGTTTTTTAGATCGTTGCTTCGAGTACTACCCGACCCATGCTTGAATTTTTGATTTTGGTGAATATTTTGAGTTATTCCATTGATGAATATTTGTGTTTTGTGATGTTTGATGATAAATTATGAAAGATATGTTTTGGATTATATGTTTTGTATTGGAGTTTTGATGATTTTGAGTTATTAGGACTAAATTGCAAAAATAATAAATTGAAGGACTAAAATGCAAAATAAATAAAATATATGGATTAGTATGAGCATAAGGAAGATTCGGCTTAACTATGATGTGGTGAGATTTTGTGTATTTTGTGTTTTGTGCAATTAGGACTAATTTTGTAAAAGTAGTAAATATTAGGGGTAAAATGGTAATTTTCCCATTTATGTGTTGTTGGATTAAATTGAATGAAATTGTGTTTAAATGAGGTTAATTTGAAATTATATAGATCAAGAACAAAAGAAATCGGACTTGGATCGGGGAAAAGAAAAAATAGTCGAATAGCCGATTTACATCGTTCGTCGATATCCTAGGTAAGTTTATAAGCAATAAACGTTGTTGAATTTGAATGTGTATGATTTTTATATATTGAATTTAATTGTATGAATTTCTATGGTTGGAGCCGAATGCATGAATGTTTATGAAATTTGGGAATATATTCGGTTCAATTGAGATATGGATTATGAATAAGAATAACTTTGTAACAGTGATATATCAGGCTTATTGCCTAGCAGACTTTGATGCCGGTGTATGATATCAGGCTTATTGCCTAGCAGACTTTGATGCCGGTGTATGATATCAGGCTTATTGCCTAGCAAGCTTTATGCCGGTGTATTGAATCAGGTATATTACCTAATGGCTCTCATGTTTGTTTTATACAAGGCTTTATGCTTAATGAATTTTATGTGAGCAACGGTAAAAGCAATCAAATGTGTTAAGTGAGCTAAAGCATTCAGGTATGTGAATATGGTTATTCTATTTGAAATGAAAGTTAATTGATTGAAAGATATGTGATAGAAATGTTTTATGATGATATTGAAAATGTATGAAACTATAAGGTATTCGGTTTTATGATAAGTATAAGTATGTGTTTTAAAAGTTTGATTCATGTGATTGTATATATATATGAATACGTATATATAATCGATTATCTATGTTATTATGACTTTGAAATTGAAGAATATATTGATAATTTATATATATGGTATACTCGGCCATGGTATATTGATGTATAAATATATGTTTGATTCGGGTTATTTTATATATATATATATAGAGAGGTTGTTAATTTGTTTAAATTGCTTATAACTTACTAAGCTACAATAGCTTACTGTGAGTGTATTTATTCTTTGTTCTTATAGGTTTTTTGGAAGTTTGCTACATGCTCAGGGACCATCAGTGAAGTTATCCACACTATCGTCAACCTTCGGTACTTTTAAAAGTCTATTTTCAAACTTATGGCATGTATAGGCTAATATGTATTTTGTTCGACCTTGAATATGTATAACTTGAGCCATGCGAAAATGGCTTAATCTCCATGATAATTTCAGTCATATTTTGGTTATGGTTTGAGCTCACTTTTGGTTATGATGTTATATATTATACATAAATGGTTTATGTGATAAATGTTATATGTTTGAAAATGGCTTGATGATGTTGGTAAATTTGGAAATGGTTGATGTAATGATTATTGTATGTATACAATTTCATAGCATAATTAATTGTTTCGGCTAAGGTTTTAACTTAGGTAAACATATATGAATTGATATGAATTTTATTTCAATAATGTATTGGTACATTCGGGCATAGGATGGAATTGAATAAGATGGTTAGGTTTAAATCTTGGTTTGATATTGCTTATATAAATTCCCATGCATATGATAATTTGACTTGATTTATTTGATACATAGTATTTAATATTTATGTTTTAAATATGTCTATAAGTGATTAACGTCTTGTAATGATAGATATAATTCTTTTTAATTGATAAATATTATTAATTATATGTTAGAATGAGTTAAAGAGTATGGATGTTCAATGATTCAGCTATTTCTTATATATATATATATATATGAATGATGTGTTTAGAAAATGCAAATTATAAAATGTTTATACATGTTTCCATGAGCGATTGTACATTTGTTTGTGTGAAATAAATTTGGAATGAAAAATGATGATAAGTATGTGCATATTTGGTTAATGAGACGAAAATTTACCAAATGAATAGTAACTTTTGTTAATTACTATTATGAAAAGTATATATGTTTTACGTGATGTATAAATGTTTAACTTAATATTAAATAAATTCCGAATATGATATGATCTTTATCAAATGATTATAAGTAATGCATTTCGTGTAATCCATTTGTATTTGATTATAATATGCGACTAAAGTGTAATGAAGTTTGTTTATTTGCATGTATTATGAGTTTAAATTAAAAGTATATTCAGCTATGTGGTAGTAGAGAATAAATTGACTATTGAAATTCAAGTGCGTGTATGTGATCGTTTTAACTTGTGTTCTTGATTGGTAATACCTCGTAACCCTAATTCGGCGACGGATACGGGTTAGGAGTGTTACAACTAATTATGTATTTGGATAATATTATTAATTTCTAGTATTAATTGTGGTTTGAAAGCTAATTTATAATTATTCAATCATTGTTTTTTTATTTTTTTATAACACAATTAGAAATAATTTATTTGACTTTAGTTGTTTTCAATTTATGACGGTTAATATTCTAGCTTAATAAATGAGTATTATTATATATTTTATTCGATTTATTTATAAATAAATCATTGCAATATACGTAAAACAATTTAAAATATAAATTTATTAATATATATAATAAACTCAATTAAACAATGAAAAGATAATAAATTCTTAAATATATATTTGCTTAATTTAAAATAGCTTTTATGAAATATTTTCAGGAAATCTGCCAAACAATAGAAAATATTTTACACAGATTCATCCAAACACTAGAAAAGTAAATCATTTCCAGAAAAGGAAATCATTTTCCAGAAATTAGTTTTCGAAAAATATTTTACTGACAAATAAACGGAGCCTAAATGTTAGTGGAATGGGGATTTCTTCAAATGTAAATTTTTTATTGGATTTATTAAAAACATAAAAAGACAAAATCATCCTCATAATAGTATAACTTATTTTAAATATAAAAGGATATTTTCATAATTTTTTCAGTTAAATTAGTGTTTAATTAATTTGTGACACCAACTCATTCAAAAAATTAAAGTCGATAAAGATACGTGAAAATATTTTTATAACAATTTCAATCAAACTAATATTTTATTAATCTGTGAGACTAACTCAATAAAAGAATTTGAAGTTAGTAGAAATATATTCGGACTTCAAGCATCACAATACTTGTCCAAAATAATTTAGGTTTATTAAAGCTCAAAAATACAATGAAACAACTTTGTGTTTTTGGTCCAGATAACTAAAACAAAGTCCATGAGTAGACCAGAAAATTTAAGTAAAAAGGTCCATGGCGGTGGCATTTTGATTGAGAATATTTGCCCACAATTATATCCTCGCAACTTTATCCCATGTGTTCTTGATGTTGTTAAAAGTAGTGATTATTTTAGCATAATAAATGGATAGAGGTAAAAAAATTTTAGAAAAAATTGGTGAATGAACTACTATGTATAAAAGACTCAATAAAGGAAAATAATAAATCATAATTAAGGATTTGTGACGCTACCTGCACAAATATCTTTTTATCCTAATCAAGAATATTATATTTCATATCCAATGCTAAGATAACCAGTTGGAACTCATTTATCTTTTACACCAAGAACGATAAGTCAATTTCCTTAGTCCCAATATCCAAATTCAGTATATCAATTCAGTTATGTTAAAATAATAAAGGGAGCAGAAAAGTTTTGTTTATCAGAAAATTTGCTGAAATAACAAAAAATTCAAGAAATAAAATATTTTTTATAATCAATGCTTACCACTAGAATTATATAATTTTATTAATAAAATATGGAAAACTCATATTTCTGAACAAATAGCTAATTTCAGAAGAGCCCTACTAAGCTTTCACAATTTTTAGTTGAAAAAACAACTAAAGAAAATAAAGCTCATGATTTATTACTAAAATCTATTTTATATAGAGATTGAAAAGAATTAGAAATAGGTTATTTAGATATTAAGGAGATAAATAATCTTTTTGATATATTTCAGTATTTTATTAATAAAGGATCAAATAGTCCTATTATGAATAAAATATATAAGCTATGTTTATATAATAAAGCTAGAAAAATTTTACCAATGGAAATTTTTATAAAAATAAATGGAGCTATTTGCAAACATCAAACTCAATTTCAAAAAGCTTTTTTAGAATATTTTCTACAAACTTATGTTTTTACAAATGATTTAGATGAAAAATTTCCTACTATAAAATTTAGACTGGATCATGAATCATTTGATATAAACAGTATTGAATAGGGTTTTGTTAAAAAATAATATTTTAAAATTTTTCTTTTCATCTATTAAAAGATCTTCTTGCATCTATTAAGTCTATATTATTAAGCATAAGAAATGAAGATGACTTTTACTATTATTTTTATCTTGAAATAAACAGTCTTATTGGTATTGCTGAAAAAGAAAAAAATTTATCAGCCATACTAAATTTGGATTATTCAATGAATGATTAGAAGTCCCAAACTTTCAGCAGTTAAAGAAGACAAATGACACTTCACAAAAAATATTGACAAGTGTTATAATAATCCCAGTTATTATCAAATCCAAGTAGGGATTGATTTAATGGCAAAAGCTCAATATTTATTTCAACAAAGGACTCATAGACTCTGGACTGATGGAAGAAGAAAATTGGCATATGAAACTGGAAACATCCAGAAAGACAGAAATGAAGAATCCATGCAACTATTAAAAAAGATAGCTAACATGAAGATAGAGGATTTTCCATCACACATAATAGAAGAAATCAAAAACACATGGGAGATTTGGAACTCACCAAGACTGCCAACAGATTCATTGCATTTAGATGAAATAAAGTTAGTGAATCTAGATAATATTCAAGAAGGATAAAACCAAACAAGGAAGCCACGTGAGAGAATAACATCCAAGAAATGAACATTAATGATTGCAACGTGAAAGCAACCATTAATGATGCGACAAGACAAAAGAAAAACTACGTGAAAGTAACCATCAATTCATTATTAATAAGATATTATCATTATTAGAAATACTATGCGGAATTGAAAGAAAATGAAATAAAGTTTAAAAATTTTCTTATAACTAGAGATAGAGGAAGCCATCGAAAAATAATTTAGATATATTTCATTTTACTTTTCATTCACCATCCTCTCTTTATAAAAACTTTTCCTTTACTTCTACTACATATTATCTATTGTCTTTCGCATCCCCTTTTATCTCGTGTAATTGGTGATTATATAATAGGATATGTTGCAAGCAAGATTGATGATGGGTTTCTGTTTGTTTGTTTTTTTTTTATAAGAATAATATTATAAAATTAATTAAATATAAAATAAAATAAGGAACAGATTAATTACGAAAAATAAAATATACGAGGAATCCCCTCTACAATTAATAATAAAACTATTTTATCTTACTAAAAATACTAGTATAGAACAATAAGATTTTATTAAGTAAAATAAGTTATCAAGTCTAAGGAAGTTTGATCAAATGACATGTTTTCAGCTCACACTTGTATCCTGGATTTTAAGGGTTTAAGTTTACGCAATTCGCCCACCAGCCTACCGATATCCTGGACGGAGCTTCCCTCCTTACTCACCGCTTCCAATGCTTTTTCCTTCAATTCTTTAGCCTTATCTTTCAACCCAACCGCCTCGCTCATTGACTCACCAATCACGCGGCTCAACTCACCCGCCTCAGGAACCGACCCAGCACCCTCACACACCCTCACTCCCACCCCCATTTCCTCCACCAGCAGCCTCGCATTCACAAATTGGTCAGCTTCCATAGGCCATGCCAGTATCACCACCCCACCCATTATCCCTTCCAACACCGAGTTCCAACCACAATGACTCAGAAACCCACCCACCGCCTCGTGACTCAGTATCGACACCTGCGGTGCCCATTCCCTTATCACCAAACCCCGACCCGCCACCCGCTCTTCAAACCCATCTGGCACATTTCCAAACCCATCTTCTCGTTCTTGGGTCGAACCCGTTTTCACGACCCAAACAAACCGGGTGCCACTCTTTTCAAGCCCAAGATCCAAAGTTTCCATTTGTTCCCTTTTCAACAGCTTTTGACTCCCAAAACAAACATAAACAACAGACGCTTTGGGGCATCCGTCAAGCCAAGTCAGTAGTCGCTCATTCAGATCAGACCCAGAACCCAAATTTCCCGGACCCGGCAAGTTTAGTGGACCAACCCCGAAAATCCGATCGTGGCTCAATTTTTTCTTCAGATAATCCATGTACTCGCCTTCAAATGCTTCAAAAGAATTGAAAACGCAACCCCAACTCTTGGTATTTGCAAGCTTGAGATCCTTGACGAACTCCCAGTCAGGATCAGTTTTTTTATACAAACGAAACAAAGAAGGCAAATGATGGGATTTAAAAACATGGGAACCAGGCAAAGCAGAAAGCTCAACCTGCTCCAAAGTTTTAAGTTGTTCAACATTGTTCCATACACAATCGTCGATAGCAGCCAAAAAAGCACCGGAAGGGAAAAAAACGAGTCTGGGTATGTTTAATTGGTGGGCAAGGTGTAGGGTCCAACCAAGGAAGAAATCAGAGATGATGGCAACGGGTGGGTCGGGGTGAGAGTTGAACCAGTGGAGTAAAGGGTCGTGAAGTTTGGAAAGAGAGGTTAGCATAGGGAGGTTACCGGAGTGGCCGAGGTCTTTGACGTTTTCGACTCCGGGAGGGATGGAAGGGTGAGGAGGGAAAGGGAGGATGAGGGGAGTGATGGAAGAAGGGTGAGAGGAAAGAAGGGAGGAAAGGTAAGGGAGGTTTTTGGGGGTGATAACGATGGTGATGGTTAGGCCGTGGAGGGAGAGGCGGTGGGCTAGGTGGAAGAGCGGGAGCATGTGGCCTTGCGCTGGGTAGGGGAATAGCAAGATATGGCAGTTGTTGATGGTGGTTGACATGGTGATTTGAAAGACTGCAGGATGGATGCGGGTGAGTTGAAGGAACTGCCTGCTTTATTATTACAACTTTTGTCGATGGTAGGCTGGCCGGAGTGAGATTTTGTTGCCAATTTGTGGCAGTAGTGTGGACAACGCAAAAAAGAGAAAAAATGAACGTGAATATGCCGAGTTTAAGAAAAATTGCGGGAATAGATTATTTTTTTTTAGGGTTATTGGGGTTTAGAGTGAAGGTTTTTCCCTGTCATTTTATTTAAAAACGTTTAATTTTAACATTATTTATGGAAATAGATTAACTTTTTGATTATTTATAAGAAAAGGCTGAATTCCTTGAAAATGCGTCTACTCCAGCGTGATTTCAGGTGATGTTCAGTAAAACGCGTCCTTGGAGGGAGCGTTTTGCCTTTTTTTAACCCCCAATAGTTATTTTTTTTTACCGTTTGGGCTCCAACCCTTTCATTCTTTTCACACAAAAGTCATCCTCTCAAAATTCTCTCAAATTTCTCAAAGCTCTCTTTAATTTTTGCAAAAAAACTTTGTTTAAATTTTTTTTTGAATTAGTTTTTTTAAAATTGAAAAATATTCGATTATTTTAGCAATGGCCGGATAATTAATTCGTCTCGATAATAAACACATCTTCGTCGATCAAATGACAATGGTAAGTGATAATTTTAATTTTTCAATACTATTTAATATTTTTTTTTTCATTTATGCAATTTTAATTACTTTTTTAATACTATTTAATATTTTTTTCATTTATGCAATTTTAATTAATTTTTATTTTATAATTTTTTATAACAGTCTGTAGATCGGGTGTTGCAATACTATATTCGTAATATGTCGGTCCTCCATCGCCATTGATAGAGAATTACCTGCGAGAAGCTAGTTTTTTGCACGTGGCCACGATAGGTCAGGGGTGCAAGTTAGACCCGAAACTAATCAGTGCGTTGATAGAGAGGTGAAGACCCGAGACGCTCACTTTCCATCTTCCATGTGGAGAGTGTATTATCACTTTAGAAGACGTGCAGTTGCAATTGGGATTCCCGATGGATGGGTACGCAGTCACCGGGCCCGCTCAATCTACTGATTGGATGGTTGTATGCTACGAGCTTTTGGGTGCTATTCCGGATAGTATTAACGAAGGTCGGATCGAGATGAGCTGGTTACGAGACACATTTCCAGAGTCAGATAATGATTCGACTGAACTAGAAAGAATACGATATGCACGGGCATACATTCTTAAGATGATTGGAGGTTATCTAATGCCAGACTTGTCACGAAACCTAGTACATCTGAGATGGCTGTTGAAACTCGTTGATTTTAGAGCAACTGGTGAATTTAGTTGGGAGTCTGTCGTGTTAGCAACATTGTACCGGAAGATGTGTGGGGCGACGCGACCGAATAAAGCCAAAATCGGAGGTTGTCTATCACTACTGCAATCATGGATACAGTTTCGCTTTTCATTTTTACGTCATCGAGTGGACCACCCATATATATTCCCACTCATAACGAGTAAATTTTCTATTAGATTTTACAATTATTACGTAGATTTAAAATATAATTGTATGCTAAAAATTTATTTAATTAGGTGGAACCATTCGGCGAGTTATGTTGGAATACTTACCTCTCTTGAAGATATACGGCTTCTATTAGACCAACGGTTGGAAGCACAAGTAAGTATTAAAAATATATATATACACATAGTAAAATAGTCGTTTCGTATTTAGTATTTAGGATTATATATATAACTAATATTTTTATCATGCTCATATAGTTTCAATGGACACCATATGAGGATATGGCAATTCGGGCAGTAATTTTGGATGAATTCTTTCAAAATCTGAACATTTGGCATGTGAAGGTCCCATTAGTCAACTATGCTGCCGTGGATATGCACCAGTCAGATAGAGTATTGCGACAATTTAGATTTCAACAACCAATTCCCGTGGCACCTGAGGTGCTCGATAATGAGCACAAAGTCGACTTACGGCAGTTCATACGGATTGGTCGAGATTCTGGTCAGCATATATCGAAATGTGAGAAAATCGGTATGATTATATACCTACTCGGGAACTGATC
Source organism: Gossypium bickii (assembly GCA_025503065.1). Taxonomy (NCBI): domain Eukaryota; kingdom Viridiplantae; phylum Streptophyta; class Magnoliopsida; order Malvales; family Malvaceae; genus Gossypium; species Gossypium bickii. The sequence goes on from CP106716.1 coordinate 99,247,569, forward strand.
ATCGTTCCTAAATTAGCGTGCGTGCCAGAATACATGCCATGGTTTAGGATACATGGCAAGCCATATTCACTGTCGGAAGAGTAGAGGCGACGACAAATTCATGTCTGAAGGGAACGACGAGACCCTTTAAATCTAAGAAGAATGGATAACAACACGGGCCCATTAACAGCGCCCACACAATCACCGGGCCTATCAACAGCACTCACATAGTCACCGGGCCCAACACTTCAACCGACGACATCCATATCATATCCTTTTCAGATAATGCCAGGTACGTATCCTAGCCCTTATATGTATTATAACCCTTATATGTTTCCTTTTCCCAGTCCTATAGCAGGTTGGAATGCATGACCTAGTTCATCTCCATTCCCGATTACTCCGAATCAATCGTCGATCTATAGGCCGTCGTTGCATGAGGGATCGCACGAGTCGCCATCGGGGAGCTCTTCTTTTTACCAATCCCCATCGCCTTATGGGATTCAAACACCTCCGCCATGGGTGATGCAAACACCTCCGCAGTCATTATTCTATCAAGGTGGGTCATTATTCTATAACAGTTGTTTTTAATATTTTAATTGTAATTTACTTTTTATATTTTTAATAAAATAAAAGTTTTTTTGAATAGGGCAATATTTTTAATTTTTTTATATTTTTAATAAAATATAAATAATGCAACATAATTTTATTACAACAACTATCAGCTATTTCGATTTGGACATGATCGAGTTGTATAGCCTGGGTTACTACACCATACGCACAACTTCTTTTGGTTGGTTGTTTCTCGGATATCCATATTGTTTCGTATTCTATTCAAGCAAGGTCGACCATTTGGTTTGCAACGCAGTTCTCTATCTGATAACAGCCTAAACGGAGCAAGCGATACAGACGGTCACTTACGTTCATCTGGGACTAGTAGGAATACGTGTCTCCACATGTTGTAGTTGTATTCTATTTTGTACACTTCGTCGACATAGCTCATGGGATCCAGACGGAGATTTTGACAAGCTGCAATTACATGAACGCATGGATAACGAAGTGCGTCAAACATCCCACAGCCGCAGGTCCTATTTCTCAAGTGTACATGATATTGCCCACCAATGATACCTTGGTTCGGTCTGTCAAACTCCGTCACACGAAACCATAGGTTATCGTGATCGTGACACATTGTGTCATGGTGTTGGCCTATGCTTTCGCATTGTTAATTTCTTGCAATACCTTCGTGCACCATACATGACCTCATACATTTGGCCTTTTATAACTTGCTGCTCGTTTTGGAAATAATGCCGCTAAACGAAAATATTTCTCTCACACAACTGATGTTATCGCATTCCTTTTAGAACAAAATTTATGCATTCAGCTAGTTTTGACGTCATATGACCATATCGTAGGCCGCCGTCGTATGCTTGTGTCCACTGTTTGAAAGGTATGTTATAAAGGTAGTCTGCGCCTTCTTCATTAACTGAACGCAAAACCGCCAACATCTCATGAAAACAATCCTTACTTACCTCATACCCTACCAATATAAGTTGATAGCGAAAATTACATACCACTCTTCCATTAAGAATAAATTAAATATTAAAAATGAAATTATATTAATAGAGATTAAATACGCATGTTGGTCACTTGCCGTCGTTCACTTGTAGATCAATATTGCCCGTAGTAGTTGGATGCAACATACCTTAGGCAATACCGATAGTGTGTGCGATGTCATAGGCTTCCCTGTCACTCAATTGCGGCTAGTATTCTAGTGCCCCGATCTGATATAACGCATATATCAGGTTGGGGGCAAACATGCGTCCTTAACCTAAAAAGAAAGAAATCTCAGTCATCAGTTGACTCCCCCAATGTTATTGCAAACGCAATTAGAAGGATTCTCCCATTGCCATCCTGTGCATAGCTAGCAATAGCTGATGGGTATATCTACCATAAATAAAGGTACCGTCAATTTGTACTAATGGCTTACAGTATGGAAATGTGTCTCGTCATTTCTTAAAGCTCCAGAACAGACGCTTGAACACTTGGCATCCACGGAGTAACCGGTCGTTGTAGTACACAGGTGCCATTTTAAAGTCTGTTATGCAACTTGGGACATATCTCTCTAGCACCTGACACCATTGTCACACTTCATTATATGAAGCGTCCTATCGACCATGCAAATTTTCCAACGCCTTCTACTTAGCTATCCAAGCCTTGCGGTAAGAGGGTATGTACCTCAATTGGCTACAAATATTGGCAATTAAAACTGGCACGGAAGTCTTGGGATCGGCTTTCACTGTCAGTAGTATTAAGCTAGCTAACATATTTGAATCCATTTTGGGATGATATTGTGAAACACCTGTCAATGAAGTACATTAAATAATGAAACATTATGTAATAACAGTATTATTCAAAAACCCTAAACACCTAGTGATACTGTACCGGCAACACATGTATGTAGACCTTTGTACTTTTTTATCTCCCACAAGCCTGTCATTTTCCTTAATGAGACCATGATTTTCCATGAACATGTACCGTCTTGCACTGTACACTTGGCCTCATACTTATCGGATTTGGATTTAACCACGTTATAGTTAACCCCGTTTATGATGCTATGTTGTTTCAATGCACCAAGAAAATTATCCTTATTGGAAAACTCCTTACCAACTTCCAATTCACCCGAATCCAACGACGAACTTGTACGGTCACGCCTTCTGTGTGGTAGATCTAGAAACTCCAACGCATCATATTGAGATAGATCGACATTATGCATGTGGGCTGGAGGCGAGTACACCTTGAATCGCGGATCTTTTTCTTCTTCATCTGAACCTCCTTCAACATCTTCAGGTATGGTTAGAACAGGCTCTGATTTAGAAAATAATGCAACTTCTGCAACATCGAGGCCGGGCTCTCGAGGTAGATCCACATCAAACTCATCATCTGACCCATCATCATCTGCAACTAATGAAGTCCCCTCGCCGGTGGATGTCGTAGGGAGTACATCATCCCTTCTTGTTGACATTTCGTAACATCCCTAATCATATGTGTATTGTCAACCACTAGAAGTTGATGCCGTTCCCCAATATGTATTTCCAGTATTGAACATCGACCCACCAATGTGCATGTCCCATCCACTAACCGAGTGTCGTGCAGGGGTTGTGTTTTTCATACTACCACCAAACATGGGCGCTTCCGTATTCTGTCTCCCACTAACAGAGTGTCGGCTAGGAGCCGTGTATTCCTCTCGAACAGCAGTAGATGTTGAAGTCACAAATGCATCATTTGGCGATGAAAATTGTACATATAACTCAAGATAGGGTGGTCCACTAGCAAGATGAGTCTGCACCATTGCCTCCAAGCTACGGGGACCTTTAATTCCGAATGAGTCATATCTCACAGGATCAACTGAAGCACAAAATTGATACTTAATAGACAAAACTTTCATTGGCGTCGTTTCGAAGATTTTACGCCTAATTCTTTTACGAAGTTCTGTCAAATCTATGTTCTGGTTAAAAACTAGTCGCGCTGTGTTCTCCGATAAAAAAATAACGTCGTTCTCGGTGTCACGGACCTCACCATCATAGTAAATAACAGCACTAATACGTTTACTCATCTTCAGTTTCTATTCTACTTTAGCCTCAATTTCTCTTGCTGTAACTTCTGCAATCTGAGAATGAAATTTGGCTCATTTATAATCTAAGGCCAAATAGGAACTACTGTAGAAAAAGAACGTCCATGTGGGAGCTTTTTTTAGTAATCTTGCTGACAGTGCATCCTGCTTGAAGGGTTTTGGACACTATTTGTTCAGAAACGACTTCGCAAAATTATTTTTTCAGATACTACTGGAACTTTTCTCAGTAATCTTGCTGACAGTGCATCCTGCTTGAAGGGTTTTGGACACTATTTGTTCAGAAACGTCTTCTCAAAATTATATTTTCAGATACTACTGTAGAAAAAGAGCGTACACGAGGAAGCTTTTTTCAGTAATCTTGCTAACAGTGCATCCTACTTGAAGCGTTTTGGACACTATTTGTTCTGAAACGTCTTCTCAAAATTATTTTTTCAGATACTACTGTAGAAAAAAAATAAAAAAATTTTATATTGCTAATATATTTTTTCCAAAACCCTAAACACAAAATTATTTTTAAAAAACTAAAACATAATTTAATTAATTAACTCTAAAATCCTAAAACTTTAAATCCTAATTTAATTAATTAACCCTAAATCTTAATTTAATTAATTTGTTTATTAAAAAACTCTAAAACCAAGCAGAAAACCTTATTTGAATCGTTTTCTCTTTACAATTTCTCTTAAAATTGATCTATTTATATATATTAATTTTTTGACATTTATTAGTAAATTAGTCGGGAGTGTTATGAATTTTCCATAATTTCTTTTTTGATTTGACAGAGTAAAGTTCAAAGTAAAAGAAAATTTTGCTATGTTAGGGCTTAGCCTTCTCCACCGGTGAAGAAAAACAGAATTGGCTACGTTTAAGGAACTGTGTCCTTCAAACCAAACCCATATCTTTGTCTGGTTAAAAAGGTTCGAATTTTAAGTTGATTTTAAAATTTGAAATTAATTGGATATTCCTATTAGATTTGTTCGTTTAATAATAAAGAATCAATCACATTTCAAATAAATCAATACTCAAAACATAATGAAAGAAAGGGGTCTGAAGTTAACTTGGGTGCCAATGTAAATTTCACCTATTCATAAATTAAGTTATCTGTTTAGGTTTAAAGGTTTGTTCGAAATTTAAGAGAGTTTAGGCAAAAATATTAGATCTAAAAATGAGTTTAAACAAAAAAAAATTAAGCTTGTTTAAAATATGAATCGGGCTCGAGCTTGAAAATCCAAGGTCCTTACCTAACCTATTTTTAAGTTTATAATAATTTATATTATGTAATTTACATTAAAAAAATAAATCAATATTAAATACATAATAGCACTCTAATGTAAACATTAAAATAATGTTAAGATGATTAAAAAATTTAAATAAATAATAAAATATATAAAATTATTAAATATTAAAATAATATAATATATATTAAAAAAGTAAAAATAATATGGACGGGATTAAATGGGTTTGAGTTAATTTTTTCTAAATATGAATAGATTTGGGCAAAATTTTAAACTCATATTTCAAGTTAGACCGGGCTTAAAAAATATAAAATATGTTAATATCATATTTAGACCTGACCGAAACCCAGCTCAATCCAATCTATGAATATGTCTAATGTGAATTATGGCATGACGATGGTGTTTGTTAATTTGGAGGAAAGAAAGATTAGAGTTTTATTTGATAGAACTTGTGTCTAAATGGGCTTAAAACTGCCTCCGTCCATGGCCCCATTGCCTCTCTAATGGGCTTTCTGTTGGATACATCCAATCCAACTTCAATTTCTTTACTCTCACATGGGTTTTAGATTAAGACTGTAAAAGTATTTGGGTTTATAAATTACATTAATCACGTTTGAATTTGAGAAGATTGAATGAATCAATTCAAGTATTATATGCATTCTAATTTCATGTCATTCTTATTTTTTTTTCAGTAGGAGAATGATAAATAAGATTTTTTCTTTTAAAAAAATTCAAATCCAACTAAAAATGCTAACAATTATGAGGATGACGTAGAATCACAGTTTCATACAATCATTTTCTTATAATGCTTAACTTAAGTAGTTTATGAGTTAATCAACTTTTTAATATTGAAAGTCTAAAACTTAAACTTAATTGATTATGAAATCAGATAAGTTTAGCAAACTTCTTTTTTAAGGATACAAATCCCTTTAAACATGAATATGTAGTTATGGGAAGCCTCTTACTTGAAATATGACAGATGGACATAACCTAAATATGTAGTGTATTGGCTAGATGATTCCTTTAGGCCAATTAGCTCATCTCCTTGTTCTTTACTTAATCATATATATATATATATATATATATATATATATAGTGGGCTATTTTTGCCCGCCCACCAAAAAACCAAAATAAAATAAAAATTATAAAGTACAAAAGAAAAGAGTCTATTTTACAAAAATATTAGACCCAAAATGAATAAAAACCTAATGGCCCACGTGGCCCACTATCTTAAGCTAGCAGGAAACCCTAGCTTCCCTTCTGACACCGTGCTCCCATGTGCGCCGTACTCCTGCTCCAGCACGCACGTCGCCCCGAGGCTCCTCGTCCTGAGAACTGTTCCCCTTTCACCAAAAAGGCCCCAATCCCCTCCGTTGACCCTCCATGCACCTGCAAAAATGACGAAAAAGCAGAGAAACAGTGGCCAACAAACAGTAGAAATAATAAAAGAAACAGTGTATAAATTGCTATAAAAAACCAGATTTGAATTGTAATGTTTTTTACAGAGAATCAAATACAAAAAACAGAGAGAAAAAATACAAAAAAAATCAAGTTAAAAAAAAGGTAGCCTTTTTTTTTTAATTTTGTTCGTTATTTTGAAATCTTAAAAAGAGAAGCCAAATATAAAAAAAGGGTAATTCTTTTTATTATTATTATTTTTCTTTTCGAAAATAAATAATAAAAATAAAAACGGAGGCATTTTTTACCTTTACTACCGTCGCCGGAGTGCATTCGAAATGAGAGGTCATACCGAGAAAAAAGAGAAACTTTTCGGTTTCCGACCGTGAGTAGACGGCGGCGTCAACACCGGTGACCGGTGGTTGGCACGTCAGCGGACTACCTGAGTCATGGCTGAAAGGGAGAGGGTTGAGAGAAAAAAAAAAGGGGAAAGCTTCAGTTTTTTTAAAAAAAGGACAAAAATGAGGTTTTTTGAATTTTTTTTATTTAAATAAGAGGTGCAAAATGGCGTCGTTTTGAGTCAAAGTTTAGACGCCAAAAACAGCATCTTTTCATGCTCAACCAGCGCGCCGACCCGATCCGACCCAGGGGATCCGCATGTTTTTGATTGATGGTCTAATTGCACGACAGGTCTTTCCGCTTTTGAGGCTTAATTCGATCGGGTCCCATCCTCCTTTTTTATTTTTTTTAAAACTTTACCACACATTTTTATTTTGTTCTAATTTGGTCTTCCGACCCTTTGACCTCTTGGAACGACGCGTTTAAAAGGGGCTCTGGGAATAATTTCCCATTTGATTCCCGTTCTTTTTCTCGCGTTCAGTTCTGGTCCCTTATTTTGTTTTTTTTATTATTTACATTTTAACCCATTTTATTATTTATTTATTTCAATTTTTCCTTTAATTTCATTTTAGTTATAATTAACCCCTTTTATTTTAATTCTTTATTTCATTTGTTTATTTATTTACTTGTTTATTTATAATTTCTTCCATTTTATTCATTTATTTATTTATTTATTCACACATCATTCATTTATTTATCTTTTATTTTATCCCGGTGTCCATTTATTCATTATTCCTTCGTTTTTAATCTTTAATTTTATTTCATTGATTATTTATTTTATTTGTGCATTTATTATTATTATTATTATTATTATTATTTAGTCATCTATCTATTTATTACCCTTTTTATATATATATTTTAAAAAATTAGATTATTTATGTTTTTTACTACATATATTGTTCTCATTATTATTATTACTATTATTATCCATTGTTATCATTATTTATGTATTTTATTACAAATTGTACTTCTAATTTCATTTATATTTTAATTTGGTCCTTTTATTTTTGATATTCATTAGTTATTTTCCTCAATATTTATTTATGTATCTATTTATTTATTCCCTTGTTCTTATTATATTTAAAAAAATGATATTTTTTTTTGTGCATTTGTTTTGTCATTATTATTATTGTTATCATTGTTATTATTTATTTTATCATTCACTTTATTTTTTGATTGTTAATATTGATATTAAATTGATATGCATTATATGATTATTGCCATTATATGTACTAGGAATGGCTTATTAGTATATCTATGTTGTTGTCATTCATTAACGTAACATTTTATTCGTATATCATTAATTCTTACCCAAATATGCAAAAAAGGAAATTTTCAAAATAAGGCAATGTTTTGTATTTGGGAAATTCGAGAAAACATACCCTAACTTACGAGGTTTCGATTTCCTCGTTGAACTTCAATAATCGAATATCCTTTTTAAATTTGAAATTCATAATATTTCAAATAAAAAATAAAAGGCAAACTTATTCTAAAAAATATGAGGTGCCGTGTCCTAACTTACAGGATGTGACATTTTGTTACTTCGAGATAATGAGGCATTTTATACATTTTGATTTATTCGAGTAATTTTAATCAAGAATAACACAATATAAAGAGGGATCGTATTTTAAATTCTTTTCGAGTTTTTAATTTTTGACACCAAGACATTAGATAATCAACTAGGTACCAATTTTGGGCGTTACGAGAGTGCTAATCCTTCCTCTTGCGTAACCGACTACCGAACTTGTTTTCTAGATTTTTGGTAGACCGAAAAATATAGTTTCAATAAATTAAACCTTTTATCAAAAAGATCAAGTTTTGAAGTGATCCGATCACACCTCATATAAAAAGGATTGGTGGCGACTCCAATTTTCATTTTTTTATAAAAAGTCGATTTAAAAAAAAAAGGTTTCGACAGCTTGGCGACTCCATTGGGGACAAAATAAGAGAGTCAAGCCACGATTTGATTATTTTTTGTCTTTTTGTAGAAAATTGATAATTTGATTTAAATTTACGATCCTTTCGTTGCATTTCATTTTTATGGTTTGCATCATTTTGATATGGTTGCTTTAATATATCTCCGCATATTGTATCACATAATCGGTCGATTTTACCCTTTTAAGTAGGAGTGAGAAACTATTCCTTCGTAAGGTTTTCACCTCCGTATAGGATAGCAGATCACTTTTGGGATAAATATATACCTATGTCTTCGTGAGATTTTCATCTTCGTATAGCCATAGGGAAATATATTCCCTTGAACTGAACTCGATCCGTATGAGCCTATAATGGGTGAAGATCGAGGAATCTGCCGGTTCAGGTACCTTTACTTTAGAACTGAACCGCATATAGTGAGCCCTAAGAGCCTACCTTAGGTAGAACCGCACCGAACCCCTAGTGGTCACCCAAATAGGTACTTTATTTATTATTTCTTGCTTGCTTTAAATTTTAGCTTTTTATAAAATATACTGACTTGTTTTGTTTTGCTTTGACTGTGATTGCATGACATTTTCATCATAAAAAAGCTGTTGATTCACGTTCGATTACTAAATAGAGAGCTTGTCATGGAAAACGAATTTCTTGATAAAGTGGAAGATAATGCGGGCGTCCGAATATGGTCTGGGAAAATGCAACTAGAGAAAAGTGATAGTCTGACGGAGGGGTACGTATCAGAATTGTGAGACTTCACTCGTATCAACTGACCCAAAACAATCTTCAAGAATTGAAAGAGATATGAGTCCAATGGGATGATGAAATCAAGCAGCTATTTTACTGTAATTATGGTGAGTTGCCCTATCTACTCGATATCAAAATGGACAAGCATTTGTTTCGAGCTCTGGCTCAATTTTGGAATCCCGCCTATAGCTGTTTTACTTTTGGAAAAATGGATTTGGTACCTACTGTGGATGAGTATACCATTTTGCTTCAATGCCTGAGGATTCAAACTAACAAGGCCTACTCTAGAGCCGCCAATATCTCGATTTTCCTAAAAGAACTAATGAGCATCACGGGGATGAGTGAGTAATGGGTCACGGCCTGGATCAAGCAAAAAGGAGAAAGTAAATACATCCCTTGAGAAAGTTTGTGATATCTGATTTTGGCGCATCCGGACACAAAGAAAAGGTTGATATCTTCGCTTTAAGTATCTAAGGGTTAGTAATCTTCCTTAAAGCACTAGGGAACGAATATGAGGCAGTTTCAAACTTGTTTGACCGACTTGATAAAAAGGTCACACCCGTCCTGGAAATCTTGGCCGAAACTTTTAGATTTTTGAATGCATACTGGAGAAGAGGTGAAGGTAGGTTCATCGGATGTGTACAACTTCTGTTAACATGGTCCATAGCCACTTTTGGAGGGCAGAGAAGGTTTTTTATCGAGTTTTCTCTAAGAACTACTCTCTATTGAAATAATTAGTGGCTCAAATACAAGAAGTGGTCAATCATTTGCAAACCTTAGCAATTCAGGCTGACATGCTAAGTTTGAAGTGAATCAGAATCGGATCGGGGTTAAGAGTTAACTTGGCTTCTTAGGGAGATTAAGGCTTTGATTATTAGGGCAAAGTCATATATGTAATCTGTTTTATGTAAAGAAATTTGTTTTCTATTAAAGTTGTTCTAGTAGAATTGAATCAGAATCAATACCTCTTTTTGCATTTATTCCATACATTTGCATTACATTGCATCATATGCATTAAATTTCACAAAAAGACCTTAATTAATCAAAATTATTTCAGTTAATCTGGAAACCAACAAGAGTCAATCAATCGAACCTCGTTACAGTACTCGTGCCAAAACCAAAGTAATGGACCAAAGATTGGAAAGGCTAGAACAGATTTAAAAAGAGATACAAGACCAGTTACAAGTGCAACTACAAGAACAATTAGCAAAAGTACAATAGGACATGAGGGATCAGATACTGGAATCCCAAAGAAGTATGATAAGCCAATTGACGCAGCTGATGGCTAGAGGACTCGAAAAAAGGAAGAGCACCGTGATCAACTCAGGGGATGATAATGAGGACCCCACTTATCTCCAGGGTTTTACCCCGATAAACATCCAAACACAACCAGATGTGTACCCACAAAGGGTACCCGTTACAATCTGACCCCAATAGTATCAAGCTAGTACCTCGGTACCAATGAACTACCAAACAGGCTTAGGTTCTAATCCGGGGGATAATCCAACAAATCCTGTTGTTCCTGATCTAGATGATGTGGTAGAAATGGACAAAGCAAGGTGGGACTGCCAAAGAAACTTGAGGATTGATGTATATGGTTAGAAGAAAAATTTAGAGCAATGGAAAATGCTGACTACCACTGTGGAGTTGACACTAAAGATCTGAGTTTGGTCCCTGATTAGTGCTCCCACCGAAGTTCAAAACTCCAGAGTTTGAAAAGTATAATGGGACTAGTTGTTCTGAAGCTCACATCATTATATTTTGTCGAAAGATGATAGAATACATAAATAATGATCAACTGTTAATCCACTGCTTCCATGACAGTCTGATTGGGTCAGCAGCTAGATGGTACAACCAACTGAGTCGTGCCAAAATCAATTCATGGAAAGACTTAACACATGCTTTTATGAAGCAATATAGTCATGTGAAGGACATGACACCCGACAGAATCACATTACAGAATATGGAGAAGAAGAAAAATGAGAGCTTCAGGTAATATACCCAAAGATGGAGAGAGGTGGCGACACAAGTTCAGCCACCTCTTCTGGAGAAAGAAACCACAATGCTTTTCATCAATACTCTAAAAGCCCCGTTCATTAACAATATGTTAGGAAGCGCTACCAAGAGCTTATTAGATATAGTACTGTCCAGTGAAATGATTGAAAATGCAGTGAGAAGCCGTAAGATAGACGCGGCGAAAGTACCAAAAGATCAGCCCTGAGGAAGAAAGAGAATGAGGTTAATAACGCAAGTATATATAACAAGGGCTATTTAAAACCAATCACGGTAGGCCCAACAAGGACAGTAACTACTAGCCATCAGGGCTCCCCAAGGCAAGAATCCAACCCAAGGTCAAATACAGAAAGCCTCCAGTTCACACCAATCCCGATGACATATAGGTAGCTGTATCAGAATCTGTTTGATGCACATGTGGTATCCATTTCTACCTGAAACCTATGCAACCTCCATTCCCCAAATGGTACGAGACAAATGCTCAATGCGAGTACCATACGGGAATCACAGGACACTCAATCGAGAACTACACCGCATTCAAAAAGTTAATTGAAAAGTTCATCAAGATGGGCATTGTGAAGTTTGATGATCCATCGGAACCTAATATGGCAGGAAATCCGTTACCCAGTCATTCTGATAAATGGGTAAATGTGATAATCGAGAGTGGAGGAAAGATAACCAAGATAAATGTAGCAGAACTAAAAACCCCACTGAATTGGGTTTGAAAAAAATAGTAGATGGAGGATTAATCAAACAGGATTCAAAAGAGAGACCTGAAGGAATGAGGGACTACTGTGAGTTCCATGCTAAGAAGGGTCATAAAATCCAAGAATATATTAAATTCAGGATTCTAGTGCAAATCTGATGGATAATAAGAAGCTAGAATTTCTTTGAAAATGCCAAGGGCTCATAAGAAGGAGATATATGCGCCTCGGAAGAAGGGTCAATAGAGCAGGTCTATAAAGTTAACCACTCAGTGGTTATCATTTCACGACCAAAAGAAATGTTGGAAAATCTGAACATCAACGCCAAATTCGTAAAAAGAATTGGGGGGAAAATTTATCAAGCATCTGCCCCTATGCACCTAGAAGTTTTCTGAACAATTGGATTGCGGAAGAAATTCCTGTAGTTTTTAGAGCTAATTCAAAGTAATGTTCAAAACACGCTTATTGCTCTAAGCCTAGGAGCAATAAGAATCCTTTCATGAAATAGGCTTATGTCCAGCATCTTTATTTCAATAAAAATACATCTTTGTGTATCATCTTGAACAAACATTCTTTTATTCTTTCATTTCATTCATAATTATACCATATAGATAATCATTCTTAGATTCTTTTGTTCTTTGAATTTTTCTTCATCCCTATAATAGGTCTCCAGATATCAATGATATGAGCGACACTTCTACTGACTCAGAATCTCCTTTTGAGTAAGATATGTGTATGGAGGATTCTCAAGATTTTAAAGATGATTGAGACTGTAACCTATCTCCCAATTTGTTGAGAATGATAGAACAAGATGAAAAACAGATCCTACCTTACAAAGAGTCAGTAGAAATTGTGAGCTTAAGAGAGGAAAAAGGGGTAAAGCTCGAAGCTTGTATTACAGCAGAGACAAAGCAAGACCTCATTGAGTTACTCCAAGAATTCAAGGATGTCTTCACATGGTCATATCAAGACATGCCCGGGTTAAGTACTGATATCGTGGTACACCGGCTCCCCATAAAAGAAGAGCACAAGTTAGACCCGATGTTTTACTGAAAATAAAAGAGGAAGTCAAGAAGTAATTCGATGCTGGTTTCTTACGGGTGGTTAAATATTCAGAATGGGTAGCCAATATCTTCTCTGTCCCTAAAAAAGATGGGAAGGTACGAATGTGCGTAAATTACAGGGACTTGAACAATAGCTTGAAAGACAATTTCCCATTGCCGCATATCGACACTTTAGTGGACAACATGACAGGTTACTCACTGTTTCCTTTATGGATGGTTTCTTGGGATACAATCAGATAAAAATGCATCCTGAAGATATGGACAAGACCACATTCGTAACTACGTGGGGAACATTTTGCTATAAGGTAATGCTATTTGGACCAAAAAATGCAGGATCAACGTATCAAAGACCATGGTAACTTTGTTTCATGATATGATGCACAAAGAAATCGAAGTTTATGTTGATGATATGATCGCAAAGTCCTGAACAGAGAAGGAGCATGTACAAGTCTTGAGGAAATTGTTCTTGAGATTGAAAAAGTTCCAACTGAAGCTCAATCTAGCAAAATGTACTTTCGGGGCTAGGTCGGGAAAATTGCTGGAATTTATAGTCAGTAAAAAGGAGATCGAGATCGACCCAGATAAAGTAAAGGCTATACAGGAATTGCCTTTGCCACGCACTCAAAAAGGAGTTCGAGGTTTCCTAAGAAGATTAAATTACATCGCTCAGTTCATTTCATAACTAACTGAGAAATGCGACCCCATATTTCATCTCCTTAAGAAGCAAAATCCAGGCGTTTGGGATGAGGAGTACCAGAAGACTTTCGACAAGGTAAAACATTACTTGTCCAATGCCCCAGCACTGATGCCTCCCAGCTCAGATAGACCGCTGATACTGTACTTGGTAGTATTCAGGAATTCCATGGAATGCGTGTTTGGCCAACAAGATGAATCAAGGAAAAAAATAAAGAGTGATATATTATCTCAGTAAGAAATTCACTGAATGTGGGACAATATATTCGCCAATCGAGAAGCTATGTTGCGTATTGATCTGGACAACTCGAAGGTTGAGACAGTATATGTTGTACCACACAACTTGGCTCATTTCAAAACTGGATCCTCCAAAGTACATGATGGAATCAGATGCTTTAAATGGAAGAATGGCCCGATGGCAAATTCTTCTTTTCGAATTTAATATAGCCTATGTGAATTAGAAGGCTATAAAAGGGAGCGCAATAGCAGACTTTGTGGCTAGTAGAGCTCTAGAAGATTACGAGCCCGTGAACTTTGATTTCCCGAATGAAAATCTAATGTACGTTGCAATCACTGACGAAGACTTTCAAGAAAGTCATCATTGGAAGCTAAACTTCGACGGAGCCTCAAACGCTGTGGGTAACGGAATTGGGGCAGACCTGGTATCGCCAAACGGAAATCATTATCCATTCACTAGTAAATTGGATTTTAACTACAAGAATAATATGACAAAATATGAAGCATGCATCATGGGCATCCGTGCAGCCGTAGAACGTAAGATCAAAGTGTTAGAGGTATTTGGAGACTCTGCACTAGTAATCTATCAACTCAGAGGTGAATGGGAGACGAGAAACCTCAAGTTGATCAATTACCAAAGGCTGGTTTTGGAGTTAATTTAAGAGTTTGATGACATCACCTTTTGCTATTTTTCACGAGTTAAAAATCAGACGGCTGACGCTTTTGCTACCTTGGCTTCGATGGTCAAAGTGAACAAACAAGAGGATGTAAAACCTATCCAGATAAGTATTTATAAGGTTCCAGCTCATCGTTACAATATCGAAGAAGAAGAAGAAAATGATGATCACCCTTGGTACTACAATATATTACGATACGTGAAGAATCGTGAATACCCTGACCAAGCAACTAAGAATAACAAAAGGATGTTAAGAAGACTGTCCAGTGACTATGTCTTAGATGGGGGGATCCTATATAAAAGGAGAAAGGATCAGATGCTACTAAGATGTGTAAACGCTGTCGAGACATAGAAAATCTTGGAAGAAGTCCACGAGGGTGTCTGCGGAACACATGCCAATGGTTTCACAATGGCCCGGCAAATCATGAGGTTTAGGTATTACTGGTCCACCATGGAAAGAGATTGCATCAGTTATGCCAAGAAATGCCATAAGTGTCAAATTTATGGAGATAAAATTCATGTACCTCCTTCACCTCTTCATGTTATGACTTCTCCGTGGCCTTTCTCTATGTGGGGCATGGATGTCATTGGGCCAATCTCACCCAAAGCATCTAACGGGCATCGGTTCATCTTCGTGGTCATCGATTACTTCACCAAGTGGGTAGAAGTCACTTCATATGCCAATGTCACAAAGTCGGAAGTCAGCAAATTCCTGAAGAAAGAGATCATATGTTGGTGTGGAATGCCAGA
Source organism: Gossypium bickii (assembly GCA_025503065.1). Taxonomy (NCBI): domain Eukaryota; kingdom Viridiplantae; phylum Streptophyta; class Magnoliopsida; order Malvales; family Malvaceae; genus Gossypium; species Gossypium bickii. Next base: position 99,263,015 of record CP106716.1, read on the forward strand.
AAGGATCATATCTGACAATGCATTGAACTTGAACAATAGTGTAACAGCTCGATTATGACCCTAATCGGAACGGTGGTTTTGGGACCACAAATCCGAGTTAGAAAAATATTTTAATACTTTATTTGATGTCTATGTTATGTGGTTGAGCATGTGTTAAAATATCGTAGGCTAATGTGTCTGTTTGGGTGTTTAATTTTAGAAAAAAGACTTAATTACAAAGGTGGTAAAAGTAGCCTTTATTTAAATTGAGTGATTAAATTAATTTGTCTTCTTTAATATGTGGACTTAAGTTGCAAATTTCCCATTTGATTTGTAAGTGGACGACAACATGCATCCATTATGTATTTTAATATTAGTTATATGTGTGATATAATAATGATAATACATATAATATATTAAATAATCATATTATAATAAAAAAAAAAGAAAAACAATTGCATGTTCATCTTTTCATCTATTTGGCCAAAACTAAAGAAATAAAAGAAGAGAAAAAGCTTCCAAGGGGTTTCGGCAATACTTAGGCTTAATTAGGTAAGTTTAAGCTTTGGATTTTTGATGATTTTTGCATTTTTGAGATTGTTGTTCACTCTACTTTCAAGCCCATGTATTGATTTTGTGTATTGTTCATGTATGTGAAATATACCATTGATGATAAGTTGAGTTTTATGATGATTTTTGGTATTAAATGTAAGATTGGAGCTAGATGAACATCTTTTGTTTTGAGTTTTTGGTGAATGTAGCTAATTAAGGATTAATTTGTGAAAATATTATCTTAAAGGGTTAAATTGAAAAATTTATGAAATATATAGACTTGTATAGTCCTTATAAAGATTCGACCCTTAAGTTATTTATTCAAATTGTATGTATTTTGTGTTTTATGCAAATAGGGCTAAATTGTAAAAAGCTGAAATATTAAGGGCAAAATGGTAATTTGCCTATTTATGTGTTTTGGGGCTAAATTGAATAAAAATATATTTGAATGAGCTTAATTTGAACATGTTTAGATCAAGAGCCAAAGAAAACGGACTTGGATCGGGGAAAAGCGAAAATAATCGAATAGTCGGTTTTCGTCATCCGTCAATATTCGAGGTAAGTCTCTAAGCAAATAAACATCGTAAATTATTTACGTAACCTAGTATATGCTGAAATTTGGAAACATTGTAACTAGATTATGAAATAGCCTAATTTGGCTAAGTATAATATTTGATTTGGTTAACTTATTTTAATGATATATGCTATTTGAATGTTCGTACAATGAGTTCAAAATGAGTAAAAGGTTCGATATATGAAATGATTTGTGTGAGACAACTTAAAGTATTACTATTCAGGCTTTGAGCCTAGCAAGCCTTGGGCTGGTGAACTTATCGGGTTTTATGCCTAGCAGGCTTATTGCCAGTGAATGAATATCAGACCTCGGGTCTAGCAGGCTTAGTGCCGGTGTGTGATTCTGGCTTATGCCTAGCAGGTTTTATACCGGTGATCTATATTACGAGCTTATTCTTATGAAATGATTGAGTTATGGTGGCAATTGAACAAGCTAAAGCTTATTTAAATGAATTAGATTATATTCGGCCATAAGGTATGTATTTATATAGGTATATGTTATATGTGATGTTTATTGAGTAAGTGAGTTGATAGATAATGTGTTTTTATATTCAGCTTTTTGGATATGTGGATAAATTGATATTGAGTTGATGTTGTTTACTTGCAAACATGAGATTGTTAAATTGATGTATATGTATGTATATATATACATATATACATTCGCCTATGTGAAAATTTTATGTATATACATTCGGTTATGTGGGATGTTATATATATATACATTCGATTATATGTGATTAAATTGTACATAGTACTTACTAATTTGGTTGTATATGGAAACATATTGAATTATATGTAATTGGTAAGTTTGTATTTTTTTAGTAAAATAGTGGTGTTTTGGATTTGATAAGTGATAATTAAAATACTATGGAAGGATGGTGGTATTCGGCCATGATGGCTCAAGGGTACTATGTAATTATATTAAAGTTATAAAATGATTGGTTTAAAATATTTGAATATTTGATTGAATGGTTATATTTGCTTAAGACTTACTAAGCTAAGTTAGCTTATTCTGTGTGATTGCTATTCTGTTTTATAGATTTTGGTCAAGCTCCAAGCTCAGGGGATCGTCAACGAAGTCATCCACACTATCAACTTATTTTGGTACTTTTAAAGCTTGGGTTTTGAACTTAAGGCATGTATAGGCTAGTTAATTACTTAGATAATATTTTGATGATGTAAATATAAGCCATGCGAAAATGGCTTGGTTTAAATGTTAATGACCTAATGTCTAAATGATTTTATTCGTATATGTGTATGTCCTGCTTGAATTTTGAATTCAGTGTTGATATGAGTTTATGTTAAGTGTTTATATATGAGTATATATATATATGTTTGGCATGAAGTCTACGTTTATGACTTAAAATTTTTGCTTTTGGGAAGTTGACATATGTGTATTTGAATATGTTTGGGTTATGGATTGATGAAGACTTGCTATTGAAGTGATTATTTGAAACATGAATAAATTGGAGATTTATATTACAAATTGCATATTCGGTTAAAAGATGAAATTATGGGTTAGATAATTGGGAATGGCATATTCGGTTATAATTTACATATGAGCATGTGTATTAAGTTTAATTTATGTGTTTCGGACAATGAGAAGGATATTTGGAATTTTGATTCGATTATGTTCTTACAAATGAATTGACGTATACTTTGTTTGGATGAATTTATTTGGTCTATTTGAATTCGGTTGAACAAGGCATCATGCAACCACATATATGTATGTTTAGATTTAGTAATTGTTATCTGGTTTTAGGAAGTAATTATGAACATGTGCATATTCGGTTAATGTGGCTTAAATGACCAAATGAATAGTATCCATTGTTAGTTGTTGCAATTATTTATTTGTGAATTTGACTAAAGGGGTATAAGGTATGTATGAAATTGTTTAAGCATTTTTTTAAAAAAAACGAAATTGTTCATAATGCTTTCGGTTGTGACTGTGTGAGCAGTAATTGTTTGTGGTGACTTGTGCTATGTTCGGTAATGCCTTACAACCTCAATCCGGCGACGGATACGGGTTAAGGGTATTACAAATAGTACGATAGCGGAGGTTTGTAGTCAATTCAAGATCAAACACTACAACTCGTCATCATATCGCCTAAAAATGAATGGTGCAGCTGAAGCAGCCAATAAGAATATCAAGAAAATCGTGGGAAAAATGATTGAGACTTATAAAGATTGGCATGAGAAGTTACCATTTGCCCTCTATACTTATCAAACATCTGTTAGGACCTCAACCGGGTCAACGCCTTTCTCTCTGGTTTATGGAATAGAGGCAGTTTTGCCCATTGAAGTCGAGATTCCTTCCCTCCAAGTTTTGGCAGAATTGAAATTGGATGAAACAGAATGGATCCAATCCTGATATGATAAGCTAAACTTGATTGAAGAGAAAAGATTGAAAGTCATCCGTCATGGTCAGATGTACTAAAGGCGAATGATGCGAGCTTACAACAAAAAGGTTCGTCCTAGAGAATTCCATGAGTGGGACGTAGTATTGAAAAAGATCCTAGCCATACAAAAGGATTTCAGAGGGAAATGGATGCCAAATTGGGAAGGATCTTATGTGGTAAAGAAGGCTTTTTCTTGAGGAGCGTTGATTTTGACTGAGATGGATGGCATAAGTCTGCCCAATCATGTGAATTCAGACTCAGTCAAGAAGTACTTCACCTAAAAAAAGGGAGAGGCCAAGGTGAAAACCCGCAAATGGCGCCTTGAGACCAAAGGGGTTTTGAGTTGAAAACCCGGAAAAAGGGCAGCTCAAATTTTAATTGAAGATTGAACATATGATGGTGGGGTTTTCTCAAAAGAAAGAATGTTATGTCTTGGGGCATCGATGAAGCATTCTAGATCTCCTAAACACATATCAAACTCAAGATGGTCCTCAAGAAGTTAGTGCGAAGAAGCTTATGCTGCGATATCTGGGGCACCTATTTTCATCTTATTCATCTTGTATTTCAGTAATGTTTGCTATCTTTGATTAATCTATTCATTTCGAGCCTTGCTCTCAATAAACTTCGATATTGTCCATTGTTACAATCTTTTTCAAGCATTTTACATTGAAATTACGATTAATGGACTAATAATATTCAAGTAAAAAGAGTTCTGCATATTGCTTTGAAAGGTTTTCTAAATAGTATAAGGATCTAAAAATAGGACCCCTATTCAAAACTAACCAAACTTAAGGGTTGGAAACATTTTAGAAAGAAAAGTCTAAATTCTGACTATTTATTTAGATTTTCTGTTAAAAATACCAGCTGAATAAGAAGGCATGGTAACACATCAGTGACAGAACCTTTATAAACAGTGAGCAATGACAACCTAAGCATTAAAAAAGGACCATTCTCGAAAAATGACATTCTGCATTCATGCAAATATCATTCATAACATCTAGTTAGGAGCATTTGATTCATCCCTGTAACACCCCTAACCCCGAACCATCGCCGGAACAGGGTTACGAAGCATTACCGGACATATCAGACAATTTGCAAATATAAATTTTGTTTAATATAAATTTGGCAAAGATTTACTTATTATTAATATATAAAACCCCTGTAAAATAAATCGTATTCATTTCAATAAGCAACCAATTTAACCAATTCATTTGATAAATTCATTTTCTATTCTAAATACCTTCTAATCAAACTCAATCAATATAATATCAACTTAAATTCATCAAAACTTTGTTCTAAAACTTATAAAGCATCAAAATTAAAAGAATAGGACTTGATTGACTTACCTTTTAAAGTTTAAAACCTTGAATCTTTAGTTTTTCCTTTTTCTTTTTTTTTCTTCTTTCTTCCCGCTTGTTTCGTATGCTCTCTGTTTTTTTCTGTTTCTTCTTTGTTTCTTTTTTATTATTTCATTTACTATTTACTTTATTATATAATATAATATTATATTAATATAATTATTTAATAATATTAATAATATATTTTAACACATAAAATCTCAGATTTTTTTAAGCTTATGCCGCCTCAACTTATGCTAAATGGCATAATTGCCATTTTGGTCCTTTTTATTTTCTTTTAATCTACAATTAGACTTTTACTCCTTATTCAATTTGATCCTTTTTCCTAATTACTCTCAATTAAGCTAAATTCACTAAATAAAAATCTAATTAAGCACACTACTAGACTCATAATTACTCCTAATGATTATTTACTAACTCGATTTACTAAGACGGAGGCCCGATAACACATTTTTTTTTTTTTCTGGTGCCCACGAATTTCGGGTCGTTACAATCCCGATCATGACATCCTAATCACTAGGCATAAATAGGCTCATGAAATGGATTCTACAGGTCATGTTCCCTTAGAGAACGATAACAGATCAGTGAAACCACAAATCTTATACCCTTGAAGTTGCAGTGGGTCGGATTGAAGTCATCGTGGCAAATTTTATATCCCTAAGGTTGTAGTGGAGCAGATTGAAGAATAGCGAATCTTATTTCACTGAAGTTGCAGTGGAACAGATTAAGGCTACAAATTACAAGTTTTATCTCCCTAAAGTTATAGTGGAGCAGACTGAAGATAGCAAATCTTATCTCTCTGAAGTTGCAATAGAGCAGATTAAAGTTATAAACCTTATCTCCCTGAAGTTGCAGCGGGACAAGGTTGAAGTTACAAGTCTTATCTCCTTGAAGTTGCAGTGGAGCAGACTGAAAATAGAGAATCTTATCTCTCTAAAGTTACAGTGGAGCAAATTAAAGCTACAAATTACAAATCTTATCTCCCTGGAGTTGCAGTGGAGCAGACTGAAAATAGCGAGTCTTATCTCCCTGAAGTTGCAGTGGAGCAGACTGAAAATAGCAAATCTCATCTCTTTAAAGTTGCAGTGGAGCAGACTGAAAATAGCAAATCTTATCTCTCTAAAGTTGCAGTGGAGCAGATTGAAATTATAGATCTTATCTCCCTAAAGTTGCAATGGAGTAGATTGAAGATAGCAAATCTTATCTCCCTAAAGTTGCAGTGGGGCAGACTGAAATTACAGATCTTATCTCCTTGAAGTTGTAGTGGAGTAGATTAAAGCTACAAGTCTAATCTCCCTAAAGTTGCAGTGGAGCAGATTAAAGATACAAGTCTAATCTCTCTGAAGTTGCAGTGGAGCAAATTAAAGCTACGAGTCTAGTCTCCCTGAAGTTACGGTAGAGTGGATTAAAGCAACAATTCCTATACCCCTGAAGATGCAATGGATTGGAATGAGGGTACATGAAGAAGAGAAGCACCAAAAAAAGTTGAGACTCGGCAAGACCAGACAAAATTGACTCTTTAAAGTCTTTGCTCCATTCTCGTTACATGACAACGAGCAAAGAGGGGCAGCTGTAGTGGGCCATTTTTGCCCGGCCCGCCAGAAAACCAAAATAAAATAAAAAATTTTAAAGTACAAAAAAAAGTCCATTTTACAAAAATATCAGACCCAAAACAGCCCAAAATGAATAAAAACCTAATGGCCCACGTGGCCCACTATCTTAAGCTAGCAGGAAACCCTAGCTTCCCTTCTGACGCCACTGCTCCCATGTGCGCCATACTCCTGCTCCAGCTCGCACGCCACCCCGAGGCTCCTCGTCCTGATGATTGTTCCTCTTTCACCAAAAAGGCCCCTATCCCCTCCATTGACCCTCATGCACATGCAAAAATGATGAAATAGTAGAGAAACAGTAGCCAACAAATAGTAGAAATAATAAAAGAAACAGTGTATAAACGGCTATAAAAAGCCGGATCAGAATTGTAATGTTTTTTTTTATAGAGAATCAAATACAAAAAACAGAGAGCAAAATACAAAAAAAAAAATCAAGTTCAAAAAAGGTAGCCTTTTTTTATTTTGTTCGTTCTTTCGAAATCTTAAAAAGAGAAGTCAAATATAAAAAAGATGGTAATTCTTTTTTTTTTTTTTTTTGAAAATAAATAATAAAAATAAAAAAGGAGGCATTTTTTACCTTTACCGCCGTCGTCGGAGTGCATTCAGTGAGAGGTCATGTGGGAGAAAAGAGGAAACTTTTAGTTTCTCGATTGTAGTAGGCGAGAGCGCTAACACCGCACGGGCGGCCGTGATCGCACGGCGTGACGAGCAGGAGCCATGGCCAAAAGGAAGAGGGTTGAGAGAAAAAAAAAAGAAAAAAGAAAGCTTAAGTTTTTTTTTAAAAAAAAGAGGGCATAAATGAAGTTTTTGAAACTTTTTTGACTTAAATAAGAGGTGCAAAACGACGTCGTTTTGAGTCAAAGTTAAGACGCTAAACAGCATCGTTTCATGCTCAACCCGCGTGTCGACCCGATCCGACCCAGGGGATCTGCGTGTTTTTGATTGATGCTTTAATTGCACAATAGGCCCTTCCGCTTTTGAGGCTTAATTCGATTGGGTCCCATCCTCTTTTTTTTATTTTTTTAAAATTTTACCACACATTTTTATTTTGTTCTAATTTGGTCCTCGGACCCTTTGACCTCTTGGAACGGCGCGTTTAAAAGAAGGGGTTTGGGAATAATTTCCCATTTGATCCCCGTTCTTTTTCGCGCGTTCGGTTCTGGTCTCTTATTCTGTTTTTTTATTATTTACATTTTAACCCCTTTTATTATTTATTTATTTCAATTTGTCCTTTGATTTCAATTGAGTTATAATTAACCCCTTTTATTTTAGTTCTTTATTTCATTTGTTTATTTCTTTACTTGTTTATTTATTATTTCTTGCATTTTATTCATTTATTTATTTATTTATTTATTCGCACATCATTCATTTATTTACCTTTTATTTTATCCCGGTGTCCATTTATTCATTATTCCTTCGTTTTTAATCTTTATTTTTCTTTCATTGATTATTTATTTTATTTGTGCATTTATTATTATTATTATTATTATTATTATTATTATTATTATTATTATTTATTCATCTATCTATTTATTACCCTTTTTATATATATATATTTTAAAAAATTAGATTATTTATGTTTTTTACTACATATATTTTTCTTATTATTATGATTACTATTATTATCCATTGTTATCATTATTTATGTATTTTATTACAAATTGTACTTCTAATTTCATTTATATTTTAATTTGGTCCTTTTATTTTTGATATTCATTAGTTATTTTCCTCAATATTTATTTATATATCTATTTATTTATTCCCTTGTTCTTATTATATTTAAAAACTGATATTTGTTTTTGTGCATTTGTTTTGTCATTATTATTATTGTTATCATTGTTATTATTTATTTTATCATTCACTTTATTTTTTGATTGTTAATATTAGTATTAAATTGATATGCATTATATGATTATTGCCATTATATGTACTAGGAATGGCTTATTAGTATATCTATGTTGTTGTCAGTCATTAACGTAACATTTTATTCGTATATCATTAATTCTTACCCAAATACGCAAAAAAGGAAATTTTCAAAATAAGGCAATGTTTTGTATTTGGGAAATTCGAGAAAACGTACCCTAACTTACGAGGTTTCGATTTCCTCGTTGAACCTAAATAATCGAATATCATTTTTAAATTTGAAATGCATAAGATTTCAAATAAAAAATAAAAGGCAAACTTATTCTAAAAAATACGAGGTGTCGTGTCCTAACTTACGGGATGTGACATTTTGTTACTTAGAGATAATGAGGCATTTTATACATTTTCATTTATTTAAGTAATTTTAATCAAGAATAACACAATATAAAGAGGGATCATATTTTTGAGTTTTCAATTTTCGACACCAAGACATTAGGTAATCAACTAGGTACCAATTTTGGGCGTCACGAGGGTGTTAATCCTTTCTCGTGCGTAACCGACTCCCGAACCCGTTTTCTAGATTTTTGGTAGACCGAAAAATGTTGTTTTAATAAATTAAACCTTTTATCAAAAAAATCAAGTTTCGAGGTAATCCGATCACACCTCATATAAAAAGGATTGATGACGACTCCCATTTTCGTTTTTAAAAAAGAAAAAGAAAAAGAGTTTCAACAATATATATATATGCAAATCATTTAACAAAGTTAGGAGATCAAATATATACTTAAGCTTTTAAAGAAGATCTATTCAACTCACATTTAACAATCAAATAATAAAATCACAAGCCAAATGGAATGAAAAATTTACCCTTGAGTATAAAATAAATTTGTTTATTTCAGAAGATGCTCATCTAAGTAATAAAGAGAAAACAAATGTAGAATTTTCAGAAAAAGGCAAAAAACTGAATTTATGAGAAGGAAATAAAAGGATGGGAGTATAAAAATCCAAAGTTTGCGAAAAGGAAAATGAATATGGAAATGAAGTTGATGGGTGTAAGCAGTTAATGTTAGAGGCTGGGAAAAGCCTGTCTTCTTTATGTTATTATTTCCTTTTCTTCTTTTACATGTTTGTTTGGTTTGGCTTTAAATTTGCCGACAAAGATTGATATTTGGACACCATCATTCAACTCATCTCAAATTTGTTGATGGTTTTTCTTTTTCTAGAAAGATATCAACATAATACAAATTCTTGGATATTGTGTGTTAAGGATGAGATATCTTTGTCTATGCAGGCCAGAGGTTTGCCTCAACCTGGAGAGGGGTTATAAGGAGTGCAAGTTAAGAATTTATATACATTTGGACCCCATTCCTCTTTGCTATTCAGAAAAACCCACTGCAACTAAAAAAAACCCCTAATTAATATATCTCTTCTTTCATCATGCCATTGTCATTTCACCTAAAATAGACCCTTCACAATATAATTTTATTCCTAAAATGGTTTATATGAACATTTTTATTGATCTAATTATTTATATCTTTTAATCTTCTAAATATATTAAAAACTTTAAAACAATGAGTATAATTATGTGAAGAAAAAAAGCAAATTATTCTTTAGTAGTCATTATCTTTCATATTAGCATGAGTAATCTAACAAATCAATGAATAATCCAAATATTAAAATTTTGGACCAAACTAAAGACATGGACTAAGTTACCAGACGCACACTGACATTTAAAACAGCTGTTTGACGCAAATTTTGCATGTAATTTTTATTAACTCAATATTAATCGGTTTAGCTAAGGCGTATGACCAATAATTATTTGGATTTTTTTTAAATAAAATCTTAATATTTTTTTTTATTGTAAAACAAAGACTAAATTAATATCTAAAATCTGTCTAGTATCAAAAATAAAAATAAAAAATTGATCCCTTGTTATTTGTTTTGCTTACAAAATAGGGAGCCAAAAACTTAGATAATATTCATATGAAATTCACATTTCACCAACTTAGGTATGGCCGACATTACATTCCTTCACATAATATAAATATATAAAACCCCAAACTTTTACATCTACCGACATCAAAGTAGAGAGGAAACACACACACACACACAAAAACCCCCCATAGAAACAAGTCCATGTTGTTCTCAAACATGTCTAAAACAAATATGGTAAGGAGACATGTATTAGAGAAGAAGAGATCATGTTCCAAAGAGAAAGAAAGTGGTTGTTTATCTAAACATCTAAAGAAAATCTACCCGATTGGGCTTCAAAGAACCTCTTCATCTTTATCGTTATCATCCTTGTCCTTGTCTTTGTCACAAAACTCCAATGATTCATCTCTTACAGACCACTCCAGCACTCCCTTGGAACAAAAGATTTCATTGGCACTTAGCTTGATTGCTCCTCACCGTGAGCGAAGAGAGTTCCCCATGGTTGTCAAAACTCATGTCCATCATCATCACCAGCAGCAGCAGCAGGATCCTCCTGGCAATGGTGAGGTGAGGAGGTGCCATTGGGTTACAAAGAACAGTGGTAAGTTTCTTCACACAGCAACATTGTCCGAATTCTCAACACTACTCTGAATACTAATAATGGTCGTTGGTTTTTAGTGTTAAAGTTTGATAGCAGATCTTCAATCTTTGTCTTAATTAATTTTTACCACATCCAAGACACAGTAATCAACCTCATTTAAACTATTTTATTACATTTCAGAACTAATGTGTTGGATGGCCAGAATTTTCTTTTCATTAGTGAATTAAAATTCATGTTTAATAATAATAAGTTATATGGTATTTACAGTGTCAAAGTAGTTGCTTTAGTAACAGATGGAAATAAAACAAAGAGAAGAAAAAGAAAGAGTAAAAAGGATGGAAGAAGCTGTTAATAACTTGATGCCAAAGAAACTAAGAAAAGTTTTTGATACAGATAAGGTTTACATATCATTTCACGATGAACAATGGGGTGTTCCTGTTTATGATGACAAGTAAGTTTTAAGTTCCAATTCATTAACATCAAATTTCAGACATCTAATCAACTAATGTTTTTATCGACATCTTCAACTGATATATCAATCAAACAGCAAATTGTTCGAGCTGCTTGCACTGTCTGGTATGCTGATGGATTATAATTGGACAGAGATTTTGAAAAGGAAGGATCTATACAGGTGCAATGTTCTTCAATTTGCAGATACATATTGCAACTTTTCTTTTCTTTTTGGTATGAACACTGAACTAAAGCTTGCAGTTATCTTTTTTTTTTTTTTCCTTAAATCATGTAGAGAATCCTTCTTGGGTTTTGATCCTGAAATTGTTGCTAAAATGGGGGATAAAGAAATCCATGAGATATCATCAAACAAAGCAATGATGTTGGCAGAGAGTAGAGTAAGGTGCATAGTAGACAACGCCAAGTGTATACTCAAGGCAAGTTCTAAACGCAACATTTTAATTCATTCTGGTATTCATTTTCCGGAACTAAAAGTGAATGAATTTTGGGGATGAAAATACAGATAGTGAGGCAATATGGATCCTTCAGCAGCTTCATGTGGGGATATGTGAATTATAAACCAACCATCAACAAATACAAATACCCCAGAAATGTTCCACTTAGAACTCCAAAAGCGGAAGCCATTAGCAAGGACTTAGTGAAGCATGGATTCAGGTTTGTTGGGCCAGTGATTGTGTATTCATTCATGCAAGCAGCAGGGTTGACCATCGATCATCTGGTTGATTGTTTCAGATACAGTGAATGTGTGAGCCTAGCTGAAAGACCATGGAGGCACATTTAACTTCATTTCTCTGCTAACCCTAATTCTTTATCTTTTTCCATCCTCCTTTTTGCTCTTACTCAAACACAAACTAAGCTCTTCATGTATAAATTGGCCTGTAAAGATAGCTTTATATAATACGATTGTTTTGTGTATATATATCAAGTGAAATAGAAACCTTGGGTTGTAATTATAAGATCACATGATCCCACAAATATATAAACATATACGTATTATATCCAAACCTCACATTGGTATCTATGAGTATAGATATGACGGAATTGATGTCGTAGGATTACATGGTAAACCTGTTTCAGTCTATCCGCGGGTAGTTGGGAGGGTTAGGTAGAGGAAATGTAGTGTTAATATATGGGAGCCAATCATTAACCAAAACTTCTTGTTTTATTGATTTAAACACTTTGCACATATGAGTAAACAGATGGGCATCAGTACGTGTGTCTCCATCATCAGTCAAGAGTGTGAGGAACGCAAATCAACCATCCACCTTGAAACTTCAACTGGTTTCATTTTGCCCTGAAGGCCCAATGGCCTGCAAAATCCATGGATTTCCCCGCTGCCTGCACCGGCGGTTTAATTCCAACTATCTGCAAAATCCAATTATTCTTTACCTCAACATTGTTAATGTGTGTTTGCCATGAATCTGCTGAAACTCTCAAGCCCCTGGAATATACGCAGGCAGCATATATGGGCTCCTTGTTTTAACTAATCACGTTTTGTCAAATTGGAGTTCCCACAATAATATATGGATTAGGTCTCAATTCCCAAGCTGGATCATGGGGTTGATTCATCACAGTGCTAATATTGGGTGACAAGTTGTTTAAAATCAAATGATATACATGTAAAACCGGCCCAGCTTTTGCTACTCATCCGGTTCTTAAAAATAAGTTGCATGAAACAGCTGGTCTAAAAGTTCCCGGTGAAATTAAAAATAGTCGGTGAAATTAGTGTAATAGTAAGATTGAATAATATAGTGTTGAAATATATGTTTGGATTCAATCGTGATAATAATTAGACAATAATTAAAATTACCATTAAAGATATTTATTAAACTTATATATAAATAAATAATTGAACTTATATATTTTTAAATTAAATAATAAAATATATACTAAATTTGTATTATTAATTCATATAACTTTTATTATATATTTATTAAATCATTACAAAAATCAAAATATATATTTTATATAATAATATTAATAAATAGAAAATTTTTGCTTCATTTATTTTGTAAAATTAAAAAATACTTCACCTCTCACCTTTTGATCTGAAAAATAATAAATAAAAATATATTCTTTAAATTCCATCCCACCATAGCTAGGGTGAAATCTAAAGACAAGTTAGAACTAATATGATATTACTTTAAATTTTTGTTGTTGTTGAAATTAAGGTATTCATTGTCAATAATAGTGACTAATTTTCTCACCACGAATATTTTTCGAAGAAATAAACAACTGGTCACGAAATGTGCTTCATTCTCATGAATGAAAACAAACGCCGACCACATGATTAAGAGATGAGATGAACAATATTCACTACAACATACCTCATAATTTACTTTAGATTCTTGAACTCAACACAAATTAAACTCTAAAATCAATTATTGATGTTAAGTGTTAGCTTCCTCCACTTTTATCCCATGTGATATTAAAGAGCCATTTAGACTCAATTTATGGAATTCATGTTTATCTCCATGACTGAAATACTTCACCTAAACCCCAAGTTATTATGTTACTCGAACATCTACCCCAAAAATATTCTCTTCCCAAAAATTGTTATGTTACTGAGATATGGGGTTATGTAGGTGTTGGACGTGGATACTAATTTAAAACATTAATGGTGATCAGTTAGTTTGGTGGTGGAAGCAAAAGAAACATAAATTATCCAAAAAGATGGTCAGAAAAGTGAGATGCAATAAGGATCATTGAATCCCCTTTTTCTAGCACATGCTGATGAATTGTTCTCTAAAGTTAATCTTTCACCAAATGTAACCATCATTTTGCTTCAATGATATTAGGGACGACAAACAACCTACCAAAGCCCCCCCCCCCCAAACTTTTTGCCTGCCCCTTACCTTCTCTCTCCTCATTTATCATTTTGCCTTCAACTACAATCAATGTGAATATACTAATAATATAATACCAATAAACCCCCAATTGCAAAAAAACAAAAAACAAATGGCAGCAAGAGATTTGGGTTTGCCTTGCCATGTCCAAACTGTCCACAACAGTTCGGTAAGCTTTTAATTTTACACTTCATTGTTATATATAACTTTATGGTCAAATTAAGCAGCTGCTGCTGCTCCATGATTACAATCTTAGGTGGAAAGGCTTAATCTGCTAGCTACAATTACTTCATCAAAACCTGAATGTTTATGAACTTTGGGTTGCACCCATGATTGTAACTTTGCTGGTGTTGACCTCTATATAAAACCCAACCTCTTTCCAACTACTATACTACTCCAGTTCCTTCATTTTTAAATAAATATACATACATATATGCTTGACCATTGTCATGACTAGTTTGGAATATAATAGAGTGCATATTCAAAAAAGACAACTTCAGATTATACATTCATGACACAGTTCAACAAGACGAGCTTAATTGTAGCAATAGTTGTAATCAAATTATATTACCCGAATTCGAATATAAATATTAAATATGAATAGGATTACGATTATATGTTTTATTTTTTCATTAATTATTTTGCCAATATACTTATCATGGTCATTCATCATTATGTATGGTTTTATAAATGATGAATGACCATATATATTCTTTTTATCTATAACAATTATTTAAATTTTTTACCGATTACTTAAAAATAGAAGAATATCTACTTTTATCGAAGTTTAAAAAATAGTAAAACTTTTTAATTTTACATTATGGTTTGGTTTTATTTTATAAATGGAATATAAAATATGATTATTATAATAATAAAATCATATATATTCTTTCTTATCTATAACAAATAATAAAAGTTGTCCCCAAATTGAGAATTTAGAATTGAGAAGCGCTTATTCACAAACACAATCAATTTTTAAAAATAGAAAATTTAAGGGTAAATTTACGTATTTAGGGTTTAAGTTTAATTTATTATTAGTATTTTAAAAGTCAGTTGGGGATTTATTTTATGTTATCATATTTATGTATTCATATTTTATTGGTAAAAAGATCTTTCAAGTCCTTCTCAATATTGATATTAAGTAAATTGGTCCATTTTAAAAAAATTAGAGCAATTTAATCATTGTCAATTTCAAAAGTGAGCAACTAAAGACAATTGATTACGACGTTAATGTTTTCTATCAATTGCACATAATTTAATTGGTATAATAATAAATTTAACACTCAAAGTTTACACATTCTATCAATTTGGTCATGATTTAAAAAATATAGCCCGAAACATTTATGTGAATGTGTAAATGTTGAGGCTAAATTTGTTGAATTTTTTTGGAATCAAGACCAAATTGACAAAATATATAAACATCAATGACTAAATTTGTTATTATACCAAATAAAATCATGTACAATTGACGGAAGACATTAACACCATAATTAATTATCCTTAGTTGCTTACTTTCAAAATTGACATAAATTAAATTTCCCTGTTTTTTTTTTTTAAGGGACTAATTTACTCCATATCAAAATGAAAAGGGACCGGAGATGTTTTTTTACCTATTTTATTCATATTACTTTTTAATTATGCTTATTTTTTGGTCTGTTCAAAAGTACCATACATTTACATTTTAATTATTTTGCATTTTAATTCTTTGGTTTATATATTTTTTATAAACTCGTATATGTATTTATGTTGATGATATTTTACATAATATTTCATAGTGACGCAATATAGTAAATAATTTATGTGTTCGCATAGTTTTTAAATACATATATTTTTTATAATGGTATAATGATGTATTTAACCATTCAATTTTATAAATAAATAAAAATGTCATTTTAGCCTTTCATTTAAGTTTTCACCTTTTTTTAACCTTTAAATTTAAGTTTTTTTGTCAAATCACCTTAAAATAGTCAGAAAAATTAATGTTTTCTCACTTTGCTAACATGCATGGTATATATCTGGACTGCCATGTGGATGACACATGAGCATTTAATTGATTTTTTAAAAAGTAAAAATCATTAAAATTATTAAAAAAGTAAAAAGTTTATGAAAATATTTTTTAAAATATTTTTAAAATTTTCAAAAATTAATTAAATGTTGATATGTCATCCATGTGATAACTTTTCTATCCATTTTGAGGTGATTTAACAAAAAAAAATAAATTCAAAAGTTAAAAAGAAAGAATAAATAGAGAATTAAAATATTTTTTGAAGTGTATGCTTTTATAATTTGTGGTGGCCGTTCAATAAAGAGAAATTTTTTTTTTGTCATATTTGCAATATTGTTCTGTTTAAAGTACTATCAATTTATATATTTACACATTAATAATTATTTTATGCACATTCATTATTTGTGTCTATTTATGTTATTTTTCATATTTTATACAATATCTCAATTAATTTCATAAATTACATAGTATTTCATTTTAATTATAAATTTATTTAGACAAAATTAATCGTTATGTATATATTATACATTAATAATAAATTAAATTTGCAGAGGATATAAATCTAGTCTAATATTAAATCTGCATAAATACACAATCGTAATGATTATTGTATTGGATATTAATAGATGCAAAGTAATAGAATGAATCTTGACTTAGTTCATATTAAATTTTTATGTCCGACTTTTAGTATGTACTAATTTGATATTTTGTTATGGTGATTTGATAATTCGATTGAATACTAATTATACTTAAAGACTTAACCATGACTCTGATAAGTATCACTAATTTATGCTTTATATCTATCATGTTTTTAGTAAAAATAACATCCAAGTTGATAAGATCTAAACAGAAAGCAATAATCGCTGGATCTAACCCAATTTTGGCAGAAAGATTCAAGAAACGGAAACTGATGGCAGTTGATTTGTGTAGAATGATGGAACACCCTTAATCCTATTAATTGTTGTGGTTACTTCAAACCATTTTCACTTGATAATCTACATAAACGTGGTATATGAATATTTACATGTTAATCGGCTTTTCCTTTGAAAACAAAATGGATGAAGTCATCCACAAATTGAGAAACAATAATATATACAAAGATGTGGATGACAGGCGGCAGCACTTTCGGAACAATGAAAATGACATCAATGATCGTTTTCCTAACCAACTGTAGCTGTACCCCAAAATCAATTTAATAATATCTGCTTCGCAAATCATTTTTATCATGCACTGCTATCAACAACATTTAAATTATTATATTTGTTTGTTAACCTCACTTACATATCAAAATACATGCAAGACACTCCCATCCCTAAATACACTATTTCAGATTTCAATACAAAATATGATAATATGGTTGGATTCAACACCTCGTTTGTCACATATATTCATAAAAAATGGGATGCGATTATACACTACGAGCAATAGTATAATTATAATCTCCACCATGGAAATGCCCAAAGTCACATAAATATTCATTTCCTTTTTAACTTCAATCTACAGATTATTTATCAAACAAAGTTAAGGTGGAAAGTCAAAAGGGGACAAAAGGAAGAAAATCAAAGCTAAAGGGTTTAAGGAAAAAAAAAATACAAGCAAATCTACTAACCTCAGCTCTCTCTCCACTTGGCTGAAGCCAAAGAATATTTACAGGGGAATTCATCCTACAACATTCCATGCAAAATCCATATCACTGTATCTATCCTAACAATCCATGCATCTCAACTCCCAACAAACCTACAATCTCTTATTTCTTCTTCACTCAACTCAACTTGCCTCTTTTGGTATCACCTCAATCTCAAAACTGGCACGATGTACCAAGCCTCTGCATCTGCTTTTGACCTATGGTAACAGATTTTCGTTTACTGAATGCCGGCTTCAGCAACTCCTGGAACTTCTCCAAGAAGAAGTTCCATTCCTCTTCATTCAGGTCAGCCAGCTTCACAAAGCTCACACTTGCAGGAAGTTGCTCGTTTGCACTCCTATGCCCGGATGAGCTTGTAAGATAACCATTTTCTTGTTTTGTTCCTGAAAATTTGGAATATTTCTGGCTCTTGTCACCTAAGCAAGTATCTCTAAGTGACATTGAAAGCTTCGAAATGGATGGGATCCTTTCAAGAGCTTCGAAAGGAGAAAAACCATTCTGCTCAGCTTCCAATTCACTTTCTTCATCTTCCTCAAAGCATTCCTCCAGCTTCGAAAGTGGTAAACGGTGGTGGTTATTCACAAATCCATTTCCAAATTGGAATGATGCTCTGGTCATAGAATCATCAGTTGCCATTTTTGGGATGAACTCCGATTCTGGTTCCTCACAGTCAATTTCAAACTGGAACTCTGCATCTCCCACTTCAGACTTAGGAGATGACAGCTCCTGCTCTGCAATCAACCTCCTTGCCTCAAGACAAACAACCTCTAGCTCACTAGGTTCCTCCTCTCCAGCTCGAAATTCTCTACTCATCATCTGACCAATTTCAGCAAGACAGAGACCGAAGGCTGCAGCTTCCTTGAGGAAAATTGTGCAGAGAACCAGAACACGTAGGCAAGCTTCCCGTATCATGGGGAGTTCCCTTCGCAGCATCTCGCAATCTTTAATAGGATCAAGCTTCTCTATGTACTCAAGTTCATCCTCGGAGAAAGGAATTGAAGCCTGAGGCCAATGAATCCACTCAAAGTATGGATCCTCCAAAGTTTCTGGCAAGCAAAGGCCATGATCAATAGGAATGAGTTCTACCTGACCAAACCTCCCAATACCATCAAGCTTCCGCACTAAAAGGTTTCCTGCATGTCTGTCTGTGTTAAATATTCGTATATCAAGTATCCCTATGCGGTGCACAGCAGAAACGGGGAAGCTTGAGGTTCCATGATCGCTAGCATCAAAATCATGTGGTATAAATTGTTGGAAAGACGCAATCTTGCTAACCAGATTCTTCTTGAGAGGCTTATGTGCATTCACCCCATCATTGACATTGAAGACTGAGTGAGTAATCTTCACCAGAGCAGTCGGAGGCACATTAGCAAAATGACCATAGTCCAGAAGGTAAGCCACAACTTCTCTAAAACCTGTCTCCCCTACTCGGACAGATAGTTTCAAACCAGGTTGTCCAAGGGCTTTCCCAACAAAGCCTTTTGGATTGTTTGGTGCAAAAGGCTCTTCATCTGTTGGCTTAACGATTGCAACACTCTCACCTCTGGGGTTCCTGAAGTAGTAGGCACCTCCCAGGCCACTATGAACAGGAAGTGGATCAACACCCATCTTAATCGCCTTAACAACATCCTTAACCAGAATTTTTAATACGTTAAAGCTATCAGAATGCCCCAGTATCTCAATAGGACCACTCCTATCTCTCTGCTGAAGGTCCCTTCCAGTAGGCGAAAGACAAGGAGTAGAGGAGCTTCTATGGAGATAGTTCCGTGTCAGGAGAAGTGGAGAATCATTCCGAACGGCACTAAGATCATTCTTCAACTCCACATCGCCAAAAGTCAGCAAGCTTTGCTCTGTAGGGAAATTAAGGGCAACCTGCAACCTTCTCTTAACTGTATGAGCATTGTCACTGCGATCTAACTCCATGCCCAAGACACAGCCGGTCTCAGTCTGAACAAAAACCCGTCTTCTTCGGGTAGGTTGTTTCTCTTCCATCGCATTGTTCCTAGGATATTCTCCTCCAAGAGGACTCTTAAACACTGCCACAGCCATCTGAGTTTGAACAGGACTGTCCAACTTACGCGACATGAAAAATCGAGAAAAACCGATCACGGCTTTCCTGGTAGCCGGAGGCAGAGTCGAGGATGGAATAGAACTTCTTGTCGTTCAAGAAGACCCCAAACTCCAAAGCCAATCGCAAATGAACCAGAAAAAACTCTAATTTACCAACAATCATCAAATAATAAAACCAAAGCCAAAAAGCCCAACACAGAAGCTAAAAGAGAAAAAAAAAAAAAAAAAAAAAACAGACAACAGATCTCAGACGAAAATGAAGATCTATCCCTACACTACATTAAATGAGCCATCTTTAGCACCCATAAACAGAATGGAAGCCCAGAAAACCTGTAAAAAAACAAGATTTGATTCAAAACCCTATTCTGATTTAGCACATAAAAGAAATTCTATCATTATATATGCCAAAGCATTCTCCAAATGGTTAGATTTAGCTTAGTAAAGCAGCAGTTACTACAATGAATGCATTCGTGAAATACAAAACAAACAGAATCTCACATCCAAAACATAGTGAAATTAATGCATTTCTTCAACATATTCAAGGAATCTACTAAAAGACAGGGAAGCCGCTAATATGAATATTAGCTTAAAATGCATCCGAATTAATAACTGATCCAAGAAACTTCCACAGTAAATAAAAAAACGCCTAAAGAAAATTAAAGATTTTCAATTAATTCCAACAAACAAAACATAACATGGATAAAATCTCAAGACATTGATCTTCAACGTTCCATTCTACTTAATACCCGACACTGAACCTACGAATTGAAGAAAATTAACTTACCAAATTCCGAGATCTGAAGGAAAAGGAACAAAGAAATGCCGATTCAACTTTAATTTCGAAGAAAACCAAAAAAAAAAAAACAGAAATAAAAGCTCAAGTGGACGAGTTCAATAAAGAGAACGAATCAGGGAGAGGGGGGAGTGTAAAAGGAGGCAAGGAATCGCCCGAGTTGACACAGTTGTCTAAACACAGTAAAGCTTCCTTGTCTCTCTCTTTCTCTCTCTATTTTTTTTTTTTTTTTTTAATTCCTTTCAGCTAGGTCTCTCCTTCATCGAAGAAACGCTCTTTAACTCAGTTTTAGCCCTTACCTTGCTATTGAGTTAAATTGACTAACCCTAGTTAGCTGTATTACTACTTTCATTTTTTATGTTAAGGGGGGAAATGGAAGGATCTAGAACTGGGAATTTTGGCCGTTGGATGTAGGGGGAAGAGGGATTAGACCGTTGGATGTGCTTTTGTTTTTATTTGCATTTAGTCTTCAAAGATTTTAATATTTGTGGAGGCGACGTGGACATAGCGGATTGGATGGTGACGTGGCGGGAGTCACCGTCTTTCCAGGAAGTGTTAGCAAATGCCCGGTTATAGCTAACTTTTTATTTGCCGATTTGATCTGCGATACCTAAATGACCCTTATGATGAAATCACCAAAATACCCCAATTTTGTTGAAAAAGCTGGACTTCTTGGTTAAATTCTTCTCTTAGTCCCTGTATTTTTTAAACGTTATGGGTTTAGTCAATCCATTAAATGAATGTGGAAATAACATGCTAAATTGCCATTACATATGATAATATGTTTAGAAAATTAGATTTTAAAAATATCAGAACTTGACTTAAAATGGACTTCAATTGGTGAGGAGTAAAATTCCAAAATTTGAAAAGGTAACAGAGGCTAGAAATGACAAAATTAATGTACAGGGAGTAAATTCGTAAATTTCTCAAAGTATGGGGACTAATAGCAGAGTTTAACCCGTAATTCTTCTTCTGCGTAGGTTGGGTCCTAGCGTATCTGATAACTTCTTTTTCAGAAAATTTTGATTGTACGGCTTTGATTTGACGGAATTCTCAATCTTTGACCTCAATTTATTTGGTGTTAATCAGTGGACTGAAGTTTGTAAAATGCAAAACTCAACAATATATTTTTTAAACAAACTCCACAACTAAATTTATTAATTTCTTTTTATTTCTATCATATTCAAATAAAACTTTAATGCATTGAAAATATTTTATAAAGATTGATGCAAGTGCAAATTAATTAATAAAAACTGTAAATTTTAATTAAAAAAGAAAAATAATTTAAAATTTTTTAAATGTCTTAAGCTTTTTAAAATTAGAATAGTGATTACATTAATTAATCCGTCAAACAAAACTCATGTTTAGTGCACTATTTTAATATAAATAAAGTAAAAAAATGGTTTACATCTTAAAATATGTATACGGAATTTTGTATTCCACAATATATTGTCTCCATGGAAATACAACGAGTAGAAGTACACTGTCTAATATAAATGGTTCGGTTTATTCTTCTACCTCGAAAATTTGGGAGGGTTTAGATAAAAATATTTTATTTGAAAAATGAATTTGAGTAAAAAAATTAGGCACGTTTACAATATGGATTAGGCTCAAGCTTGAACGTTCAAGGCTTGAGCCTGACCTGACCCATTTTTAAGTTTATAATATTTTATATTATGTTATTTTTATATATTATATAATTTAGAATAATTAAAAAATAAATCTATATTAAATATATAATATTGTTCTAATATAAATAACTATATAAAACATTTCAATAAATAAAAAATTATAAAAATATTAAATATTAAAATAATATAATAAAAAAATTAAAAATTTAATAAATAATATGGGCGGATCCTAAAATGGACTTGGATTAGTCTTTCGCAAATATAGACAGATTTGGACAAAATTTTAAACTCATATTTCAGCTTAGGCCAGACTTGGGCAAACATAAATATGTTAAAATTATGCTTAGGCCCAACCCGACCCATAAATACCTCTAATGTCGATATCTAATATTGATTCATATGCGAGCCTAATTAGTCAATGTAATACAAGAGATGTCAACACGGTAAATATCGAGGTCATTTTTTATAAATACCCCCACACCATTCTTTTATGTTTTAACCTAAAACCTTTTCTGATGAAGAATTTTAAAACTTAGGAAATTTTCAAAATGCTACTTTTTTAGAATTTATAAATTTAAAATACTAATTTTCTTTTGTTTAGATAAATAACTGTTTTAGAAAAATTAAATTTAAAAAATTATAAAAAAATTTAATGATATTAAGAAATAATATAAAAATAATCAATATGGAACACTAGAGTTTTTAGAAGTTCAAAAATATTTTTAATAAAACAAAATTTAAAAATTACATCGAAATTAAATAAAATTGAATTTTAGACATTAAGTTTTTATTTTATAGTATAACAAGATGTTTTTAATAAAAAAAATTGAGAATTTTTTAAAAACCACCTCTTCAGATAAAATTTGAAAAAGAAAATAAAAATACTGAAATCATCTCTTAAAATTCTTTATTATTTTATTTAAATAAATAAATTTATTTTTAAATTTTCGAAAACTTTGATATAAAAAAATTTCTCTCCCACCTAACAAAAAAGCCCCCTTAAATTTTCTACTTCTCTTTTAAAAAAAATTGCACTAAAGTTTCAAGAAAAACACATAAATTATCATACCATAAACATGGTAAAATTACTCACACGGTCTTTTTTTTTAATTTTGTTTTTATTAGATTTTATTATTATGAAACTTTTTTTTTTAAATTTTATGGAATTAAATATTATTTTTTATATATTGAACAAGAAAGGGATTGAAGTGTTCATACCCGATATAATTTAAATTTCTTGAAGCCTGATGTATAGAATGTCACTTAAAAGAGACCTAGTCTATTAGCGAAGTTTGAATGATACCAAAGTTACTTGCAGTGTCACTGGAAAGATGGAGGCCAAAATCGTATACCGTTCATTTTTCATGTATGGAAGCAACTACAACTCTAATAAATATAGCTTTAATAATCCACCTTTGGATCGACAAAAAGGCAGTAATCAAAGTTAGCAACATTATATTAGTATCTTCATGTTATTAATTGTTTGGTGTTTCGTTGGACGAAAAGGAGAATAAATGCTATGATAATCGGTTGAAAACACTTATTGAATTGACATTTTCGCATAATGCAATTATGGATCAAATGAAATTATATGCTTAGGTCTATGGTATGTGGTAAGTGTTTGAGTCAAATTGGTGGTTAAAAGTTTTTTTCGATTTTCCCATACCATTGCGGGTGGTGAAGTAGAGCAGAGAGGCGGCCCTCGCCTCGGAGGGGTATTTCTCTATCCTACTATTCCCTCTATTAACTACCATACTAGATAGTAGCTCTTTTGCACTAACATAGATAAACCTCTTAAAGACTCAACCATTGAACCATATTGTTACCATCTCTTAGCCTTTATAGCGCCCTTAACTCAAGGGAGATAAAAAGCCAATAAACTCAATGTCCAAAATAAGCTTTGAAAAAAAAAAAAAAAAAAAAAAAAAAAAAAAAAAAAAAAAAAAGGAAAGAACACACAGATTTTACGTGGAAACCCTTTCGGGAAAAAAACCACGGGCAGAGGAGAAGAAAATTCACTATGTCGAATTTGAATCAATTACAAGAGGAATAGACCATGTCTATTTATAGGCTTATAAAGCCATATTCTAATAGGAGTGTAGTAAGATTGAAACTCCTTATTCTAATCAATATCAAATAGATGGAGTTTAATAAGGTTTAAAAACCTTATTCAAAATAAAATAAAAGAAGTGTAGTTCTATAGGGATTCTTCTTTTATTTTATTTTACCATTGTATTTTATTTAAATAAGAATTTGGGTCACTTAATTCTAACAATCTCCACCTTGACACGAATTCTCAATAAACAAGTTCTTCATCATGAACTCTTAACGAACAAGTTCTCCACCTCTTCCATAAAACCCCTTAAGGGTTTAATTTCAACAATGAACACCAACCAAGTCTAAGCAATGCTTAAACTTGGTTATAGAAAATGACTTAGTCATCATATCTGCAGGATTTTCATGAGTACTAATTTTGCTCACAACAATATCACCACGAGCAATAATATCACGAACAAAATGATACAGAACATCAATGTGTTTTGTTCTCTCATGAAACATTTGATCTTTTGTAAGGAAGATAGCACTGATTTGTCACAAAATATCTGTGCTAATTTGAAGGTCTTCATTGAGCTCACTAAAGAGTCCCTTCAACCAAATAGCTTCTTTACAAGCCTCGATGAATCGCCATGTACTCAAACTTGAGTGGTAGACAAAGCGATCGTAGTTTGCAAAGTAGCTTTCCAACTGATTGCACAACCTCCGATTGTAAAGACATAACCAAAGTGAGAGATCTTCTTCTATCAAGGTCTCCAAAGAAAATCAAGCATCAACATACCCAATGACTCCATCTCTAGTTCTTCCAAACTGTAAGCAAACATCAGTAGTACCTCGCAAGTATCTTAAAATCCATCGAATCGCTTTCCAATGTTCTTTACCTGGGATTCGCCATGTATCGCTAATCTTGACCGATTGCATATGATAAACTGGACGTGAACAAACCATAGCATACATGAGAGATCCCATCGCACTAGAGTATGGAACATGTGACATGTACTCAATCTCATCATCGATCGTGGAGACAAAACCGATGAAAGTCCGAAATGGTCGCTAAAGGAGTACTAACAGCTTAGCACTGCATATTGAACTCGCAAAGAACTTTCTCAATGTACCCTTCCGACTTAGGTACAATTTACTTGCTTTTCTATCTCTCGAGAATCTCCATACCAAGTATCTTCTTTCTTTGGTCCTAAATCTTTCATCTCAAATTCTTCATTTAGTTGGGATTTGACCTTTCTTATCTCTCCTTTATCTTTTCTTTGCTATCAACATGTCATCAACATAAAGAAGTAGATACACAATAGAACCATCATTGCTTTTTCTTAAAGTAAACACAATTTGTCAAAACTACTTCTTTTAAAATCATGAGAAGTCATAAAGGAATCAAACCTCTTATACCACTTTGTCTTGGTGATTGTTTCAAACCGTAAAAGAGACTTTTGACAAGCAAACATAGTCCTCTTTTTCGAGAGATCAGTAAAACCCCTCGGTTGTTGCATGTAAATATCTTCCTCAAGCTCTCCATGCAAAAATGCGGTTTTTACATCTAATCGCTCAAGCTCCAAATCTTGCATAGCCACAATACCAAGCAAAGCTCGAATCGAACTATGCTTCACAACTGGGAGAACACATCTGTGAAGTCCACTCACTGGAATTTGACTATAACCCCTTTGCAATGTGCCTTGCTTTATATCCGGATTCTTCAACTCCCTGAGTCCCTTCTTTCTTTTTAAACACCCATTTACAATGAACAACCTTTTTACCTTTAGGAAGTTTCACAAGATCCCATGTTCTATTTTTATGGAGTGATTCTATTTCCTCTTGCATAGCAAACATCCACTTTTCTCGAGTCTTCACATGGCTAACCGCCTCGAGAATAATTAGACGGATCTTGGTTTGCATCTATATCTTCACCACATTTAAAGCATAAGCAACTAGGTCACCTCGGCATACTTCTTTGGAGGTTTAATTTCTCTTCTAGTTACATTTTTGGCGATAGAGTATTTTTGGTGAAGAAGCAACTCTATTCTCAATTTTTGTGCTTGGCTTGAGGAGTTGACTCAGTATTAATTTGATGCTCACACCGCTTTTGATTTTCTTTATTGGAAGAGTCTTTAAGAGATAAGTTAGGTAGCATAGCAGTTTCATCAAAAACAACATCTCTGCTAATCACAACTTTTCTATTTTCGGACACCATAACTTATACCCTTTTACACACAACTTTATAGCCAAGAAAAACACATTTAATGGATCTTGGTTCCAATTTTCCATTATTAGCATGAGCATACGCAGGACACACCAAAAATCTTTAAATCGGAATAATTAGCGGGATTACCATACCATACCTCTTGTGGAGTCTTTTTCTCAATGGCAATGGATGGAGATCGGTTGATCAAAAACATGCGAAGAGAGGTCGCTTCGCCCAAAACGACTTTGGTAAGTTGGCATTTGACAACATACATCGAACCTTCTCCATGATCGTTCGTTCATTCGCTCGCAACACCGTTTTGTTGTGGAGTATGACGAATCGTCAAGTGTCTCACGATCCCTTCCGACTTGCATGCGTTTATTAAACTCATCGAACAAAACTCTAAGCCATTGTTCATGCGGAGGTATTTTATTTGTTTTCTGTTTGTTTTTCAATCATAGCTTTCAGGACTTAAATGCGGAAAACACATCGCTTTTTCTCGCTTCAAGAAGAATGCCCAAACTTTTCTAGAAAAATCATCAATAAAAGTTAGCATATAATTGGCTCCACCTCTCGAAGGCACTCTTGATGGCCCCCATGAGATCGAGAATGAATATACTCCAATGTTCCTTCGTGTTAT
This sequence comes from Gossypium bickii, assembly GCA_025503065.1. Lineage (NCBI taxonomy): Eukaryota > Viridiplantae > Streptophyta > Magnoliopsida > Malvales > Malvaceae > Gossypium > Gossypium bickii. Next base: position 99,290,229 of record CP106716.1, read on the forward strand.
GGATTCCTCTAGTGAATCGAACTCTCTTTTGCTTCCCAAAAACGCAGTTGCTCACAGAACTTCGGTTTGCAAATTCCTTGCCCATCAAGAAGTCCTCTTTTGCTCATTCTGCCATGCCATTCTCACTCATATGCCCTAGGCGCATATGCCAAAGTTTAGTAATATCATCATCATCGATAAAGAAGAGGAAGCGACAATTTGCATCACCAATAATGATGAGAACCCTGCAAAACATATAACTTGGTAGCCTTTCTCTGCCCTTTCATCACAATGAGGGAACCTTTGGAAATCTTCAAAATCCCACTTTCAGCTATGTATTTGTACCCTTTTGAATCAAGAGTACTCAACGAAATTAAATTTCTCTTCAATTCGGAACATGCCGTGACGTCACTAAGTGTTCGACAACTCCATCAAACATCTTAACTTTAATTGTTCCAACACCGCAATTTTACACGAAGCATTATTTCCCATCAAAACAACACCTTGAGATACCGTTTCATAATTTGTAAACCAATCCCGATTGGGACTCATGTGAAAGGTGCGGCTGAATCAAGTATCCACTCTCGCTCTCTTTTGAATTATTGACAGAGGCAACTAGAAGTTCACCATCACCGTAGTCTTCTACAATATCGGCTTCACGCAATTTTACGGTTGTTTTCCCTTTGATTTGCGGCCTCCCTTTAATTTTTTTTCGTAGCTTGTAGCACTCAGATTTAATGTGCCCTTTCTTCTTGCGAAGTTACAAGTTTTACCTCTGTTTGAAGACTTTGATCTACCCTTAGATTTCCGCGAGGATTTCGTTCTGTGTCCTTCCACGATCATCATCGCATTCGATCTTGTCTCCCACGAAAAGTTTTAACCACAAGATGCTTCATCTTATCATACGAGGTCAAAGAATCATAAACCTCATCAAGCGTGAGAGACTCATGGCTATATAAAATCGTGTCTCTAAAGGTTGAATAAGACTGGGGCAACGAACAAAGCAGAATCAACCCTAGATCTTCCTTATCATACTGAACCTCCATGGCCTCCAAGTTTGAGAGAATTTCTTTAAACACTGTTAAGTGTTCGTGCCTGAGCACGCACCTTCCTCCAAACGATGAGCATAAAGACGTTGCTTCATATGCAACTTGCTAGTTAAAGTTTTCGACATACATATTTGTTCTAGCCTCTTCCATAATGCTGCGGCAGTCTTCTCCTTCATCACATCCTGCAAAATTTCATTAGACAAATGCAGATGTAACTGTGTTAGTGCCTTTCGATCCTTTGCGCTTCTTATCTTCCTCTGTCAATGTCGAAGGCATCTTATCTACCCCTAACAGGGCTTCCTCTAAATCCATCTGCAAGAAGCGCTGCATCTTTTTATCGCCACAACGCGAATGAATGTGTTGCGATCCAACAATGGAATTTCATACTTCAAAGACGCCATTACCGTGATCGAGATGAAAAACGGAAGCTCTTGATACCAATTGAAAAAAAAAAAAAAAAAAAAAAAAAAAAAAAAAAAAAAAAAGAACACATGATTTTTACGTGAAACCCTTTCTGGAAAAAACCACGGGCAGAGAGAGAAGAAAATTCACTATGTCGAATTTGAATCAATTACAAGAGGAATAGACCATGTCTATTTATAGGCTTATAAAGCCATATTCTAATAGGAGTGTAGTAAGATTGAAACTCCTTATTCTAATCAATATCAAATAGATGGAGTTTAATAAGGTTTAAAAAACCTTATTCAAAATAAAATAAAAGAAGTGTAGTTCTATAGGGATTCTTCTTTTATTTTATTTTACCATTGTATTTTATTTAAATAAGAATTTGGGTCACTTAATTCTAACAAGCACATTTAGTGGCATCATATAATGTCACTAAACCCATGACCCAGCGCTTGGCAAAAAATTCGAAATCAAGACATTTGTTGGCCAATTGTCGAGGATTCTCGACAACTTGGATCACAGAATCCTCGCCATTTATGCTTCTTTTAATTGTGAATCATAGGTAGAGTCCTAATTAAAAAAAAAATACTCATCAATCTTTAGTTAGTATCGAATTGATTTGTAACACTAACTCAATCAACAAAGCTTTAGTTGAAGTGGTCAAGTTGATATGCTATTGATGTTGGTGATATGGGTTCAAATATTTTCGTATGCAATTTATTATTGGTTTTTTTAATATAAAAAAGACAAAAAATTTCTCATAATAATATAATTAATTTCAAGTATTAAGGGATTAATTAGTAATTTAATTAACTGATTTGGTGTGACTTAACTTATGACACCAAACTTAAAAAAGACTTATTATTAATGGAGATGCAAATTTTTTATTAAATTTTTTTTTAAAAAATATATAACAAGACAAAAATATTTTCTTGATAATATAATTCATTTTAAGAATAAATTAAAATTTTAACCAATTAAGTTAGTGTTATTTAACTCGAATATTTTATAAAATAGTGAAAATTGAAAAGGTTAGGTTGAAGTTGTTTGTTAGTGAACATTTTGATTATGAAAGGTTTATGATATGATTAATATGTCCAGAGTTTGACATAACATAGCATAGGTTGTTTACTTTGGACTGTTGAAAATGGCTTTAATTGGACATAAGTGCCCTTTATTTGTTGTGGGGCTATCATGTCTCACTTCTACTATATTACCAGATTCAAACCATCACTGACTCTTATCTTTCTTGTGTGGACTTTTGTGGCAAGTGATTTGAAAATGATAGATTAGGAATGTAGCTTTTTAACTTAATTTTGTTTTTATAGTAGTATTTTTTATATGTTGTAATTAGTTTTAGGTAATAATTAATAATTCCAATGAGATTGAATCAAATTTAAAATATATATTTAAAGTTATAATTACATTAACAGATAAATTTTAATATCTCTCATATTTATTTTACGAATTATGAAGATTAACTATTTTTGGAGTTCATACCTATCTTTCTTAATAATCAAATTTGAATTTTGTCCTTAAGAGTACAATGTGTCTTATTATTGCACAGAACACTTATTGATTATATTAACAAATAATTTAATTTATACAAACTAATTAATCAGAATAATTCCAAGGGTGAGTTTGGATAAAGTCAATCAAAATCCTAACATTTTAAAATTTAAAATGCATGATTTTGATTAAAGGTTAATAAAAATTAATAAATTATAAAAGAAAAATAATGATATTAAAATATATAATATAAAACATGTAATTTTAATTTAATATTAAAATGTACAATACAAGAATTTAAATAATTTGTTTCTTTCAAATTATTATGTTTACACCTAATCAAGTAATTTGTTTTAGATTTAAAAAACCTTAATAAAATTGAAAAGCCTCTTTCAAATCCTTCATCTAAAAAAACTCTTAAAAAGAACTCATTCATAAATTACAGGGGGAAATTTGCAATATTTAACTCAAACCTAAAATATTAAAATCTATAAAGCTTGTTAATAGTTGTTACCTTGGATTCTATTAAATTCAAATCAAATATAAAGATAAACAATTTTTTTATCCACAAAAGAAGTTGGAAAATAAAAATAAATTACGCCTTTTTAGTTGAGTATGGAATCAAATTAATGGAATTTAATAGATGTTGCATTCAGCTTTCCAAATTAAATTTCTTTTAAGAAGATGGATTTTTAATAGTGGAAGTGGAAGTTAGACCTCTAACTATACTTTTACTTTTCCTTTTGTCTTTTTAAGGTTTCTTTCTTACTAATCACCTTTTCGGTGTTTTTCATGGCGATTTAGTGTCGAGATACTACCGTATCAAATTTGTATATAAATAATTTGTGATGTTTTAGTTTTTAATTTTCAATTATTTTTTTAGTCGGCACATATATAGATTTGTTAAGGTAAGAATGTCCTCAGATATATTAAGCATTACTATTGGATGATCTCATCGAGATTGAGAATTATGATAGTATTCACAAAATTAGACTCCAAGATATTGTAGAGAAATATATATCATTTGAGTCATAATTTTCTGTGCATCATTAATGTAATGGATCTCTTGAGATTTTTTGGTTGAGCTATGTAGGTCTAATGACAATGGGGTCAGGATGTAATTTTTGAGTTAAATATAAAATTGGTATTTAAATTTATCCACTTCTTTCAGACTGGCACTTAAGATTTTCTTTTCCCAGATTGGTACATGAACTTTTTTTTTCATCAACTAAATTAGTACCTGAATCTAACGTCAGTAAGTTCAGGACACATAACGGAATAAGATTGTAACAAAAAAAAAGGGAAATTAATTACAAACAAAAAAATTAGGGGAGAAGAGTCAAAAAGAAAAAAAACAGATTATGACATCATCATAACATTAGTTATGCTACGTGTCACAATCTTATACTATCACGTGTAAACATAACGACATTAGACTCAAATACCAATTTAATTGAGAGAAAAAAAAGTCTATGTACTAATCTGAGACCAAAAAGGCATAAGTAAGAGTAGGAGAGAAATAGAGAAATTCAAGTAGGAACTCTATATTTAACCATTTTTAAATTCTTTAGATATTGTGGATACTATCCGTTTATATTTCCCATTTATTTGGACTTTTTAAAACAATGATACTTATGTATCAATTTATAATGCTTTATTTATAGTTTATATATTCTATGTATTCCTTATTTATGGTTGATAGGTTGCTATTAAAAATAAATGTTCTTAAAAACTTATCACTGTAGCTGTCGGCCATGATCAAACAAAACAAAATATTATATAGTGTGTGTTGAATTGTGGAGAGAGAAGGACAGAGGTGATGGAATAACTTAAGAGTTGTGCGAGTGAAAAAAACTTAAAGAGGGTAGAATTTAATTATCATTTTCTGTATTTCTGTTTGGAAATGTAATCCGATTGAATTCACCAATTTGCTAATAATTTTTACTAAAAAACTTCTCCATATAACAAGGTTTTCTTCCTCTCTTTCTTACCCCATTGCCTCCTCTTTTATTTATATATATATAAGTTGAGCATTCAACACTATTAAGATTTGATGGTATCTTATTTTATCGATACGTATATTTAAACACTTTATGACATTGATGTCATTCTGCATCAAATTGTCAATTCAGTTATGAAACTATAAAAATATTTCTTTTTTTAAACTTATTGTTATTATGACATTTTTGTTTTCTTATACTTTTTATACCATTTTAAATAAAAAATATAAATTACAAATGCTAGGATCAAATATATGTTCAATAGTATTAAAATACATGTATGCTCCTGCTCCATCTATATTCTTATTGAATCAATTTTAAAATAAATATATATATATTTAAAAATATTTTATTTCACCCATATCATAAGTGTGACAAAATCTAGTAATAATAAGAAACATCATTATATCTTAATATTGAATATCCATGTAAAAACGAGTAAAGATGTAACAGCCCAATTTCAATAGTGTCGGAACAGTGATTTGAGATTTCTAAATCTGACGAAAAAGTTAGAAAACTTTGTTAATTGATAAGTATAAGTTAAGTGTGATTTTGGAAATATTTTAAAATTAGTGAATTTTGTGAAGTAAAAGAATTAATTAGAAAAATTGGGCCAAAAACAAGGTATTGAGAGCTCTAATTCATAAAGTGAGCCATAAATATTTCTAAAAATATTTATGGAGTGTCATTAAGTTATTATTAAAGTTTAGTTGAGAAATTTTAACGTTTGGATATGTAATTAAATGAAAAGGACTAAATTGAAAAAGGTGTAAAAGTTGAATTATAGATTAAAAGAAATTTTAAAGGACCAAAATGGTAATTATACCATTTTGTAAAGTTGAGGCGGTTAAGTATGAAAAATCTGAGATTTTTTAAAGTATGTTATTATATTATATATTAATATTATATTATATTATTATATTATTATAATATTATATATATATACAAACAAAAACAAAAGAAAAGAAAGGGGGAGAATACCAGAAAAGAAACAGAGAACAAGACGAAAGCAGGGGAAGAAAAAGGGGAAAGAAAGAAAAAGGAGAAATTGATGGTTTGAAGCTTGGAAGTTTAATTGGTAAGTTAATTTAGTCCTTCTTTTTTAATTTTGATGCTTTATAAGTTTTAGAACAAAGTTTTGATGAATTTAAGTTGAAGTTTTTGAAGTTTTAAAGCTGTTGAATATAGCATATGATGAACAAAAAGATGAATTAGTGGTTTAATTGAAAGAATTTGAAGTTAGAATTGGGTAAAGGATTTAATTGTAAAATAAGCTATAACAAAACTGTTTTGGACAGCAGCAGTAAAGTAACTTTGAAAAATCACCAAAAATCGTAGAAGTTGAAATAGAAGTTGAATGACATATGAAATTAAAGCTTATTGAGTCTACTTTCATATGAAAGAAACAGGGAAAGCAAAGGAATTCTGTAATTTGAGATATTTATATTTTTGTAAGACTGGTTTAAAGGGATTTCGGGATCCCCTGTTCTGACTTTGGAAAATCATAAAAAATTGGAGAAAAATAATTAGGGGCTTAAGTTTATATGTCTAGAATTCTGAATGAGTCTATTTTCAATAGAAATAAATGAGAACATCATATGAATTGTGTATGAGGAGATAATTAATTTTTAGTGAAGAAGGGTCAGAACTACCAGACAGCAGAACAGGGGTGATTTTGATGAATAAACTGTACTAATTGGCTAGGCTAAAAATTCTGGAAATTTTATGTTATGAATATATGTGAGTCTAGTTTCAGTAAAAATTAACGGTGCTTCATTTGGAGTTCTGTAGCTCCGGAAATAAATAATTTAGTGACTATAACTCAAATGGACAATTTTGAATATACTTATGAGTAATTAATGAAATTATTGACAATGTTACTTATAGCATGTTATATACATTAAGGATGTGGAATGGAGAGGAGGAGGAGGAAAATATGTATGAATATTTAGGTAGTATGGCTAATTTGAAATGTTTTAGGCTCAGGGACTAAATTGAATAAAAGTAAAACTTTGTGATTAATTTTGTAAAATTGTGAAAATGATCAATTTGCATAAAATGGATTATTTTATTATTTAAAATTGCAAAACTGAATGAAATTATTAATTTAGATTAAGATTGACTGAAAAATCAATGAAAATAGAAAATTTCCAAAGTGCCCCTGAATTTTGATATTTCTGCAAATTCAACCAGGTAAGTTCGTGAACTTAATTAAGTGATATAAGGAAATATAAGTTGATAGTACGTGAAATATTGATATGATAAATTAACTGTTTTATGTTTATAAAGAAACGGCAAGTGAATGATATTTATCACGACATGTAAATATGAGATTATCTTTAATATTATAATACAAGGTAATTAAGTATGATGAAACGTGTAACATCCCAAAAATGGGGTTATTTGGAATTTAACTATTTTTCCCATGTATGAACTATTGCGGTATTATCTATGGAATAATAGAGCGTAATTTAAGACTTTGAGTTGGCTCGGTCTAATAGAAAATTTCGGTTTTAACTTAAAAGGGTAGGAGCCTTAGCGGAAGGGTGTTAAAAGAACAAGTGGGGATAATTTGACACTAAAAGCCCTTGGTAAAGTGGCAAAAAGAAGCCCACTTAAGAGCTAGCATGTGACGCCACAAGGGGGAGCAAGGAGAGCCTTTGTTCGAGTCGCAACATTTTCTCTTTTTGCTTTTTAAAGGGACGGCACAGAGGGGGGAGAGTCTTCCTCTCTTTAAACTCTTTTATTTATTATTATTTAGAGATAATATGAGCATTTTTAATTTCTTAAATTCTATGGATTTTGAAGAGATAAATGGAGATAATAAGGATGTTATTTTAAATGAATTATCATGAGATAATCAAGTATTTTTTTAAAGGGATATTATTTGGATATTATTAGATTATTTGATTAAGTGGAGATTAATTCAATTTAATTTTGAATTAATACAAATGTGTGCCAAGAGAGGTTGTAAGAGTTTTGCCGAAATTTGAACTCTCCCTAGGAAGAGTGGACTGGCAAGTAATAGGAAAGGGTGCTTAGGAATCCTATATAAACCCCCATCTACCATCTTAAATTCTTTTTAGAATTTTTTTAGTAGCCAGAAATTCTCCCAACTAGTTGCCATCGATTTCTTTTCTTTCTTCAAAGTTAAGAACCACTTCCATCTCTTAGTCTCTTCTCTCAATTTTCGGCTAGCCTTCATTAGTTGTTGTTTATTCTTTGATTATTTTCCCAAAAACCGATAAAAGAAAAACCTCTCTTCTTTTTGGAACCTTGGCCGAATCTTTTGAACAAGGAGGGGAAGCATTCTCTAATCGAATTTGGAGGGTAAGTATGTTAGGCCGAATGTCTAGGATTCTCTTTTCTCTTCTTGTCGACTTGGAGGTTGGTAAGTGACTATTTCGGCAATGATCATTAAGGCTACTAATCGCTTGATTAAAATATAGGGCCTTTGGATTTGGAAGCAAGAGTGAACCCGTTGCTTTGGAGCAATCGGTTTTGGGGTAAGGTGGTAAGATCTGTTTTCTTTTTCATGATATTCGATTAAGCCGAAGGCTACTAACTTAATGATTGCCGATTAGGGAAGCAGAAACACTTGGTGGCTAGTACTCAAGGGTGTTAGGTAAGGCTTTCGGGTTAAATATTAACCCTTTGAATATTTTGGATTTGGCCGAATAGGCCATAAGACTAACCCATGCTTTTGGGCGAATATGGGACGAGATAGATGCGTGGTGACCAACGTTTCTTCTCGGGATTTAAGACTATCGTAGTAACAGGTGTGTACATACACACTTATAGCGATTAATAGATTGTGTTAAATATCTGTGTATGTAAATCTGTTGTTATAGATGCAGATCTGGTACCTTAATGGTACAAGTGAGGATCCCGTAAGTCTCTATTAATGTGAGATTATTTAATGCTTTTGGGAAGCATGGCTTATTGATACATATGATACATATGATGATCCGTTGGTAATCGTTTATTTTCTTTGTGGGTTATACGAGAGGAGGGGCGGTATTGATCGTGCGAGGCGGGCACCGATGTTTTGGTAACACTGCGTGACTACGGTCACGAGAGGTTTGGTACCTCCGGAGTTTGGGCCTCGAGAGCGACTTATCCACCGTGGTTAATACCACCGTGGGTTGGCCCCACTTGAGATATGGGATAAATGCGCGGTGATTTGGTATCACACGATGGGTTGGCCCCATCACCCGATTCGTGTCTACGGACACGGTGCTTTGGTAGCACATCGTGACTATATGTCACCGGTGGTTTGGCACCACCCGGTGGTTTGGTACCACAACGGGGTAGACGATGGCGTATGGTAGCTAGGTTGGGATATATGATGTTTTGCTGTTGTCTGTTATATGATGTGTATGAACATGTTTAAAACCGGGAAGGGTTACATCATCGAGTCTTGGTGACTCACCTTCTCCTTTACATTTTTCAGGTGACACGTAGATCGCGGATGTGGGTAGGGTGGACTCGAGGTGGCCATGCGGTGAATTAAAATTTAATGAACTTGATTTTAAGTTTTGATATTTTATTTTAGGTTTATATTTTATTTGGATTGTAATAAGGCCTTCGACACTTTATTTTTATTATTTTGCATATGTTGAATATTTGTTTTAAACTGTTGGTATTATTAATTAAAAATCACATGTTTTCCAGTTAAATCGAAATTGTTTTTAACGGGCCATCAGCCCACTTATAAATTTATAATAACTTGACCCAAATAATATTTTTCCAAAATATTGTTGATATGGGTTTTATACACCTCAAAGTTTCAACCAAAAATAAGTATCTTTTACTAAAACATCAAATTTTCCAAACTTTTCCAAATATTTTCTAAGTAGCAAAACCAGATTAGTGAGCGTTTGGTGGGTTTGGAGTTGTTACAAAATTGGTATCGAGCCCAGTTCAAAGCTCAATTTGTGGGGGCCCAAGGCCCAAAAATGTTTTAAAAGGCCTTATGAAATAATTTTTGGATTTTGAAGCACATGGCCGAGTCTCCAGACCGATCCGCCCGGTAAGTACTTCGAACCTCTTGGTGAATTATATACGTAGAAGGGTAGGAAGTATGGAAACGTAGATAGATTTATAGGACTTGAACCCTAGGATTAGATTACTCAAACACATGAACCGAACATAAGACATTAAAGAACTAAACCAATCTATGACTTAGCCAAGTGAGCTAGGGTGTGGTAAACTCAGACGCATGTCGAGGATTGGATCCGGAAGAGCACGGTATTTAAGCGATCCGTGTGACTCACCTCCTCTTCGCAGTATCCTGCAGTGCGCGCTTCCAGTTCACCCTAACTCGGAGAGGCTCGGTGGTGTGGCAACCTGCATGCGCATGTCTAGAAAGGTTCGGTGAGAGCTTGGTATTTAAGCGGTCCGCGTGACCCACCTCCTCTTCACTCGAATCTGCGCTCAGTGCGTAGCTTTGGTTCACCACGACCAAGAGGGCTCGGTCGCCATAGGCTAAACCTAATGACTAAAACCGAAAAGGAATTAGCCATGTTTTAAAGCAGTAAGCGAAACAACAACAACTCAAATGTTTTCAAACCTCTTGCAGCAACTCTTTCAAATCGAAAACCTCATATTTGCAACGTTTCCCGAGAAAAACTCAAATTTTTGGAAAATTACAAAAATGCCGTTAGGTAAAATTACTAAAAAGCGCCACGACTCATAAAATATCCGTTCAATGGTTTTGCTCGAAATTTCGACTACTTTACAAATATCCAACAACTTAGTTTTGAAAATCAACTTTGAAAAACTTTGGTTTTAGAAAATTACGAAAACGCCCTCAATTTGTGAAAATTACCGAAATGACCCTGATCTTTGGAAAACTTTACCAACATCACTATTTGAAGAGGAAAACTTTCAGAAAGGACCCTCAAAGTTTTACAAAATGTCGAAAATACCACGATTTATCAAAATGACAAAATTGCCCACGATTGACAAAATTACCAAAATACCCCTGGTTTCAAAACGATTACAATTTTACAAATTTTCATAAATATCCTCCAATTTTGGGAATTTCAAAATGACATGTTTTATTAAAGTTTTAAAATTCCTTTTATTACGAAAATACCCCTGTAGGAAAAATGACGAAAATACCCCTAGGTTAGGAAATGGGCAGAAATGTCCGAAGAGTGAATAGGTATGGAAAGCATTAAGGAATGGATGTATGAACTCTTTGTGTGAACTAGGATAGAAGACTGAAACCTTGTTTGCTCGAAAGAATCACTAATTAAATTACATTTCATAAAATTTCTTCGTGAATAAGAAAGTGAAACAAATGCTAACACATAAAATTTTCTTAATCGAGTTAAAAAAGCGCGATAGATAGAATGAGTTCTAGAGGACGTGGACATCGTGGGCCTTGGTAGGGGTAGGATGACGGTGTCCGAACCCGGCGAGGCAGTCGAGGTTCGGAAAGCAGGTACCACCGCCACCACCACCTCCTACTTTCTGAGTGTGAGGAGCGAGGACCGGGCCGGCGGTGAGGTGTGTCGCAAGTCGTTTGGCGAGTTTTGGAGATGGTGGCGGGGCTGGTGGGAATTTGGGAGCTCGGAAGTGCATTCTCGAGCGGTCGGTCCTAACGGGCCGAGGTATTAAAGTGGTGTCTCTCGGAGTGGCACCAGTCTTGCATGAGAATATTGGTGGAATCTACGGAAAGGGTCATGGATGATCTCGACCGACCGACGAGGAGAAGGCGAAAAGGCGGTGTCGCTTCTAAAGGATGAAGCGTACCGGTGGTGGTCGACGATCCGGGATGGAGCCGCGGTGATGATCTCGCGTGGGACTACTTTAAGACGGCCTTTCGGAAAGAAGTATGTGGGCACTAGTTACACCGATGCTCAAAGGAAAGCCTTCCTAGGTCTAGTGCAAGGAACTAAGTCGGTGGCCGAGTATGAGGTGAGTTTTTAAGGCTAAGTAGGTATGCCGAGGAATCGTAGCCACCGAACACAGAACATAGTACCGTGTGTCCGCTTTGAGGGCGGGCTCGAGAGATGATCCGAGATTACTAATTGCCCATGCAGCGAGTTCGGGAGTTCTCATCTCTTGTGGAGAAAGCCAAGGTGGCCGGAAGGAATTAAGGAGGTCGTAAGGCAAAACTATAGCAAGAATAACGAGAAAAGAGGATTTGGGTCATTTGGATCGGGTAGCACTAATGCTCGAGCGCGAATTAGGCAGAGTGGGCCAAATCGGACCGTGAGGCCCACGACTACTAATCAAAGGCCAACTCGAGTGCAACATTGTGGAAAAACCCATTGGGGAGTTGTTGGACCGGTAACAAAGGTTGTTTTGAGTGTGGGTCTTTGGAGCATCGGGTAAGGGATCGTCCTCAAAAGCGCACTAAGGATCACCCGGAAGGTCGAATCGCACTTTCGGGGTAGGAATGTTGGACCACCACGGAGGGTCGGGGTAATGGCAGAGAAACAATGGTTTCAACCGAGGTCGTGAAACTCGTCGAGGCCGAGGTTCGGGTACTTCTGAGAGGCTAGGCACTGGCTTAGTCTATGCAAATGAGGCGCCGTGAGGGAGGAGACGCACCGGACGTCATAACCCGATGCGTTTCTAATATTTGGTTTACCTTATGTTGCATTGATTGATGTGGGTTCGACGCTTTTCGTACATTGCTAGTAGTGTGGTAGGAACTATGGACCTAGATTCTCGAGACTACTCTTAGGAAGATGATCGTGCTAAGCCCGCAGGACTCTGTAGTAGTAGACAAACTTTATAAAAAGAGGTACCCCTAGAACTCCAAGGAAGTCGTATTTGTAGCCGATCCGATGGAACTACCTTTCGGAGAGTTCGATTTGATCCTTGGAATGGATTGGCTAGCTAAGTATCAGCGAATTTGGATTGCGCGGCTAAAGCGCATGGTGCTTAAGGCGGTGAGGTGATGAAGTGGTTATGATAGGTGATAGAAGGAATTACCTATCCAATGTGGTGTCGGCCTTGAAGGCCGAAAGGATGGTTAAGAAAGGTTGCGAGGCATATTTGGTTCGGATCTGTGCTTTGGAAGCTAAGGAGTCAGTAGTTGAGGTTCGAACGGTTGGAGAATTTCTTCGACGTATTTCGGAAGAACTTCCCAGTGCGCCTCCGGATCGGGAAGTTGAATTCGGTATTGACTTGCTACCCGGAACGGCACCTGTGTCTATAGCACCATACCGAATGGCACCAAAGGAATTGGTGGAGCTGAAGGCCCAAATTCAGGAGCTCTTGGATAGAGGGTTCATTCGACCAAGCATATCTCCGTGGGAGCGCGCTGTGTTGTTAAATCAGAAGAAGGGCGGTTCAATGCGGATGTGCATCGACTCACCGTCGATTAAACAAGTTAACGATCAAAAACAAGTATCCGTTGCCTCGGATCGATGACTTGTTTGACCAACCTGAAGGGTGCCGCGGTGTTTTCAAAGATAGACCTTAGGTCGGGCTACCATCAATTGAAGGTAAAGGAGGTTGATGTTCACAAGGCGGCATTCGAACTCGGTATGGACATTACGAGTTTCGGTGATGCCATTTGGGTTGACCACGCGCGGCGGCGTTTATGGACTTGATGAATAGGGTGTTCCGGCAATACTTAGACCGGTTCGTCGTAGTATTCATTGGCGACATCTTGGTGTACTCTAAGGCGGAGGAGGAGCATGACGAGCATTTGCGAATAGTGTTGCAAGTACTAAGGAGAAGCGATTATATGCCAAATTCGGTAAGTGTGAATTTTGGCTAAGGGAAGTAGCTTTCTTAGGTCACGTAGTGTCGGTGGAAGGATTAGAGTGGACTCGCAAGATTGAAGCGGTGTTGGATTGGAAACCGCCTAGGTCGTCGTGGCGAGAGATCGAAGTTTCCTAGGTCTAGCGGGGTATTATCGAAGGTTTGTAGAAGGATTTTCTCTCGATCGCAGCACGTTGTTGTGAAGCTACTAAGAAAAGGAGTCTCATTTGTATGGTCGGAGAAGAAAGCAAGAAAGCTTCGATAAACTAAGGAAAATTTTGACGGAAGCTCGATTTTGGTGCAAACAGAGGCGGGGAAATTGTTCACCGTTTATTGTGATGCGTCCCATCATTGGGTTGGGATGTGTCTTGATGCGAGGAAGGAAGGTAGTAGCCTATGCATCACGTCGATTAAGACCTCATGAATTGAACTATCCAACGCCACGACTTAGAGCTAGCAGCGCGTCTTCGCTCACGAAAATATGGAGACACTACCTTTATGGGGAGAAGTCGATAGTTTATCTGAGATCACAAGAGTCCGAGGTATCTCTTGACTCGAAGGATCTTAACTGAGAGGCAGCGTCGGTGGATCGAACTTTTGAAGGATTACGATTGTTCAATCGAGTATCATCTGTGCAAGGCCAACGTGGTAGCCGACGCGTTGAGCCGGAAGGTAGTGACGGACTTAAGAGCAATGTTTGCTCGGTTAAGTCTATATGATGATGGAAGTCTATTGGCGGAACTTGAGTTAAGCCAACATGGATCGAGGAGGTTAAGGAAAAAGCGATCGGTGGATGAAGGGTTGAATGCTAAGAGAGCACAAGTTCGGGATGGTGGTTTGGAAGGATATAACACTGTCTAGTGATGGAGTGTTATGCTTTCAAGAGGCGGCGTGTATGCCAAAGGATGTGGAGTTGAGGCAAAAGATTCTCCGGGATGCACATAGCAGACCCCTACGCTATGCATCCAGGGAGGAAGCAAGATGTATAGAGATCTTAGAGAAGCGATTTTGGTGGCCCGGGTTAAAGCGTGAAGTAACATGAGTTTGTTGGTAAGTGTCGACTTGTCAACAAGTTAAAGGTGAACATCGATTGCCGTCGGGGTTGCTTCGACGAGTGAAGATTCCCAATGGAAGTGGGAGCGGATCACTATGGATTTTGTTAGTGGGCTACCCCTTACGCCCGATAAGAAGAAAACGCGGTTTGGGTAATAGTAGACCGGTTAACTAAGTCGGCTCACTTCATACCGGTGAGGATGGATTTTCTCTCTTGAAGCTAGCTGTCAGCATGCGTCTCGGAGATAGTAAGATTGCATGGGGTTCCAACATCAATCATCTCGGATAGGGATCCCGAGTTCACGTCAAGGTTTTGGAAAGCCTTGCATCAAGCTATGGGCACACGGTTAGATTTTAGTACCGCTTTCCATCCACGATCGGCGGACAATCGGAAAGGGTGATACTGAGATCTTGGAAGATATGTTAAGAGGTTGTGTCTTGGACTTAGTGGTAGTTGGGAGGAATTTCTACACCGTTAGCGAGTCGCCTACAACAACAGCTATCGAGCAAGCATCCGGATGGCACCATACGAAGCATTGTATGGCGGAAATGTCGCCCAGCGTGTTGGACGGAATTAGGCGAGCAGCGATTTTGGGTCGAGTTAGTAGCGGAGACAGAGGATAAAGTTAAGGTGATTCGGTCTAAATGCGAAGGAAGCATCGGACGAGCAGAAATCCTATCTTCGATTTAAAGCGCAAGGAAATGGAGTATGCGGTAGGAGACAAGGTTTTCTGAAAGTGTCGCCTTGGAAAAAGGTGTTAAGATTTGGACGGAAAGGAAGCTAAGCCCAAGGTTTATCGGGCCATATACGGTGATTAAGCGAGTAGGACCCGATGGCGTACCGGCTTGAGTTTACCTGGCAGAGGCGGCAGATCCATGATGTTTTTCACGTATCAATCGCCGAGGCGGTATCGGTCGGACCATCCATCGCACGTGGTGCCGCGATGCGTAAATCGAGGTGAATTGATTTATCGTTTGAGGAGGAACAGTTCGGATCTTAGGCGAGACGCGTGAAGGTTCTACGTAGGAAGTCGGTGCCCTTGGTGAAGGTCTTTGTGGCGGAACCATGGTTCGAGAGGAAGCTACGTGGGAACCGAGGATGTAATGAAGCAAACAATACCCCACCTTTTCTAGTTAAGTAATTTTGGGGACGAAATTTATTTTAAGGGGTAGAAGCGTAACATCCCAAAAATGGGGTTATTTGGAATTTAACTATTTTTCCCATGTATGAACTATTGCGGTATTATCTATGGAATAATAGAGCGTAATTTAAGACTTTGAGTTGGCTCGGTCTAATAGAAAATTTCGGTTTTTAACTTAAAAGGTAGGAGCCTTAGCAGAAGGGTGTTAAAAGAACAAGTGGGGATAATTTGACACTAAAAAGCCCTTGGTAAAGTGGCAAAAGAAGCCCACTTAAGAGCTAGCATGTGACGCCCACAAGGGGAGCAAGGAGAGCCTTTGTTCGAGTCGCAACATTTTCTCTTTTTGCTTTTTAAAGGGGCGGCACAGAGGGGAGAGTCTTCCTCTCTTTAAACTCTTTTATTTATTATTATTTAGAGATAATATGAGCATTTTTAATTTCTTAAATTCTATGGATTTTGAAGAGATAAATGGAGATAATAAGGATGTTATTTTAAATGAATTATCATGAGATAATCAAGTATTTTTTTAAAGGGATATTATTTGGATATTATTAGATTATTTGATTAAATGGAGATTAATTCAATTTAATTTTGAATTAATACAAATGTGTGGCCAAGAGAGGTTGTAAGAGTTTTCTTAGAAATTTGAACTCTCCTAGGAAGAGTGGGGACGGCAAGTAATAGGAAGGGGTCTTAGGAATCCTATATAAACCCCATCTACCATCTTAAATTCTTTTTAGATTTTTTTTTTAGTAGTAGAAATTCTCCCAACTAGTTGCCATCGATTTCTTTTCTTTCTTCAAAGTTAAGAACCACTTCCATCTCTTAGTCTCTTCTCTCAATTTTCGGCTAGCCTTCATTAGTTGTTGTTTATTCTTTGATTATTTTCCCAAAAACCGATAAAAGAAAAACCCTCTCTTCTTTTGGAACCTTGGCGAATCTTGAACAAGGAGGGGAAGCATTCTCTAATCGAATTTGGAGGGGTAAGTATGTTAGGCCGAATGTCTAGGATTCTCTTTTCTCTTCTTGTCGACTTGGAGGTTGGTAAGTGACTATTTCGGCAATGACCTGTTAAGGCTACTAATCGCTTGATTAAAATATAGGGCCTTCGGATTTGGAAGCAGCAGGTGAACCCGTTGCTTTGGAGCAATCGGTTTTGGGGGTAAGGTGGTAAGATCATTTTCTTTTTCATGATATTCGATTAAGCCAGAAGGCTACTAACTTAATGATTGCCGATTAGGAAGCGAAACACTTGGTGGCTAGTACTCAAGGGTGTTAGGTAAGGCTTCGGGTTAAATATTAACCCTTTGAATATTTTGGATTTTGGCGAATAGGCCATAAGACTAACCCATGCTTTTGGCCGAATATAGGACGGATAGATCTGTGGTGACCAACGTTTCTTCTCGGGATTTAAGACTATCGTAGTATGCAGTGTGTGTACATACACACTTATAGCGATTAATAGATTGTGTTAAATATCGTGTGTATGTAAATCTGTTGTTATAGATGCAGATCTGGTACCTTAATGGTACAAGTGAGGATCCCGGTAAGTCTCTATTAATGTGAGATTATTTAATGCTTTTGGGAAGCATGGCTTATTGATACATATGATACATATGATGATCTGTTGGTAACTGTTTATTTCTTTGTGGGTTATACGAGAGAGAGGCGGTATTGATCGTGTGGCGAGCGGGCACCGAGTGTTTTGGTAAACACTGCGTGACTACGGTCACCAGAGGTTTGGTACCTCCGGAGGTTTGGCACCTCGATGTAGCGACTTATCCACGTGGTTAATACCACCGTGGTTGGCCCCACTTGAGATATGGGATCGTCGCGGTGATTTGGTATCACACGATGGGTTGGCCCCATCACCCGATTCGTGTCTACGGACACCAGTGCTTTGGTAGCACATCGTGACTATATGTCACCAGTGGTTTGGCACCACCAGTGGTTTGGTACCACAACGGGGTAGACAGTGGCGTATGGCTGGCTAGGTTGGGATATATGATGTTTTGCCTGTTAATCATTATATGATGTGTATGAACATGTTTAAAACCAGGGGAAGGGTTACATATCGAGTCTTGGTGACTCACCTTCTCCTTTACATTTTTAGGTGACACGTAGATCGCGGATGTGGGCCGGGTGGACTCGAGGTGGCCATGCAAAGTGAATTAAAATTTAATGAACTTGATTTTAAGTTTTGATATTTTATTTCCGGTTTATATTTTATTTGGATTGTAATAAGGCCTTCGACACTTTATTTTTATTATTTTGCATATGTTGAATATTTGTTTTAAACTGTTGGTATTATTAATTAAAAATCACATGTTTTCCAGTTAAATCGAAATTGTTTTTAACGGGCCATCAGCCCACTTATAAATTTATAATAACTTGACCCAAATAATATTTTTCCAAAATATTGTTGATATGGGTTTTATACACCTCAAAGGTTTCAACCAAAAATAAGTATCTTTTACTAAAACATCAAATTTTCCAAACTTTTCCAAATATTTTCTAAGTAGCAAACCAGATTCGGCCAAAGCGTTTGGGCCGGGTTTGGGTTGTTACAAAACGAGTAATAAATTCAAGTAAGGCATGTCGATATAAATAAATATATTTAAGGGACAATATGTTTGATTTTGATTGGTTTCAAATATAAATGCTAAATGAAATAAAATGTCTGATAAATAAATTTGTAATCCGGTAATGCCTCGTACCTTATTCCGGCGTCGAATACGGGTAAGGGGTGTTACAAAAGATATTATACATCTACTAAATTATTACACCCCACGATGTAAGTAAAAACATTTATATAATATATATATATAGCTTAATATGTGTGTTTTGATTGAAATGATAAATTTGACATAACTAAGATTTTAATAATATTTTGGGTTCAAATATCATTATTCTCATGCATAAATATATATATTTAGATTATTAAATATAAAAATTATAAATACTCTCAAAATAATATTTTCTATTTTTATAATATGAAAGAATATTTGATAATTTCTTAACTGAGTTAGGATTCACCTAATGGGAGACATCAACTTAATTACTCTCTTAATGTGTAGTATAAATAATATATAAAGCAAGTAAAGATATTATAAATATAATATTATATAAGAATTTTGTCTAAAGTGGTGTCATAAATTAATCGAAACACTAATTCAATCGATAAAAAGTTTAAAACACTTTTTTAATAAACAATAACTATTATTACAAGGTTATTTATGTATTCTATTAATTTATACAAAATCTTAAAAATAATATACCTAAAAATTACAATGCTGGAGTTTGAATCATAAACCTTGTGATAGAAAAGTCTTAACATTTGCTTCTAAGATGATTTTTTTTTTAATTTTAAAAGAAAAATTATAAATACTATAAATTTTATCATACATATATGCATGTGGAAATTACATATTTAGAACACGAATATATTTAAAAATAACATAAAATAAATAATGAAGCCTATGATTTGAAACTAATTAATAATAATAACTGGAAATTCTATCATTTGCATATGCACGTGGAAACCACGTATCTAGAACACAAAGTTGTATTTAAAAATAGCATATAATAAATAATGAAATGCACAGTTTGAAACTAATTGATGACTCTAATATCTTTGAGCTATTTGTTTTTTTTTATTCTAGTGAGACTTTAGTTTATTTTCTAGGTTAATTTTAGTAGAATTTAGGAATTTTCTTTTATTTATATTTAATTTGTGTTTTAAGTTATTATATATTATTAGTGTGTTTTCGAGTGTTTCTTACCTATTATAGGTTCTTCAATAAAGTATAGAAAAAGGATAACTTGATAAATGCAAGTAATGTAGTTTTTTCGCTTCCCACTAGAGTGTGCATACCAAGTGAATAGTGAGAGGCAACTTTCCGCTCCAACGAAAGATTTGTCTGCTGGAGCAACACAATTACTCGATAAATTAAGGGCTACGGACTTTTATGGAATAAACAAGGAAAGAAAAGACTAACTTTTAAGAAAAAACATGGGGAAAAAGAGAGAAGCCACTAACACCTTCAAGCATCAATGATGGACGAATATAATTGAGAAGGCTCAATTTCTTCATCTATTTTCTTTCTTGTTTTTTTTTTTTCTATGATTAGTTTTTGTTCAAATTTTTTACGGGGGTTACAATGGGTTACATGCTTATTTAATTGAATATTTTTCTATTCCAATATCTTTTTATTATTAATAGGGATTTGAATATTTATTCATTGTTGTTTATTGATAATAGTCAAACCAACAATTAAATTGGCAAAACCTAAAGAAATTGGAAAATGTTTTTATTTTTAGGTTTTGAAATGAATTAGCTAACTTTATATGTAATTAGAATAGGAATATATTTGTAAGAAAACGGAGGGAAAATTAATACTCAAGTTAGTATTCAACTCTATTAGGATAATTTTGTTTTAAATTTGTTTCGCTGTTTTTTTATTTGCTAGAGTTAATTTGAAATTTTTACTACCGATTTTTTGAATTAAGTTATAGAGTAATAATTGGTAATTAACGTTAGGATTAATAATAGCTCCCAATTAACGTTAGAATTAATAATAGCGCCATGCAGAAACAATATTTTTACATTACTTGTTACAATATATATACTTGTTATGCAATTCTCGACCAACACTAATTAATAAGAGTAACACAAGAAATATATACGATATTAAAATAAAAAATATATATTAAATTTTAAGTAAAATTAAATTTATACACAAATACATTAAATTAAGAATTATTGTATAAATATAATTATTTATTATTGGCGTTGTCATCAATCCTGAGTTGGTGTTGAGTTAATTTGTCCTCAATCAACAATATTAATAATACTGATAAAAATAATAAAATTAAGGTTGTGTGGTAAAATTAAGGTTTTTCTAACGCATTTAGCTTAGGTTTAAATCCTACTACATGCATATTTTTATTGTTTTTAAAATAAAAAGTCTAAAGTACCCTCAAATAATATAACTTAGTTTAAATAAGGAAGGACATTTAGTAATTTTCCTAATGAGTTGGTGTCCAATTGACTCATGACACCAACTCAGTCAGGAGTTTAAGTAGAATATATATATATAATTGATGGAGGTAATAAAATGTATATAATAAAATTAAAATATATAAAAAAATTTAAAATAAAACTTTGGTTGAGTGATAAATTTAAGGTTATCTTAATCCAATTGGCATGCGTTTTAATCTCATTATATGCATTTTTTTATTGTTTTTTTTTAAAATACTAATGTATCATTGAATAATATAACTTATTTTAAATACCTAATGAGATTTAATAATTTTCCTAACTAGGTTGATGCTCGGTTGACTTGTGGCACTAACTCAATAAAGGGTTTAAATAATAGTATTAGTTATTCATAAAACCGAGTTGGTGTCTAGTTAACTCATAATACCAACTCTATTACACACGTATGCTTATGGAAACCACATATTTGGAACATAGAAGTGCGCTTAAAAATAACAAATGACAAATATGATTTGAAATTGAATAATAATAGTAACACATGAAATATGTACAATATTAAAATGAAAAAAAATTAGATTAAATCGTGAGTATAACAAAATTTAAATACATGAATACATCATATTAATAATGTTAAATGAATGCAATTATTTATAATAATGTTGTCATCAATTCAGAATAGGTGTCAAGTTAATTGGTGTGACATCATCTCAATCAACAATATTATTAATATCTACAATTGAGGAAGGTAATAAAATGTACATAAAAATTAAAATGTATAAAAAGTCAAAATAAATATTTGGTTGAGTGGTAAATTTAAAGTGTTTCTAAAACAATTTGCATAAGTTCAAATCCCATCATATGAATATTTTTTATTATTAAGGGTAAACTACATAGGTAGTCATCAACTATAAAAAAAATTCATTTTAGGCACCAAAATAAAATATTTGCAATTTAAGTACCCACGTTACATAGTTCGGTCGTTTTTGTCATTCTCTTTAAAATCACAAATGGCAAGCTAATGTGGTAGTTAAAAATCGATATAATAACAAATTTAGTCCTCAGCATTTACATATTATATCAATTTAGTCATAGTTTTAAAAAGTTAACCCCCAAAATTTACAAATGATCTCAATTTGATCCTAATTCTTAAAAAATCAAAGAAATATATATAAGTACATAAATATTTTTTTAAATATAATAATAAATTTAAATTATATATTAATATTTTTATTAATACTAAATAAATATAATTATATTAATATAAATAAAATAAAAATCCATCCACCTCTCTCCTATCGAACCTCCCCCCACCACCGTCTCTCTCCCTCTCTGCTGCTGTTGTATGGTAATGCTGGACGAGGAAGGTGGTGGGGGAAAGGTGGAGGATTTTTATATTATTTAATATTAATATAATTATATTTATTTAATATTTATATAAATATTAATATTAATATCAAATTTAAATTTATTATTATATTTTTTTGAAAATATTTATGTATTTTTATATATTTATTTGAATTTTTTAGAATTAGAACTAAATTAAGAACATTTATAAATCCTTAGGTTAATTTTTAAAATTATGACTAAATCGATATAATATGTAAAAGTTATGAGCTAAAATTGTTATTATATCATTTTTTGAACTGCCACGTTAGCTTGTCGTTTGTGATTTTAACGGTCAGGGGCGAAGCCAGAAAATTTTTTTAGGGGGGCCGGATAAAATTTAAATTTTTTATAGTTTATATCTTTATAATTTGTAAAGGATTAAATTAAATTTTTATAATTTTAGGGGGGCCAAAGTGCAATTTTACCTTTATTAATTTGAAATTTTTAAAAATTTCTAAGGGCCTTTTAAGCAATTTTACATTTTAGGGGGGCCGGGGCCCATGCCAGCCCCTTTGGCTACGCCCCTGTTAACGGTAGTGACTAAAATGACTGAACTACGTAACGTGGGTGCTTAAATTGTAAATTAACTATTTTAGGTGCCTAAAATGAAAAGTTTTGATAGTTGGACGACTTGTAGTTTATATGATTTTTAAATAAAAATACTAAAGCCTTAAACAATATAACTTATTTTAAATACGAATAGAAATTTTAAATAATAATACAAATGTATAATTGATGGAGTTAATACAATGGACATAATAAATTTAAAAATAAAAAAAGATATTAAAATAAATTTTTGGTTGAGTAGTAAATTTAGAATATTCTTAACCCGATTAGTATAGGTTTAAATCTTATCGTATGCATATTTTTTAGTCTATTTTAATGAAAAAGACTAAAGTAGTTTCGAAAGGAAATTTTAAAAAAATTTCTAATCGAGATAGTGTTTAGTTGACTTATGAGATTAATTCGATGAAAAATTTAAATAGAAATAGAAATATATATATTAAAAAGATATTTTTGTACATATAGTGGACCAAACATAATATAATAATATGTATTCGTGATGGTAAAGAATTAATTAATTTATCTGTTTCGAATTTAATAATATAAAGAAAAAGAGATTTATAATTGATTTAATCAGACATCGTTATCGCTATGGATATGGTTTAGCAAGTGTTAGCTCGTGCAAAACGGTATCCTGTTCATGTGCTGGCGACAACAATTAACATAAAGCCTGATTTTTATTATTTTTAAACATTTCTTTTGTTTTAAACTATACTCCTAATGATAAAAATAAAAATATAATATTCCTAATTAAAATATTATTTTTATTATAAAAAAAGTTAAAGTATATGTTTTGATAAATTAGAGCAAAACTCAAATAATAAATATAATTAGTGAGACTCAAATCTAGACTATATTTGGAGCGATAAACACTTTTAATCATCAGACCATCATACGAGTTTAATAATTAAAAATAATTAATTAATTAATTTAAAACTATATATATAGTCGACATTATTGTCAAATAGTTCACTGATGAATCTGGGGAAAGAAAACAGTTAACTGATTAAGATATAATAAATTGATAATAAAAATCAAACGGTCAAGGTCAAACAATAGAATGGACTGTGCACGTGACGGTGACTCAACAACATTTTCTTTTCCTTACTGAATCCCATCAATTTCTTGGTATTATCATGCCACGTCTTTTTTGTCAGTATTATTTATTTAATTATTTTATTCAGTTTTCATCCGTAACAATAAAAGAATAATAAATATTAAGGTAAATTATACCAAAGATTATTAAATTATTAATATGTTTACGTTTTGATCATTTAATTTTAAAATATTATAAAATAGTCACTAAGTTATTTGAAAACTTTTTTTAAATTACTGAATAATTCAAAAAAAATTTATTCAAGTCATAGGTTGTTAAGTTTTTTTTTTTAATTTAGCTAATGAGCTCCATGCAATGATTTGACGATCAGTATGGTGGATTAGTATTCATCAATGAGTGAAAAAAACATATCTTAGATCCAAGTCGATTTAACTATCAGTGTTAGAGATTGGAGAAGAAAATTGTTTGAATTTTAATTCGTAGATTTATGACATTCAAAGTTGTTTCATAAAAAGAATTAAACTATAAAAGAAAAAGGAAATGAAAACTTTTTAGTAGTGCAAATAGCACGAATAAAGAAAACCATACAACAATAATTTTAATAATCTATTGACTTAATTACAAACTCTTAAAATTACTAATCATTTTATAAGTTAAATTTACTTGCATAGTTTACCTTAAATATGAAGAAAAAGAAAAAGAAAAAGGGACATTGTATTTGGTGTTGAAGGTAAATTTTGGTAATGCTTTTGTTAGGGTGGTATTTGTTAAAGTTTAGGTTACTTGTAGGTCGTGAGATATGTATTCAATCTAAAAAAAAAAAATGATTGTATAAAACTGTGATTTTAATTATCTTTATCTTTTTCTAATAGGAGAATGACAAATTAAATTTTTCCCTTTAATTTTTTTTTCAAAAGAAAAAATTTAATTTGTTATTCTCTTATCGAAAAGTGACGAGGATAACGTGGAATCACAATTCATATAATCTCAAATTCATACAATCCTTTCTCATCTAAATATGCGTATGAATAGTGATGAAAGCATTTTAATATTCCGTTATGGTGAAAGATATAAATAGCAGAAATGTTACGTTAGTGGGTGAGCAGGTTCATTGAAGTGTAAGGAAACGAAGAAGGGACAAAGTGGTAGTTCAAGAAGCAGGAGATTGTAGTTTTAAGGAAAGGTATGGATTTTGCTGAAGATAATGTGGTCACGCATCACCCTCAGAGGCTGTCTCATATATAATGTTAGCTGTTATATATAATGGGGGAATATTTATTAAGATTTCCGGTGGGCGTTTGTACACAGAATTCCCTGCATAATTGCGCCTCACGTTTTTAGACACTGACTCACCAACCCATTATCTCCTTTTTTTCATGCATGGCCCTCACGCAATTCCAATATATATATAACTGCTAGGAATTTGATTCCATTATCTTCTCTTCATATTTGAGATCCAACGTGACTCAAATTTATTGGTTAAATTTGAGTAATTGGTAAATTAAATCTTTATGTATTTTTGTTTTGATATTTTAATTACCTGTATAAATTTTTATATTTTTAAAAATAATAATCTTGGCTTTAATGAAATGGGTTTGAAATTTTGGATACATTTACTTTTGTTTTAAGTTCAATATTAGTTAAAATATTAAATTCAAATCAATTTAACTCAGAATTTAAAATTAAATTTTTTAAGTGCATCAATTTGATTTGCAGCTTTTACTGAAGTTCAGCAAATAATTATTCAAATAGAACACAGCGTCCGATTTTGGTATAAAGTTTTGGAAAGTTAATTAAAAAATTTTAAGATTCTTAAGGGTTTTAGTGAGAATTTTTAAAAATTTGACAAGTCTAATTAAAACTTGAATTTTTTAGAGATTTTATGAAAATTTTTAAAATTTTTAAGAGTCTAATAAAGGTTTAAACATAATTTTCAAAAATTTTGGAAGAGTCTAATTAAAATTTCTAGAAAAATTTTAAGGGTATAACAAAAATTTTAAAAAATTTTATGAGGATCTGCCTTTGCTTAGAGATTTAGCCATTTAGGTACCAATTTGAAAACACACCAAGTTACAGTGAATTTCAATAGTTGAAAAATGTAATTTAAAACAATAAAGTAAATATAAAAAAAGAAGTAATAGAATAGACATGAGATTGTTTATATAATCCCATACTACACTAAAATTTGTGGGATCTTATCTAAACAATGAATCCATAAAACAATTCTATGCCAACCATTAAGGACAAAAGCAATGAGCATATTATATGCAGATATATGTAAGGGGACACTTTTTCACATTTAGTCCTGCGGTAACCAACATATTTCTTCATCCTCGTGGTGTGGATGATGAAAACTTCATTGTTGAAGATTATTTTCTCACCTTTCAACTCACCAACATTGTTTGATCTACTTGGTCCGAAGGACAATATTTCAAGACCTCTGAACTAGAGCCCCCATATACGACTTTGCTGGCCCTTGCAACCAGAAACTGGCTCCTTAACAAGAACAGCATGGTGGTTAGCAAAAGGATGGCAACCTTACTGTAAAGGTGGTTTCATT
This sequence comes from Gossypium bickii, assembly GCA_025503065.1. Classification (NCBI taxonomy): domain Eukaryota; kingdom Viridiplantae; phylum Streptophyta; class Magnoliopsida; order Malvales; family Malvaceae; genus Gossypium; species Gossypium bickii. The sequence continues at coordinate 99,316,662 of CP106716.1, forward strand.
AATTTCTTTTAATCTCATGCAAAGGCCGAAAACAATAGGCATATGTGCCTTTTCCTTCGGTCCATCCATCAAATTCTAATTAAGCAAACGAAGAATATAGTGCATGTTTATCTTCAATATACAACAGAAGGGGGTGAAATGGTATTTATAAAATTTACAAAAATAAGCTCAAGAAAAATGACACAAAAATTTATAGTGATTGAGCTTCAAATACCTTTCTTCACTACCTTAATTTTTTACAAACTAAAAATTTTCCACTAACTGATACCTTTTATGGACAATGAATAACTTTTAGACACTCTCTATCTTTTGAATAGCTAAAACTGAACCATTTTCCCTCATGGTTTTCTACCCAAAACCTTAATTATCTTCACAAAAGAAGAGAAATAAAATTAAGAATGAATGAAAACTTCTCAAAAGAAAATACACAATGATTTGGTTCTCACTAATACAATCAAACACTTGAAAGGAAGAATAAATAACAAATGACCTTACAAGTGTTTGTACAAGAAAATGAGTACAACATTTAATGCAATTTCCAAGGTCAAGTCTTGAGTTTTAGAAGGATAGTTTCGAGACTTGGTTGAAAAATTGTTATTAGAAAAGCCTGGGTATCAATACTATGAAGGCAAGTGATAAGACTTTCCTCCCTTGAAGCAAACTTTGGCTCTTGATTTTGCTAGTATTGAGATTTGCTACTAAATCTCGAGACTTTCATGGTAGTCCCGAGACTTTGCTCTCCTAAAGCAGAGTTTGGCTACTGACTTACAAAGTCTCGATACTTAGCGGGAATGCTACATAATTAAGCTTAGAAACTTTTGTAAAATGATTTGGGAGTACTCAAAAACTTTTATAATATTTCTGAGGCATTTGAAAATTTGATTTTGAGTTTTTTAACACTTGAAAATAATCTTAGTATTGTCAAATTAATTTTTGGAATTTGATTAAGAGAATTTTACTATTTATTTTGATATATCAAAATATTTGAAAGTAAAATATATTAGTGTAGAGGGATAATGTTACCGTACCTCGGGTATTAGAATTGAAGTATTGTTTAAAGTGGAAAATGGGCAAACATGTTGTTGATATAGATTTAGGAGCTAAGATTGAGGATGATGTTTTAGTTGCAAGGGCTTTCTAATGCCGATAAGGTTAGATTAATGTAACATTTAGATGAAGACTTAGTCTATATTAATAAACAACTACAAAATTTAAAGAGCCTAATGAAGTTGTAGAAGGGACAAATGACTAGTGTTCTCCGTTACAAGAAAATTTTGCTTACGAGCCTTCGCTTTTTTGATAAAAAAAGAAGAAAAGTAATGAGTCAAGTGAAGAAGTTAGGGAGAATATAATTTTTTTTTTCACTTAGAATTTTGTTGTTGGATTTTATTTTTGGCTATGTTACTACGATTTTATTTTGTTAATACTCCTTTATTTTTACGCAAATTGATTTCATAATTTTGTTTATATATATGGATGGTTGGATTAAAAGAGAGTGTTGTGTTGAAAATCATATTACCCTATTTGAATGTGTTGTTATGTTTTGATAAAAATATCAAAGGTGAAATTGTTAGTGCCAGTTACGTTGTTCAGATGTAACTCTAGTTACAACTCAATTTGTATCTGGTACATGGTATAATTTGTCATATTTTATTGGCATCATTTAATTGAAAAACTTCATACTTTTTTAATGCACATATTTGAAGGATTTTTAACAATATATTACCAAGTTAAACTTAAATCACGTCTGATTCATAATAAATTAATCTACGATGTGAAAATTTTGTAAAGTGTATGATTAAATTTGTGTCCATCTCTGCTAATTAACAAATGTAGAGATAGGCAAAATCAACTACTATGGTATAGTAACAATTTATAAGAATAAAAATAAAAGGGGTTATCGCGAATTGATATAAATTATTATTTTTATGGTAACATTGCATATAAAATATGTTTGGTGAAGCATCATTGGTATTGGGTAATAATGAAGGGGTAGTTGAAGTAAGGAAAGTAAAAAGATGTAATTATTGGTAAATAGTAACTAAAATATGAGTGATGATTATAAAATTAGAGCCCATGTCTAAGAAATGAAACTAAAATCGCCCATTTATTATTTGGATCTACCTTCTTTAACTTTGAAAAATCACTCTTCCTATTTGGACCCATCTAACTATGATTACTTTTTATTTAAATATTAGGTGTTTCTTTTACAAAATATCAATTTCATTAACTTCAAACAATACAAGCATTGGGCTCCAAAAGCCTACGGGATAACACAGTCAATACAAAGGCAAATCCACCACTAAGGGGGAGTCAAAGCCACAACAAGAGCCTGGAGAAGGGTTACCGTCACCACCGTGGACATCATCAGGAGTCACTAACTTAAGGAGATTTCAAGACTTCGGAGTGGTGTCAGCAACCAGCCACCACGCGTGAGCTGACGAGGGTTATCGATGACAGTGGCTCCACCAAATGTAGAAACCTTGCCAGAGCAGAAGAAACTGAGAGCCGAGGAGACCCCTGGCCAAGGAAAAGGAGATGTGCTCTGAGAGAAAAATGTGAAAAATCCACATGGTAACCGAGAGTTGCTCCACCACGTAGGATTCAAATAGTATTCTAGAACCGAATTTTAGCTCGGTCCACATAACAAATAAAAACAATCAAAAAAAATAAAGTCCAATAATCAAGTAGTCTATCAACCAAAAGAAACTAAACCAAACCTAGGCCCAAACAAACCCTAACCCAAATTACAACAGCCAATGGCCCAACAAAATTAAAAAAAATTTCAGAAAACCTAGGGTTCCAGAAACCCGAGGCGCCTCTCCCCCATGTGCTGCCATCGACGTGCACACCGCCGAAGCAGTTGACTCTTAGCAGACCTACAAAAAAGAACCAAAAGCAGCAGAGCAAGAGAAACAGTAACAGAGAAACAACGATAGGGGCAGAAAGAAACAGTCACGAAATACAAAAGAAATACATTATTTGTAATTTTTTTTGCCTATATAAGCCTAGTGAACAACCAATGTAAAGGGGGGATTTTTTTGAATCAAAAAACGAGATTGAATATAAAAAAAAGAGATTCGAGCATCCAAACAAAAAACGAGACAAGGTCCTTTATTTTCTCTTTTATTTCTTTTTCGAAACTATTATTTATCTATTTCTTTTCATTTTCCCATTTTTTTGAAGCTAGTTAAACATTTTTAAAAAAAAAAGGAAGAGAGTTACTTTTTGGAGCTCCGGCCACCGTGCACGGTGGCAGGCGAAGGCGGAGGTACGGCGGAGCCACGGTGGCCCCTTTGGCCGGAATCTGGACTTCGTCCAGAGAGAATGAGAGCACCCCCTCCTTTTCCCTTTTTTTTTTTTCATGTGGCTGCAACAATGAATTTTTTTTTAAAAAATATGGCTTTTATAAGCCATCAAAACGACGCTATTTTAGGCCTTCAGACCGTGTGCCAAAACGACACCGTTTAAGGCAACCTGCGTGCGACCCGACCCAATACCCGAAGGATTCGCGTATTTTTATTAAACAGACTATTTGCACGAATAGCCCTTCCGCATTTTTACTTTTTTTTTAATTCAGTTTTTCTTATATTTTAATTTGCCCCAGTAGTTTTCTTTCTGTTTCACTTTAGTTCCCCTTTAAGCTGCGCGTTTTGGATGGGGGGAATAATTTTCCAAATGATCCCTACCCTTTGGTGGCGCATCACAATTCAATCCTTTTGCTTTATTTTATTTTTATTTTTACCCTAAAACACCGTTTAGCTTTCAATTCAGTCCTTTCATCCTTATTATTATTAATATTGTTATTAATTTTAATATTACTAATGTTATTCTACTATTATTACTATTAATATTAATATTATTATCATTATTATTATTTAATATTTCCATATTATTATTATTATTATTATTATTATTTTATTCCATTACTATTATTATTATCATTACTATTATTATTACTAGTATTATTATTTTCATTTTTATTATCACTTTTATTATTATTATCACTATTATTTGTTTATTTTTTATTATTTTTATTCGTTTATTTTTATAATTATTAATATTATTATTTTTAATTGTTTTACCTAATATTCATTTATTTATTTATTTATTTGTTCACTATTAAATTTTAAATTATTTTTTAGTTTTCATTTATTTATTTACTCATTTATTTATATAATTAATTTGTCTTATTTTTATTTTTTATTATTTATCTTATTTTTATTTTTGCTCTTATTATTCCTTTTATTTTTGGTTTGTTTTATTTTGACTTTTACCCTTATTATTATTATTTTTTGCTTCGATTTGATTTATTTTAAATTTTTACACTTATTATTGTCATTTCATTATTCATTTATTTATGTATTTATATTTTGTTGCACATACTTTCAAATTTCAACTATTCATTATTATATTTATATTTATTATTGTCATCATCATTATTTTGTTACATATATTAGCATTGAAATTCATTTTACATCTTGGCATAAAATCATATTACATTTTATCCGATCCATTAAAATTTTCGTTTTTAAAATAAGTAAATACTTCGCGTTCTAAGGTTCGAAAGAAATCGTACCCTAACTTACTGGGTTTCGATTTTTCTCATCGAATCTAAAGAACCTCTTATTTTATTTTTAAAATCAAAGCATAAAAATTAAATAAAAACTTATTCTTGAGAATTCAAAATTGTCGTGTCCTAACTCACTGGATGTAACATTTTGTTATCTCGAGGTAAGGATTCCTAAAAACAAAGGCAATATTCTGTATTTGGAACTTTGAGAAATCGTGCCCTAACTTACTGGATTTCGATTTTTCATTTGACCCAAATAACCTAATATCCTTCTCAAGCTTAAATGCACGAGTTTTAAAGGTCAAAAGACAAGCTTAGTTTCGAGGGTTCAAAATATTGTATCCTAATTCACGAGGCATGACGTTTTATTTCTTCGAAATAAGTGGGTCCCAACATCCATTTTAATTCATTCGGGTTTTCAAATAAAGAGGTTGTATTTTGAAATCTTTCCAAGTTTTCGACATTAAGACGTTAATTAATCAATTAGGTACTAATTTTGGGCGTCACGAGGGTGCTAATCCTTCCTCGTGCATAACCGACTCCCGAACCCATTTTTTCTAAATTACGTAGACCAAAAATTGTCGTTTTCGTAAATTAAAATATTTATTAAAACGATTGAATTATGAGGTGATCCGATCACACTTTATCAAAAAGGATTGGTGGCGACTCTATTTTTCATTTTCATTTTCGAAACCAAAGTCGACCTCGTTTTACGAAAAAATGATTTCGACAAGTATCATATATATATTAATTCTTGAATTTTATTTTTTACTGTAACGTAGATGTCACTCTTAAATCCTGTTTCTAAAATCTAAAGATTTCATAATTAATTCAAACAAAAAAAACAATTATTTTTATACCTACCATTTTTCATAATAATATATATTATATTTTCTTTAAATCGTAAAATAGATCGGAAAACTAGATGGACTTAATGCAGGCATGGACAAAAATCCGTATCTAAGGGACTACACCATCAAGCCCAGGTTTGTGACCCATGAAAAACATGTTTTAATGTAATAAATCCAATAATATAAATAAAGTAGGTATAAATATCATATTTAAATATAATCAAATTCATAAATTGCTTTGCTTTTCTCCTTATTAATATAACATCAAATCTATATCATCTTAATCGATTGACATGAACATTATTATTAATTTAAAATAATATAAATTCGAGTATACTGAAATACATCATCCTCCATTGAAAAATTATAAATAATTTTAAATAATAATAATAATAAAAGAAGGGCCCATGTAATATAAAAGGCCCAATTTAAGCAAACCTCTCACGGGAAATCCACTCACATGACTCGCACTCCATCCCTTTTCTCTTTGTCTCCCTCTCCATTCCATTCCATCAAAAAAAGAAAGACAACTTTGTAGTTTAACCCCACACACACGGTACTGTTGTTCTCGCCGGGAACCAACCTACCAACAATCCTCCATATTTTCCTTTCCATTTCCTTCCACTTTTTTGCTTTTTCTCTTCCCTTTTCCTTCAACCTTACAAATTGTCTTTTTGCTTTTTCATTCTTTTTATACTTTTGGGCGGTTTCCTTTTTATAACATATTATGTATATTTTGCTTGTAACATCTGGAGAAGAAAAGAAATGAGAAGGGGAAAGGCAAGTCAAGAGGAAGAAGAATTTGGTTCCAAAAAGACAGGGCCTTCTTCCTTTCATACTCTCTCTGTCAACGCCAATACCAATACCAACACCAACATCAACAATGGTATATCATTAGATTGGATCCCACTCTTTAACCCAGATCTCCCTTTTCCTTTATTACTATATTTCTATATGGTTGCTTCTTAAAGGGTGTTTTTTTCTTTTCTTTTGTTGAATTTGGAATTCTGGGTTTGTTTTGTTTTTTTGTTTGTTTGTTCGGGGCTGTAGAAGCAGACGGGAAAGACAGTGATAAGGCTAAAGCTATACGATCAAAACACTCTGTCACGGAGCAGAGGAGGAGGAGTAAGATTAATGAAAGGTATCTCCTTTTGTTTTCTTCCAGTTTCAATGTCCATCTTTTATCATTACTATGGAAATTGAGGGAAGGGGACTGAGCTGAAGTTCAAGTAATTGCATAAACCATTGAATGTAATGGTTCAGGATACGTTGACTCTAACAAAGTTTTTAACTTTAACAGCTTTGGTTGACTTTGTTATGGAAATATTGAGGATTGATACAAGGAATTGTATTTTGTAGCTAATTCACTGTACTATGAGTAGATGATGATTCTACTGAGCGTTTAAAAGAATGATTAAGTTTATAAAATTCTAACTTGAATTGGCACCTGAAATGTTGACGTTATTGGCCATGTTATGGTGACTGAAAATGTTTGCTTCTTCTCTTGCTAGCACTGAGTTAAGTGCTTGTTCTACATGGAAGCTTGGATCCAAAATTAAGTGCTATTGTATTACTGTATATGTACCATGGATTCTTGAGAGGTTACAAATTGATGATGCAGCTTGCTTAACTTTATGAATAGTAGTAATCCTAATAGCTTTGCCGTCTTTTAGGTTTCAAATATTGAAAGATCTTATATCAAACACGGATCAAAAGAGAGATACGGCTTCATTCTTGCTAGAGGTATGTTATGAATCCAGAATGGTGTTTGTATAACTATTTTCCTTCTGAAGAACTCTGCTTGAATAATTGTTGTTGGATCAATCTTCTTTTGCAGGTCATAGAGTATGTCCAATTTTTACAGGAGAAGGTTCAAAAATATGAGGGTTCTTACCAGGGATGGAGTTCAGAGCCCACGAAATTAATGCCATGGGTATGCTCTTATATGGAATGCTTTCCATTCATGTGGTTTAAGTGGTTAATTTCCATGCTATGATGATTTGTGTGTATATGCTTTATTAAGCTATTAGATATTCTATTTTCTTCTTGTCATTTTTATTATTGGAAATTCAGTTCATTAGGCTTGTTAATGATGTATGTGATATTTTACTGGTCTTATTTTTGAGTATGCGAATTGCTTTAAGTCATTGTTGCAATTCTTCCTTGTGGTGATACGAGAATATACTCGATTCATTTATTTGTATGGTATTGATATTTTAAATTTTATGTTAAGCGTTGCAATAATTGGATGTGGAGGAGTATCTTATCTATTAGTCCTTATATGATTGTTGTGAATGTGAATTTCAGGCCATGGCACTGCTTAGAATTGCAATATTCAAGTGCTTTGTATTGTTTTATTTTGAAGGTGTTGATTGCTTGCATTAACAATTTACTTGGTGTTGAAGAATGTGGCTGTAGATGGTGCCTGCTTATTTGTGGTATTAACCTTCCGATTAATTACTTACTCTTGCCTTCCTCGAATAGGGAAACAGTCATTGGCGTGGTCAGAGTTTTGTTGATCACCCGCAAGCTATTAAAAATGATCCTGGGCTGGGGTCAACATTTTCTGGGAAGTTAGATGAAAATAACATCAATCTCAGCCCCTCAATGATCGCAAGTGCATTGGATTCATCAGAAGCTGATCCAGTCAGAGATAATGAGCAAGCTGAGTTGGCTGTGCCCATTCAAGGTGGGCATCCACTTCAGAGACCTGTGTCTGAGGCTCAAACAACGGAGTGTCTTACCAGCAATGATACACTGAACCAACAGGATGATCTGGCCATTGAAGGAGGAACGATTAGCATCTCTAGCGTCTACTCTCAAGGGTGGGTATATCCCCCAGCAACATTGCTTGTTTTGCATGCATCATGAGACACTTATGTTGCTGAATGTTGTTTATGGATGATAATGTGAAGCAGGTTATTGAACACACTCACACAAGCACTGCAGAGAACGGGTTTGGACCTGTCACAGGCCAACATCTCGGTGCAGATAGATCTCGGAAAGCGTTCCAATAGAGGGCTAACATCGTCTGCTAAGGTATTAACCCAAATTAAGCAAAACATGTGTCGGTTGAACCTGTTATAGGGTTTATTATCCCATGTTTATTACTGAGAAGGGTTAATATAACACTACATCATGCATGTTCTGCTATAATATTTTTACAGGAGTCTGCCAATGGAGAGGATTCAAATCCCGTCCAAAAGCGGCTGAAGAAATAACATTCAAGTTTTATCCTTCCATCTGTTATATATCTGTTTTGGTTTCATTGGGTTATTGTATATGCTTGGGTTTTGGTTGTAGCATATGTTTTTGTGAGATGGTTCCTGGGATTTCCATCCGTGGAATATCAATGTTTAACTGTATTATAATGGATCATGTATGTATATAACAAATCATCTTGATGGCGAAGGTTAGCCATCTGAAATCATAAAGATGCCTCAACTGACAATCAATTGGTTATTCAAAAAACACAAGCATCAATCACTCACACAAAGGATTGTATGAAACAAATCCCTTTGTTTAATATTTTAATTTCCCTGTTAATTAGTTACATTTTATGAGAGACAAATTTATTGCTAATTCATATCAACTCCCATGGCTTTAACCAGAAAAGCATAGTCGTAAGCCAATTCCTCGCACTGAATATAGCGGCCGCCTTCCCCGAAATGTCCGCCGCTCATATTTGTCTTAAGAATGACAGAACGAGAACATGAAGAGCAAGCAGAATCTCGTACTTTGGCCACCCATTTGGCAGCTTCCCAAACTCCAACCCTTTGAATCAATGTACAAAAAGAATTTAAAGCTATGGATTCGCACAAGTATGGAGACATTCATGCAAATATAAACTAAAATATAGAAGTGGATGATGGCTTTTACCTCGAGTCGTTAAATGATGCTGTAACAAGAACTGAAGGGTGGCAACCTCTGGGACGAATGTTTTTATATGGACAATAACTTGATATGCACTCAAATTCAGACTTTATCCCAGGATTCCCAAATTCTTCATAGTCCAACATTGTGAGAGGCAAACTAGGATCCAGTAATGAGTTCAATATATCAAGAAAAGGTACCTGTTTGAAATATTGACAAACTCTCTATTATGACACTTCAATGACAGAAAACCGGAAAACAACAGCTTCCTCATGGTCTTCCCAGTTTTATTAGTAAAAAAGTACAGGAAAAAAATTTTAATCTTTGATTTAGCACTCGAAGGTTTCTTATCAGTACTTCAGATCGAACTTCTGTTTATTTAAAGTCTGCTTATTAGCTATGTAGTACTCGAGCAAGAAAGACTAATATTATATTAAATGTCAGGTATCTTGCTAAACTGGCTAACCTTCAAGATTGCAGCACGAAACAAGTTTGGGTACATATTGAGAGCCACCCCTATAAGAAGACACCCGGCACTGACTCCAATGGCACTCAGTTGATCTCTCTGAACATAGCCCTCATCAATTAGGTACTTGCCACACGACACGAAATCATGTATAGAATTTTGTTTAAACAGTCCATTGCCGGTTTTATGCCATGAAGGATCATCACCGCCACCACCCCTGTTGAGAAACATATTGAGCATTTGAGATAACAAATAACAATATCCAAGACTGTCATATACCGGCAAATGTTTATTGAATTCTTTCCATTTTTAACTGAACATGACGTACAAAGCATGAAAACAAAATTTGATGCAAACACAATGCCAGGAATGTAAAATCAAGAATGTGAACAAGTACTTAAGGAGAAAATGATTCAAACAAATGGGGGAAACAACTGATCAGACAAGAAAGAGAATAATGACTTCTAGTTGCATTTTGTCACCCTTCTTAAGATCCATATGCTTGTGTATAAAAATCAACAATATTGAAGACAGAAATAGACAACTAAATTCACAAATTAGTTGAAAATGATGTGGTCTAGTTTGAAAAAAGGAATGCCAAACAAATTTGATAGAAGGAAAAAAACATGAACCAACCTTACATCAGCAAATGCAATCACCCATCCACGATCAAGTAAACTGAGGCGGTCCACACGCCAACTTTTATCAAGGACTTCACCGTACGCTCCATAACCATGTAAAATTCCAGGAGACTGACTGCTCTTCCATGCTTTTGGAGAGTACAAAATGGTCAGAGGAACCTGGATGCCATCATGCGAAATAACTTCCCTTCTTTCGCAACAATAAGAACTGGAAAAGTCCTTCCACCTTTCTAATTCAACATTTTTGTCCTTTGCATCCTTTTCAATGCCATGATGTTGCAGGGTATCTAGTTCATATCCTGAAGAGCATGATCGAGCATTACTAGGAGCACCAAGCACTTCCTCTTGTTGGACAATTGAGAAAGTTCGTCTTGCCATGTCATAATCAACAATCATATCAGGTATCTAGAGAAGCAAAAAGACAGGCTAAACAAATTTAGAGTCAATCAAACAAGATAAACATCCAAGCTCAAGTAACTAAAATAAGCACAGCACATAAAAAACAAATCTGACTCACCAGTTTTTACTTTTTACTAAGCAGAGAGACTTGTTACTATCATTAGCAAATGAAATAACTATGGAAATAGAGAAGATCAATAAACAGTTCATTTTAGTGACTTGAGAAAATGTAAGGTTTCCCTAGAGTCTTGAATCTCTAGCCATCAGCCTTTAAAGCTCCTTTTCTCAATTGGAGAAAGGCAGATCATTCATACTCATCGGCATTGCAAGAGCTTTGTCATGTTTGTAAACCAAGAAATGAACTGAAAAAGTAATTTCAGTGACAGAGATGCACATTAAGCATATTGACATCAAATGTAAGAGAGAGAAAGCCATAAAGAGTCCAAAGCATCGAGATATTAAAAGTAACTGTATCATAATCAAGCTCATAAGAAATTTACCACTGGAGATGACAGCACAACTCTGTATACTGAGCTCATGAAGTCAAGGTTTGAACCTGGTTCAATACTACATGAATTTGAGGGTATAGGGAAAAACCATGGATTAAGATCCTCGATCAGCATTTGATGCTACAAAATAACTCACCACATTGAAAATCAGTGCAAGTAGTAACAATGCCAAAATCAACAAAATGATAAAATTTATTATCTAGAAATTTTTTAGGCAGTACTTCATCAGTATCCTTTTTTGTACTTTGACTAATACTTATTTCTATTTTCATAACTTGCAAGGGTGAAAAGAAATCATCAAACCATATAAAATTGAAAGGTTGCAATTAGGGTTTAAAAACCCAAAATTAAAAAGTGTTTCCACGGTGAAACTCAATATTGTATCGAAAGCAAGGAAAACTAAGTTTCTGTGCTAAAAAATGAATAATATGTTACAAGCGACTTGAGAGTTCATGAAGCATAGAACGAAAAGCTTGGAAACAACAAACAATAATTCATATTGCACATTTATTTAATAAAAGAGAGACAAAAGCAGAAATATACCTTGCAATCAACATTAATAGGCAAATCAATAGAACATATCATAGGAAAGCCATCCTTATTGAGAAAAAGCACCAAATGTCCATTGAAAATATCCATATCCTGTATACAGGTATCTTTACCTGGATAGAAAATATTCTGGGAAAATATACATACAGAAATTTATCATGATGTGCATAAAGGATAGTTTGAATAGAAATTTTCAGTTGAGAAAAGATAAATACAAAAAGGAATTGGGTATCCACTTCTCCAGATAAGAATAGAACAAACCTGCCAGGTGGTTGACTGGATGTCTCCAACTCGACATCTAGCTAAATATAAACCTTCATGGGAACACTTTATATTTTCTTTAATAGGAGCATTTGTAAGAATATAAAAGAAACCAAAATGATGTTCCAAAAAATATTGTACGCCAGAAACACGCTCATGTACTCTTTGCAAGCCATTCAAAGGTTCAGTTGCATCTACAACATAAACCTGTAATAATGCAATGGATACAAGATTGGCATAAGGGATAATTATAATCTAAAAAGGGTAAAAGGAAAAGGTAATGAAAAGGTAAATGCCTTCCTCAGATGAACTCCTTGAATTTGAATTCACAGTTATGAACTTGCCATCTTTTGTACTTGTTAGGTCCACACAATAGCTAGGATCATTTTCCATAAATACCAAGGTATCATCTGTATTACCCGGTTCTAATTTTGTGCAAAGAACCCTGCAAAAAAATTAGAGATATGTTGGACAACATATCAAGTTCTAAGAAAAATAAGGCAACACAGTGAAGAAATATGCCTGTAAGGTCTTTGATTCTCATCAGCAATTGTATAGAACAGGGTCTTGCAATCTTGAGCCCATGCCAAGCTAACAACTCCATTTACTGCTGCCATTGGAATAATACATCCATTTCTGAGGTCCTTAATTTGAAGCATGAACTGTTCACTGCCAGTAGCATCAAGCGTGTATGCTAGAAAATTGTGATCTGGTGAAATTCGACACTGACCCACATGAACATAACCTGCACATATGACATAATAACACCAATCAAAACCTTAAGCAAAGAAAATTATTTCAGTTTTAGTCATACATGTGTGATAAAGAACAATACCACGGCCAAATAATCAGAACCATAAACTTTCATTTTCTGTTTAAAAGGACTCACTTTTTGCTATTCTATTCTATTCATTCAAGTTTTGAAGTTTTTAACAGTAATAGACAGATAGTGATGGCATAACATATGATGTGCCTCCATCCAATACAGATACAATAAAAGTTCAAAGAAAATTTACCATGTTTTTCAGCAACTTCATTCCAGTCAAGCAAAATTTCCTCCCTTCTAAACTCAGCTTTCACATAACTGAGAATCTTTTCCGCCCAACCAGGTTTGTTAGTTTGTAACCTCCTGCAGAGAACTGGGTATTCCTTCCCTTCTGGTATGTACTCGTAATACAGCCTGCGTAAAACGTATGTAAACTCAAATTTTATTAAGCTGCAAGCGTTGGCTAAGATTCTAATAAATTTTAAAGATTAGGTGATACCATGTTCTACACCAAAAACAAGCAGATCCGTAAATTTTCTAAAACAGACACGATGTAAACAAAATAGCTCTAAGAAGGAACTACTTAATAAAAACCCAAATCTAAATACTAGCATAAACCCCAAATAACAACACAACCACTAATGTCAAAGAAAGATAGAAATTTCATATTAAAAAAAAAAAAAACTAAAAACTTAGCCAAAACTATGAAATGGGGCATATCAGAAAACACAAACCAGGGTCCAAAACATTCAACAGGGGTGGAGACCTTAGAGGGCATCCGGGCTTTCATCTCAGCAACAAGAGTTCGTTGCAGGGATCCAGTGTCAGCCATGAAAGCTTGAGCATAAGAGTTTTCTTGGTTGAGGTAGTTTAAGAAATCAGGGTCGTTGGTGTTGCGCATCCAATGGTAAGGATCTTGCCAGGAATGGCCGTGAAGGGAGAGTGTGAAAGGAACCCTTTTGGGAACTGGAGGGGGTTGAGAAGGGACTGAGATGGGCTCTGCTCTGCATTTGGAGGAGAAAGATGAAGAAGAAGCAGATATGGAGGGGATTAAGGCGAAAGACAGCGAGAAAGAATGGGCTCTGAGTGAAGTGTTGGAGACTGAGCGGGAGAGAAGGTGCATATCGATGTAGTTTCTAAGAACCAAGACCATTTGCCTTCACTCCCTCTTTCTATATACTACAGTATGAAAAACCCAGAATCTGGCTAAAGAAGGGTTTATGGAAAAAGATATATAAGTTTATTTAAAAATCAAATCAAACTTTGTTTCACATCTTAAATTTGATTTATATTTATCTTAAAAAAATTATTTATATAAAATATAAAAAATAAAAAACATCTTTAAAATAACATAATTAATATTTTATAAAAATTATGGATTTAATTACTTAGTTAAAGTCGAGATGGTTTGAACAAAAATATTAATCCAAAAATAAGCTTATTTAAAATAAAAGCAACACTCAAGTTCTAATATAATTCCGAGCAAGTTTATGATATATTATTTTTTATATAGATTATGTAAAATTTTTTGAAGGTATGTAAATAATATAATTTATATTATATGAAAATTTAAACATATTATAATGTAAATATTATATGAGAAAATAATATAATTTACCGGTTGTAAAAAAGAATAAAGAAGAAAATCAACTAGCAAAACAAATGGAGCTTAAACTCATCTTGGAATTGAGCTTGAAGTTGGATTCAGTATAAGTATATTAAATTTGTTGAACCCACTGGACGAAACTGAATTACGAATACAAATACATCGGAAAAGCATTAACAAGAACAATCTGATTAATAAGAATTGAGTTTCTCTGTACAAGGCAAGTAATGATGTTCTAATTGTTTCTTGCGTTTAAATAAATGAATAAATACCATATCATAATATCTCTTTGCATAAACCAAACACACTGAAATCATTTTCTCAGACTACCCCCTTTCTTTAACAGCTTCTGCCATCCCTTCTCCTCGCCATCAGACTTACTCCCATTCTAAGCTTTAGTTCCTGCTGCATTCTTCTTCTCATCTTCAACATCCTGCAATTAGCCAACAAATTTGAGTCATATAATGTTACGACCAATTCAAAGAAGGCAGAACCACCTTAGGACCAACATTGTTGAGCCAAAACTTAAACATGCTACGAGATGTAGATCCAAGGATGCAACAGACCTATTAGGAGTTAGGGCACCTTAATAACAGGATGTATAAAGTTATTCAATCTTACAGAATTTTCAATCTTGTCAAAATCATCATCCAAGCTCTCATCTGCATCAGCACCAGCATCATCTGAAAAGCATGCAAATAATTAGCTTACTTATAGTAAAAAATCACTAATGCAAATAATGAAAAGAATATCAAAGAATATACCTCCACCACCATCGCTATCAAAATCTCCCAACAAAAATGTATCCAAATCTTGCTCAGCAGATGCACTTGATGTTTTAGTTTTCAAACTACTTTCTGACTCTGCCTTCACAACAGGTTTTTGCTGTGGTTTATCCTCTTTTACCCCCTCCACTCCTCTCTGTTTAACTTCCTCCATGTACTGCTTCTCATAACTGATAAATATAAACACCTTACATCATAATTAGAATTGCTAACCCTAAATTATCATAATCATCACATCATCATCATAATTAAACACTTACGGTGCAACATGAGTGCTTACAAGAGTGAAATATATCCTCCAAAAATTCCGTTCTTTCATCAAACGAGGACACAATTCATATCTCAATTTCTTGATTTCCTGCATAAGAATAATATGTTTTGCATAAATTAATTATTGGAAGTATAAAATCTGAAATGTTTCATGCAATTCTTACTAAACTTAAGTCTAGCTTGACATTTCCTTTTGGAATACAAAATTATAATGATACAAAGAATTGACTTCAGGGAAAGTTCATCTCAATGCCAAATTCAGCAATTAGGATTAAACACAACTACAGAGTAGAGCCAAACGCAGCCTTAGAACTACAAAATCTATAGTGAAATGTAACACGCACACGCACACATATATACCTTAACAGTAGTAAGAACAAGAGTGGCATGCCTCTCTTGCCATTCACTCAGATCCTTCCGTACATTGGACCCCGCAGTAGTCGAATCGGACGGCTCTGGTTCATCTACAATGAAATTTAAAACTTCCAGACAATTTTATCTTTCAGAAGAAAAAAAACACACAAAAGAAATGCAATTAAACGAAAAGTTTACCTTGGACAGGGGAAGGGAAGTTCTGGAAAGTAGTTGAAGTAAAGCCTTTGACAAAATCTCTCAAATCATCGGTGAGTCCGAACTTGCGGAGCTCCGAGTCGGGGATAGGAGGAGGATCGGAAGAAGTGGAGGCGGGAGAGGAAATGGAGAGGGAGGAGAGTTGAGGAGGGATAAAATCGGAAATGGACTTGGAGATGGATTGGATTTGGATTTGGTCGGCTTGTTTGAGAGCGGCAGTTTTGAGCTCATCGGCTTTCTTGGTGGCTTCGACAGCAAGTTCCTTGGACTTCTTGGCGGTTTCAGCGACAAGATCGGCCAATTTGTTAGGCGAAGTTAGGGTTTGCGATTTCTTAGCTGCTTCTTCAGCGAATGATTTCGCTCGCTTCCAAAAATCTTCCATCTTGGGGATCTGATAGATTTGATTCTTCGCTTTCTCTGTTGCCGTCTTAAGAACTTCGCTTTTACTTCTTGGAGGACTCTAACGAAACGGCGCCGTTTCCAGAGTCAATAGATCTCTAGATCCCGGCTACTATTCTTATTTAAAAAGTTTTTTTATAATTAATTAAAATTCAAATAAAAAGCTTTTTAATTATGAGATAACTATTTGAAGTGGGTCCCATTTTTTCAGGCCTAGCTTGGGTGGGCTGGATCTAACGGTTGTACGAATGACAAAGTCGCAGTTCCTATTTCAGGTTAACTTTATTATTTATCTTTTCTTTTTTGCAAAATTAAAGTCATTATTCAATTATTAAAAGGACAAATAGCCATATAGTTTTTTTTTTTAAATTGTAATTAAAAATACCTGACTGTTTGTTAACTTCACTTAATCCATAATTATCCTTTCTTTAAATCCTCAGTTAAAGCCTCCTGTTCTACCAAAAATATATTATGCTTATGTTGTTTAAACAGGATTGAATTAGTCATCGGACTGGTTAAAGTGAAAATCGACGATTGATTGATCTAAAAAATAGTTTTGAACTGATTAAGTTAGGAACTAGTACAAACTGATAACACTAGATAACGAAAAGTTAAATCTAATTTTTTAAATCTTTTTAAAATTTTTAATAATTTTTTAATTAAATCAATTGAAACGATGAAATCAATAAATTAATTTTCTAATCGGTTATCCATCGTTGCCAGTCTTATCATCCATCCGCCCAATCCACTATTCTGAATTTCAGTAAACCAAATAGTAGGCCTAGCTCTCTGAGGCCACCATGCTTCAAACTCGTCCTAAAAGTCCGATTCATGTATATATATTTTAAAAAAGAAGAACTTTAGTAATTGAAGAATACTAAAATAAAAAATAGTTATGTTGGAATTACGTCGGATAAATAAATGAGAAAAATAAAGAACTGTGGCAACATAATTTCAAGCATATCCAGCTTGACATTTAACAGCAATTCCAGCCCTTAAATCTTGGCAAACGCAGACTTAAAGTATCATCAAGTAAAACAATATGACACTGCAAATATTATCACTTTCAGATTCAGTTCAATAACATGAACGATGCAATATGTTCTTGGAACTGAATGAATTTAGCGTATGGGCTGAGATTATGGACAAAAAAAATTCTGGGTAAATAGTAGGAAAAAGAATACGAACAATGAACACTCTTTATCTGATGATATAAGATGATACTATGAACAAATTGAAAAAACCAAAACAAAATACTCCAATGGTATATGAAAATGATAAGACATTGCTTACAGCTCAATTTACATGCATGAGATCAGCCGCCCCCAAATATAATTTTGATAAGCGCAAAATAATATATTTGTATAACCTATGAATTGAATAGAGAAGTATTCAGAATCTACAGCAAAGGAGGCCCTGTCTCCAACCTCGGTGCTTCCTGTAATGTCTCCTCTCAGCTTTTACCATTCTTACGGGGCTGCTATTCCATTCAGATTGCAATCTGTAGGAATGAACAATATCCAAGCAGCCTATGATTAGTTTTGCGTTGGATATGAAGGACAAGTTACGTGCAAGAAACGAATGGTACTTACATAGGGAAGGCAAAAGAACGAGTGCTTGTTGTGCTGCTATCTGATCTATGAGAGAGACTGCCTGAATATGCTATTGGCCCAGAGTAAGTTATTAGACCTGTAGCAGAGAAACTACACTCTCCATAGCCGCGTTGAAGATTGCTCGACAAAAGCTGATCAGCTGGATCTTCCAGCTTGGGCGTACTTCCACTTGCAAGAGGTTCAAGATCAAGATTGTGGCAACAACGATCTTTGCTGCTTGTTCGTGCAGAGGAATCAGATACCTCATCGACAACTCTGCTGCCGGTTGATTCCTCAGAAGCGGAGGCCAGAACAGGACTGATCAACGTAGCTTCCCATTTCCCATGCTCGGATTCTTCAGCTGCAGAAACCAAAGCAGGAGCCGAGAGAATTGCCTCCTCATTGCCATTGTTTGATTCCTCAACTGGAGAAACCGAAGCAGGCATCACCGTCGCTTCCTTTTTGCTCGAGTTCTACATGCAAATAGAAACATATCATGTTACTTCCTAAAATGTGAACCCTCTCCTCCTGAACAATCAGTATACATAATGGATATTCATAGATTTCTAATATAAATACTGTCATACTTGTTTACTTTAAGCATGGAGGTCCATTTTCATTGGAATTTCAGTATAATACATCAACATTTTAGTAACTTTGATTAATTAAAATTTACCTGAAAATTCTGTTGTTGGGTTCCATCACTTCTGCAATCGGAACACACAATTTCGGCTTTCACTGTGCTCATTTCTGACATCAAAAGTAACTCTCCAAGTCCAAGGGTATACAACTCTTTGGAGACGTCTTCTGTAATCATTTTCACTGCATCTTCCTTCATTTCCCTTGATAAAATCAAATCCTTAGAATCACATTGATATGGAATTCCCTTGTTAGACTCACTTTCTTCTAGTAAGGAAACATCTTGTATACATGTATCAGCATCAAGTTTTTTCTTCGTGCCGCATTCATCGTCAATATCCTTGCCAGATTGATTTCCTTCAGTATGGGCTTTCAAGTTTTCTTTCACTAGTTGAGCTTCTAGATCCATTTCGGAAGGCAAAAACTTCTCATTCGCACCACTGTCGAACAAAAACTTGTCCTTTGTCAAGACTCCATCATCAATACAGATATCCTTGACAACATGATATGTACTCTCTTTATAACAAACTACCAATTCAGGCAAATTACACTCCATCACACTTCTATCCAAATAAAAAACCGAGTCCTGAATTGAATCCATATTCTTTGAGAAATGAGAGTTCGATCTCACGAAATCTGTGAGCTCCATTTCGTTATCAAAGGAAAAGTCATTTACGCTCATGCAAGGCTCCGTTCTGATTTTTCTTCGGCTTTTAGTCCAACCAAATCCAGAGGCTTTTCTTTGTTCTCAAAAGGTTCTATGTCAACCAAGTATGAATAAGGCTCTAAGTCACTCTTGTAGCCTATTGTTGAATACAAGGGCACTTGTTCATTATCTGCAAGTACAATAAAATATTCAATAAAACCTGTGACCTTCGTATGTAAACGATCAAATATGTCCAGCAGAATAAAGGACAGCAACGTCTGAAAGACGGAAAAACATAGATCAAGCCATTCAAAACCATCTAGTAGCCATGTTAAACACCTTCATGCTGTGAAATTTCTATTGAACACTGTCCGCACGTAAATTAAACTTAAAACTGAAGCAAAGTAGTAACGCAACTAAAGCAAAGACCGACTTTAGTATAGAAGTCATTGTAAAGCGAAGTTACCAAAAGTGCCCGCTATTTACAGGATGAGATATCAACCAACCATCTTAAATAGCGATTCATGTGGAAGAGATAGACCATAGAGACCAAATCGACAAAAAGGAAAATTAACGATGGTGTTATTACTAAGTTCTACCTGCTTCGTGGTAACCAAGAGTTATGTCTTGCACTAGAAAGCTACTCTGTACATGAAATTTAGGACAAGTTTGATCAGCAAGAAACTCAAGTTATTCAAGTTCGCAGAAAACAGAAACAGCAACAAGCAGACATATTAAACATAAAGTTGCTCGAAAAGGATGGAATAAGAACATTTCACCAAGACAAAGCAGATCATATGATCAAATGAAAGTTGGAAACCACCATGTCATGATTTTTGTTTAACTAAATTAGTCGAAAAGGAAAACGACCATCCACCTCCATGGAAGCACAGAAATATATGAAACCAAACAAGGAGTAAAGGGCTCATATGAACCGAGCAGCCTTAACCCGGAAACTAATCAATATCCAGAGATTAAGACAGAAGAAAAAAGAAAAAGGATAGACTTCAAAAGAAAAGCTAAAATTATAGCAGTGCTGAGAGAATGATAAAACCAAATTAGAACAACCATGTAATTCAAGCTCATTCACTAGCTTAGAAACCAACAATTATCCAATTCTATGCACCACCTAAAAGTGCTAATAGTATCCAATTAAATACAGCAATAAAGTGCAAAAAGTAATATTCACAAATAAATTGCTCCATCACCAAAAACATTTCAGCTCGAGGGGAATCTTCCTTTAGTCAGTACGCAAAATACAAAAAGACAAGACTAAGAAAAGTTTATTAGGGGAAAAAAGCGTACATAAACTTTCAACCACTAAATTATGACTCAAAAGTTAAAAAGCTGATTTTAAAACCCCCACATAAACCCTTTCCATCTGTTATATTTTCTAGCTTTAACCAGATCTAGTCCATTATAATTGGTTATAAGAAAACCCCAGATTTATTTAACTTCAAATACATGAAAAAGCTGCAGTAAAAAACAAAAGGAGAGAATGTCAAAGATCTAAAGCAGATCCCAACAAATACAAAGAGAAACAATCATAAAAACAAAATATTAAAATAAATTACCGTTTGTTTCTTTGTACCTTTTCTTCTCTGTGATTTGGAGGATGAACTTTCACCAATCTTCACTGCAAAAGAGCCAAGAGAAAACACGTTATAAATGAAACAAAGGGGATCCTTAGGGAAAAGAAGAGCCTTTGGAGGTTAGGGGTTTCTAAAAGAAGCAGCTTTGGGTGCTTCCAAGAGGCCTTTTTAACAACAACAAAGTAAAGAGCAAAAGCAAGGCAAAAGAGTAGAAAATCTAAATTAATACAGAAATTAAATGTCATGCAACTATCGAAACATAAACGTAATAAAAAGTGTCAAAATCAAAACATCACACTTATATCATGAACCAAAAAAAAAACCATTTTTTCTCTCTTGGGTTTAGAGCTTTTGAGAGATTCCAACTGTCACAACAACCCTTTATTTATTAGGTTCAGTTTTAGCATTAACTATACCCACCCCATTTTTAGAACTATAATAACCACACTGACAACGCCACCCTACCTGTTCACTTTCTCAGGAAAAAGAAAAACCAAATTTTCCTTCCAACCAAACAGCTGCCTCAACAAAATGCATGAGAAATAAAAATGTTTTACTCTTTCCTTTTGACTTTTGTTTTCTTGGATGCTGACACAAAGATATCGAAGAACCTCATCAGTTCTCTTCTTTGAAGTCAAAGGAGCTTTGTTTATATATAAAGTTTAAACTGCTAGTGCGAATCCACTGAAGGTGATGACGGTGACGATGATTCAAGTTTAAACGTGTTGGTTTTTAATTGGATATGTTGAGCTGTCTGTTTTCGCGTGGGTCCCCTTCTTGTCTAGTTTAATCCTCCCCATTTTTTCCCAGGTCAAACTCTCTATTGTCTCCCCCCCCCCGAAATGATCCTACACAACCGTTTTCATTATAGAACCCAGGGCTCGCGAGTTGGATTAGATTAACTGGTCATGATTTTTTAAAACATGTCCTCCATTGTTACCGATGTTTTTGTCAATCAGACCGGTAGTTGATCCCATCATGTTATCGAATGATTCAATTTTAATAGTTTATCTAATTTCATTAAATAAATTATTACATAAAAAAAATCGATTCAATTAATTTGTATTTGTTCGCAAATGAATTAGTTCAACTTCTTTGTCGGAACTAGTGTATCGATTAACTATCAGTCCAATCAACTAATCCAATTCGATTCCAACATATATTTTTTAACTTTCAAAATTTAAGCTCATTTATTAACATTGTTAATTTTTTTGTTAAATTTGTTAGTGTGGCAGTTTATAATTAAAAAATACTTATTTCATAGCAATGTAACTGAAAAATGACATTATAATGAACCTAAATTTAACAGTATTAATAGTTGAACATGAATTTTAAACTCTAAAAGAAAAAAAAAAGACTAAATTCCTAAAATTAAAAATGTAAAAATTAAATTCTAAATTAACAAAAAATATAGGGACTTGTAATATATTTTAACCTTCAAATTACAAAAGAAAAATACTAAACGTCATAGCTACTTCTTTTGATTTTTTTAAGAAAAATAATTAAACTGTGACTTGATTTAATTGTCGAGGTATTGATATATTTATATTTCAAGTTAAATCTTATATTTTCTGTGTTAGGGTAAGATTTTGAAATTATATTTCGGATTTTAAAGATTACTTTGAATAGATAATTTTATATTATGATAAGATTAAGTAAAATAAAAAAATTTAATTATGTTTCTTTTTATAGAGCGTAAATTCGCATGGTAAGGTTGATTTTTTCTTACAATTTTACCAATTATTTTTAGAGAGTGTAAAATTCTTATGGTAATGTTGATATTTTTGACAATTTCTTTTTTAATTTTAGTAAGTGGCAACGAATTTTCTTTTCCTTCTATTATTTTTAACATTTTAATTAATTTTAAATTAGATGGAATTAAGTAACTAGTTTAATAAGATTTGTATATTTTTATCAAAATGAACCGACATTAATTATCTCAAAATTTCATCCCTTGATCACCTCCCAAATCCCGAAGAGAAATAATTCCAAAATAACTTCAACTTAATAATATTGGAATAAAAATACCTTTTGGTGGTTGCAAATAATGGTGTGCTTTTTATATACTAAAAATTGAATAAACCAAACCTATTTAAGGGTCAGTTTGCAATGCTTTTGAGAAGTACTTTTGAGAAGTGCTGTGGAAAAGTGCTTTTAAGAAATCTAAGTGTTTGGTATTGCTGTCAAAAGTACTTTTGAGAAGTAAAATGTCCATTTTAGACATGATATTATAAAGTAACAAATATTAATTTAAATAATGTTCAAATTAGTTAATATTATGATATTTTAGTAAAAATATAAAAAATAATTTATTATAACTTATTGTTAATATTTTAATATATAATATTAATTTTAAATATTTTTAAGTAATTAATATTAATTATTTATTAAATTTAATTAGAATATATAAACTATATTTAAATATTTAAATATAATAATTAAATATTTGTAATTAGATATTGACACAATTGTATTATTTTAAAAATTATTTTTTATTTTTAATGCTTTTAACACATTTGTAAAACTCATATTAGATATTAACTCATATTAGAACTCAAGTCTCGACACATATCGTTAGCAGTGTCCCTTGACATATATACATGCTTGTTTTTTCCCTAACAGTTTTCTTGGAAAACGTTAGTAAGTACTTACATTTGACGAATCAGGAATGAGCATGGAGTTTGCAATGCAAAACAGAAATTTGAGTTGCACTGCCAAATAAATAGGAGTTCATGACCACTAAAAAGACATGAAAATTCTGTTTTGATCTTTAATATTAGGCAAAATTGGGTGATATTTTACATTATAGTTGAAGCTTTATAACAGTACCTCAATAATGCAACATAAATTGCTTTCCTTCAATGAAGGTCCATCCTAGCTACTATAATTAAAATGTAAAAGAGAGCAAGTTTTGAATCAAGAAACTATAGCTCCCATTCACAATCAAGTTTTCAAAGAGAAAAAAAAAAAGGGGCCCAAAATACACAGTAAATGCAAAACTCCAGTTCTCCATCATAAGTTTTCAAATATGAGACATTTTCTCTTAGGCAATTCTCTTTGAAGAGAGAGAGGATGTATCCTGCTTCTCAGCTAGATAGTGATCAAGCATATCTTCTTCTTCATCTGCAGTAATCCAAAGTGATCAGACAGTTTCTTTCTTCTAATTTGCTAACACTTCTGCCTTCAGTTTTACTTGAAAAAATCATAATTATGAAAGCATCAATCAAAATAATGTTCATGGCACAATCAAGTGCTAAATAGTCTGGTCTGCCATCACCTTCAAAGTCATAGTTGTCCAAATCAATGTCATCCTCGTCTTCCTCGTCATATCCTTCTCTCACTGGAGATGCACCTTTCTGCAGAAGAGAAAGTCACTATATTAAAGATGCACCTTATATGAATAGAACAGACAAATTTTATCAATATCACCCTGTATTAGTTCTTCATTGAATCATGTTTTTTCATGTGAGCTATATCTTTCAGGTCAACAAAGAAAAGTTGCCCATTTGCTCATGCAGACCCTATCAACACTCAATCAACCATTACACCATCATGTGTCAAGCTTAGATTTCAAAAAGGGCACGACAGCTTGACTGACTCATTCCCTTTGAAAGATAATCGAGGCTCAATCATTCATCATTTCTGGCGTTGGAGTTTGCCAACTGCCATTAATCTATAAGCAGCGGCAGCTCTTTGGAAAAGGTTATGGAGTGTTATTATTTTGTAATTGGACTTTATATTTAATTTTTTGGCCAGGACAAATTGGGTTATTACAGTTGGTATTAATGATTTGATAGTATTCATTATATTCAAAATCATGATAATGGAATCCATGTTGCATAGACTGCAATGTCTTTTAAACTCTGATGGTTTCATTCTTGTTAAGGGTAGGAAAACTCAGTAGCAGAGTGCTATTTATGTAAGAAAAACATCATAGCCTGAGGCACTCAGGGCTGCACCAATTTTTGAATTAAGAGTTGATTAGGAAATTATAACTTGGGGGTCACCATCTGATTCCAAGCTTTTCTAAATTCATCTAATGGTGAACATGCAAAGCCATGATATTTCATTCAATGACATATCTGTATATTATTAGACTTTGAGGTGATAGTTATGAAACTGGGCCATCGAACCAAAGCTAGAAACAAGGAAATCTCAATTGCAATTCACTGCACCATTCTAGCTAATGTAGGCTCTGCTGCTAGCTAATCTTTGCTATGAGCTTCTGTATAAAATTTTCCCAAGTGATGGGCTAGGGACCAGGGATTTAACTCAAATTATCATCTATAAAAAGTGTTTTTTTTCAACAATATAAAAATTGCAAATCTTTAATACTAAATAGAAGTCTTCATGTGAATGTAGATGCAACAATAAGCAATTAAAAGATTGGTTGAAAGACCAAAGATTACTGGTATTTTATTTCTAATCTTCCATTTGCGAGTAACATATGCATTTTATTAAAAACTCTAGCACAAGGATATCCACACTTATGATTCATGTGTTTTATCGCAGGTAAAATCATATCTTATGTGACTTTTAAAAGGGGTTTGGCCAGTCTCCTAGCCGTAACTACCAAGATCAATGAACAAAAAAGAGGAGAAGAAGAGAAGAAAAAGGATAAACTCACTGGTGGAGAAGAGGAACAAAGAACCAGAGATAAGTCCCTGAAATTGTAGAAGAAAGATCAGTGAACATGCAAATAGAAAATGAAGTTTAAAAAAACTCACCGGTGGAATTGTAGAAGAAATTGTAGAAGAAAGATCAGTGAACAATTAAAGAGGAGAAGAAGAGAAGAAAAACTTACCGGTGAGAAGAGGAACAAAGAGCCAGAGGAAAAAGTTAAGTTTAGACAAAAGAGAAAAAGGGAAAAAAATGGTTTTCCTAACGTCTATTTGTGGAAACAGAGTGTCAGGTTAAACAAGTAAAATACCAGCCACAGAAGCACTTCTGGGCTGAAAAAGCTAAAAATTTTTGCTTTTTCATCTCTGGAAAAGTACTTCAAATAAGTTAAAAATTTTATTCCATTGGTGTCTGTTCTTCAATGCTTCTCATGAAAAATCACTTTTCAGTGAAAAAGTTCATCTTAAAATCAATGGAGAACATACCTTAAGTAAGCTCAAAAATTTGGTTTGTTTTTATCTTTTATATAATGAAAATTACGGCTATTTTATCAAATTGACTTAAAAAAATTTGATATTTATAAAAATGATCTAAATTCAAAAATAATCACCAAAATTACTTAAAATGAACAGTAGAATGGAGTTTTGGCATTCTAATGGTCGGCACCACCTGATATTTTGGCCCAATAATTGCCTGATGCTTATGTTAGACTTTAAAAAATTGAAATTTTTGGTTCTAGCCTTCCAATGGTCGGCATCAGAGTATTTTTTTATTAAAATCGTATCATACTGGTATACAAAAATACCAGTATTTAAAAAAAAAATTGGTTTTGGCCTTCTAATGGGTGGCACCAGGTACAAAAAAAAAATCAATTTTTTTTAGGTGTTGGCCTTCTAATGGTCGACACTAGACTACCAATATTTTTTTAAAAAAAATTGGTTCTGGCCTTCTAATGGCCGGCACCAGGTACGAAAAAAAAATTCAATTTTTTTTATGTGTTGGCCTTCTAATGGCCAGCACCAGACTATCAATATTTAAAAAAAAATTATTTTTTTGGTTCTGGCTTTCTAATGGCCGGCACCAAGTACGGAAAAAAAATTCAAAATTTTTTTAGGTGCTGGCCTTCTAATGGCCAACACTAGGTACAAAAAAAAATTCAAATCTTATTTTTGGTTTTGGCCTTCTAATGGCTAGCACCAGACTAGTAAAAAAAAATTTGGTGCTGGACATGTCATGGCCGGCACCAAACCTTATATATAGTGAGTGGTTTGGGTTTTGATAGTGTAAATGGAATTAGAAAAAAGATTTTGAGAGAGCCATCAAAATAAGAGTGTTTTATAGTATATCATCAAATGAGTTTTTTGTAGTGGATTGTAGATGAAAGTTTTTCGTAGTGTACAACCAAATTTCGAGGTTGAATTATATACTGTCATTTCGACCCTAAAGTTTATACCATTAAGGGTTGGATGATTTTCTGCGCCATAGATGGCTAATTGAGATGTCCAACGCAGATGGACATTATCTATGGTGCAATAGCGTTTATCTGTGGTTGGAACTGATTGGTAGAGTCTCTATACAAAGGTATCTCGGGGGATAATGGAAGAAGAAAAGGTCTGAAGCTTTTAGGAAATTATATTTTCCCTTGGTTTATGCACCTGGTTTTCTGTTTCTTTTTAATTTTACTGACTGTTTCAGCTAACTAATTATCCTGTACTGATGCAACTTAGACTTGATTCAAGCAGCAGATGATTAATTGTGAAGAAACTACTATTGAAAATAATTGTATTATTTCTTAAGAATGTTTTTATTTTTTATATCTGTAAATTTAATATAGTTGTTTAGGATTTAAGGTTTCATTTTTATATTTTCGTGTATTAATTTCTTAGAATGTTTGTATTTTTTTTGTCTCTGTAAATTTAATTTATTCTGTAATATATGTAGTTTAAATTTAAAATTTTCGTGTATTAATTTTACCCATCTGTTTGTAGTTCGTTGGGTGTTTAAATTTAATATAGTGCATATTATTTTTGTTTGAATTTTATATTTTTTTGTATAAATATTGTAAAACGATTGTATTTTATTGTGTATGTAAATTTAATTTGTCGTGTAATATTACTTATTCGAATTATTATTTTTTAAATATTTCGAAATCATTTATTCAAACAAATAATTATTATAGAGAAATTAAATTAATATTAAAAAAATAGAATAATTTACAAATAAAAAAATATTTTCAAAATAATTTTAAAATAAAGTACAAATTAACAGAAAAAATTAAAATTGTAGCGATCTCGGCGACGTCCCCGGCGCCGGCGTGTAACGGCCCGGATGCCATCATCGGCGATGCTGTTCACCTTGCTCAAGCGTTTGATAATTGTTCGGTCTGGCC
The DNA here is from genome assembly GCA_025503065.1 of Gossypium bickii. Lineage (NCBI taxonomy): Eukaryota > Viridiplantae > Streptophyta > Magnoliopsida > Malvales > Malvaceae > Gossypium > Gossypium bickii. Next base: position 99,344,658 of record CP106716.1, read on the forward strand.
TTCGGTGTACTTAGAAAAGTAGAATAATCATATGCACCATAATCGGGAGTTAATGGGTATCGCGTGACCGGAGGTGCCGATGGAAAAAAATCCTCAGTGGTGGGTGTACATGCTTCGGGATAGAGCTCCAAGTGGTATGAGGACGATCTGGATCATGTCAAATGTTGAGGCTCTACGTCATCACCAAAAATATCCTCGAATGATGGAGGAATTTCTTGCAGTGGATCCAGATCCAGGTGGTGTGATGATGAGCCGGATGCTTCGTATTGGGTTGGAGATCGGTTACTGCACAGTTGTGCATTCCTTTGTTGCCATAGAGAAGATTCTGGTTGCGCGTCTCTTTGGATTAGCATGTAACGACCTTGGAAAATAAAAGGTTTCCTGTGTGCCATATATCATGCTACGAACTCGGGCGTAGGAGAGAACCTTCCCTCTAAGACATACAAGGGAGGGCGCCTCGAATGTCGTTGATTCCACAGAAAGGTATAAGGTTCATGTTTTTACGCCCAATTTAAAGTGTCCCGACCCGAACCCCTTTTTTTCCATTCTGTGGACTTCTTTGATGTCGATGTGAGGGTTCGGGTTAGGTTGTGCGCAACCGAACTGCCTCAAAACCCGACCTCCATCGTGCCACTCCACCATATGGAAATGAATCAATGACACATTTGACACGAACAGCTGTTGTTGCTCGATAACCCATGATGGTATGAGTGCCGTAATGTCTTCCTCATCATATGCAAATTTAATTTTTTTCTCATTGTAACAGCCCGATTTTGGGGCTAGTTGGAAAAATTGTTTCGAGACCATTAATCCGAGGTTGAAAAAAATTATTTTTAATATTACTTTGTGTTGTTATAGCATGATTATAAGGATACATGAAAATTTTGGTGCTTTAATTTTAGTAATTGTATGCTTAATTGCGACAAATGACTAAACCGCATAAGGTGCGAAAGTTTCATTTTACAAGCTAGGGTGTCTAATAGCTATGGAATATTAAATACGAGGTCTTTAAAGAGCAATTAGACCACTCAAAAGGTGATGGCAGGCCAAGGGAGACAAATACATTAAATTGGTTAAAAATTTAGTGATAGTAGGTGACTAAAATGAATAAAATAAGATAAATATAGAAGATGTCATCTTTTACTATTTCGATTTCTTCTTCCACCAAAATTTAAAGAGAAAATAGAGGTTTTTGGAGTTCAAACTTTCAGCCAAGTTATTTCTTTGCAAGTAAGTGATTTTATAAGTTTTTGTTGATAATTTTTGTACTTTTGGAACCCCTAAAGCTTAAGTTAGCTAATGGGGGGACTATTTTGTAAAATGGTTGAAAGTTTAGGGATTTTCCATGAGAGTGTTTATGTTGTTTACCGAGTTTTTATGGAAGAAAATGAATGTTGGTAGGTTAAGGAATAACTTTTGTGAAAGGTTTTTCCCATGAAAACACCTAAATGGGACTTATTTGTAAAAGTTGTAATTAAGTAATAAATTAATGAAATGTTTGGTTTTGTGAGTTATTATAAGAGAAATAAATGTTCAACTAGGCTTGTTTAATGAGAAAGTGAGATGAAAAATGATTTACGAGCCTAGGGGCAACATTGTAATTTTGCCAAAATATAAGGGCAAAATGATCATTTTTGCCTAAGTAGAAATTTTGAAGTGTCATGAGTTAAGTAGTGATTAAATGAGTAAATTTTATTATTATAGATAAAGAAGAGCGCGAAAACAACCTTGACCGGGGAAAAGGCAAAGTTACGGACTAAACCATCGATTAACACATTTTGCACCGAGGTAAGTTTTTGTGTAAACGATACATCTTTAATACATATGTTGTTACTTATTGGTGTATCGTCTAGATGTCAATACTTATTGGTGAGATAGATTGAAAATGATAGAAATGAGTAGTTCTAGAATGAACCTCGGAATAGAAATGTAAGTACGGACAAATATCCGTAATTATCATTTGGTGAGTTGTGTGTGATACCACCGTAATTATCATTGTTGGTGGGCTGTGTGCGATACCACCTTATTATTTATTCACGATGGGTTGTGTGAGATATCATCGTTATATTATCATTTGGTGGGCTATGTGCGAAACCACCGTAATTACCATTGTTGGTGAGTTGTGTGTGATACCACCCTATTATCGATTAATGGTGGGTTGTGTGCGAAACTACCGGATACTTGTATCATTCCATGGGGTTCATCGAGAAACTGGTTTAAGTAAATTTTTCAAGTGGTTTTGTAGTGATAAGTGCAGGACATAAGTACAAATAAATGTGAGCAATGTATATGATATATGGTTGGGATGTGGTAAGAGTTGAGATGAGTAAGCATGTTTATGAAAATGTGAATTGTTTTTACATAGTATGTAATGTTTATGATTGATTAGCATATGGTATGATGCTTATTGTTTACATGTGAAATTACTAAGCTTAAAGCTTACTCCCTTTCTTTTCCCTTGTTTTATAGTGTCAAAGAGCCAGCTCGGGATACGAAGATAATCAAAAGATCACCCACGCTATTAGCACATCTTGGTATATTTAGACTTAGCATTTTGAGTATGGCATGAATAGAGACTAGACTTAGTGAAATGTCATGTTGTTTTGGTCAAGTACATTGGCTCTTTTAAAGATGAACTCTTTTGTATAAGGCCATAGTTGATGACTCATTATTATTAATTTATGAAAAGATTAGGTTATTCATGAATGTGTATGGTGCATGATTGGGTTGCTTGGTTAAAGTATGCATGAATGGGTTGAGGGTTGAATGCGATTTATGTTTGTATGAGTTAGGGTGATAAAAGAGTTTGACAAATAGCCTTGTTCTTATCCACACGGGTAGACACACGGGCATGTGTCTAGGCCGTGTGTGACACATGGTCTGCCTCATGGGTGTGTGGTTAGGCCGTATGTCCCCTGCGTGTTAGTTTTACAAGTCAGTATGCTTAGTAGTAAACACACGGGCAGAGACACGGCCGTGTGTCTCAGCTGTGTGGAAGGCACGACCATGAACATGGGCGTGTGCCTAGGCCGTGTGACATTTTTGGGTTGATGATGTCAGAAACAAAATGCCAAGGTTTTGGCACATGGGTTAAGACACGGGCGTGTCGTGACGGTATGAGGGACACGGGCCAGGGACACGATCGTGTGTCCGGCCGTGTGAAAACCCCTATAAGTTCGAATTGAGAAATAATTCCACACGAGCGTGGTACACGGACGTGTCCCTTCCTTCACACGGGCGTGTAGATTGATTAAGGAAAATTTTCTAAGGTATTCCTGAGAACTTCAAAAGAGCTCGATTTGATCCTAACCATTCCTAAACCGTGAATTAGGCCTCGTAGGCTTGTTTAAGAGGTGTTACCAAAAGTTTTAATCTGGAGTGGAAAGTTAGGTCTCGATGTGGTGTGATTGATTGCGTGTAAGCTTAGTAATACCTCGTACCCTGTTCCGGCGTTGAATACGGGTAAGGAGTGTTACACTCATTTTATTTAAATTAAATTTTTTTCCTCATTTCATTTAAATTATCTATCTTTTCATGTAATTTTCAATTTTTTTCTCATTTCATTTAATTTAAAATTTTTCCTCATTTCTTTTAAATTTATCTTTATTTCCTTGTAAGTTTAAATTTTTTTCTCAATTTATTTATATTATTTTTGTTCATTTCAAATTTTTTTTCTCATTTCATTTAAATTTTATATCTTTCTATGTAATTTTCATTTTTTTCTCATACAATTTTTCTAATTTTTCATATATTTACAATGTTTTTTTCAAGAACATGCGCTCAATAATATATCATTCATCATCTTGGAGTCCGGCATTACGAGACGATTGACCGGAAACATAAACATAATGTAGGCATGTTGATCGGTTGTCTCCGGATGTTTGACACACAGTGCATAGTTTGGGTTCACCCATCTCCCTGACATCCATGTCATTTGGAATTCTCGTCGATTGTAGTCGACTTTTAGGATGTCTACGGAGACTACGGTCAGGCACCATCTCGAAAGGAGGTGGTGAAACTTTCCAATTTGAGACATCGGGCATTACAAAAAATTCGTTCTCCCATATATGCAATGTGCATTGCAACGTGTAGATCTCATATATGAATTGTTCAACATTTAAGTTTCTTCTCGCACACGCTGCATTAACATGCGCACACGGATATCGAAGAGTCTGAAATATCCTGCACTCGCATTGTCTATTTTATAGATCAACTGCGTACGACCTAGGTAGAAGACCCGAACGATGACCGATGTACTCTTGATCTCGGAAAGTCTCCAAGTCGCGCGAATACAATTTTGTGTTCATTGTTTGTGCCATTTGATTATTTACCGCCATGGCCTTTCGGACGGCCTCAACGTACACATGCCTGGCCTCAATCTGCTTAGCCTGTCTCAACCTCATTCTAGGCATCAATGTCGCCAACCTATAGAATGTTGCCAAGAAAACAGTAGAAATCGAGAGATGCTGTGTGCGCCTTAATACAAAGTTAACCGCCTCTACCAGGTTGGTCGTTATCTGCCCATACCGAAACCCCTCATCATAACTTTGAGTTCATTGCTAGTTCTCTATGCTACCCAACCATGTCCAAAGATCTGTTGGTAAAGATGACATCTGAGATTCAAGCCTCACGAACCTCTGCCTGAATCTTTGCGGTTCTAACTCATGAGCTACATATTTAATATGAAATCATCATTTTAAAAACAACAAAAAATTTGAAAAGTAATTTTTGAAATAAATACAAACAAATTTTTTTTACCCATGTTCACGAGTTCCTTTTTCCATTATTTATTCTTATAATCTCTGTGGAAGTTTGTCGCAATGTGCCGGATGCAATAAACAGACCTCCACAGAACTCATGATCGCCTTATCGTAGCAAGTAATCCTTTCGATCTATCTGATATAAGGAAAATTTTGTATTCTCTAACAACGTGCCTTCACAGATTTCTGAAGAAAAATTCTCAAGACTCGAAGCACTCACGCTTCACGATGGCGAAAGCGATCGGAAGTACATTTCAGTTGTCGTCTTGTGCAACAATAATTAGGAGTATTTACGTGTATTTGCCATACAACCATGTCCCATCCACTTGCACCATCGGCTTGCAGTGAGGAAAGGTCCTAACACATGGCTCGAACATCTAAAATAAGCGATGAAAAACTCGTTTCCCCGATTATATTTCCCCATCCGGGCCTTTATACGGCAGTGTTTGCAAATTAGTCACTGTCCCAGGCACAATCTCCTACATCCCAGCTATCCACCCTTGAAGCTCGTTGTATGACGCATCTTAGTCACCATACAACTCTCGCATTGCCATTCACTTTGCCATTCGCTTTGCCCACCATGCCTTTCTGTACAACACTTTATACTTGAATCGAGCTTCCATGTCCGCAATAAGGACCGACACCTGAATGGTGGGTGACTCTTTCACCAAAGGGATGATATAGTTGTATATAGTTTTTGCATCTAACTTTCCATAGTCTTGCGACATACGACCGGACGTGCATGTGTATGGACCTTCTAGTTTCCTTATCATCCACATTTGTGTCCGCTGTATTAACGCGGCTCGGACACTCCATTTACAACCACTTGACACTTTCCAACATTCTCCTACGTACAAAGACTGCATCGACTTCGTTACTTTATAATCCACACCTAACTTCAAGCTAAGTTGTTTTATAGCATGTAAACAGTCTTTTTTGTTATCGAATTGTTGTCCTACAAACAACTCTTTATCGCCGAATTCATCGTCAAGTAGGTGAGCCGGTACAATATTTGTAAATTCCAGGAACTCGCGTGCAAGAGCCGCATCAAGATCCACATCGGTCATGAAGGACCTTGGATTATTTCTTATAACTATATCAGAGCCCGTGTTCTCGGCCGAATGGGGGTTTGCATTTTCACCCTCCATCGGCCCTTCCTCATCTATGTCTTCAGGGATGTCATCCAAATTGGGGTCACTGAAATCATCGTTGGAATCACGGTGGGACTGATCATTATTATTGGACCCTTCATCACCATCTTCTATGGTGGCCAACACCTCTGGATGGATCTCTAAACGAGGACATGAGTTTGGGATGTCATACGAACATCCACCGGTGTTTGGATTTTCGAGAGTTGGCATTGACCGTCCACAACCCAACTAATCTTTCCAGGAGATGTTAAGACCAAAATCAATTCCAGAGCGCTGGCTTGCTGGAATGACAACTTGAATGGGATCCAATTTAGCTATCTTCACGAACAACTTAACCGGGCTAGGATTTTTTATCTCAGGGGGCAATAAATTGCTATCATTATCACTAGATCATCATCATCTTCAAGCTTCATTTCTGAGAACTTTAGCGGATCAGTTGAAACCGAAAATTTGTAAAACAGTCTCAATATTTGCTTTCCGCAACTGGTTGCTATCTTTGTACTTATTTTTTGTTTTAAATCCGATAGCGAAACACGCTTGTTGCATCTCATTCCTATTTTTTTCTGACTTTGAAATACACAGCCTTCTTCAGTTGTATTTATCATTTTTCCATCGAAATGAACATAAACAAACAAAATTTGGGAACTCATCTTAAAAATTTTTTGTTTTCTTCTCGACAAAGAAAAAACTAAAATTTTTAAAGCAAACAAAAACTCAAACGGAAGATAAAATACCTATATATATCTGATAAATTTGGTGCCGGCCATTAAATGACCAGCACCCAAATTTTTTTTTATATCTCTGGTGTCGACCATCAGTGTATCAAAGTAAAAAAAATTAATTTTTTTACTGGTCTGATGCCGGCCATTAGAAGGTTAGAACAAAAAAAAAATTGCATTGGGACACGAAAAAGGTCCCTGGTGCTAGCCAAAATTTTTTTCTCGTACCTGGTGCCGGCCATTAGAAGACCAACACAAAAATATTTTTTTTAATACTTGGTGCTGGCCAGCACCTAAAAAAAATTGAATTTTTTTTTTTGTACATGGTGCCGGCCATTAGAAGGCCAGCACCTAAAAAAATTTGAATTTTTTTCATACTTGGTGCCGAACATTAGAGGTCAGGACCAAATTTTTTTTAAATACTAGTATTTTTGTATACCAGTATGATACGATTTAAAAAGAATACCCTGTGCTTGCTATTGGAAGGCCAGAACCAAAAAATTTAATTTTTTAAAGTGTGACACAATCAACAGGCAATTATGGGACCAAAATATCAGGTGGTGCTAGCCATTAGAAGGTCAAAACCCCATTCTACAATTCATTTCAGGTCAATTTGGTAATTATTTTTGAACCTGAGTCATTTTTGTAAATATCAAATTTTTTTGAATCAATTTGACAAAATAACCAAAAATTGCATAACCACCGTATAAACTAGACCAAGGACATGGGTGAAATTGCCAGGAAGAGAAAATTAAAGTTGGTGGAAAAATAGAGGAGAGTTAGTGGATGGTGGACTATGGTGACTACAGGCTTGCTTCATGGCGGTGGCTTCATTTTGGGCTTGTGGCGCCTAGAGAATGGAAGAATAATGAGATTTTTGTTTTTATGTCAGTTTTAACATATCCATGCACACGTAGCTAATATTACATTCCTATGTTTAAGATTTGATCCTATTATGCAAATAGAATATGTTTATGATTTTATCAGACTATGCAAATAGGATGAAATACGTTGAAATTTAAAGCTTGTTCGATAAAATATGTTGTGATGTACTCCTCCACTTTGTCAACTCCTTTTCTTCATGATGCTTAGGTTGCCTTTGTGTTTTTTGTTCGTTTCATTAAGAGTTACGATAAATCAACGGATTGTTAAAATTACTTTTCTGGAGGGTCGGTTTTGAATAATAAATTTTTAAGTGAGCTAAAAGTGTAATTCCATCATTGTATTAATGTAAAATTTTACAAATTTTAAGAAATTAAACTGTAAACTTTTTATTTTTAGAGAGGGCATAAATTAATTTTAAAATTTAGGAGGATCCAAAATACAATTTTATCAATTTATAAAATTTTCCCCGGGGGTTAGGCCCTTGTCTACCTCCTCTAGCTTCACTCCAGGTTCACACTAATAATTGTTGTAAAACAGGATCAAAGTGAAAGAGTGATCATATTGCTCGAGGCGTGACTAGCATTATCCTTAAGGATATTTCACGAATAACGTAACTCCGGAATTCAACAAATACTTCAGTTTCTCGAGAAGATATCAATAAGGAAGAAGGTAAAGAATTTTGAGAGAGAAGTAAGAATACTCAAAACTAAATATTTAAAAGACAGACTATGCAAAAATGTGTTGGCGTATAAAGGGAGAAATCAAACGATTTGCACTCGGTTGAGCTTTTGGGCTCAATTCTCATGTAAACATGTTCATCTTCCTATTTCTACTCTTATAACTCTAATTTCAAGTACTGTTATATAAATAAAATTCATGAGGCTTCACAAAGAGATGTGTGATTGTTTGAAAATACACTACATCATCTAATCAACTTATGATTCATCTCGGCCTGTCAACAAGTTTGGTGTGCCCTGGTGGCTTTTTGTGCCACTTGACATGGCCATTCTCAAAATAGCATTCGTGTATCCTGTTGCAGTTTCAAAGCCGTGTTTTTCGCATGTACTCCATCTTTCTTTTGATGAAAAATTCCTTTTATGAAGTTGGAGTTTATAGTATTTTAGAAGCACCCGAGTAACTTTGATTGCCACTTTTTCCCTTCGTTTCAGTCACTCAATTGGATGGGGAAAGGGAAACAGAGTCCGTATTTTGTTGAGCCATTTTTCCATGATCCCATGGAAAAGCCTTCACTTTGAGCTGTCACATAACCAAGGACTTGCACATTTATGTTTCTTACTGTATTAAATAAACAAAGTACAACTATATGAGTCCTTTTTTTTTTATTTAAATAATGGTCTATCCAGAACGATAAAACCAGCCAAAGACAGCACAATCTCCCTTGTCTGAATTGGACAAAGTGAGGAGAGCATGTTGTGGTGGGGGGACAACACCAAATCTGCTGAATTCTGCCATCTTATTTGTTGCCTCCCATTCAATTTCCATTACATAAATGGACAAAACCCCATTTGCCTTTTTCTAAATCGCAAACCATCGTACCCTTATTAATTGTACTTTAAGATAAAACGAACTATTAATCAATATTGTAGCACTTGGATTTTAATATATGGGTCCGTACCACTAATTTATACCATCATTACTGGTCATGTTTTTTTTTTACGATTTTAATGAAAGAAAACTAGATATTGCTGTAACCCAGCAATTACTCCATTTGTGCTTCCAAAGGTCATACGTTTAGCACAAAACCCATACCATTTGAGCATGCTTTGCTTCATCCAGCGGCTATAATGAAGTCAATGATGTAGGAGTAGTAGTGTTTTTGCCCTTGGATTTTGTTCCTGGCAACCAAAGGCATCTTGGCAAATTGTGCAACTTTCATAGTGGCCAAATCAGTTCTGGCCATTGTTTTTATTTGATAAAAGAAAAGCATAATAACTTATTTTGAAACTAAAATTATTTTAGTTTTTTATTTAATTTTTTTTAGTTATTGAAATTACATTATTTTTGAAATAACTATTAAAATGGATGGAAATGTTAATATTTATTAATTTTACTAACATGGCATTTATGTGGCTATTCACTTCATGTTAACAATTAATTAATTTAAAAAAAATTAAATATAGACATAATTTTTTCCTTTTTAATAATTTTAAAAAATTAATTAATTGTTAATGTGATAATTCATGTGCATGTCATGTCAATGATAAATAACACAAGTTTAAAAGTTAAAAGAAACCAAAATTAAATGAATGACTAAAATAACTTTTATTATAAAATTAAAAAGCGAAATAAGTTATTATGGCTTAAAAATATTGATAAGGATTTATATATATTATCATAATAGTGCAAATCTTAAAAATATTTGGAAAATTGGGATGTAATCAAGAAATTGTGTTATCTAAAAAGTCTGAGATGGAAGCCAAGATCAGAAACACCCTCCTTTGATTGAACCAATGAGAAAAATTGAAAGCAATAGCAGCCAATTGAGAACGTGAAAGACTATTGTCATGTATGTATAGGAAAATAATGGGTTTTTTCTTTTCCTTTTCCAGGCTTGCCAGCCAAATGGGGTTGAAGCGTCAGAATTTGAGATAATAAGATGGGTATGGGGGAAAGGGTTAGGATGAGTTTAGAAGGGGCATGAATAATGGTGATTTTGAGTTGGGTGCTTAGCAGCAACCTTTTTAAAACGAAAACCGTGGCTATCTTTGACAGAAAAGGGTTGAGGTTGTACATTTTTATACTAATCTCAATAAATTTTTTTAAATTTTTTGTCAAAAAACTTCAAAATGAATAAAAAAATTAATGTTTATTTACTTTATTAACATGACATATAAGTGAATCGTCACGTGAATATCATGCTAGCAAATAATTAATTTTTTAAAACTAAAAAAAATTATAGAAATCAAAAATAATTTTTAATTTTTTAAAAACTTAATTTATTGTTAATATGACATACACGTAAATTGTCATGTGGATGTCATATCAATAAAGTTAACATATATGTTAACTTTTTCATCCATTTTGAGAGTAATTTGACAGATAACACAAATTCAAATGCTAAAAGAAAAAAGATTAAATGGAAAACTAAAATTACTTTTTCTAAAAAAAATGGAGGGACAAATAAGTCATCATGTCAATTTTAAATATGAGTTTTTTTTCTTTAACTTTTTTTTAAATTAGTATTTTTCATTAAGTATTTTCGAAGCAAAAATTTGAGTAAATAATTCAATCTTTGGTGGTATTTTTATTAATATCACAAATTCTATCACATACATATGCATATGAAAATCATGTTTTTAGAAGTTAGAGGTGTGTTTGAAAATAACATACAATAAATAATTATACGTATAGTTTGAAACTAATTAATAATTACATATAAAAAATGTACAATATTAAAATGAAAAAATAGATTAAATTGTGATTAAAACAAAATTTGGACACATAAGTACATCAAAATTAAGAATACTAAATGAGTACAATTATTATCATGGTGTTGTCATCTGTCCTAAATTGGTGCCGAGTTAATTTATGACATTATCTCAATCAACAACATTAATAATAAATATAATTGATGAAAGTAATAAAGTGTGCATAACAAAATTAAAATGTATAAAAAAATTGAAATAAAAATTTATAATTTTTCTAATGCAATTGGATGAGTACAAATCTCATCATATTCATAAATTTTATTGTTTTTTTATCTCATCATATTCATAAATTTTATTGTTTTTTTACATAAATAGATTAAAGTAACTAGGGGCGAAATCAGAAAAGGTTTTTTGAGAGGACAAAATTAAATTATATATTTTTACGATAGTAAAAAATATAATTTTATCATTTTAATAGTCTATATTTTTATAATTTTTAAAATATTAAATCAAATTTTTATCATTTTTTAGAAGAGCCAAAGTGCATTTTGACCATTACTAATTTAAAATTTATAAATTATAAAAAAAATCTAAATGAAAATTTTTTTCATTTTAGGGAGAGTATCTGCCAATCCGTAACTTCATTTTTAAAAATAACCTCAATAATATAATTTATTTTAAATAAAAAATATTATTTTAATAGTTTTTCTATATAAGTGTTCAATAAATTTATGATATTAATTCAATGTAATATAGAGGTGAAAATATTAGCAAGGAACATTGGAAAAGGGAAGGAAGAAAGAAGAGAGAGGACCACACACAACACAAGTGGATGTCTTAAATGTGTCTCTTTCAGTTAGATACAGTGTTTGATTTGGGTGTAAATGATTAAATGCGGATTCCAGGACCAGAACCGGGACTGACTGTGGGGCGGGGCGTTATCTACATCTACGCTACAAATGACGGCTAATGGGCCTTTCCCTATTCACTATTCTGCACCCTATCATTATTACGCATTTAAAACCTCCTAATTCTAAACCTTTCAAAATTATTTCCAACTTTTTTTTGAACTTTTTTTAGATTTAATTGATTTAAACCATTAATTTAATTAATTTTTAAAAATAGTATTTAAATCATTACTTTGTTGTAGGAATATATTAAATTAAACATTTGTTTTTAAAATAATAAATTTTCTCTCTCTAATTTCATAATATTTTTAATTGGTTGAAACTAATATTAAAATATTGACTTTAATTTTTCATAAAATATTAATATTATTATTTTACTTTCACCACATGCCCCTACATGTCTCATTTAATGGTGTGTCATACGATGGCAGACTTTCCACCTTTCACAGTAGACGAATCTCTGAGCTAAATGAGTTTAGCGAATCTTGTATTATACTATAGTGACGAACTTGTATAAGGTGATCTTCACTAAACATGCAGAGGATACAAGTAGGGGAGATAGACTTATTGATTACCCAGCAGTCCTAAAAAGTCATATCTTAAGACGTCACATCATCGTCACTACAAAAGAATAAAGCATGACTTTATTGTCAATAATCTCTAAACACGTAAACATCCATGTTTTCTAATATAAAAGCTCAGGATAGGAACGGAAGATAACTAAGTTCCTTTCCAAATTTCATTCCCCTCCTTCCAAAGACCTAGCATCTAAAATACCCAACCAATATTCAGTGGCTCTTCACCTTAATCTCAAGTGAACCACCATCCATCACTTCACCCCTTTGTTAATCAAGCTAGTTAACAATTATAAAAATAAAGAATTAAATTATGGTAAATTAAATGATAAAAACTAAATCTTAAACTTGAACATACTAAAATGACTAAAATAAAAATTCAACCAATATATTTGGCTTCAAAATTCTTTTAACCCTTTAAGAATTTCTCCTTTATATGTCATTTTCTGTTTAAATTTTCATTATTCTCATCCCCCCATTAAAAGGGTGAGACTAAAATTTGCTTTCCTTTTTAATTTATTAAATTAATGCTTGATATTATTATTATTATTATTCTAGCCATCTAACATGGCGAGAACATTGTTGGAGAAAAAATATTATTATTTTTCTAAATAAGAAAAAGTTGTTATGAAATAAAGAAGATAAATAATAAGAAAAACAGGAGAACAAAGAGAAGTATGAATTTTATTAATCAAATATGGATGTTTATAATGCTTCTCTAAAGTCTATATTTACAGGCATAACAAGTATAATTGAAATAAAACTTTACTTCTAATGGACTATTAGAGTCCTAAAGTACATTAAACTTATATTGATCTTGATGGCATCCACTTAATAATAAAATATTTATAACCCTCCCCATTGGATGTTCATTGGTAGATAATATGTCTCATTAGAACTTTACTGAGCTAAAAACCAATCTTAGTGAAGGAAAAAAAATACACTTATCTATAAAACACACAATATGTTACCTCATAAAAATTTTACCAAGAAAACCTAGTGAGACAAAACCTCAATTAAAGGAAAAAGAGGGCAACGTTTATTTATTCCCCCTCGTATAACATCACATAATATCTCAAATTCTACATATTCAATCTTGAATATTAGCTTATCAAATAATTACTATAAAGAATTTGCTAAACATTTATATCATCATTCTTCCAATGTCATTAGTGAACAACTTTGAGGAAATATATTTTAATCTCTTTAGTGATTTTAAAAATAATCATAACAAACTTTGATTATGATCCTTCTATAAAAATACAAATACGAATTTTGGATCATTTTATAATCTTCTTTTAACTACTATTCACTAGGTCAAATTTATCACGAATGTTCAAATCAATTCAATTTATATAAGTATTTGCGCAAACATATTGAAAAATTTCCCAATAATTTCTACATGTTTCAAACATTCTAAATCCTTCAAATATTTTAATATGAACTTCCACTCTATGGTGATTTATATAAAGATTGTAATAACAATCATAAGACAAATATTAAAATTTTCATGAACTGCCACATTAATAATATACCTAAAGGTTATTGCATCCAACACAACAAAATATCTTTTCATAATAATTCTTAGGACTTATCTAAAAACTTCATTTTTCTTATTTTATTTTCACAAAAACTACTTATTTGTACCCCCTATTGATCTAGAAACTTCACGAAATTAATTATATTTGAATTGCGTCTTTCCATTTTTGCCAATTTATTCATTGTCTATAATTCTCAACAAATTTCTTCAAGATCCTTATTTTCTTTCATTATCTTAATGATAAAAATGCAAGCAAAACTGTTATCGATAACTTTTCATCCAATAAAAGGTTTATACACCACATCATGCTTCAAGAATGGATGTGTTGTTCTAGACATAAAGGTATGGACAAGAATTCTTCTAGGGCATCTTTTTTTTATTATGGTCGTTGTATTGAACCTCTTCACAAAATCTCATAAAGATTCTTCCTAATGTTGCTTAATAGGCAAGAGGCATGCAGATGATTGCTTAAACGTCTTGTTTTCTAAGAACCTGTTTGCTTAAACGTCTTGTTTTCTAAGAACTTGCTCATAAACAAGTCCACCAGTTTCCCAAAGTTCATAATAAAGTGTTGTGGTAGCTGTAAATACCACACTTGGGCTAAGTCCTTCAACATCATAGAAAATACTCTACACTTAACTTCACTTAAAGCTCCAAATATGTTCATATGGTTTACATAATGAGCCAAATGGTCTTGAGGATCACCTCAACCATCATACATTAATTTTGGAAACTTAAAGGTTAGAGAAACATGACGCCATAATATTTTTTCAGCTAAAGGTTCATTTATATATATATTTTCACTAAGCTCAATGATTTAACCTTTTAGAAATATTGTATATGTTTTTCTAACCTTTTTATTTTTTGTTAAAAAGTATTCTGACTAGAATAGTTATAACTATCATCATAATCTTCATTATAGCTATCATGCCTATCAATATCGTCTACTAAATCTTCATTACATTGACTTGCATGTTGATAATCGTGTTTAGAGTGAATGGATTCTTCCCTTCCATGCTGTGGATTTTGGTCACGAATCATTCAACAATTCATCCTCCTTACTCTTAACTTTTCAATAAGTTGTTCATTTATTTCATTTGCTTGTTTTTGTCTATCCATTTGTACCTAGATAAATTTTTGTTGCTCTTCATATCTTTTCTGCTGGGAAGATGTTTATTCATCCATGACTTTTATTCTCTCTTGCATGTCCAAATAGTGTTGACTATCTAATTAATGGTGTTGGGATCCATGGTCAATTCGTGATGCTCCGATGTAGTGTTGATTCTAAGGGTTATAATACTATGGGGGAATTGGTAAAATTGTTGGTGTGAATTTTGCTGGTAGGGGTTTTATTGGTTTTTGTTTTGAAGGTTGGTTTGATCTTGTGGGTTTGAATGTTGACCACCATGCAAGGGGTTTTGAGCTCAAGTTGTTCTAGCTTTCTCTGTGTTTACTCAGGTGTTTTGAATAATGGGTTCTTAGGTTTGGTTGTTGGTGGGGGCTAAACTCAGTGCTGGGAGGATCATTGACACTTAGGTTTGTCATGTCTGTCTACACTCACTGCACCAATTATTTACTAGTGAGGTGAACGAAGGAAGAAGACGATGGCTTAATGGAGGAATATAAGATGAAGGTTGGGGAAAAGGGTTTGCTTATGGAAAATTCTAAGAATTGAAGAAGATATGAAGAGTAAAAGCGTGTATGAGCTATTTGCATCATCCTTTTCTAGTGGGGTCAAGCTTAGCTACTTGTCCTGAGGCCCCTAACAATGAAGTTTGGTTTGATACTTTTGCCAACGACATTTATTCTATGTCCTAAGATAAGACGTATCAAAACGACTAGCAATCAATTACCATGAGCCTCCATGTGGTTCTCATATAATCTTAACGGAGATGTCTAGTCCTAATATTTGTCAGGATGAGGTTTGCAAATTAACCCAAATTCTACCGTGTTGTTAGCTTCATTGAAAGACACATGTCAAGTTCTCTATGGGTATACCCGTTTTTGGGCCAAATCGAAACAGTGGTTTTGAGACCACAAATATGAAGTAGAAATATTTTTTTACTATTTCTTTAATGTCTACAGCATGATAGAATAATTGTGTGAAATGGTTTCGAGACCACAAATATGAAGTAGAAATATTTTTTTACTATTTCTTTAAGGTCTACAGGATGATAGAATAATTGTGTAAAAATTTCGTTAAGAAATTTTATCGACTGAGTACTCAATTTGTCTAGAAGGACTAAATTGCAATAGGTGCAAAACTTGAATTCTATAAGTTAAAGGTGTCTAATTGCTATGAAATTTTAAATTGAAGGTCCTTAAATAGTAATTAGACCATTATACCTTAAGATGGACAAAAATGGACATGGCCAGGTAAAAATTTCAAAGCTTAAGTGAAGGGCATTTTGGTAATCTAGTAAATAAAGACAAAATAAGCTAAAATAAAAGTGTCCATCTTCTCAAATTAGTCCCCCATATCCGAATCTGAAGAGGAAGACATAGCTAGGGTTTTGGCCACTTTCAAGCTCGATTGTAAGTCCGTTCTTGTCCCGTTTTTAACGATTTTTATATTTTTAAGATCGTTGTAACTTGATTTAGCTATTTCAAGGACTAATTTGAAAGAAAGTTAAAGTATAAAATTTGAACCATGAAGAATATGTGTGTATTTTGATGTTTGATGGTAGAAAATGCATGTTTGTTGATTGTTAAACGACTTTTGTAAAGTAATTTTCGGCAAAAACGTCGATTAGGGACTTATTTGTAAAAAGTTGTAAAATGTGTAGAAAAGTGTAAATAAATGAAAAATGTGGGTTGGTATGAGTATGGGTAAGGTTCGACTAGGCTTGGGTTGAGAAGAAATCGAATGAAATTCATTTTACAAGCCTAAGGACTAAAATGTAAAATGCCAAAAGTTTAGGGGTAAAAATTACATTTTTGCCATAATGTGTTTTTGGGTTGAATTGAATATTGTGATGATTAAATAGGTTAAATTTGATATTATAGATAAAAAACGAAGTTCGAGTTTAGACCGGTGAAAAAATAAGGTTGTGGACTAAATTGAACTAATAGTCGTTTTTGTAACCGAGGTAAGTTCGTATGTTAAATAAGCTTTAATATAATTGTATTTAAATGCTTTAATATTGCATGAACTGTATGATTGGCTATGTGGAAGAGTTTAGATTTTACGAACGAGTTCGACAATGATTCGGCAAGTAAGAAATCCCTTTTGAACCTTAGAAATAGATTAGGATACAAGTGACATGTCACTAGGGTTACCATGTGTTATGTGTAACACCCCCTACCCGTATTCGTTGTCAGAATAAGGTATGAGGCATTATCGGAGGTTACAAATTTTTTTATTTTTTATTTTTTTTAACAGAGACCATTCCAATTCAATATATTTTCAAAATAAAATTCATGCATATTTATAAGATAACTTCAATACATAAGCTATATCAATGGCTGACCTTATACTCATTCATATTAACATTTATTTTATTAGCTTATACATGCCATTGATTTCCAAAATAAAGTTTCTTAAAATACCGAAATCTTGGGGTTGATAGTGTGATGAGTCTCTCACCGATCCGACCTCCGAGCTCTTAACACTACAAAACAGGGAAAAAGGAAATAGGGTAAGCACTTTGTGCTTAGTAAGCCCATGTAACAAGAGTTATACTTACCTAATATTTTCAATACAATGAAATAAACATTCATATATCCATTCAATACGTTATTACCCTAACATACACAAGCTCAACATTCAAGTTAGTTCAATAATTACCATGTATCAATAATATATATACTATGATTGATGAGCTCATCAATATCATGATTTCTATTTCCTTGTTATTTTTCCATATTTATCCCGTTGAATTACTCGAAATTTCGATGGATTTTCAGATGTACACTTTAGTGTACAAATTCGGGCCCATCAATTCATATTCATAATGCGCACATTTTCATTTCAAAGAGCACACACTCGCGAACCTCATCCTTACAGCGGGATTACCAGTCCAGGCTAAATCCCTTATAATATAAACTCATAGAGTATTGTCGGGATTACGGTCCGAGCTAAATCCCTGCAACGACAATTACTCTAATGAGCTTGGATCCGAATTACCAGTCCAAAGCTAAATTGCATTCTAATTCGGATTACCCGTCCAAGCTAAATCCATATTCCACATATTCTTCGGAGGGCTATATCAAGATAGGATCACCTGTCCGGGCTAGATCCTTTTTACCGTTAATTCCTTTTCAGAGATCCATCGAATTTTCCTTTCATTCAACTGGGATTTCTTCCCCTTTTTATCAAATATATTAATGTATCATCAATCTTCATACAATGAACATTCAAATTATTTTCACATCAATAACATACATTTCAAACATTTAAGAATATAATTCAAGTTACATGAACTTACCTCGATACTAGTTCGTTTACAAAATCTACTAATCCGGGACTTTTTCCTTTCCTCGATCTAGCTTCGTATTTGAGTTTTTCGGATCTAAATAAATAAATTCAATCATCAATTCAATACATTTCATGTTCATATGTAGTATTTTCTATAATTCTATTATTATTTTTAGTTTGTTCAAATCTGTCTACTTGAGTCATAGTCACTAAATTATTTATTTCTCGAACTACAGAACTCCAAATGAAGAACCGTTAATTTTTTCTAAAACTAGACTCACATATATTCTTCCCATAAAAGTTTCAGAATTTTTGGTTTAGCCAATAAGTACAGTTTATTCTTTAAAGTCACCCCTGTTCTGCTATCTAGCAGTTCTGACCCTTCTTTACTAAATATTAATTATCTCCTCATACAGAATTTAGATGATGTTCTCGTTTATTTTTATTGAAAATAGATTCATTCAGGATTCCAAATATATAAATTTAAGCCCATAATTATTTTTCTTCAATTTTTTAGGATTTTCTAAAGTCAAAAAAGAGGAACCCGAATTCATTCTGAACCAGTCTTACAAAAATCTAAATATCTCAAAATACAGAACTTCTTTTCTTTCTTTGTTTCCTTCATATGAAAATAGACTCAATAAGCTTTAATTTCATATCTCACTCAACTTCTAATTCCACGTCTACGATTTTTGGTGAATTTTCAAACTTACTCTACTGCTGCTGTCCCAAAACTGTTTTCTTATAGCTTGTTTTGCAATTAAGTCCTTTATCCAATTCTAACTTCAAATTCTTTCAATTAAACCACTAACTCATCATTTTATTCATCATATGCTATATTGAAAAACTCTAAAACTTCAAAAACTTCAACTTAAATTCATCAAAACTTTGTTCTAAAACTTATAAAGCATCAAAATTAAAAGAAAAGGACTAAATTAACTTACCAAATTAAACTCCAAGCTTTAAAAACTCTATTCTCCCTTTTTCTTTCTTTCTCCCCTATTTCTTCTTTGTTTCGTCTTTACTCTCTGTTTCTTTTTCTGTTCTTTCTTTTACTTTCTCTTTATAATATATATAATAACAATATAATATAATATATTAAAATATCTTTATTATATAATAATATAATAATATATATTAAACATAAAAATCTCATATTTTCTTCACAATAAACCGCCTCAACTAGACAAAATGGCTTAATTGCCATTTTGGTCATTTATACTTTCTTTTAATCCATAATTAAACTTTTACACCTTTTTCAATTTAGTCCTTTTCATTTAATTTCCTACCCAAACGTTAAAATTTTCTAACGAAAATTTAATACCACATTACTAACATTTTATAAATATTTATAAAAATATTTCCTATCATATAAATATTCATGCAAATATATTGAAATAAATTTCTATTTAAATCGGATTTATGGTTGCGAAACCATTATTCCGATAACCTTGAATTTAGACCATTACAACTCTCCCCCCTTTTAAGGATTTTCGTCCTCGAAAATCTTACAAGTAAAGAGGTTTGGATATTGTTTCCTCATTGCCTCCTCCAGTTCCCATGTCGCTTCCTCAATCCCGTGTTTTTGCCACAATACTTTCACCAAATTTATTTTTTTATTTCTAAGCTCCTTTGTTTCCCGTGCCAATATCTTGATCGGTTCTTCACTGTAATTCATATCCGGTTGAATCTCCACTTCTACCGGAGAAATAACATATGAAGGATCTGACCGATATCGTCGTAGCATAGACACATGAAAAACATTATGGATTCTATCAAGTTCTGGTGGTAATGCCAACCGATAAGCGACCGGTCCAATTCTTTCTATGATCTCATATGGCCCGATAAATCTTGGACTCAATTTACCCTTTCGACCGAACCGGAGAACTTTCTTCCAAGGAAACACTTTCAGAAATACCTTGTCACCGACTTGAAATTCAATCTCTTTTCGTTTAAGATCGGCATATGATTTTTGACGATCGGAAGCTGCTTTTAAACTATCCCAAATAACCTTTACTTTTTCTTCTGTTTCCTGGATCAAATCTACCCCATGTATCTTCTTTTCACTGAGCTCTGTCCAATATAACGGTGTTCTACACTTTCTACCATATAAAGCTTCATATGGAGCCATTTTAATACTGGACTGATAACTGTTATTGTAAGCAAATTCAATCAAAGGTAAATACCTCTCCCAATTACCTTCAAACTCTAGTGTACAACATCGGAGCATATCTTCCAATACTTGAATTACACGCTCAGATTGGCCATCTGTCTGAGGATGAAATGCAGTACTGAAATACAACTGAGTACCCAAGGCTTCTTGCAATTTTTCCCAGAAACGAGACGTAAATCGGGGATCTCTATCTGATATAATGGAGACAGGCACTCCATGTAGCCTGACAATCTCAGATATGTACAATTCAGCCAGTTTATCTAAAGAATAATCTATACGTACCGGAATAAAGTGTGCTGATATTATTAATCGGTCAACAATCACCCAAATAGCATCCTTTTTCCTCGAAGACAACGGTAACCTCGATACAAAATCCATAGTGATTCTTTCCCATTTCCATTCCGTTATAGTAATTGGCTGAAGTAACTCTAAAGGTACCTGATGTTTAGCTTTAACTTGCTGACATATTAAACATCTTAACACAAATTCAGAGATATCACATTTCATTCCTGGCCACCAGTACATCTTTTTCAGATCATTATACATTTTATTACTTCCCGGATGTACAGACATAGTACCACTGTAAGCCTCGTGTAAAATTTTCTGTATGAGCTCTGAATTCTTGGGTACACATACCCTACCTCTGAATAATAAACAATTATCAATCCCAACTTGAAATTCAGAATCAGTACCTGACTCACATTGTGCCCGTTTAACCTGTAACTTCTCATCATTCTTCTGAGCTTCACATATTTGCTGTAGAAATGTTGGTTTAGCTCTCAATTCAGCTAAGATTGAACCATCATCAACCAAAGTCAATTTAGCATTCATAGATCGCAAAGCAAACAGATATTTTCGACTCAAAGCATCAGCCACAATATTAGCCTTACTCGGATGGTAATCAATAATCAAATCATAGTCCTTTATCAATTCAACCCACCTGTGCTGACTTAAATTCAGATCTTTCTGTGTCATCAAATACTTCAAGCTTTTATGATCAGTAAAAATATGACATTTCTCACCGTACAAGTAACGCCGCCATATTTTCAATGCAAAAACAATAGCAGCTAACTCAAGATCATGTACCAGAAAATTTCTTTCATGTGGTTTAAGTTGTCTTGAAGCATAGGCTATTACTTTACCTTCTTGCATCAAGACAAAACCTAAAACATTTAATGAGGCATTACTGTAAATAACAAATTCCTTACCGGTTCGAAGTTTGCACTAATCTTTGGTGCTTTCGTTAGTAGATCTTTCAATCGGTTGAAACTCTCACGACATTCATCGATCCACTCGAACTTTACATCTTTCTCGCAATAATCGAGTCATCGGAGAAGCTATCATAGAGAATCCAGACACAAATCTCACGATAATAACCAAACTAAACCCAAGAAACTTCTAACTTCGGATCTGATCTTTGGTGGACTCCAATTGACAATAGCAGAGATTTTACTTGGATCTACCCTAATGCCTTCAATGGATACAATATGTCCAAGAAAACCCACTTCGAAGCCAAAATTCACATTTATCGAATTTAGCATATAATCTGTTTCTCTCATGAATTTGCAACACAATTCTCAAATGTTCGTATGTTCTTCTTCATCTCGAGAATAAACCAAAATATCATCAATGAATACTACCACAAATCTGTCTAAATACGGTGCGAATATTCGATTCATCGGATCCATAAATCTGCAGTGCATTAGTCAACCCAAATGGCATAACCGAAACTCATAATGCGTGCACTGTTCTCGAAAGTTGTCTTTGGCACATCGACTCCTTTACTCAGAATCGATAGTAGCGATCGGAGATCAATCTTGAAAATGAAGAGCACCTTTTTGGTGATCAAATAAATCATCAATCCGGGGCAGCGGATACTTATTCTTTATAGTTATCTTATTGAGTGCCGATAGTCAATACACAATCTCAAAGATCCATCTTTCTTTTTACAAAAGTAAGCGGAGCACCCCAAGGTGATCGACTCGGTCGGACAAAACCTCTATCAACAAGTTCCTGTAACTGTGTCTTTAATTCCTTTAATTCTGTAGGAGCCATTCGGTACGGAGCTATGGAAATCGGAGTAGTTCCCGGAATCAAATCTATAGAAAATTCCACTTCCCTTTCGGTGGCAACCACGGTAACTCTTACCGAAACACATCGAAAATTCGCATGCATGCCTTGCGCATCGCTTGAATCTTTGACTCGGATACCTTGGTATCTAATACATAAGCAAGAAAAGCATCATACCCCTTTTTGACATACCTCTGAGCAGTAATAACTGAAATCACATCAGATAATCCCTCTGTTTGATCAGATTTAACCCGAAGTAATTCACCATTCTGACACTTCAACACAATATATTTACATTTCTGATTTACTATCGCATCATCTTTGAGTTAACCAATCCATGCCCAATATCACATCAAACTCATCAAATGGCAGTAACATCAAATCAGCCAGGAAACAATAACCTCTTACCATCAGTGGACAATTTTTACAAATTTTATCCACCAAAATAGATTGGCCAAAGGGGTTCGAGACTTTAACCACAAATTTAGTGGGTTAAACAGATAAATCTTTAACGTATGCAAGTTTTATACATATATATGAATGCGTAGAACCGGGATCAATTAATGCAGTAATATCAGTTTCAAGTAAAGAAAATGTATCAATAATAACATCGGGTGCTGAAGCATCTTCTCTGGTACGAATGACATATGTCCTAGGAGGCGCTCGTGTCTCGGGCCTACTTGCAGTATCTTTTGTAGCTCCTGGCTACTACTCGACATTACTGGGATGGTCGAGATAGTCTACCCTCAAAGATGGATTACTTGGCCCGATATATATTCAAACTTCTTTTTCACTTCTTTTACGGACAATCTCGTGAAAATGGTCAAAAGAACCACATCGGTAACAAGCCCCACTCTTAAATCGACATTCACCAAAATGAGCTTTATTACAATCGGCATCTCGGCTTAGGGGTACCAACAACACGCCAACACTAGTCATTGAGGAGTAGAAGATCTTGAATTAGTCTTGTTGTGAACCTTGCACTCTATCCAGAATACCCAGTGGTTGAGGTAGAACGATCCCTGGTACTTCTTTAATTTCTTTGGAGTAGAAAAGCGAGATTTTTCCATTGGTCTTTTACTAAAAATTCGAGCTTCCCTCTCACTGCTTTTTTGCTCTATTCTTCTCGCTTTATAAGCTCGCTCTGCTAGTGTAGCAAACTCTCGAATTTCAAGAATTCCAATAAGTAGCTTAATTTCTTCATTCAACCCTTCTTGAATCGTTTGCACATTTTGACTTCCGATTGTACCCATTCTCGAGCATATTTACTCAACCGAACAAATTCTCTTTCATACTCAGAATCATTGATCTATTACCTGTTTATTTCAAGAAATTCTTTTCTTTTCGATCAAGGAATCTCGATCGATATATTTCTTTTGAACTCGATGCGGAAGAATTCCCATGTAATTTCTTCTTCGGAACAAGCTGAAGCTTTAGTATTCCACCAATGGTAAGTTGTGTCTTTTAGCGATTGAGACGGCACATTTCAAACATTCTTCTGACGTGCAAGATAATTTCTCTAAAACTCGAGTAGTATTTTCTAACCAAAATTCAGCTCGTTCAGGATCATCATCAACTGCTGCTTGTTTCTTCTCTATACCGGGCCTTCTACTGCTAGTTTCTTCTCTTTGTACTGAAGCCGGAGCATGACTCCCAGCTTCCTCAGATTGAGCTCGATCAGATGACATTACTATAAGGAAAACACAATTTAAATGGTCAGGAGATATCACACTATCCAAAATAATTTAAATGGCATGTATAACTAATCCGTATTTGCTATATCGGTCCTAGAACCGGCTAAACCGTAGCTCTGATACCAACAAATGTAACACCCCCTACCCGTATTCGTTGTCAGAATAAGAGATGAGGCATTATCGGAGGTTACAAATTTTTTTTTTTAACAGAGACCATTCCAATTCAATATATTTTCAAAATAAAATTCATGCATATTTATAAGATAATTTCAACACATAG
This sequence comes from Gossypium bickii, assembly GCA_025503065.1. Taxonomy (NCBI): domain Eukaryota; kingdom Viridiplantae; phylum Streptophyta; class Magnoliopsida; order Malvales; family Malvaceae; genus Gossypium; species Gossypium bickii. Next base: position 99,369,219 of record CP106716.1, read on the forward strand.
GCCATATCAATGGCTGACCTTATACTCATTCATATTAACATTTATTTTATTAGCTTATACATGCCATTGATTTCCAAAATAAAGTTTCTTAAAATACCAAAATCTTGGGGTTGATAGTGTGATGAGTCTCCCACCGATCCGACCTCCGAGCTCTTAACACTACAAAACAGGGAAAAAGGAAATAGGGTAAGCACTTTGTGCTTAGTAAGCCCATGTAACAAGAATTATACTTACCTAATATTTTCAATACAATGTAATAAACATTCATATATCCCTTCAATACGTTATTACCCTAACATACACAAGCTCAACATTCAAGTTAGTTCAATAATTACCATGTATCAATAATATATATACTATGATTGATGAGCTCATCAATATCATGATTTCCATTTCCTTGTTATTTTTCCATATTTATCCCGTTGAATTACTCGAAATTTCGATGGATTTTTAGATGTACACTTTAGTGTACAAATCCGGGCCCGTCAATTCATATTCATGTGCGCACATTTTCATTTCAGAGAGTACACTCCCGCGAACCTCATCCTTACAGCGGGATTACCAGTCCAGGCTAAATCCCTTGTAATATAAACTCATAGAGTATTGTCGGGATTACCAGTCCAGGCTAAATCCCCTGCAACGACAATTACTCTAATGAGCTTGGATCGAATTACCAGTCAGGCTAAATTGAGACCTAATTCGGATTACCCGTCCGGGCTAAATCCGTTTTCCACATATTCTTCGGGAGGGCTATATCAAGATAGGATCACCCATCCGGGCTAGATCCTTTTTACCGTCAATTCCTTTTCAGAGATCCACGAATTTTCCTTTCATTCAACCGGGATTTCTTCCCCTTTTATCAAATATATTAATGTATCATCAATCTTCATACAATGAACATTCAAATTATTTTCACATCAATAACATACATTTCAAACATTTAAGAATATAATTCAAGTTACATGAACTTACCTCGATACTAGTTCGTTTACAAAATCTACTAATCCGGGACTTTTTCCTTTCCTCGATCTAGCTTCGTATTTGAGTTTTCCGGATCTAAGTAAATAAATTCAATCATCAATTCAATACATTTCATGTTCACATGTAGCATTTTCTATAATTCTATTATTATTTTTAGTTTGTTCAAATCTGTCTACTTGAGTCATAGTCACTAAATTAAACCAATAAGTACAGTTTATTCTTTAAAGTCACCACTGTTCTGCTATCTAGCAGTTCTGACCCTTCTTCATTAAATATTAATTATCTCCTCATAAAGAATTCGGATGATGTTCTTGTTTATTTTTATTGAAAATAAATTCATTCAGGATTCCAAATATATAAATTTAAGCCCCTAATTATTTTTCTTCAATTTTTGATGATTTTCTAAATTCAAAACAGAGGAACCCGAATTCATTCTGAACCAGTCTTACAAAAATCTAAATATTTCAAAATACAGAACTTCTTTTCTTTCTTTGTTTCCTTCATATGAAAATAGACTCAATAAGCTTTAATTTCATATCTCACTCAACTTCTAATTCCACTTCTACGATTTTTGGTGAATTTTCAAACTTACTCTACTGCTGCTGTCCCAAAACTGTTTTCTTATAGCTTGTTTTGCAATTAAGTCCTTTATCCAATTCTAACTTCAAATTCTTTCAATTAAACCACTAACTCATCATTTTATTCATCATATGCTATATTCAAAAACTCTAAAACTTCAAAAACTTCAACTTAAATTCACCAAAACTTTGTTCTAAAACTTATAAAGCATCAAAATTAAAAGAAAAGGACTAAATTAACTTACCAAATTAAACTCCAAGCTTTAAAAACTCTATTCTCCCTTTTTCTTTCTTTCTCCCCTATTTCTTCTCTGTTTCATCTTTACTCTTTGTTTATTTTTCTGTTCTTTCTTTTACTTTTTCTTTATAATATATATAATAACAATATAATATAATATATTAAAATATCTTTATTATATAATAATATAATAATATATATTAAACATAAAATCTCAGATTTTCTTCACAATAAACCGCCTCAACTAGACAAAATGGCTTAATTGCCATTTTGGTCCTTTATACTTTCTTTTAATCTATAATTAAACTTTTACACCTTTTCAATTTAGTCCTTTTCATTTAATTTCCTATCCAAACGTTAAAATTTTCTAACGAAAGTTTAATACCACATTACTAACATTTTATAAATATTTATAAAAATATTTCCTATCATATAAATATTCATGCAAATATATTGAAATAAATTTCTATTTAAATCGGATTTATGGTTGCGAAACCATTATTCCGATAACCTTGAATTTAGGCCATTACATTATGTGATTATGTGATCCGAGTGCTGGTCCTTTGCATCCTACCGGTGGCTGAGTATATCGGTATATGTTGTGGTTACTCGACAGCTTGTGTGAGCAGCAACGTATAGCTACGTCTGGATTGACAGCTTGTGTGGGCAGACCCGTCGATAGCAAGCAATTATGAGATATGATACTTAGGTAGCATTGGCTACATATGTGGCACTCAGTGTGCAAAATTCCAGAATATCTGACATTATTATTCTGAGTGGTTCACGGGTATGTCAAAGATGAGAATACGTGTAAGTTCATTTCGAGATGGTACAGGTATGTACATAAAGCTTACGTTTATTGAATCTCGAGAAATGATGAATTCAAGGTAAGTTTGTGAAGGAATGAATTATGATTGTGAAACTTATGGTAAATTATATCATCTTATATTTTATTCCTTGAACATTGATTGTATGGTATGACTTGCTTATTTCTTGTATACGAACTTACTAAGCTATATAGCTTGCTCCATTTATTTTTCCATGTTTTATAGTGTCGCCAAGCTAGCTCGGATTGGGAATCGTCGGAGATTCGCCTTACACTATCAAAAACTATCATTTTGGGTATTGATGAAATTTAGCATTTTGAGTATATGACATGTATATGGACTTGATCATTTTGTTATACGTGCCATTATGAATTTGGCCAAATGTATTGGCTTGTAATTGTCAAAGGTTTGATGTGGCCTTCGGCCATGTAACTTGGCTCATTTTGGTTGAATTAGTTGTAAGCTTATATGTGTTATATATATGCATGTATGTGCCAATGCCTTGTTGGTGATATGGTTTTTCAATGCTTAGTAAATGGTTGAATGTGGCTCTTTGGTTTTTTTGTGGAATGGTTAAGTTGGTATTTTGATGTGTTAGAAGACTCAAACAAAACTTTGCTTAAAGAAGGTATTAGCGTTGATACTTGTGGTTGTGAGATTGGTATGGTTTGTTTTGGTGGAATAAGATGTTGTAAGTATGTTAAGTGTTGACAATGAAATGATATGCTCTAACCATGATTGTGGATATTTTGGTTGCCTAAGTATGCCATGAATTGTGCCATTGAATTGGTGTAAGTGTAGTTATAAATGAGGGTGGCAAATGGCTTGGTAAATAGCCTTTGTTTTGTCCACACGGGTAGACACACGGGCGTGTGTCTACGTCGTGTGTGACACACGATCTACCCCATGGGCATGTGTTCCGGCTGTGTGTCCTCTGCACCTAAATTTTTTGAAACAGAATGCTCAGAATTGAGCACACAGGCAGAGACATGGGTGTGTGTCTCAGCCTGCCTACACGAGCGTGTCCCAAATCACACGGGCGTGTGAGCTCTATTTATAGCAAAATTTTTCTAAGTTTTGTAAAAATTTCTAAAGTTCTCGGTTTAGTCCCGCACCACTCCCAAAGCATGTTTGGGGCCTCACAGGCTCGTATTAGGGACATTATGATTGAATACAAATGGTTTTATTTTGCATGCAAAATTTATGACTCGATTTGTATGTTTGCTTGAGATATAAGTCCGGTAAGGCCTCATACCCTGTTCCGGCGTTGAAATACGGGTAAGGAATGTTACAAGTATATTGTTAGATTTGTGAGGTATATTGCAAGATTCGATACGTAAGGTATAACACATATCACTCTATGATATTTATAAATAATTACTAAAGTTATTTTTAAATAATAATGATGACTAACATAGTTAACATGCACTAATCTTTACTTTAATAAAATTCCCAATTGATAAATTACCAAAAACTCATTCTTTTACAAAATAATATTATTATAAGAATATTTTTGTCAGGGGTGAAGCGAAAAAATTATTTTAGGAGGACGAAATTAAATTATAATTTTTATGATAGTAAAAATACAATTTTATTATTTTAATAGGTTATATCTTTATAATTTTTAAAAAATTAAATAAAATTTTTATCATTTTTAGAGGAGTCAAAGTATAATTTTACCTTTATTAATTTAAAATTTTAAAAATCCTAAAGTATTTAAAATGAAAAAAAAAATCATTTTAGGAGGGTCAGAGCCGACTAGCCTCCTAACTACGCCATTGATTTTTTTTACATTTATATTTTTATAAATAATAAGAATTTTCATTTAATGAGATTTGAATTAATAATACTATGAAATTTAAACTTTCGATTTTGCCATTTCAATTAAATATAATTTAATTTTTACATAAAATTGAAATAAATATATTTATTAGCCGTGAATGTGGTATTATTTAATAAATTAAAAATGTTAAATGGGAGAGAAAGTAACTAAACTAATATACTGACCCGCCCTTTTCGTTAAACTTAACTGACCCAACAATATTTTTTAAAAATTTTATTTCCTTGGGAGTAGGAAAGGTGCACGTGACATGAGTTAGAGCGCAGACACGTGATCAGAATTACACATGGAGCTAGCATGGCTATGACTCACGCACGAAATCCTTTTTCTTTTACCTCTTATTTTATTTAAAATTAATTGTTGAAAAGGTCTGTTGGAGTGTCCAAAGGCTAAATTAATTTATTACTTTTGGATAGTTTGTTTATTATTAAGAAGGATTATTTTTTTATTAAATTTGTATTATAATTTTTGATATATTTTGAAAAAAAGTTTAAATGTATGTTTATGTTTTTAATCTAAATGAAAATAATTATATTTTTTTAACTTGATAAAATAATTAACAATTTTTTATTAAAACTCAAATTGTAACTGATAGTTTAAAGTATACATAAATTGTTTTTTTAATAAAATAAGTGTGTGTGTGTGTGTTTTGTTGCCAAATCCTTGGGGGTGGAGATGATTTGGTTTCAAATTTTGACCCCTATTTTCTGGAATGGGGTCCTTCTTCTATGTTATTAACAAAATCACACTAATTTGAAGAACACTAAATTTTGTTCTTCCTTTTTTATTTTATTACTTCATATTTCTATATTATATTTTTTATGTACTTTTATGATTATCTGATCTCCAATGACTTTTTAATTTCAACTTCTTCTTCTTTTCTTTTTTAATTTGGCATTCTGAAAAATTAAAAACGAATATATTGAATTAAACATTTTTAAAAAAATTGATGTTTATTAAGTGAATATTCATTTAATAGAGTTTTATTTTATTCATACTTTTTGTGTCTATAAATATAAATTTTGGGGAAGTATTGTAAAATTTCCTATTTGATTATTAAAATTTATACTTCTCTTTATCCTCCTAGTTCTCTTATTTTTTATCTTCTTTGTTATTTATTTTTTCAAACCCTGAATTTTGTACCAGCACCACAAGCTATATATATATTTTTAAGCGCTTTGACCACTGAAAAAACAACGGGAATCAAACCTAGGCCTTCCCACCTTTTCTTAATTGCTCAACCACTACCTTCAACAAGTCTCCTCACCATTGAGGCTTTAGACGCAAGATGTTGAAAATTGTGGGAAGCTTTTTTTTTTTTTTAGAATATTTTCATGTATAGGTTTATTTTTATTTTTGATTAACTTATTTTATTTCTATTTTAAGGGTGGTGAAAGATTTGATTTCAACATTGATTTTGATCTTTGATCTTACACTTATCAAGCAAAATTTAGGTTGATAAGAAGTTTCGAAATATTTTTACTTGAGGTTTGATTCTAATTATTGTTATTTCTTAAAATTTAATTGAATTATTAAGTTAGATTATTAAATGTGGGTGGGTTCATAAGGTTTACTAATGAATCTTTATAATATATATTTTTAAATAACTGTTTACAATGAAAAAAAAGGTGGTATATTAATATTATTTACTTATTTAATATTTAAAATAAACTTGGGTTTTGGTAGAAATATATCATTTTTTTATATTTGAGTACATATTATTTTCTTATCAAAATGTTTCTTATTTAAATATATATTATATTGACTGTTAACTCAACCATAAGTTTTTATTATATTCTTCCCCTTTAAAGAAAAAAATTATAGAGACGTTTAGAAGTTCATCCTAATAGATTTGTTGCATTTTTAAAAGTGAATGTAAACATAAAAAAAAAATTGAACCATATGATAATGGTTGTTATAAGCGGCATAATAATAACCACTAGAAATGAAAATATGGTAATAAATAAGAGAATAATTAGAGTTCTCAAGATAGCCTTACAAACAGAAAAAATAACTTATATGTTATCAATCTTATATGAAAGATCATTGGTCATTTGTCTGTCATATGCCCAAATATTTTGTAACAATGAATGTCATCCTTATAGTAGAAAGTATTTATCTTATTTAGTATTACAACAAGCCAATTTAATGCAATATTTGGCAGTATAGAATTAGTTGAAAGCTCCTGAAGAGCTAATATATTTATACTTGATGTATCAAAATTTGTGATTTAATGCAATTTCAAAGAAATTATGAACTTTTCAAATATATTTATTGTAGTGGATCTTATATTGAGATTGTGAATGAGGAAAATATATACTTAATATGAATCACTATTACTATAAATATCTATATCTTTTGATAGAGAAAGATTCAGTCATTGAATTATATTATACATGATAACTGGATACCTATCTTTATTTTGAAAATGATAGTGGAAGATTAGATCCACATGAATTGTGGATTAATTTAAAAGAGATATATGACCATCGGAATACGATAAATTTATCTAAAACTCATTATGATTAGATGCACATAAAGTTGCAATATTTTGAATTTGTAAGTGAGTATAACTCTACAGTATTTAAGACGAGTTCTCAATTATGTGAGAATAATATTAATAATGAGAACTTGTTAGAGAAAACTTTTCAACTTTTCATTCTTCAAATGCAATACCATGAAAAATGTTTTAAGATATATTATGAATTATTGTCATGTTTACTTATGGCTAAATTAAAAAACGATCTATTAAATGAGAAACCATAAAGCCTATTGTATTAGATCTGGTCCATTCCTTGAAATGAATGTAGCAATATATAAAGACGTAATCTTTGACTTGAATGTATTAAGTGGCCATATAATAATCGTAAGAGGGATGATCATATTAATTCTTCTCACCACTAGAAGTGAATAAATGAGGACAAATAAGAGAAGAACAAGAACTCCCAAGAGAACCCTTTAAGAAGTGAAGAGAGCTTATGTTATCAATATGGTATAAAATGACATTGTCTTATGTTATCGATGTGGTATGAAAGGACATTGTCTTATGTTATCTGTAACACCCCTCACTTAACTCAGTTGCCGAGTCTAATTTACGAGATGCTACGACTACTGCTGTAGCAACTATAATCACACATTCACCATACAATCATTCACTCATGCAAACTAATGTATTTCACATTTATTATTAAGTTATCTTATTTAATACTATAACAAGCCAATTTAAGGTAATATTTGGTAGTACTAAATTAGTTGAAAGCTTCTGATCAGTTAATATTCAACGTTACCCATTTTGGTTTGGTTTAATAAGTTTTTCCTAAGCAATCAGATTGTAAATAAATTATATGAGTTGTGGTATGTGTTTTGATTTCAGACTCGTAAAGTCGTGGGTTTTTGGTTTTGAACTAAAATTTTGGATTTATGCATGGGTTTTGGTCGTTGGTTTGATAGTCCATTCTGTTAAAATTTTTGGACCAAGTTTTGGATTTTAAATCCATAGTTTTCAACCAGAAGGGGGAACGAATGAATTTTTGTTGATACACTGGTTTAAATCTCGATCAAGAACGTGCTAATATGATATATTTTTAAATTTTAAAACATTAGTTGTTAATTTGGTTTTAAATTAATTTATACGATGATTAAATTAACGTTGATAAATATAAGAGAAGTTTAATACTGATTTTATTAAGCATGAGAAAAAGATGTTTTCGAAATGAAATTGCGTGATTTAATCAATATTTTGTTGTGGACCATTCCGGTGGCCAATGTGACCTCTAAGATCCGGTCAAAACTTCTGGGCCAGGTTTTGAGGTCTTACATAAGCCCCCGCAAGATGAGGTCCATTATCGTGAAATGTAGAAACTTATTACTTTCATATGAACTTACAAGGGTTTATCCTATGGCTGCAGAAATTGTGGGATAAGGAGCTCGAGGAATCGTGTTAGATCTAAGATCATTGACGGTGAAGGGTCATGCACATAGGAATAGGTATTTTCAGAAGCTTCACCTTAAATGCGAGTATAATGCGGTGAAATAGTTCCCTTAAAGTTGAGATTGGAGATCGTAAACTTTTGTTTTAAAATTTAATGTTTCTGTTGTAAAAGATAATTAATTTTCTAATAAAATCGATTTTTAAATTTCTAGGTTTCAAAATTGGAATTTAGTCCATTTCGATCCATTTGTGACATTCTACACCCGGATTCAACGATCGGGTTGGGTGAGGGTGTTACAAATGCCATATATGTACATAATGTGCAAGAAATTGATGAATTCAGGTACGCTTCTGCATCTAGTTTTGTTCTTGATTTATTCTTGATGATTTGACTTGATAGATCCTAGTTTATTAAGTTTTATTTCTAATTTATTTTACAATTCTAACATAATGTTCAAAAGTTAGGTAAATGAAGTGGAAAGGCATGTTTAAATGGTATGGCATAGGTAAAAGTAGATAATTTAATGGTTGGTTGATATGTTTTGGTTCCATATGAAATTGTTTAATTTTGATTGATGAATAAGTATAGATTGTAATATTGAGAAGTTGAAGTTGAGTATTTAAACTTGTTTGGCATGTTTTGATTAAATTGAATTTGGTATCTGATGAATATGTTGATAAGTTTGGTTGAAAAACTTTGAAATAGGTACCAAATGACTCATTTTTACCAAAAATAGGGTCCTCATCTCGATGAGCATCTTTTCTTGTCGCAAGTCGGTCGATAGTATGTGACGTTGCGATGTCAAGTGGCCTGACGTCGCGCGTTGCAACGTGGCAAACTATTTGGTGACTTCACGACGTGGAATAGATGACGTCAAGACATCGACCCTAAACTTTTAAAACTATGCAATTTGATCCTAGTTCGTGTTCGAGTTGACAAAATTGCTTTTGCAACCTCAATTAAGACTTAGAAATTATTGTTTAACATGATACGAATGTGATTGATGCCTAATTGCATGTGTAACACCCCTCACCTATATTCAATGACGGAATAGGATTACGGAGCATTACCAGACTTACAATACATTTAAACATACATTTCACATACTTTATCAAATTAATACATTCACCATTCAATCTCAATCAATTTGTCCCTAGTACGAGCTTATGAGGCCCTAAACATGCATTGCAAGTGGTTCAGGACTAAACGGATAACTTTGGAAACTTTTTGAATACTTAGAAAATTTTCTCAAAAATAGGGGACACACACCCCTGTGGCCTAGTCGTGTGTCTCACACGGCCAACATACACGCTCGTGTCATAGGTCGTGTGGACATTCGAAATGGAATCACATGGTCGTGTCCCAACCCATGTCTGACCACGTGTAACTCTCTAACTTGGGTCACACAGCCAACACACACACCCGTGTACCCTAAAAATGGCCAAACACGCCCGTATGCCAGGCCGTGTGCTAGGCTGTGGCAATCCTGTAGGGTATACTAACTTATACCACACGGCCAAGTCACACGCCCGTGTGTGAGGCTGTGTGTAGCATACTGACTTGATTTTAATTTCAACACTAGGGGACACACGACCGTGTAACATAACCATGTGTCACTCACGGCTGAGACATACGCCCGTGTAGACAAAAATAGGCTATTTACCAAGCCAATTTGTCACCCAAATTTGTGCATTCCTACATCAAACCAATTAGTACCAATACAAGGCATAAATAAGCATTCAATCTACTTCAACCAAACATCATTTATTCCATTTCAATATCAACAATTACAAGACTCACCATACCACAATATACAATTCGAATACATATCAAATTTTACCCTTTTCATTCATCAATATGGTCATTTTCAAACATGTATCAAATTACCTAAATTCATAAGCATACTAATTACAAATTCATCAACCATTTGATATTTACCATATCCATTTTCAACAAGCACCAATTACCATCATAACTAGCATTTATAAGACAATTACTAAACTCATACAAAAGCTATTTGCACATTTATATACATCATCAAATTCATCATTATAAGCCAACTCACATGGCTATATATATACATACCAAACCTAATACTTACAAGCCAACACAAATGGTCAAAAGATATATACAGAAAATACCAAGTCCCTATACATGCCATATACTTAAAATACCAAAGTTCATAGGTACCAAGTGATAGGTGGATAGTTTGAAACGATCTTCGACAATCCCCGAATCCGAGCTAGCTTGATAACACTATAAAACACAGGAAAAATAAACAAGTAAGCTATAAAGCTTAGTAAGCTCGTATGAAATAAACTCAATGTAATCTCACAATTATAATTCAATAATTTGAATATACCAACATATACCTTACATTAATTAACAAACCTTTCAAATACTCAATTATGAGAATATACACTTCCTTTACAAGTTTCCTCGATTTGAAACTTATATAATTCATGTATGTACCTGTATCATCTAGCATCAATCTCATACTCACCCACATCTATCGTTTACCCGTTGAACCATTCAGAATAGAGGTCGGATACTTAGGAGTCTCACAAACTAAGTACATATACCATGACCTGAAGCCAAATCAGCTGATATTCATGGCCCGAAGCCAAATCGGTATAACTCATACCCGAACTGCTAATATCATGGCCCGAAGCCAACTCAATGTATCCCCTAATGACATGTCACTAGTATCCTAAACTATTCCTAAGGTTTAACCGGGATTTCGAATGTCGAATAATCATCGAGTCAATATCGAACTTAACCGAAGTCTCATATTCATAACTTATAGTATATAAAATTATTTAAAATACAATTATAATGAAATTTATCACATACGAACTTACCTTGGTTCAAAAATGATGAAATTGATCGATTAATCGAGTACTTTATCTTTTCCCCGATCTAGATTCGAATTCCACTTTTCTTAATCTAAATATATTCAAAATTAACTCATTTAATAATCTATCTATTCAATTTAGTCCAAAACACATTTTAAAGCACATTTACACATTTGCCTCTAATATTTCACATTTTTCACAATTTAGTCATTATTCCATAAAATCACAAATTAATGAAATTCAGAATAAACCCATGCTTGCCAAAATAATAATACTCTCCTAGCAGCCCATATTTTTTCATTTATTTCACATTATAACCACTAAGTTTCCACATTTCACAAATAAATCCCTATTTTGCATTTTCACTAAAAATCACTTAACAAAGCTTGTATAATTCATAACAAATATTCATAATCTATCATCAAAAATTAAAACACACATGTATTCATCAATGGAATCATTCAAAATCTTTAACAGTTTTGCAAAATAGTCCTTGGGCTAGATAGTATTAGATGCAACGATCACAAAAACATAGAAATCATTAAAAACGGAACAAAAACGGACTTACAATTGCACAAATGAGCGTGGTCGAATGAAAGGAATAAAAATGGCTTCCTCTAGCCCTAATTTTCGGTGGTGATCACTTAATGAAGATGTTGATATTATGCTATTATATTTTTAACTTATTAATTAACCAAATTACTAAATTACCCTTAGTTATAATTCATTAAAACCATATAATGCATGCGCATATTTGTCAAATCATAATTAAAATGGTCTAATTAAAACATAAGGACTTTAACTTTAAGGTTCTATAGCTATTAGATACTTTAGCTAATACAACTCAAGTTTTACGCTTTACGCGATTTAGTCCTTTTTATTAAATTAAGCACTCAAATGATAAATTTGTTAACGAAAATTGCACACAATCATATTTTCATGCTATAGAAATTATAATAATAATAAAATAAGTATTTCAACCTTGAATTTGTGATCTCGAAACCACTGTTCTGATTTGACTAAAAATGGGTTGTTACAGCATGTGCTAACTTAGGGTTTGTTTGGACAACATTGAATGAAAGTATAATTACTAAGGTTTAAGGTTATGGTTTAGTATTAATTACATTTTCTTGTAATTACAAAGAATTATAATTCCCTAGACGTGTTTGACTGATAAAGTGTAATTAAATTGTAATTCCCTATGTCATGTTTGGTAGTACAAATTGTAATTATACAGTTACATAATTTATATTTTTTTTAAAAATATTAGCATAATAAAAGAATTTTCTAAACAAGTAACAATAATTAAAATCAAATCATCATGTGTATTATGCCAGTCCAAAAAATTAGTTGATAAGATGATTACTAATAAAAGTAACAAGAAAAATAAGCATCATATGCAATTTTATCTAATTGTTCTAGTGTGTCATGTTTGTAAAGTTATTCCTTCTTTTAATATTTGACATAAACTCATTTCTATCAAATGTTGGTCTTTGATTGAGTTCATTATCATCATCATCATCTGAATCTATGTCATTAATCAAGATTTTTTTCTTCCAAGTACTCTTCAAAGTATGGATCATCCAAAATCTACTTATGAATGAAGCTATGAAGTGTGCAACATGCTAGTACGATTCAACATTATTTTTTTTATGCTATACTAAGGTGATGATGTTAATATGTAAAATATTTTTTTAGAACAACAAATTTCCTCTTAACTGCATTTTGAAGCTTTGAATGTCTCGAATTAAAAATTTCGCGAGTTATCTCTAGTATTTGTGTCTAACTCCATTCTCTCGACATGGTGCAATAGAACTTTGTGTATTTGCATAATTAACATTTATCCTGTAATATTTGGGTTTATGGTGAAAATAATATGAAGTTTTAATCATAAAAACTTATATAAACTTAATTTGGAGAAAGAATTTTTCTAGGTTATAACTTTTATAAAAAAAATTATAAATTATCCCAAAAAAAATTCATAATACTTCTTATAAATAATTTATATTTTTGCATTTTTTTAACGAATAAACATATTATTGTTATAATATATAGCATGGACAAATAAATAAGTTACGTCAAAACTTTAGGTCATAATTTTTTATAAATAAATATATTATAAAACTTTTATAACATGTAAACTATTTTGGTTAACAAACATTTTAGCTATAACTTAAAAAAGCTAGGATTTAAATAATATATTTTTTTATAACTTTATAAAATACACAAATTATTTTTATAATTTAACTTTTTAAGATTTATAATATAATAGATATTTTGACCATAACCATCCCAAGCACTCATGCATGTTTGTGCTTATAACATAAAAATTTATAACTTAAACTTGTATAAAAATAATTTTTAAAATTAAATTTGGGTGTAATTACTTGAATAATTATTTTCATTCTCACCCTCTTTTAAAAAAGTGTAATTAGGATGCTTTAGTTATACTTAATTCGATGAAACCCATTAATTATAATAATTATCCAAATATATTACGTCCAAATCCAATTACTAGATAACTTTACTAAAATTTTTATTGAACATAATCTGTGTAGAGATGTTAACCCTGAATAAAGCGAACTTACATGAGTGGTCGGGCCCTTATCTTTGAATTTCCCTTTTGAGGAAATTTATGTCGGGTGTATTAATTATTAGAAATATAAAATCTCCATAAATAATATCTGAGGTTATATGAATTAAGTTTGGGATGAGATTAGACTTTATAAAAGGAAATCAATGATAAAAAAAGAAGAAAATTGGGAAAAAGACAAAAAAGGAAAGTTAGTCAATGATGGTTAATAAAGGAAAGAAACAAAATGAATAAACTTATTTCCTAATATTATATAGAATAAATCGAAATTTTGATCAACTGTTTAGTTTATGATTCCATACAGATTTAAACAAGGAATGAGTAATTTAAGGTTCCCAATCGTATCTCATATTTTTTTAGACCTTAAAGCCTTAATGCTGCCTAATTTAGATATATAGATGTTACACTGTTTGACGACGTTTTGATATTATCCTAAAAGTTTTAAAGTGGAGATATACAAAGACGTTGGTTGAATAAGCTTAAAACTAATTTTGTAAATTATTTGAATTTGTTGGTAGAATGTTTGAGCGATTCATGTCAATATGTTGAAGATTATCGGTTACGGAAGTTTTCTAAAACAAAGATTGTCTCTTCTTATTGAAGGAGAGAGTTTATTTGAAATACGAGTTTGACGTGAGCCCTTTTAAACCGATGTTCTTTTTTGTAAGGTTGATAGTAAAGTTATGAGTGTCCTATCAAGATGTGATTTGATAGTAGATTGGATAATATTGTATAGATCTGATAGTAATGTTATAAAGGGACTTTAGATGTGATAAAAGAGACTTTCAAATGAGTCCTAATAAAACTCAATTCTAAATCATGATATGATATTAACTCATATGAGAAAATTTGGTTAATCTTTAGTTGGGTGACTACCTCAACTATAGCGAGGATTCTAAATGAAGTAATTAGGTGTAAAATAATTAAAACTTAAAAATTTATTTCCTTCGCATTATGAAACTATTCCATTAGGCAACACAACATAAAACTATAAGTTTTTTTTTTTTTAAAAGTTTACAAAAATATCCAAAGTATAAATACAATTACACGTTTGAGCACCCATAAAGTGTAGAATCAAACTATTATAGAATAAATGGATTAATAAGTGTAAAATTAAACAATTACAACATAAAAAGATTAAGAAATAAAATAATCTATACTACAACTGATTAATTGAACTAAATCAACATAAATCAACAATATATGGCAAGACTCGGAGACCCACACATTACACATAGTGAACCTCAAACTTGAATATTCAAAGCATAAAATCTTTATCTTTACTAATTATGATGAGACTTCATTGACAATTATAAATGTAATTGATACATGTAAATGTGAATGTTCATAATTTTCATCTCCCGACTCATAATTTAACCAAAATTCACTTTAAAATAAAATAAAATATATAGAATTAATTTAAACCACTTGCCTTAATCTCTATCGGTAAGAATTAAATGTAATAAATGAAAATAAAATCACGTTTTTCTTAAGGTAGATATGGTGGGTTGAATTAGGCTGAAATCTAACATTTTTTGTATTAAAAGGCTAGGGTTTAGGGAATTTAAGACAGCCTTAACTTTTAAAAACCAACCAACCTCAACAAGACAGCTAAGTGAAAGTAAACTCCATAAACCTTGGAAGATCAAAATCGAGTATCATGTTCAACTCTGCTTAAATTTAAACACGTGGGCTAGTGCTTTCAATTACTTCCCTAAAAATGCACTATTCGCAAAAATCGTGATATAATATATAATATTTTGATTATTTAAAATTGAAAGGAATATTATAAATAATCTAATTGAATTTATTGATTTAGTTAGGTTTAAGTATTTTTGAAGCTTAAAAAAACATTATTTTAAATATTTTTACTAATTTAGAAATAAAAAAATTATTTGAATAATGTATAAAAATATTAACTCATATATAAAAAATAAATTAAATTGGTTTAGATAATTATAAAATAATAAATCCAATAAACTAAATATAATTAACAAAACAAGACTGAATCCAGATCAAATTGATTTCAAATTTGTTTAAAGTACGCCGTCGTGTGTCTTTGCTAACGTACGCCTTCCTCTCGGGGTTACTTTTTTACAAAATTGCAGGTTTTTGGAGCATCGTGTCGGGGTGTGTCTGATTCTGATTCAAGAATTATTATAATAATAATATTATTATTGTGATTTCTTATTTGTCAAAATTTTTAATTCTTGAGATATTTTATTATATTTACCTTAATAAGAGTGGGAGGATTCAGGGAGTCTAAAGATTCTATTCTTTCAGTATATAAATAGAGGTTTTTTTTTTTTTCTTTCTTTCATCAATCCATTTTTCATATACTGTTGCAGAAAAACAAAAAGCCTTGTTTGTTAAACAGAGAATCAAAAGTGGGAGAGACGAAGTTTGGTTAGTCCCACATCACAAATTTCTCAAACAAAGCTATAATGGGTATCCATTTTTTGCTTCTATCTCCTTTGGGTTTTTCTCTTCTTTTTTCAGAGCGTTGGTTTTGTTTTTGTTAATACTGAAAATTTTCAAAGTTTTTAGATTCAGATTCTTTTGCTATGAAATTTGCTTTTTCTTCTAGTAAGTTTTTTTTTTTTTAAAGAAGTTTTTCTGTGGATTTGATTTGGTAGGTTTATTTTCTTTACTTGTATGTTTTTACACCAATTGACAAACACATAGAGAACTACATTTCCGGAGGGGGTTTCGGCTATGTTTAATGACTTTTCCAAGTCTTGAATGGCCTTTTCTTTGGTATGGCATAAGTCAATATTCTGTTTCTTCTTTTGGAGTCTTCTTAATTGCTCTACTTTTTTTTTTTTTTTTCTCTGCTTAAAAGTTTCAAGTTTTTAAGTCTCATCTCTCCTCTTTTACTTCATATATATGTTTCCAAGAGGTCCTTGTTTAGGTCTTACCACCCAAGGTTCTGCATGGGCTTTGGTTCTTAGTTTTTGATTGGTTGCTCTTATTTCGAACTTCTATCCTTAGTTTCTGTCATTGACTGAATCTTTGTTTCTTTTTTCTAGAGATGAATATGAGCTTTTCTCATGACATGGATGATGAATATGAGAAATTCATTAGAAGAATGAATCCACCCAGGTAACCACAAGCTCTTCTTTATGCTACTTTCATTACAATTATTGAGATGGAATAAAAAAGAACTACAGTATTACTCACTAACCTTTCTTGTCAGGGTTGTGATTGACAATGAATCCTGCAAAAATGCAACTGTGATAAGGGTATGTATGACCCTCTTGATTTTTATTTAAATTTTCTTTTTGCATCTTCTGGTTCTTATTAGATTTTCTAATGCAGGTTGATAGTGCAAACAGACATGGAATCCTTCTTGAAGTTGTACAAATCCTTACTGATATTAATCTTATTATTACTAAAGCTTACATATCTTCTGATGGCAATTGGTTCATGGATGGTAAGATACCCTGTCCCCTTTTCTTTTCCCTTTTTAATTATGAAGTTGTCTACCAAGTACAAATTTGATTCTCAGGTTTTTTTTTTTTTTTAAACCAGTTTTTAATGTTACTGATCAAGACGGAAACAAGATCCTAGATGAAGGGATTCTAGATTATATAAGGAAGGTGAGCAGTACAAGTTTTAATTGATTTACCTTTTTTACCTCTTAATTTTCTTGGTTTTTTGTACATTCATATGTTATTTTGGTTTGGTCTTCAGTCTCTAGGACCAGAATCTTGTTTCATGCCTTCAATAAGATCAGTTGGGGTGAAGCAATCAATGGATCACACTGTGATCGAGTTAACAGGAAGTGACAGACCAGGATTGCTGTCTGAAGTGAGTGCTGTCCTAAGGCATCTTAAATGCAATGTAGTAAATGCTGAAGTTTGGACACATAACACTCGTGCTGCCGCTGTGATGCAAGTGACTGATGAGGAAACAGAAACTGCAATTACTGACCCGGAAAGGCTATCCAGGATAAAGTCACTTCTTTGCAATGTACTTAAGGGAAGCAACAAATCAAGTTTAGCCAAAACTGTTGTCTCTCATTCAGTCACACATACCGAGAGAAGGCTTCACCAGATGATGTTTGCTGATAGGGATTATGAACGAACTGGGGGCGATGTCTTGGACGACAGACAAAGGCCAAATGTTGATGTTGTTAATTGGCATGATAAGGACTATTCAGTGGTTACCATTACGTGTAAAGATAGGCCGAAACTTCTCTTCGATACTGTTTGCACCTTGACAGATATGGACTATGTAGTATTTCACGCAAATATTGATACTTTGGGGCCAGATTCTTATCAGGTAATGCCATTTATTTTATCTCTTTCACATAGCAGTTTCTCATGAGTTCTAGGACTCAAACTATGTTCTGTTCGTAGGAATATTACATTCGACATTTAGACGGATCCCCAGTGAAATCTGATGCAGAGAGACAAAGGGTAACTCAATGTCTTGAAGCAGCAATCGAGAGGAGAGTATCTGAGGTGAGTAAATTAATCTTTTCATGACATCAAAGTATCACCTTTTTCTTCGTATGTTTTATGCAGAATTTATTTCTATAAAATAACATACAATTTGTTAGGAATAATTTTCCATGTGTTTGTACTATCCTAGGGCTTGTGAATAAATTAATCTTATAGTGTGGAATTTGCTTGCAGTTAATGGTCCCTCTTTCAAATTTAACTATCTTAAGCTATTTAAATAATTTGGTACAGATATTGACACAAATTGTTTATAAAACATGAATCCATACATATTGTAATATAATAATTAGTCATAATCAAAACATTATAGCAGTCCAGTCTAGCAGACCCTCCAGTCAAAGATCTCTAGCTGCTCCATTGTTGACTCTTTTGTCAAATTATGTTATCTCATTATCTAGCTAGCTGTCTCCATCAATATACTCCTACTCTTCATTTTTCTTGAATTACTCATTTTTCTTGAATTACTCATGTCAAATGATGTGCCTGATTCATTTGCGACCCACCAACTCCATGTTTAATAAGATATGTAAATTAGAGGACTCTTTTCATTAAAATTTGCATTGCTCATAAACTTGTCTCTAATCCAGGGTTTGAAGCTAGAACTTTGCACAACAGACAGAGTGGGATTGCTGTCTGATGTAACTCGGATCTTCCGAGAGAACAGCCTGACAGTCACCCGAGCAGAAGTGACAACAAAAGCAGGCAAAGCTGTGAACACGTTCTATGTTCGTGACGCATCAGGCTATCCTGTAGATGTTAAGACCATAGATTCTATCAGACAAGTTCTTGGCCAGACCATTCTAAAAGTTAAAGGTAACCCTGACGACAGTAAACCAGTTTCCCAGGAATCTCCAACCAGGTTCCTTTTTGGTGGTCTCTTCAAATCAAAATCTTTTGTCAACTTCAGCTTGGTTAGGTCTTATTCTTAGGAATCTATATATATATGTATATATAGGTCCTTTGACGTGTAAATGAAAACCCACTTTGCTTTAGATGATGGATTCCAGTTTAGATGTTGTGGAGTCTAAGAAATCATTTCTCAGTTCTGGTATTGGAAATTAAACCATAGAAATAGAAATGGAAGGACGTGTAAATATGGGAGCTCACCCCTTTTTTTTTTATTTACTGTGTATTCAATCTATAGTTGGATCCACAAATGCTAAAAAATGAAACAATGACTTTCTGTACAAAACCTAAGTCTCTCAATTTTCATTGCTTTGATTATCTTTATTTTTACCTATATTAATGACTGATGCTGCCGTTGTTTTGACTGTAATTTTGGACTATTGTACATAGATTTGACCTATTGTGTATATATATAACAGCAACTGGAAATTGAAAAAAAAAAAAAAAAGGAGAGAGTAAAAGCAGGATTTCGAAATTAGTGAAGATCAGCCATTTAAAATAAATATATAGACAAACTGAAAAAAATGTCAAGCATGAAAATGTTTAAAATAGAATAGGTAGAAGAGAAAATGAGGAGATGGGATTATTTAAAGTGGAGGGTGACTACTTAGGGTTTGACTGATGATCCCACCCACCACCAAATCAGCCATTAGACACGCAAATAAGGATGGCGGCTTTGGTGTTTGTTTTATATTCATTTCTAAAGTTTTCCATTTCCAACTTCTACCAAGTTTTCTATGTTAATCTTTTTAACATTGCTTTCACTCCAAGAATGCAATTTTTATTAAAGAAAATTTTTCTATATGTTTTTTTTGGAGATAGAATGCTAATTATTAACGTTCATCATTCTCATTTAAATAACTACATTATGTAACTCTTACTATGGGTGAGAAAAGATAGATTAGGTTTATATTACTTTTTTTAAGACCATGGTATTTTTTAGAAGTTATTTTTTTGCAAACTTTTTTTAAGTGGATGATTTTTTTATAAAAAATTATATAACATAATTATCTTTTTGATATATGCTATTACTAAAATAAAATTTGACGCGATTAATTTTTAAATTATTTAAGAAAATAGATTATTTTTATGTGGATAAATTAAAATGTGCCATGTATGACACAACTTTTTGAAATACGCATTTTAAACATGCTTTCTACTAACAAAGCATTTGACTCAGTATATTGGTTATATATGGAATTTGATTAGTGTGAGAATTTTATGTTTTTATTTTTAACTTATGTTATTTTAAAGACTTTTTTATATTTTTAATTTTTAATTAATAATTTTTTATTTATATAGATAAAAATAATTATATAATTATATAATTATATAATGAATTTTTTTAATATATAGCATTATGTTAAATATATTTTAATTTTTTTTAAAATCAACTATTTATTTTGATATATTTTTCCTTGTATACTATTTTAGTTATTTTTTTAATTAATAGCTTTTTTATTTATATAGACAAAATAATAAATATGTAACTATATTATGAAAATATATATTTTTTCAATATAGCATTATATGTTAAACGTATTTTATTTTTTAAAAACATCAACTATTTATGTTGATATATTTTTTCTTTTATAATTAAAATTAATATTGGATATTAATTATGTACATAATTATTTTTTGAGAATTTCATTTTATATTAAAAAGTCAAACACAATTACTCAGGCTTGATTGGATTTTGATTTAAAAGAAGAAAAAATACTATGGAGCTAAATCAACTCAAAAAACCCTTTTAAAAGATTACATTGTACGATTAAAACATTTATTGTTTTATTTGATGTTTTGTCAATCACTCTTTTACCCACAAATGTAATATAAGTATTGGGTTCAACAATATGATATCCCCAACATATCAAATCTTGTAGTTATTCCGGATTGGTAATCATATAAAGCACAAAATATTTTAGCCATTTGATAACACAGACTAGAATAAGAGGTAACAAATTATTTGTAGCATATTCGATTAAACGAGTGATTGATAATCATATTTGATTGCTATATGAATACTATTTAGTTGACTCGTTAATCCTATTTTTCTTTGATAAAATATATCAAAATATATAAGAAAAAATGTATCAAATAAATAGTTGAGATTTTAAAAAAATAGAATATACCAATAAGTGGTTGGCTGCAATGATAAGACACATTTAACATAATAATATATATATTGAAATATATATTTTCATCATATAATTCCATCTTTTTTATTTTATTTATATAAATAAAAAATTAGTAATTAAAAACACGAATTAAAAGTAAAAAAAATACAACAAAAATATATCAACATAATTAACTAATTTTTAAAGGATAAAATATATTTAACATAATGCTGTATATATAAAATATATATTTTCATCATATAATTACATATTTAGTATTTTTTCTATGCAAATAAAATGTTATTAATTAAATACAATTTTTTTTATAACGACGTGAATTAAAAATAAAAACATAAAATGCTTGAGAGAGGATTTGAACCTGAATCACCCTAATAAAATATGACTTGACTTTGTTAGTAAAAAAATGCATTTTTGTAGAAAATGCGTGTTGTAAAATGCAATTTTACCTCGTCAACATAAAAATAGTATATTTCCTTGAATAATTTTAAATATGATTTAAACTCTAATTTTTTTTATACATTAAGTTGATGTGGCAAAACATAACACTAAATTTAGTCAGAAAGAATGTAGAATTAAAGAAAAATATTAACGATTTTTACTAAAAAAACTAGGAATTTTTATTTGAATGGAAATAAGATATGATGGTGGCCTTTTCTTATGGGTGGAAACATTTTGTTAGTTAGTAGCTGTGCATTTGATCTATTTATGGTGAATTAATTATAGGAGGCAGCCATGTTGGAATTAGAGCATTTGTTATTTTAGTGTTGGGTTGTTATTGGAGTCTCCAAACTTGAATCCATTTTCAAACTCATTCATTTCATGCTTTTCTCCATTGCAATCCTTCTGTGGTCCACTCATATCACCCTTTTTTACCATTTCTGTTTAGCTTTTGCCTCTTATTTCCCAAAACTAAACACCCAATTTATATTTTATGAGAGGAGAAAATGGTAATAGCATAATTTAGGTCTTGAATAGATGATTGAATGAAAGTGTAATTATGAAAATTTTAATTTTATAAACGTGTTTGTATTATAACTTTACATAATTTTGAAGTCTAAATAATATTAAATATTGTAAGAATTATCATAATACTTGAAAGTCTTTAAACAAGTCACAATACTAAATATCAAATAATTGTATGTAATATGCAAGTAAAAGAAAGTATTCAACAATACAATTACTAATAAATTTAAAGTATTTTTTTTATTCTACAAACAGTCTTAAAAAATGATATGTATCTTTTTTTTAAATATTTATTTTTAAATATTTTTTATATCATTATAAAATACTTGTTAATCTCCTAACTGTATTTATGAAGTATGAAATTTCCCAAATAATATACCATAAACTTAACAAAAAAAATAATAATAAACGTCTCATACAATTTTACTTAATGACTAACATTTCAGAATTTTTTTTTTTTTCTCTTTTTAACTTTTTTCTTAGATAGAGATAAGTTTGTTTATCTAAATGATGGGTAAGGATGCTGCCACGTGGTGCATGGAAGAGCCGCCTTAAGAAAGAGGTCAAGGTGCATAAATAAAAACGAAACCCACCAACTACATGGTTCTCTTTCCAGCCAGGTTTGCACATGAAAAGAAAAAGACGGCATATGATTTGCCTTTTCATATATATATATATATATATATATTAAATTTAAGACTTTATTTTAGGAGTACAACTTCACCATGGTTTGCACTATTAGATGCAAAAAAATTGGCATAATACTAGTGCCAATGAATTCGATTTTCCTTACAAGTTTTTAAATTTAATTTTAGTTGGATTGAATGAAAATTGGATTTGAAATTATTTAAATTCTAAAAAAAAACACAAATTTAGTATAAAAATTATTGGAATTAATATATATGATCAAATTTTAAAATATTATGGTTCAAGGTTAATTATCTAGTTTCCTCTGACGTGGGAATTTCTATCTCCACTGCTAAGTCTTTGTAGGGGCGAAGTTAGAGATTTTTCTTAGGGATCAAAATTAAAATTAAAATTTAATTTTTAATAATTTATATTTTTATAATTTTTAAATAATTAAATTAATTTTTTTATCATTTTTAAGAGGGTCAAAGTGTAATTTTACTTTTACTAATTTAAAATTTCTAAAAGACCTAAACAAATAATTTTTCATTTTAAGGGGACCGGGCCACTTGCAGCCTGTAGATAAACCACCGTTCTCGAGAAATATTAGGGTTGGTCTAGATTTTGAGGTTGTTTTTCTACCATTCAATTGTATAAATGTCAATTTTAATATGCTCTTTTATGTTTTGTTTAGTTTGGTTTGCCTTGAGTCTTAAGTGGTAAATTGAGATCAATCATGGCACATTAGGTTTAGCTTTCCTTACATCTCCCACTAGGTCTATTTCTTTCAATTCTTGCTTCTTTTGATTGCTTTAGGTTTTGCTTTAAGTCGATATTTTTAGAATATTATGATTTGATCGGTCCTACTAACAAAGGTTATAAATGGGATATATTTTTAATGACTTGTCATACCTATTTGGAAGCAGAGGTGTGCATGGGCCGGGCGGCCCGAAGATCCGCCCGAAATGTGGGAGGGTTTGGGCAAAAATATAGGCCCAAAAAATGGATTTGGGCAAAAAAAATAAGGCCCGTTTAAAAAAATAGGCCGGGCTCGGGTAAGGCATTTTTGGCCCGGGCCCAGCCCGGCCTGAATTCATTAAAGGAAAAAAAAAATATTTTTTAATATTATTTTCTTATTGTTTTTCTCCTTATTTTGCTACCATTTTACTATTATGTTTCTATCATTTTATTGTTATTGTTTAGATATTATATAAAACTTATTTTATTGTTAATTTTGTTATTATTTTAAAGACATTTGTTAATTTTGTTATTATTTTAGAGGCATTTGTTTGTTAAGTTGCATCTATTTTAATGTTATTTAAGTCTACATAGTTTTTAAAATTTATTTTCAATTTGTTGAAAAATATTTATTTTGATTTTTTAATATTTTTGATGTATTATATATATTTAAAAATTATATAAAATAATATAAAAAATTAATACGGCCGGGCCGGGCCCGGGTTTTAGCATTTTTATATGGGCTGAGTTTGGGCAAAATCTTAGACCCATTTTTTGGGCCCAGCCTGGCCCGAGCCCAATGAACGGGCCTAAATTTTTAGTTGGACCCGACCCGAACTCAGCTCGACCCGGCCCATGCACACCTCTATTTGGAAGTAAAGCTTTAAGATTTAAGTTTTGCAAATGGGGTGGGATTTAATCATAGAACTAGAGTGGGATGAAAAGAATTGAGGGTTCAAAGCTTGTATCAATTGTGATGATAATCACAATTAAAAGGTAGTGATGACTGTTTTTAGAAGGATTTGGTTGGAAATGGAAGTGGTTTCTATTTTAAAACTGGGTAATAGTATGTATGGATCTTATTACTGGACAGAGGCTATGAACAATAACGGGACATCGTTTGTGCATTAAAAGACAAGAAGGGGATCAAACTATAATTGAGATATGTTTTGATAAAATGTCCTTTTCTATTCAAGTACATAAGCTACACCTAGATGCATAGAGTAGTTAGGATGTTAGGAGGTTATATGAGTTGAAGATACATCTTTGGATAGAGGGGGATTGGTGATGATTTTTGAGGGTATGAGTAAGGTTTTAGGTGATGTGAATAAGTCACTGCTTAACAGGTTTTAGGTACCAAGAATGTGACATAAAGTATGAGTGATTGGTTGGGTTTTGTTTCTCTCATGGTAGATTAGGGCATATGAAAAAGGATTGTAAATTTAACATATGTGAGGTAAAGATGTTTAGACCGTGGATGAAAGCTAGGATTTTTTTGAAACATACAATAGGGAGTGGAATGCAAAGAAAATGAAGGGTAAAAATGTTATAAAAAAGAGAAGGAGTATAACAAGAGGAAGAGAGAAGGGCTAATGAAGGTAGTACAAGGTAGAGTTAGGGTGTACGAATAGGTCGGGTTGAGCAGCAGGGGAATCAATAAGGCCTAGAGTAGATTGAATTTGAATAGATGATTTATGAATAATTTTATAATAGGTTTAATGATAAATTTAGTCACTAATATTTGCATGTTTTTCAAAATGATTTTAATTGTATTTTTAAATTTTTTTTTGTCATTAACCTTTTTTTTAATTTGCTTTTTGAAAGAGATTTAATGAACAAAGTTAAGGTTTCAAATTTTCTTAAGGTTTTAATATTTCATACTTTTGTTTACTAAAAATTTTTTCTATCGAGTTAATATTTTTAAAATAATTATGCTTATTTTATTTAAATTAAGAGTGATTTTTTTAATTTAATGTATTATTTATTTATTTTATTATTTTTTACATATAATTATCTTATTAAATAATCTAAGTAATAAATTACATATAAAATTCTACATCATTTCCATTATAATTTTATTAACTATACTTTTAAGTAAATCTGTTAGAAAAGGAAATTTGAGAAAAGATCAAAGGTTGATGAAAAAAAAACTTAAAAATACAATTAAAATCATTTTAACAAAATATATAAACGTTAATCATCAAATTAAGCTTTTTATAATTGATGATGAAATATATTTTTAGTTCACGCAATTCGTATATTTCTTACTTTATTTAAACTTTTTGAAAGTCTGGCCGTCTTTATTCATTCTTCGACTCCCTAGGAACCGAAAGCCAATTCCCAATTATTTCGATTTTCTTTTCCCACAACACCTCCAAACAAAAAAAATCAAAGCCTAATGAACCATCCCAAATTCCCGAAGCATGCCACAAGCATCCTCTTGCCATTCCATTCTTCCTTTTAGACCTTCATTTGTATTCTTCAAACCCTTTGAGAGTTTCTGAGGCAGTGTTTAAAAAGGATCACCGGCCAGATATATATCCTCGATGGCGGCGACAGCACCCGAATACGACGATCGGCGGCAGCAAATAGTGAGATTCAAGATGAGAGAAAAGCTTAAGTCTAAAAGAGAGGAAAAGAGATGTAGTCGGCAGCAAAACATAACCAAGGCAAAAAAGAAAAGAAGCAGAAATGATAAACTTTTTGTGTGTGTGTGTTTATGTGTTTTATAAGTTAGGCAGGTGACTACTGACTAGGGCTGTGTTTTATTTTTCAATTAATTTAATTATTTTGGGTTGGGTTTGTTAAAATTTAAGAGTTTGGGCCGAAAAGGGTAGTATTTCCGGTTTGGGTCAGTAAATTTTGCCCAAAAATATAAAAAACCGGTTCATCCAGTTTGTAGTTTGCAGTCTAACTGCGATTTGCAGTGGTTCATGGTTCAAATGGTTTTCCCTTTTACATTGGACCGATATAGTATTGATTAAAATTTAAGTTTAGCTCCAGTTAGATATATTTAATATTCAAGTATATTTAAGAAAAAATTGCTAATAAAAAGGGTGAAAATCATTAGCATTAATAAGTTAGAGTTATCTAAAAAAAAGAACATTAAAGTAGTGATTCATGCAAAAAGTAATATCGAAATATATTCGAATAAAAATAATGCCGGAAAAAATGAAGATTATTTAAAAGAATGGAACATTAAAACAACAATTCTTTGAAGAGAGACAGTATCAACTTCATGAAATATGAAAAAGAGATGGAATATTACTTAAACCTACAATTCTTTGGTTTTTTTTTTTTTATCTTTTTTTTTTCTTCAATTCAATCAAAGTTTTATTTTATGGTTTATAATTTTCTATAATTTATTAACATCCTCAAATTTTTTATCAATATTTATCTAATTCTTTTTAGATTTATTATAAAAATTATTTACATTTGTTAATAATTTATATTTTGTTATTCAAAAAGAATTTCGTTCTATTTTAAAATAGAAATTAAGACAGAATTAGAGAATTTGTATAACAAATCTAGAATATAAGTAAAGAAAGAATCAACACGATATTTTTTAACACAGTTTAGATTCAACAACCCTATATCTTGGATAATTATTAGCTAAAGTTCAATCTACCAATTGCTAATGGATAATTGCAACCCTAAAGTCAAATCTGAATTATTACAAATCATTTTTCCCAGATATGTTAGTGCCTAAACACACTCCAAATGACTCGACCAACAATCTATTCATAGGTTCTTGTTCAACGTGATCAACAATTAGAAAATGAGTCTTTATCACATGTTTAAATATTGATAATTATCTTAAAAATATTCAAATAATGTAATACCCCCTAGCCCTTATTCGTCACCGAAACAGGGTTATGGAGCATTACCGGACTTTTCAGATCACATACAAACATTACATAATCATCTAATAAACATATCATAATTTTAACATATTGTCCCTTTTATGAGCCCTCGAGGCCCAAATTATGTTTTAGAAACAAACTGGGTATTCAGGGAATTTTTCATAAAATTTCAAATTTTTTTTTCAGGTGCAGGGGACACACGCTCTTGTGGCCAAGGGACACGCTCGTGTGGCCATGAGACATGCTCGTGCTTCAGGCCGTGTCCAACCCCATGTAACTCTCTGACTTGGGTCACATGGCCAGTCATACGCCCATGTGGCCGTGTGTACAATTTATTTTTCGAAAATTTGGTAAAGGTTTCACACGGCTAGGGCACATGCACGTGTGCTAGGCCATGTGTCTCACACAGTCCAGTCACACGCCCGTGTGTCTGACCGTGTGGACTCAAAATGAACCTTAAACATCAAGTTTACCCTTCCCTGCAACCTTGAACACCAAGCAACTCAAAAACCAATCGTTCAATCACTTTAAAACACGATTAAATACTTTTAAAACATGTCAAAACAATCATCCTAGTTTCCTAACCAATGTACCCTCATAGGTACTTCACATATATTATCAAAACAATCAAATAAAACACCATTTAAGCCAATTCAAAATCATGCCAATTTCAACCCAAATTTGCCTATATCACTCTCACTTATGCATCAACTTAAACATTCCATATTAAACCTCAACTTAACACATATAATCATGTATATAAGTAACTAATATCATCTTATAACATCATTTACATTCACTTCCCAAAATGACAAGCATAAATTATTTTTATCTTGAGCTATCCATCCGTGTCACAGTCGCTAAATTATTTTTATCTTGAGCTATAGAACTCCAAATTAAGATCCGCTAATTTTTCCTGAAACTAGACTCACATACCATAAAATTTTCAGAACTTTTGGTTTAGCCAATAAGTACAGTTTATTCCTTAAAGTCACCCCTATTCTGCTGTTTGACAATTCCGACCCTTCTTTACTAAAAATTGATTATCTTTTCATATTGGATTCAGATGATGTTTCTGTTTGTTTTATTGAAAATAGATTTTAAAAATATAAATTTAAGCCTCTAATTATTTTTATCCAATTTTTGATGATTTTCCAAAGTCAGAACAGGGGAACCCGAAATCATTCTGACCTTGTCTCACAAAACCTGTTATATCTCATGCTTTACAATTCCATTACTTACACAGTTTCTTCTATAAGAAACTAGACTCAATAAGCTTTAATTACATATTTATTCATCCTCTAATTTCTAAAATTTTTGGTGATTTTTCAAAGTTAACCTACTGCTGCTGTCCAAAACTGTTTTAGAGCAAAGTATTGATTACCAAGTTTATAACACCCTTTTTTCCTTTCTCTATAATATTTCCCATCACTTTCTCTTATTTTCCTTCACTAACATATCAAGAACACAAAACCTTATATAAGAAAACTCTACATTAACATCATTTCCATGCTTTTTCAACAATATCAAACTTAGAAATATATTGAAATCTTAATGTTCTTACCTTGTCTTATTGATTTCAATCTTTGACTTAATTTTGTCTCTCCTCCAGCTTCTATTTCTTGAATCTAACTTGATATTCTTACACCCCATAATCTCCTTGTCATTTTCCACTCTTGATGGCTATGGAAATTCTTTTGAATTCTAAGTGAAAATGGTGAATTTTTGGTGGAAGGATCTAATTGTAAAGAAAGCAAAACTTTCTTTCTTTCTCTCTTCACAAACATTGGATGCATGGGAAGGGTGGTGGATGGTGTGTTGTTGTTTTTTTTTTTTTTTAAATATTAATAAAGTAATATTTATCTAATTAATTAATTTAAAATATCATCAACATAATCATTACATTCTAGAACTCTCTCTCTTATTAATTGACCGTTTTACCCTTCATGATCTTTTAAAATTCCATCATTAATCATCACTTAATTTAGAAAAATTACAATTTAGTCCCTCATAATTCTTCACCTATTCAATTTGGTCCTAATTCGTCCATTTTCCTTAGTTTCTAGATTATTCCACCCCTAAAATATTTACACTATTGGTCCTTCAACTTTTCATATTTACACTTTAACCCTCAAATTTTGAGTATTTAATTTTGGGCAACAAAACTTTTCTCACTTTTACAATTTAGTCCTTTCTTGAATTAATAATGTAATATATCATAATATACTTCCCAATGTTGACATAATCCAAAATTTCCCTTTTTGTCACTTTATTTTCTTACTTAACTATATCAAGGATAATATCTTACTTTCTTATTGTAGTAATTTTCGGGGTATTACATTAAATGTCTATTTATGCCATAATTGTATGCACATTGTTGAGTTTTGGTTGGTACCACTTTGGGTGAGAAAAATGGCTTAGAAAATAGCCTATTTTTGTCCACACAGGCATGTGTCTCAGCCATGCGTGACACACTGTCAGGTGACACAGCTGTGTGTCCCCTAATGCTTCATTAGAAACCAAGTCAGTTTCCACACGGCATAGCACACAGCCTGACACACAGGCGTGTGAGGCCATTTCAAAGGGTACACGGCCTAGTACACGGGTGGGTGGTCTGGCCGTGTGACTTAAGTCAGAGAGTTACACGGGGTCAGACACGGCCTGAGACATAGCCATGTGACCCCATTTTGAATTCCCACACAGTCTGGACACACGGGCGTGTGTCCCCTACACCTTGAAAATTTTACATGTTTTTCTAAAAATTTCTTAAGTACTTGGTTTAGCCCTGAACTACTTTTAATGTCTATTTAGGGCCTCGAAGGCTCGTATTAGGGACTATATGAATGATTTCGAATGGTTTTTTATTTGAATGAGAATTGTATATGAAATGTTTGAATGATTGAGCTATAAGTCTAGTAATGCTCTATAACCCTGTTTTGGCATCGAATACAGGTTAGGGGTGTTACATGCTGCATGTAGACATCAATGTATGGACCATGTATTGTGACTTGTACTCATTATTCAAAATGGATTGAATCCATCGTTAGCGTAACGCCCCAAAAATCCTTTATAATTATTTTCGTATGTTTGTGACACAAATATCTGTCTGCTTCAGTGGTTAAGTGTTCTGCGAGTGTCTTAGAAGTCTTGGGTTCAAGCCTTAGTTTAGGCAAATTTTTTGTTTTTAAATGAATAAATCTCTATCTCAGGTCAGTAGGCTTATAATTAAATGTTGGTAAAATATGTCAGAATGGGCCTACTGGATTAGTGGTGAAGTGGAGTGTCAAGATGCTGGTGGTCTTGAGTTCGAGTCCTTGTGCGTGCAAGGGAGTGTTTTATTTTGCTGCTTGTGTCGTGTGGGTTTTTTGGCTAAGCTGAAATACTGAAGAGTTTGAGTGAAATTTGAATTCAGTGGTTGAGGGAGGGGTGGACGGTTGAAAATATCCAAATTGTGGTTGCAAGTTTGGCTCTCCTCCCTCACTCTCCCATTTTTTTTGACAGTTTCTCTCTTCCTGTTTTTTTCTTTTCTCCCCATTTCTGAATTTCGATTCTCAAAATGTTCTCTGTCGAATTCTGCTTCTTCTGCCTCCACCATTGACTTTTTTTTCTTTTTTCCAACTTCCTCCTCTATTTTCTTTTTTCCGTTTTTCTCTATACCTACTTCACGTCGCTTTCTCCCCTGTTGCCACTCCATCTCTGTTTTTCCTTGCTTTCTGTTACTAACTCCGTCTTTTTCGTAGGCCTTGTGGCATTTTGGTAAGTATGGTTACTTTGCCCTACATCTTGTTTTGGTAATGCGTTTTTAAAGGGGTTTTTGTTTGGTGTTAGGAGAGGACTAAAGGACTGAGGTAGTTCTCGATGGTGCCATAATTGTAAGGATTCATCAAAGTATGACCGAAAGTAAGGGATTTTACGATTATAGTTTGCTTTACCTCACCGAATTTTAAGTAGTTATTGATTAAAAGTGACTAATTGGAGGGCTATTTTCTGTTTGACAACAAGGAATTAGGCAGAACGGGGCTGGTATAGCACTGACTTGTAGTGGATCGTCGAAGTGTTGAGGGTAGGTGAGCTTTTGAATAATCGTTGTTGTTGTTGTCGGTTTCACTACCGTAATTCGATAATGATTAAATCCGTACTAAACTCTAGTTTGATGTTTTTAGGGTGCTGAAGTGATCGTGGTGGTGCTAACATCAAAAACATTTTAGGTGTGTAACCACAACATTGAAAACGGTAATCGATGAAAAGCCGAAAAATGGTGCTGTCGACACCACACAAGCATGTGGCCGTCCGTGTGACCAAACGCGGGCGTGCGATCGTCGAGGTTGGCCATGTGCGATTCATGGACTGGGCCGAATTGGGCCGTGTAGACCACACGGGTGTGTGGGCCCTACATAGGTAAACCACACGAGCGTGTGAGATTATTGGGTCAGCCCGTGTGATCCACGCGGTTAAGGCCATTTTGGACCGTGTGGGCTACACGAACATGTGGGCCCACATGGGCATTTAACATGGGCTTGTGGGCCCATTTTCACTATTTGACTGCTAAGGTTGCACGTGTAACAGCCCAATTTTAGTAGTGTCGGAACAGTGATTCGAGATCACTAAATCTGACGAAAAAGTTAGAAAGCTTAATTAATCAATAATTATAAGTTAAGTGTGATTTTAGAAATATTTTAAAATTAGTGAATTTTGTGAACTAAAAGAATTAATTAGAAAAATTGGGCAAAAAAAAAAACGAAGTATCGAGACCTCGAATTCATAAAGTGAGCCATAAATATTTCTAAAAATATTTATGGAATGTCATTAAGTTATTATTAAAGTTTAGTTGAGAAATTTTAACGTTTGGATATGTAATTAAATGAAAAGGACTAAATTGAAAAAGGTGTAAAAGTTGAATTATAGATTAAAAGAAATTATGAAGGACCAAAATGGTAATTATACCATTTTGTAAAGTTGAGGCGGTTTAAGTATGAAAATCTGAGATTTTTTTTAAAGTATATTATTATATTATTATATTATTATATATATACAAACAAAAACAAAAAGAAAGGGGGGGAGAGAATTGAAACAGAAAAGAAACAGAGAGTAAGACGAAACAGAGAAGAAATAGGGGAGAAAGAAAGAAAAAGGAAAAATAGAAAGTTTGAAGCTTGGAAGTTGATAGGTAAGTCAATTTAGCCCTTTTTACTTAATTTTAATGTTTTAGAAGCTTTAAAGCAAGATTTTGATGAAACTAAGTTGATATTTTGAGAGTTTTTAGGTTTTCAAGTGTAGTTGATGTTGAAGAAAAAGATGAATCAGGGATTAAATTGAATGAAATTTAAGTTAGAATTAATAAGAGGATTAAATTGTAAAGTATGCTATAAGCTGTGTTAGAGGGATTAATTTGGAAGAAATTAGAAATTAAAGTTTTAATATGAATATTAGATAGTCAAGTTGAATATAGAAGGAATTTAAGAAGAAACAAAGTATGAATTAAGTTAAGAAAATAAGTAAACTTAATTAGGATTAAATTGTAGAATGAGTTATAAGAAAACAGTTTTGGGACAGCAGCAGTAAGGTAACTTTGAAAAATCACCAAAAATGGTAGAAATGGAATTATAAGTTGAGAGAGATATGAAATTAAAGCTTATTGAGTCTATTTTCATATGAAAGAAATAGAGAAAGAAAAGAAATTCTGTATTTTGAGATATTTAGATTTTGGTAAGACTAGTTCAGAGTGATTTCGAGATCCCTTATTCTGACTTGGAAAAATCATCAAAAATTGTATAAAAATAATTTGGGAACATAATTTATATGGTTAGATTCCTTAGTCTAGTTTTATAAGAAATAAACTATAACATCATCTGAATTCTATATAAAAAGATAATTAATTTTTAGTGAAGAAGGGTCGGAGCATGGACAGCAGAACAGGGTGACTTTAAAGAATAAACTGTACTAATTGGCTAAATTAAAAATTATGAAAATTTTATGGCAAGAAGATATGTGAGTCTAGTTTCAGGAAAAATTAACGGTTCTTCATTTGGAGTTCTGTAGCTCTGGAAATAAATAATTTAGTGACTATAACTCAAATGGACAGTTTTGAATATACTTATGAGTAATTTATGAAATTATTGATAATGTTACTTATAGCATGTTATATACATTAAGGATGTGGAATGGAGAGGAGGAGGAGGAAAATATGTATGAATATTTAGGTAGTATGGCTAATTTGAAATGTTTTAAGCTCAGGACTAAATTGAATAAAAGTAAACTTTATGATTAATTTTGTAAAAATGTGGAAATGACCAATTTGCATGAAATGGATTATTTTATTATTTAAAATATCGAAATTAAATGAAATTATTAATTTAGATTAAGATCGATTGAAAAATCAATGAAAATAGAAAATTTCCAAAGTGCCCTGAATCTTTTTATTTTTCGCAAATTTAACGGTGTAGGTTCGTGTAACTTAATTATGTGATATAAGGAAATATAAGTTGATGGTACATGAAATATTGATATGATGAATTAAGCTGTTTTTATGTTTATGAAGAAACGGCAAGTGAATGATATTTATCATGACATGTAAATATGTGGTTATCTTTAATATGTTAATACAAGGTAATTAAGTATGATGAAACGAGTAATAAATTCAAGTAAGACATGTCGATAAAAATAAATATATTTAAGGGACAATATGTTTGATTTTGATTGATTTCAAATATAAATGCTAAATGAAATAAAATGTCCGATAAATAAATTTGTAATTAGGTAATGCCTCGCGTACCCTATTAAGCGTTGAATATCGTAAAGGGTGTTACATTTAATGGTATCGAGCTTAGGTTTAGTCGGTTCTCGGACCAAACGTAGTATATGTGAAGTCTAGAAATATATGCCATTATTAATGTATAACTTGAGATAATGTGATATGTTCCGACTTTGATAATATTTGTATCACTATAATTTAAACTTTATCATTATTATGTGTAATTTACTAATTATGTGTGGTAAGTATTTTAAGGTAAGTGCTTAGTAAATTGATAAATTTATGATTGGGTATTAAAATTGAGACTGATACTAAACTGAATTATGGAATACTGAATATTATTTTGAGTACTGAATTGAATTGTGAAGTTATCAATATTGTTATCAGTATTGCATTAAACTATGAAATTATTGATGTAATGAATTATTGTAATATTGTGGCTGGTTGAAATAAGAAGTGAAAATAGAATGAACTGGAAATTAGAAAGTTATTTAAATTACGTAACTGAATTATGAACTATGTGAATATTTGAAGGTATATTAATAGGAAACTAAAAGTGATTTGAATTGAATCAAATTAAATTAAATAAAGAAATTATGTGAGTAATTGAAATGTATATTGATTGGAAAGTAATTAGTGATTTTAAATTTGATTGGACAATAAATTAAAAATACGAATTGAATAAAAATGCATTAAATTATGAATATGTGTAAATATATGAATCGTGTATTGATTGAAAAGTGGTTGGAATTGAATCAAGTCCGATTATATGTGAATATTTGTAATATGTATTGATCTTGAATTGTATCTTGATTAGAAAATGGAAAAGTGAATTTGAAATAGAAAAAAAAATGATGATTTGAATACCCTATTAACTTATCGGGCTAGATTGGATACAAATGGCATGCCATAGGATTGGAAGTGTTCAGGATTCTTCGACCTTGAGTCGATGAGACACCTTGGGTGTCATATTATTTATTTCGGATAGATTCAATAAGGTCTTGGGTACCACTTTACTTGGCTAGGCCGATGAGAAAGCGGGTGTCACTATATTGCTTGAACTATCCGATGAGCCATCGGTGCCAATCGGTGTGTTTGGTTGGATCCGCGTATCCGCCAAAGTCCGAGTCTTGTTAATAGGGGTAGATATGAATATTAAGTGAAATTAAAATGAGAATTGATTTCCTATTAACTTGTCGGACTAGTCGATATAATTGGCATGCCATAGGATATGGAAGAGTACAGTTTTTTGAAACCATCGATCGGAGCACTTACGTGCCGACTCACATCATCTTATTCTATATTACCGATTCGACACTTTGTGTGTCGATATCTTATTATTATACGAATTCTGAGTTCAACACTTTGTATGTTGAATATCGATATTGTTATTATCTGCATTCGATTCGACACTTTGTGTGTCGTATCACATGTACCGTTAAGGCACAATGTGCCGTACTGGTGTGTTTGGGTTGGAATCCGTGTATCCATCAAAGTCCGGATTGTTAGTAGGGTGAATAACTGAAATGAAAAAAAAATGATTGATTGAACTATTGAAAATATGAGAAAGAAATTATGAGTTGAATTGTGAATCGAATTGAAATGTGAGATTTGAAGCATGAACTTAGGGTTCATGAATTTGCTAAAATATCGAATTATTGATATTGAAATCAATTGAATAAATGAAATGAGAAAATTGAATGAATTTGATCGATTGAACGTATGAAAAAGTGGAATTATGAATTAAAATCGATATATGAAATTGAAAGCTTGAACCAAAGGTTCACAATTTGATTAGATAATATAGATGATATATGATGCTATTTGATGAAAGTCTATTGTTGATGTATGAAATTAAAGTATAAATTAACACATATAATTTATATTGTTACATGTTTGATGTCTATTATTTAATATTAAATGTTAAATTTAAATTATGCGTATAATAAGTGAAGTATGAGGTAAGTGTTATTGTTGAATTAAATGGAAATTGAATCAAGTGATGGATAAGTATTATATTGAATTGTATATTGATGAGAAAGTAAAATTAAATTTAGTTGTGAATAAATTGAAAATGAAATTGGAATTGAAAAATGATATGTATGCATAATGCAATTTGCTCAAGTAAATGAGATTAGATCTACTAGGATATTAGTGGTATACCATTAAGGGACTCTAGCTCATTCTCTGATAATAACACTTTGGTACTCATCAAGTGCTATCTGATTAATAATACATAATAATACACTTCTATATTTGTTTCATATATCCTAAGTGTTCTGTTTAATCTATTGGACCTCTTATAAAAAAAAAAGTAAGTAATTTTCGTTATAAAGTATGTTCGCAATATTGAATTAAAAATAAATTGCAAACTGAAAGGATATAGAATGGATATAAATGATAAACTAGATAAATATGTGTACAAAGGAGCTATAGAATTATAGAAATAATGAAGTTCATGATCAAAATAACAAGGAAATTTCGAGGACGAAATTTTTTTTAAGGGTGAAAAAGAGTTATAATTTCATTTTAGTAGTGTCGGAACAGTGATTCGAGATCACTAAATCGATTTAAAAAGTTAGAAAACTTAATTAATCAATAATTATAAGTTAAGTGTGATTTTAGAAATATTTTAAAATTAGTGAATTTTGTGAACTAAAAGAATTAATTAGAAAAATTGGGCAAAAAAAAAACGAAGTATCGAGACCTCGAATTCATAAAGTGAGCCATAAATATTTCTAAAAATATTTATGGAATGTCATTAAGTTATTATTAAAGTTTAGTTGAGAAATTTTAACGTTTGGATATGTAATTAAATGAAAAGGACTAAATTTGAAAAAGGTGTAAAAGTTGAATTATAGATTAAAAGAAATTATGAAGGACCAAAATGGCAATTATACCATTTTGTAAAGTTGAGGCGGTTTAAGTATGAAAATCTGAGATTTTTTTTAAAGTATATTATTATATTATTATATTATTATATATATACAAACAAAAACAAAAAGAAAGGGGGGGAGAGAATTGAAACAGAAAAGAAACAGAGAGTAAGACGAAAAACAGAGAAGAAATAGGGAGAAAGAAAGAAAAAGGAAAAATAGAAAGTTTGAAGCTTGGAAGTTGATAGGTAAGTCAATTTAGCCCTTTTTACTTAATTTTAATGTTTTAGAAGCTTTAAAGCAAGATTTTGATGAAACTAAGTTGATATTTTGAGAGTTTTTAGGTTTTCAAGTGTAGTTGATGTTGAAGAAAAAGATAAATCAGGGATTAAATTGAATGAAATTTAAGTTAGAATTAATAAGAGGATTAAATTGTAAAGTATGCTATAAGCTGTGTTAGAGGGATTAATTTGGAAGAAATTAGAAATTAAAGTTTTAATATGAATACTAGATAGTCAAGTTGAATATGGAAGGAATTTAAGAAGAAACAAAGTATGAATTAAGTTAAGAAAATAAGTAAACTTAATTAGGATTAAATTGTAGAATGAGTTATAAGAAAATAGTTTTGGGACAGCAACAGTAAGGTAACTTTGAAAAATCACCAAAAATGGTAGAAATGGAGTTATAAGTTGAGAGAGATATGAAATTAAAGCTTATTGAGTCTATTTTCATATGAAAGAAACAGAGAAAGAAAAGAAATTCTGTATTTTGAGATATTTAGATTTTGGTAAGACTGGTTCAGAGTGATTTCGAGATCCCCTATTCTGACTTGGAAAAATCATCAAAAATTGTATAAAAATAATTTGGGAACATAATTTATATGGTTAGATTCCTTAGTCTAGTTTTATAAGAAATAAACTATAACATCATCTGAATTCTATATAAAAAAATAATTAATTTTTAGTGAAGAAGGGTCGGAACTGCCAGACAACAGAACAGGGGTGACTTTAAAGAATAAACTGTACTAATTGGCTAAATTAAAAATTATGAAAATTTTATGGCAAGAATCTATGTGAGTCTAGTTTCAGGAAAAATTAACGGTTCTTCATTTGGAGTTCTGTAGCTCTGGAAATAAATAATTTAGTGACTATAACTCAAATGGACAGTTTTGAATATACTTATGAGTAATTTATGAAATTATTGATAATGTTACTTATAGCATGTTATATACATTAAGGATGTGGAATGGAGAGGAGGAGGAGGAAAATATGTATGAATATTTAGGTAGTATGGCTAATTTGAAATGTTTTAAGCTCAGGGACTAAATTGAATAAAAGTAAACTTTATGATTAATTTTGTAAAAATGTGGAAATGACCAATTTGCATGAAATGGATTATTTTATTATTTAAAATATCGAAATTAAATGAAATTATTAATTTAGATTAAGATCGATTGAAAAATCAATGAAAATAGAAAATTTCCAAAGTGCCCTGAATCTTTATATTTACGCAAATTTAACTTGGTAGGTTCGTGTAACTTAATTATGTGATATAAGGAAATATAAGTTGATGGTACATGAAATATTGATATGATGAATTAAACTGTTTTATGTTTATGAAGAAAGCGGCAAGTGAATGATATTTATCATGACATGTAAATATGTGGTTATCTTTAATATGTTAATACAAGGTAATTAAGTATGATGAAACGAGTAATAAATTCAAGTAAGACATGTCGATAAAAATAAATATATTTAAGGGACAATATGTTTGATTTTGATTGATTTCAAATATAAATGCTAGATGAAATAAAATGTCTGATAAATAAATTTGTAATTCCGGTAATGCCTCGTACCCTATTCCGGCGTTGAATACGGGTAAGGGGTGTTAAGCACGGGTCGCCCGAGTCGACTGTGGACCTACTGTAGGGTCGGTGAGCGTACCTAGACCCCTAATTGACTGAATTGACGGTATGACTGATATGAATAAGCATGATGATGTGTCATTGATTTGATACTGTATGCCCTGACTACATGCATGATATTCTGTTATAGCATGTTATATTTACATATTGCATTGCATTGCATTGCATTAGGGATTTATTTTGTTCGGAGAAAGTATATTGAAAGGCCTCGAGCCTAATTTACTGGCAGCTCTACTGCAAACTACTGTTTTAGTGCCGCAACCAGCACTACTTGGAGTGTAGGGATGGGTGGGTTGATTATATCCTCACATGGAGTGTAGGGTTGGACGGAGATGGAGTGTAGAGGCTGGTTGGGTAGGATTTCCTGATTGCATATTGGTTACCGTTACTGTTACTGAGATGGGCTAAAGCCCGAACTGATATTGATATTGTAATAGGCTAAGACCCTAACTGAAACTGAAACCGTTACTGAAATGGGCTTAGGCTCGGATTGTGATTGCTTTCTGTTTGGTTGTTTTATATGGGATTACACACTGAGTTTTCGTAAACTCACCCATCTGTTTTATCTGTACAGGAAATCCCCAGACATAGGCGGATCGGTGCAGCGGAGGACTCAACGGTGGCCACACGACTCATTTCATTCTATTTTAGTAATTAATTATAATTTTGATTTTATTTTGGGGTATTTACTGTAATAATGGCCTCTTTGGATTTTCATGGATTATTTGGGATTTTTATTGTTTTGATTTATAACTGCTAGTCGTAGGGACAATCGAGTTTTCAAAAATCAAACCCTTTTAACAAATTGCACACGAATACGCAAACTATTTTTAAAGCTTCCGCAATAAGTGACATTTTGAAAATTAATAATGTTATGAAAGTTAATAACTTTTTGATAATGATTCACGTTTTGGAAACGAACGACACATCTTAGAATCAGTGAAAGGTAATAAAAAGATGACTAATAGAAAAGAGAGTTTTTCTTTAATAACAACTTGTTTTATGAAAAACACTTCAATGTGACATTGCCAAATTCGACCATAACGTCCAGGCAAGGTTTGGGGGTGTTACAGTTAGCCAAATGTAGCCTAACATTACAAGGATCAACTGCAAAATCAGGAAACCTCTTATCAAACGCATCCCAAGCAGAACCACCGGTTGGATGTCCTAATATACCATCTTTGGTTCGTCTTTCTTTATGCCATCTCATGGATTGTGATGTCTTGGAGGATTGAAATAATCTTCTAAATCTAGGAATCAATGGAAAGTACTGTAATACCTTGACGGGCTTAGGAGAGTGGCAACTACCATCATCCTGTTCATTTGTATCCAACTCATCAGAAGAATGCCACATTGAGCTTTTACAGACATCACAACTGACCTTTTTACTAGCGTCGCCCCAGTATAACATACAATCATTCGGGCATGCATCAATATTCAGATACCCAAGATTTAGTGCAGAAATCTTTTTCTTTGCTTCATAGTATGTAGTCGGGATTATGTTTCCATCTGGAAATGTCTCATTTAAAAACTCCAATAAGCATGTCAAAGATTTTGCTGACCATTCATGAAGTGCTTGTATTCTTTTATTATACCATGAAGATTAAGATGCTCACCCACATTATGTGGTTTGTACAATATCCTATTATTGCAACGATGGCACGAACAATATATTTTTTCATTAAAGAGTGATTTTCCAATTATAAATGATAAAAATCTTTCTATTCTAGTCAAGTGATTGGCGCTAAATCTCAAAGCATCCATCCAACTTTTATCCACCACCTGTTAAAGTAACTAATTTTAAATAACATGAGTATTTAAACTCACAAATACCCACTTAGACATTTCATCGGCAACATACAAGGCAACAACCCAACTATTTAAACTTGCAAATACCATTTAGACATTTCATCTACAATGATAAAAGCTAACATAATAATGCAAGCTGGTACTAGTGTAACTAATCATGCTAATGTAAAAACACAACTTACCTTTGGATCCCCACTTGCGATGGAAACAACTTCATTATCTCTAAGGCTAGAAGGTGCAGAAACTTGCTCTTGGGTCATATTGAAAAACAAAAGTTGAGGTTAAAGCTAACATAAACACAACATTAATTAAAGAAACTAGAAAAAATGAAACCATAAACATAAATTAATCTAAGAAAAAGTGGGTTGCGTGAGAAAGAGAATCATAATTACCA
Source organism: Gossypium bickii (assembly GCA_025503065.1). Classification (NCBI taxonomy): domain Eukaryota; kingdom Viridiplantae; phylum Streptophyta; class Magnoliopsida; order Malvales; family Malvaceae; genus Gossypium; species Gossypium bickii. Next base: position 99,410,518 of record CP106716.1, read on the forward strand.
GCTAGAAATGGAAGCAACGAAAACCTTGCCGATCTCCAAAAAGATGTCGATTAGCGAATGATAGTCGACGGAATTAATACAAGTATTTAGTACATTAAAAAAAATAAAATGATTTGCTCATATTGTCATATAAGCATCATTTCAGAAGTTGAATTCAGGATAAGCTGTTAGTAATATAGTTGTCCCAGTCACTAATCAATAAAATAGAGTAGAAAGTATAACATAATCATATTTTCAGAATTGCATTTAGATGAGCTACCAAAAAGGAGCAACTTCAAGGATATAGTTATTCCATATTAAATTATTAAATAAAATGTAATATTCAAACTTTGCTGTGAAAATTATACATTTTATATACTACATGACTCATGTAAAATACAAAAGAAAAAAGTCTATATCAGAATTACTAAATACAATATAAAGCTTGGATATTCCTCTCTTGAGTTGGTATAGAAAGGACTTTAATTTTAAGAAATTGACTTGTTATATATATATATATATATATGAGAAAAATCTGCAGAATACTCTCTTTATATAAATTTAATATATAAAACGCACCATATATAGTTATACATATTAACTTGTATATATTAAGTAGGTGCGAAAGTTAAAGTATTTGATTTTACTGTTGAACCCATATGAGTTTAAAACAATATACATAAAATCAGTTTTAGAAATATTAAAAACTAGTTATTTTGAACCAATAGTCCCCAAACTATTAAGTATAAGAGTTAAAAGGGACCTTTTATCTCATCCCACAAACTCCTTAGTTTTGTTGTATATCAGTTCATCTCAAATTTTGTATAATTTAACATAATTGTTTAAATAATAATTTAATAATATTAAAATTAAGTTTTTATAATTATTTTTTAAGCTCAGAGGTACCCGATCAGTAAAATCTAGTTTAAATGGTAGATGGTTTCTTAATCACAAATTATTGGTGAGTTTGGCCAAGGTTAATCTACTAAATGCATCTTGGAGAAGCTTGAATCCAAATAATGGAGATAAACGGAGTGCAAGTGTAAATTTTTCAGGGATGGGGAGCAGGATTCACGAGAATAAGGATAGGAGTAGTGATAGAGTTGAACCAAGGGTCGTTGCTCAAATTACAGAAGTTACATCAGGGGACCATTTATCTCATCCCACAATAAACTCCTTAGAATCTTCAACCTTGTAAAGATAAAACTCCCAATATGAAATTTATCATAATTATAGCCGTATCTTTAACACTTGAAAATTAAAGAAACTTCAATGTGGACTATCTTATGGAAGTTCATGATTTGATTTTAAAGGATGTAATAAATTGACTTTAACTGTTGGGTCGTTTTTATAAAAAAAAATAAAAAATTAAAGAATTTTGACAAACTCGAACCACAGATTCTAATCAAATCAAAAAATTCGATTGAGTTTGAGAAAAGAGAAAAAGAATTTTGAAATTAGATTTTTGCATACCTCATAAAGTGATCTCTTCCCGTTACATAGATTAATTATGTCTATGAACATGAAAAATGGCAACCATGAGAAGTTGCAAAATTCACACTAAATTCTCAATATGAAAAAAAAAAAAAATCCAAATCTAATCCAAATCTCACCCATTATCATCCCCACCACTATACAACTCATCTAAAAAATTATTTACTTCAAGAAAAAAAAAACAATGTCTATTTTTTAATGGAACTAATCAGTTAGTCTAAACATGCACAAGACCTGTAGCCACTGGTACCAGAGTAGGCTGATTGTAGGGTGGATTTGAAACCCCAAAATTAAGACACTTGGACTTTTTATGTCCAATGTGGTAAGTTAATTGGCCACGTCAGTAAGTTAATTGGTCACACCATCTGTTTCGTTAGGTCTATAATCAAAAATATTAGTGGGTGATTAATTTATTATTTTTCAATAATATTAATAATTGATGGGTTATTTTTCTAAAATTTAATAATTAAATTATAATTTTCTAAAAATTAAGTGACTGTGTATGGTACCCTTAATAATATATTGTATGGCAGCTAAAATCTTTTGAACGTCTGATAGACTTTATTCATTCTTCAACTCCCTGGGAACCGAAACCCACTTCCCAATTGGCAATTATTTCGATTTTCTTTTCCCACGACACCATCTCCAAAGAAAAAAAATCAAAGCCTAATAAACCATCCCAAATTCCCAATTCTGATCATTCCCAAAGTATGCCACAACTATCCTTTTTCTATTTGTTGCTATTTCCTTCTCTTTCAGTTCTTCCTTTTTGTTATATTTATATTAATTTTATATTGTATTGAAGGTAAATGGTTGACGGGTCTAGAAAATGTTAATATAATGAAACTGTGGTTCCAAGTTGAGAAAATGATAGGTTTTTTTTTCTATACAAAGATGATTTAAATAATTTAGGTCTATACATTAGTCTTACATGGGCCTGATTAATTAAAGAAATGAAATAGATTTGCATATCGAAGTAGCTAGGGTTCCTTGGGTGTCGGCTGTTGCTTTGAACTTGGACGATCTATATTTCTTGTTTCGAGTCTGTTAGGCTTCTGTCTGTCATTATGCCTAAAAGAAATCTCAAAAGAAGATTATTGATCAGTGTTTTAATCAATGCCACCCCATCCCAAGAAACTAAGAGAATTAATTAAGTCTGGCTCTCGAGTGTCTCAAAATATGCACTATTTAAGGCTTAAGCAAATGTAGCAATTGTAAGTAAAACGCCAACTGGAATCAAAATGGGTTGCAATGAGAACAACAGATCCTGGAAGACAGTGGCTGATGTAGCAGTGGCAATAGCGGCGGGACTTCTTGCTTTGGGTGGTATGGGTTTGTTTTCTTCTTCTAGCAACAAGAAAACCATGAAAGCTCCTGGAAGGAGCTATCGGATTTTCAGGGACGACTTTGAACGTGATCCTGCTAGCTACTTCCGCAATTTGCGCAAATGAAAGATTATGATTCGAGGACTTCATGTAAGTTTGGGCCTGTTTTTGTTTTTTAAAATGAGTACCTAAGGAGATATCATATCTATATCCATATATATGTAATGAGTAACTAAGCTTTACTCTTATAGTATTCAATATGTTATCCAGATTGTTGCAACAAAATGGGGGCATCGCCTAACATTTCGATCATATATATAATGAGTAACTAAGCTTTACTCTTATAATATTCAATATATTATCCAGATTATTACAACAAAATGGGGATATCGCCTTACATTTCGATCATCGCTTCATACTAACATATATACAGTAAAATATAGGTTTGGTTTTGCTTCTTTGTGCTCTAACCTTAGTATTCATATATATGAAGATTTTTAATTCTATAGTTGTAGTTAAAAACAATCAAAGCATCCAACCAGGGACGAATCCATTTGCTGCAGAAGCTTTAACAGTGGCCTGATCTGAAACACACTGATTCTAACTGTACCAACAAAGTTTTTAAAGAAAAAAAAAGACATTAGCAGTGAAGAATCTATCGGCCATTAAACATCAGATATCTGCAAAAAATTAAAGGCTTAAGTTACCCGATCTGCAGAGAGCTGCTGCATTGTAAAGGGTCAAAATATTCCTCCGTCTGGTTGTTGGGAACGCTTTGCTTCCCAATTTCCTGAACAATTTTGATACAACTGATAAAGCAGGACATCAAATATAATATACGCATTTATTCAAGAACATTGGATATAATAAAAATGTCAGAGAGAAAGATGCGAGATAACAAATATTGAAGCAAGTGTTACTTTCCTTAGGTTTTGGTTGGTTTCCAGTAGGATTTCTTCCTGTACAAATAACACAAGCATGATGAGAAAAGCATATCTTAGAGTTGATAATATTATAGGGTCCAAAAAAGGTATTAAGCCAATAAAAAAACTTAAGCATATCTTAGAATTGATAATATTTTTCTTTCTTAACTTACAATTAATTAATGAATTATAAGAAATCAATAGAAGTACGAACTAATTTTTACAAGTGTGAAGTCGAATTTTGACTCTGAAAAGATAAAAATCCCAAAACTTTATCCAAAATTTCACTGGCTTTCTTTCCAAATAAAAAAGAAAAATCTCATTGGCTAGAAAAACAAATCCATTTTTTGAGGAAGAATAGCACTATATGTGTAGCTAGAATCACCACGTTCATGACTTAACCAAACATACTTTTCATATAATTCTTTTGTACTTTCAAATTTATTTATTATTCCAAAGCTAATTTGTCATGTAACCTAACATATCCGATTGTTAATGACCCAAGATGGAGCATATCCAATTACAGACAGTGAGCTCTTGGCCACTACTTTGGCCGAGACAATTTATGGTCAAATTTCCCTAAACTGTCTTGCATATAAGAGACAGACTCCACGCTTGGTCTTTGTGGGGTTGTTTGCTCATTCGACCTTTTCTCCCTAAACCAGGATCTTGGCTGGGCTGAAAACAACATACATGTACCCTCTCAAGCCTCCCTTGTCCCTTTGAATAAATATTTCTCAAATTTAAGCATTGGACTTGAAAATTAAAATAAATTTGTTTACTCTACACCATACCAACTTTGTGATAGAGTATTAGTTACTATTGTTAGCTACCTGTTGAAATTTGTTGTAAACTGCTGTTAAAATTCATTTGAATTATTTATATTGTTGGAACATTTTTAAAATATATATAATGTTTCAATAGTTATAAATGAAAAGTTGTAAGTTTTCAAAAGCTATAACTTTTGATCAAGAGTTATTGCTTTTTCATGTTGATAAGTTAAGTCGATTAAATAATTATGTCTATTTAAGAGACATCTATCCAAAAAAGATACCAGAAAGTTAAGTCACCAAAAAAAGACATGAGATTTTTCATAAATAAGCGTGAATTTTTATTTGCATAACACGCGCAAAAAAAGACTAAAATATGTCATAAGTCCTTGTACTCATTGTAAACTTGGTCATTGTACTTCTATTTCTAGAAATTTAGTCTCGCTACTTTTCAAATTTCAAAATTTAGATCCAATTATTAACACTGTTAAAATTATATTGTCAAATTGAGGTCCCATTGCAATGTCATTTTTACATAGCTACCAAGTGAACATTTTTTTTATTTCAAAATGTCACACCAACAAATTTAACAATGTGAACAATTAGAGCTGAATTTTGAAATCATAAAAAATAGAGGGGCTAAATTCTTGGAAATAAAAGTATATGGACTAAATTTCAAATTTATGAACAGTAGGGATATTTTAACAAAATACAAAAACTCAAAAACAAAAGTTTCTTTGTTCTCCTCCATCTTCTAATATTCAAATATTGTTTTATAAAGAATTATTGCAGAGGTTCTTTATAGAATTTGATGCTCTTGCTATGCTTCGCTTAGTACTCAAAGATTATTTTCGTCAGTGCAAAACATAGAAAGTCATTGGGCTTCACTGTATCCTCGAGATTCATTTGCTTATAACTTTTTTGCACACCAAAATATAGATGGGACAAATAGAACTTTAAAAAACAAGTGGCATGGTTAAATGCCTTAAAACCTTCAATTAATTTCTCATGAGTTTATTTTTATCCCCCGACACCAAAAAATTTAAGGTTCTAATTTTGAAAAATTATCGTAAATTAATGAAAGTGTATTTGTTTACCACACATTCACATGACACTACAACTATGATACTACGAGGATGTCTACCAATAATAGAACAACATTGATGTCAGTGGTTTAACTATTGATTTAGAAGAAATCTTTGTACCAAGAAGAGCTATGTTAGTCAAATTTGTGGTTTACTATTATTGCATGGATTGGATTTCATGTTTATGTTTTATTGAAGTTAGTTATATCATATAAAAGATGTGGGTGTCTCGTGCATCAATAGTTTGATAAAGGATCAAATACTAGTTTAATGTATGCATGATATTTTAACATGCATAATTATGATTGTTATGGAATTATATAATATATATTATACATTTATGTATATAACAATCATGAAGAGAGAGAAAATTAATAAACCTTTTAAAGAAAATTAATGAAACTTTTAATCAACAGAAGGAAATGATGTTCCGATTTGTTCTTTAAGCCAAAAACATATGTTTGTTCAGTGATTTCAAACCTGAATTTCTTTTGCAAAAGAATGGATACTTGAACATGGCGGAGGTGTTGGTCTTGTGAATTTTTAGGACAAATAATTACAGGGTTTCACCATGTGGTAAGATTAACATAGCTATATTAGAAATTTGGAAATCTAAGGATTAGGTACAAGCCCATAATATTTGAGTCACCCATTATGGAAACTCAACTCAATGCAACGCTTGTTATAACATAAAAGTCTTAAGTTCAATAAGACAAAATACATCATCAAAATGTGACTGCTAGCATTATTAAACAATAAAAAAAAAATCATGTTGGGATAAAAAGTGTTAGGTACCCGTAATGATAATGGGAAAGATGAGTAATATACTCTTAATAGACCCATAACAAAAATATGTTAGACTTTTATAATTATGGAAACACTCTCAATAGGATCTACTTATATGAGTGGAAGTATGACTGATTTTATGAGCTCAATGGCTTGGCTTTAACATAACTCATAAAAAGAGGTTTCAAGTATATGACAATAATAGTGTCCTCCGATACTGTGCATTGACTAATGTTAAAATCATTGTGTGAGATGCGTTCAGTTAATCGAATGGAATAGTTGGTTTAAAACATAATCTACCTTGAAATTTCAATTAACTTTAAAATGTTTTCACTAAGTGAAAGTTCAATCGCAAGACACCTTCGTATATGTAATTGATTTCCATGATTATCAAAATCTAGAATATTTTGAAATTTGAAAAGGGAAGATTGTTGGAACATTTTCAAAATATAATAATGTTCCAATAGTTACAAATGAAAGTTGTAAGTAACCAAAAGTTAAGAGTTGTCACTTTTCATGGTAATAAGTGATGCCTCTTGAATACCAAATGTTATGTCACTTGATTTAATAATTATGTACCTAATTAAGAGGATTGCCTCTCCATAAATATACATATTGAATAGTTATGTCTCTATGAAGAGATATGAAAACTCATATAAATAGGAGTGAACTCTTATTTGCATAACAAAAAAAAAAAAACCTTAGAAACAAAAGTTTTTTTATCCTCTTTCATCTAATATTCAAAGATTGTTAAAAAATTGCTATAAAAGTTCTCTATAAAATTTGATACTCTTTGCTATGCTTTGCTCAGTGCTCAGTAGATCGTTTTCATCAATGCGAAATGTAGATTGTATCCTCAAGGTTCATTTACTTTTAACTCTTTTGCACACCAAAATATAGGCGGGGGCATATAGAACCTCAAAGAAATTGGCATGGTTACACGCCTTGAAGCCTTCGATTAATTTCTCATAAGTTTATTTTTATCCCCACACACCAACAACTATTGACTCTTGCTAGCAGATTTTGCAAATAAGCCTTTAGTCAATTCTTGCTAGTTTTTCTATCAACTTCAGTAAATTCTTGTTGATTTTTGGCAATAAGGACTTTGCTACTTCAACCAATGGTGCTAAATCTAATAATGCCACTTAAACTCTTGCAACAAACTAACACCATATGTTTAAATGAAAAAACTACTTACTTTGGAAGCAACAAGTTAATTTACAGCTTTGAACCATGTGTTGCACAAATATCTTGATGGTACACTAAAAGTTCCTGAGTTTACAATAGATACTAGTGGAAATACTATTATGGGTCTAAATACAAAGGCAATTGACTCGATTATCAATTATTGTTGCATTTGCTAAGAAATTCCTTATCTACAAAGGCATGGAGATCCAAGGATGATTATAAATTATCAATTATTGTTTGATCCACTCCAATTGGGCCCATTCTTAGCTGAAAGAAACATATTCTTGAATTATCATTGTGAACTAATATGATAGGTGCTACCCCATGCCCTACTCCCATGATCATAACCCCATCGTTGATCTCCAAAGATTGAGATCCAACGATGATGCTACATTGTATTAATGAGTTGATGGTGCGCTTCAACACATATGCACTACAAGGCTTGACAATTTAAAGCAATTCATCCAGTAGTCTCACACTACACATTGGAAGGCTGTCAAGAGAGTACTTGGCTATTTCAAAGGGGCGATAAATCATGGTTTACTATTTAAGCCATACATTGAGCCTAGCTTTTTGGGTTATTTAGACTCAGATTGGGGAAGCAATATTGATGATTAAAGGTCCATTATTGTCATTGTAACAACCCAATTTTAGTGAAATCAGAATAGTGGTTTCGGGACCACAAATCCAAGTCGAAAATAAAATTTATTTTAATTTTATTACATGGTCCGTATTATGTTAGAAATGTCATGTGAAAATTCTGATAAGAAAATTTTACCGATTATGTGTTTAATTACGGGAAGGACCAAATCGCATAAAATGCAAAAGTTAAATTCTAGTAGCTAGAAGGATTAAATAGCTATAAAATTCAATACTTGAGGTCCTTATATGGTAATTAAACCATTAAAGAAAAGTATGTAGATATTTTTTGGTGACTCATCCATGGAAATTTAGAAAAAGGCCAAGGACTAAATTGGAAATTGAATTAATTTAATTAATTAAAAGATGATAAAAGAAATATCATCTTATTTTATGTCATCTTCATCCCCAAAATACATGGAAACCCTAGGAGAGAGAGAAGAAACTTTCTTGGCTTAATTGGGTAAGTTTTTTTGTCTCGTTTTTAGTAATTTTGATATTTTTGAAATTGTGATAGCTTAATCTATCTATTTGAGGGATCAATTTGAAAAGCTATCAAAGTATGGAAATTATGTCATGGATGAATATGCTGAAAATTTGAAATTTATGGTAGAAAATGAAAGGTTGTTGATAGATAAACAACTTTTATAAAGTGATTTTTGATGAAAACATGATTTAGGGACAAAAATGTAAAGTTGTGAAAATTGAATAAAAATTATGAATTTTATAAAATGTATGTGCTGTAAATTTTATAGTGAAATTTTGGTTAGACTTGGAATAGGGAGTAAATTGCATAAATTTCATTTTCCGAGCCTAGGGATGAAATTAGAATTTATGAAAAAATTGGGGGTAAAATGGTAATTTTTCCTAAGATGTATGTGATAAATTAATTAATAAATTCATTTATATAGATCCGGATAACACAAATTCGAAGCTAGATCGAGGAAAAGAGAAAGTTTCGAATTAGTAGATTTATATACGCGAACAAGTGTCGAGGTAAGTTTGTGTAACTTAATTGAGCTTGTAAATATGATAAATTGAATGTTATTTGTATGGAATATGTTTTGTATTTATGTGAGTTAATTTGAATGTTATAACATAAGAAATTATTACATGCTTGAGATTGTTTGAGAAGGGTTAAATTCTGTTTGAATATTGGATTTAGATTGATAAACGAAATTTCCTTACTGAATGAGGTCCTGCATTGTTGTTGACGGGATTTAGCCTGGACTGGTAATCTTGATATAATCCCTCTTGAGCATATGTTACAATTAGGATTTAGCCTAGACTGGTAATCCTAATTGAGCTCTTCTGAGCAAATATTACAAAAAGGATTTAGCCTGGACTGGAAATCTTGTTATGTGTTACGAGGCTCAAGAGTGTGCTTTTTGATTAAGTGCCCTAATGGGTACTCCTGAATATGAATTGGCAGGTTATTAAATTGTACACCTTGAGTGTATTGTTTAAATATTCATCGGAATTTCAATGATTCAACGGATAAAATACTTGACATGATATGAGAATTATGTGACGAAATGAATGATGTCTTGAAAGAATATAGTATGATGAGCTTATCTATGCTTACTTGATGTATATGTGAACATTTATGTAACTAACTTGTTTGATTGAGTGTTTGTGTATAGGTAAAATTGCCAAATTGATGAAAAAGCATGTTATTGAATGCTTAATGTTAATAAATGTAAATTGATAAGTTTTAATTCCTATTATACGAACTTACTAATCAAGTAATGCTTATTTAGTTTTATTTTCCCTGTTTTATAGTGCTCGGAAGCTCGCGAAGGTTGGAGATCAGTTGGAGCATCATCACACTATCCACAAACTTATTTTGGTATAATGGCATGTATAAACTAACTTGGCCATAGATAGCTTAAATATGTTATTTATAATCTAGCTATTGGAATGGCTAGTAATGATATGTTTTGGTACTTGTAAAGCATAATGTCATGATAAACACTTATGTGTTAAGTATAAATGACCAAATGATGTTCAATGTTTAGGTTAAAAAAAAGTAAGAATTTAAACATGTATGGATGCTATGTTGTATCATATTAGATGTTAAAATTTGTTTAAAATCAATGCTTGGATTGGTTGGTATTTGGATGTAAGTTTTGGTGCAAGAAAATGGTAAAATTTTGGGTGAGAAATGAAGCTAGAAATGACTTTATTTTGTCCACACGGGCAGACACACAGGCGTGTGTCTAGACTGTGTGTGACACACTGCTTGGTACATGGGCGTGTAGTTAGGCCGTATGTCCCCTGCATCTTAAATTCAAGAAACAGAATGCTCATAATTGAGCACACGGGCAGAGACACGAGCGTGTGTCTCAACTGTGTGTGCTACATGGCCTGGAACACGGGCGTGTCGTGTCCGTGTGAAACCTGCACCTAATTTCGAAGAAAATTAATTAACCACACGGCCTAGCACATGGGCGTGTCATAGGGTCACATGGGCGTGTCCCTTGGACGACACGGGTGTAGGGGTGTTCAATCGGTTAACCGACCCGAAATAACATTAACCGAATTAACCGACCTTTCAAAATTTTTAACCGTTAACCGAACCGAAATTTTTTCAAAAAAATTAACCGACCAAATTAACCGAAAATTATATGTTTTTTATTTTTGGTTAAAAATTAACCGAATTAACCGAATTACCCAAATTACCCGAAATGAATCACTACATAATTAAAAAAATTACATAATTTTAGTTTTAATTTTAGAATTTTATTTTTATTTATTAAATTATTTGTAATTTTTATGATTGGGTAATTGGGTTGGGTTGGATATTTGGGTTGGGTTGGATATTTGGGTTTGGATTGGGTTTAGAGATTGGGTTTAGATGAATAGTGGGCCTATTTATATATTATAATTTTATTTATTAATTTTTCAGTTAAACCGAAAAATTTTGGTTAACCAACCGGTTTTGAACCGAATTAACCGTTAACCAAAAAATCACAAAATAATTAACCGAATTCAGTTGGTTAACCGAATTTTTTCGGTTTTACCCGAATTTTTTACACCCTACACGGGTGTGTGAGCTCTGCATCTTGGAAAATTTTAAAAATTTAGCGAAAAATTATCTGAGTACCTGATTTAGTCCCGATTCGATTCTAATACTCGTTTTGGGCCTCGAGGGTCCATTTAAGGGACGTTATGAGTAAAGCCGGTAATTGACTAAAATTTGACACGAATTATCGGTAAATGTTCTGAAAACTCTGGTAACGCTCCGTAACACTGTTCCGATGACAGATACAAGTTAGGGGTGTTACAATCATTGCCTTTTCTTAGGTAGTAACCCAATTGCTTAGAGCTTAAAAAAACAAAGTGTTGTAGCTTGTCCGTTAGCGGAGGCTAAGTACAGAACCCTTACTAATGCCAGATGTGATGTGTTGTGGATGTCATTCCTGTTGAATGAATTAGGTATTGATTTGACAAGGGCACTAGTGATTTAGTGCGACAATAACAGTGCTATCGTACAAACAACGAATCTAGTTCAACGTGCTTGCATAAAACATGTTGAGGTTGACATGTGCTTTGTGAGGTAAAAAGTAGAAGGATTGGTGCATGTTAATTATGCTCTTGAAATTAACCACAAGATGTGGCGTGATAGTTGCTCACCTTGTCCCTTAATCATGTGGTCAGAGGTTCGATCATCACTTATGGAAATGGAGCACATTTTAAGGCCAAGAGTTTACCTCTTTGAAGAGCTCCTATGACCAAAAAATTAATCCTGTTATCGATGGTAGATACCTTAATTTCAACTAAAAAAATAACTATATTCTTAACAAGTTGATGACACACTTATTAAGCCACTCTCATCAAATTTCTTTCTTCAACTTCGCAAATGTCCTAGAGTATGTTCCTCTCATGAGGTAGTTCACAAGTTCTTAAAGGATGAGATAAGTAGCGTGAATGATAAAGTATTAGTTACTATTGTTAGCTACGAGTTTAATGTTGTTGAAAGCTATTGTAAATAGTTGTAAGTTGTTAAGCAACTGAAGGGTTGTAGCTATAACTATAAATGCCAACCCTCGACTCAATTAATGACAATTTTCAAACTCTCTCGTAAATACAAAATTCATTCTTTCCTCTCTCAAAATTGTCCTCTTTCTTTCTTCCTATTTCTTTGCTCAATTCATGTACCGCTGCTGTGTTCATGGTGTTTTCCATCACTCTGAAATAAAAAGAGCTAAACAAATACAACAAAAACCTTAAAAAAATATTTAAAAAAGAGACATTAATAGGGGAAAATCAATTGGACTCCCTAAAGACCCGTGGCCATGCAAGGTAACTTTAGGAATGCATGGTGCATAATAAAAGAAAGCTACGCAACATCAAACATGAATCCATACAAAGATCATTTGAAACTTTGGCTAGAGGGGATGAAACCACTAACGTACGTCTATGTTAGGACAAGCGCTCGAAGGATATTGGAAGTTTACATACTACTTGCTATTGTATCAAGATTTTGATAATTGATTTCGGTACAGAAGAAGTTCAAGGGAAATGTTGAAAATGTTGACATTCCAACCTTGAGCATTTTGGATGTTACCTCTTACACGTGGTTACATTAATTAATCAACTAATTTTTTTTTTATCAAAGAGAACTCAAAACCTAATTTCAACAAAGATTTAAATAATATAAATCGTTTGCTACTGCACCGATAATTTTGATCTTTAACCAAAACAGTTTTTAAGGGGCAACTAGATCTGATCCGATCCATACTTCAGTAGGGTCCGTCTGGTCCTAAGATTTCAGGCAGTTGATTTTATTGTACCTGATTACATAAGCTCTTCCCTTTTGATATCTTGCTATTCTATGGCTCCAATTACATTTCAAATTTTGAAACAGCTAGGTATGTATCCTCATTTCCTGGCTTTTAAGTAAAGATATTTGATTGATTTTATCCAGCTTAGTTTAGGAGTAAATCCAAGTCTTGATTAAGAATCTTGTATGCTGAAATCTGTCATCAAAAGCTAGGAAAATGAGTTGGAAGTGATAGGGATTTTGTCTTAGATTAGCTTGGCCAAATATAATGACTATTGACTCACCCAATACACATATCTCAAAAAAAAGGGAAAGTTATTGCTTTCTACAAAACAGATCTGTATTGGGAGATAGCAGAAATGTGATGAAATTATGAAAGAAAAGAAAAACAGCGTCTTGCTCTCCTTCTACCTGACTTCTTTCGAATTCAATGATAAAAAATTGTGGTGTCCTTGAGCAAGGAAGGATTGACTCCTGAAAGTCAAGCCGCTGTTCAGGTGCTGGTCCATACCACTATGTAGTGTTAAAACCCTCAGGGCTTTCCCAAAGAGTCGGCAGGCAGATATTACTGGCTTAAGGTTGATTTTACGTTAGTCAAAAGTAACTTAGCAACCAATTAATTAACACCATTATAACGAAAGAATCTATTCATTTAAAGAGTGAATTGCAATCCCTAGTGGGATCTACTAAATTCTGATGACCCTCTAACATTGTAATGATTTATATGTAAAGTTGAGTTTGCAGAAGCACTCGACATTGAGCCATGGCCAACAACAACAGTGTAGACTCCCTAGAATCCAAGGAAATGCACCGCTCTTTGCCATCCTTTTTCTATTTTTGATTCTCACTGTGGACAATAGTAATTACGGTCGCTAGAGTGATAAAAAAAAAAAGAGAGTCTGGTTTTCACAAAACCACAGTTTGAAACAAGGATAAAACAAAAATCTTTGTTTTACTTCTACCCCAATACATAAATTCATAGTCAAAAGTGGGGGGTCAGGGGTCTCCACAAATCCTCCAAACCACACTTCATCATATTGCATTATTAGACCCTACGGTTGATTATTATTATTATTATTATTAGTTGCATTTCGAAGAGATTATAAATAATTTTAACAAGTGAAGAGGGGCCAATATATATAGTTAAAAGATATACCCTTCCCACTGCTCTCAATCATTCCAAACCTGTTCTCCTTCACTTTACAGATTATCGCTCTCTCTAGTAACAATTATAAACTTTATGAACCAGGTGGACATAATATCATAAGCATCAAGGTTTCAAGTTTCAACCCTGATACAATGTTGAAGAAGTCATTCCATCACCGGAATGGTTCCGGCGAGCTCGACGTGTTCGAAGCGGCTCGGTATTTCTCAGGGTACAATGAAGCAGCGAGCTACAATTGTGGAACATTAATCAGTCAAAAGGTAACGCGGGACGAGAGGCAGCCATTGAAAGGAGATCGGATCAGCTTGGATGTAGCAATGAGAAGAAATCCTCTTCTTCACCAGTCTCATTTGGTGGAAAAACATGTCAAAGAGAAGAAACACAAGCAACCAAGCTCCCCCGGTGGTAAACTCGCTACCTTCTTGAACTCTCTTTTCAATCAAACAGGTTCCAAAAAGAAGAAAAATTCGAAATCCACCACACAATCCATGAAAGATGAAGAAGTGAGCCCTGGTGGGAGAAGGAAAAGGAGGATAAGTATCAGCCATTTTCGTAGCTCTAACACGGTTGATACCAAGTCCTTTTATTCTTCTTCAAGCTCTGGTTTCAGAACCCCACCTCCTTATGCAGCCACACCTACAAAAAGGAATGAGACATCGAAGCTCATTGATGGGTTCTTAGAAAAGTACAAGAATATCGAACCCCATCATCAGGATAAGAATATGAGCATTAGGGTTGATCGATATCAATCAGAAGAGAAAGACTTCAGTAAGTTGTGTGAGGTTGATGATGGTGCAGATAGTGATTCAAGCTCTGATCTTTTTGAGTTGCAAAGCTATTCAAGTGGTTTGCCTGTGTTTGAAACTACAAACATGGATAGCTTCAAGAGGGGAGCACCGGTTTCCAATGGTGCCCTTTGAGACTATACTCTTTTTCAAACTTTGGCTTCATTTATTTTTCATCTCCATTAATGACTGTGATAATTAACAGATATTGAATGCTTTTCATTTCTCTGTGTGTACAGTTTGGAATTTGTTTGTTTGTCTTTCCTTTTCCAGCCACTTCTTTTCATGGATTAATGCATAAACCTCAAAAGTCCTCCATTTCTTTTGCTCGCTTAGATTGTGCCATGATTAATGATTATCCACTAAATTAATGGAGAAAACCCAACAAAAGCCATCATCACGTCACATTAATTAATATTTCCTAATCAGCACGTGTGATTCATATAAACCTTATTTTCTCTACACAAAGCATGCCGTAATAAATTGAATCACAGGTGAAATGATAAAATTTGTCTCCAAAGTCTAGAATGTTATTTCTAAACTAAACTGTATGAATCGAATAAACTACATCCAAATTCATTAAGTTTTTGCATGCCTGATTTATAGGCTCATCTTCCAAACCTGCAGGAACAAAGTTTTTTTTCGGTGAATGCAGGAACAAAGTTAATACCACTGTCTAATCTATATATCTAGAGTTAAGTTCAGAAATCAAACTTCTTTTCAGCAATTTGAATTAAATTAAGTTACAAGGCTTCCTAGAATTCATCATTATTCTTACATGTAGAGAAATGTCTGAATCTTTATCTGATATAGATGCAATGAAGAACAATAGTGGGTTAAGCAGTAGAGAAGTTGTAAAGCATTGAAGGGTAAAACTTCGTACGGACGTACGTCTTATCATACCAATAATGTAACTTCCACTTTAAACCCGGCCCAAATTATTAAGAGTTTTGATTAATGCCAACAACATTAAATTCCTGTGCAATCAGACAACTAAACATACAAAGACATGTGTTGTTTATTTAACTATATAGAAGCAAGTTTTGCTTGCTTATAATAATTAAGAATTAAGAACCAACTTTTGTGCCTTTAGATTATATTTTACAAGTTGAGTCCAAGAGTCCTTTTCAAAATTCATCTCATGCGTATAAAGCTAGTAGTGTTTTTTTCCCTCTACTCTTTCCTTAGTGTCACTTGGAATCAGAATAAAGGTCTAACGCTAAATCGATGATGAAACCTATTGATAGCCTTTTAGAAAGAATGATGCACAAGAATGATGTATGCACTGTAGAGCACTAAAAAAGCCTTTATAGGAGGGCATGATAGACATCAATGATGCATGGGGGCACCCTAGCTAAGGGTCCAGCAAACCATGTTGCATCCTAATGGATGAGATAGGTCTATGCAGTGATTTTTTTTCAAAGTAAATGTGATTTTATGAAGTTTGACCGGAAATTTTGCTTGCTTTGAATATCGGATCTTCCCTAAGCATAATTTAGACTCTGAATAGAAAAAACAAATAGAAAGAACTACTGAAAAGTTGTAGTATAGTGGTGAGTATTCCCGCCTGTCACGCAGGCGACCCGGGTTCGATCCCCGGCAACGGCGGATATTTCTTTTTTTCCTATCAAAAAGAAGTTTTGGATTTCTGGACAACTCCAGATAAATATTTTAAAGACTACTGAAAATCAAGAAGTCGTAGGATGGTGGTGAGTATTTTTCGCCTGTCAAGCCGGTGATCCAGGTTCGATCCCAGGCATCGGCAATTTTCAAATAAAGTTTTTGGAGTTCTAGACAAACTCCAGATATTGCATGGGAGAAATATGAAAAGAACTACTAAAAGTTAAAAAGTTGTTGTAGTATAAGAGTGAGTATTCCCGCCTGTCACGCCGGTGACCCGGATTCGATCCCCGGCAATGGCGAATATTTATATTTCCTAAAATTTTTAAATAAGATTTTGGAGTTCTAGACAAACTCTAGATATTGCAGGAGAAATATTAAAAGAACCACTAAAAATTAAGAAGTCGTAGTATAAGGGTGAGTCTTCCCGTCTGTCGCGCGGGTGACCCGAGTTCGATCGCCGGTAACGGCGAATATTGTATTTTCTAAAATTTTCAAAGTTTTTGGAGTTCTAGACAAACTCCATGTATTGTATGGGAAGAAATATTTAAAGAACTACCAAAAATCAACAGGTCGTTGTAGTATGGTGGTGAGTATTCCCGCCTGTCACGCGGGTGACCCGGGTTCGATCCCCGGCAACGGCGAGTTTATTTTCCTAAAAATTTTCAAATAAAGTTTTTGGAGTTCTAGACAAACTCCAGATATAAAATAAGAAAAATATTAAAAGAACTACTGAAAGTTGTTGTGAGTATTCCCGCCTGTCACGCGGGTGACCCGGGTTCGATCCCCGGCAACGGCGACTAACTTTTTGCCTAATCAAATAAAGTTTTTATTTAGAATTTCGAGGGAAATGACGCATTTCAAGATTTTAGTTCCCGCCATTTAAAAAGCCATCTCTTCGTCTATCTTGAAAATCCTCTCTACTCGCTTATTGTTAGTTGTTTGGAAATCTTGTTTTCTTCTCATTTCTTTGAATGGCGAAAATTAAAGGAGAACAAACAGCGAAATTAGACGATCTGGAGATCGTTTCCATTGGATCTCTATACAAAGGCCCCTGGGAGAAGAAGTATTGGAGCTCCTCTAGGGTTCGTTTGCTTTTCTATTTGCAATTTACTCGACATTCTCACGGTGTATGATTTTTTTTTTTTTTGTGTAATCAATATAGATACCTGCCGAATAACTTGAATGAAAACTAAAGAACTCTGGTTGATTGCCGGTGTCTCTAATAGTAATATATTTTTCTGCAAGTGCGATGTAAATTTGTAATTGGAATTTAGGAACTCCGAATCTTCGATCCTAACAAGTTTTGGCAAATTAAAAAAATATATATTTGAACTAACAGCAGAAAATTGAAGTAAATTGTTATGGACTAATGGTGTTTCGTTTAAGTGGATTTAACCTTGTTAATCTGTAGGGTAAAGATCGATATCCTTATCCTGTGGGCTATCAAGCTGTTCGAGCTCACAATGGAAGCACTTATAAGACAGAAATTCATGAAGGTCCTAGAGGGCCTTTGTTTGTGGTGAGTAAGCAGACATGATGGTTTTACCTAGCACTTGCATCTTGTTTTCCATTGATACTTTTTTAAGCGAATTATAAGGCAAAAGTGTGCCTCTATTTGCATGCAGATCTCCTGTGATGGGCAATCGTGTTCTGGACAAACTCCAGATATTGCATGGGAGAAATTTCAGAAGATGGGTTGCCCACATTTGAAGATATGGCATGGGAAGAGATTCTCATGCAAGATAGACGGTGTGCAGGTATAACTTGGTGGTGCTTCCATAGCACTCTGAAGTTGCATTTTCCTTAGCCCTCCTTTTTTGGTTAATTGCATTGCTATTTACAACTTTAGTATGGACAATTGCGGCTTTGGTGATATCATCTTTATGTTCTTATTTTGTTGTCATATCTGGTATCTGGAAAGATTTTCCACCTGGATGACAATTCGTTCTACTTTTTCTTGTTTTCTAATTGTTCAGAATTATAAAACTCTCTTCTGTCAAACACTTTGGTCTCTAGATTGAAGATTTCTTATAGAAGAGATGCATCCTAATTTGAACAAGATGATCTAGGGGTTGCTCTGGTGACTACTATAATTTAGCCTTAGTGAGAAGAATAGCTAAGCTTGTGGAAATCCTTTGAGTTACTGTCTTGTTCTTTCATCTTTATGTGGTTACCTTAAATATTAACCTCAGAATCGCTTAGATTGAGAGTGATTAACATGATAAAGATCAAGCTCTGACATTAATTTGAAGCAGTATAATGTGGAGCATTTATGTCGATCTTTTCTCTTTGATAGATTTTTCACTGGGTGGCTCAGGTTGTTGTATTCTTTGTAACGAATACAATAAAGGTGCTCTATAGTATTATTTTACAGATGTTGATGCCTTTATATGCATGCATACTGCATACATATTTTAAAAACTTTCACTTATTTCTTGGCTGTTTTTTTTTTTATTTGTGGTGCTTCGTTGAGCTACTTGATGCTGTACTGTTTTGACTTGCTCAATGTTTGAAAATGTATTTCCTAACTTTGGATAACTAAAGAAAAACATAGGTAATTTCACTGAGTTTTTCTTTGCATTTTCATGCAGTTTTTTGGATTTAAAAATCCATTTGTTCAAAGGTTACTTCGGGAATTGGTGGCAAATGTCAATGGAACAGCAGAAAGGAGTTTGTTATCTTCCAGCTTTTGCAATGGCGCTTCTAGAATGGATAATGATAATTGGAGCTCAACTATCTGTACTGCTTCTGATTTACTACCATACTTGGCCAGGCCACAGATCAGGAAAAAGAGAAGTACAAGGTGTGAAAAAATGCAAAGCAAGTTGGTTGACAGGCCTGGCCTTAAACGACCCCGATCTAAGGACCTGACTTATGATGCCGAGGGTTCAAATTTAGTACCAGGGAATCAAGTGAAACATGAACATGGGTTCTCGGTAACTGATAATGCTTTGGAAGATGAAATTGACAGATTTCCCGAAGCATTGGCAGTGCACTCTAAATCAGCGGGGAAAATTGTAGAAAGCTCCCCAGCTAAAGATGGTTTTCCATCAAAATCTGTTGATTTCGTGGCTCATCATGGTGAGAATGAAGCCAAGGGCAAGTTTATTAGTTCCCAAAATGAAAAATTCACTAGAGTAGCTAACATTGCATATAAAGAGGTAAGATTGTCTATCATGTCTCATTTTCATTTGGTTCTGCCCATGTTGAACATCTTGTTGAAATCATTTCCCTCTATCTTCTTGCAAAATTTAGGTACTTACTGCTTGAATTAGTCTTACCAACTTGAGCTAGCTTTTAAGAGCTATTTCCTCAGAATTATCACCCTCTTCCATTTTGGGGGCAAATTATGTGAAATCATGGTTTTATAATCAGTTGATGCAGTTTTTGTTTTTCTATTACAAGTAACATTAGTTGCCACAATATTAGAAACGTTCTTAACTTCTTACAGTTGGATAGGTCACAAGATACTGTACTGGAAGGATTCTGTTTTCCTATAAAAACAGATGACAGACCTGAAGATTCATCATTTCCAAATGACTCCATGGGCATAAATGATGTCCATCTTTATGCGCCTGATACTTTGGATTTTGAAGGTAGTGCTTATCTGCAGTATATACTACATTGTAACCTAGGTTTTCTTTTACATTTATAATTTATCATTCTTAGCATCCACCTTATTAGGCCACAACATCTATACAGATGATAGGACAAATGTTGCTTCACGTGCAAAGGACATAACTGGCAGTATGAAAGAAGAGTTAATCACTGCTAATATGGTTAATTCTGATGGCTTGGTGACTGAGTCTCATCAAGAAGAAGAAATAGGCACATCTAATTCAAATACAGGGTCTGAAAAAAGTGAGTTTGATTCGGTAGGTCAGGAAATGGCTAAGTTGATGATGACTGTTTTACTTCCTCAAGCTGTTCCATTGCTTAAGGAGTCTTCAAAGAAGAAAAAGGAAACAATTAGCCCATGCAATGTATTGCCTCATGTGATGAACTCTCGAGAGGACAACATTGTCGCTAACCATTTGTTGAACCTTCCATCTTCAGGTACTGTTAAATTTTATAAATTTTGAAGTTTTCTCTGAACATATTCATCTTGGCATGTAGCATCCAACACCTTGAGTCCCTAGACTTTGTAGTTTCATGTTAATCTTTTCTTGCTAGCTCATGAGTTTTTTCTGCTAAAACTGCTGCCTTCATTCTAACAGAGGATGCATGTACAGAACAGGACACAAGAATGCATATCCAAGGTTTAGACCACGGTTTAGTTGTGCCAAATCTTGAACACTTGAACTCTGTTATTCTTGACAGTTTTGAGAATAGTCAGGGAGGGGATCATGTAGCTAGCCAAGCTATATTGTTTTCAAAAAGTATGGAGGTTAATCAGACTAGTTTCAACAAAGAAGCATTTGATTCCAACATCCAGGAACAGCTTGTTAGCATCAAACCAAATCAGGAAACACCAGTTTGTTGTGGCGAGAGCTGTGGGGACCAAGACACCATCTGCCACAAGGAAGTAAACATGGCCGAGTCTGTTTTAGAGTGTGCATTTCCAATCATGAAAACTCTCTCTGAAGATATCCAGGGTGTTTCCATAACTTTGGATGAAAACTCAGCAGATATTGGAAACCATTCCAAGCAAAAGAAGCCCAAGAATGCGCTTAATTGTGCTGAAGGTAATGAAGTTAAACCAACCTTGAAATTTTAGGTCTCAAATTTACTTTTAAGTCCTCACAGGTCAAGCCTTAGCTCCTAAACTGATTGACAAGATATCAATCTAGTGTGGAATGAAAACTACCTAGTTTCCTACTAGCCTGCAACCTTTACCTAAAGTTTAACTTCATGGTTAGAAACTGTCACTCAGAACAGAACTTACGTAATGGAAAGCTGTATATCATGCAATTTACTGAATTCCTGATAGTTTACATGGAACTCCATGATAATTCTATTATTTATTTTTGTTTCAGTTAATCATGATTTTGATGATTTTCAATTTGAAGCAAATAATCATGTTTCTGCAGTTGTGGATGCTAATGATATTAATTCAAGAGGAATTGCAAGTTCATTGAAATTATCAGGGAAAGACAGTAGTGCTGAAACCAGGGCTCCTACTACTAACTCTTCCCATCAAGACCAAAATAAAGTGTATACCAGAAAGAAAATCTCAAAGCAAGCTTATTCAACTAGAAAATACGTTGGTCCTCTATCTGAAAGTATCATATGCAGAAATTCTGGAGATGGTTATGCCCCTAATAACTCTGCTATGCCAGGAACTTCACCTGTTTCAAAGAGTTGTCACTCTTCTGATGACAAACCATGCAATAGAGATGTCTTTTGTAATACACCCATGCTTGAAGAACAATCCTGTGGATTGCCTGTGGAGAAAACTGCTGCGTACTGCAAACCTGAAATCAATAATATGCCACCTATTCTATCTAATGAAAACCAAAAGTTGACTTGTGCATCTAAAAAGGATGCATCTTGTTTACTCAATCAATCTGTTTCACTTGAAAGGGGGTATCAAGAAAATTGTTACAAAGAGAGGTTTATTGTAGAAAACGGCTGTTCTGCATCGTGTCAAAACCAGGTGAATAGTTTTTGTGACAAGAACTTATCTACAGCAATGGAAGTTCAAGGTGGTTCAGGTGTCAACCATCATGGGGGTGTAGAGCTTAGTAGTGATCTAAGGGGCATTGTCAACCTTGTAGGAGGCTATTTTCATCCTTTGCCAATTTCATCAGTATTGCTGGGTACAAAAGGAAATGAAATCCACATTTGTGTTTCATGTGGTCTTCTTGTAGATACGGACAGAACCTTGTTCATCTACAAGGTAGCTACTGAAGAACCAAGGAAAGGATGCCCTTCTTTTGTTGGCTACACATCAGTAGTGTTACCATCTTCTGAAGTAAGCTTTAGTGGGCAGATATATTTTTATATATAAATTCTTCATCTATTTCTATTGCACTTATTGATTCCTTGACATGGTGCTTATCTGGTCTGTGATAATCTTTTTGACAATTTCTTTTGTTCTTTCCTAGATTGGTGTAGAAAGATGTGGCTTACAATTTACCCCAGATGGGCAATGTCTTGTTTTACTTGACAGCATTAAAACACCTTATTGCAGGTTAACTGTTTCTTTAGGTCTCTATCATGTCAAACTGATTTGAAACAAATATTATACTAATATCAGAATTATTTAATGTCTTGTTTTACTTGACAGCATTAAAACACCTTATTGCAGGTTAACTGTTTCTTTAGGTCTCTATCATGTCAAACTGATTTGAAACAAATATTATACTAATATCAGAATTATTTTCTTAGGGAAGGGAGAATAGATTGTATCTGCTCAATTTGTTTTTCAGGCTGCTCGAAGGAGAATGCAGTAAAAATTGTGCGAGTGAATCCTGGTTATGTTTCTTTGGTTGCAAAATTGGAGACAGTTGAAAGTGTGCTATGTATACTGGTTTGTGAAAATGACTATCTTCTTGCTGCTGGAAAGAGTGGGAGACTGTATCTTTGGGCCATGAATTCAACATGGAGGTGAATGTCTTTCCATTCCCTCTATACAAAATTTACCTCTTTATTCTTATAGCAGATTTTGTAAGTGTAAGAATGCTTTATATAATTTGAAAATAGATTGTGGAACCTTTCTCCCTTTTTCATTCTGACAATATGGTCCCTTGCCTATTTACTTTCAATGAATCGTGCAATTTTACCAATCTTGTCCACTTTTTGCAGTGCATGGACAGAAGAATTTATTATACCATCTGGTGACTGCATATCCGCTTGTGTAGTGGAGTTGAAGAGAATTCCAAAGTGTGCTCATCTGGTGATTGGGCATAATGGTTTTGGGGATTTTGTTATATGGTATGTTGGCTTCTGCTTGAAAACCATATTCTTTTATACCGTTTGATTATTCTGACTTCTGAGTGATGGTTTGTATCTAATTGTTGGGTGGCAATGTAGAACTATTAATATATTTATATGCATTGGTCTTTTATATCCTTGATGCAACATTTTGTGCAGAAGGGACAAGGCTTCAAAGGGGCTTTCTTGTATTTGCCTCCACGTAAAATCTGATTAGCTACTGATAATAGGTTTTACTTCTCAGGGATATTCTGAAAAGGGTCAATATCTCAAGATATTCTGGTTCAGGCGATCCAATCAAGCAGTTTTTACCGATCGGTTTACTTAGTTGGCAGCCTGTTTTCAGCTACGATGACATGAAAGAGCGCATTGATGAAATCACCACATCGACAAAATTTTGGTTTTCCAAACATAAGGATAGTTCTTTTCTTCCATTAGAAGGGAAAGATGTTGCTATTTGGCTTCTTGTCTTGACTAATTCTGATGCTCAGCATGAACATTTATCAAGTAATCACCTAGCAAATACATCCAGATGGTGGAGGCTAGCTTTGCTGGTGAAGGACACGATGATCTTGGGAAGTACACTAGATCCAAGGTAGTTTAAAGTTCTTTTTACATCTTAAATATAAACTAGGCTTTTTTGGTTTCCTAAAGAGATGTAGAGTTCATAAAAATGGAGTCGGTCTGTTGTTTCTTCTCAAGGCAGCAAGTAACCTGTTTTTCTTGTATCAGATATTTCCCTTTCTGTGTTTGTAGTAACTGAAAGAAGTCTGGGAACTGCTCATACTGAATATTCGAATATATGAGAATGTTTTTACGCATATGCAGCTGTTATATGTGGTATTAGAGAACTATTGTATCAATTTATGGCTACTGTAAACACTTGAAAAAAAAGTGGTAGTTTCTGAGACTTTAGCAAGCAAATGTGTCAAAAATAATTGTTGAACTTTATTTTACAGGGCTGCTACAGTTAGTACGTCACTTGATCACGGGATCATGGGAAGAGATGATGGGTTAGTGTATATGTGGGAATTGTCCACTGGAACTAGACTTGGCGTTTTGCATCAATTCAAAGGTATGTAATCTGCCTGTACTTAGTGCAGGGGACAATATTAGAATTTAAATCAAACCCATTCATGGACCTTTACTAAACAGCGTGTAAGTCTTTGTTCCTTGGACTTGGGTGATTACCGTATGGAAATACATGTCTATATTCAGTATTTTTCCAAGTTTTCCCGTGAATTCATAGTATCTTTGGAGGTTCATATTTCTATACTCGTATCTAGATATGGATTGGATATTGGTATTTGAAGAAACGTGCATCTATAATAATTGCAATGTCTAGATATGTATCGGATAAGTTTAAATTCTGATCATGAAGAACATAGAAGATTCATTGGATTGGTTGTGATGATCCTGGATGGATCTGATTCCAGAAGTTTTCATACTTGAAATTTGCTTCAATCTTATACATACATTTCTGATTTTAGACTGCATTTTTTCCTTTACGGAATATCAGGTGGGCGTGTTTCGTGTATTGCAACAGATGAGTCGAGGCCAGAAGTTGTGGCTGTGGCTGCTGATGACGGACAGTTGCTGCTCTATCTACACAACCAAGAAAACTCAGTAAAGAAGTAAGAAAAGTAGCAAATAAGGTAGCTACTCTTCCATGATTCTCTCTTGTTTAAACGTGTAACTGCTCTATCTACACAACCAAGGAAACTTAGTAAAGATGTAAGAAACGTAGCAATTAAGTTAGCTACTCTTCCATGATTCTCTCTCTTGTTTAAACGTGTAACTGTTGTTGATCGTAATAGTGCAACACAGATCCCAGTATAATTGTTTCAAACATATTCTTTTTCGCCCAACTGTGTGTGTGCTCTGATATATTTGATTTTGAATTATAATTTAATAGTTAAAACTTTTATATTTTTTATTTTCAATTAAAAATAAAAATACATTTTTAGTTTTTATTATATATAATAAATAATTTGAGTTTTTACATCAAACCAAAATGAATTTGGAAAAAGAAAAAAGTTAAAAGAAAAATTCAGAGCGTATAATTGCAATTTCCGCTGCGGCGTCTCCAATTTTAAGCTTTAAAGAAGCACCATCTAGATTTAACTTTGTTACAAATTCCAGTTACGAGATATTACCTGGCACGGGATTTATAAAACCATTAGAAATTAAAGAAAATTTAAAGGTAAATTATATAAAGTCATCCAACTATTAACCTGTTTCTATTTTAGTCATCTAGGTTTAAATTTTTTTATTTTAGTCACTAATGTTAGTGACAGTTAAATCACTAATGAAGTGTTGATATGATATTTTTTATTGGTATAATAATAAATTTAGTTCTCTATTTTTTACAAATTTTATCAAATTGGTCTTAATTCAAAACAATTCTATAAATTTAACCTTCAACTTTACACTTTATGTAAATTTAGCCTTGATTTTAAAAATAAAAAAAAATATTTAAATGTTTCATTTGTAAATAAAAATACATAAGATTTTATAAAAATACATACAAATTTATAAATAAATTAATATCCATTTCGCTCCTTTTCTAACATAAAATTTATTAAATAATATTTTAAAAAAAAAAACTCACATATAAGACTTAAACCAGATTTAAACTTTTTATTATTTTTAATTCTATTTTATAAATACCGAATCCGAAATTTGGTTTTTTGATTTAATTAGTTTTCATGTTCGGTTTAATTGGTTTATTAAGTTGATTTTCAATTTTGACATTTTAAACCGATTAAGACAATAAGCCCATAACCCATTTACATACCCAAGCCCAAATTTAAACTTTAAACCTTAAACCTAAATACCTATTAAAACTTAATACTCTTTGTAACACCTCTCACTCGATCCGGTCATCGGACCCGAGCCATAGAAAGCTACAATAGTCAACGGAACAGTTACAAGCAAAACTTAATTCAATTTTTTTTATTAAACATGTAATTATTTTATATATACTCACAAGTCATGTTTTACAAACAAAACCGATTCTAAATTGAGCTTACAAAAGCTCTTAAGTTGACCCGAGTAAGAATAAGGGTCATTCTAAAAGATTTTACAAAAAAATAAGGACATTTATGAAAAACAGGGGACACGACTGTGTGCCCAGGCCGTGTAACTCTTTGTGACTGTGTGGTTTAAAAGTGACCATTTCCACCAGATCTCACACGGCAGTGTGGCTGGATCGTATAACTTTTAGGAACTGTGTGGCTCCAAAATCTCAATTTTACTAGAAATCACATGGCCGTGCCACTAGCCCTTGTGGTGCAAGTATAGATCATCTGGTGTTTGTTTTAAAACCAACCTTTAAAAGTAACATCAAAAATGCATTTAACAACTTTTAAACCTGTTCAAAACATCCCAAAACCAAGCCATCACATATCATATATCAACCTCCAAAACATTTAACCAATATGCCAGATTGACACCATTATACAACAAGGTCATAAGAACATTACAAACCATTCAAGTAAATTGATATCATTCCACACCACTCATCGAATTCAAGCATGCAACTAAACATTTGTTACAATCAAAATTGTATCAAAACCATCATACCATTTTCATCACATTAACTCAACCTTTGCGCATTCAAAACTGACCATTTATAAGCTTTAACCATAGCTTACTATAATGTCACTATGCACATTTTAAACATCATAATAAACATCCACAACCAACCACATTCTTGGTTTAAACTCATGAACACTCCAAGTAAACACATACACAATTCAAGTATATACATATCATATAAACATTCAAAATAAACATTATATAAGTGTCATTTCAACATCTTCCAACATAAACACCTATTCACATCAAAACCTATACACATGTCACATAATCGTGTCTAGAATGATTTAAAAGTCTATCGAGACTGAAGCTAGATAGTGTGAGCTCTAGGGTGATCCGATAGACACATTCTGCAAAATGTCGACTACAAAAATAAAAAACAAAACAGAGTAAGCATTACGAATACTTAATAAGTTCACAGGTTTTAAAAACAATAAAACTCACTTGTAATCATAATTAACATACTAATTAGCTAACTATACAGCTTCCCTGTCATCACATTTCACAAAGGTAAGGTGAGTTTACGAGATTTATAAAATTTCAATTCGTACAATGTAGATTTCATTCAGTATCATTCTAATGGAATTATCAAACATAAAATCATTTACACCAGTCCAATCACATATATCCATTTCTAATCACAATACACTTTATCGTTTAGTCATTTTTCATTTTTATATTAATTGTTTAGCCTGATGAACTATAATAAATAGATACGGATATGCGAGTAACTACTAAACACACCAGAAAGCAACTTAGTGTTGTACAGAGGCACCAAAGTACAAGTAGATGCACCAAAATGCAAACAGTGGCTCCGAAGTGCAAACCCGTACAAGCACACAATTGACCTTATTGACATGCCAATTGTATCCTATCCTATCCTATCT
Organism: Gossypium bickii; assembly: GCA_025503065.1. Classification (NCBI taxonomy): domain Eukaryota; kingdom Viridiplantae; phylum Streptophyta; class Magnoliopsida; order Malvales; family Malvaceae; genus Gossypium; species Gossypium bickii. The sequence continues at coordinate 99,438,429 of CP106716.1, forward strand.
ACGTTCATCCAGACACATTTAACACAACAATTCCATTCATTACAATTAAGTCCATTTCACACTTTTTGTATCATTTTGAAAACAAGTCAAAATACAATTACACATTATAATATCACAATTGAAATACACACAATACATTTATGCATATATCTAAACCATATGAACTTACCTGTAAAAGCTGCTAATGAGTTGAAGTGAAGGGACTAATCAACAATTTTTCCTTTTTCTTGATTATCTACCAATTGATTCAAATCTTGATCTATACGGTAATTCATTTCAAATTATCAGTTTAAAATGTCTTATAACAATTTATTTTATGCATATAACAGTTCAATTTCATTTTATATAAATTTCCTAAACTTTTTCATTTTATTCAATTTAGTTCCTAAAATCGAAACAATCACAACTTTCACATTTAAGCCCCGTTTTTCAATCCGATTTCATTCACATCCTTCTACAACCTTCTAATATCTATATTTACAGAAATTTCATGCCAATTTTGAAATTATTACACTTTAGTTCCTACGTTAAAAACTAACAACTTTCACTTTGCAAATTACTTCCGTTTCATTTCTAAGGTTATAAACTAACATATTAACACCAAAAGCTTAAGAAATAATCAATTATAATATTTAAAATCTTTAACAATTTTACAATTTAACACCCGAATTAACTAACTCAAAATACAACAATCTCAAAAATATAAAATTTATGAAAAACGATCTTAGAATCACTCACCATGTAAGGGCCGAACCTTCAAACTCTCCAAAGCTCCCTTCCAACGGTGAAATTCGGTGGAAGGAGGAAGATGAAATAATGGTTTCTCTTTCCTTCCATCTTTAGCTAATTATTTTTATTATTATTACATTTTAATTTCTTTATTAATTTTAGTTAAACATCATTATAAACCGTCCACTATTAAAATATAAGGTTTAATTGTCATTTAAATCCTTGAACAAATTCTATTCAAGCCTTTTAACTAATAAAAATCAATAGCGATTAATTTTTACGATTTAATCCTTGTACCTTAATTAGTCACTAATTCAACAAAATTACCTATCCAAACTCAGTTCACCTAAACAATAACTCCGCAAATATTTATGGGCTTGGTTTATGGAAACGAGGTCCCAATATCTTATTTTCGAACACTACTGACTTTAGAGTCATTACACTTATACCTTAATTAAATATCAAATCAATAATTCCTAAATCAAAATTCAATAATATACTAAAATAGACTTGAAATTATTAATTAATATTTACGGACTCAATAGTCAAAAATAGAGTTTCGAAACTACCATTTCCGACACTACTGGAAAATGAGTTGTTGCACTCTTAAAGTCTGAACCTATTAAACTCAATACCCATTGATATTAAAAACTCAAATTGATAATTTAATTTTTATCATTTAAGACATATAAAAGCTAATTTAATTTTAATATTTATTTGTAAGAAAATAAAAATTAAATTTTTTTATCATTTAATTTTTATAAAATTTATATGTACAATATTTTGAAATTGCATAAGAAAATCTTTTATCACTTTTATATATATATATTTAATTTTATAAAAATTAAATGATAAATTTCATAGACCCATTGTTTTTATGATATTCATTTCAATTTTTATAATAAATTTCATATATCAAAGTAAGGATACGTGGGTCATGTAAGAAAATAAATATTTTTGAGTTAAAAGAAGTTTGATTTAATTTTTAATATTTTTATGATTAATTTAAAATAAAAATAAAATTAAAAGTGATATAATATAATAAATTGAACAAGACGATAGTGTGAAAAAAAAATTTAAAGGAAATAAAAATATAAGTACCTAAATTTTCGGTTCGGTTTATTCGATTTCCTCCCTAAGTTGGTTTGGTTTATTCGGTTTATTTGGTTTTTGGTATAAAAAAACCGAACTGATCGAATGTAGACCCCTATTTGGCTTTATTCCTTAGTCCTCACCAAATTTTCCGAGCACTAGGCACCACATTTGCCCACAACCACCCTTACCAATAACCTTTTCTTCGAACTTATTGATTTTCGCGCCTCAATATTGTGCCATCAAATTAAGAATTGATTGTGGAGTTGCCAACATGGCTATCTACCTATTGGTTCTCTAGGACTTCACATTCACTTATATATCCTCAATCATGCATGTACTCAAAAGCAACAAACTCATTTTGGGAACAACCTAAAGACATTGATTATTACCCTTTTCAACCTGAGGCTGTAGTTTTTGGCCCAACCTAAATTTGATGCTCGTCAATGTTGAAAAAAAGGAAAAGCTAAATCTACTTAAGTCTTCTTCATGGTTTTTTTTCCCTTATTTTATTTATAAAATTATTATTTTAATAAATAATATCATGTTAAAAAATAGAAAAATATATATTCATTTATTTATATGTATTTTTTTTATAATTTTGTATGCATTTTTATAAAATCTTATATATTTTTATCAGGTTTTTTACTAAAATATTACAAAAAAAAAAAAATACCCAAAATGGCATGGCATTTTTATTATGTACCAAAATGGTACATCCAGGGTGGTCACGCCTATGCCAGAGGCGGCACCACTGCAAAAAAAAAAAAAACACCGAAAAAAAAAAAAAGGCGACGACGATGTGACGGGACTCGATGGAGGAGGGTTCTGCAAAGCACAGTGGCCCGAAGGTGCCGATGTGAGAGGCGGCACCGGTGTGAAGTGACCGCTCATGCATGCCATTTTGGCATCTTGTGGCCTTTGGGGACCTTATAATGGTCCCCAATAATTTCAATTTCAGATTAGAAAGGGAAAGGAGGAGAAGAAGAAGAAGAAGGAGGAGGAGGAGGAGACGACGGCGGCGGAAAAAGAAAAGAAAAAGAGAGAAAGGAGAAAGAAGAAAGAAAGAAAGAGAAGAAAAAAATAGAAGTAGGTATAATTTTTTTTTAAAAATAATGGATGATATGATATTATTGTTATTGTGTTGATGATTTGTTGTTATTATTATTATTATATATATTGATTTTTGTTTTATTATTTGTTGGTGTTAGTTAGTTTAGTTATTGTTAGTTATTATTAGGATTAGTAAAAAATTTAAATATTATTTTAGTTAGTATTATATTGTTAGTTATTATTATAGTTAGTTAGTTAAAAACCCTAAAATAATATTTTAGTTAATTAGTATATTGTTAGTTATTATGTTAGATAAAAATCCTAATTATTATTTTAGTTAGTATATTGTTAGTAAAAACAATAGTTAGTTAAAAACCTTAATTATTATTTTAATTAGTATATTGTTAGTAAAAAACTATTATTATTATTGTTAGTTTAAACGTAATTATTATTTTAGTTAGTATTATTATTGTTAGTAAAAAATTATTATTATTGTTAGTTATTAACATTGTTAGTTATATATATTAAAAAAATACTAAAATAATACATTTGAAATATTATGTACTAAAATAATATAAAATAATAGAATACGAAAATAGTATATTTTTTGAAAGTAATATAATTTGAAAATAAGGAAAATACGAACAAAGGGCCAAAATAAGTGGTTTTTACTAAATTTATATTAAAAAAAATACTATAATAATACATTTGAAACATTATGTACTATACTATAAAATAAAATAAAGTACGAAAATAGTATTTTTTTGAAAGTAATATAATTTGAAAATAAGGAAAATACGAACAAAGGGCCAAAATAAGTGGTTTTTACTAAATTTATATAAAAAACACACTAAAAAATACATTTGAAACATTAAGTACTAAAACAATAAAAAATAATAAAATACGAAAATAATATTTTTTTTTTGAAAGTAATAGAATTTGAAAAATAAGGAAAATAAGAACAAAGGGCCAAAATAAGTGATTTTTACTAAATTTATATTAAAAACACACTAAAATAATACATTTGAAACATTAAGTACTAAAACAATAAAAAATAATAAAATACGAAAATAGTATATTTTTTGAAAGTAATAGAATTTGAAAAATAAGGAAAATACGAATAAAGGGCCAAAATAAGTGATTTTTACTAAATTTATATTAAAAACATACTAAAATAATACATTTGAAACATTAAGTACTAAAACAATAAAAAATAATAAAATATGAAAATAGTATATTTTTTTAAAGTAATAGGATTTAAAAATAAGGAAAATACGAACAAAGGGCCAAAATAAGTGGTTTTTACTAAATTTATATTAAAAAACACTATAATAATACATTTGAAACATTATGTTCTATAATATAAAATAATTAAATACAGAAATAGTATATTTTTTGAAAGTAATAGAATTTGAAAATAAGAAAAATACGAACAAAGGGCCAAAATAAGTGGTTTTTATTATGTGTCGTTTATGTTATGTTTTTGTTATATTATTTTTATTGGCATGTTATTTTTTAGTAATTTAATATAAATTTATTATTTTTTTATGTAGGTTAAAAATTAAATATTTGAGACGACAATGGCTCCATTGATTAGTACAAATCCTCACATATCTGACGCAGCTAATAATATGGTAATGTATTGTTATTTATTAATCGCGGGTTATATTAACAAAATAGCTACATAATAAATTATGTTATTATAATTATTTTTTGTGATTTAACACTGTCATGGCTCGTACTGTGTATTAAGGGGTCGGGTGAATGGCTTAGGAAATCCCCCGGATGAACGATTGATACCCTATTTAGAGCAAGCTGGATTCGGGTCAGCAGCACTGATCTGGACGTTTGATCTACAGTATGATTTAATATCCGCACTAGTCGAGTGTTGGCGCCCGGAGACCCACACTTTTCATTTCCCATATGGAGAGGGCACAGTCACTCTAGAGGATGTTGCAGTGCAACTTGGGCTCCCAATCGACGGGAGTCCCGTTACGGGGCGTCAGTGCGATAGTTGACCCATTTGCACTTTGTCAGAGCCTACTAGGAGTCTCGTACGGCAATGATGAAGAAAATATTTCGAGCTTGAAATTTACATGGCTGAGAGCGAGGTATGAACACTTATCAGCTAATGCCACTGAAGGCGAGTTGATGTGCGCTGCTCGAGCATGCATTATGCACATCATAGGGGGTGTACTGATGCCCGATGCAAACAATAATAGGGTTCATATCATGTACTTACCCCTATTAGCTGATTTGAGCAATGCTCGCTCGTATAGTTGGGGCTCCGCAGTTCTTGCGCGGATGCCTTACATTATTGCAGTCGTGGGCTCTTTATCGGATGCCATTCTTGGCATCAATTGCCCACCAACCATACGTATATCCGCTAGTAAATAGGTGATAAAATATAACTTGTTATTAATTGACAATTTCTTTATATTGATACTATTGTAACGATACTATATTGACTTGAAATTTGTTTTTGTAGATGGAGTATTTATCAAGCATGCGGAGGTCGACACATCGCTTGTCGATATACCGGCTTATGATTGAACAACATGCCGGGGAAGGGGTAAGCGATTCCAATATTCGTGACGTGTTACTTTGTATATCTTACTCACACCGTGTTAAATTTTAACAATGTTATTAATCGTGCAGTTTATATGGATGCCATATCGTAGACCAGAAATTGCAGCCATTATACCCTCGTCTACCTACATTCAGTCGCATATGTGGTGCACTAACGCACCAATTATCAATTTCAATGTAGTCGAGTGGTACCATGGGGATCATGTGCTGCGACAGTTTGGTTGCATCCAATATATCTCGGATTCGCCATGCCAGGTGAGAGAGGTTCACTGCATGAACAAGAGAGGGAAACAGGGACTGCATTGGGGGGTTAAGCATCAGAGATTTATTACGGTGTGGAATGATTGGATGTCTCGAATACCTCAAATAGATATGTCTTTCGATTTGCAACCTCCATTAGAGTACATACAATGGTACTCTAGTATGGGGAAGCCATATATACTTGAAGGGTAGTCGACTGTAGTCCCCCCACACATGCAGCGGCATGGGGCATACGAGCCAGTGGCTGATATGGAAGCCCAGGCAACTGCAGATCCTCATTTCGAGCCGGAGCCCGAGCAATCACATTCACATTCGGATGCACATTCGTATCATCCAGATGTGTCGGGCAATGACTACTTCTCGGGCTCGTCAGGGGGTGGATACCATTACGAGTTTGATATATTTGGATCGCACTCCACCATGAAGACAAAGACTCTCACCAGATTCATCGCAGGACATCAGGCCTCCTGGGTTGTATCCACTGCATCATGACACTCCTTCTGGCTCAAGATCATCGATGCCTTTCGAGCCACATGATTTTTCTGCCATGTTTAGCACACCCCCACCTGGGCCTGAAGAGGATGTTGGTCATCGCGAACACCCACAACGTGAACGTCGACCACCGCAGAAGTATACACCTAGGACCACACCATCGAACCATCAAATTTAGGTGTTTCTTACGGTTTTGATTTTCCAACATTTTGTATTTTTTAATATTACAATGTTTGTACTTTATTTGTATAAAATTAACTTGATTAATTGGAGCTTTAAAATTTGTAACAAAATTTAACCATAACAAAATTTGTATAAGGTATTACGAATCAACAGTTCAATTCCAAACTTTCATATATTCACTAAAGTCACTCATGATTTAACGTTAAAAACAAACTATTAATAATCATATCTAATTATATAATCATATTATAAATTTTAATAAGTAATCATATATGAATATTTAATACATTATATCATAGCCGAATATGAAATTAGTGTACATGAACATAATAAACAACCAACCATAAAATAGTAATCTCACTTGTCATTAAATACATAATAAAATTATTGACCAAATATTCATGAAACACTTGCAATTACCAAGCCATTTTCGCATGTCTTATATACATTCAACCCAAAATTCAACATTTATTATTTTACTCATATTGCACAAAACATGATTTATTCAAAATTTGACTACACCATAGTAGGGCCGAATTTTACCCATATTCATACAAATCCATACATGTCATTTATTTTGTATTTCAGTCCCTCAATTTTTTTTATTTTTACAATTAAGCCCTAATTACTCAAAATCACCAAAAATCTTAATACAAAACATGTTAACCTAAATAAGCTCAATTCCCACTCGATCGTGACGATTGTCCAACATGATAGTGTCGCTGCGGGCATTTACTTCGATTATGACCACCTAACCTGCGTACTCCACAACGCTTACCGTCGGATTTCTCCCTAATGTTCATTTCATTACGGATTCTGGATGATTGCGGACGACCTCTCGGATCCCTACGTAGCGCTCTGTTTGGGACAAGCTCGAAAGTCATCCGAGGCACCTCCCACGTAGACAGGTCGGGCAGGACAGGGAACTCATTTTCCTAGACACGTAACGTGCGCTTGAGCGTGTACACATCATCGACAAATTGTTCAACATTAAGGTTCGCTTTAGCACATGCTACACGATATGTGCACACGAATAATGAAGTGTTTGGAACCTCCTGCATTCGCACTGTCTGTTTCGGAGATCAACTCCATAAGACCTAGGTGGCATACCGGGTTGACGACTGATGGACTCCGTAACTTGAACAGTTTCCAGGCGTCATGAATATATTATACAGTCATCGACCTCGCAATCTGACGGTTTGCAATCAATGCATCCCTGACATCTTCCACAAACACGTGTCCCGCCTCCATCTGTTTGACTTGTTGTTCACCCATTCTTGGCGTCAAGGTTGCCAACATGTAGAATGTAGCCGAGAAGACAGATGAAATCGGAAGATGTCGTGTTTTCAACAACACAGTGTTGACCCCCTCCACCGAGTTTGTGGTTATTTGACCATAACGAAAGCCCTCATCAAAACTTTGAGCCCATTGCCACGACTCTATTGTACGCAATCACTGTTGAAAAGATTTGTCTGTTTCACCTTCCATGTCACTCTCAAATCGAGTCATTCTTTGGCGAAAAATATGTGGCTCTAACTCGTACGCTGTATATCTTTTAAGAAAAGATAAATTACAGTAATTGGATAACATAAAAACATTAAAACTTATATTGAAAATATAAGGTTATCCTTTACCCATTTTCACCACTTGTCTCTTCCAGTTTGCATTCTTATAATCTCGAAGGAAGTTAGCCGCAATGTGACGGATGCAGTAAACGGATCTCCATGGCACACCGAAACGTCTAATTGCGGCAATTAATCCTCTCCCTCTATCGGAGATGATGCAAATATTATCGTTGCTAATAATATACCTCCGCAGGTTGGTAAGGAAGAATTCCTAAGATTCCATGTTCTCCTTATCTACTATGGCAAATGCTATTGGGAACCTATTGTCGTCTTGAGCAACAGCAATAAGTAAGATATGTGTATATTTTCTGTATAGCCATGTCTCACCCACCTGCACAAACGACTTGCAGTGTGGAAATGCCCGCACACATGGATCAAACGTTCAGAACATCCGATGAAAAATTCTTTTCCCCGGCTGTAATTGGTCATCCAGGCCGTAATAAGGTCGTGTCTATAACTCAATCACAGTTCCCAGTACGTACTCCCGCATAGCAGCTATCCATCCTTGTAGCTCGTTATATGATGAATCGTAATCCCCATACAATTGCTCCATTGCCATCTGTTTAGCTATCTACACCTTTCGATATGATACTCGATACTGGAATCGTGCTTGTATTTCAGCAATCAATACCGAAACTTTAATGGTCAGCATGTCCTTCACCATTGGCATGATACACGTACAGATAGTTTTGGAATCAAGTTTTCAATGATCTTCTGTCATACGTGTCAATTTGCATGTGTGAGGTCCAACCAATTTTTGTATCTCCCACATCTGCGAATTTTGAATGAATGCAGCTCGTACTCGCCAATTGCAGCCTTCCACTGCCTTCAAACACTCCCCAATATATACCTTCGGTTTAGACACTGCGACTTTATAATCCACTGATATTTCCATGTTATACCGTTTAATAGCAGATACGCAATCTTCTTTACTTTCGAATCTCTGGCCTACGAATAACTCATGCTCGAAATTTACGGCCAGCCGGTAGCAGGAAGTATTTCAGGGTACTCTGGGAACTCAGCTACACGCGTTGCGTCGGGGTCTATGAGCGACATGTGTGGCCCAGGATTATTGTGTATCATAATACGTCGCATCTGGTTCCCGACCGAAGATGCGCTAATGTTTCCATCGTCATTCACATCTTCATCATCAATATCATCAGGTATATCGTCCATATCGGGATCACTGTCACTATCGACCTCTTGCTCACAATGATTACTACTATCGTGTCCATCATCACCAACCACATCAATATCGGGTGTAATATTAAGATCGATATTGATCCCATGTATAGTCGATTCGGCATCAATGTACAATATTGGAGGCACCATGCACGGTTTTTGAGCTCCATGCTTTTCACCATATGCATTGATGTCTTCATTTTGCTCAATACCGGCTAACTCAGCAAATAAGTGAATCAATGCATTTTTGTTACTCCCATTCCCACAGTAAAGAGCGATCATTGTCTCCACGTCTTCATCGTCTACAAGTTCCATTTTTGTGAATTTGATCAGATTTGTCGAAACTGGAAACTTGTAGAAAATTCTCGAAATCCTTCTCCCATAACGTCTAACAATTTTTGCGTTAATCCTTCCCTTCATATCATCCAACGAGACATTTCTATTAAATCTCATTGCTATTTGTTACCGACATTCAAATATGCATACAACGTTTGTTGTCAAGATGATTCCATCGAAATAAATGCATACGAAAAACTGATCATCCATATTTAATATTCAATCTGTTAAAAAATAAACAAAATTTCTCAAAATAATAATTAGGATTTTCACTAATCCTAATAACGAACACAATAATAATAATAATAGTTTTTTACTAAAAATAATACTAACTAACAATAATAATTAGGGTTTTACTAAAAATAATAACTAACAATAATATTGTGTCAAAACTAACAATCATACTAACTAAAATAATAATTAGGGTTTTAACTATAAATAAAAATAACTAACCAAACCCTACAAACTAACAATAATATTACTAACTAAAATAATAATCAAGGTTTTTACTAATCTTAATAAAAAACAATAATAACTAAAATAACAACAAAAAACAATAAAAAACATACAAATTAAAACATGGTAATCCATTATTTATAAAATAATTACCTTATTTTTTCTATTTTTTTTTCTTCTCTATCTTTTTTTTTTCTTCTAACAATATACTAACTAAAATAAGGTTAGTGTTTTTTACTAATAACTAATAATATACTAACTAAAATATTATTTTAGGGTTTCTAAGTAACAATAACCCTAATAACTAACTAACTAAAATAATAATTAAACTACTAATCCTAATAACTAACAATAGTTATAAACTAAACTAACAACAACAAATAATAAAATAAAAATCAATATACAATATAATAACAACAAATAAACACAAATTATTTAAAAAATAAAACTTATACCTACTTTTTCTATTTTTTTTTTCTTCCCTCTATTTCTTTCTTTCTTCTTTCTCCTTTCTCTATTCTCTTTCTTTTTCTGGCGCCACCACCCACTTCTTCTTCTTCTTCTTCTTCTTTTTTCAACCTCCCACCTGAAACTGATTGGGGATCATTATAAGGTCCCCAAACGGCAGAAAATGCCAAAACCCCATGCAGGTCCGCCTCTGCCACTGGCACCTTTGGTGCCGCCTGTGGCAGATCATTCTCCAGGGTCTTGTCACTTTTTTTCCTTTTTCAGTTTTTTTTTCTTCAGTTTTTTTTTTTTAGCATTGAGCATGTCAGAAGCCAGGGTGGTGTCGCCTCTGGCATAGGCGTGACCACCCTGGATGTATCATTTTGGTACATAATAAAAATGCCATGCCATTTTGGGTATTTTTTTGTAATATTTTAGTAAAAAACCCATTTTTATCAAAAAAATGAACATATAAATATTTTTTATCTTTTAAATTTATAAAAATCAAGTCTAAATTGACATAATGTGTAAGGTTGGGGGTTACGTTTATTGAATTTTTTGAAATTAAGACCAAATTGATAATATTAGAAGGCTAAATTTGTTATTATATCAAAGAAAAACGGTCACATCAGTACTTTGTTAGTGATTTAATGGACGAGTGATCAAAATATAAAATTTCAATAATATTAGTGACTAAAATAGAAAGTTTTAAACCTGGATAGCCAAAACAAAAACACATTAATAATTGGAGGATTATTTATATAGTTTACCCAAAATTTTAAGACATGTATTCATAAATTCATCAAGGTAGGAATAAAATAATGGAAAAATTGAAACTTATCCGACTTTTCTAGATGTACCTTTCCATAGAAATAATTAGGTTAAGGGTACTTAATTTTTTCGGAAAATTAATTAAGCCCTTAATTTTTTTATCCAATTACATTATTGAATTGTAAAAATACACCTAATTAAATCTTAACAAGTTACCGTTAAAGTCCAATGATTTTGTTTTTTTGGTTATGTTTGCCTCATGCAACATTGATATTTTCTTTATATATTTATTAAAATATAAAATTAATAAAAATCATAAATTTTCATATCGACGTACCTTAGTGATGGATATAAAAGCACGTGGAGTCAACCTGAAAAGTCTTTACTTATTATTTTCTTTTCTTTTTCCTACAAAATGGGGAGCTTCTTAGTAGTTTCAAAAAGAAACATATTAAAAGAATGAGAACAATGGTTATGAGAAATTCATATAAATGCTTTGTTGCTCCTACTTCAGACAACTGTAAGCTTCATACAAAGGTAGGCACAATTTATTAACAATTAATGACAATAAACTTTCCTTCTTTTGTTTCTTAATTAACTTCAATGCTTGTGCTGTGCAGAAAAATATATCTGCATATTTGTGAAGGCAAAGGAAAAGGAAGGGACGACCTTTCAAGTTACATAAAGATGGGAACATGAATATGGATATGGATATGCATATGCGGTGGATTCCTAAGTCCAAAATGGAAATGGTTCAGATGGCCTGAGCGACTGGTTATTTTCACCTTTGGTATTTTCACCATTTCCTTCCTACTTCATATATGTTTGGTAGGATTAATCTGTTTTTGGTAGGATTTATCACTTTCACACATACGTGTCTTCTTTTTCACTTTTTTCTTTAACTGATTGAGTATTGCATATAACTCAGGGGCGAAGGCGGGGTTTCTGGCATGGACCCGGCCCTTAAAATATAAAATTATTATTTATGTTGTTAAATTTTTTTTAAATTTTAAATTAGTAAATATAAAATTATACTTTGACCTCCTTAAAATTATAAAAATTTAATTTAATCCTTTACAAATTATAAAGATATAAACTATACAAAATTAAAATTTTATCCGACCTGCCTAAAATATTGTTCTGGATATAACTAAATATAGCGAACTACTTATTATGATTAACTAAAGCATATAGATGTGAGGCTCCTGTTCAGCTAATCCCTTGCGATCTTAATTATATACTCTCAGTTCAATAACCCCAAGAATTTCATTTTGGCCATATATATATATATATAGGTCTTGTTTTCAGCAAGGGCTTGATGACTTTAGTGCTGCAGAACCTATCGTCATTCCTAACAGATTCCTTGAATTTGAAACTAAAAGAAGCAATTACAATCGTCAATCTTCAAGAAGGTCTAAGGAATATGTTGCAGATATGTGTCGCCCTCTGCATTGATGCCTATCTTGGTTACCGATGGATGTTGATTCTTTCTAGTCTTCTATATTCTGCTGTAAGTTTGATATTAATTTCAAAATCATTTACTGGGCTGTTGCTGCGTCACTCCAGCAAACATACATATCCCACGCTCACAGCCAAGTTTGAATAACATAGATTTATATCATGCAGGGACTTTTCCTCTTAGCACTCTCAGTGCCTGGTGGTGAAGGATGTCCTTCGAATTGTTTTAAGGAACTAAAGCATACGAGTTTCTGGGCAGGATTAACTCTTGTGATTGTGGGTGGGGCTGCTCAAGTTATTCCCCTTTACGCCCTTTCTTTCGAGCAAACCAGGGTCGCAAAAAACCCGGAAGACTATGAACCAGCAAGGGTTCAAGTTGGATGCTTTAGGTTTAGGGTCAAAATAGGAGGCTGGCGGCACTTTCTGCAGAAAGTAATCAGATGGCTTCTATTTGTATTCTTGACAATGGGAGCCCTAACATCAGTCTATGGTTTTTTCTTTTATTACGACGACTGGCATCAACGTTTTGTCCAATCAGCCGTTGCCATATTCATTGGTTTACTTTGGTTTTTTTGTGGCTTTCCTTTCTATGGCCCTCGTCGACTGCAGCCAAGTCCGCTTTCGATTATGCTGCGTACCTTGATCGCGGCTTGGCAGAAGAGGCATCTCAAATACCAAATAAACTTGGACGAGGAAGATCAAAATCATAGTCTTACAGACCATCTTGAGTGAATTGCCCTCTCCCTGCCATTTCTTTTTACATCATTTTCCATCGTTTTCTTAATTCCCGTGATTTGTTCGTTGTAGCGTTAACCATATATCGATGCTTTCCATAAATACAGGCTGCTCAACAGTGCTGCAGTGAAAGAGTCACCGGCTGATGACAATCTACGAACGAGATGGAGACTTTGTACCGTGACAGAAGTAGAACAAACAAAGCTTCTTTTAGATATTATTCCAATGTCTGCAACTTTCATTGTGTATGGCATGGTGAAGTCTCTTGGTAATACATTCTTCATCGAGCAGGCAGACAGAATGCGTGGCGGTACACCGCTTGTACTTCTTCAGTTGATCCAGTTTATCTCTAAGAGTGCTGCCAATAAAGGGTATAAAATGGTGTTCGAGAAACGGATAAAAAGAATTAAAAGACGGTACTCTGATGGAGTGAAGATCGGCATAGGCATGTTGACCTCCATACTATGCTGTGCTGTTGCATCACAAGTTGAGTCCAAACGGTTAAAAGCTCTGAAAAAGAAGCGGTTATTGGATAATCCCGAAGCTGAAGCCCCCATGTCAGCATCTTGGTTGCTTCTGCAATTCATTTTCCTTGGTGCAATGGAAGGGTTAGCCGGGGATGGGATCGTCAATTTCTTCGGTCATTATGCACCGGATTCAAGGAGATATGCACCTGTATTTACAAGTTCACTCACAGGATTTGGAACTATACTTAGCATTGGATTCATAGCTATTATAGATTATTACAGCAGGTTCAGATATAAAGAAAGTTGGATTGGTGAGAGCGTAAACGAAAGTCGTTTGGATTTAATCTATCGTGCATATGTCATGCTCGCCGTACTCAACTGTTTCATCTATGCTTATGTCGCCTCATCGTATTCTTATGATAATATCATAGGAAGACCAGAAAACGAACAAGAAATACCAGTCTTGGAAGTTAAACAACAACAAGAAGAAGAAACAGCAGCAGGAGATCAGCAGAACAAACAAGAGCAAGAGGAATATCAGTTGCAGAGGATGTCAGTGCGTTAGGCTGCTGTTTTTTTATGTTTAATCATGCTTGGATGTGAGTGCCAAAATATGTATTCTTTTATGTGCTTTTTTTTTTTTTTTTCACTTTTCTGTATATATTTGAGGCAAATGGCTGCGCTCCTACCAATGACATTCTAACACCCCGATATCTGAGCTACAACGTATTAAATTCATTGCTAAAGCAACTGAAATTTATAATATTCAATTCGTCAATCAATATGCATTCAATTATAAGTAAATCATGTGTATTAACATTATATGGTTATTGTCGAGTCTTATACAAGGTTACGAAAGTTAATTTGTTAATTCGAAGTCGATATGGACTAAAATGTAAAGAATACAAAGTTTCGAGTCCACGTTGCAACTTCGGAGTTTCCTTTTTGCAACGTGACTCTCTATAAAAACTTGTCGTGTCTTTGAAGCAATAACGCCACTGCAAGTATTCTGCTCCATTCCTCGTCGTGACAGTAGGGATTCGTCGTCGCAATGTCAAGAATTTGTCGCCATAACATAACAATATGTTACCAACAAAATTTAACCTGCTCAAATTTAAAAGACCTATATTTTTATTTATACATTCTCAAGGCAGCCAATTTACAACCTATCAATAACTCCAAGTGATAAAATACTAAAACAATGACCATCCAAACCGAATTCAACCATATATACTCCAAACTAACCAAACATTCGTTTAGTTTCATAACCATATATCATAAGACACCAAATTAATTAATTGAACACATCCAAGCACCATTTCAAATTCTAGGCAAAAAATCATGTCATATTCAATTTAGACATTTGAGACATTTGGTTAAAAGTTTCTAGGTACATGCCAAAAGACCAAAATGAACCACTTAATACAAATTTTGTTGGGTTGAAAATGATAGTCTAGATGTTGACTTCAAGTCCTAGAGCTTTGAGAATTACCTGAACCTATGTACGAAAAAAACAAACCATACGCTAAGTAATAAGACTCAGTGATACATTTACAATTTAAGCATATGCAACATACAAATGATATCTAACCAATATATACTAACTACTATCCTCTTATCATCAATCCAAGCATGCAACATGACTACATTAATTACTAAAACAATTTAACCAAATTGTACCACATATGTTCAATTCTACTTATATAACAATAGTCATTTATGCATCTCATACAAGGCAAAATTAACTTTAGATTATTCATTCATTCACAATTCTTGCTACATATATTTAAGGATTTGAGTCAATCTCATACTTTGATTCGCTTTCTAGAGTCTATTGACTTATTTACATTCGTTTCGGCCTTCAGGGCTCGATTTCCAATTATTTTCATAATCATTAACATATTTCCTTTTTATCTCTATCCACTTATGTACATATTTAGCTCAATGATACCTTATGATACATATGCACATAATTTAATTAAATTTACGATTTCTTACCCTATTGTAACACCCTTCACCCGTATTCAACGCCAGAATAGGGTTACGGAGCATTACCAGACTTACAACACATATAAAACATACTTTTCGCATGCATTTAATCAAATCATACAATCGTCAATTAATCTAAATCAATTTATCCCTAATACGAGCCTACGAGGCCCTAAACATACATTGGAAATGGTTCGGGACTAAATTGATAGCTTGAGAAATTTTTACGAAACTTATAAAATTTTCCTCAAAACAGGGGACACAAGCCTGTGTGGCTCGGCCGTGTGTCTCACACGGCCACTAGACATGCCCATGTCACAGGCCGTGTGGACATTCGAAATGGGAGCACATGGTCGTGTCCCAGCCCTTGTCCAACCCCGTATAACTCTATGGCTTGGGTCACATAGCCAACACACATGCCTGTGGGGCTAGCCCGTGTGCCAGACTGTGTACTAGGCCGTGTCAAACCTGTAGGGTATACTGACTTATGCCATACGGCTGAGTCACACGCCCGTGTGTGAGGCCGTGTGGAGTATACTGACTTGATTTCTAAAACCACATCCGGGGACATGTGTGTCACACACGGCTGAGACACACGCCCGTGCCTCTGCCCGTGTGGACAAAATTAGGCTATTTACCAAGCCAATTTGCCACCCAAAGTTGCATGTACCTAAACAACCCAAATGGCACCAATTCAAAGCATAAATGAACATCTAATTTAGCCACAATCAAGGCTAATTCATACCATTTCCAATACTAACAACCAACATGCTTATACTTATGTTTTAGTCAATCAAAACATACCAAAACACCTATACAAATCAACTAACTAAGCCTTTACCAAACATTAATCATTTTGCACCAATTCATAAGCACAATTCAAATATAATATCAACCATTTAACATTTACTATATCAATATCCAAAAACCTCATAAGATAAGCCATTCACATATCCATCCATGAACTCAAAATATCAACCATATATGCATATAACCAAATTCATCAAATGAAGCCAAATCTCATGGCTATATTTACAAACCAAACATAAAATTTACAATGCCAGTTCATATGGCCAAATTCATTAACAAGTTATAACCAAAATCATTATCAACCCATACTCAAAATGACTCAAATACCTATACATGCTATATACTTAAAATATCAAAGTTCATAGGTACCGAGTGATAGGTGGATAGTGTGAAGCGATCTCCGACGATCCCCAAATCCGAGCTTGCTTGATAACACTATAAAACACAATGAAAATAAACAAAGTAAGCTATAAAGCATAGTAAGCTAGTATGAAATAAACTTAATGCAATCACATAAACATAATTTAATAATTTGAATACGCCAATACGTAGCTTACATTAGCTAACAAACCTTTCAAATACTCCTTCTCAAAATTATATACTTTCATCATCATTTCTTCGATTCAATACAAAAATAGTTTATGCACATACATGTACTATCTCGTATCAATCTCAAACACATTCTCATCTTTCATTTACCAGTTAAACCAATCGGAATAGAATTCGGATATTCAAGGATCTCACACGATAAGTACCAATACCATGGCCCGTAGCCAAATCAAGATAACTTATATCTGAAGTACTGATATCATGGCCAGAAGCCAAATCAGCCGATATGCATAGCTAGAAGCCAAAGTGGTATAACTCGCACCAGAAGTGCTATATCATTGCCAACTCAATGTATCCCCTAATGACATGTCACTAGCATCCTAAACTATTCTTAAGGTTCAACCGGGATTTCGAATGTTGAATCGTTGTCAAATCACTATCGTTCATATTCACAGTCTCGTATTCGCAATTTATGCAATATCAAAGCATATAAAACATATTTGTATTGAAATTTATCACATACGAACTTATCTCGGATGTGAAAATGACGAAATAAGTCGATTAGTCGATAACTTTAGTTTTCCCCCGATCTATATCTGAATTCCGCTTTTCTTGATCTAAATATATTCCAAATTAACTTATTTAATCATCTGTTTGTTCAATTCAATCCAAAATATACATTAGGGATATTTTACACGTTTGTCCCTAAACTTTTACATTTTTACAATTTAGTCCTTATTACACAAAATCACAAATTCATGAAATTTCAAAATACCCATGCTTAGCTGAATTACTATTATGCCCCCAGCAACCCATATTTTTCATCTATTTCACATTTTAACCACAAAGTTTCAACATTTCTTAATTTAATCCCTATTTTTCATTTTCACTAAAAATCACTTAATAAAACTTGCATATCTATCAACAAACATTCATAATCTATCAAGAAACTTCAAAACACATGTTATTTCATCAATGTCAACATCTAAAATCTTTAAAAATTTTACAAAATAGTCCTTGCGCTTGCTAGTACTAGTTGTAACAATCTCAAAAACATAAAAATCATTAGAAACAAAACAAAAACCGTACCTTAATTGACAAAAATGCTTTGGCCGAACCTAGGTCTTCAACTATGGCTTTCTCCTTTTAATTTTTGGTGGAACAAGCTTAAGAAAGATGATGACTTTAATTTTTATGTTATTTACTTAAGATTATTTTCTAATTTACCTTTTTATCCATGATTTTAAACCATTGAAATTCCATTAACCATGCACATAAATGTCCACCCACTTTTATAATGGTCTAATTACAACATAAGGACCATTACTTTAAGGTTCTATAGCTATTAGATACCTTTAACTAATAGAACATCACTTTTGCACTTTACGCGATTTAGTCTTTTTTACCGAATTAAGCATTCAAACGATAAAATTACTTCATGAAACTTTCACACATATATGTTATCATGTTGTAAACACTTAAAATAATATTAAAATAATTTTTTGACCTCGAATTTTATGGTTTTAAAACCACTGTTCTGATTTGACCAAAAACGGGCTGTTACACCTATTAATTTGACTCGGACTCGGACGAATACTTGGATCATCCAACCAACACACCAAATTGACATCGAAGTGCATCATTAGACAGACTAAATTAGGGTAACTGGCATGTAACGTGCATACTGGCGTAGAAAACACATTCTGTCGCACAATGCCCATACTGACACACAAAGTGAATTCTAGCGCATAATCTAGTATATAAACTCAATCTTATGGTATGTCAACTATATTCGTCACAGCCCGAATAGATAATAGGATATCATTTTCAACTCATTTACGAAGTAGTACAATTTTCAATTATCAAACATATTCACTTCCGCAATTCAATTCTATAAACATATCATATATACTTCATAACATTCAACACATTCTCAACCAATCTCATAGTATCTATATATATCAATTCAAGCATTTCATGTTATTTTATATTTTATTCATTTTAGTCCTCTATTTTAGCAATCACAGTCAAACTCAATTTAGAACTTATATTGTCGTTAATAACTCACCTTGAATACTTCTAAATGTAGTTAACATGCAGATGTAATCAATTAATACAAGCTTAAATTGTAAATGTACAAACTTAGATTTTGCACGTCACTCGTCAACAATTTTCATTTTTCCTTTCCCTCTCGATAATTCATTGTTGTCATTAGCTAAGAATAATCATAGAACATATCACATTATCAAATTCCAGCCAAATTAGAATCCAATACCAAATTTCACATATTTGGTAAATTATTCAATTTAACCCCTAAAATCGAGACAAGCATAACTTTCAATTTAGGGTCTCAGATTAAAATCTGATTAGGGACCCTTTATTTATGAAAAATTTGTATTTTATTTAATTTGGTCCCTAATGTATGAAACTAACAATTAAGGCTTTTCAATGTAGTCCTTTTCATATACTAAGCTTAATTTCTAACAATTTAACACCTAAACCATTCAATTCTTAACCATGAAAACTTTCTAAAACTTTAACAGTTTTACAAATTAAGTACATGGGTTAGCTAAATCAAGCTCCCATGATTTAATTTCCATAAAGATCAAAGAAAAATGGCTAGGGACCTACTTGAAATTAAGGCCAAAAAGCTTGAAAACCCTACAATGACGTCAAACACTTCTTTCTTAGAACCGGTTGGAGAAGATGAGTTTTATATCTTTTTCCACTGAAAATCCACTTATATAATAGGATTAAGTTGTTAATTAACTTAATTAACCATATTTTAATTAAACAAATCTTAATTTACATAAGTTAATGTCCATATAATCATACCGTCCACTAACACACACTTTAGCATGGTATAATTGTTTTTTTGAACCTTTGATTAATTGTAATTTAAGTCCCCAAGCCATTTACTAATTAAAAATCTATAGCAATTTGGCTTCACATTTTAGCCCCTAGTTCCTAATTAACCACAATTTAGGCTAAATCGACTATATATGTAACATCTCTAACCCCTTTCCGTCGTCAAATTAGGGTCACGGGCATTACTAATCAATCAAAATATTTAATTTCATCAACTAATCATTAAATCACATATGTAACAGCATAATTCATCATTAATTGAACTCGATTGCACAATTATAACAATATATCATATTTTTAAATCTATTCAATTTAGTCCTTATCACAAATAATTAATTCGAATTAGTTCAATTCAACTCGTTCTAACATTCCAACTTACCGTATGTCATTACCATGTAGCACAGTTTGTGGATGCAACAATTGAAAATGTTCGTGTTATTGAAATACAAACTATAAATTCTAAGCTATTCGTCGTCGACCTTATCTTTTCCTTTCTTTCTCGAGAATTCTGGGACAACATTAGCTACAGATTGAAATAGTTAAAATAAATTAACAATATATAACCCAATTCGCATTCAATTACAAAATTTATACTACTTTTGCATGAAGTTCAATTTAGTCCCTAAAACCGAGACTAACTTAACTTCCACATTTAACCTCTAATTTTTATACTAATTTCAATCTAATCTAAATTTAGCTCCCTATTTTTCCATTCTATCCCTAAATTTTGAATGTTTCACAATTTAGTCACTATTGCTAAAATCAACAATTATCTTCACTATTTAGTCCTTTTCCACTTCTAACTTTAAAATCTATCAATTTAATCCCAAAAATTCTAATTAACCAACAATAGTAACATCTTCAATCTTGAACAATACTAAAAATTATGACATAGGTTGGGTAGTTCTAAGTACCGGGATTCTGAAAACATAAAAATTACAACAAAAAAGACTAAATTGACTAACCAATTAAAGTTTGAACCCTCAAAATTTGCTAGGCCGTGCCTGCTCTTCTCCCCCCCCTTAAGCTTTTGAAATCATGTAAAAGAGAATGAAATCTTCTCTTTCTTTCTTTTGTTTTTATTATTATAACTATTATTGTTATTATTATTACTATAACATGTATATATATACACATTAAATTAACATAATATATATTTTATATATCATAAATGTCACATTATGACCGTCCACTTAGAAGATCAATGGTATAATTGCTATTTTAGTCCCTTTATTTATTTTAATCTATAATGCAACTTGTAGTCCTTACGCGATTCAATCCTTATACCTTAACAACTCCTAATTTCATGAAAATTACTTATCAAAAATTTAATTCGTTTCTAAAATAACTCCATAAATATTTACAAGTCTGGTTTACGAAAGCGAGGTCCCGATACCTCAACTTTTGAAACCACTGACTTTAAGACCGATACACTTGTACCTTATCTAACTTCCAAATAACCAAAATTATTAGACCAAACTTCAATATAATATTGTAATATCCTCTTAAATATTAATATATTCACTGATCCTATCATCAAAAAATAATATTATGAAATTACTGTTTCCAACTCCACTGATTTTTGGGTTGTTACAATCTAAATTTCAATTAATCTATACTTTAACTCCGTAAATATTATTATTACATATTTATGGACCCAGTTTACGAAAATGAGGTCCCTAAACTGTCTTTTTTGACACCAGTGGAAATCAGATCATTACAGTCATCTTCAAGGTTCGAATCTACACTTTCCTCTTGGAAGTGCAATGTGTCTTACCATTACACCTAACCACTTGTTGGTATTAACCTTTATCTTAGTTATTGAGTCAAGATGTACAAGCTTAATCAAACTCAAACTCGATTAGCTTAATTATATCTCGAGTCGAACTTGAGTTTAAAAATAGATGTTCGATCCAACTCGAACTAATATTTGGGTTCAGGTTGATTATACATGGCTAATCTATAATCTATCTATCTATCTATCTATAATCTATATAAAAGCATGAGTTTGGAACAAATTTTGAATTGACGAAAATACCCTTTATTTTCTATCATATTATCAATTTTTTATTTAAAAATAATTATAATATTTAATTTAGAAGTATTAGTTAAAATCTTGAAATAAAATAAAAGTCGTGATAATTACATTTAAAAATAATTATAATTTAATAGAAATTGTGATAATTACACATTTAAAAATATTTAGAATTTAAATTACAATTATTAGTTAAAATAAAATATGCTAATTTTAAAATAAATTTATTATTTCAAGAGAACTCTAAGCATAAACTATAAGGAAAGAAATTGTGATATTTATAATCGTATATGTAAAATAGAGTTATTACTCGAATACAATTCTAAACATCTTAATTATCACTTAATTAATATTAGAGTTAGTAAATTAGTTATTATTTTAAATAATATTACTTTGCATTAACTACATAAAATAAAATTATATTGTAGGTTGAATATGTTAAAAATGTTTTAATTATTATTTGAAAACTTTTTATTATAATATTTGAATTAAAAAGTTAATATATTTTAATTATATTCGATAATTCAAACAATAAATATTATTTTATGCTAATTACTATAATTAAAAATATAATATTTTAAAAAATAATTAAATATTAAATGCATAAAATCACATGCAATGAATGTGACATTAGAAGGTAGTATATATAAAAGCACGAATTTGAAAAAACTTTTGAACTGACGAGAATATACTTTAGTTTTTATCATATTACTAAGTTAACTTTAAAAATAATTATAGTTTAATCTAAAATTATAGTTAAAAAAAGTTGTGTTAATTTTAAAATAGAGTTATTACTTAAATAAAACTCTAAGCATAAAATATAGAGAATTTATGATAATTATAATTATAATTATAATTGCTTGAGTAGAACTCTAACAATATTAATTATCACTTAACTAACATTAGAGTTATATACAAATTAAAATTTGAGTTTATCCTTATAAATAGCGTAACTAAGCATATTCAACTAAGTAGCATCTAAAAAAAATTATTGGTAAAAAGGGTGGAGATTTTTAGCATTAATAAGTTAAAACTATATAAAAAAAAAAGAATGAAAAATTAAAGCCATAGATTTTCAAAAAGACAATATCGAATTATATTCTAACAATGGTATAGAAAGTAATTGAAGATTATCTTAATTGATGATGAAGTAATATAGTATTATGATATTATTTTTTTACGGTGACATTTACTGCATAATTTGCTGATTTATGTCAATTCTATCATCAGCCAATCGCCAAATAAACTTTAATCTGAATTTCAAATACTAGTTTGGCTAAAACAACCCCCCAAAAAAAAAAAAAAAAACACTACGGAAACTTCATGTTTACACAAGTTCATTCTTTATTACGAAGAAAAGGGGAGTAAGTCATCAAATCTGCGGGGTTTGGAAGAGTTCAAGAAAGTCTGTCTGAACTGAGAAGTTTGCTAGCATTATGATTGGATGCTCCTCGCTTTCAGCATTGCATCTACATTACATTGTGCACCCTGACGATGTTTGCCCCTCGGAAAAGTTTAACAAGATTTGTGCCATGAGCAAATCTTTGAGTTACAAAAGAGCTAATCTAAAGTTTTGAGAAGACCAATGAATATTTTCAACAAACGACCTGGAATCTTTCTCTGATAAATCGATTCTTGAGCGATGCGATCCTTTGGTAGGGCTGAAAGTTTCGTCGCTGCTATTAGAAACAAACAAAGGAAGTGGTTCTCAAAAGTTTATATAAAATGCTTATCAATATATCAGGAACATTCCAAGTCGGTTTTTGCTTCTGCTTCTGACAACTCCAAGCTTCATACAAGGTAGGCACAGTTTGTTAACTCTTGCACCAAGATTTTCTAGTTTTGAGCTTAACGTACGTTAAAGGGATAGATAGATTGGATGATCAGGGTCTCAATTAACTTCATTATCTTACTTCTTTCCAGTATTAAAAAAAAAAAATCCGTATTTCTAGTTCAACATTTAACTGTAAACTATGTTCTACCATCACATTTTAATGATAAATGTAAATATTGTTTCAAGGTATCAGTTGACTCAAGCCCTACAATTAATGATAATAAACTTTCCTTCTTTTGTTTCTTAATTTAACTTCATTGGTATTTGCTTGTGTTGTGCAGAAAAATATATTTCTGCATATGAGTGAAGGTAAGGGAAGGGAGGACATTTCAAGTTATATCAAGATGAGAACATGGAAACGGATATGCAGGGGACTCCTAAGTCGAATACGAATATGGTTCAGATGGCCTGAGCGACTGGTTATTTTCACCTTTGGTATTTCACCATTTCCTTACTCTACCATCTTTTTTGTAGTGTGGTAGGATTTATCACTTGATCCTTATATTATTTTAGGCATCGCATATAAAGCATGAGACTAGCTATATAGTGAAGTAATCTCTTGCAATCTTAATTATAATCTCAGTTCAATGACCCCTAAGAAAGTGTTTTGGCCATATAAATAGGTCTGGTTTTCTGCAAGGGCTTGATGATTTATGTGCTGAACAACCTTATGACATTCCTCACTGATTTCTGGAATTTGAAACTAAAAGAAGAAGTTATAATCGTCAATCTTCAAGAAGGTCTAAGGAACATGTTGCAGATATGTGTCGCCTTCTGCATTGATGCCTATCTTGGTTATCGATGGATGTTGATTCTTTCTAGCGTCCTATATTCTGCTGTAAGTTTTTCAGTTTCTGATTTTTTGTTCCCCTCAATCTGAAAGGGAAGTTTATTGATTATAAAACAAAGCCATCAGACAGAGACATGACATTACATGACATCTGTGAAATTGAACATTAAAGCTAGATTTTTTAACTGTGATCATGCAGAGACTTGTCCTCTTAGCATTCTCGGTGCCTGAATACTTCTTCAACAATAGTAAAGAATGTCCTCTAAAGGATTGTTTTAAGACACTGAGACATACACCTTTCTGGGAAGGATTAGCTCTTCTAATTGTTGGTGGGGCTTCTCAAGTTATTCCCCTTTACTCCCTTTCTTTTGAGCAAACCGAGGTTGTAAAAGCACCAAAAGACTGTGGACCAACAAGGGTTAAAGTTGCATGCTGTAGGTTTGTGGTCAAACTAGGAGGCTGGCGGCAATTTCTGCAGAAAGTGATCCGATGGCTTTGCCATGGATTCGTGATCATGGGAATCATAACATCAGTCTATGGTTTTCTCTCTTTTAAAAATAATTGGCATCAACGTTATCTTGCATCAGCCATTGCCATATTCATTGGTTTACTTTGGTTTCTTTGTGGTTTCCCTTTTTATGGCCGTCGTCGATTGCAGCCAAGCCCACTTTTGACTATGATGTGTACCATGATTGCAGCTTTGCAGAAAAGGCATCTGAATTACCAAGAACATTTCGACCAAATTCACCGTCATGACGGCGAAGATCAAAATCAACTTCTTACGGACCATCTTGAGTGAGTTACTCTCTTCCTGGATTGTTTCTTGGGACAACATTTGCATATTTTTCTTACTTTACATGATTTGTTCACCGTAATTTTAACTATATACCCAATGCTTTTGATAAATACAGGATGCTCAATAATGCTGCAGTGAAAGAGTCACTGGCTGATGACAATTTACCAACTGGAAATTGGAGACTTTGTTCAGTGAAAGAAGTAGAACAAAGCAAGCTTCTTTTAGATCTGAATCCAATGTCTGCAACTTTCATTTTGTATGGCATGGTGAAATCTCTTGGTAATACGTTCTTCCTCGAGCAGGCAGACAGCATGAGTGGTGATATACCGGTAATAGTTTTTCAGGTTATCCGAGAGGTTACTAGAAATGCAGTCAAGGGAGGGTATAAAGCAGTGTTCGCAAAACGGATACAAAGAATGCAAAGACAAATCTCTGATGGAGTGAAGATCGGCATTGGTATGTTAACCTCCATAATATGCTGTGCTGTTGCATCATCAGTTGAGTCCAAAAGGATAAAAGCTTTGCGTCAAAGCGGGTTGTTGAATGATCCCAAAGCAAGGGCCCCCATTTCAGCAGCTTGGTTGCTTCTGCAATTCTGTTCTCCTGGGTGCAATGGAAGGATTAGCAGGTAGCGGAATCGCCGATTTCTTTGGTCATTATATGCCTGATTCAAGGAGATATGGACCTGTATTTACAGACACGATCGCAGGATTTGGAATACTATTTAACATTGGATTCTTAGCTATGATAGATTATTACAGCAGGTTCAGATATAAAGAAAATTGGGTTGGTGATAGTGTAAACGAAAGTCGTTTGGATTTGAGCTATCGTGCATATGTCATACTCGCCATACTCAACTGTTTCCTCTATGCTTATGTCTCCTCATCGTATTCTTATGATAATATCATAGGAAATCCAGAAGACGAACCAGAAATACCATTCTTGGAAGTAAAACAAGAAGAAGAAACAGTGGCCTATGAGTTGCAGAGTATTCCAGTGCGTTAGGCTGGTGTATTCTATGATACTTGGTGATGTGAGTTTGTGTTTTAACATAAGAACGTTCAAATTTTAAATCATATCTCAAACAAGAATGCCGTACATGGATTTTTATTTATATATATATATATATATATATACACACATGGGGACTAGCTTACGTTGCCATTTACTGCATTATTTGCTGGTTTATATCAATTCTACCATCAAACAAACGCCAAATAAACAATGATTAAAGTTTACAACAAAATTTTCAATTCAGTCTGAATTCCAAGTACAAGCTTGGTTCCCCACCCCAAAAAAAAAAAAAAAAAAAAACACCGAAGGAAACTTCATTAGATCTTGACTCTCGAGTACACAATTGTTTAACTAAATTAATTCTTTATTAAGAAGAAAAGAGTAGCAAATCATATGAGGTCTTCAAAATTTTAGCTCACAAATCTGTGGATTTGGAAGGGTGCAAGAATGGCTTTACTGAGAAGATTGCATTTCCTAGCATCATAATTGAATGCTCCTCCCTTTCAGCATTGCATCACAAACTTTCACAGCATCTACATTGTCTCTCACATTGTGCACCCTGACAATGTTCGCCCCTCCGAAAATGCCAGCAGTTACAGAAGCAATGGTTGCAGGATCTCTTTCGCCTGCAGCCGGACGGTTGCAAATTTCACCTAAAAATCGCTTTCTCGATGGTCCAATAAGTAGGGGAGCATGAGAAGCAGCCAAACTTCGCTTAGCAATCTCCGAACGAATGACAGGTAAACCGGTGAGAATGTCCAAATTATGTTCAGTCTTCTTGGAGAATCCGATTCCAGGGTCAAGAATAATCCTCCAAGCAGGAACTCCAGATAATTCTGCATCCTTAACTCTTGAGAACAACTCGGAGGCAACCTGTGAACAAACATCACTGTATTGCAGGTTGTCACTACTCTGCATTGTAGTAGGGTCTCCCCTCATGTGCATTGCAATGTAAGGAACATCAAGGCTAGCAACCATCTTAAGCATGTTAGGATCTAACTGCCCGGCAGATACATCATTTACGAGATGAGCTCCTTTATTTACGGCCTCTGATGCAACATCTGAATAGAAAGTATCCACGGATACAAGCTTCTCCTCCATCTCAGGCATTTCGAGAACAGCTTCTAATACAGGGATTAACCTATCCAATTCTTGTTCCGCAGATATCCTAGAAGCCATTGGTCGTGTAGATTGTGCACCAATATCTATTATATCTGCTCCTCCTGAAATCATCGAACGAACATGAGAAACTGCATTCTGCACAGATACAAACTTTCCACCATCACTAAAACTATCTGGGGTTAGATTAAGAATACCCATGACTGAGGTTTTCTTTGACCACTCCCATAAGTGATTCCGAATTGGTAAAACCCTTTTCATCCCTTCCTTTCCGATGAGGGATTCACCACCCAATTTCTCCCACAAACCAAATAGTCCGTCTGAATCTATTGACAAAGAATGCCAGCAAGCAACGATATCACTGTCAATAACCAATCCTAGTAAATCCATTAATGGCGCCATCACAAAAGGTCGCTCCCAAATTCTCTCATGGGGGACTGTAAGTATATCGGAACCGATCTGGTACTTTCCATAAAACAAGATATCCAGATCAATTGGCCTTGGACCATACCTTATTCCACCACTACGACCCATGTTGCGTTCAATTGTCTTAAGCACACCCAGAAGTTCATGTGGCCCCAGCTTTGTAACAGCTCTAACTGCAGAGTTCAGAAATCGAGGCTGATCGGTGACATAGGCCGGAGCTGTCTCATATAAGCAACCATGTTTTGTAATATGGATACCCGATTTCCTCATTAACTGCAAGGCTTGATTGAAATTATTAAGTCTGTCACCGACATTGCTTCCTAAAGCAATCACCACTTCCTGGTCTGGAGAATGAACTTCGACCGAGTGATCCACGGCTGAATGCAGGATCGAACAGAAGGTTGCTGCAGTAAATGTTACATAAATATCATCAAAAAGCTACAAATTGATTCATTTCTATAGAACTAAAAGATTCGATCTTCTTTTCCATTTAAACGAATCACCAATTCAACAACAACTCTTGTAACTTAAACAACAAAAACTTTTACATTCTGAAGCTAACTATCACAACTAATTCCAGGAAAACCTAAATTTTAGCATCATGTTATGAACAGTATGAACAACCCACGGTGAATCAGTGCAATAAACACATTGAGAGCTGAATTTGGCCATTGTTGTATGAGAAGGAAACAATATTATTTATTCATGTTTAAAACCCATAAAGGAAACAGGAAAAGAAGAACGAATTTGATATTTACCTCTACAATACTTTTGGGCACCAACAATCCCATTTTTGGTGGGCAAAAGCTTCGTGAAAAGATTCATATATCAATAGGTTTCTTCAACTAATTGATATTTTTATATGTCAAATGACTTTAGCTTTGATCAATTAGGAGCATCAAAACTGTAGTTAGAGATGAGCTGAGGCTGATAAATCCTAGAGTTGAGATGAGGCTGCAGTGAGGAGAAACAGAGATTTGCGCCGATCCTGGCTTTTACCCAGATATAACAAAAGGAAAACAAGCAAAACTCACCGTTGGATTAATATAATCTATATTTAAGGGTAAATGTACTTGGCAAGTTCCTGTGTTATAGCAACCGGATCGAATTAGTCCCTCTATTATGGAATAAATCGATTTAATCCCTGTACTAAAAAAAAGTTACAATAAGCACAATTGTTAACGGTGTTAGTTTCTCCCGTTAAAAAGAAAAATATGACATGGATTTTCTTATTTAAATGGTGTGGATACTTTTTTCGGTAAATTAAAGGGAAATAAAGCACAAGCCGGGAGAAAGCAACGCCCACACTATCAGCAAGCAACAGCGGCAGCACTCCCCGAGGTGGCTGTTCATACACCAGCAAATCACCAGCCAAAGATAAACTGTTCTTTGCAAACCAGTCAGCGGCAAACAAAAATAAAAGGGTGGATTGGAGAAAACAAAAGCATTTCGACAGGAGAACCGTTTATAAACCACACTAAACCGTTTATAGCAGAAGAAAAAAATTGAAAATTTTCGAAGTTGGTTGCTGTCAACCCTCCCAAATCATTTATATATCAAACTCTAAAGCCAGATAAATATGTAAAAACAATTTAACAACAGCTACAAAAAAAAAAAAAAAAAAAAACAAAGTCGAAGACTGTCAAGTACTTACCCAATTCAGCTTTTTAAGATTTCAAACATGTAGTTGAAAATAGGAAAAAGGATCAAATTTGGGGTTATGGGTTTAGAGGTTTGATAGAAGGTTTTTTATATTCAAAGCAAAAAAAAAAAAAAAAGAGGGGAAGGATTCAAATTTTCTGGTAAGTAATGTTCTGAAATATAGATATTGTTTTCAGAAAATCTCATACGCGGTTCGTAGTTTTTTCTTCTTGCCACAACTTTCAAAGTTAATGGTAGTGGTTCTCACTTACTAATTTGGCATATCAAACTATTTAGCTTTAATTTTGTAGTATTTAATTTTATTGTTATCATTATTTTTACATTAACAGTAAATAAATACATCATTCATCTAAATTTATCTAAGTGACAGGGAAGGTCCTCATTAAAAAATATAATAATAAATTTAATTCTTAATTTTTTATATATTAATTTGAAAAAATTAGTCTTTAAATTTGTAAATAATCTCAATTTAATCTTAATTCTAAAAAATTATATATATATATAGGTAAAATATATATAAATAAAAAATTGTATTATTAATATTTTAAATATAAAAAATTCAAGAAAAGGTATAAAAATTATTAAAAATTAAAAAGTATAAAATAATTTTAAATAATTTTAAATTTTAAAAAATTAATTAATTGTTGACGTGATATTGATGTAAAGTTCTATATTTAAATGAAAAGAAAAATAAATAATTATACCTTTACAAATCATGAAGCAACTTTGAATTATGAACTCAAAATATTAGTACTTATTTTGATTTTATCATAAATAATCCGAGAAAATTTAACTTAAAAAAGGAAGTAGTTAACTTTATAAAGATAAAATCTTTTAGTTTAAGATTTAAATATACATTATTTGTGATGAAGCATGATAATTTTATTAGTTTAAAGACTAAAATTATTCTAAAAAATAATTGAAAATTAGGTTATCTAAAAAAGGAATAAAAGTAAAATTAAATGGTAAAATGTCAGGTTAGATCAAGAAATTGATGGTAATGGGAATAATTAATCATCTGGTTTGATTATTATGCATGGGATAATAGGACCCTATATATATGTCGAGACGAAGAGAGCGCGTGTTAAACTAAAACCCCTGCCCTTCCCTCTATCCTTTTTTTCTTCGTTTCCAATCTTAAAACCCTCGCATCACAACAACTCGCTTCTCACTCCTTTACATGCTTTCTTTGTTTAACTGCAATTCGATAGTGCAATGATGGCTTCCCTTTCTTTCCCTCATTTTCTCTCACTTTCCAGGTTCTTTCTCTCTCCCTCTCTCTTCGTTCTCACCTTCATTTTCCCTTTTGAAAAATCCCATTTTCTGGGAGATTCTAATCTTACTTTGCTATTTTTGTTCCAAATATCTTTTCTTTTCACCCTTTTTCACGTGTTAGCCGAAGACCCTTGCTTTTTTTTTGCTTTCCTTACTCTGCTATTCAATGCTGAAATGTGGAACTTGACCTTTCTTTTTTTATAAAAAATTTGACTAAAATTTAAAATGTTTTCTGAGTCTGTTTGGATTCCTTTTTTGTGTGTTAACTTTGAATTTAATGTGTATTAGCTTTTGTCTGGGGAAAGTTTCTGTTGTTGGAGTTTGTATGGGATGTATGGTAAATATCTGGTTTTACTTTGTAAGGTTACAGATTAGCTAGGGTTTAGATTCAGCTCGATTGTGAATCAATTGGTGATTGTTTTATATGCAGGTGGAAATCAAACTCTATTTGTTACCCAGCACTGAACTTAGTGCGACCTCTGGATTTCCGGTTGCAGAACAAATGGCGTCTCTCGGCCAAGAAAAATGCTGACATTACTCAAGATGAACCTAGTGAAAATGGAGCAGTTGTCAAGAAGAAGGCTTCTGGAACTACTAGAAGAACTAGAAAGAAAGCAAAAGCTGATGTGCTCGATGAAACTGGTTCCGATAATGGTGAAAGCACAACGTCTGTATCAAGCGAAGATAGTAAGAAAACCCCAAGAAGGACTAGAAAGAAAGGTATAACCTTGAAATCTCATCAATGTCTTGCTTTATTAAACATTTCTTTTTTGTAGATGTTGATTTAATACTTTTATCATTCATGGTGGCATCAGCTTCTACTACCGACAATGAACCCGAACCGGAGAAAAGGGTGAGGAGGAGAAGGACAATGAAGAAGGATGATGATGCAGACGGGCAATCAGGTGAACCTGAAATTAGTGATACAGAGGAGTCAACTTTAATGACAAATTCAGGTGATGAGAGTGAGGAAGAACTCGAATTGAACATAGATGGAGGTGAAGATATTAGTTACACGTATGGCTGGCCTCCACTTGTTTGTTGCTTTGGAGCTGCACAGCATGCTTTTGTTCCCTCTGGAAGACCAGCCAACAGACTTATAGACTACGAGATCCATGAGAGGATGAAGGATGCTCGATGGGCACCAGAAAAATTTGTTAGGGCACCTGGGGGTTCTGCTGGTAGTGTCGCTCTTGCTCTTGCTAGCCTGGGTGGTAAAGTTTCCTTTATGGGGAAACTCGGGAATGATGATTATGGCCAGGCCATGCTATTGTATTTAAATGTAAACAATGTTCAAACACGATCGGTTCAAATTGATAGTAAAAGGCCAACAGCTATATCACAG
Source organism: Gossypium bickii (assembly GCA_025503065.1). Taxonomy (NCBI): domain Eukaryota; kingdom Viridiplantae; phylum Streptophyta; class Magnoliopsida; order Malvales; family Malvaceae; genus Gossypium; species Gossypium bickii. The sequence goes on from CP106716.1 coordinate 99,470,817, forward strand.
ATGAAAATTAGCAAGAGGGGTCGCCTGAGAATGACTAGCCTTAAATCATGTGCTGAGGATTCTCTTTCCAAGTCTGAGATCAATACTGACGTGTTAAAAGAGGTAATAGATTTCAGTAACAAAGCAAAAAGTAATCCATCCAAGTTTTTAGATTTAATACTGTAAGAAAGCTGTAATGCTTGCTTCTAGAAATAATAGACTTATTTAATGACTTCCTTGTAGTCGAAGATGTTCTACTTCAACACACATTCTCTGCTCGATCGGAACATGAGATCAACTACATTGAGAGCTATCAAGATGTCCAAGAAATTAGGAGGGGTTATTTTCTATGATGTAAACCTTCCACTGCCACTTTGGCAGTCCGATGAAGAGACCAAGATGTTCATTCAAGAAGCATGGAACCTTGCTGATTTTATTGAGGTTACCAAGCAAGAACTGGAATTCCTCTGTAGAATAAAGCCTATGGAAGAATTTGATACCAAGAACAATGCAAGCTCAAAATTTATCCATTATGATCACGAAGTGGTTGCGCCACTTTGGCATGAAAACCTCAAGACTTTGTTTGTAACAAATGGGACTTCCAAGATACACTACTACACTAAGGAGCAAAATGGGGCAGTGAATGGGATGGAGGATGCCCCCTTAACCCCCTTCTCATGTGATATGTCAGCATCTGGAGATGGCATTGTTGCAGGTAAGAACTTGCAGATCTGCCTGTTTCTGCTCTAGACTAACATGAAAGTATGTAGGTTATTTTGGAGCCAGCATGCATGGAGCCTTTTGAGCTTGGCACCTTACCTAGCTGACCTTTTCTATTACATATTAATTTTGAGGGAGAATCCAGAGCACTTGTCATGTCCAACCTATGGCATCCATGTTTGAAACTTGTATCCAATACATATTCAAACATGGGAATAGGATAGTTTCTTAAAACTTAGATGAAATTGAACATATATTCCTGTTCAGATACATGCCCATATCTGACACTCACCTTCGAGTCCGAGTAACATAGTGCTCAACCACTTGGTATGGAGTACTATTTTGGAAGAAATGCTGTCCGAGTCTGACAGTCCCATTTCAACTGGCTCTTATTTAAATTGGTGACATGTTATGGTTAAATAGGACCACACGGCTTACTTTTTTTGAACTTAGGTATAATTGATATTTGATAACCCCCAAACCCACAAATTAATAATTCTATGTTTAAAACAATTGTAGAAGTTATCATGTTATTGACATTCATATTTTGTTTTCTTTGTATTCCTAGTGCCTTAGAAAACTGCTTAGGCTAATTGGTAGGTGATCATAATATGGGTTTCCTCATTATCGACTAATTCTTGATGCATGGATAGAAATCTGCTGTTTTGCTCCTTTATTTTAAATGAAGTATCCATGCCTAACACATTTGTTTAACACATGTTTGGACATGGGTTTAAGATATGATCCTCAAAGGACTCTAAACATAGAAATCTTGGGAGAAAAAAGGAACATACCCGTGTTCAACATTCAGGACCAAGTCTGAGTAACATAGTTTGAAACCAAGGTTATTTGCTGTTGTTTGAACTTCAGCTTACCATTACAAATTTTCAGGTCTGCTGAGAATGTTGAGTGTTCAGTCAGATCTGATTACAGATAAAGGATACTTGGAACACGCAATCAAGTATGCAATTGACTGTGGGGTCATAGACCAGTGGATAGTTTCACGCACACGGGGCTTCCCTCCGAAGGAGGGTATCCAAGAGGAAGGAGAAAAAGAACGGGAAGAAGATGATGATGATGATGACACGGTCCCTGATCCAAATGGCATAAGATCAATAAGCGAAAGAGAATACCGCACATTGGTGGAATCAGCAGATACATCAGAATATGGCACATTGTTGGAATCGGTAAGAATATCTTAGATGTAGTACTGACTCATACAGTTTATTTCATTGTATGCCTTGGAAAATTTCTTTCCACTGTAAATTAAGCTGTGTTTCGGTCCTCTTTCAACTGTATCTTGTTCACTTGGAAACCAATTTTGAATGAATGAAAGAGCATATATATTCAATCTCAGATGTTGCTCCGCTTTAATTACCTTAAACTTCTACCAAAACATTGACACTATCGTTTAAAGATCGCAGAGGGCAAAAAAGAGATTCTTTTAGATATTTGGGAAAGAAATTGGTCTGGTTATAAGCTGAAAAGTTGTTTGATCATATCATTGTCGCAAGAACTGTAATCAAGCTGAGTTACGTTCAAACTATGAGAATATCGAGTTAGATTCGAAATCTCGAGATTCAAAATTTAACTTGTTTATCAAGCAAAAAATGAGCCCGACTTTCTGTACTTAATATTTGTGCTTGAGCTCAAGATAGATTGCCCATCAAATGAACTCTGAGAAAAAGGAATATATACGCTTCAAAGCTTGATTTAGATTGCATTTCATTTTGCCATCATGTATAACCTTATATAATACAACATACCCTCCAGTATCTTAAAGCAACGGAGATAATAACAATAACATACAACAACCGAAAAAAGAAATGTAGCATACGACTATCTATCTATAACCGGAGAATGGTTCTTAGTGTGTCGCATAGGTTTTGGATGGTTTGCTGCTCCTGTGTTGCTTGCAACTCTTGAAGCGGCATCTCCTCATAGCACCTGCACAATGAATCGAACAAAATGCAGTAAAAAAAAAAAAAAAGGTAGCTGATAATTGGTGAAGTTCATCAATTCCTACATTTTGTGATAAGCTAGGGCCTGTGCCAGGTTCATTAGCGTAGAACTTGAAGTGAGTCTTTGGTAAACACTAGGAGGAAGTGGCACCTGTAGAATGTTGAAAACCGTAAATCTTTTTTTTTTTTTTTTTGGGGGGGGGGTGAGAGAGATGCAATGAACAGGGAGAGGAAGAGAGATGGAAGGAGATGGGAATTGACCTCGTTTTGTGTTCTTCGACCTTTTTTCGATTGTCCATCACCGGCAAAAAGTTCCTGCAGTGCTTCAACTGCCACAGTTCCAGTGCTATCCTGCTGCATGCCTCCGAGGATATTGTCTGATAAAAGGGCAATTGGGGATATATCCGATGCCCTTAAGAATGGAATGGGTACTGTATTACCAGCTGCATATATTGAAAAGAGCTGCAAAATAGTCAACAGGAGGTATCTCAGCTGCAGTCGCAGCAAAAATAGGAATAATATGGGAGCAAATGAACCATTAGAAATAATGGATAACAGGATGAAACCAAACAGTTACTTGATAGTTAACAATTGGGGGGATGAATAAAGGCATGAAAGGTACTAATTCAAACACAACAATTGAGGATACTCATTTCAGCAAATATTCACTTGAGTTCCAGGAAGACAATTGGTCAAGTTTTGACCTCATTTCTCATGGAGAAATTAGAGTACCACTCATCAATTATTGTTGCAGATACCCATAACAGATTAAAAATAACCTTATCTTGTAAAGCAAAAGCATTTTTCTTGCTGACAGTTTCAGTCTTCAATTTGCTACTACTGATTTCACTGCCATCTTTTGTCCTTGCCTGAGGTACACTGTCTGACCTCATTTTCTGGTCACTGAGGACAGATATTGAAGGAGAAGATCCCTGAGCCATTATGTTTGATTCTTCCACAGTAGCGTTGTTTCCTAAAGCACCTTTTCTGTTATCCAACCTAGAAAACAGGCCCAATGAATTGAATGCTTGAGTTGATAACTAAGAGTAAAAACTTCACTACTTTAGTGATATTAAACAAACGACAAAATAAATTTATACAGAGAAGCAGGAACTGGAACTTATTGAACTCGGAAGTGTAGAGGGAGGGACGTACAGTGATTCAGCTAGCTGCCTCCCTGTGCCATTAATCAACTTGCTTTCAACATGTTCAAGGGCAGTTGAAGCTTCTTTACCATTGTGAAGTTCAGTTTGAGCAAATGGCTTCTGTGAGACATCCTCATTGTGAACTATTACAGTGCCAAACTCCCCTGTTAAACATAAGATCAGAAAAAGAGAAAACAATTTGACAAATAAATCTTATTCAAAAACTAAAAAAGAAAAAGCTGACAACTCTATGCAAGTATGTTTATCTTAGTTCCAGTCTGCTACATTTGAAATGACAACCAAGGAAAACCTCAGAACTTTCAACTGCCTCCTAAAAATTCCTTTTCATTCTAAATAAATGCATCTCATTAGTATCCCTAAGAGGTTTGAGACAAGGTGATCATAATAACCTGATATTGTCTAACCAGAATTAAATTTGGAAAGCAAAGCTTTCACTGTTATTTTCCAGCCCTCAAAGCAAAACAATATACCATTCACTTCTACATCAGGTTCATATAACATACTGAAGTTGTCGCCTACTTAAGCATTCGTACAAGTACCACAACAGCCAACACATAGTACCATCCATTTTACCCCTGTATTCTGTACGAGATTTATGCAATACAAGAGATCCATTGAGAAATGAATACAAGAGATCCATTGAGAAATGAATACATTTCTGACTTCATAACTTCACCATTAATTGGCTACCTTGCAATTATTCACGTTAATGCCAGCTAAGGCATGAATTCCAAGCCCCATTAAAAAATGATATGCCAGTATTATGACTCAGTGATTTCCCATACAAAACTCATCTTTATATGTCTAGAATTTCTTTCAAAACTAGAAAGCACATTCTAAGAGTTTAATTATAGATCTTAGCATGGCCCTGTCCCTAAACATGCATTTGATCATTGACTGCTATTTCTATCACTGAAATCCAACTAGATTATTATATATGACATGCAAACAAGAACTCCATACCTTCACCCGTTACTTCCACACCACCTAATATGTTATGCTTATTCAAAGTACCAGTTGTAGAAGCTTCATTTGCAACTTGAAGACCCATATCCTGAGGCCTTGATGGAACAGTATCTCCATAATCATCATTTAAATTTGAACCTACCATTGGCTGCTCCAAATTGGGAGCAGTCAGGAAAAGAAGATGCATACCATGACACTAGTTAGTGTGTCTGCCTGTGTGAGAATGTGAGCATGTCCACAATTATGTGGTCATGTTCCAAAAAAAAAAAAAAAAAAAAAAAAAAAAAGAAAGAAAGAAAGACTAACTGCATTTAGAACAAGAAAATTCATACATTAGGTTCAGAAATTGTAGGAACAAGAATTTGTGCTTGTTGAACCATCGCAGCCCTTATTTGCTTTGCCTTCTCAATCTTTGGCAACATTACAGAAGCTCCACATTTGCATTTCTCAATGAATTTGTGCTAAGTTTTAAAACACAAGATAACTTCAGCTAATAAGTATAAGTTAACACTTACTAACACAGATGACATATTGAAAGTGATAAAACAGATTTTAAATGTTTAATGTGAGCAGTGAAAACACCTTCATGTTACAGTACCTGTAGCAAATGCATATGAAACACTGAAATGAAAATTCCTAAGACTGAATTTCTGTAACAAAGGTCGACAAAGTTATTACTATACCTTTAACATCTCAGATGCAGTAGGGCGTAGACGTGGATCCTTTGTAAGGCTCTTAGCAACAAAATCATGAAAGACAAGAGACCTGCATGTCAAAACAAACCAAGTTGGAAAACAGAAATATGATGTTTCCACTGAACTCATATGTGAAAGATGCTTGTAGCTTAACCATTTTTCTTTATCCTCAAGCATTGGAGCTGGCTCAATAGATATCATAAATATAACCTATTGCAAACAACAAATATGTTATCATTCAAAGACTGATTGAGAATAGTAGAGTAAGAAAGCATCATCGGAAACAACAATAATAAAAAAAGGCTAGCGGATCCAAACAAAATGAACAAAATATTTTATATATGGAAACAGATTTGCCAAAGGACATAGGATCCATAAAATGTAGCCTCATATCATAATTTTTTTTATACTAGGGACTAGGAAAGGGTTAGAGATGCTGAAATTTGAATTCAAGAAAGACACCTCCTAGAGGGGTTGCATGTACCGACCAGGCTGAGCCACCAGGTTTATAGAAGCACAATTCATGGATATTGATAAATTGCTCCATATGTACCACCAGGGGCACTAGATTTTGAAGAAGTTCTATCATATTAATTAATAATGTCTTTTATCAAGGAGAAGTATCTCCCACTTAAAGAGTGTTTATGGCAGGAGGCACATACACACATGCTTAAAACAAGCAAACATCAAAGTTTAAATGCTGTGTCTCATGCACCTACCCTCATTGGATGCACTGCTGCTCTTGGAGGAAGTCCCTAAAAAGAATCAAAGAAGTAAATAAGATTCAAGGGAGGTTATCAATTTCATTCACCTACAGTGTTTCTTGCTCAAAATCCATTCAACAGACACAAGACTCAAGTACAAAAAGTTGGAGTTACAAGACAACTAAACGGATTTTTCCCTATTCTGTCCAGGACAGTTGTGACGTGTGACCCGGTTTCTCAGTGCTAAAAAAATAAACTAGTAACAGAAAATCTTTATTCAGAAATTACTTGGCAGGGTTATAGATTCAATTCAAGTAGAAACGTCCAAATGCCTCCTTGTAGAAGTGCAGAGAGAAGCAATAAGAAGTTCAAGCGTTTGCTGAGAGCTACAGAGCAGTAACATAAATAATAGAAATACCTCTGCCATTTCAATTGCAGATATACCAAGTGCCCATAAATCAACCTGGGAGTAAAATGTTTAAAATGTAAAAGTTAGACAACGGACAAGTTTACTACTTCCATGAATTGTTTTTCATAAGAAACGAGCCAATTGTTCATACTAACATTATCCATGCAATATTTACTAGCAAAAAAAATTCAATAGATACTCTGACAAGGCAAGCTTTCCACTGGTTTTCTTGAAATTTGGGACTTTACAAACTCTTCTCTTGCTTTTGGATTTTTTCAAATTCTTTTTGCGGTCTAAGGCTCTAAGCTACTTCATGAAATTCCAATTTTAAACTTTTAGTCATTCTTATGCATCTCTACAATTTCAATACCCCAAACATATTAGAACAGTGCAAGAAAGCATGATGATCTTTTCATCACAAAGGCCCCTCCTCCAAGTACCAAGATCTCCACTTTAGGTTTCATATTTCAGAATTATACTACAGATCTGGATAGCAAAGTAACTAATAAATTTGTTTTCCCTATATAACCAAGGTCTGTTTTGCAAGAAAATATTATTGATACTTCATCAACTGATCCTAGGAGCCATAGAAAACTATTAGTTTCCTTTCTTTGTTACTTCAAAAATGATAGTTCTAAGAAAAGTTCATGCAGTTGCCAACCAACACCAGTGTCAACATTCAAGCAAATGACCATAATGACCCATCCCAGTTTGATCAAGGGAGGACGGGGGACACTAGAAAAGGAGAGAAGCTGAGCATTAAAAGCAAAACCTAAACAAAGATCAAAGCATGCAGATCAATGAATGTGATACCTTTCCATCATAGCGACTTTCCTGAATAACTTCTGGTGCCATCCAATGTGGAGTGCCAATAAACTGAAAACACACACTTCCAATAATTGAGAACAAATAAACCATCAAATTAAGATCAATATAATGCAAGTCAAGATATCCATCAGTTTTCAAATATGGCGGAGGTAAAAGATAGCTATTACTACATGAGCTGCAGCATTCATCTCCCTAACAGTTATCCCAGCTTCCAGAAAGATGCCACAAACAATAAGGTTCTATAAGAAAGAACATATGGAGTTTTTGGCATCTTGCAATGTATAATCAATTGTTTGTGTATTTAACTTGATACCTAAAGAACAGACCTTTCAGATTATTAATTCAGCTTAACACTTTAACACTGGTAAGAAAGTGTAGGATGATATAGATTTTTTGTCAAGTAAGTGTTTTAAAAACTCTTCAAGAGATATACTAGCTTACATAAACCATATAACCAATACAAAACCCATAATCTTGATCAAATTATCTATCTTATGCTCAAAAGAAGTGAAAATCAGCAAACATTGCAAACTAGCCAGAGTGCTACATACTGTATTGCGTTTTGACATGGTCCTTGTAAGCTGTGCTGCTACCCCAAAGTCACCTGTTCAATGAGCAAAGCAGATCTATAAGTTGTAAGGCAGGAAAAAAAGGTAAAACATTAGGCCCAGGCGGCAACAGCATTCACGTAAACCATTTCACCTCTACTTTGTCTCACAGAATTTCTTGACTATCTTCAAGTTATCTCTAAGTCATTATTTATCTCTGCCAAAAAAGTGGAATGTCCTCAAGGTGTCCGTATGTTTATCATATTTGTCTGCCTAAGATTATCATCAAATTTCAACTAGAAAGACAAGCACTATCATTATATCTTTCTTTGAATTAAAAGCATCATCCAATTTAATAAAAGCAATGTCTTAGGCAGACTAATCATAGATCAAAATGTATAATCTCTAGCAAAAGGAAATTAACACAAAACTGAGATAAAATGCAGCCAAATGTACACATGAATTACATACCAAAACACAGAATTCCAGTCAATGCTTAGTTTTGTAAATTTAGATAATGAAGAGGAGGCAGAATTGCCCATATGCCTGGTGGAATGCTAGAACTTTCAGGGCAACAAGTGAAAGGGCAGATCAAGTCAGAAGAGATGTCACTTCATTCAGAAATTTTAATGATAGCACCACTTGCCTACAATCCCTCCAATGGACTCAATTTGAATGCAACAATAATGGCTTATGGTTCTTTTCTTTAATAGAGAAACCAGGCTTAATTAGGATTCTACCCTAGCATTTTGCCATGTATGACAAAGAAGCAATCATGGCAGGTGTGCACTGGGCAGAATAGATGTACATATTATACCTTGACACCACAAAGAATAGAAGCAAAGAAATATAAGATTTCTCAAATATGTATTTGACTTGAAATTTCGAATCCAAAATTGCAAGAACTAAAAGTATAACTAAGCTTGTTATCCATCAATATAACCTTCAGAGCAATAGCTCTAAAAATTAGATAGAAACCTTATTTGAACCAATTAAGGAAAGAAGAGGCTTTAAGAAATCTCAAAATACATTTTTAATAAAGACTAATGTTTCTACTGCATTTCTTATTTTTGTATTTCTAGGGTACATTCTTTGCTAAATACGATGGACACAGGTGGATGAGATAGAAACTTCATTATTATGCAAAGTGCACAACTGAAAAAAAGAAAATAGTTATTAAATAGTACTAACCATACCAAATGGTAGCAAAGAAGAAATTCAACTTCCTAAGTTCCAGTTGACTTTGATTTGGAAAAATTTTGGGCAAAGTGTACTTACCCAACTTCACCTCTCCTTGTTCAGTTAACAAGATATTACCACCCTTGATATCTCTATGAACTTTAAAAATTGAGTGCAAATATTCAAGGCCCTGCATGAGAAGAAATTAGAAGAATAATATTTAAGTAGAAAGCTGGTACAAATTACAGTATGCATGAACTTCATTATGGAATAGCTTGCTAGACTTTAACTGTTATCAGCAGGGAACCTAGACCTAACAAACACATGAAAACAAATAAAAAACACAAACATGCAAATGTGCAAACAGTATCAATCCAGCATGTAAGTGCTATTAATATCCTATGACTATTGAAGATCAAGCATGAAAATCATTGAAAGGAAGAATGTCTCTTAGGTGATCTACATGCTTGGAGAATCTCCACAACCATATGATGTTAAGGATCCCAATATCATTTAATTCCAAATTGAAGGGACTCAATGGTACCTTTAAAGCTTCCCTACATATATAAGCTATCTGATACTCCTCTAAAGGCTCCTCAGTAACATGAATTAAATCAGCAACACTTCCACCTCCGCAATATTCCATTACTATCTGCCAAAACATGGAAATAAGTTATCCAAAAGAACAAATATCGGGAAAAAGCAAATGCTCCAAACACAACTAATGCAATCTAGAAACTGAATTCAATTCAAACAATCCTAAAATAAAGCAATGATGGAGAGAAATGCTTATTGCACTAACCCAAAGATATTCATCCCCTTGGTAGCTACCAAGGTACCGAACAACATTTGGATGACTACACTGCTGCAACATCTCAATTTCACCACGAATTTCTTCATACCCTTGTTCCTATAAATAAACAAATTCAATAGCTCATTCCCGGTGATTTATCCAGCCAATGGCACCAACTACGTCAAATATAAACAAGAAAACCATACACACCCCTTCAGATAAAGATAGAACTTTAATGGCAACAAGCTCTGAAGTTCTTATATCTCTAGCCTTGTAAACAGCCCCGTAAGATCCTTTCCCTGCCACCAAAATTCCAATCAGTTAAAAAGCTCTACTTTCGTTTCAACTTCACTAAAATCACGAATTCCCAGTTAATTAAAGAAAATCACAGTTCACTCAGCATTTACATGATAATTACACGAGCATGAGGATAATTATCACTCAATTATCTTAAATTAGTACAAGTAGAAAACTTACCGAGCTCATTGAGCAATTCATATTTGGTGGAAGGATCTTCTCTGGTAACGTTATCAGGAATCGAACTCAAGGAAGCCTTACTATTTTGCAAGAACCGATTCTCTTCTCCTTGCAAAGACGTAGTCGAAGTAGATCTCTTTTGTTTCCCAAACCCTAGCTCTCCCATACTCGCCACCGCTCTCTTCACCACCGTCCCGCTCCCTTCCCTCTCACTCCTCACCGTCGATCTCACCACAAACGTCCCAAAACCTTCTCCATCTCCATCCTCATCCTCCTCATCCTCCTCATCATCATCATCATCAATGTCCAGTCCATCTCTCCTAGCCCTCATCGGGCTCTCCACAGCCGCTGCCGGAGGCTTAAACGAATACGACGATTGACCGCGAGCGTTACGTCCGCGATCGGATTTCACGATCACGGTCCCAAAATCTCCGGCGTCGTCATCGTAGTCAAAGTCTGTAGGACCGCCGCCGAAGTCTTTAGGAAGACGTTTGAGGAGAGGAGGGAGCGAGGAGTCATCTTCATCTTCTTCGTCGCCGTCCTTGTAAATCATTGTGGCGTAGAGGTCCGGTTCACGAGAACCTTGTGGTTTAGGTTTGGAGTTGCGAGAACCGGATTCGGATTCAGATTCGGATCCAGAGTGTACAACGAAGGTTGAGTAAAGGTCTGACTTGGCCGGAGCTTTACGGCTCCGACGAGTGCTGGGCGGGTAATTCATGTCTCTTCCCTATCCACAGTCGGGGTCAGTAGGCTCGTCAAAAGTCAACGGAGCTCAGTGCAGTAAACGCAGAATCGCCAAATACCCGTTGCGCGCTGAAAAATCTAAGACTCTAATTTCTTAAACTGGAAATCTACTGGCCCCGCCACATGCGACGACTGGATTTTTCTAAGGCCTTTATAGGTAAAAGCCCGTACATTCAACTAAATTGAGCTTATCGTAATATTGGCCCAAGAAATGGGGAAAAGGGAAAGGTTATTATAATTTTATTTTGGGCTTGTACAAATTTCAATTCAGTGAACTTTGGAATTTCAATTAAATTTATAAATTCATTTTATAACAAATACTAATAAATTTAAAGATTATTTTATAAAAACTATTCAAATTAGGAATTACTTATATTTCAATTCATCAAACCTCACATTTTTCAGAAAGGGAAAAAAAATAAATATGGAATTCAGAGGTGATTTATGAAATAACATAAAACAAAACAAAGCATTTTTTTTAATAAACTTTCACTTAAATATTTAAGTTTTTTTTTTTTTTTCAATCAAAAGTAGCATCTAAAAATATAGTCCTTGAACTTGCCAATTAGATCCATTTTGGTTATTCGATTCTATTAAAATTTGATGATGTGACCAGTGTTAATAAAATAGGACCGAATCAAACGATTTGAGAATTTATTGATATAATAGTTCGAACAAAATGGTTGAATCGGTTAACTCAAAAACTGCTTGAAATTGATAAAAAAATTTGAAAATTAGGTCAAAAATAAATAGTTGAACATATTGAACCAATTTAATAATTTTTTATTTAATTTTTTATATTGTAATGAAATTTTAATTATTTATGTAATTATTGTTGGTTCCGCAGTTGAACCGATCTAACTAGTTGAATCGAGAACAAGTGGTCTGACCTATTCAATTATTGGTTCGGTTATTAAAACACTAAATCTGACATTATGATATTGTAACACATCATCATTTTAAAAATTATATCAAACTCTTTTATTTCTATATTTTTTTACTTTACTCGGAAGAATACTTTGTAAAAAAAAAAAAAAAAACTCATGGCCAGAATGACGACATTTTCATCGCATGAAGTTGTAAAATTACTAATGAGATAATTGAAGTATAACTCACATAATTTCCACTCACATGTCAACTGGAAAATAAGAATAGCAACTTTTCACTTTACATTTGAAAAGTGACATGGTAACTAGTATTGTAATTTGTGTGTACTTTATAAGAATAAAAAATATATATTAATTATTAAAAATTCAAAAAAAATAAAAAAATTCATAAAAATTTTAAAAATTAACCATATCAATAATGAAGTACAAGCGAACTTTCATATGACATGTCACGTCATAATTACTATTAAAATTTTAACTGTTTAAAATTAATTTTTCTATCCAAATAAAAATAACTTGACTAAATTTTGAAATTTGAGGATAAAAATAATCCTAAAAAAGAATTAACTGAAAAAAAATAAATATTAAAAATTAAATTTATCATCTTACAAAATTAAATTAAATTTTTAACCAAATAAAATACAAACAATGACAAATTTAGAATGTTGAAATTTGGGTCCACCAACTGTTGGGGGTCATAACCCCAATACCAAGATTATATTAAAACTAATGCAAGTTAACATAGTTATATCATTTTACAATTAAAATTAAAAATTATATTTTTGTTTCATAAAAATAAATACTAATTATAACTACATAATTAAACATTTCAAATTGAAATATAAGTATCACTTATTTATTCTCTCATCTGCTAAAATTTATAATAGTGTCATGTTGAAGTAGATGCTTACAATAAGGAATGATGTAATAAAAGAAATAGCATATTTCTTTGTAATAAAAGCTTTCAACACTTGAGCTAGATCATAATTTTATGAAAATATTGTTGGTTTGGTTGAAATTACACTCAAATAAAAATTTTATAGTTAATTATTTATGTTTTGAATTTGGTGAAATTGATCTATTTATACATGCTATACTTGTTAGAATTATGTTATTTCTTTTCTTGTAAAGCATTCTAATTTCGGTTAATTAGCTTAATTATTTCCTCTTGTCAGCTAAGATTGAATGAATCTAGGGTTGAAATGCATATATCACTATAAATTATTATTAACTTCTTGTCTTAAGATCAAGTAAAGAATGGACAAGAATTTATTTTTTTTTCGAAAATTTGGAGATTGTCGTTGATGTTAACATGTTACTTTGTGTAGATATAAACTAGACATCTTAAATTTTGTAACTCCATATTCCATTTTCTTAAATTCAAACTATTAATTTACTAGAGACTCAATATATATAAAAAAATAAACTGGTGAATTAGACATTGTTGTTACAATTCTTTAATATATATGTATTATATAATAAGAATGGTACGTTATTAGGTCATAATAAGAGTTACCTTTGTTTATCTTATTTTCAAGTACTATATAAATTGGTCCAAGAAAATGCTCCAGGTAAAAAATGCCTACGTTTGTTTTTATTTTATAATTTTTATATGTAGAAAATGCTTGAACTAAAATGGTTTGAGGTACCATATGGATGAATGATATTTGGGATTCAGAGGAAGGTGCACGTATTGTTGTTAAGGTGAATGAATACAGTGTATTAATTGGTAAAGAATCTTATATTTTAACACAATTATTTGGTACAATAGTTAGAATGGCTACTTTTGTAACCATTAATTTCACAAATTAACATAACATGTCAAGTTCGAAGAAAGAAGAAATATGGAAAACAGTAGAGGTACGTAAAGAATCCTTTAGTAATTGTTATGTTTTTTTAGTGTACAAAAAATTAATATTTTCTTTTTCAAATTTGTAGTCTAAGTTCATATTTCACAAATATGATTCTAACGAGCTTGTTAATGGAAAAAAAAATTAAAGAAGTTAAAGACTCGAACAATTACAAACATGACTATAAAGTGAATTCAATGAAAGAATGATGATTTGAAATCTAAATATTTTGATCAACTCAAATCACCAATAAAAATGACTGCAAATATTTCTTATTGTTAAGTAAACCAACAATAATTTAACTTAATTGATGCACATTGGTTGGGTAACAAAGCAAATGTATATATATATATATATTTGGAAATTATATTTTAATTTACCTTTATGATATGAATGAATAAGTTAGTTTACTTTTGTGAACAAATTCTTTCTTAGGAACAAAGTGAGTAAAACAGAACCAATCGTCTATGGCACTTAAATTTGTGTTTTCATCTCCCCTTAAACTAGTAGGAAGCCTACTTATGTTTTCATATTTATGTGAGAAAGCTAATGTGCTGAGGTTTATATTCATAGTCGTACACGTAAAGACAAAAGTGTTACTGTTGTGAATAAGAAGATAGCCGGAATTGTGTTATTCAATTATTTTACGCTTTTCAATTTTTTTATGTAAATCTCCTTTTACTGATAGAGCTTTAACATAGGGACTTTGTGATTGCATTATTCGGTCTCTTTTAAGACATATTTTGCAATTTCATAAAGGTGATATTCTATAGGAATATGCGCAAGACCATGTTTGGAGTACTATTTGGTTGATGACAATAAGTTGAAAATGAAGATGGGGTAAACAAAGTCATAACTTCTTTATTTTATATCGATTTCATTATTCAATTTTTTTAATACATATACATTTTTCAATTTTATACACTATGTTTAGACTTTGTTTTAACTATGTATTTAATTTGGTTAATGACTTTAGTTTCAACTATATATTTGATTTATGTTTGGACTTTATTTAGATTATGTCTAGGTTATTTATTTTTACTTTATTTATATAGAATTAGGTTATAAATAAATTAATATTATAAACAAATTACATTTTTAGCAATTTGATACTATACGATAGTCTATACTAATCATTGGTGTATTTGTATTAATAAAACATTTTATCCACGATTTAAATCGTCATTATATGTTTAGAATATAATTGGAAATTAATTATAGAACATTTAATGATGGTTGATACGTGGCTATAAGTTCAAGGAGATAATAGCCATCCCATGCATCACTATTTCTTTAATATGTACCTTGACGGTTGAAACTTATGAACTTATGCCAACGGTAAAAACTGTTGAAATAGGTATTGTCAAATCAACTATAGTAGACAGTATTTGATAGTTTCTACTTTAGCGATGCTTAAATCATCGATATAGACCTATAAACCTATTTTTACGGTCACGTTGTTTGTTGATAAAAGGGTATATTGATGTTACTTGTGCCAACAGTTATCTTTTCATTCGGAATAGCCTTTTTGACCGTTAATATAAAGTTTTCAAACTTATAACGATGGGTTTTTTTATTTTTAGCAACAAATATCTAGTAATTAAATGACAATTTATTTGTGGTGTAGTAAAATGTGTTATTTATTTTATGAATACTTAATCAAAGACGGATACCGCCCATTTGATGCATATAATTTAAAATTATTCAAATAAATAAAATAATAAATTTAACATATTTTATGTAATCAATGTAAAGTAATCCTAAGCCTTGCAATCAGTTGAGATATATAATTGAAAAACATAAAATTCGCTAGTGAATTTTATGAGCTAATTTTAAAGTATGCGTAACCAATCTTTGAATAAGATAAAATTTAAGTGTTTTAAAAGCTCAACTTTTTAATATGATTGAAGTTCCTATTAAAAAGATATTTGCTCTTCAAAGAGTTTGATGTTGATAAGATCTCTACCAACATACTATTTAATGAAAACTTATTTGGTGGCTATTTTTATGGAATTAGATATTCACATTGTACACATTGTGTTTATTTATAGGATAGCTTGTTTAGGTTTAAGATATTTGAGAAAAGATAGGGTAAAAGTTTCATGGAAGCCTCCTCTGAAATTGAAGTCAGATTGCATTCTATTTTAAAAAAATAAGCAAATTAGTCATTGTACATTAGGTCAAAGAGTAAACTGATCATTCTATTAAAAATTGCATCCATTTTTATTGTTAAAAACTTGTCCATGTACATCAACATGAGGTACACGTGGCATGCCACGTGCCACTATTTAGTTATTTCGGAAGTCACACCAATTTTTAATAGTAGAAATGGATAGAATTTTTAACAGAAAAGACCATTTTCCTTTTTGATCTAATGTATAAGGATTAATTTACCCTTTTTTTTAGTAGATGGGACAATAAAATTTGACTCCTAATATAATGGCATCCATGGTACTTTTACCGAGAAGAGAGCACTTACTTGTTCATTGAGGAACTAATTTTTAGTGCATATTTGTAAGTAAATTGAATAGTTCATTATTTTTCATTATTTAAATAATTTGAAAAAATAACTTATCCCAATTTATCACCTAAAAATTCTATCAATTATAAATTTCGATTGATTGAATTATAAAACAATTATCATAGGTGGTATCCTCCCAAGAGACAATGACCTCATGTTCAAGCTCTAGGATTTATAAAATTTTAAAAAAATTAAAATTCTAATATTTTTTTTTTAAATTTCATTATTTATATTTTTAGAATTCTTTTTTATTTTATAATTTTTCTCTTTTTCCAATAATTTAAAAAAATGTTATTTTTAAAATAATTTTTTTGTAACTTTTTTTATAATCTTTGTGACTTTTTTTTAAAAAAAAATTATATTTATATTTTTTTCTATTTTTTAAAATAATTTTAATACTTTTTGTAATGTTTTAAATATTTTTTTTTGTAATTTTACCTTTTTTCTATTTTTAATAATTTTTGTATTTTTTGTAACTTTTAAGGTTTGTTCCGAAAAAAATGAATTGAATTCAAAGTTGGGTCGAGTGAATAAATGGGTAGACCTCTACGGTTGTAATTATAGGAAAATAAAATAGTAAGAGCTTCTATTCACAATTTGAATGATTACTCAATCTAATTAAACACTAAAAATAAATTAGTGCTTAATGTGGTAAAGGCTTTTCTCATGAGTATTTTTTTTTTAGTAGAAGTAAATAACATTAAGCTAAAACAATAAAATCAAACAACTCTGATGAGGAAATCACTATCAGACTGTAAGATCTCTTAAACCGAAATTGGGGGGTCCTCGAAAAGCGTCAGGCCCAAAGGTTTATCATAAATGCATTTCGCCATTTGATCAGTAGCCATATTGTAACACCCCCTACCCGTATCCGTTGCTGGAATAAAGTATGAGGCCTTACCGAGGAGTACGGAACACTTACAGACAATTTAAACCATTTATCGCTCAAATACCGAAATTGGTTATAAAAGTTTCTTTAACGGACCCTCGAGTTCCAAATCATGCATTAGGATCGGGTCGGGACTAAATAAGAATCGCATGAAATTTTTTGCAAAATCCCAAATTTATTTCATTTACAAGGGTCCTACGCCCGTGTTGCTGGGCCGTGTCGTAAAGTTAATTTTCACAAATAAGGCTATTTTCCAAACCATATTTCTCACTCATTTGATCCTTATTCTTCACCCACATTTAATACATACAAAAACCAATTTAAGATATTCAACTGAGCCTTATACTTAATACCATTTGTTAATCGCACACTTCATATAATTAACAAGAAACGTATATAGGCTCAATTCTCATTAAATTTCTCTTGTACTTATACTTTTTCACATTATGTATTCATATAACATATAACAATCATACCTCTGTATTTCATGCACATTTTTATAACAATTTGTCTTGATTTCAAACTACTTCATATTGGAGTTTTACTTATCAAATCATTTGAAATATCATCTTTACACATATAGTGCACTTGAGGTGCACAATTCTATAATTATGAATGAACACATTTATCAAATATATGTCATGTTTTTATATATATCATAGTCTCATATTTCCATGTATCAATTACCATCATTTCCTCGTATTTCGACAAATACGTGTAACAATTCATAAACATGCAATTCACTAACTCTTCCTGTCAATCACAATTTAAATTGACAAATCACTTATTGAGCCCAATTTCAAGGTTCACTAAAATCTATCATATAAATTTGGATGTACGTATCCACCAATAAATTCCATGTACAGGTATCATCATCTCATATTTCCACATACATTTACTTTCCACATTATGAACTCAAATAACATATATAAGACATACCAATGTATTTCAAATATGTTTCCATAATATTTCATTTAGAATTCAGATTATTTCATATTAGAACTCTTCTCATTAACTCATTTGGAATACCAATTCATACGGAAAATACACTCAAGGGTGTACAAATATATATAATCACAAATGAACTCATTCATCAACCAAGTTCTATGTTCATGTCTCATCAACTCGTATTTCCTTATATATATCACATAATATATACCATGATTGATGAGCTCATCAATACCATGATTTCCATTCCCTTGTTATTTTTCCATATTTATCCCGTTGAATTTCTCGGAATTTCGATAGATTTTCAGGGGTACATTTTAATGTACAAATTCGGGTCTGTCAATTCATATTCATGTGCGCATATTTCCATTTCAGAGAACACACTCCCGCGAACCTCATCCTTATAGTGGGATTACCAATCCAGGCTAAATCCCCTGCAACGACAATTACTCTAATGAGCTTGGATCTGAATTACCAGTCCAGGCTAAATTCAGACCCTAATTCGGATTACCCTTCGAGCTAAATCCATTTTCCACATATTCTTCGGAAAGGCTATATCAGGATAGGATCACCCGTCCGGGCTCGTCCGGGCTAGATCCTTTTTACCGTCAATTCCTTTTCAGAGATTCATCGAATTTTCCTTTCATTCAAGTGAGATTTATTTTCCCTTTTCATTAAGAATATCAATACTTCATCAATTATCATACAATAAATATTCAAATCATATTCACATCAATAAAAATATATAATTCAAGTTACATGAACTTACAATTCGATTTTTATATCATAACGATAATCTTAGTTTCATAATAAATATTTGAAATAAAACATTATATGATTTCTATTTCAACGTTTATCGATTATAATCGGGCAAGTGATCAATTTATACATAAGTCATTCATATATTTTCCTCCTCCTCCTCTCTATTCCACATCCTTAGTATAAATAACATATTTGTAAGTAACATTATCTATAATTTTTCACTATTTATTTATGTGAATATTCAAGTTGTTCATCCGTGTCATAGTCACTAAATTATTTTTGTCTTGAGCTACAGAACTCCAAATTAAGATTCGCTAATTTTACCTGAAACTAAACTCACATATCTTCTTACTATAAAAAATTTAGAATTTTTGGTTTATCCAATAAGTAAAGTTTATTCTTTAAAGTCACCCTTGTTCCGCTGTCTGACAGTTCTGACCCCTCATCACTAAAAATTAATTATCTCATTGTACAAAATTTGGATAATGTTACGATTTGTTTCTTTTGAAAATAGACTCATTAAGGATTTTAAGAATAACCCATAATTATTTTCCTCAAATTTTTGATGATTTTTCAAAGTCAGAACAGAGGAACCCGAAATCATTCTGACCTTGTCTCACAAAACCTATTATATCGCATGACTTACAATTTCACTGCTTACACCATTTCTTCTATAAGAAACTAGACTAAATAAGCTTTAATTCCATATTTTATTCATCCTCTAATTCTATTTCTACAATTTTTGGTGATTTTTCAAAGTTAGACTACTATTGCTGTCTAAAACTGTTTTAGTGCAAAGTGTTGATTTCCATTTTGCCCCAAATTTCACAGTTCATACAATTTAGTCCTTGTCCAATTAAGCCCTCAATTGAGCTAATTTTTATCAATTAATACCTTATTCTATCATTTTAAACTACTTCGTAATCCTTGAAAATCAGAACTTTAGCATTAAACCTTAATTCTAAACTTTTTTATAATTAGGTCCTAAAACCAATTTCCATCAATTTTACTTGATGAAATCATCATATATCAAAATTAAAGCTTCAATTCTATATTTATTCATCATATGCTTCCAGAACTCATCCATAGCAACTTTAAAAATTATCCATAGAATCAAAAACTAATGATATAGTAAGTTGGACCCAATTGTAAAAGTCCAAAAACATAGAAATTTCAAGGGAAAGCAAGAATTAAACTTAAATGAAGCTAGAGTACGAAAACCAGCTTGAACCCTCTTCCATGGCTGTTTTTCAGCTGATGAAAATGAAGAGAAATGAAGAGAATTCTAGATATTCCAATTTGGTCCCATTTTTATTTAGCTAATTTTAGCAATTTTCTAATTTTGCCCTTATTTCACTCATTTCCTGATTTTTCTCAGCTATTGCCGCCCAAAATATCTCCTTTGGGCTTATTTTCACTTTGGGTCCTTTCTCATTTGACAATTAAGCTATTTAATCCTTCTAGCAACTTTTACACCTTTTTCAATTTAGTCCTTTTTATTTAATTAACCACCCAAACGTCAAAATTTTCTAACGAAATTTTAATACTACCTTATTGACATTCCTTAAATATTCATAAAAATATTTATGACTCGGTTTATAACACCGAGATCTCGATACCTCTTTTTCTCAATTTCTTGACCAAATAAATCTTTATAAAACACAATTTACTATTTCAAAAATATTTTAAAAGCTACATTTGGCTCGTAAATATTAAATAATATAATCTACAAGTTCATTTTTCGGATTGGTGGTCTCGAACTACTATTTCCTACATCGCTAAAATTTGGGCTATTACACATATTCTGAGATCTAAGAATGTGTCGAATTTTTATCTTCCAATCCCTATTAAGATATCTATTGATTAATCTTAGCTCTGCTAGATTACTGTTAGTAGCATTGCCTGCAAGAAAGGACTCCACAAGTAGTGCATTATCACATTTGATTTCCAACTATCTGTAGCCTTTCTCCCATAATATATGTAGACCTTCAAGAATCGCTCGAGCTTCGATGTGAAAAATTGTTTCCTTGCTCACTTTCAAAGAGTAACCGCATTACCATTGTCCATTTTCATCCCTAAAAACTCCTTTAATTGAAGCATTATCATCTTTAAACGACATTGTGCCATCTGAGTAAATTATTAGTTATTCCCTTTATGGGTTAGACATGAAAGTGTAGAAGATATGTAGTGTGTGTATATATATATTCCAAAATCAAAAGAGCGATTGGGTTGAAAAAAAATAAAGGAGAATAGCTGAATATTTGAAATCACAATGCATAATACCTTTGATTTGATTCAATTCTGAATAATTGTAAACCATAGCTTCTTTTTTATTAGAAAAATTTGAACTAAATAAGTTATGTCTTGCTTGATCATTACTATCATAATGATGTCATTGTTTGACACATGACAACATATGATTGACTAGTCGATTTTTTTAACATCCAAAGTATTGAAGTGGAATGTCATAACATTAGAGACTAAACTAAGAACATCTATAATATTAGGGACTGAAATAAGAAAAAAACCTTTAAGAACTAAAGTGGAAATAGTGGTATAATCTTAAGCAGATATAATAGCCAGGTGAACCTGAACTACAGCATCTCAAAAAGTTAATATTATGGCTAAAATAAAACCCTAAAAAGGACCTAACTAAAGGAAAACCTTGGAATTGCCAAGTCCAACCGAGGGCACCAGAACAGTGTTTCAACAAAGCCTTGGTATTGCCTTGCAAACCAAAAGCTTCTTCATTTCCATGGAGAGTTTCAAATGTTCAGTCATGTCCACCACTTCTCCATCCTCACAAGGAACCCATCTGAATCCTTTAAGTAACTAAGCCAACCATAGATGAACCGTTGCCAGACCCGTGGCTTTCCCCAGGCACACCTTCCTACCTGAACCAAAGGGGGACAACCTCAGATCAGATCCCAAACACTCACGTCTTCTTCCATGAACCGCTCCAGTCTGAACTTTTCAGCATCTGCCCAAACGTATTCGTTAAGAGTGATTGCCCACACGTTCACCATTGCTGTTGTGCCTGCTGGAACCAAATGATCGCCAACGTGAACGTCGTGGATGGCACACTTTATTGAATTGTCACATCATATCCCTTTATGTCTCTCTAAGCGCTCATGACTCGCAATGCTGTTCTCAATACAAATCTCCAATCATTTGATCCTTACGACAGTTGTAGCACCCATTAATTCATCTCTGTCATAAACATCTAATCATCACGTCCCCAGTCCACAACTTCCATTCAACAATTTCACAATTCTTATTAGTTGTTTCTTGATACACTACATAAATTTTTACACTTCGATTGAGGGGAGGTCACCTTACCATTTATACTATTTTCTTTTTAGGTTCTAAGGTCCACTTTATAACTTGTATTAGTAAGTCTTTCCCAATTTCTCTAGAATTCACTTATTATAGCATACTGTATTTCGCATGTCAAAGCTCAAGACTCTATTAGCATACTGTATTTCGCATGTCAATGCTCAAAACTCTATATGCATACAACATCCTTAAATTCGTTTAT
The DNA here is from genome assembly GCA_025503065.1 of Gossypium bickii. NCBI lineage: Eukaryota > Viridiplantae > Streptophyta > Magnoliopsida > Malvales > Malvaceae > Gossypium > Gossypium bickii. The sequence goes on from CP106716.1 coordinate 99,493,381, forward strand.
CATTATTACTCAGCCTTGAAGTTCACAACATCATTCTCAACTTAGTCCTCATTACTGATCTAGATAACGCTAGCAATCTTGTTTTTCTAGGCCATAAACACTTTCATGTTGTCTCACTTTGACTTAGGTTTCGCATTATGAGATTCACATCATATCCCAATCCATGCACACTGACCTCCTTTCATCTTTTCAGAAGATCTCGGTTCAAGGGGTTCTCATTTTCTTTTATTCCACTGTAGATAAGTAACAAATATATTTTATAAAAATTTTAATAAATTTAAATTTGGATGGTTGCATAATGGGATATCAAAAAATATACTGAAAAGTTTAAAATTATTTTTTTGCAGATTCATATAAGCAATAGATAAAAGTATTTAATTCGGTTTTAGATTTAAATAATTGAAAAGATGCAAATATCTTACCCGCTTAAATAGATGTACTAGCTAGGTCAACCTGATCCTCGCAGCATCTCACAAAAGATAAAAGGGTAACTTGAAAGTCACTCAATTATAAAAAAATTTCATTTTAAGCACTCAAAATAAAAAGTTTACAATTTAACTATCGATGTTACATAGTTTGCCTATTTTAGTTACTCCACTTAAAAACTCTAATACGAAATCTGACGTGGCATTTTCCTGATAGAGAGATCAATCACGTTACATAGTTCGTCTATTTTGGTTACTCCTGTTAAAAACTCTTAACGCAAAATCTAACATGGCATTTTCTTGACATAGAGATCAATCATTGGATACCGCATGGCATAATTTATCACATAAATATTGCATATCACTTTAAAGGACTAAAATCTAATTTACCCAATACTAGTTATTAACTAAAATAATAATAATTAAATAGCTTCTTCCTCAAATTTTAACTTTGTAGAGGAAAAAGAGGGCCGCGTTCATTTAGCGTTTAGGTTCATAAAACAAAGTTAGAATTTGAGAAAGAAGAAACATTTAGATTCCGGTTTTCTTCAATTTTTTTTTTTTTGTTAATAATTTGTATTCAATAAATTATATTTTAGTTTTTTAAAGTAGTATGCAACATTTATGTGGTAAATTGTGTTATATGGCATCAATGATTGGTCTATAGGTAAAAAAATGTCTTGTCAAATTTTCATTAGAATTTTCAACAGAAATGATCAAATGAACAAATTATATAAAGTGTACGCTTAAATTGCAAACTATTTATTTTGAAAGCCTAAAAGGAAAAGTTTTGATAGTTGGGTAACTATGTTGTAGTTTACCCAATATAATATTATGGCTAAAATAAAACCCTAAAAAAGGACCTAAATGAAACTAACGGAAAACCTTAGAATTTGCCGAAGTCCAACCCAAGGCATGCACCAGAAGAGAGTTTCAACAAGGCCTTGGTATGGCCTTGCAAACCAAAGGCTGCTTCATTTCCATGGAGAGTTTCAAATGTTCAGTCAAGTCCACTTCTCCATCCTCACAAGGAACCCATTTGAATCCTTTAAGTAACTGAGCCAACCATAGATGAACCGTCGCCAGACCCATGGCTTTCCCCGGGCACACCCTCCTACCTGACCCAAAGGGAGCCAACCTCAGATCAGACCCCATAACACTCACTTCTTCTTCCATGAACCGCTCCGGTCTGAACTTTACAGCATCTTCCCAAACGTCTTCGTTATGAGTGATTGCCCACATGTTCACCATTCCTGTGGTGCCTGCTGGAACCAAACGATCGCCAACGTGAACGTCGTGGATTGCAAGGCGAGCCCATGAAAGAAGAGGTCCCGGTGGGTGCACCCGAAGAGTCTCCTTCACAATGGCTTGAAGGTAAGGCATGTTAAGAATGTCAGAATCTGACACCTGCTTGGATCCTTCAACAACAGCATCGATCTCGGCCTGAGCCTTGGCTTGGATTTCTTGGTGTAAAACGATCCTCGCTAGGATCCATTCTAGCAAGATTGCCACCGTATCAGTCCCCCTGAAGATCATCTCCTGCAAAAACCATGCAATGCAAAACAGGTATTATAAGCTTGCATTGCAATAAAACAAAACAGGAAATTGTAAGATGTTAGATTAGTTTCAATGGCATACCCATAAAACAGCAATCATATCAGAGTTATTGAGTTTTTCATGTTTTTCTAAATCAAGCAATACATCGACGAAGTCCCCAACTTTATTGCCATCATCTTCCAAGCCACCATTAACCCTTTTTAATGCATGTTCTTCGATGATATTACCGACAAAAACATTAACTTTTGAAGCCAAATTCCTACATCTTTTCCTCACTCCTTGGCAATCAAGCAAGCCAAGAAGAGGGAAATGATCGCTCCAATTGAATATCCCCAACAACTCGTACCCTTCACTCACTAGCTCCTCAAGTTGTAGCCCTTCTAATCCAGGGTTCTCAAAGTCGTATGTTTTACCAAAGACGGTCGCCATCACTGAGCTCATCGATCCCAAATGAAGTACCCTCCTTACGAAAACCTCACCTTTTGATTCCATCGAACACTTTATCTCCTCCACCATTTTGATACCAATCTCACGCCTTAATCCATCGAAGCCAGCGATCCTCTTGGGACTGAATAAATGGGTGGCTGAGATTCGTCTCAAATCCCTCCAGTAATCACCATAAGGAGCAAACCCCATTGCTCTGTGAAACAAAAGCTCATAGGCAGACTCCTTCACGGGCCTATCAGCAAAAGCTGAGTTGTTGAGAATATCCCTTGCAGTTTCAGGGTCACTGGAAATGACAAACCGAGTGCATCCCACGGAGAAAGCCATCAACTTCACTGCGTTAAGGGTTTTAGCTAGTTTAGCCAGGGCTCGATGAGGGGTGGAGCCAGTGAATACAGTGAGCAATCCGAGGAATGGGAAGCCCAGAGGACCAGGGATTGCAAAACTGGCCTTAGACCTGAAGCGAGCCCATGCAATCCCCCCTGGAGAAAACCAAAAGGCAACGGTTCCCACCAAAAGAACAGCCCAGAGAAATGCTTCGAAGCTCAACAAAGGAGATCGAAGCGCCAGAAAACCAAGTTCCAGGGACATTTTGATCTCTTCCTGTAAGATGGGTTTTCAATAAAAACTGATATCGGGCATATGGAGAAACAGAATTTCGGCTTACAGGGAATATAAAAGAACGTAAATGAGGAAAATGGAGGGGTACTTGGAAAGCTTAATAGCCATAGGGTTTAGGAGAAATGAATAAATAGAGAAGTAGGACAGTCTTGGGCAGTTAAACAAAGAGAAAAACTTGGTGATTTATATGATTCCAGCAGGTCACCCTAATACTTTAGGGAGCAAAATCTGAGGCGACGTGTGTTTCTTTATTTGGTACGTAATGTTTTGACAGTATTGTCATGACTGGAGATCAAAACTTGGTGATAAGATAAAATCTTAGCCGTGTGGTTTTTGTTGAAAGATGATGATGATTTGTGTTGCAGCAGCCTGCAGGACTGTAGCAGAGAGCAATGGTAGTATGTTCAAATTTTAATACAATATCATATTATAAACCATGGGATAATGATCATGCAACTGATAATGGTAGATAGAAATCAGCATTATTTTATTATAAATATAAATGGAGTATTATATAAATGGATTTTGTTAAACTGTGAAAATCAGCACATTAGAAGGCAAAAATAAACCAATTAGAAGAAAGCTTACCGACGACCTGGAATGACTTACATTACAGGCATAATTTGGTCTTGTTTACCGTTTCCTCTCATCAAGAAAACCATGGCTAAAATCTTGGAAAGTTTTCTGTTAGTAGATATTTTATGCTTAAAATCTGTACCTTCCACTTGAGTTGGTACCACCATATCTCTCCACCTGTTGGACTTAAAAGTTAAGTTCATTTAGTTTCCAACAAACAAAATAAGTCCATTTGGATTCAGTCTTGAATGAGGTGATTTATAATTTGAGTTAGGGCCAGTTTGGCAATGCTTTTGAGAAATGCTTTTGATAAGTACTTTTGAGAAGTGCTTTTGATAAGTGCTTTTGAAAATTTTAAGTGTTTGGCATTGCTGTCAAAAAGTGCTTTTGAGAAGTAAAATGTCTATTTTAGACATGATATTATAAAGTAACAAATACGTATTTAAATAATGTTTAAATTAGTTAATATTATGATATTTTAGCAAAAATAATTTATTATAATTTATTATTAATATTTTAATAAATAATGTTAATTTTACATATTCTCTGAAGAATTAATATTAATTATTTATTAAATTTAATTAGAATATATAAATTATATTTAAATATTTAAATATAATAATTAAATATTTGTAATTAGATATTGACACAATTGTATTATTTTAAAAATTATTTTTTTAATTTTTAATGCTTTGAATTTAATAAACAAACATCTTATTTCTACCCCTAATTTCTTCTTTTCTTACTTGCTCTTCTGTTTTACCCACCCACCATTTTACTAAACAATCAAATTCTATTTTCAACTCTACCAAATTAGTAATAAAAAGAAAAAAAATGTATCACCTTAGCGATTTTCATAAATATCAATTTATAGATATTTATAATTCCAATTTATAAATACTAAAAATATCAATTTATAATTCCAATTTCAGATTAAATATCATAACTAAAAAGTAAAAACCTATAGATAGAGAGAAGTCCAAAATCCCAATTGGTATCATTTCATAAGCACTTCATAATAATTCCAGTTGAAACAACGTAACAAGTTATGTACATATGTGTTACAGGGAAAGCACAATACCAAATTATTTGCGTTATATATATTCTCAAGTTAGTAAGGTCATGAAAATAACAATAAAGTACAATTATGTCTTCAAACTGATCTTAAGTCACAACATCAAATAAAAAAAACATTTCACTGGTATCCTATCAATGCGAGGATATCACAATGTCCATCTAACAGTTCCATAAGCTCCAACCCAGAACTGAAAAATATCTGTAATGCAGAATAGGAAGCTTGATATTACACAATACTTGCATAGTAAATACATACTACAGCAGAGGATATACCATGCCTTTCAGTAGAGTACAGGACCCTGAATCTACTGCCTCCAAATGGGCTGTGACAATAGGGTGTTCTCAGCCTAAAACTCGGTTAGAGGTTTTAAACCTACTAATCTCCTGATCCTGTCTTTATCAGTGTTCTCCAGATATCCCTTGAGAATATTTAAGAAAAGGGGTGGGGCAAAACGTTAGCAGCAGTATCCATTGAAGAAAATGCAAAAGGATGCTCATTGACAATCACACAAAAAGTCACAGTTTCCTGGCACAGAGATATTAGATGTGCTTAAGCAGCACAATAAAGTGAGTTGCCACATGCTACATTAATTCTAGTGTTTTGATAATCATGATCAGATGAAAGATCATAATTAGTTTTCTTAAGCCTCATTGAAGTGGTGCAAGTCAATTTAAAACAAATAGTACCAACAGCTTCTGATCAAAAGGAAGAATTCCAAAACTATAGTTAGAATACGAATTGTGACCTAAACATAGATACATAGATACATACATTGCAAAAACACAAATTTAAACAACTAGAAAAATTTGGGGACCAATATTTGATGTCAAAGAGCAAGAAGGGGGTAATTTCAAGATCACAATTTGTAGCAGAGTACATTTTACAGTAGGCAATGGAACCTCTTGAATTTGGTTTTGGTTAGAACTGGTAAAAAAGAATGGTAATGTAAAAAAACATATTGGCAACCACTAGGAACAACTATTGCCATAAGTCACAAAATCACCGGTAACATGATATAAACAAGATGGCTAACATCAAACATTGACAACAACAACATCATTGCAATCATCTAACAGAAAAAAGAAAAAGTTCCAAGCAACCATTTCCTAAAGATAGTAAAGGGCACAGAAAATTACTTGCAAGTTTGTAACTAACAGTCTCTTATGGTGATTCACCAGTCAGAATTAAAGACTCCTTTAACTGAGACATGAAATACCTTAAAAGTTAGTGAATTTGTACTATATAGGTAATCAAAATAATGCAATTTGAACCATACCAAATAATCTATTTCACAGTGATTTTTACATAACATAAATGAAATGCCTAAATGCTAAAATGGAGAGTAAAACTAACATTAAAATGGCTGTCTAAAGGTTTCAAACGGAACCAACCATCTGTTTTTTGGTGAGATGCCTTATGACAGTACCAACAGGTAATGACAGAATGTTGAACATAAAATCGACAAATTCTTTCCCAGATTCTGCAAATAAAACTCTTTGGCTAGTTGAGTCAACAAGAAGTTTTAAGCTAATAGTGTTGGCAGCCATGCCTTGATAGATATCATGTCTAGCCTCTTTGCAATGACTAATGGGAACGGATGGCCTTAGCAAATATATAACTACTTCACTAATGATATACTAAAAGACCAAGTCTTTAATTGAAAGAAGAAGGCTCGGGAAAAGAAAAGAGACTTCAACCCTTAGCTTCACTTCAGGGGTTTCCCAGTCTCAAGGGAAAGTAAATGTCGTAAGCAAGAAAGACGATCGGGAAGGATTACAAACCTGAAAGAACGTACCCACGATCTACGATAACAACCTGAAAGAAGTCCGCCCGGAAGGTAAGCAACTACTGGAACTCAAAGCACCCTCACACCTGACTTTGATTCAACAACAAAAGGTAAGTAGAAAAAAATACAAAAGCGGAAAGGAAAATTTATGTAGCAGCAAAACACATTCAGAGAGAAAGGCAAGGAACCGAATGGGAGAAGGCAAAGAATCAGTTGGAATAAAGAGAATTGAAGGAAAATTAGAATATGGAAAAGCACCCACCACCTAAAGATCGAAGATAAGTGAAAAATCACCAGAGGAACCAGAAGAAAAATCAGACAAAGAAAAGGGGAAAAAAAGAGGACTGTAACGTCTATGGGGAAGAAGAAATAAAATAAGGATAAAAAAGTAAAACATAGGTAAAAGTCCTTCTACTATGAAAAAAGCTAAAATTTTTGGCTTCTCCATCTGTAAAAAAGGACTTCTCAAAAGTTGAATTTTTTTTCCACTGGCCCTTGTTCTTTATTCCTTTTTGCTGAAAAGTGCTTTTGGCCAAAAAAGTCCATCCCTGATGGAGCGCCGAACGAGGCCTTAGTCCGACTTGGGGTGTTACTATCATCTCAATATTAAATTTTTTTATTTAAATTTAATTATAAAATTAAGGTTTATATATTTTAAATAATTTTTAAAAGGAAAAATAATGTTGTTATTGAATTTTTAATGTGTTCAAATTTCAAGCTAAATGTGTGTTAGTTTAAATGGGTGCGTGTGTGGGTGTAGGGACGGCAAAATCCGAATCGCTCGATGGACTCCGAACCATTTCACTTCGAATAGAGCGGATTTTTTCTTTTGAAAATTGGATGCGGGACAAGTCTAGTAGATTTTTTATTTTTGATAGTGGATAAGAAGCAGTTATGGTAATTATTTGCCCCATCTTGACTCGCTCCACTATATGAAATTACCATTTTATCCATGTATATATAAACTCTTAAAAGGGTAAAAATGTAATAACATAATATAGAGAAAATCCAAATGTTTTGTATTTAAATATTTTTTGAATAATTATGTTTAAATATTTACTTGACTTTAAAAATATTGAAAATATTAAAGATAATTAGCAAATTAAATTGAAATAAAGTGAGTTGGGGCGGGATGGATGCATCCAACATCCATAGAAGAGGTAGTAGTTTTTAAGATTATGCATTCATAGTGGAACAGGGCGAGTGGTGGAGCAAAGCATACCAACTATGTAGTGATGATGGATTTAACAATATTTACCCCGTCCCGCTCCATTACCATCCATATGTGGGTGTGTGAGTTTGAGATTTTATTGTATTAGAAAAAAGAAGCTAAAAATTACTTATGACAGAAACATATCTCCAATAAAGTTAGTTTGACATATATAGGATTGATTGAGAGGTCCAGCGCATCAATGCCTTGGCAAACAGTGTGATTCCTATTTTACCCCATTTCATATTTTATTTTAATATTAATTCTTGTAGATTCTTATTTTTTGTTACAAACTATCCAATTAATAGTAGTTTTGAGAGATATTTTTCATTGTATGAGCACATTTGAGAACAAATTCCTTTGAAAACGACTTCTTTGGAAACAACTCCACATTAGAAATGACTTTTTGAGAATAACCTTGGAAGGTTAGCATAATTCTTTGGTTATTCCACTTTTGGATGACCTGAAGAGCATGGTTTAGAGGTTTCAATATAGAAACTATTAAGAATTTCTTTTTAACTTTTCTTTGAGAATGCAAATGTTTCCTCCTTATTTGAACACGAATTCTCACAATGCCATCTTTGTCAAAGCCCACTACAGGACTATCTTGAACTATGTAGGGGATTAACTAAGTCGAATTTGTGCTTAGAAGCTAAAAGACTTCTAGCCTTTGACTTGTACACTGCCAAATCAAAACTAACCTGGTCTAATTTTCAAGAACACAATGTCCTAACTTTTCAAAACATGCATCCAAAATAGAACCTCTCTTCAACGAAATGGTCATACCTTTTTCCCTATGACCAAGTTGCCTCCGCTCCAAATGAGTTGACTTCGACTTTGTAAAGGACGAGTGTAACACCCCTATCCCGAGTCCGTGGCTGGATTAGGGTTAAAGGCATTACCAGACAGATCAGAAAACTTTTACAAGTATTTCATACAACTATTCATCAATCACAATCAAAGAGTCCCTTATATTGGTCATCGAGACCTTAATCATGCTTTAGAGTAGGGTCGGGACTAGGCCGAACACTTACGGAAATTCTCAAAATTTAAAACTTTTCTAAGTTATGCAGGACACACGCCCGTGTGGGCAGGCCGTGTGTCTTCCACGGACACCAGACACACCCATACGTCTTAGTCGTGCCAAATCAGGGCATGTATATTGACTTTTCCACACAGCCACTAGACACACCCGTGTACCATGGCCGTGTGCTCTTAGGCTATATACTGACTTAATCACACGGCCACCAGGCACGTCCGTGTGCCAAGGCCGTGCACACCTAGCTAAATACTGTCATTTTCCCTTAGCTTTTGGCACACCCGTGTGCCATAACTGTGTAGGCAAAACAGGCCACTTGTAAGGCCAAATTGCCACCCACACAAGGGTCCATTCCTTCAAGCAATTAACCACTTCATTTCAGGCATATTTGACAACCAAAACATATCAAAGTAATCATCAAATCTTCACATACAATTACAACTTCAGTCAAGCCAATTTGTACAACTAAAACATATATGCATTCAAGCATGATTCATCTATAATTTCATCCATATGCTTATCATATCTTTGACCATTTCATTAGCCATCTAGCCATACCAAAACATGCATCATTTTTCATATATGCCAAACATTTACCAAAACTTATCTAGCCGTGCCTCATGGCTATCATATACATATTTTACGCATCATTCAAAAAGACTAGCTTATACATGCCATATTTAGCTATATACATATTCCAAATGTACCAAAATGAGTTGAGTAGTATGATGATGATTCTTGACGGTCCCAAGCCTTTAGTAGCTTTGACGATCTATAAAACAGAGAAAACACACAAACAGAGTAAGCTTCCAAAAGCTTAGTAAGCCATATACAAATAAACTTAGCAAACAATGCACATATTCAATTTGATAAGATGTCATTTATAGTTCTCATAGTGACTTCATCTCATAATCATTGATTCATATGCTTAGTCATACCATACCAAAATTCTTCAACTCCAATATCACATATACACATAGCTCATTTGAGCATATATTCACATATCATTCAATCCATTCTTAGTATCTATCCATCTTAGTAAGTTTATATAGATAGTTACCTTCCATACACACTTAGTGTACAAACCAAACGTACCTAAAACGGTTATACAAATCACGTAATCATTTGTATCTCAGATTTGCCTGTTGAACCGTTCGGAATCTAATAGGAATTACAGAGTGCTCAGAATATTTGTACAATGCCAACGTCCCAGACGTGGTCTTACACAAAATCTCGAATCAATGCCAACGTCCCAGACATGGTCTTACATGATATACATAACAGACACTTATGTCATGACATAGCTAATCCTATCTATTCCTAGGTTCGTACGGGACTTTTCGGACATTGTCACCATGTCGATATTATCTCGGAATTCATGTACACAACATCTCGTAAGCATTTATCATTATCAATAGTCATATAAATATACATAATTCAATACAAACACATTTATTTGTATAATGACTTACCTCGGATTCGGATATTCGTTCAGACTCGGTTACTCAGCTACCTTCACTTTCCCGCGATCTAAGTCTGTTTTCTTCGGTTCTTGATCTATATATATTCAAATTTAACCATCTTATTTACCAACATATTCATTTCAATCCAAAATCACACATTTAGGGCTATTTGCAACTTAGCCCTCACATTTACACACTTTATCAATTTAGTTCATTTTTCTCAAAACATCAAATATACAAAATTACCATTTAACCATGCTTGGCCGAATGTCCATATATCTCATAAAAGTCTAAAAATTTCATCAAATTTACAATTTAGTCCTTCAAATTGCTATTTTCACAATTTAGCCCTAATTAGCTAAATCTATCAAAAATTCAAGAACAAAACATGTTCATTTAACATATATCTTTCATTAAACACCTTAAACTCATCACAAAGCTCACCATTTCATTAATGGCACATTTCATAAACATCATTAATACACAAAATTGAGACATGGGTCTTAAAGTATACGAAGCAACGATTGCAAAAACATAAAAATTATCAAAAACCAAAATCAAACATACCTTGAATCAAATACTTTAATAGCCAAAACCTAGCTTAGGTATTTTCTTTCTCTTTTCTTCAAACTTTTGGCACCCCAAAGATGATAACATTCATCTTTTCATTTGTTTATTTTATTATAAACATTTTATTACAAACATAATATTATACATTTTACCATTTTATCCTTTCATTAAACATATAAGACAAATAACAATAAGGTTATTTTGTCATTTAATCACCCACTATCATAAATATGGCTTAATTGCCTCTCAAGGCCTCCTCATTTAAAAGCCATCTCACCTAAGTACTTTAACATATAACATTCAAATTTCACATTTAATGCAATTCAATCCTTTTATCAATTAAACACACAGACGGACAAATTAACTTACGAAACTTTAACACATGCTTAATCACGTATCAATGACACAGAAAATAATATTAAAATATTATTCAGACTCGGATTTGTGGTCCTGAAACCACTGTTTCGACTAGGGTCTATACCGAACTGTTACAACGAGGGACAACCGATTTCACCGGTCACTGTAGAATCTTTCAGAATATAAAGATTGTTGGTCCTTTTACCTTTTAACAAAACGAGAGCTCCACAAGACACCTTAGTGTCGCTCGAATCGATATTGATTTTGTAACCTTTCAAGTCTAAAATACTCAAGGAGATGAGATTCTTTCGTAAATCAGGTACATACATAACATCTGAGAGTGTCCTAATCATCCTATTGTGCATCCTAATTTTAATAGTACCAATACCAATTACCTTATTGGATAAATCGTAAACACAACTCCACATTCAACCGAACTGTATGTGGAGAACCATTTTCTATTGGGACACATGTGGAAAGAACATCCTAAATCTAAGATTCACTAGGACATAAGCTCAGAGCTATCGCTCGTTGACACTAACAAGAAATCATCATCACTTTCATCGGCCAAATTAGCACTAGTTGCATCATCCTCGTTACTCTCAGTAGTCCTTTTATTTCGCAGTTTATAACAATATACTTTGATGTGACCTAACTTCTTACAATAGTGACACCTTTTGTCTCGCTTCTTTGATGCTACCAAAACAAAAGCTTGCCTATCTACCTTGCTATCCGAACAAAACTCATTGTCAAGTTTGTCTTTACACAACAAATGACCCTTCACATCCTTGAACGAGAGTTTGTCTCTATCATAAATCAGGGCCTCCCTAAAAGACTTGTATGAAGAGGGTGAAGAGCACAATAATAGCATAGCCTGATCTTCATCGTCAATTTTAACCTCAACATTCTTTAAATTATTCAAAAGAGTAATAAATTGACTAATGTGATCTCAAAGAAGCTTAACTTTATTCATGCGAAATGTAAATAGATGTTGTTTCAACACTAAACGGTTAGTCAGAGACTTAGTTGCATAAAAAGTTTATAATCTTTTCCACAGGGCGGATGAGGTTTTCTCCATCAATACCTCCTGCAATACCCTATTCGCGAGGCACCACTAGATTGCAAACAGGGTATTTTCATCAAGCTCTTCCCATTTTATCTGATCTAGATTCTCAAGTTTTTTTCTCAATAACAACCTTTTTTCAATTCGGTCTGAACTAGATTTTCCTTCATCCGAACTTGTCACAGATTGAAATTTGTGACACCATCGAACTTCTCAATATCAAACCTTATTGTTCTCATCTCTGAACGGGCTGATCTACGAAAATTAAACTAGATCTGATACCACTTGTTAGGGATCGACCCGATTAAACAACGAACAAGTAAAAAATAGCGGAAGAAATTAAGAAATTGAACAAACAAATTTAGCGTGAAAAAACTCCTTCAAAGAGCATAAAAAACTACGGGTACAGATAATTTTACTATAATGACAAGAAAACGAAGAGTACAAAAGATAGAGATAAAAACTAAACCTCGAAACCCGAAAACAAAAAACCCTTAAAATGTAAACACAAAATTTTCCAAAAGTGTTATGAGTTCTAGCCTTTAATGGGTGTGTTTTCTAATGTTGTAAAAGAGCCTATTTATAAGCTAAATTCGTAGGTCAAATAAATTATACTAATAAATACTAAATTTTCTAGAAAGAAAATATATTTTGTTTAATTTAACTTGCAAGCAATCTCTTATTTTATTTAACAGGAATTTAGGTCACACAACTCTAACAAAAACTAAATTGATCCCTTTAGTAATAAAGAGATTAATTTGATCTAATCAAGGACTTCTTAACCTAATAACAACTTATTTAAATACAATTCATAGATTTTATGGATGGTTTCGGATGAATTTGATTTGAAAATTAACTAAATCAAGTTATTAGCTTTATTTCATAAAATTTTAAAATGGATCTACTCCAAACTATAATAAATTTATATTATTACATGATTTCTATAAATATCTTATATATTAATATTCCTTATCAGCAAAAGGAAACCTTTTTTAGTTTTCAAGATCCTTTTTTAAAATGGAAACACTTTTTTTCTGAAAATATTGTGATTACTAAACAAAACTTGAAGCCACTTCATATGACTAGTTTTGGAGGTTTGAGTAGGAACAAGAAAAAAAAAAGAACAGAAGAAAAGGTGTTCTTCTTCATAAAGTTTTATTATAGAATCATATTAGTTTTTAACATTAAGTGCTTTCCATTATATTCCAATTGTTTCACTGACCCGATTTATTATGAGTTGGCAGATAAAATGAGTATAAATACACGACACTGTTACTACAATTGTATTTCATAAAATTCTAGACCCACCCTTTGAGGTTAACTGCAAAAATTATCTACTTTCTTTTTGAGACCAATCTCCTCTAAGTTGTAATAACGATTTCAGCAGAACGCTAAACCACAATAAATCACTTAAACAATCATTTATTTCAACAGATGTATTATTTTGTATAATTTCAAAAACAAAATAATCATATACCCACCTAACATAACCATTCTTTTTTAATAATAAAAATTGAAGATGAACTTTTGGTTTGTTGAAATCATAGCTGTGCGATGAAAATGGAATAAATATAAAATAGATATTGCGTTGATTAAATGAAATACACATGTATAATATAACATTGTTTGGCTTACTAATATAATCATGTTATAGAATATATTAGGTATAAATTTGAAATAATATTTTATTTATAAAATTAAATTCATTGTTGTTTTAATTTATTAAATAAAAATATATTTCTAAAGATAATTTTTAATTTATTTAAAACTAATATTTATTAATATTAAACACTTCAAATAAAAAAATATTTTTAAGTATCGAAAGAAAGAAAAAGAAAACCAAAATCAGTGGATAAGAAGAGATCATTACTCTCAGATGATAAAAGGGCAATCTTGAAAGAATATTTTTAAACTATTCCTTGATGCCTTAAAGGCCATCCATTGGGTGGGGTAATGAACGGCAATGCAAGCCCCGCCTGTAATAAGCACCCATACGGTGAAAGCTGTAATGGGCAAAACAATGAACCAAACAATTGAAAAAATAGTTGGCCCAACACCACATAAAAATGATTCCTACATCTGAATCTTCATTACTAATCTTTTCTTTCTTTTGTAATATGAATCAGTAAAGATCAAAATTATTTTTAATGAAATAATTTCATTATAAATATATAATATTAATACAAAAAACAATTTCTTAACAACAAAACAAACTACAGCCAAGTCATTGGTTCAATGGCCCGTGATGAAAGTAGACACCAAATAAAAAATTCAAATCAATTACTTTCCACATCCCCCAATATATATGAAACAAGCTTTTGATATCACTTTTGTGAAGCAAATAAAAATCATAACTCATCAGATCAGACCTAATTCGACCCAACCTGACCCCGACCTGATTGGGACCATACATACCCTTTAACCAATTTTTTCCCAGTGTAACTTGTGCTATAAGTTATTCTTTTACTTATAAGGTTTCAAAAATATTCTAATCCTTTACAAGCTATTCTTGAAGAAACAACAATGGCGAAACTAGCTAACCAAAGAGAGATCATTACAAACAAACTACACTTGAAAAGATTAGCCCTGTTAAGACCTGGAGAAAACCTTACCTTCATGTTCACGGATCAGTGTTGGAATACGTAACTTGGATTAACATGACATACAAAGATTAATAACTCCATCCCAAGTCTACAGATTGGAGAGAGCTCTTCCCTTCAAGTTCAAGGGGCCTCCATCAACTTCCATATTTGAAGTCCTACAAACTGAGAGAAGCCTTCCAGAAGTACTGAGCTCTGCTTTTTGAATTTCATTGTTGGAATGATTTCGTCACGCCCATGTATCTCAAGGCAAACAATAGATATCTACTTGCGGATGCAAATCCACAATCAATATATTTTGCTGTTGCAAGACAAACAAAAATCAAACAAACGGATCTGGGAATTATTAGATGTCGAAAGATAAGTAAATGGCAAATTCAAACATGAAAGGAATCCCACCCAACATTCAAGCTAAAGAGCAAAAAGATCTATTCTGAATTTTTAAATTATTATGTAGGCACACAGAAATTGCATACATTATGACCCTCAGGTATTGGTACATGTTAAACACAGGTATTTTCAATCTTTTCCAAGATTTTCATGGTCTCCAGGGGGTCCTTGGATGATCCAATCACTATAACCATATCTAGATATGCATTGGTCGAACATAGGAGTCAAACACGAGTATTTCAAGAAAAATGAAGAATCCAAGCAATATAAGCATATATTATACCTAAATTAAGGCAGTACAACTTGGAATAATCCATTCCGTTACAGATATCACTGAACACATTCTTTTATTTTCTCTGCCCCTTACCTGGAAAAATCCAGTACAAATTAACCAGTTCCAAAGCAAAAGTGAAATGTCATTGATGTAGAGCTTCAACAACATAATCAATTGGTAAAGGAAAAGAATAGTCAAAAGGAAATTACCAGTTAGTAGTACTCATATGAAAACTGCTACTCCTGCTTGGCATAATAGTGTGGGGCTAACTCTGTCAACCAAAGGCCATCGATTATTGTTATATTGCGGATGTATTTATTAGTAGTTTTGACAAACTCGTTGAAAATAATGCAGTCCGCTTTTGTTCGGAATAACACAGATGTTGGATGGACCTGCACCACCTCACCACTTGCCAAAGCCCTGTCATTTGGTTAGGTAAATGTAAGGAACTTATAGCTCAGACCTCTTGAACAACTAAACAAACAATAAATGCTGATCTAATACGATCAAGAGAATATAAAGCAAGGGAAGATCATGTAGAAAGATGAATGCATCCTTAAAAATGAATGCTCTAAAAGCTACTATCAAATCATATCCATACCTGTATGTTCCATCAGGTTGCTTCAAAGCTGCATTGAGGAAAAAAGCAGCAGCAAGGCATCTGCGGAACTGAAGTGTGTCGTCTCCACAGGAAGAAATGCAAAGGCCTATTTGTTCAACAAGTCGGCGGATTTGACTGCAATGAAGCAACTAATAGACTTAGCGAGGCATACTTGCAAATTTTCGTAGGTATATTTCCAAGACTCTTGTTTACAGAAGAGTTTTAATCTGTGCGAAATAAGAGAGAAAGTCCCAACAAACTAAATACGGGCATGTGTGTATCCAACCTGTGGATGTCACGAGCATGCCGTAAAGAACGGCTATTGATGAAGTTTTCCTTGCACCACTTTCTCATAACTTTTTCAGCCTTATCTTTGCCAACCTCAGACTTTCTCTTCTCCAATAACTCAATAGACGTTCGATAAACATTAATCAAAGTGAGATGGTCTCCCTCGGAACTTGCAAAGCATTTCTTTGCAGTTCTTGCCTGTCCAATAGGAAAAAAAGGATTTTATGTGTTTTCATTATTAACCGATAGAAAAGAACATAGAACTAAATCAAAACATTTAAGTCCACATGCATAACAAGGATAGAAGTTTGTCGCAGACAATATAATACCTCATCCAACTTCTCACGTGGCTCATAAAAAATAGATTCTACTGAAAGCATTGCGACAGCAATTAACATTTCGTCCAGGCACTTGAACTGGCTAGCTAGGATGAGAGCTTTAGAATAAACAGGATCTAATGGGAGCCGAGCCATTTGACGACCAACTGGATCTGACAGTTTGAATTCATCAGTTAAAGCACCTAGCAAGAGCAACTCCTCCAATGACTTTTTAATAGCTGCCCTGTTCAAAAGCAAAAAAGAGTCGTTCACCATTATACACCATATAACAAAAGGGAATACCAAGCAGTAATTAAAAATTTCACTTTATCCAAATTTGCTCAATATAAGCAGTGATCAAAATCAGGTAGATGATTTTATCACACAATCAATGTTCTATGATCTGCAAAAGATGATAATATAAAGCAAAAGAGATCTACACAATTAGCTAAAATTAACCTAATCAAGTTCCATCAATGTTCAAGGACCAAGAAATAACTAGAAAAAAAAAATTGTACAGATGCACAAATAAATTAAGGAAAGGCTCTAAAGAAATTCACCTTGAGGGTTTCTCTATGAAGTCAAACCCAAATATATCATCGACACCCAGGGCCTTGAGCTGCAAAATGACATTTGAGAGGTTGCAGCGCTTAATCTCTGGCTTGGTTGAATCCTCAAGCTTTTCAAACTCGCTCTCAGGATAGAGACGGAAACACTTCCCAGGTCCTTCACGCCCTGCACGTCCACTAGAGCAAGAAAGAATATATCATTATTTTTTAAAAGAACTTCCATCTTAACCATCTCATTTGCCAAGTACCTTCAATTATAAACATAAGAGAAAAGGGCCAAATAAAATAGGTAAAACACAAACAAAATTGAAATGCAGGTCACTTAAGAAGCATAAAATAGAATGACACAGTTTAAGGCAAAATGCCAGCAACAAACACTCCCCCAATCCTTCTTGAAAACCACTCAATAAACTGAGATCAATAAAAAGTAAATGTAAAAGAAAAATGTTTATCATTCATCCCCTACCTTCTCTGTATTGCTTGTGCTTTTGAGGTTGGAACAATAATCAATGATTCCATCCCCTTGACTGGATCATAAGAACGTGCTTTTACAACTCCAGGATCTACAACATACTTAATTCCAGGTATCGTCACAGATGTCTCAGCAATATTAGTTGCTAGTATAACCTAAACATAACAATGCATTGACATGATTAACTGATAGCCTGAATGAAGGTTTCATCAAATTTTATTTGACAAACTAAAACAATAAAGCAGAAATAAATAAAATAGATGTCAACCAACCAAAAATGGTCTACAAGACTAAATTTATTATTCAAGTTAAAGACATCTTTAAGGTAAAGTTGTATCATACTGTGAACATAAAACCTGTAATACAAGTATGATCAACATAGATTGCATTTAGAGAATATAAGCCCTTGCTACCCTATTCTCGTTTTAACATTAAGAGTAATCAGATAAAACATGATTTCAGCAATGTAAGGACATTACATTGCACATAATTCTCATTCTGGTAACGTCATACACTGTGTATTTCTTACATTAATTACTATATCAAAGATCACCAGTTTATACACATTATTAAATAATTTATGAAGCTACCTTACGGAACCCTGCAGGAGCAGGTGTAAAAACTCGCATTTGTTGTTCTGAAGGAAGGGATGAGAATATAGTAACTGTTTTCATGTTCCGCTTATCTTCAGGTAAGCGTTGTAAATTCTCATGGATTTGTTTTTCAACCGATTCAATCTCTTCTTGCCCAGTCAAAAACACAAGAATGTCACCAGGAGCCTCCTCCGAATGAATCTAATAAAGTGTAGGTACACATCAGGATCCATATGGTCAATATTTTACAAGAGTATTCCAGTGGCATTTTTTAGGAAAAGGCATTCCCCACAAATCATACCTTCAACATATAACTACAAACAAAAATATAATAAACAAATCATTCTGGTAACGAGAAACACACTGTCATTGTCATAAAAATTTGACAAAGATAAAATAAAAAATGAAGACAACTAAAAGAGCACTGCCAACAAACCTGGAATATGGTGACAATAGCAGAATCCAGATAATCAGTCTGGGGATCGACGGTATAGAATACATCAACTGGAAATTGTCGTCCTAGAACACGAACAGCTTTTGCACCACCAAAGTATTTACAGAAAACATGTGCATCCAAGCTGGCAGACATGATGATTAATTTCAAAGGTGACAAATTCCTCCCCTGGCGTTGCTTTAAAACACCAATGCAGGGATCAGCATTTTCTTTCTCCAAGATTGCACCATTGCTTGCCCTCTTATGACCAACACTAGTTTGATCTTTTATATAGTTGGACCTCACATTTTGTACCCTTTTAAGCAAACCCAACAATACATCAGTGTGGACAGTTCTTTCATGAGCTTCATCAACAACTATCACTGAATACCTAGAGAGATACGGATCCAATAATGCCTCCCTGAAAGAGCAAAAAAAAAAAATTATAAAACCAGCTAAACATCAACTTCAGCATAACTAAACAATATAAAACAAGATGTCTTTAGCAAAAGAAGATTACCTAAGAAGTAATCCATCAGTCATGTACTTGATCCTTGTTGAGCTTGAGGTGACATCCTCAAACCTAATTGAATACCCAACTTTTTGTCCCAACTCAACACCACATTCTTCGGCTACCCTTTTCGCAACTGTGACCGCAGCAACACGCCTCGGCTGCGTTACCCCAATAGTTTTCCCATCATGGCAGAACCCAGAATCAAATAAATACTGAGGTATCTCTACATAGAAATATAACAGCCTATAAATATCACAACATTATCAATTGCAGTTAAAAATAAAAACCCAAAGAAAGTATCACTCACGGGTTGTTTTCCCACTTCCAGTTTCTCCAACAATGATTAAGACATCATTTTCTTGAACCACCTCAACAAGTCTTCTCTCAACTACAATAAAAAGGATCAACCTTTGTATTTTTAAATAGAAAAGGCATAAAATTAAACGTAATTTATCCAAGGAAGAGACTGTAGGAATCTAACAAACCTGAAGCAATAGGAAGCGACTTCCGATGCTCTAAAATCTTTTGTCTCCTGCAAATTAAAAGTAATTATTAGATTCAAATTCCAATTCTTAGAAAAAGAGACAGAGTGTGAAGAATGAACCTGGCAAAGAAATTGGGTTTGTTGTTATTATTTCGGTTGTGCTTAAAAGAGATGTTGCCGTTGGGTTGCTGGGATTCCGCCATTGATGGCATCTTTGCTCTGTAACAGAAAAGGTAAAACTACTTGAGACTCAAAACTAGGGGTGTGCAATCAGTTGATTCAGTTCAGAAAAATAGAAAACCAACTTAACTGACTTGCCTATTTGTATAAAGCGAACCAAATTTGTATAAAAACCGAGGAAACCGACCAACCATTTTTTCGGTCAGTTTGGTTATAAAACCAACCAAACCGATTTTTTCTTTTACAAAACAAAGCCAGAGAAGCAATAACAACTCTAATAAAAATATTAGAGCTCCACTGGAACCTCAATACTCTAATACAATTCATATTGACTAATAAAATGAATATGACCCATAATGCCAGGCATCAAGAAAATAAAATCCACCATAAAGTCAACATAAAAAGAAAAAGGGAAAAAAAAAAGTAGACAAGGTAGTTGAAGCAAACAAATTTAGACTATATAAACCGAAAACATGAATTTTGAGACAAATTAGTTACTGAACAACCACCAAGATCAACCTTGTGGTCTGTTTCATTGACAACTTTTCATAATGGGGTGGGCAGGCATGCCAAAGAAAGAAGTGATTCATCGAGAACAGTTGAGACTTCATTTTGCAATATTGAATCAATGACCCAAATAACATGAAACCAAAGGCATTCATATGGAGCAAAACTAAAACACGTAAAGTCCAGAGATTTATGATCGATATTGAATTTGTGAAGCAATTTTTCAAACCTACAAAAAATAGAAGCTTTAAATTTAAGTGAAGCTGGGTGATATGTCAGTAGCAAACTTTTTTAGAGGGAAACCCTATCCCCAAAGTTGGTGGCAAATATGAGAAAACTGATGCAACTCAAGTAAACGCATGGATTTTACTTGGATGATCTTAAAACTTTGAAGTTATAACTTTCTTCTTGTAAGTGAAACAAAGTAGGAATGGCAGTGGGTCAGATTTCTGCATTTTCTGGATTATCCGAATCCGCAAATATCCGAATATCATTATCCAAATCCGCATCCAAATTAAATATCATTATCCGCTGGATATCCAAATCCGCAAAAATCCAAATCCAAATATGCTAAAATTGAAGTTTTAAAATTAATATAAAATCAAACAAAAAATTAATTTTAATAAAATTTATTCATAATTAAAAATAAATAAATGCAAAAAACTAACAAAAGTTAAATTAACAAAATAAGTGTTGATTGTTGAAACACACTACAAGCAAACTCAAACCTGCTCTTGCCACATAATTTGTTGAAACTTTTAAATTACCATCAACACAACAAGCAGGCTTCTCAATACATTGTAATTAGCCACTTAAAAGACAATTACTAGCAACCACCAATACATTCAGTTATCAAATTAACAGAATAAATTATCAAAATTCTACTGATAGTACATATAAACTCATTCAACAAAAGCTACAAACATGTTGGCGTTACTTCCAATTATCGCATTTCTTTATCATTCTTCACACTTCCTCCATTTTTTAATACAACCCTTTAAAATATTCCTTTCAAATTTAATCCCACCACCGAAATCATTCAAACACAAGTGCGGCAACTATGTCTTAAATTACAAAAATCTTAAATTAATTTAAACACACACAAAATAACCCAGAAATTTGTAACCTTCAATATCAAGAACATGAGACAATAATCCTACTTGGCATTGAACACAGAAAAAAAAAACATGGTAAATAAAACTAACCCTTCAAAGGAGATGAGAGAAGAGTGCTCCAAAGAAACCGACAGGATAGGCAGTGGTGAGAGCAAAGGTGTGGCCGGTGGTTGGTAGTGAGAGCAAAGGCGGTAGTCGGTGGTGAGACTTCAGAGGCGCGCTGGGAAGTTTAGAGGTTAGGGCTTGGTATGTGAGTTTTGTTTTGGGAATTTCAACTTTTTAACTTTTCTTTAAACTTTAAATAAACTATGATTATATTGCTTTATTTCATTATTTAGTGCAAATGTTATCGGTTTATATCAAATTTTAAAATAAAATTTTAAAAATTGAAATATATTTTAATTATAATTTTTAAATTTAGATTAGTGATCGATTTGGTCATGTCATTAGTTTATATAGTTTGATTAAATAAATTACTAAAAATATATTTAAAAAATAAAAAATTTAATTCAATTAATTTTGAATTAATTTTTTATCTTGGTTCAAACGGTTCGTACTAGTTTACATGTCAACTGGTCTTATGCTTCTTTCAAACCAATACTCCGATGGGTTAGCCCGGTTCAAACAATCATGACTCTAAGTTTCTACACTTCTTACATTTAAAATTTAGTTATCTTACTTTTATTTTCAATAATTAAATATATCTACTTTTTGTATTTATAAATCTAATATTTACTATTTAAACTAATTAATTACATTATAAAAATATAAATAACAAATTATATTAAAAATTAAAGTATAAAGATTAAAACTCAAATTTAAACATATTAAATTTATCAAAATAAAAAATTAACTACTTTTATAAAATGTAAATAAAAAAATTATAGTAAGTATATACCATCTGCCAGTGTGAGAAAGATCCTATGAATCATTTAAATCTTACACTACGTTTGGTTCACTGTAATGGAATAGGGCTGTAATTGAATAGAGCTGTAATAAGTAATTCAACTGTTTGGTTGAATGGAATAGAATGGAATAAAACTGTAATAGTATTCATGTGTTTGGTTGAATGGAATGATGTTGTAATAGCATAAGGAAAAAGGTTTAAATGACTAAAGTACCCTTAACAGAATTTTTGTAAGTAGATGATTATTGTTATTAAATTTTAATAAGATTATTATTAAATATATTTTAATAAAAGTAAACATAAATAATTTAATCATATTGTAACATAATTATTATTAAATACAATTTAATAAAATAATATATAATTTAATAACATTCTTAATATAATTATTAATAATATTTAATAATAATTTTAATATAATATTAACATTTTATTTTAATAGTCAATTTTAATAGTAATTTTATTTTAATAATAATATAAAATAAAGTTTAACATATAGTATGATAATCCTCTAATAACATTTTATTTTAATAGTCAATTTTAATAAAAAATATATTTTTTATATTTTATTTTATCCTTTATAATAACATGATAACAACAATTTGTTCAACTACTACAACTGAAAACTACTGCAATGGGTAGCCTTTGATCGAACTATAAGGGCGTATTAACCATACATGATGTGTTCCAATTATTATAAGACTTTTCTATTACATTTAAACTTCCATCTTTTCGATAAATTAATTTGCTATGGTTATTATTTGATTTTATTGTCTGTTATTTCAGTCTTTTTTTTACAAAATTTTGTTATGTATACAAACATTGTGTTTTCAATTTACTTCATATTTTTTATGTTTCATATTAGTGTAAGTAAATCCCTTTGTGTATATTGTTGGCTTGAAACAAAGAAGAATCATTACCATTTACTTGCAAAAAAGAGCAGTCTCTAGCTAGTTATAAATATAAAATTTACAAACAGATTGACTTCAAAAAGTTACAGGAAATTTTGTAAGTTCTCTTTATATCCATGAATCTATACTTTCTCTTTGTTTCTTTTTTCTTTTTCTATCTGCCTGTATTCATTGGTAGGGCAAGCTCTTCAAGTAACTTGACCTTCTGCCTGTTGTTGCTCGCAAATCTTTGTGGGCAATTATTGGCGTAATGTCCTCCTTCTTGGCATATCCAGCACCTGCATTTGTCAGCTGATTTCCCAGAAGGGCCATATGATTGAGCAGTATGACCAGTTTCTTTCTTTTTGGTCTTATTACTCTTTTTCTTAAAGAAACGATTCGATTGTTTCTTTTCTTTAGAAATACCTTTTCGGTGTTTCTTGAATCTATAATTTTTTCTTTTGTGGGTTTTAGATATCGGAACTTTTGGCGGTGTATACGGCGTATTGGTTGTAAACGCACTTACACAGCGTATTGGTTGTAACGCACTGCTACCAAAGCCTTAAACAGTTGGTTTGGACTCTCCTGTTGGTTGAACCAAGGCTGCTCTGCTCTAACAGCTGCCGTTTCCCACTGTGCACTGGGTACTAGGGTCTTACTTTCCCTCGCAGGTCTTACTTTCCTCCAGGGTCCCGGTACTTGTATGAGCCTCCAGGTTTTAACAGTAACCATTTTGGGCCTGTTTCAAAATTTCTTTTTGATAGCCTCTAACGCGTTTAACATATAGCCCGCATTTTCTGTGGCTTCTTCTTTTATCTTATCCTGTCCAGCCATTATCTCCATTTTGGCTTGTTGGATAATTTCTTTTATGGACTCAAGGTTTTGGGCCTCAAGTTCTCGTACTCTTTTCTTAAGGGCTTTGTTTCCTTCCCTTAATTCTTCAATTTGGGCTTTACCTGTTTCCTGTAAAAGTCCAAATATCTTCTCAAGCATCTGCTTGGAATATTCTTCAGATGTACTGTTAGAAATACGATCATGTATACGATGTAATTCTAAACGTAAATCTTCTTTTTAAGTATCTGATAAGGTTAATATTTCATTAATCCTATTTTCTAGATACTTCTGGTTTTGTTCTAAGATTTCTTTTAATCCTAGAATACCATTTTCATCTCTTATATTTTGCTCAATTAAGAAATTATGCACAACATAATGTAACATACAATTGGATGCATTAACTTGTCTAATTAATGGGTGAATGAATCCAGGTATATTTTTCATCTGTTCAATATTAACATGATGTTCATGCAAACATTGATTTTGTTCAGAGAACACATCACAAATCACTTGTTTTCCATTATTCCTAATGGTTTCAGTGACTGTTATTCCTAGATCTGGTCTTAACCAGCTAGAATCTGAGTATGGAATATACTGAGGTTCTTTATTCTCAGGAACTCCAAACTTCTTGAATCTTGGGTTGTTTTCCCAATTACTCATTTCAAAGCTTATATCTTTTCTTATCGCGAGATTCGCTCTGATATCGACTTTAACGCGACACTTATCAGAGTGCGGTAAAGATTTCTTGCGGAAACGATTAGAGACTAATCAGGAAGTAATTATGTTTAACTTCTGATCTGTCTTCTAATCTTGCGGAAATTTCATCCATTTTGTCTGAAGTTTCAGATCGTAAATCAGATCTGGCACTGACAAATGAATTACTTCTTTTAAAACTGGGTTCTGGGATCCAGTTCATAATTTTCTTGCTCTTATCAGTGAGAGCTTCACTAAATCCAGATGAAGGCCTGTAAGATACAGATCTAGATATTCTAGAAATACGATCTTCTAACAAGGTTTTATCCTTGTTAAGATCTACCATCTGAGTCGTATGCTTTGCAAACAACGGCTCTATCATGATCTTATCAGTGTTAGCAAATGAAACACTGTGATGTGAGTTTCCTAAGGCATAACTCACAGCATATGTAAGAGAGAAAGGAATAGTTCCCTCTTTTAACATATCTTGTCTCTTAAAATCATACTTGAGACAGATAGATCTGAAAAGTTCTTTGTCTAAGAACGAAAGTCCTAAAGATAAATCAACTGTGAATTTAATCACTGAGTATTTTAAATTACCTTTTAATATACCTATTATCCCTTCTTATGGGTCTGTGAATCTGTTGTCAAAAACAATCAGATTGATTGGAGCATCTTTCCCTTCGCTGAAAGTGCTTCTAAAGAGGATCTGGATCTGTCCTATGAACAGATATTGAAGATCTACATCCTTCTTTTCTTTCTCAACTATGGCTTTCAAGCGTTGGTTGAGAGCTTCTTTGGTGATCAGTGGTAAAGCTAGATCTCCTCTGGCTTTTCTGATCTCAATTGGTGCTTCCTGCAAAAACAAACCAAAATAAAGCTTGTTTTCTCTGGTTAGCTTCTTTTTCAACATTTTAAGTGTTGATCCTATTTCTATGATTCCTGTTCCTAGTTTTAGGTTCAAGATTCCTTTGTTAAGAACTTGCTTATTAATCTTGTTATCTACTATCACATCCTGTGATGGATTGGTGGTAGTTTCTGCATAATCTATAACCATATGCATATGATCTAAGCTTTTGGTTTCTGAGCTGGTGCTCATGTCTTGCTCTGGTATGGAAGTATGGTTTTCCATAGATCTAAGGTCTAGAATCTTAAAAGATCAGACATATCCTTTCAGTGAGGATATCCTGCAATTAAGCTTCTATGATCTTTTGATCCTCTGGAGATTTCTTTGAAGAGAGAATATGAAAGAAATAGGAAGGATCTTATTTAGAAACAAAGAGTATTACAAGAGAAGTCTGTGTAAGACTCTATGATCCTAAGGTTCTTTATATAGAGAACCTTGGACTGCTAAATTTCCATCTTTAACATTGGCGCAGGTTTCTGATGTTAATTCGAGTCCCTTTAACCAGACACACTATCTCTCCTTTTATAGAATAAGGTGAGGGTTACATAATTTACATAATTCCTAAAGTGTCCCTAACATTATTGGCGTTAGGTGGAAAAGTAAGACCGGGTGCTCTTTGGGCCCCATCGACATCTTATCTTGTTCCCTACCGACGTAAACGTCCAAACAACTTTTAGGAAAGGAGATAGGAGGACCACTCCTAGCATCTTCACGCGTCCTCTGGTATGAAGTGTCGTCTTTCTGCAGGCTGCTGTCGACTTTTAATTGTCGCTGGTCAGCTTTAACCACTCGCCGCTGCTTTTTGTTCTTCACTGCAGCTCGTCTTCTGGCACATGATGGCCTTGGTCGCCGGTGCGTTGCTGGTGAACTCGTTTCTCCAAATGGCTCCTCGCCATTCATTGTACGACTGTACATCCTTTTTCTTTATCTTTGACGATAGAGTTGACACTATCGTGTGTTCTCCATGGATCTGGATGATACAGTGATTGGTTTCTAAAAAAACACCAATCTGATCGAAAATTCTGAAGGTAGCGTATGCCGCTGCTGCTGGCAATCCTTCATCACCGATCTTCTTCATGGGCCTTGACTTATTATACAAAGTCATCCCTACTTTGTTCCACGAGCTAATGTGGATCATTCTTTTGATGGGTAGGTGGTGTCCCGCCGTATCCCATTCTGGAATAGTGCTGAAGATTCGCACTAAGACTCTCTTGGTTGTATCTTTCAACCCTTTTTTGAACTTCTTCACCTCTTCTTGGATGATTCTGGGAAGTCCACTTGTCTCTTGGAGAGTATCTCCGACATAGATCTTGGATAAAAGACCATATTGGTACAGCTCTTGAATTTTCTCAGGCTGTGCTCCTTCGATGCAAATAGCTAAGCTAAGATCATCGTAATCTTCAGAAAAGATAAGACTTTTCTTTGAACTGTGAGTTCTCAGTTCATTTGCAATTTCAAGGAAATCATCCTTAGCAAGCTAAATCTATTCTCCTTCTTTGATGGAGATTTTTCCGATGGTGGTAAACCTCGAAACACCGTTGATGGCTGCCATGCGGTAACTCACATTTGGTTCTGCAATGGGCATAGGAATGGACCGCTTTTCTTCATAACGGTCTCTAGCCTTAATTGCTTCTTCTACAGTCTTGAAAGACTGAAACGCTAGGCCTGGTTTGACTCCCTGCGTATGCTTCTGGACTAAAGCCCAATCTTCATAAATGACTTTATATGGGCCTTCAAAGATCACATAGATCTTTTTCTTTCTGTTGATCTGCTGCCATTCAGGCCTTAGATCTTCTGAATGACTGGCTATTGCCACATCATCATTACCTCCTTTCTTCTGAAAATTGGAGATGGGTTTTTCCTCTTCTTCACAGAGTTAAGTAGAGAATGTCTCAACCTGTTTGAGTTTCTGCAACCTATGATAATCATCAAGGTTCATAGTTCCAGTAATGGCTTTCTGCTCAAGGGCCATTATTTCTGCAACATCTTCAATGTCTTCAGGTTCTGGTTCTGTAGACATCTTTTCTGCTTCTGAAGAAATTTCATTCATTTCTTCGATAGCTTGCTGATCTCTCAGCGATCTCAAACACTCAAACTGTGCTTCAAGAGATTTAATCTCTTTATCCAGGGCATCTCGTTGCTGCTGCAAACAATCTCTCTGGATCATCTTGTATTCGATCTGGCTAGCGATCGATTCCAATAGAAGTTCAAGAATTGAATTCCTCATCTTGGCTTAAGCTCTCTTGTTAGAGCGTCTGGCAATGAGTTCTTGACTCCTTGAATATACTCCACTCGAAACTTAAACTGAGAGAAGTATTGCTGCCACCTTAGTAATCTATTGAAAGGATCATGATCAGGCTTGTTTTTGAGAAAACCTGAGAATGTTTTATTGTCTGTTCGAACGATGAACTCATTCTCCATTATATAGAGTTTGAATTTACCGATCCCTCGTTTTACCACCAAGTATTCTTTCTGATTATTGTGGTAATTCTTTTCTACTGAGTTAAAAGATCCTGAAGCATATCTGCATAGCTTTTCTTCATTGGATTCTTTTACTTTAGCCTTTAAGATTGCGCTCCTGCTGTCTGCTGACGCATTAGTTTCTAGAATCATGACATCTCCTGGTGACGGATTGTATAACGTCAGTGGAAGACTCTTGACTCTTCTGATCATTTCTGCAACATGGGCTTCATCTTTGTTGGTCCATGAGAACAGAATATCTTTCTTCAATTTGGCTTGCATGGGCTTTCTCCATTGGGCCAAATTTGGAATATAGGCTTCTGCGTATGTGAGCAGGCCTAATAATCTCTGAAGTTGGGTCTTATCCTCGATCTTTGTAGGAAAGAGCTCAATCTTCTTCAGAATGTGATCTCAGATCTTATGGCTTCCTTTGTTGAATTCCATTCTAAGATAACAGATCTTTTGTTGGGCTAATTTTGCCTTTGTTTTGGACAAAATAATCCCATTTTGTTGACAGGCTTTTAACACCTTCAGACAATGATCATAATGTTCCTCTTCTGAGTTTGAGAAAACAATTATGTCATCAACATATACTCTGCAATACTTGCTGTGAGCTTCCAATGCTTTATCCATGTGTTTCTGGAAAATGCTTGGAGCTTGCTTCAGTCCAAATGGTAAGACATTCCATTCGAATAAGCCTTAAGGGGCACTGAATGCACACAAGTGTTTGCTTTCTTCATCAAGCTTGATTTGCCAAAATCCACTTTTGCAATCAAACGTTGAATACCATTGACTTCCTGAAATTGCGTCAATGAGATCTTCTTTATGTGGTTGTAAGCATCTGCAACCGTCCTGGCGTTCAACTCTTTGTAGTTGACTACCATTCTCTTTTTGCCTCTTCTAACCTCTGCATCTTTTTTTACCATGAATGCTGGGCTAGAATATGGACTATAGCTGTCTCTGATGACTCCTAGGTCTTTCAGCTCAACTAATTGTTTTGCAAACTCATCTCTGTCAGCTGGTGAGTATCTCATCTGCTTGACTTTGACTGGTTCTTTTCCTTCTATGAGTCTTATGGAATAGACTCGGGGAATTTTGTTGATGCTTGGATCTTGTGGATTGTCTGAACTCACAATTTCCAATAGGGCTTCAACATCTGCACGTATAACTAATTGGGCCTTAACTATGGGCTCAATTTGAGGAACGTACTTCTGTTTCTTTTTATGCTGGTCTAGGAAATTTGGATCTCCGTGAACAGCTTTGGCGTCGGTAACCATGGGTACCAATACTTTAAGTTTGGGCTTCCCTGGTATGGGCTTGTGGATCTCAATGTGCGATTGTTCTTGCACAAAGGGTCCATAATACTTTAGGAAGTTGTTTCCTAAAAGTATATCCATTCCTGTCTCTGACTGGTAGATAGTCGGGACTAGAAATTCTTCTCCTGAAATACCTAGAATGACATTTCTTACTACGTATTAGGCCGTCACTATGGTCTGGTCCGCAATTTATAGTCTGGGTGGATTCTCTACTTCTTGCCATAATTTTGGTGGAATTACATTTCTGGCTGCTAAGCAAAGACTTGCTCCTGTATCAATGTACGCATGTAAATGATACTTCCTGTATCCCTTGAATTTCATCTCTACCTTGATGTATGTAGAGCTGAGATGTGTTGTAAGGCACATTCTATTTACCTCACTATTTTCACAGTCAAAACCAGTGGGGTTAAGATCGTATCTCATATTATTAACAGCTAAAGTTGAGCCATTAATAATAATTTTTTCTGAATCACCAGTGGGGTGACCAGTATTTTCAACTGAAATTCCAGTGGGGAATTCAGCTCTTTGCTCCTTATTTTGCTGCTTTATGATACCTGCATAAAACTGTAAATAATAAGGGTTAGAGGTCCTTCCAATGGGGAAGGTTTCGTTTCCAGTGGGGAAACTGTCTTCTGAATCATCCTCTGAGGTTGATTCATTTTGCTCACTTTCACTCGCTGAATCTTCTGAGCTAGTAATAGATTCTAACTCATAAAGTGATTCATGACTTGAATAATCTCTCTCTCTCGCAAGGGATTATATTCATTAGTAGGGCAAGCTCTTCCAGTAACTTGACCTTCTGCCTGTTGTTGCTCGCAAATCTTTGTGGGCAATTATTTGCGTAATATCCTTCTTCTTAGCATATCCAGCACCTGCATTTGTCAGCTGGTTTCCCAGAAGGGCAATATGATTGAGCAGTATGACCAGTTTCTTTCTTTTGGTCTTATTACTCTTTTTCTTAAAGAAACGATTCGATTGTTTCTTTTCTTTAGAAATACCTTTTCGGTGTTTCTTGAATATATAATTTTTTCTTTTGTGGGTTTTAGATTTTCTCTTACTCCCCCCTTCTGAAAATTTGTTAGAATTATACTTCTTAGAAGTATATTTCTTCTTTTTCTTAGTAGTATACATCTTACAGCCATATTCTACTGGTCCTTCTGTCATCGTTTGAGGACAACAGAGCTTACTCATCTTTTTAGTCATTTTATTGACTTTTCTTTCTACGCATTTGCGGTCGATCATGTCTCTGACAAACTTGATTTGACCTGCAAGTGTAGGCGTATATTCACTACCTGATTTTGCAAAACCTTCTTTTGCTTCAGTTCTGAGAAGTTCAGGTAATTTGTTGAAGAACAGTTGCCTGTAAAACTTCAAATCTTCTACATTTGCACCTATTCTGTAGTAATGCTGTTCATAATCACAAACAAAACTATCAAATAGACAAATGTCACATAATTTTAAGTCCAACAATCGTTGTTTAGACTTTTCTATATCTCTTATCATGGAAAGTCCACGATATTCTGACCAATTTATTCCCAATAGATGGAAATAAAAGATCTCTTTTAGTCTATTCATGATGGAATCTACATCACGAATTTGACTGATCTATTGTATTGTGGGTTCATCTAAAAGTTCTAACAACCTTTTAGCTATACCCTTACAACGGCTTTTCAGAAATTCAAACATGGTTTTGAATTCTGATCTTAATATTGGACTGGACATGAGTTCAATACGCATGTTGTCCAACCAATCATCCAAAGTTTTTCTTCTATTACCACAACAGTCTACATCTGAATAATGTACTCCCTGTGCGTAATATTTTGGACGATATTCTTCTCTAATGAACCTTGTTTTTGTCTTACTTGAATAAGGCATCGAGGTTCCTTCTTCCCTGTTAGGTGGTGGAAACGATGTATACGTAAATCCTCCACCTGACACAGGTTGTGCTGTTGGAATCACGCCTTCATATCTGGATGGAGGTCGTGTTGACTGTTCATTATCTTCCATCTTTTTTCCTCCTTCAGGACTCTTTCCTTCTCTGTAACGTTTTTTGTTACTGGGTGGAAGTTCCATCAGGGTCTTCTGAAAGCTGCATCTGAGCCTCTTTCAGCAATTTCTCCAATCTCTGGCAGATGGAATGGTCCATAACTGCTTCCAGATTATTTATCCGTCGGATAAATTGTGAGTGGAAGAACTTCAAGAGGTTTCCCTCTCGGGCTTTGGTTGAGATGATCTAATTTGCTGTCTAAGTACTGTCGCAGCTCATTGACACATCTACAACTGTGGATTTCTTCGTTGATCACATCCATCCTGTTTGAGATATTTTCTATCTCCTTTGAGTCGTCTTCTTGTCGGTTAGACAGTTGGGTAAAGGCGACAATTATCTCTTTCATAGCTTTTGATATGTCTATTTGTGCATCTACAATAGCTTTGAGTCTTTCCGTAGTATAGATGTTTGCCTCTAATACATACGTAATCTTATCTGCTTCCTAGTTATCAACCTTTCGCAGAAGTTTAGCCAAGTCTTCTGTATGAACAGTAAACTTTGACTGTTGTTCTTGATGAATTTGATCAAGCCTCTCTGTCAAGTGACCAAGCTCCTCCATTTCATGTACGACTTACAAGGGAGATTTCCATTTGTTTTTCATCTAATTGGAGTACGCTGTTTGGGTTGCAATGCCGCAGACATTTGGCGCAACCTATTTGTTATCTCTGTAAATGATGGCCTGCTTGCTGGCTCAAACAACCAACACTCTTCCATTAACTTTCTCCATTCTGGATTACAACGTTCCGGTATCAAGTCCCTTTATTGCAATTCAATTTGTATCAAGCCCTTGTTATATTCAAGAACAAACGCAGCAAATAATGGAACAAAAAGAGAATTAAAATTATTAGAATAGAAAAACAATCAGATGTGTATAAATAGTGCAACCTGCTCAAGTCTAGTATGGTGAGGGGCTAATTCACACAAGGTATGCAAAATCTGGATGCCACATAATAAATATCTCGAGCAGAGCTTCATCTCTATCGGATGACACAAGCACTACAATAAGGTGCAAAGGGAGAAATCCTGCAAGTTTTTCCACGTCAATCGAAAGATAACACAATGTAATACAAGATGTTTGATGGAAAAGCGGAAGAATGATACCATGTGATAATGAAATGAGGTACTTGTACCTTTACATCTAAACCTTTTCAATTAACAAAGTGAATGGTAAAATTTTCAGAATCTCTCAAAGCCAACTTATTCGACTCCCGTGAGTTAAGCCCATGAATCCCTTAACCATCGAAATCAAGTCAATTGCTCGCTCATAAAGCAAAACACATCCGAGAACTCGATGGACTCAACTTCCTTTTTTTTTTTTTTTTTATAGGTTAAAACACGTAACCAAAAGAGATGATATGCAAATTCAACATGCAATTTGGATAAGAACACCAACCTGTTCAACAGTGGATATTGCTTCTCCCTCGCCTTGCCTCATGTTCAAAAAACCTAGCAGCAAATAATGTATGACTAAATGCTAAAGAGCTTAGTTGGTACTAAACATGAGGTTCGTCCACATAATTTGAAAAGTACATAAAAGAAGGATAGAAAATTGTTCATTATAGAAAATATATATCAAGTAGATTATTACCCTTAGAGCTCTCTTCTTCAGCTAGTTCATTATAGAAAATTGTTTGAGCCTAGCTTTCATAGTCTTACCCAACGGAACATTGGATGCTTTCTTGGCATTTTGTAGCCATGGATGTTCTGCATAGAATAGTTGGGATGATTTTTCATGCATAGAAAATATATATCAACATAAATAAAGCATGTAACATGTATGAGAAGGTTACCAAGCACTTTTTGTCTTGTAAAGAAGACGCTTTGGATCAGCATTAAGCATTTTCTTTACAAGGTCCTTTGCATTGTCTCAAAACCTTAGGCCATGGGTCCCTCTTAAAGTCAATAGCGAGAGCGAATAATTGCTTGTGCCACCCCTGCTTTCGATCTCTCTGTATGCAAACACGACTAGCCGGTTTAGACATAATAATAACTCTAAAATGGCATGAAATTCTTCCTTGGCTATTCCAATTCTATCAGTGTCACTTGAATCAACAACATAAATTATTACTTGTGTATTTGGGAAATAGCATCTCCAATATGGCCTGTAAAAGATGCAGATTAAAAAGAAAAGTGGAAGACGAGTGTTGGAGGGTGGTGAAGTCAATCAGCGTGTTTAACGAGCAGCAAATTGCCCGATGAAAGGACTTAAATCATCACAAAGAAAGCAAATTGGCAATGAAAAATTCCGAAAAACAAAACTCCTTCCTGAGTAAATAAATGAAAAATGATGAATCTTCTTTCATCTCACCTTATTGTCCAACTAAAAGAGCACGGAAAAACCCACAAGATATCCCCATATCGTAATTAAATAAATAGAGGAAGCAAAGTAACTTAGAGGTTGCATCTCCATTAGTTAAAAGACACGCCACAACAGTTAAAGCTAATTTAACAAATCAATTGAAAATCTCATTTGTACCAAAAGCATTGGGATGTTTCCTTGAAAAAACATAGCTTAAAAACAAGTACCTAATGCTTGTCTGACCACCTGCAAAAAACAAAACTACATTTGATTTAAACTGGAACAAAGAGTTAAATGAATGTTACAACTTTATAGAATCTCAAAGCTGATAAGCAAAACGGAGCTACATGTTTAAACTTAACAACTGAAACAATTTCTCTGTAAATTCAAGCCACAAAGGTTTTTGCTGATATAATCTTATACAATTCAAACTATAACTAAAATTCCCAAAGGTCTTGTGGCAAATGCAAATGCAAGCAGACCAACCAGATAACTATAGGATCAAAAATGAAATTCAATGATTCAATTTTAAGTAAAAGGATTAAGGCAAATTTCAATAATTCGATAAATTAAATTGAACTCCATTTGTATAAACTACATAAGCCGCTATTTCAGATTTATTAACGTTAACTTACCTAAATCCCATACTTGAAACTTGATGTTCTATTGTACAGTCTCTACATTAAAAAAAAAAATGGCGCATCGAAACTGTCAGTCATTTAGAAAAAAAAATGAAAACCCAAAACAAGAATGATAAAGAAGAATTGAGAGATTAGCCAGCAAAGGCAAACCTACTTGGAATTGTAGAGACTACCTCACCCATCTGAAGTTGATCTGTTAGAAGATGATCAAAATAATAATTAAAAATATATATGGAATAAATAACACCTAAAATTAGAAAATAAAGAGGGAAAATGGAAAATAAATAAAAGTGATAGGCTTGTTTAGGAAAGATTGAAAGGTTACAGAGAATAGTAGTTTTGCCAGCATTGTCAAGACCCAGTACGAGAATTCGAGCTTCTCTGTTACCGAACAGAGAGGAGAACATCCGAGTAAAAACAATACCCATTTTTTCCCTGTTGATTCCTTTAGCAATTGCTACCGCTAATTACCGATCTAACACAGATTCTAACACTTCAGCATTTCCACTAAACAGAAATCCCAAAATCAATTTGGCCTAATTGACAAGAAAAATCAAATAAGGAAAAAAGGCCATTACCTGAAATATGGAAACAGAAGGAGAGAAAGTTACAGATCTGTGGGAGAAGATGAAGGAGAATATCTGAAATATGGCAAGAGAGTTTGAGGGCATAAATTGTGTAGAAAGTTTGACGGGAGATGAAGGAGAAGATGAAGAAGGCAAAATTTGGAAAATGGGAAAAAGAGAACCGAACGGAATAGCTATTCAGTATGTGGGCAATCAATGGCTATTACAGCGTTTACTTGTAATAAGGCCTGAATGGAATCAGGCTGTAATCCTTTTACAGCCAAATGCATTCCTATTCCCCAACCAAACATAGTGTTACTTTAATATATAAGTATAAATGGGGCTTGAGTCTATCTATATATCAATTTAATAATATTTAAATTTTCATATTAAAAGTTATTCATCAATTAAATTTATTTATTTATTATTGTGAACCATCAAGCTTAGTAGGTTTCATTATTTAAGTTTAAAAACATTGACCGAATTATATCATAATCTATCATAAAGTTAGGAGATAAAAGTTGAGTAAATATTTGGTACATTATTAGTGAAATTTAAAATTTCTACAACTAGGGTTGAATTGATGACAAATGAATATAAGGTATAATAAAAAAAATTTAAAAAAGACGTGGAAATTTTATAACTTTACTTGTGAAGTTAAAAAATTATATGTGTACCAAATACTTATCCTTAAGATTATGTATCATTAATAAAAAAAATGTACATTATATTAACATAGTTGTATATAATGTTACATATCATTACTAATCTACCTTATATTATATAATGTTAATTGTATATATCATAATCTACTATAAAGTTAGTTTTATACGTAGAGTTTAATGTTACGTGTCATTAATATAAACATGTATATTATAATAACGTAATTGTATATAGAGTTACATATTATTACTAATCTACTTTAATTATATAATGCTAATTGTATATGTATATATATTATATAATATACCATAAAATCAATTACATGTTTAAGGTTTAGGTTGTATATCATTAATAAAAGAATGCACAATGTAAAATCATAACGGTATACTATTTTTTTAATATTTATAATATTTATTTTAATTATATTAATATTAAATACTTTTTTGTTTAAAATAATTTAACCAATGGAGTTAATCAGATAATAAAAGGGTAATTACAAATCTAGAAATTTTGATGACTTTATTTCATTGTTTAGATATATTTACAGATACAAAAGGATAAGATTTAAGAGAGGATAGACGTCAAAGAAAATGTATTTTTCTCATAAAAATTTTAAACATATTTAAAATTATTGTATTTACCATTAATAAATATATTTAATTTTAGAAATATATTTTTTTTATACAGAGGGAGTAGTTGGGAAATAGTCGAGGCATCGAGACCATTCCGAGATGAGTCAAACCAATGCCATTTCGAGGACGCGACAAGGGTGTCGTGAGAATGAGTGGGGGAGAATGTCATGGATCGTGGATCAAAGCCCGTGACCATTGCACAAAGAACGTCCCATGGAGGTCATAGATTAAATGGGGCTCATTTGACCCGCATGAATTGGCCTAACTCGTGGAACATATGGAGAGCTCAATTATACAAATATAGGTCTTCCCCTTCATTGGTATTCACTCAGTCGTAAACCTTCAAAATAATATTTACTTTCGAGAGCATTTACTCAAACACTTAGTATGCGCTATTTTTATACGACTTTCTATTATTTCATTACTCTTTTATCTTTGGGTTTGCTTCCACTTTGCTTCGTGCCTTAAAGAAATTATGTCGAGAGTTCTTATCTTTCGAGTGTTAGGTGACCGCCTCTCGATGTGACGCATGAACTTCCTGGCCCGAAAGAATAAACACTAATAACAACAATCAAAATAAATCAATTATGTGCGTGTATGTAAGTGTGATAGGTCAATTGTAATATTTATAGTATTTTAATGGAACACCGGAGTATTCCAATGATCGAACCCAGAGGAGTTGTCAATTGAGCAGATTCTAGCAGCAAACATGCAAATAAAGAGTCTAAACAATTACTCGCTAGATACTAAAATACGAAAAGCTATGAAATTGAGAAAAATTAAACTAAATTACTATCTAATTAACAAAAGGACCAAATCATAAAGCATGCAAAGTTATAAAACTATAAAAAAATGAATAAATACAATAATAGAGAGTGATTGGTTGATTTCCAAGTGGTTGGTTGACATCCGAACTAGGGATCTAAATTGCTATTACTGCTAAATTGGCTTCTTTTTACCTCTCGACCTCAATTTTATCAAGTTAGACAAATTAGTTCAGTATATCTCTCGACCTCATCAACTAACCTGGTGTAAAACCCCGAAAGTTGCTACAATAAGAAAGTGAGATATTATCTTTGCTCCAGTAAAATAAGGAAATAAAGTGAAAAAAAGGGGAAAGTGTAATAGCCCGAATTTCAGTGATGTCGAAAACTGTGGTTCGAGGCCACTAAATTCGAAAAATGAGCTCATAAATTTTATTATTTAATATTTATGAGTTAAATATGGTTTTAAAAGATTTTTGAATTAGTAAATTTGTGTTTATAAAAAATTATTAAGTCAATTAATTGAGAAAAAGAGATATCAAGAGCTTGGTGTTATAAATCGAGCCATAAATATTTTTATAAATATTTACGGAGTGTCAATATGGTAGTATTAATGTTTCGTCAGAAAATTTTAACGTATTAGTAGTCAATTAATTAAAAATGACTAAATTGAAAAAGGTGAAAAACTTGCTAAAGTGATTAAATAGCTTAATAGTAAGTAAAGGAGAACTAAAAGGGCAAATAGACCATCTTAAATGGCTGTGGCGGGTTAACGTGAAAAAATCAAAGATATTTATGTGATTAGGAACAAAATTGGAATTAAAATAAAGTTTATATGGCCAAATGTTATTTTAATAGTTTCTAGACATTTTCTTCATTAATTTTCTGTCAAAAACAACCATTGGAGAGGGTTTGAGCTGGTCTTTCATATTTTAACTTCAAGTAAGCTCAATTCTTGCTTTTTCCTTGAAATTTTTTATGTTTTTGGACTTTTACAATTAGGTCCAATTTGTTATTTCATTTGTTTTTTATTTTATTGGAAGTTTTGGAAGATACCATTGATATATTCATATTATTTTAGTTATTTTATGATGAAATTGAGATGTTAATGGATATGTAAATGTATTTTATTAAAGAATTTTGAGTGAAATCATGATTTAGGGATTAAATTGTAAAGTTGTTGAATTTATGGAAAATTCTAAAATTTCATGGAATTAAAGGGTTGCTATTGATATATATGAAAATATTTAGGCTTGGAACAAGGAATAAATTGCATGAATTTCATTTTCCGAGCCTAGGATGAAATCGTCATTTATTAAAAGTTTAGGGGCAAAATGGTAATTTTTCCTAAGATGTAAATTGGGCTAAAATCAGTATGAATTACATTAAATTGATATTAAATTTACTCATATAGATCCGGGTAGATCGAATAAGGAGTTAGAACGAAGAAAGGAGAAAATGTCGAATTAAAAGACTTTATGTATACGAACATTTATCGAGGTAAGTTCGTATAACTTAGATATGCATGTTTTTATGCTTGAATTGAATTGTGTATGTGATTGTATAAATATATATTTGAAATGATTACATATTTGATAAAAGTTGTGGAAAAATATATGTGTATGAGAATATGAATATTGTTGGATATATATATATGTGTGTGTGTGTGTGTGTGTTTCTGGATGTCTATACGAAATATGTGATTAACATGGTTAATGACCAAATGGTTTAGTTATACCTTGTATGTTAACTTGAATAGGAAAGGTTGGTAAGTTAATTACCAAGTTATACGGACTTACTAAGCATTATATGCTTACTCCGTTTTATTTTCACTTATTCTATAATAAATCGGAAGCTCGTTGGATTGGAAGCTTGGCGGAGATCACTCACACTATCCAACAGTTCATTTCAGTATATAAGGTAAAATAATTATGGTTATAATGGCATGTATAGGCTAATTTTACTAAGGGTGCGTTTGTTTGGCTGTAGTTGATTTTCCGGAAAATATTTTCCTCTTTTCCAGTGTTTGGTAGCCTGAAAATCTTTTCCATTTGGAAAACATTTTCCAAATCACGCGTAAAATCCTTTACATTTTTCAGAAAATGTCTTACCGTTTCAATTTCCGTAAGACATTTTCCCGTGCTTCTCCTTCATCATCCAGGTAAGTCCCCTTCTCTTGCTGCTGTTTAATTTCCTTTCTTCATCTTCCACTCATCAGTCCCATATATTCTTTTCTCAGGTATTTCATTTCCTCTCTTTCTCTCTTTAATCTCTTTCTCTTTCGCAGGTATTTCGTTCCTGCATAAAGCATTTTTTTTTGGGTCTTGGCTTAAGGTAAAGCTTTTTTTTTTCTTCTTGTTTTTTACTTTTCTACATTTTAACAGATATTCTTGAAATTTTATGCCTTCCTTCTTGTCCACAATTTTTTTCTTCTGTTTGTTTTTTTTTTCCTTCTTGTTCTTTAGCCGACTAAAATTTTAACCCATTTTTTTTCTTTTGATCTCTCTTCAAATTCACCTTCTTGTTGCGGTTCGTCAAGATTTTGCTGTTGTTTTAGGTAATTCTTCTGTTTTTGAATCGAATTTTTGTGGGGGGGCTTCCATATTACTTTACTGAAGCGCAGATCAGGGAGTTGTTAGAGTCTTTTGGACCCTTCGAGGTTTTGATCTAGTAAAAGATAGAGAAACTGGAAACTCAAAAGGCTATGCCTTCTGCATATATCAAGATCATCGGCACACTGGACATCGCTTGTCCGCTTTAAATGGAATTAAAATGGGTGATAAAACTCTCCTTTGTTAGGCGAGCAAACCAAGGTGCTACCCAAACCTAAACACGAGTAAGAGAGTAT
Source organism: Gossypium bickii (assembly GCA_025503065.1). Taxonomy (NCBI): domain Eukaryota; kingdom Viridiplantae; phylum Streptophyta; class Magnoliopsida; order Malvales; family Malvaceae; genus Gossypium; species Gossypium bickii. The sequence goes on from CP106716.1 coordinate 99,533,374, forward strand.
CCTTCATGCATATGCAAGCAGCCAGATTGCTTTGCAGGTAAGATTAGGTAGTGCTATTTTTTTCTAAAATTTACTCATCTGTTGCAAGTATCGTCTATACATGATAGGCTAATTTGCAGTGTCTTTGCCCTTTACAGAGGCTTATGTTGCAACCACAAGGTGTGCCCACAAAGGTTATGTGCTTGACTCAAGCAATTAATGAAGATGATCTTAGAGATGATGAGGAGTATGGGGACATTGTTGAAGACATGAGACAAGAGGGTGGAAAACATGGTAAAATTATTCTTAAAACCATTTGGTCCATCCTTGTTGTACCTGACCCTCCTTATTAAGTTTTTAAAGTTATTTTAACATGCTAAGTCCTGTATACTTTATTAATTTTTGTTTTCCATTTTGTTTATATCTCTGCTTTTTCTGACCCTTCTTGTTAAACACATTATTAAAGAGTCAAATTTAGCAAATTTAGCTTGCATGCACAGAAGACAACAATTCTTTATTTATATTTTCTTCATACTGATTTCGCTAACTAATTCCTGAATAAAGTTTTATGTGGATTGAAATTTTCACATGTAATATGCGGTACATTGGTGAATGTTATCATACCCCGCCCGAATCCAAATGGTGAATCATTAAGGGTGTTGGGAAGGTCGGTGCTCTATATTTGTAAGAAATCCTATTGTTTTAGTTATCGACTGAATTGGCAATGTTTTCGCTTAGTTGCGCATATTCATTTCTTCCCTTTAGTTATTGACTGACCGTAATTGCTTGGTATTTGAAGGTATTTCTGGAGTACTCAGATGTGGAAGGTTCCCGAAAAGCCCAAGCTGCAATGAATGGAATGAGATTTGGTGAAAATCAAGTAATTGCTGTGTTCTATCCTGAGAACAAATTTGCACAGGAGGAGTATGATGGCTAATGAGCCATATCTTATCCGCTATGCCTATGATGCAATGTAGTTGTACGAACTGGTTCTTTATTCGTTTAGGTTTTTAGAGTTAAGATATAGACATGGTATAAGAAATTTATCCATGACTCCCACCTCTTATTGTAATTTTAATGTTGGTTTTGTACCTAATGCCAATTACCAGGTTTGTGACATGCTCTCTCCTCCACCAAATGTCCTTTAGTTTGTATCTCCTGCATTTCTTAATTTGGTATCAAGGATGAAGAAAATATTAAAATTTGAACCAGCTTTAGGATATTTATTTTGTGTGTTGGCACTGGAATTAAAAGTGTGATGAAATATGAAATAAAGGCTACTTATTTGTATTATAAATTTTAAAACAAACGTGTACATGCTGTTAAGGATATGTATGTTTTCTTTATCATCTTAAAATTGAAGTTTATTTATATCTTTTTTTAAAAAAAAATTATTTAGAGATAAAACCCTATATTTAAAATACAAGGTTATTTTGGGTCACTCGTAATTCAGTGAACATATCCATGTTATACATTCATTTTCACAAAGGGTGCCATTTGCAAGTAAATTTTAACTATCCTAAAAGACCCTCGTTCACATAACGAATATGTAATATTGATTGGCCAATAAAGATTTGAATGATTGTGTTGTGTGTATAAAAGAAATAAGAAAAAAACAACAGAAGGCTAAAACTAAAGCTTTTTTCGGAAAATATTTCGTGAAAAGCGCCAAACAAATGTAAAAATATTTTACACAGATTCATCCAAACACTAGAAAATATTTTCTATAAATCATTTTCCAGAAAAGTAAATCATTTTCCAGAAAACATTTTACTGCCAAACAAACGGAGCCTAAATCTTGTCTTGTAAATTGTGGTTTGAAACCTAGCTATTGGAACGGCTAGTGATGATTGGTTTGGTATATTTATGAAATTATGATATGGTGATTATGTATGTGTCAGCATAGTCTGACTTTGAAAATTTACAAAAAAATGTGAAAATCAAATTAGGGGTTATGAAATTAAAGTTTATTGAGTATAGTTTTTCATAGAAGAAAGGGTGTAAGCAATGGAGTTATAAATTATGAGATATAATAAATTTTGTTAGACAATGTCAGAATGATTTCGAGTTCCCCTGTTCTGACATTGGAAAATCATCGAAAATTGTAAAAAAATAATTAGGGGTTAAAATTTATATGCTTAAATTTTTAATGAGTCTATTTTCAATAAAAGCAAATGAAAGCATCTTCCAAACCCCGTACTAGGATATAATTAATTTTTAGTAAAGAAAGGTCGAAGCTGTCAAACAGCATAATAGGGGTAAATTTGAAGATTTTACTGTACTTATTGGCTAAACCATAAATTCTGAAAATTTTATGGTAGAAAGTTATTTGAGTCTAGTCTCGTAGAAATCAAGCGGATCTTAATTTAGAATTTTGCAGCTCAAGTTATAAATAATTTAATGACTGTGACTCAAGTGGACAGTTTTGCTATGAACAGTAATTTACTCGAATTATCTGAAAATGTTCTGTAATTACTGGTATGCTCCGTAACCTTGTTCAGGAGACAAATACGGGTTGGAGTGTTACAGAAAGTCTGAGTTATGCCAACAAAATGTGTTTAAGAAGTATATTAAAGTGTATTAATTCAAGAAAAGACTAAATCGCAAAAGTGATAAAAGTTTTGTGACCCAAAAGTAAATACCCAAAATTTAAAAGGTTAAAGTGTAAATATAAAAAAGTTGAAGGACCAATAGTGCAAATATTTTCTAGAAACTAAGGAAAATGGATGAATTAGGACCAAATTGAACAAGTAGAAAAAGTATAAGGGGTTAAATCACAATTTTACTAAAATGAGTGATGATTCAATGGAGGAATTTTGAAGGATCATAAGGGGCAAAATGGTCATTTAGCAAGAAAGATAATTTTGAATAGTAATGATGATGTTGGTGATATTTTAGATTAATTAAATAAATAATTATTAGCTTATTAATATTTTGATTTGACATTTAATTATATTTTTTTTTATTTTTGTAACACCCCTTAACCCTTATTCGTTGTCAGAATAGGGTTACGGAGCATTACCGAATATTTCAGAACAAATACGAACAATCATATAATAATATAATATATACATCATAATTTAATTATAATGTCCCTTGATTGAGCCCTCGAGGCCCAAATCACGTGTTAAAAACAAATCGGAACTTAATCGGTAGTTCAGAAAATTTTTCATGGAATTTCAAAATTTTTCCTAAATACAGGGCTTACGCGCCCATGTGGCCCAGGGACATGCCAGTGTGAGTTTAAACACGCCCGTGCTTTAGGCCGTGTCCAACTCCGTGTAACTCTCTAACTTATGCCACACGGCTGAGACGCACGCCCGTCTCTCTGCCCGTGTGCAATATCCTGAGCATTCTGTTTTAAATTTTTAAGATGCAGGGGACACACGGCCTATCCACACGCCCATGTGTAAGCCGTGTGTCTCACACGGTCTGGTCATATGCCCATGTGCCAGGCCGTATGGACTCAAAATGAGTCTTACACATCAAGTTTACCAACCCTGCAAATCTTGAACACCAAGCAATTCAAAAGCCAATCGTTCAACCAGTCCAAAATACATTCAAATACACCTAAAACTTGTTAAAACTATCAATCCATTGACCTATCTAACATATATTCATAAGTATTTCACATATATTATCCAAACCAATTCAATTAACTTCTTTCAAGCCAAATCTAATTTTATACCAAAATATACTATTTTATAATCTTAACATAACTCATAAACTTATATATAAGTAACCAATAATATTTTATAATATATTTTACAAACACTTTCCAAAATAACAAACACAAACATCCTAGGTATATGCCATTACCAAAAAGAAATATATTTCACCACTTTGAGTTCGGGATCGGCTTTGGATGCTAATTCAATGTTCTGACTTTAACCTAACCTACGCACGGAAACAAACCGTACGCTAAGTATAAACTCAGTGGTATTTCTATAATCCGAATGCTTTAAAGAAAATATCATATAAAACATACAATTTAAACCATATATATAAACATTAGTCAATCAATAATTCAATTCATCCATTTAACTTTCGTTTCTCATCAATATCTAATTCAAATAGCTTTTCTCACTTTGTTTCACATATCATTTAACAATAACAATACTCATTTTATGAACCCTTAGTTCATGCATTTCATTTGTATAATTCAATTTAATGTCCAATGTCCAATTTCTCATACAATATCATTCAATAATAATCTTATTGCCAATTCATTTATTTACCCCTATTAACACGACTCAGACTCGGACGGATACACGGATCCAACAAAAACATACCAATTTGGCACCCAGTGCCTCATCGGATAATTCGAAGTAATGAATTGACACCCAGTGTCTCATCAGCCTTGCCGAAGTAAATTGGTACCCAGTACCTCATTGAATTTGTCCGAAGTAATAGTTTGACACCCAGTGGCTCATTGACTCGAAGTCGAAGTAATCTCTGAACACTTCCAATCCTATGGCATGCCAACTATATCTGACTCAGCCCGATACCGTTAATAGGGTTTCAATTCACTTTTCAAGTATAACAAATATCCCATGTTCAATTTCCACAATAATCACATATTCATATCAATTTCATCACACACCAAATCAATCCATCTCAAATGTAAAACACAATAATTCTCACCTTCCATACTTACCATATACAGGAAATCAAAGTACGATAATTTTAATAATTAAATTCGGATTATAGAAATACAAACCGTAATTTCCAAATCACTCCTCGTTGACTTTCTCTTTTCCTTTAGCCGAGGTCTCCGGCACAACGTTAGCTATGGAAATTAAAACAATTAAAAATTATCAATACACATAATTTTACATTGAATATTTCAATTTATACACAACTTTTGCCTAAATTCCAATTTAATCCTTAATCAAATCTAACTTTATTTTCTTCACAATTTATTCTTTATTTTCATTCAATTTCCACTTGAAACTAAACTTAACTCTCTAATTTCACCATAAAACCCTAAATTTTGAAATTCTCTAAATGTAGTCCCTATTACTTCAAAACTTATAATTTGTTTTACAATTAAATCCCTTTTCACTTCTAACTTGAAATTTTATCAATTTAACCCCTAATACTTCAAATTATTAAACATGAACAACATCTAGAAATCCACTAACTTTCAAAATTTCAACTTTAATCAAGTAGTATTTTGTTTTAGGATTTCAAAAACATAAAAATTACAAGAAAATGGATTAAATTGACTTCCCAATCAAGCTTTGAACCTTAAACCCTAATTTTTCTTTTTCTTTTTCTTTCTTCTTTCCCCCTTCTATGTTTCGTTTTCAATTCTATTTCTTTTTCTATTTCATTTGTTTTATTTCTTTTATTTTATGCTTATTATATTAATATTATATTATATTAACATAATAATTATTATTTCTTAAATAATAAGTAAATACATATATGTATTACAAATGTATATATGTATTTATTACACATGTACATTATTGTTACCACACAATTGTCACAATTTGGTTTATTTATTTATTTAGTCCTTTAACTTTTCCTTTATCTATAATTAATCTTTCACCATTAATTCAATTTAGTCATTATACCTAATTATTCTTAATTTATACAATTTCACCTAACCAAAACCTAATTAACTACACTACTAACTTTGTAAATATTTACGAATCCGTTTTACGGAAACAGAGATCCGAAAATACACTTTCCGATAATCGTAAATTTTGGGTCGTTACAATTTTATTTAGTATATAAGGAAATTTCCATGTTCTCAAGGTGAGAAGAAGAAAGAAATAAAATTTTTTTTTCTTTACAATTTGGTCCTTTTATAAAAAATCCACCATTTTCACTTAGAAATCAAAAGAATTTCCATAGCCACCAAGAAAGAAAAATAATAAGGAGACTATGGGGAGCTAGAATATCAAGTTAGATTCAAGAAAATAGAAGTTGGAGGAGAGAGAATGTCAAGTTAAAGTTTGGTTTCAAGAGAATAAGGTATGGATGTTAAACTTTTATGTTATTTTTAAGTTTAGGAAAAGCATAAAAATAGTGTTAAAGTAGAGGTGCTCATGGGCTGGGCTCAACTAAAAATTTAGGCACATTTACTAGGCCAGAGCCTAGCCCGAAAAATGGGCCTAAATTTTTGCCTAAGCCCAACCCGAATAAAAATGATAAAATCTGAGCCCGACCTGGCCCGCCCGTATTAATTTTTTATATTATTTTTATATAATTTTTAAATATATATAATACATCAAAAATACTAAAAACATTAAAAAAAATATTTCTCAAGAAATTGAAAATAAATTTTAAAAAATATGTAGACTTAAATAACACTAAGATAAATGCAACTTAACAAGCAAATGCCTCTAAAATAATAACAAAGTTAACAAATGTCTTTAAAATAATAACAAAATTAACAATAAAATAAGTTTTATACAATATCCAAACAATAACAACAAATAGTAGCAACATAATAGTAAAAAAGTAGCAAAATAGGGAGAAAACAACAAGAAAATAACATTCAAAAAAAAAAGAGCAGATTTTTTTGTCCTTTAGTGAATTCGGGTTGGGCCGGCCCGGGCCAAAAATGTCTTACCCGAGGCCCGGCCTGTTTTTTAAACGAGCCTTATTTTTTTGTCCAAGCCCATTTTTCGAGCCTATATTTTTGCCCAAACCCTCTCACATTTCAGGCGTGCCGGCCCGGCCCATGATCAGGTCTATGTTAAAGTAAAGATTTCTCATGAGGAAATATTGTATTTTTGACATGTTGATGAAGAGAGAAGTTGAGTAAGTGAATCAAGTGGTAGGAGAAGAGAAAAATAAGAGATTTTGATAGAAAAGAGGTAAGTATCCATGAACTTCCTTGTTATTTAAGGATTAAAATGTGATCTTTATAAACTAAGTGGGAATTAAGTAAATAAAAATAAAAATAGTGTGAAATAATTTACTATGTGAAGTAGGAAATTATAATAAAAGTATAATAGTTGGGTTATGTGTTAGTGAAAAATATACAAAGTATTAGATAAGTGAAATCATGGGAAAATGTGAAATTTTATGGAAACAATGACTAAATTGAAAGACTTGGGATATACATGTGGTGGAAATAATACAAGTGAAATATATAGAAATTTGATGTAGAAAATGAGATAGTGGAATTAATTATGTGAATTAAGTGAGTTGTGAAAGAAAAACTGTTTACTAATGAATAAAGACTTTTAAAAAAAAAAGTTACTAAATTGGAAAGTTATAAAAAGTTTACAAGGAAATATTGATAATAAAGCATATAATGGAAAAATAAAAGAATATATAAATTTTGTAATCTAAACTACAATTATTTCCTAAGTTGTGGGAATTAAGGGTTAAATCGTAAATTTAGAAAATTTTATATTAGAAATAGAAAAGTGAAGTGCATAACACTTGGAATGAGAAACATTGATGTTGTAGTGAATTTTGGAATATTAATAAGTATTGAATTATGTTATATGTGTTATTAAAAGCAAAATATATTGCTACATGAAATTTTGTGCTAAGGACTAAATTACAAAACATATAAAAGTGATATGTGAAATACATTATAAGGATTATTGGTGAATTATGGATGAATGACGAATTTAGAAATATATTACATGTATTAAAGATAATGAAGATATAAGTATACAGATTATTGGTACAAGGATTAAATTGTAAAGCATGTAAAAGTATTATGCAAAAAGTGTAAAAGTGACATATGTGAATGATACAATTTGCCCAAGTAGACGAGATTAGAACTACTAGGATATTAGTGGCATGCCATTAATGGACCCTAGTGCGCTCTCCGATTATTAGCGCATTAGTGCTCTCCGTTTAGCACATTTGTGCTCTCTGTATAACACTTTAGTGCTCTCTCTGTTTAATAGTGCATAATAATGCACCTTTGTATCAGTTCCGTATATCCTAAGTGTTCTATTCAGTCTATTAGGCCTCTGTTAAAAGGTAAACAATTTTCGTTACAAGGTAAAGGTTTATCTCTGATTCATGTTTGAAATATTGAATTAGTAAAGTGAAGATGCAAGTAATTTGAATGTATTTCAGGAAGTATAAGAAAGACAATGACTAGTAAGTTAAATATGGACAAATAAATTGTGAAAGAAATAGTGAGGAAATCATGAAAATTTACACTAAATGGTGAAATATGGTACATGTATAAGAAGAGTAGTAATTTTTGTAAGTTGATTTGAGGACTTAAGGACTAAATTGTGAAATAAGTAAAAATTTACAAATGAATGTTATAAATAAACAAAGAAACGAGATATTAGGAATTAAGAAATTTAATAGAACTTGAATATCGTGGGTACTCACTCAGTATTCACTAACTTAACGCGTTTATTTTCAACGCATAGGTAAAGTGATTTTGAAGAGTCGTAGTTGAGGTCATGGACATCCATCTCATCACATCTCCAAGTGCCAAGAAGGTATGTTTCGAAATTTTGAATAGAATGACATGTACTTAGAAAGATCAAGTGTGTTCCAAGTAGTAGGGACTAAAATATAAGTTATGAAAACTTTATTTTTTTTATGTTCAAATATATTAGTGATTAGCCAAAATCACTTTGGCATCAAATGTAATATTCCTATATCAGGTTCCTTGGATCGAACCGGGTATAGGGGTGTTACACCCGGGACTTGTCAAATTAGAGCTCAATAAGATCTCTTCTCGGTTTCAGTTATCTTTATTTTCCCTTAGGGGCATCAATATTAAGTTTTTAAGTCTATTTGTTTTAGTCCAGTTTTGCAATTTAGTTACTAAACACAAAAATCAATTACCCAACATTTCCATCAACCAACCCCTATCTATTGAGTTCGTCATACTCATATTGAAACCTATAATCAACAATAAATCAAAGGAAAATAACATTAACTTAAACCCTAAGCAAATCAATAAAACCCAATTTTTTAATGGCAACAAGAAAAGTAAACAAGAATATTAAAGGAGTAGTTTTTAATAGAGAAAATGTAATAAAGCTAAATGGAATTTGATTAACGGATTAGATTGTAACTACAAAAGAGTTTGAAGGACTGAATAAGCAAATATATCCTAACTATAGTAGTAACTAACTTAACTAATTATAAGAAACTAAGAAACACCAGGAAAATAAGTAAGAAATAAAACCCTAGACTATAGAGGAGAAAACTAAACCCTAAAAGATGAAGAGAATAATCTTAAAAACCTAAAAATATGATGTCTGTCTTTGTTTCAATCAATTTGACCTATTTCAACAGAGTTCACGTACAAATACGTTGACTAAATTACCCCTAAATGCCTAATTTTGGTTGGGGGACATGTTGGACAAAGACCGCCATTGTGGTTATTTTTTGTCTCCTTCAATAGTGGTATCGCGATACCCAGAACTAGGTATTGTAATATCATCTCCAATCTTGAAATGAGGGTCCTTAGAAGTCTTGGGTATCGTGATACCCTATGGTCGATATTGCCATATCACTGTAGGTGGCTCGAGTTTCCTTGTTTGAACATTGTAAAGGGTGTCACAACTTCCAAGCTTGGATAACATGATACCCCTCTTCTTGGTGATGTTTTCACTCCATTTGGGCCACTGTGGGCTCCCTATATCATCCACCAACCTCATTAGATGCCCCAGATGCTAATTGGTCATTTCGGGTCTCAAAATGGCATAAAATATACACTAATCACTTATTAGTGCAAAGAATTGAAACTAAGTAAAAATATAACAAAAACATATAAATTGCCAAGAAACAAGCTCTTTAAACGAATTAGGGAGCCCAATTTAACATATTAAATTATGACAGATCATTATGCTAACTTAGACGGATTTGAATTTAAAAAATCGCCTAAGACAGTGCAGTTTACTAGGCTAAAGTTGAAACCTTGGGGTATGAGATAGTTTACAAATTAAATATTGTATTAAAGAAAAAACTTAAAAGAAATGTGTTTAAGTTTAACAATGCATCTTCTTTCAAAATAATTATACATATAGTCACTTAATTATAAAAAAAAATTCATTTTCGACGTTTAAAATAAAAAAATTGTAATTTAAGCATTCGCGTTATTTAGTTCAATTGTTTTGATCACTCCAGTTATAATCACAAACAAAAAGCTGATGTAGCAATTAAATATGTGGAGGATTTTTATTTTATTTAATATTATAATATTAAATAAATATTGTCGAAACCATTTTTTGTTTGGAGAAGCGGGCCGACTTTAAAAACATGAAAAACGGAGTCGCCATGAATCTTTTTTGAAGTGTGATTGGGCCACTTATAAAACATTTTGGTCTACGAATTTTAAGAAAATGGGCTCGAGAGTCGGTTACGCACAAGGAAGGATTAGCACCCTCGCAACGCCCAAAATTGGTACCGTATTGATGGATTAATGTCCTTAGTATCGAAAATTAAAAAAGATTTTAAAATATGAATCTTTTTAAAAGAGTGTTTGGATAACCTGAATTGGAAACTTTCTTGTTTCGAAAAGTTGAAATACCACATCCAACGCGATAGGACACAATGTTTCAAACTATCGATACCAAGATCATTTCATGGTTTCCCAAAATTCATGTCTTGCAATTTAAAAAGGGTATTTCATTATTTGGCCAAACTAAAAACCGAAATCCAGCACGATTGGGCACGATTCCTTAAATTTCCAATCATGAAATATTGCCTTTATTTCAAAAAAAGAATCCGGTCAAAATCTCTGAAGGATATTTGGTAATTTGGACAAATAGAAAATCAAGACCCATCACGATTGGGTACGAATCTCTCGGCCTTCCAAACACGAAACATTGCCTTATTTTCGAAAAACGCGATCAAAATCTTTAAAGGGTATTTAGTGATCTAGATGAACGAAAAATCGAAACCCAGCACGATTGGACACGATTTCTCGAACTTCCAAACACGAAGTATTACCCTTGTGAAAATCTTTATGAGTTTTGAAAAAATATTGAAATGTAAACACGATAATAATAACGGATAATAACAATGGGGATAATAAACATCATAATAATAATACACAGGAATATCATAATAATAGGGAAAATAGTTAAAATGAAAAAACACTATAGTAGTAATAACACTAAAGAAACATAGTAGCTATAAATAGGGTAAAAATAATAGATATAATAATATATAATAATAATCGTAAATATAATAATAAATATAATACTAGTAATAAATATAACATATAGACGCAATAATATAGTGGTTAATATAATAATAAATACAGTATAGTAATAATAATATATACGTAAAACAAAAATAACAGTAATAGATAGAGTGATAATAAAATATACAATAGTAAAAAAGAAATTAAAACAGACTAAAAGATTACTAATATCCCAACCATAGCAACACTAGCAGTAAATATAATGATATTAATAAAATAATGAAAGTGATAGGAACAATACAAAAAAATACACATATATATAAATGATGGCATGAAAAACTAGCCATAATGACAATGTGCACGTGGAGAAAAAAGTAAAATAAAGCATTAATGATAAGAAGACAATAGTTGGGTGAGTTAAAAAACCAATTAAAATGTAAAAGACATTAGAACAGAACATCGTTTCCACTCCCTTCCTCTTCTTTCGTTTTGCAGATTAAAGGGAAAAAGCCTTCTTTTTCTATAATATTTTAACCAAAAAACAAGCCAAACGCCACGCCATGCTCTCTGCTCAGGCGAACCCCTCATCGCAGCAGGGCCGTCGCGAAGGCACTGGTGATGGCGGTCAAAGAGTCCACGGTAAGACCCTCTCGTTCTCCTTTTTCTGTTTTAAAACCTTTGTTTGTTTTTCGAAGGTTAGCGGAGCTAACTAGTGAAAATTGGAAAGGGTTTTTAACACCCTCTCCTTCTATTTCGCATGCAACAAAAAGGAAAAGAAAAACAAATCGAAAATGGATCTGACATTTGAAAAGAATCGAAATTGGAGGTCACCTTCAAAAATTGCTTTCTGATCTCTCTTTTTGTTTTTTTTTTTGACTTGTGTTTGGGTATATCGAAATTGAGTATACTGCCTTTTCCCTAGAAAAAAAAAATCCCCTTTTTACAGATTTGATTTGGCTTTTTATAGCCTAAAAATCTACAACTGCTTTCCTATTTTGCAGAGATATGGTGGATCATGTCTCTGACGTGGAGCCGTGGCGGCTCACGCTACGGGCGCGGGGGATTCGGACGGTCGATCTCGCTGGCGTGGGGCGTGCGGCGCATCAAGCTTTAGGATTTTTCGTTTTCTGCTTTATTTCTTTGGGCTATTGTGCCTCATTTAAGGTTTGAGCTCTGTTTTTTAAAAAAAATGGGCCATGGACTGTTTAATTTGAATTTTTGCTCACTGGTTAATTTGAGGTATTGGGCCCGGGTAAAAAATTGGGCTCTACAAATATAAATATAAAAATAAAAATTGAATTCATTATTATATATTTAATATATTTATTTTTTTGAATTTTTTAAAATTAGGATAAAATTGAAACCATTTGTAAATTTTAAATATTATTTTTTTAGAATTATGATTATATTAAAATTGAGGATTAAATTTATTAATATATAGACTTTTTATTTATTTCTATTATATCAGGTTTTTTAATTACCACGTTAAGCTACTGTTTGTAATTAATGACTATTGAACTATACAACGTGGATGCTTAAATTGCAAATTTTTTATTTTAAATACTTAAAATAAAAAAAATTTAATAGTTGAATAACTATCTATAGAATTTACCCTTATATATATAAATGATCCTATCATATTTAAAACATTTTATATTTATATAACTTGTTATATTAATAATTTATATTATATAAACTTTAACATGTTTGTATGTTTGCATATTCAAACCGTACTTACGTATCTTTTTCATGCTTCGTATCTCATCAAACATAGCTAAATCTGATAATAATAATTATAATGATAAGAATAACTTAATTTTTAATTATTGATATTATAACTATTAAGGGAGGGCAAAAAACAAATAATAGGATATTGTTCAAACACCATTAAACCTAGAATCAAGCACAACATATGGTATTACGATTAGCTCTTCTCCGAAAATCAACCAAAAACTTGCACTCTTCATTTTCTAAAACTGTTCTTATTTGACACACAATTGGGAATCGGTTTTCCGAATACATGAAAATACATTTTACAGAAAATATTAAACCTACCTATGTTGAAGACATACCTATATCTGACAAATTCGAGTAACATAGATTGCATCGATTGCCTTGCCTGAATATCATCATCAGCAACCAGTGAAATTCATTCTCAAAAGCTTCGGGTTTCGAGAAGAATGTGAAAAACAAGGATCCTGCATGGATTCTGATGCTATTGGAATCTTAAAGCAGTGCCTGTGATGCATGTTAGATTAGCTTTATAAACTAGAAGACTGCATTTGGCTTGTCAAATTTATCACCGTTGTCGCCATAAACACTTGCTGAGAAGGAAATCCTGTATTTAAACTGGCCAGAAAAGCCTTTGAATCCAACAAGCATCATCAAAGCACAATATCAACTGAAGTAAGATTGTACATTTATTACTACACTTCCTGCAGATGCCTGGTTGGCTGCTCGATTACTTCCAAAGTTCTTTCGATTTGACTCCCTCGCAATTCTTGATCCGAACTGACCAACCAAATCAAAATAACTTTGAAGTCAAGTTATAAGAAATATATCATCTCAAATATCAAACAACTCGTCAAAGAAGGCATTGCGATAACATATGATAGAACTCATTTCTTAATCAAATTTTATGCTAAGGGATATATAGCATTGCCATGTAAACCGTTAATTCTTTTAACAAGAAGAACAATATAAAGTTCTTGTAAGATTAAATGCTTATACCGAAAAACATAAAATAACCCGAAAAGGAAAATAGTAAGGAAAGCAAAAAAAAAAAAAAAAAAAAAAAAAAAAAAAGAAAAGAAAAGAAGGAACATGGACCTGAATTGCTCTCTTGGGAAGAATTGCAGCATTATGCAAACCAAGCATATGCGCGACCTAAAAAGAGGTATACAAAACAGTATCAGTTTGAATCCCCAAAACTAGAACCGTGCAGTGCAAAAACAATCTAACCTGAGTGCAATCACTAATTTTGACAAAAGTGAAAAAGACCAATTAACTTAAAGGAAAACGTAAAATAAAGAAATATGCTGACCTCTCTCAGAATCTTCTTATCACCTTTTCCACTTGGTTGATCAAGATCGGCAACCTCCCAAAGAGGAATATCCAAAAGCGTCCTAATAATGTCTTCATCTAAGAACGGAAATCTAGCCTAGTAAAGAACACAATAAAGAGTTCAGATAAAAACCAATAGGCAGCACTTAGACTATGAGAAAAAGCCATTAGCACTACCTCCTTTCCGCTATCGGCGATACATCTATCATCTCTTCCTAGATTTCTTTTCCAAATTCTCTGCATGTCCAATTTCATTTCCTTGTGTAGCCCAAGCCAACTATTGGCAGAGAAGTAATTTCACTTAATATGTAAAGATATAAACCACCGTGAAATTAGAGATTAATATAAAGACGCTAAACAGACCTATCATGCCTATACTTTGTCTTGTGCCGACCATATCCGGCACATTGCTCATCTGCACCGGAACCAACAAGCAGAATTCTGGCCCTTGATGTGTAATTAACACGTTTATCTTCACCAGTCTCATTATTACTCTCTTCGCACATCCAACCTTCACCACGAGCAGCAAGCCACAAAGCTATTCCTATATTCAGATCCTGGAAGTTAAAATGCAACATGGGATTCAAACGGTAAGGGGTTAGAAAAATACGGCATTATGTTTTGATATCAAACAACAGAAGAAAACTAGATAATTAAGTGCTTCAGTGGAAGCTAGCAAACAATTAGATCATGGAATAAAATGAGTACCATGTACGTATTTGCAGGATTAATAAGCGACAAGACACGCTTTTTTTCCCAGGTCAACTTTGACAAATCAGCATCGATATGAACAAGTCTCCACCTGTATTAAGGAACAAAATTAAAAATTTTGACACTTAGATAAACATCGATTATCATGACAGACATCAGTTTCAACTTTGAAGGAAGCTTAACACTGAACCTTCTCAAAGGTGCAACACTTCTAAGTTCCTTAACTCCTGTTTTTGCACTGATTCTATCAGGAGCAGACTCACCATCAAAGCTCACATTAAGGAGATCAATCTCATCTGCCAAGAGACATTGGAAGGCAATTGCATCAGATAAAGGACTGACCGATATGTTTCAGTTTATTCAATAATAATGACACTTCAGTGCCACACAAGAGAGGTAGTTTGCATCCCATATCTAGCTTTTAAACTGCTTTAATCACTTTTTTGTGTCTAACAAAAGTGAAGGGGTATACTAGTAGCTTAGACCAGAGTTGTGAATAACTCCACCTTGAGTGTCACGCTTGACACTAACCAACATTGTACAAGTTTGTTTGTCATACATGAAAGACCACTAAATTTTATTGCATCACAAAAATTTCCTCATAAGAAATATGATGTAATTAGTACCAAATGGTAAATAGAATCTATCCCTTGAACAACAGATTATACATTGGCTGGCTAGATTTCTGGTTCAAGGCACATGGATAGGTTCAAAATTGACCATTTTATACTCTAGATGACTGGATAAACTGTCATTTTGTTGACTTCTCATGCCATTAAAGGAGTAAAAAAAGGGTAAGAAATATGCAAATTTTAGATGTTAAAATAGTTGTCTATCACATTTTCTTGATTAAATGCAATAAAAGGGAAAAAAACACGGGTGTTAAGAACTTCTCAATTTTCCAGAGTGAAGCTTTGAGCAAGACAACTTTAACATGCAAAATACAAATGGGATAGAGTGAGAAATAAATTATATACTTCCAGCAAGTTAAATTACAAGAAATAAACACATAAAGAGATAGATAGCAATACTTACAATTAGGATCTAAGCATTGATCCAACAATGCAGCAATAATCATAGAATCTAATCCACCAGAAAAGAGAACAGCCACAGGAACAGTTTCTTTTTGGGCCTACACATCCATTTATGCAAAAATCAATTTAACAAATCTGAAATACAATTACAGCTCTAACCACTAGGATAAAGCCTATTCAAGATGCAACAATCTGGGCAATAGACCAAATGTTTAGTCTTAAATTGAACTTATAATAAAGAAATGAAGAATTAAACCAACGCATCTTTCCCTAACATGTAATACTAGCAATTATAATTCAGTTCAATAAATTAGACCTGATAAATATTATACAGTGATATGCGCCTCAACATTGATTCCCTCAAAGCTGTCAGCACATTCTGCGCCAAAACTGAAGCACAAATAGGTCCCATTCAATAAAAATACAGGTTAAACAATAACATATCATCATGAATTTTTTAAATCAATAAAACCAAATCAGAAAATTCTTTCAGTGATAAGAAAGGAACAAGACCACAAAACCGTACTACCTAAAATTTCCAAACCCATGCTTATGCATGATTTTTGTTCAACAGCAACATACCTGAAGAAGATGAATTTATGTCAAGTTCAGCACTCGAAGTCCTAGAATGGGAAAAATTCAACTCTGCAGGTTTGGGTTCAATGGAAACTCTTTCCCATTCGATCAGTTCTTTCAGCATAGCATTGGTCCATTCATGTTTCTTGATTTCACTATGAAATCTCCCATCTGATTTTTTCACACCTACAGACATACTGTGTATCCCACACGAAAGCTCTTCCCAAAATTTGATGCCACTAGTCCCATTTTCAACTTCAAAGCCTACAACGGAGTGACATTATTCCATACGATTCAAATTGAATTGAAAGATCGTTCATAGATGCATTGCATACAATAGATAAAAAAGTACCATAGTTAGAGTAGCTCAACAGGATTAACAATGAATCAGTTACATACCAGAATCTTGTAGACTTGACGAAGTAGGTGACACAGATGAAAGCAGAAAACGAGGATCCTCCGTGGTGGGCCAGTGAACAAGAAGACTTCTCCTACCAAAAGCATCTCGACCAAACCACAGGGTTTTCGAACTTTCCTGTCAATGACAAATAAGTAAAACTTTAGCAACAGATTGCCTGAAGAAAATATAAATTTTACCAAATTAAACAAAGACACACAGTGACTTACCACTAGGGGTTACCTGCCAGTAAATGATAGCCCATGGTCCTTTTATAACTGAAAGAACATCAACAATAGAACCTTTCGCTTGTCCATTAAAATCACAAGTTGTCCTATGTTCCTGGGAACGGCAGGAACAGCAGTTTCCCAGAGATTGCATAAGACTTTCAGTATCATTTTTGTCAATGCCAACCTCAATTCCTCCAAATATTTCACCTTTAATCATACAACACAAAAAGAACACAAAGCAATGGGATTATTCACTGCCTTACAAAACAAAGAAGCATAAACTGAATTTTTTTTTCTGAATTTCTGATAGCAAAAGAAACAAAACCCAAAACTCTAATCAGAAGAAAGGAACAAATTTTACCATTGTAAACAAGAACGTTCCTTGAAGAATCCATCAATGGCTGACAAACAGGAGACACTCCCCTTAACTGCAACGTAGCACCGAGAAAAACAAATTCAGCAAAAGATTCAGGCATGTCCGAACCATTGTCTAGGACGTGAGATTCCTCGTTACAAGAAGAAACCCGATAGTTAGTAGAATTTGAAGAGTTAGAATGAAGAGGAAGAAGAAGCTTCATGGTGCCCAAGTTATCGGGGCCACGTCTTTGTAAAGCAGCTTTAAGATCATCTACAGAAAAAACCAGATGTGATTTAGAGGATGAAGATATGGAATCGAGATTTAGAGACGATAAGCCGATGCGAATGCCAGAGACAAGTAAAGCGATTCCGCACATCTTGTTACCGGCGGCAGGTCTCTCTCGATTTCTCAGTGTTTTAACTGTTCCATATAGGGTTTTGACTTTCAACCTCGCTAACCATATTTTAAAAGTTCGACTCTTAAAAAAGAAGTTAAAATATGTTGATAGTACCATAAAATTTAAGATTTAATTTTTATATTTTAATCTATTTATTAGTCGTTTGTAATTTTGTCAAAATATATCGGTTTAAGATATTTATTTTTTGTCAATCATATTATTTAAAAAAATTTAATTAAAATTTTAAAAAATATATCTAATTTTAATGATTAAATTGAAAATTTCAAATAAAAATGTATGAAATATAAAAATTAAATCTCATATTTTATAAAAAAAACATGGCATATTAAAAAAAAAAATTTAAAGTTCATCCCAAAAAATGATTTGAGCAACATTTCAATTTTGGAATACGATCCTCTAAGAAATTAAGGGTGAGTTTGAAAACAAGGGTAATAATATTGATTGCAAGATCAAAATTAATGATTAATATACTTCTGGATTTAAAAATGATTAAAATGTGAATTTAGAATAGAAAATGCAAATATATAATATTTAGTTATAATTAAATTTATTATTTATATTAAATCGTATAGATTAAAATTATGTTGCATTAAAACTAAAATTTAAAAATAAAATTATTAAAAAAATTGTTTTTTAAGTTTACAACTACTATTGTCCTAATTTTCACTATGTAAGAAATCAAATTATTATACAGCACAAATGAATTAAAAACGAAAAGAAATAATTAAAGTGTTACAAACAAACGGAATAAAAATTGAAACAATAAATCAGACTATTTTTAGATAAACTAATCAAACTAAAGCTCGTAGTAATATTCAAAAACTCTCAAATTTTAATTACGTACATTTTATCTAAATTCTAAAACTTAAATTCTCAAAATTCAACACCTTCACCTTTATCAACTAAATAAGTCCTCAATAGAAAAAAATATTTTTTTATAATTAGAGAAGCTCAACAAAGAAACAAAAGAAACTTGAAATTAATCTCGTTGAGCTATCCATATTGAAAAATTGCATTAGATTTATGTTAAATTATAATACGAAAAATTACATTAAATTTATATTACATTATAACACACTTGAGGGAAAAAATATAAAAATATATTTATAAAAATATTATACAAAACCAGAATTCTTAGAATGATAAAATTAAAATTTGAAATGTTTTTTCAAATGTAATATTTTTTTTAGTTCTTTTTATTTGTTTTTAATAAAATAAAAAGATAAAAATTCTTAATAATAATAATATAATGTACCCCACGGTTAGTGGAATTGCTCTCACAATAACATAATTTTCCTATTCTTTTATTTAAAATTTGAGAGGCGAGTAAAATTTGATTACACAATTCGAGTTATCTGAAAATCCGAATAAGAAAAGGCAAAACTACGTTCTTTTGATAAATATTTACATTTTCTAAAGTTAAAAGTTAAAACTATTAAGTTAAAAAGTAAAATTACGTCGTTTTGATAAATATTTACATATTAAATTAAAAGCAAAATCATTATATTGTTTATGTAATTAAATAATCTTATATTTCGTCTACTAGTTAAATAATCGGTTCATGTAAATGCAACATTGAGTATAAATAATAAGATTCATTAACTCAACTCAATTTGACTCAAATTTTTTTGACTCGATTCAATTGAAAAAAAAAAAATTAAGTTAATTATTAAAATAAAAGAATTTTGGGGAATAAGTCAAGAGTGCTCTCTTTTAGTTCTCCAAAGAAACAGGTGCAGCTGTGGTTGAGGTGCAGTGGGGCGGTGATCTATTTTTCCCGTTATGGCAGGAGAAGAGATCTCTCTTCTAGCAGACGAATTAATTCAATTGAAGGTTAAGAGCTCATTGGTTACACCGAGGAGTCAATTTTCGTTATTATGTTCGGTGTGGACAAAAAAGTCTTATATTCCAGACAGTTTGTGTGCGCAACTCAGAAGCATATGGAAAACAAGAAGAAAATTCGAAATTTATGAGGCCGAACAGAATTTGTTTCAGACCTCATTTGAGGAAGAGGATGATTTAGAGATGATTATAGATGGTAGACCGTGGTTTTTTAGAAGACAATTAATTATATTTGACAGGTTGAAAGAGGCGACAGAAAGAAAAATAAAATTGATCTCCTCCCCGTTTTGGTTAAGAGTTGGATCCTGTCCTCTAGAATGCGAGAAAAAATATCTAATGCAAACGATTGGTTCTTCTTTTAGAGGAATTCTAAGATCGGAGATAAAGAACGAAACATGTAGAATGAAAGTTGTGTTTGATGCTAGGAAACCTCTTCGAAGAGGAATTTTTATTGCAGTCGGGGATACAATAAGAGTCTGGCTTCCCTTTAAATACGAATCTTTACCAAATTTCTATTTTGGATGTGGAATAATGAGGCATATTATTAAAGATTGCACGGATGTATGTAACACCCCTTACCCGTATCCTATGCCGGGACCGAGTACGAGGCATTACCAGACTTAACAATAAATTTGGTCAAATTTCTTAACACATATACAAAATGACTTAGTCAAGTCCCTATACATGCCATAACTTAAATCATTTATAAATAAAGATACCCATAGATAACTTGATAGTGTGAAGCGATCTCCGACGACCTCCAACCCGAGCTTGTTTAATAGGATTCTGTAACATGGGAAAGAAAAAGGGGGTAAGCTTATAAAGCTTAGTAAGTTCACATGTAAAAATAATAAGCATTAGCAATGAATTTAGCTTACCACTAAGCCGTTATAACTTGCATAAATAATGCTAAGTTCTTACTTTCCCAACTTATTTGTAGCCTTATCAAGGCCTCAACATGACAAATCCTCACCACAAGTTCTCAAGATAATGCAATCATAATTACACATAGTTCCACCATTTTCTCATGTTCATCTTAAGCTGTCTACTTGAGTCATAGTCACTAAATTATTTATATCTCGAGCTACAAAACTCCAAATTAAGATCCGTTAATTTTATCCGAAACTAGACTCACATATATTTTTACTATAATTTTTCCAGAATTTTTGGTATGGCCAATCAATACCAGATTATTCTTAAAGTTTCCCCTGTTTTACTGTTTGACTGTTCTGACCTCTCTTCACTACAAATCAAATTACTCTTTGTACAGAATTCATATGACCTTTTTATTTATTTCATTTGAAAATAGACTCATTCAGAATTCTATTCATATAAACCATATCCCATAATTATTTTTGTACAATTTTTAATGATTTTTCCAAGTCAGAACAGGGGATCACGTACTCATTCTGAACCAATCTCACAAGAATTTAAATATCTTGAAATATAAAAATCCTTTGTTTCCTCTATTTCTTTTATATGAAAATAGACTCAATAAAATTTAAATCAATATCTCATCCAACTTATAATTCAATTTCTACTATTTTTGGTGATTTTTCAAATTCACGTCGCTGCTGCTGTCCAAAGCAATTCTATTGTAAATTTTTGCTCTCTTTCATTTTAGTTGTGTTCATCACTTGCTTATACTAATCTTTCAAATTTTCCGATTACATATTGAACATATTGTTCATACATACATTTGCCACATTTCTCAATTGGTCACATTCATACTTGCACTTATTCATAACATGATCGTATTCAATTACACTTAGTCATCACACAATCACATGTATTTATTTTATTATTATTATTTTTTTTTTAGTCAATTTCCCGTTGAACTCATCGTAATGATAACAGATAAACGGTGGCCTACACATGGTACCACCCTTGTAGCCGAAGCTATCTGGTAAACATAGTAGCATGCACTTAGTACTATACATGTGACCAAAACCATTTCAGTAATCTCTCTTGTACACATGGTTGAGCTCAACATTAACAATCATTCAATCTCTTTCATTTGATTCACCCTTTTTGTATTACTTATTATCAAATTAGGAAACGTCTTACGAATTTTGAGTACGCGTCGTTGCTCAATGCCACGTTTCACAACTCGGTGTGGTTTTCCTCATTGAAATACCATACCTACATTTCACCACTTGGTATGGAAACACCATACCTACATTTCTTAACTCGGTATGGTTAATACCATACCTACATTTCACAACTCAAGATAGATGATACCATACCTACATTTCATATCTCGGTATGGATGATACCATACCTACATTTCGAAACTCGGTATGGATGATACCATACCTACATTTCATATCTCGGTATGGATGATACCATACCTACATTTCGTAACTTCGGTATGGATGATACCATACCTACATTTCACACTTTGCCATGGATTAACCATGGTCTTATCCATCAATTCATCACCTGTCGAAATTCGATCATACTCCGCCCTGCATTTCTCTTAATTTGATCTTTCCATACAATTTTGTAATTTTTTTTTTATAAATTCATGATCCAATAATAACTTACAAATAATACATGGTATCAGTTAAACATTTAAACATATTAAATTTAATGCTTATTAACATACGAACTTACCTCGAATGCCAAAACGACCATTTTACCAACTTTCTCGATTTTTGATTTTCCTCCAGTTCTACATCCAAATCTCATTTTTCAGGATCTAAAACATCACATTTCACTTATTTAATTAATATACTACTCAAAACAGTCCCTAACTCAAACTTTGGAAAAATTACAATTTTGCCCCTAAACTTTTGCATAATTATGATTTTGCCCCTAGGCTCGAAAATTAAACTTTATTCCTTTTTCTTATGTTTTATGACATGCTGAACATTTTTCCCTTCTATTGCAACTTCAAATTCTTACTACAACACATACTTATGAACAATAACAACTTTTACCGATTAACTCGTTTTACTCGTTTTCACCGAAAATCACTTAGTAGAAATCGTCCCTCTACTCATAAACATGCATAATCTACCATCAAACATCAAAATTCACAATTATTCAACATGGGTCAATTTTTAAAATTAAACTCTAGATCAAATTAATGGTAGAAATAGCTAGAGTAAGTTACCGAGATTTCAAAAATACGATGAACATTAAAAACGGGGCTCAAAAGCACTTACTATTGAGCTTTGAAAAAGCTTGAAACCCTATCCATGGCTTCTTGAGAAATTCGGCAGAATGGAGAAGAGAATGAGCAGATTTTTTTTTTTTCTTTTTGGGTTTCAATTTGTCTTTTATGCCTTAAAACACTCAAATGACAAAAATACCCTTAAGGCTTTTCTTTCAATTTTGTCCAATTCATGCCGATATTTATCCATCAAGTTATTCAATGGTCTAATTACCTTTTAAGGGCCTCCAATTTAAAACTCATAGCAATATGACACCTCTAATATATAGAACTCAAGTTTTACACTTTTTACAATTTAGTCTTTTTGACTAAATTGAGTGCCCAAACGTCGAAATTTTTGAACGAAATTTTTTTACGAAATCTTTCTGTAAAATTGTAGACCATAAAAATATAATAAAAATAGAATTTTACTCGTCGGATTTGTGGTATCGAAAAACCACTGCTTCGACTAGACCCAAATTTAGGTCATTATAAACTCCCCTCTTTTAGGATTTTCGCCCCAGAAAATCTTACGAAATGAAGTCTAATATCTTTCGCACAATTTCCAACATCACTAAATAACCCTTTTTAAGACGATACTTTTAGAAACACTATGTCATCGATCTAAATCTCAATATAACTCAGTTAATTCTGTCAAATAATGAATCGATACATATTGAAATTATTATACTAGTTCCGTCAAACGTTCGAAAATAACTCACTAGCATTTCTCTTGATCTAAAAATTGAGGAAAACCTGATACGAAATTCACAATAGTTCTGCCTTATTATCATTCTAATATTATCGCTGATATCGTTAATCCTGAATACACTTAACATTCAACTTAATTCTGTCGACATATCAACATCTAAATACAGAGTCAGAAGTACCAGGTTCATATTCGTATGCCCAAAACATTTACTTTAACTCTTTTGGGCCCTTTTGTCACTTACCATCCTTTATCAAATTAGGGAACGGTTACGGAAAATTGAGTACTTCACTTCCATTTCGCCATAGTATAACTATGGTTTTATGTATGATCATTTATCACTGATCAGATAAGCGTAGCTAAAGCTACCACTTATCACTTGTCACTTGTAACCGAAGATAGCATCATTCAATGCTCAGGTAGTCGGAGCTACCACTTTTCACTGATCAAGTAGCCGGAGCTACCACTTTTCACTGATCAGGTAGCCGGAGCTACGACTTTTCACTTTCACTTGTCACTGATCAGAAGTACTCAAATCCGATGTTCCACTCGATTTGATCATTTATTTTCAGCCATATGAACTTACTACTACTTATCCAAAAAAAATTCTCTGTTAATGAAATACTTTTAGAAGCACTTGACACACATCTAAGTTCAATACTCTTACCCATCAAAAGTTTAGACATCAGGTTCAAAGTCCGGTACATAACATTTCATACTCTTACTAGTGTAACTACCTCGGAGTATCATCCATCTCTCAGACTTCTCAAATAAGCAGATAATTATCATTGTGCTAGACGTAACAATATTATGTCTTTAATTTGGTAATATATATATATGTATATATATATCAAGATCATTTAAAAAGTGAAAATCAATACACGGGTCTAAGTTGAACTTCCTATCATTCACACTTTGCCAGGTTCAATTTCTTCTCAAATCTAGAGAAAGATTAAACTTATAGTAGAATTTACTTCGATGTTACTCGTCAAGCACTTAACTATCTTTGATGCCACAATACTCATACAAAGCTTAAAAATCATAGTACCATAATAAGACTAACTTCTCAATTACTTTAGTAGATAATGTCTCACTGAAAACAAAACATCTCGATTATCGGAGAAATTTAAACACAAATTTCTATAACAACCAATACAAAAGCACAATTTTTATACCTCCGTAATCGTGTGTCAAAGTGCTCTCGCCATCAAGTCAAAACTTATAATCATCCTAAGCATTTTAATAATAAGAAGAAATCATTTTCATCAACAGAACATTTCCTACTGATATCCCATGGCTGATTCTTTGAACATTAATTTATTAAGGAAACAGAAATAACAAAATCTCATAACATGGAGCTACACAAAATAAAAAAAACTCATAAACACTGAAAATAATCTTAACAAAAGCCATACAATCTTCCTTTATTTTCGTTGAGCAATAGCTAGTAAAACAAGACACAAACATCATACGGACCTTACCGTCAACTTTCTATATGTGTATGATGTAGAAAGTAAGAAAAGAAAGAGCAATTTCGATCACAACTCAAATAGACTACAATGCTTTCATCTACCTGTAAATTTAGCTGACATTCTCATACTATAGGAATTTCATTTGAAATCTTGCAGAGATGTATATATATACACCTATGGGAGTAAATAAACACATATAATAGTCGGAAGAGATTGCTGTAATTTCTTAATCAGAAACACTGCATTCGGTCACTAATACATCTCGATCATGATTGCACTAACTAATTCTGTCTTTACTAATATGATATTATTCCAATTGCAAACTGAAATAAATTCAGAATAAATTCCGGCAATCACATACTTTAGGTCTCATACTTGGATGGGTTAATTAATGAGAGCTCGACCTTTCTTCAACTATAACATTTCGAATCCGAATGATCTTCATATTAATCGACATTTTTCTCAAGAATCGTGTTCATTTACTAAACCATTCTTAACTCGATCACGTTGTTAGTTAATCTACAATTCAACTCTTTAGTCTTCCAATTATAAACCCATTCGATCTGAATTTCATAAAATTTCTTTATAAGACACCTTATTAGAAGGGCGTGAAGTTGAAACGCCTCTAACTTGCCTCTTATATATATATTCATGTATATAACTTAACACTCATCAATATATAGTTTGTTTCAAGTAACTTAACATGCATACTCATTTTACACAACCTTACTATCATTTTATACAAACAAGTGCACTTATACTTTCATTCATAAATCAAGTAAAATTACTCATAACATTCACTTAATTTCACAAGTTATACTCATAGCATCATACAAATGCCAATCAAACATGGACACTTATCATAGTATAGACTTTCCTTTCATCTCATCTTTCATATTTCAAAAGAAATTCCTATCCACAATTTATATATCATCACATAAACATCATAAACTATTATTCTTACTTTTACGAGTCTCAACTCATCATAAACACACTCGCTTGTTTGCACTATCAAAGTTAGCTCGATTGAAGTGCGCGATCCGCCTAATAAAATAGTTTACATCGGTGTCTGGAGTCGTCACATTATCACATCTCATTATGGCATGTATAGCTAGACTTTCACACTCACTATGGTAGTCCGAGAACCGACTAAACCATAGCTCGATACCACTAAATGTAACACCCCCTTACCCGTATCTTATGCCGGGACCGAGTACGAGGCATTACCAGACTTAACAATAAATTTGGTCAAATTTCTTAACACATATACAAAATGACTTAGTCAAGTCCCTATACATGCCATAACTTAAATCATTTATAAATAAAGATACCCATAGATAACTTGATAGTGTGAAGCGATCTCCACGACCTCTCCAACCCGAGCTTGTTTAATAGAATTCGTAACATGGGAAAGAAAAGGGGGTAAGCTTTATAAAGCTTAGTAAGTTCACATGTAAAAATAATAAGCATTAGCAATGAATTTAGCTTACTACTAAGCCGTTATAACTTGCATAAATAATGCTAAGTTCTTACTTTCCCAACTTATTTGTAGCCTTATCAAGGCCTCAACATGACAAATCCTCACCACAAGTTCTCAAGATAATGCAATCATAATTACACATAGTTCCACCATTTTCTCATGTTCATCTTAAGCTGTCTACTTGAGTCATAGTCACTAAATTATTTATATCTCGAGCTAAAAAACTCCAAATTAAGATCCGTTAATTTTATCCGAAACTAGACTCACATATATTTTTACTATAATTTTTCCAGAATTTTTGGTATGGCCAATCAATACCAGATTATTCTTAAAGTTTCCCCTGTTTTACTGTTTGACTCTTCTGACCTCTCTTCACTACAAATCAAATTACTCTTTGTATAGAATTCATATGACCTTTTTATTTATTTCATTTGAAAATAGACTCATTCAGGATTCTATTCATATAAACCATATCCCATAATTATTTTTGTACAATTTTTAATGATTTTTCCAAGTCAGAACAGGGGATCACGTACTCATTCTGAACCAATCTAACAAGAATTTAAATATCTTGAAATATAAAAATCCTTTGTTTCCTCTATTTCTTTTATATGAAAATAGACTCAATAATATTTAAATCAATATCTCATCCAACTTATAATTCAATTTCTACTATTTTTGGTGATTTTTCAAATTCACGTCGCTGCTGCCGTCCAAAGCAATTCTATTGTAAATTTTTGCTCTCTTTCATTTTAGTTGTGTTCATCACTTGCTTATACTAATCTTTCAAATTTTCCGATTACATATTGAACATATTGTTCATACATACATTTGCCACATTTCTCAATTGGTCACATTCATACTTGCACTTATTTATAACATGATCGTATTCAATTACACTTAGTCATCACACAATCACATGTATTTATTTTATTATTATTATTTTTTTTAGTCAATTTCCGTTGAACTCATCGTAATGATAACAGATAAAGCGGTGGCCTACACATGGTACCACCCTTGTAGCCGAAGCTATCCAGTAAACATAGTAGCCTGCACTTAGTACTATACATGTGACCAAAACCATTTCAGAATAACTCTCTTGTACACATGGTTGAGCTCAACATTAACAATCATTCAATCTCTTTCATTTGATTCACCCCTTTTGTATTACTTATTATCAAATTAGGAAACGTCTTACGAATTTGAGTACGTCGTTGCTCAATGCCACGTTTCACAACTCGATTGTGGTTTTCCTCATTGAAATACCATACCTACATTTTCACCACTTGGTATGGAAACACCACCATACCTACATTTCTTAACTCGGTATGGTTAATACCATACCTACATTTCACAACTCAGTATGGATGATACCATACCTACATTTCACAACTCAGTATGGATGATACCATACCTACATTTCAGAACTTAGTATGGATGATACCATACCTACATTTCAGAACTTAGTATGGATGATACCATACCTACATTTCAGAACTCAGTATGGATGATACCATACCTACATTTCACACTTTGCCATGGATTAACCATGGTCTTATCCATCAATTCATCACATGTCGAAATTCGATCATACTCCGCCCTGCATTTCTCTTAATTTGATCTTTCCATACAATTTTGTAATTTTTTTTTTATAAATTCATGATCCAATAATAACTTACAAAATAATACATGGTATCAGTTAAACATTTAAACATATTAAATTTAATGCTTATTAACATACGAACTTACCTCGAATGCCAAAACGACCATTTTACCAACTTTCTCGATTTTCGATTTTCCTCCAGTTCTACATCCAAATCTCATTTTCAGGATCTAAAACATCACATTTCACTTATTTAATTAATATACTACTCAAAACAGTCCCTAACTCAAACTTTGGAAAAATTACAATTTTGCCCCTAAACTTTTGCATAATTATGATTTTGCCCCTAGGCTCGAAAATTAAACTTTATTCCTTTTTCTTATGTTTTATGACATGCTGAACATTTTTCCCTTCTATTGCAACTTCAAATTCTTACTACAACACATACTTATGAACAATAACAACTTTTACCGATTAACTCGTTTTACTCGTTTTCACCGAAAATCGCTTAGTAGAAATCGTCCCTCTACTCATAAACATGCATAATCTACCATCAAACATCAAAATTCACAATTATTCAACATGGGTCAATTTTTAAAATTAAACTCTAGATCAAATTAATGGTAGAAATAGCTAGAGTAAGTTACTGAGATTTCAAAAATACGAGGAACATTAAAAGCAGGGCTCAAAAGCACTTACTATTGAGCTTTGAAAAAGCTTGAAACCCTATCCATAGCTTCTTGAGAAATTCGCAGAATGGAGAAGAGAATGAGCAGATTTTTTTTTTTCTTTTTGGGTTTCAATTTGTCTTTTATGCCTTAAAACACCCAAATGACAAAAATGCCCTTAAGGCTTTTCTTTCAATTTTGTCCAATTCATGCCGATATTTATCCATCAAGTTATTCAATGGTCTAATTACCTTTTAAGGGCCTCCAATTTAAAACTCATAGCAATATGACACCTCTAATATATAGAACTCAAGTTTTACACTTTTTACAATTTAGTCTTTTTGACTAAATTGAGTGCCCAAACGTCGAAATTTTTGAACGAAATTTTTTTACGAAATCTTTCTGTAAAATTGTAGACCATAAAAATATAATAAAAATAGAATTTTACTCGTCGGATTTGTGGTATCGAAACCACTGTTTCGACTAGACCCAAATTTAGGCTGTTACAATATATTTGCGAAAGGGAAAGATTTAGGAGATGCTAAGCTCCCTTATTCAATAGCGCTGAAAGACGAATCCAATATGATAGGGAGAGAGAGCTTGCAATTGGGTAGTACAGAAAAGAAGTTCATGAAACAATGTTTGTATACTGGGGATGAGGAAGAAAGGGCCACATATACAACTAAGATACTAGAAGATAATGTCATTAGTATAGAACAAGGGATGCTAAATAGTGGGATTTTAAAAACGCCCAATAAGTTTGTCAATGATGGGATAAATTTGCAGGAGGATCCTAGGAAAATCGAAGCTGGAGGAAAAACTTTTTTATCAGATGTTGCTCAATTGGAGGTTGTGGGAGAAGCAGAAACAGATGCCTTTATACCTGATAAGGATACTTATGGAAATTACAAAAAAGCAAGATGGATACGTAAGGGACGAATGGGGCAGATTAATTATGTATAGATAGAAGCTGCTCCATGCAAGCGAAAGAATTCTTCAATCGGTGAAGACAACTTAGAAATTTAGAATGACCGTACTAACAGCTACAAAAGGGCTAGAGGGGAATCTAATAGAGGATATTCTCCTATAATGGAGACAATAGGAGATCAGTTGATAGTGTCTCCAAACTTAGGATTGGCAGCTGCCAATAGGCAAGCCAACTGGAGCCAATGAAAATGATAAGCTGAAATGTTCGAGGATTGGGGAGTCCTAGAGCAATCAGACATATTCGATTTTTACCGGAGCAATACAATCCCCAAATGGTCTTCCTTATGGAGACAAAAATGAGTGCTACTCGGATGGAAAAGATAAGAAGGAGATGTGGATACATGAATGGTTTGGATGTGGAAGCATATGGATCTAAAGGTGGTTTATCACTAGCCTGGCAACAAAATATTCAAGTGACGATTTTCAGTAGCTCTAAAAACCACGTCGATGGGTTGACAAAAGAAAATCAAGATAGTAAAGAATGGCGTTTCACGGGCTTCTATGGGAATCCCTTTTCTAACGAAAGGTGCATTACTTGGAATTTACTAAGATAGTTGGGAAGCCTCAGATCTTATCTTTGGATCGTTTGTGGAGACTCTAACGAAATTTTTTATTATTTTGAAAAAAAAAAGAGCACCTAGAGAGGAAAAACAAATTGAGGCTTTTTGTAATGTTCTTGATGAATGCCAGATGTTGGATGTAGGTTTTTCAGTATCATGGTTTACATGGGAACGAGGCAATTTAGTTGAAACCAACATACGAGAAAGGTTAGATAAAAGGGTAACAAATGTAGAATGGTTTTCGGCTTTCCCACACGCACATATTCAACATATTTCCTACTCACACTTAGATCATTGCCCTCTTCTTATGTCATTGGATACAAAAAATAAAATGGCTCACAGATCCTCGTTTCGGTTTGAAGCATGGTGGTTATTAGAAGACTCATTTGAGAAGATGATTATAGAGTCTTGGCAGAATTTAATGTGGTACATTAATGAGATATGTTTGGAGGGGTTAAAATAGAGAAATCTTCTATGGGCAAACCAAATAAAGAATGCAAGAAGGGGTATCAAGCAGAAACTAAACAAACAATTGGAACGCTTGTTGGAGAAGGATAGAAGTGAAGAAAACTTGGCTAAAATCATTGATACGAAAATTTTTCTTAATCTAGAAATTGACAAAGATGAAGCTTACTGTGAGCAAAGGGCACGTGTTAATTGGTTGAGATTAGGAGATAGAAACACAACATTCTTTCACAAGTGGGCCACGTAACAACATAAAATTAATGATATTCGTAGTTTGCAAAATCATAATGGGGGGAACATGAATTATGAAGATAGGATGGCAAAGATTGCAAAGAATTATTTTCAGGATTTGTTTACGTCTTTAGGAATAAGTAATACGGAGCTGAGTTTATAAGGAGTGCAAAGATGCAAAACTGAATATATGAATGCACAATTTACGGCAACATATAGGGCCGAAGAAATATGGGCAGCATTAAAGGCAATGGGTCCCACAAAAGCCCCCGGTGCCGATGGACTTCCAGCAATTTTCTTTCAAAAATGTTGGCACATAGTTAGGACGGAGGTAACCTCCTTTTGTTTGGAGATTTTAAACCAAGGGAAGGATTTAGAGAGTGTTAATTGTACGAATATTGTTTTAGTCCCTAAAACCTCACAGCCACTGATATGAAGAACTTTAGGCCTATCAGCCTGTGCAATGTCCTATACAAGATAATAGTTAAAGTAGTGGCTAATAGAATTCAAAATGTTTTAGAAGTTTGCATTGATAAAGCTCAAAGTGCATTCGTTCCAGGCTGACTTATTACGAATAATGTACTTGTGGCCTATGAGATCATGCACACGCTGAAGAATAAAAGAGTAGGAAAAAAAGGCATATAGCACTTAAACTGGACATGAGCAAAGCCTATGATATGGTCGAATGGGAATTTCTTAGGGTTATGATGGAGAGAATGGGTTTTGCACAATCTTGGATGGCTTTCATAATGAAGTGTATTTCGACAGTCTCCTATTCAGTTCTTTTAAATGGGAGAAAGGGAGAAGTTTTCAAACCAATGAGAGGACTTCGACAAGGGGACCCCCTCAGTCCCTATTTATTTCTAATTTTGCAGTGAATGTCTCTCCTCAATTATACGCTCAGCTCTAATAAAAAGGAAATCAAAGGATTGAAAGCTAACAGACGAGGACCTAAGATCTCACACCTTCTCTTTGCGGACGACTGCATCATTCCTGGTGAGGCAACATCTTTAGGAGCTCGACAAATCAAGAATATTTTGGCAGAGTATGAATCCTGATCAAGTCAGTGTGTGAACTTTGCAAAGTCTAGAATATTTTTTAGCATGAATACCATAGAAGCAAATAAATCAATAGTTACAGGATTGCTAGGCATTAAAAGATCAACTGATATTGAGAAATACCTAAGTCTCTCTAATTTAATTGGGAAGAAAAAGAAAACTTTTTTCCAAAATTTAAAGGATAGGATGAAAAGAAAAATTGGTGGATGGAGGTCTAGGTTTTTGTCACAGAGTGGAAAAAAGGTTTTTATTAAATCAGTCTTGCAAGCGATTCCAACTTATTCTATGATATGTTTTCTTTTGCCAAAAACTTTATGCGAGGAAATGGAATCAATTATTGCAAGGTACTGGTGGCAGAAGGGTCATGGACGGAAAGGAATACACTGGTGCAGTCGGAAGAATATTTGTGAATTAAAGTATGAAGGAATATTAGGTTTCCGAGATTTGGCCAAGTTTAACGTGGCTCTACTTGCTAAGCAAGATTGGCGGTTACATGAGCATCCAGATTCTTTAGTAGCATAGGTTTTAAAAGCAAAGTACTACCCAACAACTAATTTTCTACAAGCAGGGCTAGGACGCAGACCTTCATACACGTGGAAAAGTATTTGGGCAGCAAAAGGTCTTATTAAAGAAGGTTTGGGGTGGAGAGTTGGCACTGGTGAACATATCTTAATTAATGAGGATGTGTGGCTGCCCGGGGCAGCTAATTACAGAATTTGTTATCCTATTCTTAATACTGATATTACTATTGTCGCATCGTTAATTGATAGTAATAATAGAAAGTGGAGGGAAGAACTGATTCGCAATACCTTCGAGGCAAACGATGGGGACAGAATCTTACGAATACCACTGATGTTAGACG
This sequence comes from Gossypium bickii, assembly GCA_025503065.1. Classification (NCBI taxonomy): domain Eukaryota; kingdom Viridiplantae; phylum Streptophyta; class Magnoliopsida; order Malvales; family Malvaceae; genus Gossypium; species Gossypium bickii. The sequence continues at coordinate 99,566,338 of CP106716.1, forward strand.
AGCATGCTGATATGGTCATCTGGCGTAGAGAGCCCTTGGGTAAGTTCACAGTTCGTAGTGCTTATAGACTATTACAGACCCAAGATCATACATCAGACTCTACTGTTACACAAAATACAACCATACTATTTTACAAACAACTCTGGACACTCCAAATACCAAATAAAATTAAAATTATGCTATGGAGGATAACACGAAACTATATTCCCACGATGGCCAATTTGTATCAGCGAAGAGTGGTCCGAGATGATAAGTGCCGCAGATGTAAAGCTTGCTCTGAGAATCTGTGGCATACATTCGTTGGGTGTCCTGTAGCAACAGAGTTATGGAGAGGATTAGAGTTCGAATGGATAAATCAAGGTGAACCCAGTGAATGGTTTGATTGGCTTACATGGATTGTTAGTAAATGTGGAGAAACCAAGCGTCGCGTTTTTTTTCTGTGGAATGTGGGTACTATGGCTTGACAGAAACAGAAATTTACATGAGGGGAAGTCATATACAGGGGAAGATGTAGTAAATCATGTTAAATATTATATTGGTAAAATTGATAGATTGAATGGGAGACAACCTAAAATTACATAGGAAGTTGAAAATTGGAAAGCCCCTGAGAAACCAAAAAAACAAAATCAATTTTGACGCCTCGTTTGATAGTAAAAATAACAGATCAGCATTTGGGATAGTGGCGAGAAGTGAAAATGGGGAGGTTGAAATTTCTAAATCTTACCTTCATATAACGGTACGCACGGCCTTTGACACGGAAGCGATTGCCTGCTACGAAGCTGTTCTCACAGGATTAGAGATGGGCTACACAAAGGTTGTTATTGAGGGCGACTCCAAGCCCATCGTCAACAAATGCATGGCACAATCGGTGGACAAATCGCAAGTTAGTGCGCATATTCGAAATATTCGAAGAGAAAAAAGTAAGTTTCAGACCATTACATTTCATTATGTTCCAAGATCGACTAATCACTTAGCCCACACCATTGCTACAACAAGTTTCAAGGAAATGAAAACGATTTACCTGCTTGGAGAGGTCCCTTGCTACGCCAATAGACAGTGGAAACTGGATCGCCCACGAGAACTTGATTGAAACAAATAAGAGAAAAACAGGAAAGGGGGTTTTTAAGAGCGACCCTAATCAAAACTCTTAGGCCTCATCTCCAATGAAAATGAAAAGTTATCCGTGTAAAAGGCCAAGTTGGAGACATGTCATTCACAACGGATGGGGATTTTAAGTTTATTTATTGTTTTAATTAGTTTAGGTCTTTGTGCTTCTACTTTTAGCCGTCGTTTTGTTTCTTTTTAGTTTGATGATTGACTGGTGTTTTTTTCCCATTTATTGTTGACAGCACATTTATTAGTTTTGTGGTTTCGATAAAATATCCCTATTTTATTAAAAAAATCAAATTGAGTTCAACTATTAAAATATAATTTATCAATTCGATTAATTCAAATTTTTTTGACTCAATCAGATCAAATCTCACCCCAAGTGTAATTAGCAGAGAAAATTTGGAAGAAGAGACCGTTCCTATTGTTGAAAGTGAAAATTAAAGACAACAAACTTGCGTTGGAAAACAAAATTACATGGCTATTTTCAAAGGCGAAAGGAAGAATCCAAAGGTGCTGATCCAACAAATCAGGAATGGGGTAGTTGAGTTTTAGCGTATGGAGAAAGACGAGTTAAGGGTTGAGGAAAGTAGGCCAACAGAAACAATTGATAAATGGAGGAAACCTAACGAGGGTTTTAACAAGGTGAACTGTGATGGAGCTTGGGATGTTGATTGTCATTTGGTTGGGGTAGGCCTTATTATAAGAAACGAGGATGGTTACAAAAAGTGAATACATTAGGGAAAATACACACAAACCATCAAAATCTCCATGCATTTAAATCAAGGGTTAATATGCATTTTTGTACTTGAACTTTACCTTATTCTTCAATCTAGTACTGATGGTTTTTTTCTCTTATTTTGGTACCTATGGTTTTATTCTGTTAACCACTTTACCCCAAATCGCTACAAAAAGTGATGTGGTAATATTGGACTAATCAACTATTGACACATGACATAATCGTTAAAAATATTTTTTTAAAATTTCCTCTTTATTCCTCTTTTATTTCCAAGTGGACTTTTTTTTTTTTTTCTCTTACTTCTCCCTCGTCATCAATATTCATCATCGTTCATCAACTTCTCCCTATCATCATCAACCGCAGCGCTACTCCACCATCACCATTACCATCATCAAGTTTACTGTAGATTCCAAAATTGGTCTCTTGATATTTTCTTTAATAAATCTTATCTTTATTATAATCACCAACAAAAAATCATCACCATCTCCAACAATGTCTCGTCATAACAGTCTCTGATACCGAAATGTTTGGTTATGCACTCAGAGTCTTTGGGGTTATACTCTAAAGTGAAGCCAAGAAACGAAACAAATGATGCCTCATCTTGAGATTCAATCTTTTCTTTACCCTCCAAGCTTGGATTTTCTTAAAATTTAGGGGAAAAAATACCCCTCACCATTCTACTTTGAAAGTTTTTTTTAGAGAATAAAAGAAAATGGTGAAAGAAATTGTTTTTAGAAAAATTAGTTGGTGTATTTTGAACCGGAATGTGAAAGAGACCAAAACTGAGGTTGGAAACAAAAAAAAAAAAAAAAAAAGATTGTCCCCAGAATCTAGGGGTGGTTGTAAACATGAGTTTTATGGTGGTTGGGTCTATAGGATGAAAAACAAAGAGAGGTAAATAACAAATATTATGCCACGTGTCAACTGGTAAATTGGTCTAATTTTGCCTTGAGGTAAATCGGTAATTAAGAACCAAAAATTATATATATGATATTGAAAAATGAGGTAGAATTCAGATTAACCTTTAAATCAATAATATACTTATCTAGCTGAAATCGGATTCTTTTAAGACAAACCGGAAACCCCCAATACGTCGCAGTTCAGAATTTAGATATTACCAAACATGTCCCACACGTAGTGTCCATTTTTGCATTTTAACAGGTCAACACGTGTCTTCCTTTTATGTCGGAGAATCTTTCAAACACAATGTCTACATCATTGACGTGTTCTCCCTAATTTATATTCCCTCCCAGCTTTATCTGTTTACTTTCTTGGAAAATACTAACTACCAGTTTCCCCTTTTTAATTCATTTTAAAAAATTAATGAGATAAAATACAATTAATGTGCATTTATAAATATCGACTAAAATTTTGTCCTTATCATTAAATATGTTGTTTTCATAAATCTATTTATTTATTTTTCTCAAATATCTTTTAAATTAGCACAATTTAATTATTTTAGCTTTTTATTTAATTTTTTATTTTTATACTTGTATTTTTGCCAATATCATGTGGATGACACATAAATATTTAATTAATTTTTAAAAAATTTTAAAATTAGAAAAAATATAAGAATTATTTTAAAAATTAAAAATAAATAAAATTATAAAAAAATTTAAATTTTAAAAATAATTAAATATTGATATATGATCCACGTGGCCATGTATATAACAAACATTAAATTTTTTATTCATTTTAGACTGATTTGATAAAAAATACAAATTAAAAAATTAAAAAATAAAAAATAAATAAAAAATTAAAATAACTTTTTAAAAAAAAATTAAAGAGCCAAAAAATCAGTACACCTTATAAATTTATCAATGTTAGTATTTATTATAATTTAAAATATTAATGTACTTAAATCAAACTTGCACAATAACTGGAATTGTTCAAAATCAAATCTTACTCAATATTGAACCCCCCATGTGATGATCTAATGATTAAGTGTGTTCATCAGTCCATGTGTGACCTAAGTTTGAGTCGCATTAATTGCATTTATTATTCGACTTTTATCTTATTATTGTAATTTATCAAAAAACAAAAAATCTTACTCAATAATCACAAACAAATTCGATTTTTTAAAATCATTTAAATCATTAATTTAATATCAATTTTCTTTGTTGATTTAAAATTTTGATTAATGTTAAATTTAAAGTGTAATTATGAATAACTCGATCTTTTTTCTCTATAAAAAATGAAAATTTAATTTTTAATAAAATTTAAATAATTTATGAGCAAGTACGTTGATTCTGCTTCTAGTATTTACACTTTACCAAAGTTAAGCATTTTATTTTTATACTTTAATTTTGTTAATTTATTTTATTAATTTATTTTATTAAATTTTTAAAATTTAAAATTTTAGTTTTTATTAATAAAAATATTAATAAATCCGTTAAGTTGAGTTTTGGTATTTTCAAAATTTAATGGATCAAACTAGGGGCGAAGCCAGAACAATTTTTTAGGAGGATCGGATGAAATTTTAATTTTTTTTATAGTCTATATGTTTATAATTTTTAAAGGATTAAATTGAATTTTTATAATTTTAAGGGGGCCAAAGTACAATTTTACCTTTACTAATTTAAATTTTTAAAAAAATTTCAAGAGCCTAAATAGTAATTTCACATTTTAGGGGGGCCGGGGCCCCTGCCAGCCCCCTGGTTCAAACATATTATCTTATGTTAATATTATATTAACTTATTATTTTTACATATTACTCACTAAAAATCTAGTTAATTGATTAGCAATTGTTGTTTACATTAAAATTGAAATTTTGAAATTTGAAAAGTATAAAATTTAGAATAATCAAATTAGAGAATATAAACTAAATCTACAACTGTACACATAATAAAAGAATAATAATTAAATTTAATCAAACAAATTTAATTATTATTTTTATAATAAATCTAAAATTTTAAAATTCAAAAAATATAAAAATTAAAACTAACTAATTTAAAAAGTACCATCAAAATAAATAAAAATTTTAATTCTACTCTTTAAAAAGAATATCCTGCCTCTGCCTCTGCCTCTGCCTCTGCCTCTACTGTTTATATAAAGAACAAACTTAGAAGTGAAGGGAGGTAGCATCATTGGTAAAGGAGAAATTTAAAAAAATGAGGAAACCACGTGGCAAATTCCTAGGCACCTAAACTGAAGCCGACACGTAGCTGCTGCTCCCTGCTTCATTTTATACGTTTACACGTGTTATTATATCCCCTCCCAACTTGTTTTCTTTTTGTTTTTCCGGCCAGCTTGTTTTCCAAAACACGTTAAAAAGGCAATCCCTTTTAAACTATTATTATCTAAATCGTATACCACGTGTCGCTCGGGTGCTTCTCCTGATCGCCACTTGTCTCCCTCTCATTTCTCAGGGTATTTTCGTCATTCAATAAATACTTCTTCCTCATTTACTCCATTTTCAACATTGATAAAAAAGAAAGGAAAACCCCCTAAACTCTCTCCTTCCTTCACTTCTCTTGAATCTCTTCAATCATTTTGCTCTCTTCACTAACACCCACCCAATCAATTGTTTCTCTCAGACCGTACTTCTTCTTCTTCTTCTTCTTCTTTTTATTTTAATTTTTTTTGTAAAATCGACTTCATTAAATATACAATTTTTTTGTGTGTAACGAAATGAGCAAGAAACATTTTTTTTTTTTTTTTGGTTTGAGTTGTTATTGGTTTCAAGTTGGAGTTTTTCATTCAATCTTAACTCTTATTGTATTACATAATTCTTTATTTTTCTTTTAAAAAAAAAAAGTAAACTTTGGTGTAAAAATAATCGAAGTTTATGCATATTGGTAAGGCTAACTTGGATCAAAATCTGGTTTTTTGTTATGTCACATGGACAGAGAATAGCTTAAGAGTTTTTTTTTTCTTTGTTGGGTGTTTTTTCTTTGCGTTATGTTTCCATCAACAATGGGAGAAACAAATGAGAATATAAGAATTAACAGCAGCAAATATAGAAGCAATCTTTATTTGCAGATGGAGAAATACCCAAGGGACCTGTTACAAAGATTCATGTCAACTGAAACCCAAGCTTCAATAACAAGTGAAAGAGAAGAAGATGAAGCAGAAGAAGAAGTGGAGCTGAATCTTGGGTTATCATTAGGCGGCAGATTTGGGGTTGATAAGAATGCAAAGAAGTTGATAAGGTCATCATCCATTGCTAGTTCAATGCCAACATCTAGAGAAGAAGGTGCCAACAATACTCCACCAACGATTCCTTACCCAACACTGATTAGAACCTCTTCTTTGCCCACCGAGACTGAAGAAGAGTGGAGGAAGAGAAAAAAATTGCAAAGTCTAAGAAGAATGGAAGCCAAGAGGAGAAGAAGTGAGAAGCAAAGGAGTTCGAGAGAGAAAATGGAGGTGAATTTGTTAGAGGAAGACAAGCAACCTGGAAGAGCCGATAATGTTGGGGTTGGACCACCTTTTGGATTGCAGAGTCGGGCTGCATCTGCAAGGCAGATCACTTCACAAGGCTCTATAGGATCACTAGGAAGAAGCTCTTCTAGTATGTCAGAAATGGAAAATAAAGCTCTTCAAGGTACTTTCTCCAACATTATCATCTATAGGATATTGTACATGCATTTAGTTTCAATTCTTGGATTTTGGGGTAGATAATAGTGGCTTTGTTAGTTTCATAGTTGAATTGGAACTGACTTCAGTTGAGAGATGGTGGCATTTCCCCTTGCATCAATTTGCAGTCACATTTTCTTTATTATTTTGATCTCTCTTTTAGGCTTTTGAAGTTGAGGATTGAAAACATTTTGTTCTTTGGAATGATTCTATAGTCTTAGGCTGCATTAGATGTATTTGCAAATTGATGAAAATTAGTGCATTGGAGTTCAATGAACTGTAGCTGGTAAAGAGTACCATACTACTATTACTATACAAATACAGGCGCTGTGCAGGCCAAGGATGTAGTTCAGATCTCCTTCCTCTTTCTCTATGACCATGTGCTTATGAAGTAATTAAAGAACATAAAAATCATGGGATTTAGAATAACTGGATATTCAAATAAGAGAGCACTCATGGACGAAATCATCCTTGATTGAAGTTCCTTTCACTGCTACTTGGACTTGTTTTACATACTTTGTGATGGTTTTGCATACCCTGAATTACACACTCGAGCTAATCAGCAGATATTTTGTACCTTGGAGGAGAAACGTATCAGTTTATCCTACTTCTTCCATGTAGTTTCACTTTACCTGCTTGATCGATCTTTTGGCAACATGTGGAAGATTTTAAGTTTGGCCCATAGATGCCAAATTTGTTTCGATTACTCCTATGTTAATAGCTAGCAGCCTAACGTCTGCCATGTTGATCATCGGTGTTGATTATTTATGATTAAGCTATTGGTTGCAGCAGCTGGTTTTCATATTCTTATAGTCCCATGCATTGCAGGAGCAGGCAGTTGTGGTGAAGCGAGAAGCGACGGTAGCACCCAGTCCTTGCAAGATCAAGGTAGTCAAGAGGCTGCATGTTCTTCAGGGAAAAAAACAAGTGAAATCTGCCATACTCCGGAACTTGAGGTCGAAACACTGAGTAAAACGGTTGAAAATAAAGGGAAAGAACGAGGGAGTGCGATGGAAGACATGCCTTGTGTATTCACCAAGGGAGATGGTCCAAATGGGAAAAGAATAGAAGGCATTCTATATAAGTATGGTAAGGGAGAGGAAGTGAGGATAATGTGTGTGTGCCATGGAAATTTTCTATCTCCAGCTGAGTTTGTCAAGCATGCAGGTGGTGGTGATGTCGATCACCCTCTTAGACATATAGTTGTAAATCCTAACTATGCTTCATTTTTCTAATGGACTTTGATGTCATCCCTTCACAAAATTGCCCATTGGGATGTGTAATAGGGACAAATTTGAAAGTGACAATTTTTGGAAAACATTCATTTTCTATTTGGAATATGTTAAGTGAAAGTCTTAACTTGCTCCCTGATGTCTCGTAGGAGAGATTTTTTTTTTTTCAATGCCTCTTCTTTTGACAATTTGGTTCAATCTTTGCCAGCTGGAGTTTTAATTTACTTAAAAAATTGTGGATTTGTTACCAGAAAAATATCATAAAAGATTCTTTACCAAAAAGGTAAAAAATCTTGACACCTTAAAAAAGGATCCACAAAAGTAAAAATACCCCAATATTTCATAAGATTTTAAACTGTGGTTAGCACTACAAAAGCAAAGAGAACTGAAATACATTTATATAAAGCAGTCTCCAAAATTCATATCTGCTATTTTTGTGCAGATCATTAAGGATTGTTCTCAGCCAGGGGATGACAATTTTGATTTTTGGTGTGAATGTACAAACTACAAGTCTGTTATGATTTGTGCACTTATGCTGTTCCTTACAAGATCATAGTATGCACCCAGAAACCAGATTATCTTACCGAAGAAGGTTGGATTCGTTTCAACCGACGGACAACTTGCCTCATAGTTGGTCTTGCTGAGAGGCTATCAACTGTGCATGTAATGGCCAAGTGCAGCAGTTCTACAAGATGGTCATGCGGACCGCTATCCCATAACCTTGCAGTGAACACATCCTTTGCTTGACCCTGTCGCAGCATCATGCAGGCCCAAGAGACGATATTGAAACCATTTGCATGCGAGGAGAAAGAAGGATCCAAAGCTTTTTTATCTGATATCAATTCGAGAAGCACAACCCCATAGCTGTAGACATCAGCCTTCTCGGATACACGGCAGGTCATAGCATACTCCGGTGCAACATATCCAAATGTGCCGGCTACACCAGTTGTTGCATGGGTTTCGGAGGAACCCAACAGCCTTGATAATCCGAAATCAGAAAGATAAGCATTACAATCATCATCCAACAATATGTTACTAGGCTTGACGTCCCGGTGCAGAACCTTTGGATTGCATTGGTCATGTAAATATGCAAGTGCATGGGCTACATCCGAAGCAATCTTGTGAACAATCTTCCAATCTACAGCTCTTGTGGACCTTTCCTTGATAAAATTTTCCAAATTACCACCTGACAAATAATTATATATGAGAAACATCTCCGTTTCACTGGCATGGTAACCTATTAGGGTTACAAGATTAGGGTGCCTCATTGTTTCAAGGGTCTTCACCTCAGCATGGAACTGCTGAACACCTTGGAACCTTCCAATAGCAAGCCTCTTCACTGCCACTAGAGTTCCCGGAGCTATTTCAGCCTTGTACGTAGCACCAAAACCTCCATTCCCAATGCATTTTCCAGCACTGAAGTTCCCTGTTGCCTGCACAATCGCTTCATACGTCAATGGAACCCCAATGTCAACAAAAGCTGTAATTTCCCTAGTTTCAGAAACCTGAACCCTGGACATTGGAACCCGTTTCCTGGTGTAAAAGAAGAGAATGACTAGAACTAGAAGAACTGAAACAATGGCTGAGGCAGATGCTATGGATGCGATCTCAATGGAATCTAGACTTTGATCATCAATTGTGTTACTGGAAGGAGAAGCTGCACCAATTTGTGAACTTCCAGTGAAGGTTGTTTCATCAGATCGTACAGACAGCGAGAATACATGGTGTGAACGAAGTAAAGGCTTTTCATGGACACCTGTATGATTCACTGCATTACCATTCAATGGTAATGATCCAGACAGGTCGTTGGATGATACTTCAAGCATAGAAAGAGACTTCAAGTTCGAGAAACCAGGAGGAATTTCCCCTGAGAATTTATTATTATTGAGCTGAAGAGAAGTTAGGTTTCTCAGATCAAGAAGACCTTGTGGAATCTCACCAGATAGCGAATTTGATGAAAGGTCCAACACTTCAAGGGAACTAAGCTGTGCAAAGCTAGAAGGAATGGAACCAGTCAGGTTGTTGCTTGCCAAGGAGAGATGTTTGAGGTACTTCAACTGATGGAGCCCTTCAGGAACCGGACCTCTAAACTTGTTTCCGCTTAGGTCAAGAAAAACAAGAGATTTCAAGTACCCGAAGCATCTGGGAATTAACCCCGTAATTTGATTCTCGGAGACATCCAAATATCTAAGAGATCTGCAAATTGCACCGATTCCAAATGGAATATGACCGGACAATTTGTTCTTGCTAACATCAGCAATCAACCCATGAAGCTTATTACAGTTTCCAAACAAACTTCCCGGAAATGATCCAGTGAGCTTGTTCCCACCAGCTAAAAATGCATAATCAATCTGCTTCTCCAATCTTGTTGGTACAACTGGCAGCCTTGGGAGTGAACCAGAGAAGCTATTTCCACCAAAATTGTGAATCAACACAGCTTTCGAACCAGAAAACGGAAAAACCATTGCATGCCGCGTTTTGTACGCAAAGAATGACAAATACACAAATGCTGGATCACGGGTTTGGAGAAGTCCATAACTCAAGGAGGAAAAGCCGGGGCATTCACTTTGATTAAATTTGGGGATCGATCCGGACATGAGGTTTCCACTGATATCAAAAAGTGTCATACAGGGAATTGGAAGCTTATCATCAAGCTCCCCGGTTAGCCTGTTCGAGCTCAAATCCAGATGCTGTAGTTTCTTGCATCCATTAAACACGCCAAATATTTCCCCACTGAAGCGGTTCTGAGCTAAGTTCACCATTTCCAAATTCTCACAACCGCTCCAATTCCTTGCTAACTTCCCCTCAAGATTTGCCCTCGGCACCCAAAGTACTTTTAGCTTAGGAAGGGTAGAAATTCTCATAGGAATGGAGCCTCGAAAATGATTATACTCATCAGTAGTAGCAAATGGCAATCGAAATGAAAGCTCTTCACTTGAACTCTGCTCACTCAGCACGGGATCAAAGAGATTAGAAAGGACAAGAACCGACAACTGAGCACAATTTCCAAGCTCCATGGGGATCAAACCGCTAAGGTTGTTTCTAGAAACATCGAGAATCTCAAGCTTATGCAGCTGACCAAGCTCATTAGGAATAACACCATCCAACATGTTAGAAAACAACAAAAGAGTCCGTAACCGCGGACAATTTCCCAAACTACTGGGAATACTCCCAACTAGGAAATTCCACGACAGATCGAGATACTCTAGATACTGACAATTACTTCCAAAATTCTCGAGAATCGGTCCGTTTAGCTGATTATTAGACAAATAAAGCCCCTTCAACTTGTGGAAACTACCAACATAACTAGGCATAGACCCCTTCAGCTTATTCCCGGCTAAATTCAAAACCTCCAAATCCACAAATCTTGAGAAAGATCCTGGAATCTCCCCTTCGAGTTCATTAAACCCAAGATTCAAAACCCGCAAATTTCTCAACCCCACAAATTCATTAGGCAACTTACCAGTAAGTGAATTCCCTTCAAGATCAAGTTCTTCTAAGTTCTGTAAACCCCATAGTTCTAAAGGAATTTCACCACCAATATCATTAAAAGCAAGAGACAAAACTCTAAGCTCAGTAAGTTTCCCAACCAAAGGTGACAAATTCCCCACTAGTTTCCCCTTAGAACATGCACTTCTCCTCAATCCAAAACTATAAAACGGAAACTTAGATAGCTTTGAAGAACAAGAACAAGGTTGAGCAAAGTTACCTTCAGAAACTTCACGACAACCACCAGGAATGGTGATGGAGATGACCTGAGACCTTGAATTGCATGAAACTCCAAACCAGGAGCAGTGATTAGGGTTGTTTGAAGAGTTCCAGCTTGAAAGAACCCCAGAAGGATCAAAAACAGAGCTTTTGAACTCCAACAGGATTCTTTTCTCAGAAGCCAAGTTCCCTGAAGCTAAGTAGAAGAAAGAAAACAGTTGAAACACAAACAAGATCAAATCTTTACAGAACAGACAGCATTTCATGGTGTTTCTTTTTTGGTTAGAAAAACAAAGAAGATGATATCTCTGTTGTTGAAAGAAAGAATCCACCCCCAAAGGGACCAAAGATTACTCTCTCTGTTTCTTAATGGCAAAAATCATTTGATTAAAGTGCTTGTTTTTGGAGGAAATGGGGAGATCTTTGGATGAGAAAAACGCGTTTTTTATTTTGCTTCTTCTTTGATGGGGTTGAAGGAAGAAAGTCTGAGTCTACTCTTGAGCAAAGCTCTGTTTTTTCTTTTCCTTTTTTTCTATGCAAGATAGTGTGGCCCACGCAGACTAACGGGTGAGTGAGGTGGGGTCCATCTGCCGGTCAATTAATACATCATAACCGTCCATCAACACACGGCGGCTCCTTGGAAGACCAGGCGGACTGTGGGGCCCATTTTGTATCCCATATTTCCTACTTATATTACAAAATTATTTTTTTTTCCAATTTACGAAAAGTATAAAAGAAAATTCTAATATTTTCTAAAAAAAATTATAAAAAGATTTTAAAAGATTATTATAACAATTTTTTAAACATTTTAAACATTTTATATAATTATTATATTTTTCAGTAGGATAAACTACATTTTTAATCATTTAATTATCAACAAATTTATATTTTAATCATAAAATTGTAAAAAATTACAATTTAATTACTTAATTATTCGAAATTGATCATTTAGGTCACATATTTGTTATCTTTGGTATGGATATCAACGTGGGCTGTTAAGCCATTATTCCTAAAAGATATTTGAGTGAACTGCATTGTTAGCAACTCAATTATTAATAAGTTTTCATTTTTGACCACTTAACTGTAACATGTTATAAAATAATAACGGTCGAATGACATTGCACATTTATTCATAGACTTAATAGTTAATTCAGTCATTAAACTATAACTAAAGTGTCATTTTGAAATTTTTATAATTTTTAACCCAAAATCCAAAAAAATAAAATTATTAGAAAATTGTAAAAAGCTTGAAAATTCTTGTTTAATTTTTTTTGAAAATATAAAATATATTTAAAATTTTATAATTATGAGAAATTATTAAGCTTGTAAAAAATTTCATAGTCTAAATAAAATTTTGAAATAAAATATTATAAAAAATTCAATAAAAAATTTTTAATTATATTTTTATAAAAAAATAAATATTTAAAATAATAACAATCAAAGTTTAAAATATTGAACCTAAAAAAGGTCACATTTTTACTGGGATAGGGAAATAAAATTATAAACCAATCTATTTTTCTTAAATGCCCAAAATCTCATTGTTCATCTCCATATTTTTTCATTGTATGGCCATTTTTTTAATAAATTAAACTTAAGTTTATTTTCTATTCATTTTTTTCTGTAAGTAAATTGAAAATGGTAAACATAATAACAGAAAAAAAAATCTTATTTTGTACTTGATTAATCATCCAATTTATATTATATCATTGAAATATTTTAGCATTTTATTATTATTACTTCGAGAATTCATCTGAGAATAGTGATTTTGAATAGGAATGCATAATATGTTTAATTTGTAACATAAAACATATTTTTAAAAAAACAAAATTTGGAAATTTTGATATTTGGATTTGTTTTATTTGAGGTAATAATTAGACAACCATATTTGCTGAAGTAATATTAAAATTATTGTTGTATCTCACTTCAACTGCTATTTTTTTTTAAAAAAAAAAGTTAAACCATATCATTAAATCAAATCATTAATGATAAAAAAATATTTTTACAAATTGATTAGTATTAACATCTTATCTTTTCAATAAGATGGTTTTGAGTAGGCTTAATAACAAGTTTGATCACTAACGTTTTCATGTTTTGTTAAAATTGTTCTAATTGTATTTGTGAGTCTTTTTTTTTTCATCAACTTTTGTTCCTTTTTTTCAATCTATTTTTTCTAACAGATTTAATGAAAGTACCATTAAAAAAGTTAATGTGTAACGACCCGAAATTCGTGGGCACCAGAAAAAAAAAAATGTGTTATCGGGCCTCCGTCTTAGTAAATCGAGTTAGTAAATAATCATTAGGAGTAATTATGAGTCTAGTAGTGTGCTTAATTAGATTTTTATTTAGTGAATTTAGCTTAATTGAGAGTAATTAGGAAAAAGGATCAAATTGAATAAGGAGTAAAAGTCTAATTGTAGATTAAAAGAAAATAAAAAGGACCAAAATGGCAATTATGCCATTTAGCATAAGTTGAGGCGGCATAAGCTTAAAAAAATCTGAGATTTTATGTGTTAAAATATATTATTAATATTATTAAATAATTATATTAATATAATATTATATTATATAATAAAGTAAATAGTAAATGAAATAATAAAAAGAAACAAAGAAGAACAGAAAAGAACAGAGAGCATACGAAACAAGCAGGAAAGAAAGAAGAAAAAGAAGGAAAAAGGAAAAACTAAAGATTCAAGGTTTTAAACTTTAAAAGGTAAGTCAATCAAGTCCTATTCTTTTAATTTTGATGTTTTAGAAGCTTTAAAGCAAGATTTTGATGAAACTAAGTTGATATTTTGAGAGTTTATTGGTTTTTAAGTATAGTTTATGTTAAAGAAAAAGATGAACAAGGGGTTAAATTGAATGAAATTTAAGTTAGAGTTAGTAAAAGGATTAAATTGTAAAGTAAGCTATAAGTTTTGTATTATAGGGATTGATTTGGAAGAAATTATAAATTAGGGTTTATTTTGAAAATTTTGTAATCAAGTTGAATATGGAAGGAATTTAAGTAGAATCAAGCATGAATTAAGTTAAGAAAATAAGTAAACTTAACTAGGATTTAATTGCAAAATAAGTCATAAGAAAACAGATTTAAGACAGCAGCAGTAGAGTAACTTTGAAAATTCACCAAAAATCATAGAAATGGAATTAGAAGTTGAGTGAGATATGAAATTAAAGCTTATTGAGTCTATTTTCAAATGAAAGAAACAGAGATAGCAAATAAGTTCTGTATTGTGAGATATTTAAATTTTAGTGAAACTGGTTCAGGGTGATTTCGAGATCCCCTGTTCTGACTTGTAAAAATAATTAAAAATTGTATAAAAATGATTTTGGAACATAATTTATATGGTTAAATTCCTTAATGAGTCTAGTTTCAAATGAGCTAAACAAGGAGGCCATCTAAATTCTGTACAAAGAGTAATTTAATTCGTAGTGAAGAGAGGTCAGAGCAGTTGGACAGTGAAACAGGGGAAACTTTAAGAATAATCTGGTATTGATTGGCCATACCAAAAATTCTGAAAAATTTACAGTAAAAATATATATGAGTCTAGTTTCGGGAAAAATTTACGGATCTTAATTTGGAGTTCCGTAGCTCCAGATATAGATGATTTAGTGACAATGACTCAGGTAGACAGCCTAGAAAGAACTTATAAGTAAATAATAGAATTGTGTATAAAAGATGTGGAATGAAGAGGAAGAGTAGAAATTGAATCAAATTCAATTATTTATTGTAATTTAATGTTGTAATTAATAATGTAAATTATTATTTTCGTAGCTAAAAAGGAACTCGAGGCATCAACCCATAAAGGAAAGAAGAAGGTTACCGAGGAATAATCAAGCAAATTCGGGTTTGTATTACTATAATTCAAGCTATTTATTTATTCATTAAATATTAGATTAATTTATGGATATGGTAAGTAAATTATAAGGTAAGTGTTTTTATTGAAATTGAATTGTATACGGATTGATATGGAAAAGTGTAATTAATATTGAAATTGAATTTATTATGAAAATGAAAATGAAATTGAGAACTGAAATACCCTATTAACTAGTCAATTTGAGTCGGATATAATTGGCATGCCATAGGACATGGAAGAGTACGGGATTTTGCGGCTGCGATCGAGCACTTACGTGCGACTCATCGTTATCTTTATCGTTACCGATTCGACACTTTGTGTGTCGATTATCGTTATTCTTATCATATTGCAGTTCTGAGTTGACACTTTGTGTGTTGAATATCGATATTGTTATTCTTACGATTCGACACTTTGTGTGTCGATATCGTTGATCGTTAAGGCACATTGTGCCGTCTTTCGAGTGTTGGGTTGGAATCGTGTATCCGTTAAGGTCCGAGTGCATTAATAGGGGTAAATAAAGAAAATGTTAAATTGAATAAAATGAAATGGTTGAGCCATTGGAAGAAATGCGAAAATAGAACATGAATCTGAAAAATGTGATTGAAATATGAGCATGAGAAAAGAAAGTATGAACCATTGGTTCAAGAAATGGATAATGGCTCAACATGATTGTGTATTATTTCAATTGTTAAATAGCTAAATTTGAATTGTATGAATATATTGAGAATGATAAACTTATGTTTGAATTGGGTTAGTTAAATTAAAGTTATATGATTTAATGATATGATTATTATGTTTATAATTTGAATTATGGTAATACCATCGAGTATATGTATACTCGCACAGATGTTGCTTAGTGCGCGGGAGTGTAGAAGTCAAATCTTGAACCAAAGATCCAGAAGCCGGACTGACTTCAAAGAAACCTTTGGTGATGTATATTTCCTTTTATAATGTGGCATGTACGTAGGTTGTGTTTAAATGTTATTATGTTTTGAATGTAAATGGTTAAAAATGTTAGTATTACAAGTTTAAAAATTATAATGAAAGGAGTATATTTATTTTAATCTAACTAATATTTTGATAAATTTAAGTTGATATTATATTGATTGAGTTTGATTAGAAGGTATTTAGAATAGAAAATGAATTTATCAAATGAATTGGTTAAATTGGTTGTTTATTGAAATGAATACGATTTATTTTACAGGGTTTTATATATTAATAAGCGTAAATGTTGCTAAATTTATATTAAACAAAATTTATATTTGCAAATTATCCGATATGTCCAGTAATAATGTGAACCGTAACCCTATTAGAAGCGATGGTTGGGGTTAGGGTGTTACATAATGAGGATAATGTGAAATTTCATATGTGGAATATTTTTAATGAGATGTAATTTATTACTAAGATAACTCAATAAGATAATTACATGTGGACAATAATAAAATAAATAAATAATACATTAAATTACAAAATAACTCTTAATTTAAAGAAAATAAAAGTAATTATCTAAAAAATTAACTTAGTAGAAAAACTTCTCAGTAAATGAACGTACGAAAGATTGAAACATTTTAAAAGAAAAGAAAAATTAAAACCTTGAATTTATTCATTAAATCTGTTTAAAAAAGTAGATTGAAAAAAAAGAACAAAGATTGATGGCAAAAAATGGCTCAAAAATATAATTAGGGTTATTTTAACAAAACACGTAAAAGTTAGTGGCCAAATTTATTATTAAGCCTTCTAACAATTGAAATTGTTTATTGAGATATGTTGTCCAAATTTAAAAAATATAAATGACATATTTAAGGTAGGTTTTAAGAATCAAATTGAAATGATGAAATATGATTATAAGGTAAAAAAATTTAAATGTATAAACAAATTCATTAAAAATGTATAGAATAATCACTTATATATTATTTATTAATGTAATAATTGAGGAATTTATCTTTATTTTATTTTAGGGGTGAATTTACTGCCCTAAAATAAAAAATTGTCCATTTTATTTTTTTAAATTTTTAAAAATTTAAATTAGTAAAGATAAAATTGTATTTTAACTTCTTAAAAATAATAAAATTATAATTTAATCTTTTAAAAATTATATTTTTATTATCATAAAAATTGTAATTTAATTTTGGTCCGTAAATTTTTTTTAAAGTTCGCTCTTGTTTTTATATATTGATGAAGATATTAATACATTGGATAAAAAAATATTGAAATGAATAGATAGTGACCGAGAAATGAGTAGGTATAGTTAATAGAAAATAATAAAATAGGATATTTGTGGAATTATCAATAATGGAGCAAATATTTTAATGTTTTCAAGGAATGGTGTGGTGTGCAATTTTTGGGTGTAACCATGTGGAAATGGAATGCCCAAATATATTTTTTAATTCTATTTCTAATAATTTAATTTATAATCAAATCTTAGATATGTACAACTCAGCTAAAATCCTATAACAGGTTTGTTCAGGAGAAAAAAAGTAACTCCTTGTAAGTTAGTAATGGTTAAAAAATATCCAAAAAAAAATTTAATTTTTTAATTTTTTTAAATTTTTAAATGATAAACAAATTTTGAATTAAATTTAGAACTTGTTTTTCACAATTCAAGTTAATATCTAAAAAGTGAGGACCACAAATGTGACACCAACATTAATGGTGGGTGGTGTCTGATTGGAGATAAATAAAAGCATTTAGTGGGTGAGATGTCACAGTAACTCTCACCCATTCCCATTGGTTCAAATCAATTCCAGCTTTTCATCAAAATCAGGAAGGGATTCTGAGACACAATCATTTATTATCATCATTTTTTGGTTAAATTTCTACTGCTTTATTTGTAAAATAATATGAAATGAAACAAATATTTTCGTCCATTTTATTTTTTTAAGAGGTATAATGATAATCATTTTCATTAATAATGAGAAGATAAAATTAAATAAATTGAATATAATTTATCTATATCAAAATAAATTTAATTACAACGACAAGATTTAAGTTAAAATAAAATTAGATAACACTTCCATAGGGCAGAATCTGAATTCAAATATTAAAAGTTTAAGGTTACAACCTTTACAAACTATGTCAAAGCTTCATTGACTTTTTTTGATTTTATTTTTAATTCATTTTGAAGATGGATGAGAAAAATATAAAAAGTAATATTTATTTTTAAAAATTAGTGTTCTTTTTGAAGTGAAAGATGAGAGTGGATAGGTTATTTAGGATTTTTTTTAAATAATATTTTTAAAAAATATTACATAAAAATATTAAAGATATAAAAAAATTTCTAATAATATTTGTTTTATTTTTTTTGAAAAATATAGATATTATAATAGAAAAGATATTTATAAAGATCGAAACAAAGCATTGAAAAATTGACAATGTATGGTCAAATTCCTTTTTCATTTCAAGTGTACAAGCTTTTGCTGTGTAATATTTATAACAAAAAAAAAATACATAGAATAGTTTAAAGAGTAAAATAATAATTTTTAAAAGTTGGGACGGAACAGGCATAAACAAAAATTAGCCTGCTACAGTGTCCGCGATGGATTGTATTTTGCCATCTCTACTCTAAACTCGGTAAAGTTAATTTTCCCTTCCCAGCAGCAGTCCCTAGGCACTCTCTTATATTCTCACTAGCTAAAAGGACCTGATTCTCATATAGTTATACATAAGAAGAAAAGGTGTCTAGGAACTTAAGATTCCATTGAAGTATATTTGTGTGCGTCTATGTATGTATATGTATATGTGTGTATATATCTTCAACGAGGGCCTTTGAATTTGTGTTGAAGACATGACCCACGCATGATGATTAAATATGAACAGATTATGTGCAAGCATCCAACGACAAAAGTGCACCATTTGGGCAGGCATTTTCGGCTGGGAAGAGGCCAGTGGCTTGAGTTTTGGCTGTTCCTTTCAACAACAGCATTTTCCTTTACAACGGTTAAATGACCAACACCAACGCCATCGACACGAAGGGAACCAAGAGCAACAGTTGCTGCAAGCTGATTTCGATTTCAATGCAGAGGCCAAGGGCTTTTCTTGTTGTTTCTGCTGCACTTTTTCTTCCTCTGAAACATTACTTTCATCTTCCAAACTGCAATGATACCAATATAACCTAAGCCGAAAAGTTCCCACAAGATTTCGAATTTCTTGTAGATTGTATATGAAACCCCAAATATAAGCATCTTAAGCATAATATGCAGCCCATGTTACTTGGATGTGATTATTGGATACGGACATGTGATTGAGTATGCTTGATTTCTTCTCAGTTTTCTCATATATTTAGAGCATTATTGGAAACAAATACCGGGTATCACACTTTTAAAAGAAAGTTTTTCTTTCCCAAAGATATGCTATATCTAATATTTGATAGAGGTGGGGGAAAAGAGAAGTCTACACTGAAGAAAACTGCATACAACCACCCAAATATATGCATCATAAGTGCTGCCTATGTTAATTGGACATGAGTGAGTGTCAGATATGGAGATGCGATTGAGTATGCTCGATTCTTCTTAGTTTTTTATTTACTTGAAGCATCATATTCATACCTCTATACTCACTATACTCATTTCCAAATATGTGATCAGACACAAATATTGACATCAATCTTTTAGAAGAAAGTCTTTCTTGCCCAAAGATCTATTTATATCTAATTTTTGATACAGTAGCATAGATGTAGGGAGAAAAAGAGAAACATACTCTGAACAACAACAGCAGAATCTTTTCAAGCTGCAGTTGCAACAGTTGCTGCAAGCTGATTTCGATTTCAATGCAGAGGCCAAGGGCTTTTCTTGTTGTTTCTGCTGCACTTCTTTCTTTGAACCATTAGGCTTTTCTTGTAGTTTCTGCTGCACTTTTTCTTCCTCTGAAACATTACTTTCATCTTCCGAACTGCAATGACACTGATATAACTTAAGCTAAAAAGTTCCCACAAGATCTCGAATTTCTTGTAGATTGTATATGAAACCCCAAATATAAGCATCGTAAGCATAATATGCAGCCCATGTTACTTGGATGTGAGTATTGGATACGGACATGTGATTGAGTATGCTTGATTTCTTCTCAGTTTTCTCATATATTTAGAGCATTATTGGAAACAAATACCGGATATCAAACTTTTAAAAGAAAGTTTTTCTTTCCCAAAGATATGCTATATCTAATATTTGATAGAGGTGGGGGAAAAGAGAAGTCTACACTGAAGAAAACTGCATACAAGAACCCAAATATATGCATCATAAATGCAGCCTATGTTAATTGGACACGAGTGAGTGTCAGATATGGAGATGTGATTGAGTGTGCTCGATTCTTAGTTTTTTTCATTTACTTGGAGCATCATACTCATACCTCTATACTCTCTATACTCATTTCCAAATATGTGATCAGACACAAATATTGACATCAATCTTTTAAAAGAAGGTCTTTCTTGCCCAAAGATCTACTTATATCTAATTTTTGATACAGTAGCATAGACGTAGGGAGAAAAAGAGAAACATACTCTGAACAACAACAGCAGAATCTTTTCAAGCTGCAGTTCCAACAGTTGCTGCAAGCTGATTTCGATTTCAATGCAGAGGCCAAGGGCTTTTCTTGTTGTTTCTGCTGCACTTTTTCTTTCTTTGAAACATTAGGCTTTTCTTGTAGTTTCTGCTGCACTTTTTTTTCCTCTGAAACATTACTTTCATCTTCTGAACTGCAATGATACCAATATAACTTAAGCTGAAAAGTCCCCACAAGATCTAGAATTTCTTGTAGATTGTATATGAAACCCCAAATATATGCATCTTAAGCATAACATACAGCCCATGTTACTAGGATGTGAGTATTGGATACGGACATGTGATTGAGTATGCTTGATTTCTTCTCAGTTTTCTCATATATTTAGAGCATTATTGGAAACAAATACCGGATATCAAACTTTTAAAAGAAAGTTTTTCTTTCCCAAAGATATGCTATATCTAATATTTGATAGAGGTGGGGGAAAAGAGAAGTCTACACTGAAGAAAACTGCACACAACAACCCAAATATATGTATAAGTGCAGCCTATGTTAATTGGACACGAGTGTCCGTCAGATATGGAGATGCGATTGAGTATGCTTGATTCTTCTCAGTTTTTTCATTTACTTGGAGCATCATATTCATACCTCTATACTCTCTATACTCATTTCCAAATATGTGATCAGACACAAATATTGACATCAATCTTTTAAAAGAAAGTCTTTCTTGCCCAAAGATCTACTTATATCTAATTTTTCATACAGTAGCATAGATGCAGGGAGAAAAAGAGAAACATACTCTGAACAACAACAGCAGAATCTTTTCAAGCTGCAGTTCCAACAGTAGCACAATGCACAGCTATAATTAGAACAGTAGCAGAAAGCCCAGCTACAACCAGAACAGGAGCATGATGGCCATGCACACTTCTTCTTGCTTTTGTTTTTTCTGCAGTAGAAAAGGCGCATATTCATTATAGAGAAACCATTAGGTTTGAAATTTCTATATGATTGTGCACATAAGAAGAATAGACATGGACATGCAATTTTTGATAAGGACATTGTGACACATGGATTTAAAATAAATTAGAAGATGGGTACGACAAGACACCGCAAACTTTTTATTTTCCTTTTTGACGATAATATGCAATAAGAATATATAATTGATACTTTTCTTTAGATATTAACATGCAAATAGCTTTTGTTCATTGTTGATTCCCCTGCTTTGCATGCTCTGCTGTGTCCAGGTGTCTTCACATGTCAAGCATGTATTCCACCCCAACGAAACAATTTTCCGTGTTAGATCCCTGCACGAAGTGTCTGTGCCTCATAGGTATGCATCAAACAAGCATTGGGTTTGAAATTTACATATGGGAATGAATAAATGATAACACAAGGTTTGTATTAACAACTGCATAGACACCAAGGTAAAAGGTACTTGTTTTGCAGAAAGAAAAACTTATGTTGAGCACATCAATCCACAAGTATATAGGATTATTTTGCAGATAAAAGAACGGTGTCAACTTACACTGGAAAGTCAAAGGAACATTGACCGATTCCACTTTCAGAAATATTGGGCTGATTCCAGGGCGCAATTGACAGTAACTTGTCAACAATTGGTTCTTCAGCAGTAAGGCCTGTTTTATCCTTAACAGTATCATCTGAAACCACAGTTTCCTTGCTTTTGTCAAATTCAAAATTCTCTGTGTACATTGGAGCAACAGCAAGGAATGGAATTAATGCCTTAACTTCACCTGGCTTTTTCACACCACGGGCAGTTTCCTTGTTTTGAATTAGATCTCTGGCGAAACTAGTGCTCCCTACTTTAATGCTAAACAATGAGTCATTAGAAGCAAGACTCCAATCCATGGGTGCTGATGATTTACTTATTGAAAATACAGCAGACGGAATCCTATATGGATCATACTCTTCAACCCCTCTATCCATTACTTGGATTGGAGGGGATTGTGTCAATGCTGATTCTTGTGCAACAATGGGAACTTGGGAATTAGATGTTGAACCTGCAGATCCATTTTGAGTTTGTTTTAATATGGAAGAGCTCTTGCCAGAAGTTAATCCTGATATGCCTGATTCTTGTGTATCTGCTTGAGACTTATCATTGGTAGATGAACCAGATGAAGGTGAAGACAATGATGATGAAGACGAAGATGACGGCGAGCTAATATTTTCAGTTGAGATATCACCTTTAGACCTATCAATCTCCCCTTGAGCTACTTCTGATCGATTACTACTTCCACCTTCATCTTTTGGCCCTTTGTGTATTTCAACATCATTTTTGTTTCCTGAGCCCTTTATAATTCCAGAATTGCCATTACTTTTAGTTCCTTCAATACTATTTAGGATCTCTGAAAGGGCATCTGAATCATTACTGCTTCCACTATCTTCACTTGAATGCTTACTGTTTCCATTTTCATCCTTAAACTTTACACGTTTGCTTGAATTCTTACTCTTTCTATTGATGCTATCAGAGTCCATAACGTAAAAAGTTTGTACAAAACAGGGTCAAAATCATGCATTTGTATTTATCAACACATAGATCTACCTGGAAAATGAAAAACAGAAAGAAACCTTTCGCCATGTCAGTGAAAAGATGAAGTGTTCACAGATTTAGACAAAGTTCAAAGACTATGTGACGTTCAACAACTTCAAAACATTGTAATAATAATAATAATAATAATAACACCATTATAATGCTGAAAACAATATCTATGTTTGATGACTGGTCAGTTTTATGAATTGAGGAAGGAATCTAGAATGAATAACATATATACAGCCTACGCAATGAACTTTGTAATGAAATCGTGAAAAACAATGCATGCCCTAAAGTACCCGTGTTCGACGCATATGTCTATGATAGAATTTCATGATGATGATAAGCTCTTCCAAACAAAGTAAAAAGTGAGGACGACCAAGTTGGATACATCGGACACTTAAAATCATAAGCATGAAGAACAAAGGCATTTGGTAGCAGAAATTCTCTGATATATACTATATTCAGAAAAGACATTACGTTTCATTCCATTAGCAATTTCAATTCTAAGTTGAAAGCTTCGTTAATTTATCAAATTGCTGAACTAATACCAGAAATAAATGCAATCAATTCATTTCCCTTGAACAATTTCTACTATGTTTATTTTTCAGAAATTAAGAGAAAAAACAATTATAATAAACTTATTGGAAAAGAGAAAAAGAACAAACATACTTTAGTTTTGTAGCATTGAACATATGAACTGCTGAAATTAAATTCGTCGGAAGTGTCTCCAGGCTATCCTCAGCAGCTTCTTTACGTTCAACAAATATCTAAACTCGGAATATACCTATCAATTTTAAAAGTTAAAAAAAAAAAGGGAATTAACAAAAAAAGAAACCCGTCATATGTTTATCCCCAACTTTTTTGAAAGGATAGACACAAAATTAACCAGAAAACCGAAACCGATAATTGAGAATCAAATTACACATTAAAAAAAAACTGATTTTTCGTTTTGTTTGTATAATAATTCAATCATAAAATAAAAAAAAAAACTGCATAAAAAAGAATTAAGAGGTTTAAAAATGTGGATGGAGTAACGCCAATTTTTGCAAAATTTGTTCATAGTTTCTGAAACTAACCTCGTCAAAATTGCAATTGAAGACGTTGTTGTAAGTTTTAAACTTACTGCGTCTTTCCATTTATTTGCAGGATGAGGGAAACTGTTGAGCTCGATATAGCTTAGTTTTTCAAATTTTCTTGCATTTGCAGTTCGTATGATACCAGCATGAAGACTGATGGTTTCTACAACAAGCTTAGATTGGTTATGGTTACTTAAAATGGCCAACTCCAATGCCTTTATAAAACCTTGTTCTATCAGTCTCAGCTTGTTTTTGGTAAATTACTCATAGTACTTTTATTTTAAGTTAAAATGTGCAACAAGTCTATGTATTTTTTCGAAAAATAAGATTATTTTTTATATTTCACAATTTAGCATCAACTGTTAATATTGGTAACTATTTTTGTTAAATTTAAATTAATTATAAAATTATTTTTAATTAGATAGTTATCGAGTAAGTTTTTTTTATTTCAAAAATGTCATAGCAACAAATTTAATAAAAAAAATCTTAAACAGTTCACCTTGAATTTTAAAATTTAAAAAATAAAAAAATTAAATTTCATAAAATAAAAGTATAATGACTAAATTCCTATTTTTCAAAAAGTACAAAGATTTATAGTATATTTTAACCTTATTTTAATACATCTATCCCCGAATTTAAGCTGATTCCAAAGTCTATTTATTTTTACTTCGAAACCCCAAAAAACTATTTTACTATTTAAAATGTTAAATATTTATTTTATAATTAAATTTAAATAAAAATAAAATAGCATTATTAAATATGAATTCAAAGTGAATTTAAAAGTATATCTTTGAATGTCGTGGTAGAAGTTGCAGTCACAACAACAAAAAGATTTTGCACATAAAAAATTGTTAATGCAGAATTAACCTACATTTGATGATTCTTAGTTAAAGAATCAAATCATTAAAATCAACATTACGAATAAGCAATGATTTAAGTCCAATTTTTTTAACTCTCAAGTTGCAACCTCAATTATATACATCTAAGTGAGATTTTCACTACTTACTTTCTCAAACCACCTTGTAGGTATTACCAAGTCATTTAAAGATGAAAATGTCAAAAAAAATGTTCTTCACTTGAACATATAGATTTAATTACTCATTCAATGAAATCAATGAGCTCCATTTTTTCCCCTATTTTTTTAATAATAATTAGAACTATTCATAAACTCTTTTTACTCGTAATTAGGAAGATAAAATACGTTTGAGCGCATTCAAATCCACGACTTTTTGCACTGATAATAATATTGATGGCAACCGAGTCAAGACTCAGTCAACTTTATTTTCTATTTTAAACACTCATCATATCATGTTATTCAAAGAGACCCCTTAACTTCAAACCTCTCTTTCACGTCAATAACATGTATTTGACATTTCCACACCTTATTTTTCGTAGTCTTCAAAATCGCATGGATTCTTTACACCTTAACTTTTTATTCTATGAAGAGCAAGTTTTTAAGTTATTGTACTTGACATCCTAATTATTATTCTTACTACATAATACATTAGTAAAATTAATACAAAGACAAAAACTGTCAACTAAAGATAGTGTTGTCGCAAAATATTGTGGTTACCGGTGTTGGTACAAGTACTATGGAGGCCCTTGTACTTTGATTTAACGTATAGGGATTAATTTACCCAATTTTTGAGTAGAGAAGGTAAAATATAATCTTACTCCTAGTATAATGCCTCCATTGTACTTTTACTTAATCTTATTCATCCTTTTTTAATAGCACATATCTATATATTATATAAAACCAGCTCTTAAGGGAGCCATAAGAATAAATAGAGACATAATATTGTAACACCCCTCACTAGTTCGGTCGTCGAACCCGAATTATAGGATGTTATGATAGTTAACGGAACATGTAACATCCTAGATTAGGGGTTATGTGTTTGGAGCATAACTCAAGGGATTTGTAGGTTTTAGGTGTGGATGGAATAATTGATATTTTATTTTATTTATTGAAGAGGTGTTAAAGGATGGGATAAAAGTTAAGCTTGATAATTTTTTTTTTTAAATCAGCCGGAAGGATGGGATAGTTGGTAATTTTATGTTTATTTTATTTATTTGATAATAAAGAAATCTTTAACACCCATGTGTTAAAACACATTTTTTGAAAATGATGGGCAGCAATTTAAATGGAGACTAAGCATAGCTTGTCTAGCATGCGTGAATTAAATAAGAGCAATATGGTACAAGCAAACAAAAGTATTGGAAGCATGGATAATAAATAATGAAGAACAAAGCATTTTCATGGCTAATTTTCATTTGTTTATGTTGACTTCATGGAAACGCATGGGATGGCATAACAACAATGGAGCAATTAGTTTAAATTTTAAATCACCTAAATGGGACATGGGACGGCCATAATAGTAGGAAAATATTTATGGAATAAACAAGGGATGGTGTAGTATTATTTTAAAGAGATAATGCTTGGTTTAGAGGGGTAGGATAATTGTAGACTTATTTTATTTATTCTTGAATGAGCTGATATGGGATAATGGTTGTTTTATTCTTATTAAAAGTGGTAAAAAAAATGTGGGATTTGATGAGAGAAAGGAGTAGTGGGACGGCATGGAACTTTGTAAAGGTAAGGATAATTTTTTTATTATGGGGCATTAAGGGATGAGCTTTGGGTGGTGATTAAATTCCTTTTAATATTTGGCCAAGATGGGGTTATTGTAGTTTTATATTAATTTATTTTGTATGGAAGTTGAGGTGGTGGAATTTTTTTTTATTTCTTTTTATTTATTAAGGTGATAAAGGTTTATTTATTTTAAACTAAGATTGGAAGATAATGATGGATTTATTTATTTTTTTTTTGAATGGGTGTTAAGAAATAAAGGAAGGAAAAAAAAAAAGATGTGGGGTTTGTTAAGGGAGGGAACTAATGGCCGAATGTGGGGCTCTTGAAGTGCATAATTGGTTTTGGAATTTTGATAAGGGGGAGTGTGCCGAAAATTCATAAGTGAATAGTTTTGTTTTACTCCTTTTTCTTCAAGTTTCGGCCAAGAGGGTTATAGGTGAGTTTTTTTTAAATATTTTATGTATTATAGTGTGGCCGAATTCCTCTAGTCTTCCTCTTCATCTCTTTTTCTTTCTTGCAAAACCCGATTCTACACCTTTCCCTTGTGGCCAAATACCTCTTGTAATTAGCCGAATCTCAAGTGCCCTGATTCTCTTTTCTTCTACCGCATGTGTGTTATAGTTTAGGGGCTAATCGACAAAGGCTTCCGGGATTTAAACTCACTTTGGTAAGTGATAGTAAGTTTCGGCCTAGGGCCATATTTTTGGTTATGAGTGCGATTAGTCCTTCGGGATTGTTAGTTTAGCCGAATAAGGCTTTTTGATACTAACCTATAATGAACGAATGTAGAAGCAGTACGGGAATACGTCTCGAGATTTTGTGATATCACATAGATTCGGGTTTTCTCCTTAGATCTTCGGTTAAGCAGGTGTGTAAAACTCTTACGCACTTTATTAGTTGGCATTGCTTATTATGTTACAGTTAACTATTGTGATAGTGGTTTGCCTTGTGGACATGAGCATGAATTCCGGGTAAGTCCCTTGTGATTTTAAATATGTTACATGAATGTTATGATGGGTAATATGCTATGCCATGATTTATATGCGTGATTTATGATAATATGTTAAGCATGTTGCGAGCATGTTGGTAATGGGATTGAAGAGAGGAGGGGGAATATTCTCTATGGACTGTCACCAGTGGTTTTGACCACAAGATGGGTTGGCCCCATCAGTTTAATTGTGACTTCGGTCACCAGTGGTTTTGACCACACCGTTGATATAAATCGTGACTAAGTCCCAGTGGTTTGGTACCACCAGTGGTTTTGACCACATATTGATAATTGTGACCTATGGTCATCAGTGGTTTTGACCACACGATAGGTTGGCCCCATCACTTGTTTTTTGTGACTCCGGTCACCAGTGGTTTTGACCACCAGTGGTTTTGACCACATGAGGTAGTTAAAGGAGTATGGATGGCTAGTTTTGGGTTGCATGTTTTGCATGTCTTACTAATATTTTGTGTATGAGTTTGCACTACCGGGTTGGGGACTTATACACTGAGTCTTGGTGACTCACCCCTTCCCATATCATTTTGTAGATGAGTAGATCGTGGAGATGGAGTCGGAGAGGACTCGAGGTGGCCATGCAATGGAAAACTGGGTTTACATAGACCTTGGTCTATTTTTATTTCATTTTACTTTATTTATTCGAGTTGTAATAAGGCCATGGAAGTTTTAAGCATTTTCATTAAGTTCCTTTGTTATTACGTTTACTATGGATCGACAATTTAAATTTTAATTGCAAATGATTTTATTATCTTAAGTATATATATATATATATATATGTTAAAGTTTTAATCTGGGAATTTGGTAATAACTTAAATTATTTAGAAAATTTTAAATACACAAGGTTTTCCTTCCCAAAGACAATAAATTTATTTACTTCACTTTTAAATCAAAATATTTTCACACGTTTTCGCAGTAACATACCAGATCCGGTCAGGGCTCGTAGACCGGGTTTGGGGTGTTACAAAATTGGTATCAGAGCCCGATTCAAAACTCGGCTGTGGGGGCCCAGGGCCCAAAATATTTTGGTAGGCTTCTGTGAACTATTATGAAAATGGTTTTGGTTTGAACAGCATGGCATCGAGTCTCCGGCACCAATCCGCTCAGGTAAGTATTTCCAACTACTGTGTGAGTTATTATTTGTAGAGGGGTAGAAATGGAACGTAGATAGTATGATAAGTAATTGAACTCTATGACTAGTTTACCCCAACAATCACATAAGACTTTAATTGCCTAATTAAACAAACCTGTGGTTAAGTTGCCAAGTTAGGGTGTGGCAACCATGGTGCGCATGTCTAGGATTGGATCCGGAAGAGCTTGGTACTTAAGCAGTCCTAGTGACTCACCTCCTCTTCGCAGGAATCCTACTTGGTGTGTAGCTACGGTTCACCCTAACTAAGAGGACTCGGTCACAGGCTAAACTCAATAACTAAAACCCGAAAGGGATTAGCCATATTTATGAAAACCCTAGTTTTAAAATCACCAAAGTACCCCTTTAAAAAGTAACAAAAAAAATTTATTTTTGGAAAATTTCCAAAACATTTTCGACTTACAAAATTACCAAAATGCCCCTAGTGGCAAAATTACGAAAATGCCCTTGGTTTTTAAAATGACCGTACTACCCCGATTTCAATAAAAGTTTTCTTACTTTACAAAAGTATCAAAAATCCTATTTTTGCAAAATAATAATACGACTTGGAAAAATTTACAAAAGGCCCCCGACTTCCAAAATTACCAAAATAACCCCGATTTCTAAAATTTCTGCAATACCTTTGATTTGAAAAATATTTTCAAAAATAACCTCGAAACTTGGAGATTTCAAAATGCCTTGATTTGTAAAGATTATTTTTGTGACCTCGATTTATTACCAAAATACCCCTATAGGAAAAATGATGAAAATACCCCTAGGATAGGAATAGACGAAAACAAGTGAAGAGTGAATGTATGTGGGAGATACTATGGAATGGATGTGTTTTCTATTAATTAGGATAGAAAACTCGAAAATTTGAATGATCGAAAGAATCCCTATTAAACTCTCTTCATAAAATTTCTTCATGATAACCAAGTGAAACAAGTACTAATCCATAAAAATTTCTTAATCGATTAAAAAGCGCAATCGTTAGAAATGAGTTCTAGAGGACGTGGCCGACGTGGGACGCGGTAGAGGAAGAATGGCCGTGTCGTAACCCGTTAGAGGCGGGTCGTGGTCCGATAATGAGATATACCGCCACCACCCCCAACTTTTAATGTAGACCGGCAGGATCGGAGACAGAAGTGAGCGATGATCGCAGCCGTCGGCCGCGAGTTCTTGAGGTGATGGCTGGAGCAGGTGGAGGTATGGGAGCTCGAAAATCTGTACCCGAGCGACTCCGAGCTAATGGAGCCGAGGTGTTTCGAGGTGTATCGTGTGGCACCCAAAGACGGTGGAGTATTGGTTGGAATCAACCGGAGAGGATCATGGATGACTGGATTTGTCACGGTGAGGAAAAGTGAAGGTATAATCTCTCTACTACAGGATGAGTCATATCAGTGGTGGCTCACCGTAAGGGATGGAGCGATGATGGAGGACCTCACATGGGAATTCTTTAAGGCAGCCTACCAAAAGAAATACATAGGAGCTAGTTATGTGGATGCACAGCGGAAGGCTTTCTTGAACCTCGTTCAGGGTAATAAGACGGTGGCGGAGTATGAGGCCGAATTTCTCCGGTTGAGTAGGTATGCTCGTGGTATTGTGGGTCACCGAGCATGAACGCCGTGGTCGAGTTGAGGATGGGCCGGTGGCGATGAGTTGAGAATGATGATAGCCCCACAACAGAGCGGAGTTCGCGCGCCCTAGTGGAGAAAGCTAAGGTTCTTTGAAAGGGTAAGATGATCTGTTAGGCGAAATCGGGATAGGAGTTTGAATAAGGGAGCTCCGGATCTTGAGGTTTTCTCGTAATCGTGAGAAGAGGACAAGGTATGGTGGGTCGATCAAGTCGCCAGGCCTACTCCCGCCGCTAATACTCAATGGCCGCCACGGTGTGTTCGGTGTGGGAAGTCTCACACACGGGAAGTGTTGGAATGGTAATCGGGGATGCTTCGAATGTGGATCCATGGAACATCGAGTTAGGGACTGTCCGAAAAAGATAGCTAGACTAAGGTCTGAGGGTCAGGAACGCCCACCGAATAGGAGGGATAACCAACGACCACCCAGAGGTCGTCGTAGTGCGGGAAGAGGAGGAAATAGTCTTTGGCAGAGGTCGTGGGGGCACCGAGTGGAGATACCGGTGGTACTGAGGCTAGGCAACCTGGTTTGGTCTATGCCGCGAGGCGTCAAGAGGAGGGCGACGCACCTGACGTCATAACCGGTATGTTCTTGATCTTTGGAGTACCCTATAACACCTTAATTGATATTGGCTCAACTCACTCATACATTGCTAGTAGCGTAGTGAAAACTCGAACTTAGACTTTGAGCTTACTTCTAAGAAGATGATCGTGTTAAGCCCTGCAGGTCACTCTGCAGAAGTAAATAAATTCTATAGGGATGTACCCCTAGAACTCCAAGAGGTCGTGTTCTTGGCTGACTTGATGGAACTACCGTTTAGGGAGTTCGATCTGATTCTTGGGATGGATTGGCTAGTAAAGTATCAAGCTAGCCTGGATTGCGCAGCTAAGCGCATGGTGTTAAAGAGTGTGGATGGAAATGAAGTAGTAATGATAGGTAAGTAGAGGAGATTACCTATCTAACTGCAGTTCGGCATTGAAGGCAGAAAAGATGGTTAGGAAGGGTTGTGAGGCATTTGTCGTGCATGTTCGTGCTTTGAAAGCTAAGGATACAGCTATTAGGGATGTGCGGACCGTAAGGGAATATGTTGATGTGTTTCCAGAAGAACTCCCGGGTCTACCTCCTGATTGTGAGGTTGAGTTTGGTATAGATTTGTTACCCGGAACCGCGCCAGTATCCATAGCTCCGTATCAGATGGCACCGAAAGAATTAATAGAGTTGAAGGCTCAGATCCAGGAATTGTTGGATAGAGGGTTCATCCGACTGAGTGTATCACCTTGGGGAGCTCTAGTGCTTTTTGTCAAAAATAAGGATGGAACAATGGGGATGTGCATAGACTATCGACAGCTGAACAAGCTGACAATAAAGAACAGATATCCCTTGCCCAGGATTGATGATTTGTTTGATCAACTCAAGGGTGCATCAGTTTTCTCTAAGATCGACCTTAGGTCGGGGTATCATCAACTGAAGGTGAAGGAAGCGGATATCCGTAAGACGGCATTCCGTACTCGGTATAGGCACTACGAGTTTCTGGTAATGCCTTTTGGCTTGAAAAATGCACCAGCCGCGTTTATGGACTTGATGAATCGTGTTTTCCAACACTATCTGGATCAGTTCGTCGTAGTGTTTATAGACGACATTTTGGTGTACTCGAAGTCTGAGGAGGAGCATGATGCACACCTTTATGTGGTTCTGCAAGTTCTAAGGAAGAAACAGTTGTACGCCAAATTCAGCAAGTGTGAGTTCTGGCTTAAGGAGGTAATTTTCCTAGGGCATGTTGTTTCAGCTGAGGGAATCAGGGTGGACCCTAGTAAGATTGAGGCAGTATTGGAGTGGAAGCCACCAAAGTCAGTTACAGAAATCCGAAGTTTTCTGGGGTTGGCAGGATATTACAGAAGATTCGTGGAAAATTTCTCCTTAATTGCAGCACCGTTGACCAAGTTGTTAAGAAAAGGAGTTCCGTTTGTGTGGTCTGAGAAGTAGCAAGAGAGTTTCGACAAACTAAAGAAGATTTTTGTGAAGCACCGATCTTGATTCAGCCTGAGTCAGGAAAGGAATTTACTGTGTATTGTGATGCATCGCATACTGGTTTATGGTGTGTGTTGATGCAAGAAGGGAAGGTGGTCGCTTATGCGTCACGGCAGTTGAGGCCTCACAAAGGTAACTATCTGACATATGATTTGGAATTAGCTGCTGTGGTTTTTACCTTGAAAATTTGGAGGCACTATCTGTATGGGGAGAAGTCGGTGGTATACTCGGATCACAAGAGCCTGAAGTACCTCTTGATCCAAAAAGATTTAAATCTAAAGCGTGGAGGTGGATTGAGTTCTTTGAAGGACTACGATTGCTCTATCGAGTACTATCCGGGCAAGGCTAATGTAGTCGCTGATGCTTTGAGTCGTAAAGTGGTGGCAGAATTGCGAGCAATGTTTGCCCACCTAAGTCTCTATGAGGATGGTAGTCTTCTGGCGGAATTGTGAGTAAAACCGTCTTGGATCGATGAGGTTAAAGAGAGGCAGTTGACTGACGAAGTTTTGAGTACTCGGAGGTTGCAAGTACAGAGTGGTGAGGCCGAAGGTTTTAGCTTGGGCAGTGATGGAGTGTTGTATTTTCAGGGGAGAGTATGTATGCCTAAGGATGATGATTTGAGGCAGCGGATCCTTAAAGAAGCTCATAGCAGCCCGTACGCTATGCATCCTGGAGGCAGCAAGATGTATCGGGATTTAAGGGAACAGTTTTGGTGGCCGGGTCTTAAGCGGGAAGTAACCGAGTTAGTGGGCAAGTGTCTGACATGCCAGCAAGTTAAGGCTGAGCATCAGTTGCCATCAAGGTCAGCATAGCCGGTAAAGATCCCACGATGGAAGTGGGAGGGGATTACGATGGATTTCGTGAGTGGGCTTCCCCTTACGCCCAGTAAGAAAGATTCAATATAGGTGATAGTAGACCGGGTAACTAAATCGGCCCATTTCATACTAGTAAGGGTTGACTACTCGCTTCAAAGGTTAGCCGAGCTGTATATAGCTGAGATAGTGCGGTTGCATGGAGTACCTGTGTCCATTATCTCAGATAGAGATCTCCGGTTCACGCCGAGATTCTGAAGGCCTTACATCAAAGCGTTGGGTAATGGTTAAATTTCAAAGACGACCTTTCATCCGCAAATCGATGGACAATCTGAGAGAGTAATCCAGGTGTTGGAAGATATATTAAGGGGTTGTGTTTTGGACTTCCGTGGTAGTTGGGAGGAGTACCTACCTTTGGCAGAATTCGCTTATAACAACAGTTATCAAACGAGTATCCAGATGGCACTGTATAAGGCGCTGTATGGTCGGAAATGACGTACTCCTACCTGTTGGACAGAACTGGGTGAGCGTTAGAGGTTGGGTCCAGAGTTGGTGGCAGAGACGGAAGATAAGGTTAGGGTAATTCGGACTCGTCTGAAGGAGGCATCGGACAGGCAGAAATCCTACGCTGATCTTAAGCGCCGGGATGTGGAGTATGCAGTGGGTGATAAGGTCTTCTTGCAGGTATCACCTTGGAAGAAGGTGCTGAGGTTTGACCGGAAGGGCAAGCTAAGCCCTAGGTTCATCGGGCCGTACACAGTGTTGAAACGTGTAGGACCAGTAGCTTACCAGCTTGAATTGCCGGCAGAATTAAGCAGATTCATGATGTCTTCCATGTGTCAATGCTTAGGCGCTATCGATCAGATCCATCACACATCGTACCGATTGCGGATATTGAGGTGAACGCGGACTTGTCTTTTGAGGAGGAGCCGGTACAGATTTTGGATCGAGATGTCAAAGTTCTGAGGAGGAAGACAGTACCGTTGGTAAAGGCGTTATGGCGAAACCATAGTACGAAAGAGGCCACATGGGAACCCGAGGATGTGATACGTCAGCAATACCCCCAACTCTTCTGATCCAGGTAATTTCGGGGACGAAATTATTTTTAAGGGGGTAGAACTGTAACATTCTAGATTAGGGGTTATGTGTTTGGAGCATAACTAAAGGGGTTTGTAGGTTTTAGGTGTGGATGGAATAATTGATATTTTATTTTATTTATTGAAGAGGTGTTAAAGGATGGGATAAAAGTTAAGCTTGATAATTTGTTTTTTTTTTTTAATCGGCCGGAAGGATGGGATAGTTGGTAATTTTATGTTTATTTTATTTATTTGATAATAAAGAAATCTTTAACACCCATGTGTTAAAACACATTTTTTGAAAATGATGGGCAGCAATTTAAATGGAGACTAAGCATAGCTTGTCTAGCATGCCTGAATTAAATAAGAGTAATATGGTACAAGCAAACAAAAGTATTGGAAGCATGGATAATAAATAATGAAGAACAAAGCATTTTCATGGCTAATTTTCATTTGTTTATGTTGACTTTATGGAAACGCATGGGATGGCATAACAACAATGGAGCAATTAGTTTAAATTTTAAATCACCTAAATGGGACATGGGACGGCCATAATAGTAGGAAAATATTTATGGAATAAACAAGGGATGGTGTAGTATTATTTTAAAGAGATAATGCTTGGTTTATTATTTTAAAAATTTGGCTAGAGGGGTAGGATAATTGTAGACTTATTTTATTTATTCTTGAATGAGCTGATATGGGATAATAGTTGTTTTATTCTTATTAAAAGTGGTAAAAAAAATATGGGATTTGATGAGAGAAAGGAGTAGTGGGACGGCATGGAACTTTGTAAAGGTAAGGATAATTTTTTTATTATGGGGCATTAAGGGATGAGCTTTGGGTGGTGATTAAATTCCTTTTAATATTTGGCCAAGATGGGGTTATTGTAGTTTTATATTAATTTATTTTGTATGGAAGTTGAGGTGGTGGAATTTTTTTTTATTTCTTTTTATTTATTAAGGTGATAAAGGTTTATTTATTTTAAACTAAGATTGGAAGATAATGATGGATTTATTTATTTTTTTTTGAATGGGTGTTAAGAAATAAAGGAAGGAAAAAAAAAAAAGATGTGGGGTTTGTTAAGGGAGGGAACTAATGGCCGAATGTGGGGCTCTTGAAGTGCATAATTGGTTTTGGAATTTTGATAAGGGGGAGTGTGCCGAAAATTCATAAGTGAATAGTTTTGTTTTACTCCTTTTTCTTCAAGTTTTTGGCCAAGAGGGTTATAGGTGAGTTTTTTTAAATATTTTATGTATTATAGTGTGGCCGAATTCCTCTAGTCTTCCTCTTCATCTCTTTTTCTTTCTTGCAAACCCGATTCTACACCTTTCCTTGTGGACAAATACCTCTTGTAATTAGCCGAATCTCAAGTGCCCCGATTCTCTTTTTCTACTACCGCATGTGTGTTATAGTTTAGGGGCTAATCGACAAAGGCTTAGGGATTTAAACTCACTTTGGTAAGTGATAGTAAGTTTCGCCTAGGGCCATATTTTTGGTTATGAGTGCGATTAGTCCTTCGGGATTGTTAGTTTAGCCGAATAAGGCTTTTTGATACTAACCTATAATGAACGAATGTAGAAGCAGTACGGGAATACGTCTCGAGATTTTGTGATATCACATAGATTCGGGTTTTCTCCTTAGATCTTGGTTAGCAGTGTGTAAAACTCTTACGCACTTTATTAGTTGGCATTGCTTATTATGTTACTGATTAACTATTGTGATAGTGGTTTGCCTTGTGGACATGAGCATGAATTCCGGGTAAGTCGCTTGTGATTTTAAATATGTTACATGAATGTTATGATGGGTAATATGCTATGCCATGATTTATATGCGTGATTTATGATAATATGTTAAGCATGTTGCGAGCATGTTGGTAATGGGATTGAAGAGAGGAGGGGAATATTCTCTATGGATCTGTCACCGATGGTTTTGACCACAAGATGGGTTGGCCCCATCGGTTTAATTGTGACTTCTGGTCACCAAAGTGGTTTTGACCACACCGTTGATATAAATCGTGACTAAGTCCCGGTGGTTTGGTACCACCCGATGGTTTTGACCACATATTGATAATTGTGACCTATGGTCATCAGTGGTTTTGACCACACGATGGGTTGGCCCCATCACTTGTTTTTTGTGACTCCGATCACCAGTGGTTTTGACCACCAGTGGTTTTGACCACACGAGGTAGTTAAAGGAGTATGGATGGCTAGTTTTGGGTTGCATGTTTTGCATGTCTTACTAATATTTTATGTATGAGTTTGCACTACCGGGTTGGGGACTTATACACTGAGTCTTGGTGACTCACCCCTTCCCATATCATTTTGTAGATGAGTAGATCGTGGAGATGGAGTCGGAGAGGACTCGAGGTGGCCATGCAATGGAAAACTGGGTTTACATAGACCTTGGTTTATTTTTATTTCATTTTACTTTATTTATTCGAGTTGTAATAAGGCCATGGAAGTTTTAAGCATTTTCATTAAGTTCCTTTGTTATTACATTTACTATGGATCGACAATTTAAATTTTAATTGCAAATGATTTTATTATCTTAAGTATATATATATATATATATGTTAAAGTTTTAATCTGGGAATTTGGTAATAACTTAAATTATTTAGAAAATTTTAAATACACAAGGTTTTCCTTCCCAAAGACAATAAATTTATTTACTTCACTTTTAAATCAAAATATTTTCACACGTTTTTCCATGAGAAACATACCAGATCCGGTCGTGGCTCGCATACATCGGGTTTGGGGTGTTACAAAATTGGTATCAGAGCCCGATTCAAAACTCGGCGGTGGGGGCCCCAGGCCCAAAATATTTTGGTAGGCTTCTGTGAACTATTATGAAAATGGTTTTGGTTTGAATAAAGATGGCATCGAGTCTCCGGCACCAATCCGCTCAGGTAAGTATTTCCAACTCTTTGTGTGAGTTATTATTTGTAGAGGGTAGAAATGGAACGTAGATAGTATGATAAGTAATTGAACTCTATGACTAGTTTACCCCAACAATCACATAAGACTTTAATTGCCTAATTAAACAAACCGTGTAGTTAAGTTGCCAAGTTAGGGTGTGGCAACCATGGTGCGCATGTCTCAGGATTGGATCAGGAAGAGCTTGGTACTTAAGCGGTCCCTAGTGACTCACCTCTCTCTCGCAGAATCCTACTTGGTGTGTAGCTACGGTTCACCCTAACTAAGAGGACTCGGTCACAGGCTAAACTCAATAACTAAAACCCGAAAGGGATTAGCCATATTTATGAAAACCCTAGTTTTAAAATCACCAAAGTACCCCTTTAAAAAGTAACAAAAAAAATTTATTTTTGGAAAATTTCCAAAACATTTTCGACTTACAAAATTACCAAAATGCCCCTAGTGGCAAAATTACGAAAATGCCCTTGGTTTTTAAAATGACCGTACTACCCCGATTTCAATAAAAGTTTTCTTACTTTACAAAAGTATCCAAAAATCCTATTTTTGCAAAATAATACCCTGACTTGGAAAATTTACAAAAGGCCCCTGACTTCTAAAATTACCAAAATAACCCCGATTTCTAAAATTTCTGCAATACCTTTGATTTGAAAAATATTTTCAAAAATAACCTCGAAACTTGGAGATTTCAAAATGCCTTGATTTGTAAAGATTATTTTTGTGACCTCGATTTATTACCAAAATACCCCTATAGGAAAAATGATGAAAATACCCCTGAGATAGGAATAGACGAAAACAAGTGAAGAGTGAATGTATGTGGGAGATACTATGGAATGGATGTGTTTTCTGTTAATTAGGATAGAAAACTCGAAAATTTGAATGATCGAAAGAATCCCTATTAAACTCTCTTCATAAAATTTCTTCGCGGATAACCAAGTGAAACAAGTACTAATCCATAAAAATTTCTTAATCAGATTAAAGCGCAATCGTTAGAAATGAGTTCTAGAGGACGTGGCCGACGTGGACGCGGTAGAGGAAGAATGACCGTGTCAGAACCCGTTAGGGCGGGTCAGGGGTCTGATAATGAGATACCTCCGCCGCCACCACCCCCAACTTTTAATGTAGACCAGCAGGATCAGATAGGAAGTGAGGAGAAGATCGCAGCCGTGGCCGCGAAGTTCTTGAGGTGATGGTGGTGGAGCAGTGGAGGTATGGGAGCTCGAAAAATGCACTGCAGCGACTCAGAGCTAATGGAGCTGAGGTGTTTCGAGGTGTATCAGGTGTGGCACCCAGTACGGCGGAGTATTGGTTGGAATCAACCGAGAGGATCATGGATGACCTGGATTTGTCAGCTTTTCCTCTCTACTACGGGATGAGTCATATCAGTGGTGGCTCACCGTAAGGGATGGAGCGATGATGGAGGACCTCACATGGGAATTCTTTAAGGTAGCCTACCAAAAGAAATACATAGGAGCTAGTTATGTGGATGCGCAGCGGAAGGCTTTCTTGAACCTGGTTCAGGGTAATAAGACGGTGGCGGAGTATGAGGCCGAATTTCTCCGGTTGAGTAGGTATGCTCGTGGTATTGTGGGTACTGAGCATGAACGCTGTGTCAGATTTGAGGATGGGCTGAGCGATGAGTTGAGAATGATGATAGCCCCACAACAGGAACGGGAGTTCGCTGCCCTAGTGGAGAAAGCTAAGGTTGCTGAAGGGGTAAGACAGTCTGTTAGGCGAAATCAGGATAGGAGTTTGAATAAGGGGAGCTCCGGATCTTCGAGGTTTTCTGGTAATCAGCAGAAGAGGACAAGGTATGGTGGGTCAGATCAAGCTGCTAGGCCTACTCCTGCTGCTAATACTCGGTGTGGGAAGTCTTACACGGGGAAGTGTTGGAATGGTAATCGGGGATGCTTCGAATGTGGATCCATGGAACATCGAGTTAGGGACTGTCCGAAAAAGATAGCTAGACTAAGGTGTCCGAGGTCGTCGAACGCCCACTGAATAGGAGGGATAACCAACACCACCAGAGAGGTCGTAGTGCGGGAAGAGGAGGAAATAGTCTTTGGCAGAGGTCGTGGGGGGCACCGAGTGGAGATACCGGTGGAATGCGAGGCTAGGCAACCTGGTTTGGTTTATGCCGCGAGGCGTCAAGAGGAGGGCGACCGACTGACGTCATAACCAGGTATGTTCTTGATCTTTGGAGTACCCTATAACACCTTAATTGATATTGGCTCAACTCACTCATACATTGCTAGTAGCGTAGTGAAAACTCTGAACTTAGACTTTGAGCTTACTTCTAAGAAGATGACTGTGTTAAGCCCTCTAGGTCACTCTGCAGAAGTAAATAAATTCTATAGGATGTACCCCCAGAACTCCAAGGGTCGTGTTCTTGGCTGACTTGATGGAACTACCGTTTAGGGAGTTCGATCTGATTCTTGGGATGGATTGGCTAGTAAAGTATCAAGCTAGCCTGGATTGCGCAGCTAAGCGCATGGTGTTAAAGAGTGTGGATGGAAATGAAGTAGTAATGATAGGTAAGAGGAGAGATTACCTATCTAACAGTTTCGCATTGAAGGCGAGTAAAAGATGGTTAGGAAGGGTTGTGAGGCATTTGTCGTGCATGTTCGTGCTTTGAAAGCTAAGGATACAGCTATTAGGGATGTGCGGACCGTAAGGGAATATGTTGATGTGTTTCCAGAAGAACTCCCGGGTCTACCTCCTGATTGTGAGGTTGAGTTTGGTATAGATTTGTTACCCGGAACCGCGCCAGTATCCATAGCTCCGTATCAGATGGCACCGAAAGAATTAATAGAGTTGAAGGCTCAGATCCAGGAATTGTTGGATAGAGGGTTCATCCGACTGAGTGTATCACCTGGGGAGCTCTAGTGCTTTTTGTCAAAAATAAGGATGGAACAATGGGGATGTGCATAGACTATCGACAGCTGAACAAGCTGACAATAAAGAACAGATATCCCTTGCCCAGGATTGATGATTTGTTTGATCAACTCAAGGGTGCATCAGTTTTCTCTAAGATCGACCTTAGGTCGGGGTATCATCAACTGAAGGTGAAGGAAGCGGATATCCGTAAGACGGCATTCCGTACTCGGTATAGGCACTACGAGTTTCTGGTAATGCCTTTTGGCTTGAAAAATGCACCAGCCGCGTTTATGGACTTGATGAATCGTGTTTTCCAACACTATCTGGATCGGTTCGTCGTAGTGTTTATAGACGACATTTTGGTGTACTCGAAGTCTGAGGAGGAGCATGATGCACACCTTTATGTGGTTCTGCAAGAAGGGAAGGTGGTCGCTTATGCGTCACGGCAGTTGAGGCCTCACAAAGGTAACTATCTGACATATGATTTGGAATTAGCTGCTGTGGTTTTTACCTTGAAAATTTGGAGGCACTATCTGTATGGGGAGAAGTCGGTGGTATACTCGGATCACAAGAGCCTGAAGTACCTCTTGATCCAAAAAGATTTAAAATTAAGGCAGCGGAGGTGGATTGAGTTGCTGAAGGACTACGATTGCTCTATCGAGTACTATCCGGGCAAGGCTAATGTAGTCGCTGATGCTTTGAGTCGTAAAGTGGTGGCAGAATTGCGAGCAATGTTTGCCCACCTAAGTCTCTATGAGGATGGTAGTCTTCTGGCGGAATTGTGAGTAAAACCGTCTCGGGATTTTGTGATATCGCATAGATTCAGGTTTTCTCCTTAGATCTTCGGTTAAGCAGGTGTGTAAAACTCTTACGCACTTTATTAGTTGGCATTGCTTATTATGTTACAGTTAACTATTGTGATAGTGGTTTGCCTTGTGGGCATGAACATGGATTCCGGGTAAGTCGCTTGTGATTTTAAATATGTTACATGAATGTTATGATGGGTAATATGCTATGCCATGATTTATATGCGTGATTTATGATAATATGTTAAGCATGTTATTGAGCATGTTGGTAATGGGATTGAAGAGAGGAGGGGAATATTCTCTATGGATCATCACCGATGGTTTTGACCACAAGATGGGTTGCCCCATCAGTTTAATTGTGACTTTGGTCACCGTGGTTTTGACCACACCGTTGATATAAATTGTGACTAAGTCCCGGTGGTTTGGTACCACCGATGGTTTTGACCACATATTGATAATTGTGACCTATGGTCATCGTGGTGGTTTTGACCACACACGATGGGTTGGCCCCATCACTTGTTTTTTGTGACTCCGGCCACCACGATGGTTTTGACCACACGGGGTAGTTAAAGGAGTATGGATGGCTAGTTTTGGGTTGCATGTTTTGCATGTCTTACTAATATTTTGTGTATGAGTTTGCACTCACGGGTTGGGGACTTATACATCGAGTCTTGGTGACTCACCCTTCCCATATCATTTTGTAGATGAGTAGATCGTGGAGATGGAGTAGGAGAGGACTCGAGGTGGCCATGCAATGGAAAGCTGGGTTTACATAGACCTTGGTTTATTTTTATTTCATTTTACTTTATTTATTCGAGTTGTAATAAGGCCATGGAAGTTTTAAGCATTTTCATTAAGTTCCTTTGTTATTACGTTTACTATGGATCGACAATTTAAATTTTAATTGCAAATGATTTTATTATCTTAAGTATATATATATGTTAAAGTTTTAATCTGGGAATTTGGTAATAACTTAAATTATTTCGAAAATTTTAAATACACAAGGTTTTCCTTCCCAAAGACAATAAATTTATTTACTTCACTTTTAAATCAAAATATTTTCACACGTTTTTCCGCAGTAACATACCAGATCCGGTCAGGGCTCGTAGACCGGGTTTGGGGTGTTACAGAACAATTACATGGAAAACTTGTAATACCCCGAAAATTACTACAGTAAGAAAGTAAGATATTATCCTTTATATAGTAAAATAAGGAAATAAAGTAACAAAAAGGGAAATTTTGAGTTATGTCAATATTGGAAAGTATATTATGATATATTAATTCCAAGAAAGGACTAAATCACAAAAGTAAAAAAAGTTTGTGACCCAAGAGTAATACTCAAAATTAGAGGGTTAAAGTGTAAATATAAAAAATTTGAAGGACCAATAGTGCAAATATTTTAAGGGTGGAATGATCTAGAAACTAAGGAAAATGGATGAATTAGGACCAAATTAAATCGGTAAAGAAGAATGAGGGACTAAATCGCAATTTTACCAAATTAAGTGATGACTTAAGGATGGAATTCTAAAAGATCATAAAGGGCAAAATGGTCAATTAGAAAAAGAGAGAAATCTAGAAGGCAATGATGATGTTAGTGATATTTTAGATTAATTAAATAAATAAATATTAGTTTATTAATATTTTAATGAGATATTTTATTATTATTTTATTTAATATATAAGGAGAGAGATGAAGAATTCACGCAACCAACGTGAGAAGAAGAGAAAGAAAAGAAATTTTATTTTCTTTACAATTTGGTCCTTTCACCAAAAATCCACATTTTCACTTAGAAATCAAAAGAATTTCCATTACCACTAAGAGAGAAAGATAGTAAGGAGACTATGGGGAGCTAAAATATCAAGTTAGATTCAAGAAATAGAAGTTGGAGGAGAGAGAAAATTAAGTTAAAGATTGAAATCAATAGGAAAAGCTAACGTCATACCGGAATCTTCGACTAAAAAGGGAAAAGATAAAGTCGACGTGGAATAGCTCGGAATTCCTGGTTTGTATTTCTATAATCCAAACTTACTTATTAATTATTGTATTTTTTATTAAATTTTTATGGTAATTATTGAGGTGAGCAATTGATATTTTTGAATTGAAATGAATATATGTGTAATTATGTGATTATATGAAAAATAAATATTGGATATTGATTATATCTGAAAAGTGAATTGAAACCCTATTAATTGTATCGGGCTGAGTCGGATATAGCTGGCATGCCATAAGATTGGAAGAGTTCAGGGATTCTTCGACCTCGAGTCGCTGAGACACTGGGTGTCAATTTATTACTTCGGATATATTCGATGAGGCACTGGGTGTCAATTTGTTACTTCGGATATATTCGATGAGGCACTGGGTGCCAATTTACTTCGGTTTAGCCGATGAGACACTAGGTGTCAAATTATTACTTCGAATTATCCGATGAGGCACTTGGTGCCAAACTGGTGTGTTTTGGTTAGATTCGTGTATTCGTTCGAGTCCGAGTCGTGTTAATAGAGGTAAATAAATAATAAAGTTCTATAATTGATACTAAAATGGCATGGTATGAGAAATGGAAGTGAAATAGTGAATTGAAAATAAATAATAAAATTTTATAATTGATATTGAAATAGCATGGTATGAGAAATGGAAGTGATATAGTGAATTGAAAATGGAATGTGAAATATGTTGGCAATTCATGGAGTATATTGAGTATGATATGAAATGATATATTCATGAATTGAGTATTGCATGACTTATGTCATTATACGTGTAACAAACCATTTTTTAGTGGTGTTGAAAATAGTGGTTTCGGGGCCACCAAATCCGACGAGTAAGTTCGTAAATATTATTTAATATTTAC
Source organism: Gossypium bickii (assembly GCA_025503065.1). NCBI lineage: Eukaryota > Viridiplantae > Streptophyta > Magnoliopsida > Malvales > Malvaceae > Gossypium > Gossypium bickii. Next base: position 99,610,404 of record CP106716.1, read on the forward strand.
GAGTCAAATGTGATTTTTAAAAGGGTTTTTGATTTGATAATTTATGCTATATAAGTGATTCATTAAGTTCAAGTGGTTTTAGAAAATTAGGTATTGGGACCTTATTTTTATAAATTGAGCAGTAAATATTTTTATAAGTATTTACGAAGTGTCATTAAGGTGGTATTAAAGTTTCATTAAGAAATTTTAATGTTTAGATAGTTAATTAATTAAAAAGGACTAAATTAAAAAAAGTGCATTTTCAGGACTCTATTCTCGTAAATTAGATTCGTAAATATTTATTAAAAATATTTACGAAACTAGTTGTGTAGTTAATTAGGTTTCGGTTAAGTGAATTTGCTTGAATTAAAAGTAATTAGGTATAAAGACTAAATTGTATATAGGGTAAAAGTTGAATTATAGATTAAAGAAAAATTAAAGGCACCAAAAGAGCAATTATGCCAATGGTCATAATTGAGGCGGCGGCATAACATTAAAACCATGTGTAAAATTTGATAGATATTATAATAAAATATTTTACTTAATAATTAAGTATATATTATATTATATTATATTATATTATGTTATGTTATGTTATATTATATTTTAAAACAAATAAAGATAGAAAGAAAAGAAACAGAGAAGCCAAAACGAAGACAGAATAGAAAAGGAAAGGAAAAAAAAAAAAGGGAGAAAGGAGAAAGAGGAAGGCCAAGGGTTTCAAAATTTCTACGTTTAATCGGTTAGTTAACTTAGTTTTTTTTCTTGTAATTTTATGTTTTTAGAATCCCGATAATAAATACTATCCAACCCATGTCAAAAATTTTAGAAATTATTGAGTTTTTAAATATTGTCTATGTTAAATAATTTGAGTATTATGGATTAAATTGATAGATTTTTAAGTTGGAAATGAAAATGGATTGAATTGTAGAATAAATTGTAAATTTTGTGTAATAGGGACTAAATTGTGAAAAATTGAAATTTAGGAATTTATGTGGAAATAGGGAGTTGAATTTAGTCTAAAGTGAAATTTGCATGAAAATAAAGAATTAAATGTGAGAAATAAAGTTAGTCTCGGTTTAGGGACTAAATTGGAATTTAGGCAAATGTTAGATAAAAATTGAAATATTCAATATGAGATTGAATTGTGTTGTATTGATGAATTTTAATTATTTTAATTCCGTAGCTAACCTCGTACCGAAATCCTCGACTAAAAAGCGGGAAAGATAAAGTCGACGTGGAATAGCTCGGAATTTCTGGTTTGTATTTCTATAATCTAAATTTAATAATTAATTGTTGAATTATTACTTAATATGTATGGTAAGTGCATTGAGGTGAGTATTGATATTGATTTTGTGATATTGAATTGAATTGAATGGAATTGATTTCATGTACATATGTGAATATTTGAACAAGAATGAATATTGGTTGAAATTAAAAAGTGAATTTAATTATTAATTGTTGTATTTTGATTAAATATTATGGTAAGTAATTAAGGTGAGAATTATTTGTATTGTGTTGTACAATTGAAATGGATTAATTGGGAATGTGATGAAATAGATATGAATATGTGATTATTGTGGAATTTGAATATTTGTTATTGAAAAGTGAATTGAATTGTATTGAATTATGAATTTATGTGATTAATTAAAATGTGTATTGATTGAAAACTGACAAGTGAATTGAACACCCCATTAACTGTATCGGGCTGAGTCGGATATAGTTGGCATGCCGTAGGATTGGAAGTATTCAGGGATACTTTGACCTTGAGTCGATAAGGCACTATAAGTGTCAAATTGTTACTTCGGATAAATTCGATGAGGTACTAGGTACCAAATTACTTCAGCATGACCGATGAGACACTAGGTGTCAATCTGTTACTTCGAATTATCCGATGAGGCACTGGGTGCCAAAATGGTGTGTTTTGGTTGGATCCGTGTATCCGCTCGAATCCGAGTCGGGTTAATAGGGATAAACAAATAAATTGATAATATGATTGATATTGAATATGAATTGGAATGAGACATTGAATTGAACTATATAAATGAGATGCATGAATCATGAGTTCATGGATATTTATATTGTTAAATGATTGTGTATTAAATTGTAAAAAGTTATTTGAGATAGTAAATTGATGAGAATTGTATGTGCTATGAATTATCTAATATATATGTGTAATTAATATTAAAAGACTTATGGTTATTACCAGTATATACCTGAAATACTTGGTAATGGTATTTAATTGATATATATTGAAACGTGTCTTGGAAATGATATTAACTAGATATATATTAAAATGTGACATAGAAATGATATTTATTTAATATATTGAAAAGTGACATGCAAATACGTGATTATCTTTAAAATGTTGATACAAGAAAATTATGTATATGGTGATGAGTAATAAACCCAAGTGAGATATGTCGAGAAAATAATTTTATCAATATTAAATTTATATGTAAGATGTAACATCCTGAATTATTGGGCCTATGCGTTTAATAGGTAAATTAGAATGTGTAAGAAGTTCAGAATGGGCTCAGGTTTGGGCCGAGACTGTAGTTAAAATTCTTGTTTGAACACTTTAGTGGGAAGCCTGTTAAGTTAGGGCATAACAGATATTAGCTGTGTTTTAAAACACAAATGGGCTTGTGCCCAGTGGTCAGTGGCGCCACTTAGGGAGCAAGGAGGTGATGCCACATAAGGGAGTAAGGGGCCCAAATTTAAGTTTCAATGAGCCCAATTCTTTTAATTTAAGTTAGCTAATGTTCGGTATTAAGGTTAGGTGGAGTGGATGGCAACAAGGCTAAAAAATAGGAGGATTTATGTGAATGGGATAATGTAGATATTATAGTTGATAATATGGAAGATAAAAGGAGAAAATATAGGAGCTATCTGCAAGGCTAAGTGTTGGCCGAAATTCCATCACCTCGAGGAGGGAAGAAATCGGTTTCTTTATGGCAAAGGGGTGCCGAATTTTCCCTTTTTATTTGCTTAATTCTTAGTTATCAGAAATGGCACTTTCGGTTTTTGATAGGTAAGTGCCAAAATTTCTATAAATAGGGGGGATAGCTCATCAATTCTGGCATTTGGAACCCTATTCTTTTCTTCTTTCCCTGTGCCAAAATTCTCAGTCTCCCTCTGTAAGTTCTTTTCTTTTGATTTCTTCAGAAGCCGAAACCTCCGAACCTTCTCAACATCTTTTCTTTCAAAAGCCGAAACCTTGAACTCTCTTCTCATCTCCATAGCCGAATACCCCTATTTCCTTTTGCCGATTCTTCAACCAAAAAGCCGAAACTGCTTAGATTTCTTCTTCTCTTCTGATTTTCTCAAAAAGCCGGAATCTCTAAGGGGTAGTAGAATTCTTTATGTAAAGGTGAGTGTCGATTTTTCTATCTCTTCACTTTCTCTTTTGGGTTTTGCAAGACAAAGCCGAAAAGCTAATGGTTTAATGGTTTTATGTATTCTCTTGTTGGGCGACATTCGGGAATTGAAGTAGATCTCTTAGATCTAAAAGCCGGAAACACTAGCCCCTGAATCTCATATCAATTTTCGAGATTTCAAGGTAAGGATTTCAATTCTCCTTAAGATGATCAACCGTTTCCTTTTCGTTAGTTGTGCCTTAACCTAATGTTTCGTTACTAGCCTCTGAACAACGCGTTAGGCAGATAGCGGTTGTGTCGGCTACGGATAGCATCGACGTAGAAAGTCTTGTTCTAACGATAATTAGGTGTGTAGATCTCTAACACACTATTAAACCTGTATGTATGTCTATATATATACGTTATGGGCTAAAAAGCCGGAAAGAGGCTGTGTAAACAGTCGAATGAAACCCTAACAGGGGTTAGGTAAGGATGCCAGGTACGTAATCATAGAAATCTCTATGTGTATCGAAATATATATGAAAGCCTGTGTGATGTTTTCATTATGTGTGTATGCATGGAGTGGGATTATGATAATGAAGGGGAAGTGCATGATAGGTCACTTGGTGATCGGTGGTTAAACCACAAAATCTAATGTTAGGTCACATAGTGATTGATGGCAACGCCACGTTTAATGATTCCTGATTAATAGGAATAGGCAGTACGGCTATCGTTATGGTGTGTAGCGGATGGAGGGTTGATTGTAGAAATCCCCAAGGTGTGATGGTTGGTACGGGTTGGTGTGTAGAGGATGGAATTCTAGGATGGGTTGGGCTATTCATCATTCATTATTTTCATGTAATTATGATTTTTGCCTTTATGTATGGGCCAGGGCTCATAATGTGTTTGTGGGCCTTAGGTCGGTGTGTCGGGATTTATACACCGAGTCTTGGTGACTCACCTTTCATTTTCTCCACTCTTTCAGATGAGCAGTAGATCGTGGATATGGGAGCCGAGACGGACTCGAGGGGCCATCAAGTTTCTATTTTTATAGATTATTTCGGCTTTTCTTTAAGTTTTAATTTTTTTTGGAATATTTATGTAACAAGGCCCCATAGTTTATATTTCACTGCTTAGTTTTTAATATTTGCAACTTATGAATTTTTGTCAGAGGTTTAATTATTCAAAATAATAATAATACAAGGTTTTATTTTCAAAAAGTCACCTATTTATTTAAATATTGTCTAATTAACTTACGATTTCCGAAACCAACAAAGCAAAAGATTTTAATGTACAACCCGTAGTATACCAGATCTGGTCCAAACATATGGGCCGGGTTTGGGGTGTTACATAAGATGTGCAAGTATGCTAACTATTGTTGTTGCTTGATGATTAGGCAAATGCCAATCTATTGATTGAATAGTAGTATGTTTATTTATTTGAAGCACTGAAATGGTAAGTATTTAAGTGAAAATAAGTTAGTGCTCATGAAAGAATGGTAAGGCTTAAATTATGAAATTTCTTATGAAATGACTTATTATGTGTTCAATATGAAAAAGGCTTGGTTAAATGCATTAACTTGTGACCATAGCTAAATGACATGCATATGGAATAAGTGTGGAAGAGATAAAAATTGTATAAAATTTTAGTAAGCTTGGGGTAGTAAGTATATGTGTGTGATACTATGGATTTATTCACTTTGTGAATTGATGAATATAGTTTTATGAGTATTAGGGAAAAACAATATGGAAAATTTGGATATGTAAAATTTTATATTTGAAAAGAATTAATATGATTAAAGATTATACGAACTTACTAGGCATTCATTGCTTACATGTTTGTTTTATTTATCTACCTTACAGATTATCGGAAGCATGAACGAGTTGGAAGCTTATCGGAGCTATATCACACTATCCATTAGTTCTATCGGTAATTATGGATGACTTAATTCTAGTTATAATTGTAACACCCCTTACCCGAGACCTTTGCCGGAGTCGAGTATGTGGCATTACTAGACTTGACTACTAATTCGGGGCATAAAAATTAAAACTGTCCAACTGCATCATGCTGACTAAATTAACCATAACTTGAGCTACGAAACATAAAATTTGGATCCGTCAATTTTCCTTAAAACTAGACTCACATATATTCTTACCATAATTTTTTTGGAATTTTTCATATGGCCAATTAGTACAGTTTATTCAACAAAATTTCCCCTATTTCACTGTTTGATGGTTCTGACCTATCTTTACAAAAACTCAGTTATCTCATTGTACAAAATTTCAATAATGTTCTTGTTTATTCCAATAAAAAATAGGCTCATTAAGGATTCTAAGCATATAAACTATGCTCCATGATTATTTTTTTACAATTTTTAATAATTTTTACAAGACAGAACAGGGAATCACGAAGTCATTCAAAACAAGTCTCACTAAAATTTAAATATGTCATAATATAAAATTCCTTTGCCTACTATATTTCTTTCATATCAAAATAGACACAATAAGATTTAATTCTATATCTTATTCACTTTCTAATTCAATTTATCCTATTTTTGGTGATTTTTCAAAATCACATCACTGCTGCTAACTAAAAATTGTTTCATTGCAAAATATGATTAACTAGTTTATAACCTCTTTACTCCATTTTATTTAAACTCTATACATTAACCATACATATATATATACTAAAACCAAATCAACCAAAAACACAACCAAACATAATCATCAAGCCAAAATATAAATTCCAAGATTTACAAGATGGACAAGCCATTTTCGCTTGGCTTATGTTTACGACATCAAAACATCATCCAAGTATTAGGCTAGCCTATACATGCCTTAAATTCAAAATCCCAACTTTTAAAGTACCAAATTAAGTCGATAGTGTGGATGACTTCGTTGACGATCCCCCGAGCTCGTAGCTTGACCAAAATCTATAAAACAGATTAAAAATCACACAGAGTAAGCTAACTTAGCTTAGTAAGTCTTAAGCAAACTTAACAAATCAATTGGATATTCAATCAAATTAAACCAAATAATTTATAATATTAATTTAATTACATAACCCATATAGATTATCATAGCCGAATGACTATGTCCTTAGCCGAATGACTATGTCCTTACATTACAAAATATTTATCATTATTTTCTTTAATTATAAAACTTATCAATTGCTCCTCAATTAACAAATATATATATATTTAAATTACCACATAGCCGAATTCACATACTCTCATGTTTGCAAGTAAACAATATCAACTCATTATCATTTTATTCACATATCCAAATTGCCGAATATATAAACTCATTTCTAACAACTTACTTATCCAATAAGCATCACATATAACATATACTTATATCAAATACATACCTCACGGCCGAATAATCTAATTCATATAAATAAGCTTTAGCTTGTTCAATTGCCATCATGACTCAATCATTTTGTAAGCGTAAGTTCGTATTATAAATCACTGGTATAAAACCTGCTAGGCATAAGCCTGAATCACGCACCGGCACTAAGCCTGCTAGACCCAAGGTCGATAATCATTCACCTACAATAAGCTGCTTTGGGCATAAAGCCCGATAAGTTCACCAGCCCAAGGCTTGCTAGGCTCAAAGCCTGAATAGAAACATTTTAAGATTCCTCACACGAATCATCTCATATATCGAACCTTTTACTCATCGCAATCTCATCATACGAACAGTCAAATAACTTCTATCATTCAAATAATTTAACTAAAACTTATATTCTACTTAACCAAATTAGGCTAATTCGTATATAGTTATAATGGTTCCAAATTTCAGCATATACAAGTTACGTAAATAATTTACGACATATATTTGCTTAAGGACTTACCTTGGATATTGACGGACGAAGAAAACCGGCTATTCGATAATTTTCGCTTTTCCCCGATCCAAGTCCGTTTTCTTTTGTTCTTGATCTAAACATGTTCAAATTAAGCTCATTCAAATACATTTACATTCGATTTAGTCTTAAAACACATAAATGGGCAAATCACCATTTTGCCCCTAATGTTTTCAATTTTTGCAATTTAGTCCTCAAAGCATAAAACACAAAATACATGAAATTTAATTTAATTTCTTATGAGCCGAATTTCCTTCATCCTTGTATAAATCTATACAAGCTATTTATTTTGCATTTTAGACCCTTAACTAATTATTTTCACAATTTAAGCCATCAAACTCTATTCCATCTAATTTTTCATACTCAAATCATATTGATTTCAAACATATGCTTAGGATTCTTCCATCAAACACAACAAAACCAAAGTATGCATCCATGGCCGAACCTATGACATGCTTCAAACTCTAAAATTTTCACATGGGTTTGATAATATTTAGAATAACTAACTCAAAAATGTAAAAATCTACAAAAACCAACTCAAATATTAACCTCAAAAATGACATGCCATAGCCGAATGTAGAGAGCTTAAGTCCCCCCCCTTTTCTTTGTTAAATTTCGGCAGTAAAGAACAAGAAAGATGAAAGATGAATATTCTATCCTTCTTTTATTTTTTTTAATTTTAAATCAATTATAAAACATTAATATAATACCACTTGTTAAAAGAAAACAATTTAAAAATAAGAAACATTCACCATGCGTCCACTTGCTTAAGTTTTGGGTAATTTGACATGCAAGTCCATACATACAAGAAAACAGTCAATTAAACCCTTCCAATTTAATAAAGGCTACTTTTACCTCTTAAGCAATTTAATCCTTTTTCTTAAATTAATCACACAAACAAACAAATTATCTTATGAAACTTTCACACATGCTCAATCATATATAATTAACACAATAAAATAATATAAAAATATATTTTTCTGACGTGGATTCGTGGTCCCGAAACCACCGTTCCGATTAGGGTCAAATTCGGACTGTTACAATAATGGCATATATAGGTTATTTTGACTAAATGTTAATCTATAGGTGTTTTGTTGAAATTAGTCATGTATTTGGTTTGAGTTCTAGTATTGTGATATTTGCATGATTGTGTTATAATGTTGAGGTGATTGAATGATGATAGATAAAATAATAGTTGAATATGAAATATTTGGGTTGATGCATGAATGATTAGAAATAGGCAAATTTGGGTTCAAAAAGGCAATGTTTTGAAATTGGTCTTAAATGGCACTTCTTGGATTGTTCCGTTAATAAGTGTGGAATACTTATGATGATTATATTATGATATGAATGCTAAATGAATGTGTAACGTTCGTAATTGATCTGAAAAGTCCGGTAATACTTCGAAACCTTATTCCGGTGACAAATAAGGGTTAGGGGGTGTTACAATACGAATAAATATGGTTGACATGTGAATAATCATTTATATAGCAATTATGTGAATTAGGATAATGTTTAATAAATGAAAAATGATAGTAATGATACTAGACATAAATATGTCCTTACAATTTAATTGTACCTATTATATTATATTATATTATTTTTAAATATTCGGATTATAGAAATACCACTGAGTTTTTACTCAGCGTACGGTTTTGTTTTCCGTGCACAGATTAGGTACAGTGATTTTGAAGAGTTGTAATTGAGGTTGTGAGCGTCCATCTCATCACATCTCCAAGTGCCAAGAGAGTATGTTTCAAAATTTTGAATAGAATGGCATGTATTTAGGAAGACCAAGTGTGTTCTAAGTAGTAGGGACTAAAATATAAATTATAACAATTTTTTTTTATGTTCAAATATATTAGTGATTAGCCGAAATCACTTTGGCACCAAATAATATTCCTATATCAAGTTCCTTGGGTCGAACCAGGTATAGAGGTGTTACAAAACTAAATTCAAGAATATTAAATAACATGTAATTGTTACATATATCATGCATGACAAACAAAATCGAGTCTAAGTCGAGCTTACAAAAGCTCTAAAATTTACCCAGAACAAACAAGTATCAAATTGTAACATTTCAAAAGATAAAGGTAATCATGCAAAATAGGAATCACACGGCCGTGTGTCTAAGCCGTGTGGATCAAATTGCAAAAATTCATCAAAAGTCACATGACTGTGTAACAAACTGAGACCGAGTGGAAAAAACTAGATGACCAAATCTATAATACTCACATGGGTGTGTGGTTAGCCTATGTAACAATCAGAAACCGTGTGCTTTTAACTATTTCTCAGTAGACACACAGTCGTGTCACCAGCCCGTCTGTGACACACAATCGTGTGGTACAAATTATGCCATTTGATGTCTACTTCAAATCACATCACTGCTGCTAACTAAAAATTGTTTCATTGCAAAATATAATTAACTAGTTTATAACCTCTTTACTCCATTTTATTTAAACTCTATAAACCATACATATATATATACTAAAACCAAATCAACCAAAAACACAACCAAACATAATCATCAAGCCAAAATATAAATTCCAAGATTTACAAGATGGACAAGCCATTTTCGCTTGGCTTATGTTTACGACATCAAAACATCATCCAAGTATTAGGCTAGCCTATACATGCCTTAAATTCAAAATCCCAACTTTTAAAGTACCAAATTAAGTCGATAGTGTGGATGACTTCGTTGACGATCCCCCGAGCTCGTAGCTTCACCAAAATCTATAAAACAGAGTAAAAATCACACAGAGTAAGCTAACTTAGCTTAGTAAGTCTTAAGCAAACTTAACAAATCAATTGGATATTCAATCAAATTAAACCAAATAATTTATAATATTAATTTAATTACATAACCCATATAGATTATCATAGCCGAATGACTATGTCCTTACATTACAAAATATTTATCGTTATTTTCTTTAATTATAAAACTTATCAATTGCTCCTCAATTAACAAATATATATATATATATTTAAATTACCACATAGCCGAATTCACATACTCTCATGTTTGCAAGTAAACAATATCAACTCATTATCATTTTATTCACATATCCAAATTGCCGAATATATAAACTCATTTCTAACAACTTACTTATCCAATAAGCATCACATATAACATATACTTATATCAAATACATACCTCACGGCCGAATAATCTAATTCATATAAATAAGCTTTAGCTTGTTCAATTGCCATCATGACTCAATCATTTTGTAAGCGTAAGTTCAGTATTATAAATCATCGGTATAAAAACCGCTAGGCATAAGCTCTGAATCACGACCCAAGACTAAGCTCGCTAGACCCAAGGTCGATAATCATTCACCTAAGCAATAAGCTGCTGGGCATAAAGCCCAATAAGTTCACCCACCCAAGGCTTGCTAGGCTCAAAGCCTGAATAGAAACATTTTAAGATTCCTCACACGAATCATCTCATATATCGAACCTTTTACTCATCGTAATCTCATCATACGAGCGATCAAATAACTTCTATCATTCAAATAATTTAACTAAAACTTATATTCTACTTAACCAAATTAGGCTAATTCGTATATAGTTATAATGGTTCCAAATTTCAGCATATACAAGTTACGTAAATAATTTACGACATATATTTGCTTAAAGAATTACCTCGGATATTTGATTTGACGAAGAAAACCGGCTATTCGATAATTTTCGCTTTTCCCCGATCCAAGTCCGTTTTCTTTTGTTCTTGATCTAAACATGTTCAAATTAAGCTCATTCAAATACATTTACATTCGATTTAGTCTTAAAACACATAAATGGGCAAATTACCATTTTGCCTCTAATGTTTTTAATTTTTGCAATTTAGTCCTCAAAGCATAAAACACAAAATACATGAAATTTAATTTAATTTCTTATGAGCCGAATTTCCTTCATCCTTGTATAAATCTATACAAGCTATTTATTTTGCATTTTAGACCCTTAACTAATTATTTTCACAATTTAAGCCATCAAACTCTATTCCATCTAATTTTTCATACTCAAATCATATTGATTTCAAACATATGCTTAGGATTCTTCCATCAAACACAACAAAACCAAAGTATGCATCCATGGCCGAACCTATGACATGCTTCAAACTCTAAAATTTTCACATGGGTTTGATAATATTTAGAATAACTAACTCAAAATGTAAAAATCTACAAAACCAACTCAAATACTAACCTCAAAATGACATGCCATAGCCGAATGTAGAGAGCTTAAGTCCCCCCCTTTTTCTTTGTTAAATTTCGGCAGTAAAGAACAAGAAAGATGAAAGATGAATATTCTATCCTTCTTTTAATTTTTTTTAAATTTTAAATCAATTATAAAACATTAATATAATACCACTTGTTAAAAGAAAACAATTTAAAAATAAGAAACATTCACTATGCGTCCACTTGTTTAAGTTTTGGGTAATTTGACATGCAAGTCCATACATACAAGAAAACAGTCAATTAAACCCTTCCAATTTAATAAAGGCTACTTTTACCTCTTAAGCAATTTAATCCTTTTTCTTAAATTAATCACACAAACAAACAAATTATCTTATGAAACTTTCACACATGCTCAATATATATAATTAACACAAAAAATAATATAAAAAATATATTTTTCTGACGTGGATTCGTGGTCCCGAAACCACCGTTCCGATTAGGGTCAAATTCGGACTATTACAACTCTCCTCCCCTTAGGGATTTTTGTCCCCGAAAATCTTACCGTTAAACAGGTTCGGATAACGTTCTTTCATTGTATTCTCCGTTTCCCAAGTTGCCTCTTCAACTCCGTGCTTTTGCCATAGTGCTTTAACTAATGGAATTTTCTTATTTCTTAATTCTTTTATCTCCTGAGCCAAAATACAAATCGGTTCTTCTTCATATGTCATATCTGGCTGAATCTCAACTTCTGTCGGGCAAATCACATGTGAAGGATCAGATCGATATTTACGAAGCATCGAAACATGAAAGACATTATGAATCTTTTCTAGCTCAGGTGGTAATTGCAATCTATAAGCAACTGGCCCGATACGCTCTGTAATTTCATACGGTCCAATGAATCTCGGACTTAACTTGCCTTTACGACCGAATCTGAGTACTTTTTTCCACGGTGAAACTTTCAAAAATACCCGGTCTCCAATTTGAAACTCAATGTCTTTACGTTTTAAATCAGCATATGACTTTTGACGATCTGACGTAGCTTTCAAACTATCACGGATCACTGCCACTTTCTGTTCAGTTTCTTTAATCATATCAACCCCGTGTATCTTGTTTTCACTAAGCAATGTCCAGTATAATGGTGTACGACACTTACGACCGTACAAAGCTTCGTAGGGTGCCATTTTGACACTAGATTGAAAGCTATTATTGTAAGCAAATTCAATCAAAGGTAAGTATCGTTCCCAAGTACCTTCAAATTCAAGGACGCAACATCTCAACATATCCTCAAGTATCTGAATGGTTCGTTCGGATTGACCATCGGTCTGCGGATGAAAAGCTGTGCTAAAGTGTAGTTTAGTACCTAAAGCATCTTGTAATTTCTTCCAAAACCGTGACGTAAATCTCGGGTCTCTGTCTGAAACAATAGAAATAGGCACACCATGTAATCTCACAATTTGAGATACGTACAACTCAGTGAGCCTATCGAGTGAATAGTCCATACTGAATGGAACAAAGTGAGCTGATTTGGTTAGTCTATCCACTATAACCCAAATTGCATCTTTCTTGCTTGGTGTCATAGGCAAGCCGGATACAAAATCCATAGTAATTCTGTCCTATTTCCATTTAGGAATCATGATCGGTGAAGTAACCTGAGAAGGCACACGATGTTCGGCCTTACTTGCGACATACTAAGCACTTTGAGACAAATTCAGATATGTTTCGTTTCATACCAAAGCCACCAATAAAAGCTGCATTTGAGATCATTGTACATTTTAGTGCTTCTGGATGAGCAGATAATCGGCCATTGTGAGCTTCATTCAAAATTGTTTGAATCAAATCAATTCTTAGGAACACATATTCGGTCTTTTAAACTTCAAGCAATCATTTTCATCAATTGAAACTCGATTCAATATTGCTTTCACACTGAACTCGTCTTACCGACAAATCTTGGTTAACTTTCTGTGCATCACTAATTTGTTGAATAAACAATGGCCTTGCTTTTAATTCGGCTACTATCGAACCATCATCAGACATAACCATATGCACGTTCAACGCACGAAGAGCAAATAATGATTTTCGACTTAAAGCATCCGCAACAACATTAGCTTTTCTGGATGATAGTCAATCACTAATTCATAATCTTTCAATGACTCTAACCATCTGCGTTGTCTCAGTTCAAATCTCTCCGAGTCATCAAATACTTCAAACTCTTGTGATCTCGAATAAACATGACATTTCTCACCAAGCGGATAATGTCACCAAATCTTTAACGCGAACACAATGTCTGCCAGCTCTAAATCATGTGTCGGGTAATTTCTTTTCGTGTGGCTTTAATTGTCTCGAAGCATAGGCTACGACTTTGCCTTCCTGCATCAAAACGCAACCCAAACCATTCGGAGATGCATCGCTATAAACAACAAATTTTTTACCCGATTCAGTCTGGACTAACACTGGAGCTTCGGTCAAAAGAGCTTTCAACTGATGGAAACTTTTCTGACACTTTTCCGACCATTCAAACTTAACATCCTTCTGTAAAAGCTTTGTCAACGGTATAGCTATCATTGAAAAACCTTTCACAAATCGTCTGTAGTAGTAACCAAAGAAGTCCGCAAAGCTTGAATTTGTAAACATTCTTTGGTGGTTTCCAATCGAGTATAGCCGATATTTTATTCGGATCAACTCGAATACCTGATGCTGAAACAACGTGGCCCATAAAACTGACTTCATTCAACCAAAAATCACATTTACTAAACTTTGCATACAAATTGTTTATCTCGCAAAGTTTGTAGCACAAGTCTCGTGTGCTTTCAAAGATGCTCGGTTTCATCTCGGAGTAGATCGAATATCATCTATAAACACTACCACAAATTGATCCAAATACTGACTGAAGATCCGATTCATCGATCCATAAAAACAGCAGGTGCATTAGTGAGTCCGAAAGGCATAACCAAAAACTCATAGTGTCCGTACCTCTTTCAAAAAGCAGTCTTTGGCACATCAGAATCTCTGACTCGCAACTGATAATAACCTGACCTCAAATCTATCTTTGAAAACACTGAAGCCCCTTTCAACTGATCAAACAAGTCGTCAATCCGTGGCAACGGGTATTTATTCTTTATTGTCACCTTATTTAGTTGTCGGTAATCAATGCACATTCGCATAGTCCCATCTTTCTTTTTCACAAATAAAACTGGTGCACCCCAAGGAGAGAAGCTTGGTCGTGCAAAGCCCCTATCTGTTAACTCTTGCAACTGTGTCTTCAACTCTTTTAATTCTGTAGGTGCCATCCGATACGGAGCTATCGAAATTAGAGTTGTCCCCGGTACTAATTCTATACCAAACTCTACCTCTCGAATAGGTGGCAAACCCGGCAATTCTTCAGGAAACACATCTGTGTACTCGCACACAACTGGAACGGATTCAATCTTCCTTTCAGTCACTTTACTGTCAAGCACATAAGCAAAATAAGCTTCATACCCTTTTCTCATATACTTCCAAGCTAACATCAAAGATATTACCGTTGGTAACCCATTCAGACCATTAGATTCAATCTGAATAATTTCACCGTTCTGACATTTCAAATCAATGGTCTTTCTTTTGCAATTAACAACAGCATCGTGCAAAGTCAACCAGTCTATTCCCAAAATTATATCGAATTCATCGAAAGGCAATACCATCAAATCGGCTGGGAAACATAAATCCCGAATCATCAACGGACAACTTTTACACACCCTATAAACCAAAACGCACCTACCAAAAGGGTTTGATACTCGAATTACAAACTCAGTAGACTCAATAGGTAGAGTCTTACTGGATACTAACGTTTCACACAGGTATGAATGAGTCGAACCGGGATCAATCAATGCAATACTTGATGAGTATCATAAAGAGTGAAAGTACCGGTAATAACATCCGGAGAAGAAGCATCTCTCGAAAGTGCGTATAACATATGCTCTAATAGGTACGCGAGCCTCGATCGATCGAACGCGGCATCCTTTGTCCTCTCTAACTACCGCCTACATTTTCGAATGTCTAAATGGTACGCCTCGTGCGATACATTACTCGATCTTACATTAAATAAAGTGTGTTTTGCTCTGCTAACATCGGACATTCCCGAATAAAATGATCCATCGATCCACATTTAAAGCAGGACTGATCATGTAATCTACAATTCCCAGAATGCCATTTTCCACAATGCTTGCACTCAACCTGGTTCTGCTGACATTACCAACACTAGCCGTTGAAGTAGCTTGGGAACCCGCAGGAAGTCGATCTCGGTCTCGTCTAGAAAAGCCTGAAGTAATTTTATGTCGACTGGGTTCATCTTTGAACTTCTTTGATGCTGAATGAAAAAATCTTACTCGGTGATCTTTTACGAATGTCTCTAGCTTCAATTTCGGCTTTTCTTTTTTCCTTTCCCAAGTTCTTCAGCTTTACAGGCTCGTTCGACAAGTACTACGAACTCTTTAATCTCAAGTATGCCGACCAGCAACTTAATATCTTCATTCAAACTGTCTTCAAATCTTTTACACATAATAGCCTCGGTTGAAATACATTCACGAGCATATCGGCTCAATCTCACAAATTTTCGTTCATATCCAGTCACGGTCATACGACCCTGCTTCAATTCTAAAAAATTCTTTACGCTTTTGATCGATGAATCTTTGACTGATATATTTCTTACGGAACTCAGTCTGGAAGAATTCCCAGGTCACTTTCTCTTTCGGAACCACTGATACTAATGTATTCCACCAGTTATATGCGGTGTCCCGTAACAATGATATAGCACATTTTAAGCATTCATCCGGAGTACATGATAACTCGTCAAACACACGGATAGTATTATCAAGCCACAGCTCAGCTCGTTCCGCATCATTATCATCATTAGCTTTAAACTCTTCGGCCCCATGTTTCCTGATTTTATCTACAGGAGGTCTACTAAATCTCATCGGAGGTACCATGGGTATCGGAGGTGGATTATTCGGGGGTGGAGGTTGTTGCACAGCCAGATTAGTCCGAATATATTGAGTAAACCATTTGTTCATCATCTGATAGAAGGTTTGCTTAGCCTCCCCCTCATGGCTACTCGAGATAGGTCGAGATTCTACTAGCACTGTCCCATGCGTGCGATTAGGCGCTACACTTTCGACATCATCTGCTACGACTTTATCGGGATCCATTTACTATATAAAAAACACAATTCAGATGTCAGAAGTCATCACACTATCGCATTATAATTTAAGGCATGTATAGCTAGACTCACACGCGCAACGATAATCCTAGAATCGACTAAACCGTAAGCTCTGATACTAATAAAATGTAACACCCCTTACACGAGACCTTTTCCGGAGTCGAGTATGTGGCATTACTAGACTTGACTACTAATTCGGGGCATAAAAATTAAAACTGTCCAACTGCATCATGCTGACTAAATTGACCATAACTTGAGCTACGAAACTCAAAATTTGAATCCGTAAATTTTCCTTGAAACTAGAGTCATATATATTCTTACCATAATTTTTTTAGAATTCTTCATATGGCCAATTAGTACATTTTATTCATCAAAGTTTCCCCTATTTCACTGTTTGATGGTTCTGACCTATATTTATAAAAACTCAGTTATCTCATTGTAAAAAATTTAAATAATGTTCTTGTTTATTCCAATAAAAAATAGGCTCATTAAGGATTCTAAGCATATAAACTATGCTCCATGATTATTTTTTTACAATTTTTAATAATTTTTACAAGACAGAACAGGGAATCATGAAGTCATTCAAAACAAGTCTCACTAAAATTTAAATATCTCATAATATAAAATTCCTTTTCCTACTATATTTCTTTCATATCAAAATAGACACAATAAGATTTAATTCTATATCTTATTCACTTTCTAATTCAATTTATCCTATTTTTGGTGATTTTTCAAAATCACATCACTACTTCTTAACTAAAAATTGTTTCATTGCAAAATATGATTAACTAGTTTATAACCTCTTTACTCCATTTTATTTAAACTCTATACATTAACCATACATATATATATACTAAAACCAAATCAACCAAAAACACAACCAAACATAATCATCAAGCCAAAATATAAATTCCAAGATTTACAAGATGGACAAGCCATTTTCGCTTGGCTTATGTTTACGACATCAAAACATCATCCAAGTATTAGGCTAGCCTATACATGCCTTAAATTCAAAATCCCAACTTTTAAAGTACCAAATTAAGTCGATAGTGTGGATGACTTCGTTGACGATCCCCGAGCTCGTAGCTTCACCAAAATCTATAAAGCAGAGTAAAAATCACCTGAGTAAGCTAACTTAGCTTAGTAAGTCTTAAGCAAACTTAACAAATCAATTGGATATTCAATCAAATTAAACCAAATAATTTATAATATTAATTTAATTACATAACCCATATAGATTATCATAGCCGAATGACTATGTCCTTACATTACAAAATATTTATCGTTATTTTCTTTAATTATAAAACTTATCAATTGCTCTCTCAATTAACAAATATATATATATATTTAAATTACCACATAGCCAGAATTCACATACTCTCATGTTTGCAAGTAAACAATATCAACTCATTATCATTTTATTCACATATCCAAATTGCGAATATATAAACTCATTTCTAACAACTTACTTATCCAATAAGCATCACATATAACATATACTTATATCAAATACATACCTCATGGTACGAATAATCTAATTCATATAAATAAGCTTTAGCTTGTTCAATTGCCATCATGACTCAATCATTTCGTAGCGTAAGTTCGTATTATAAATCATCTGGTATAAAACCCGCTAGGCAAGCTTTGAATCACGCACCCAGCACTAAGCTCGCTAGACCCAGTCCGATAATCATTCAAGCAATAAGCTGCTTTGGGCATAAAGCCCGATAAGTTCACCAGCCCAAGGCTTGCTAGGTTCAAAGCCTGAATAGAAACATTTTAAGATTCCTCACACGAATCATCTCATATATCGAACCTTTTACTCATCGTAATCTCATCATACGAGCAGTCAAATAACTTCTATCATTCAAATAATTTAACTAAAACTTATATTCTACTTAACCAAATTAGGCTAATTCGTATATAGTTATAATGGTTCCAAATTTCAGCATATACAAGTTACGTAAATAATTTACGACATATATTTGCTTAAGGACTTACCTCGGATATTGTGGATTAAGAAAACCTATTTATTCGATAATTTTCGCTTTTCCCGATCCAAGTCCAGTTTTCTTTTGTTCTTGATCTAAACATGTTCAAATTAAGCTCATTCAAATACATTTACATTCGATTTAGTCTTAAAACACATAAATGGGCAAATCACCATTTTGCCCCTAATGTTTTCAATTTTTGCAATTTAGTCCTCAAAGCATAAAACACAAAATACATGAAATTTAATTTAATTTCTTATGAGCGAATTTCCTTCATCCTTGTATAAATCTATACAAGCTATTTATTTTGCATTTTAGACCCTTAGCTAATTATTTTCACAATTTAAGCCATCAAACTCTATTCCATCTAATTTTTCATACTCAAATCATATTGATTTCAAACATATGCTTAGGATTCTTCCATCAAACACAACAAAACCAAAGTATGCATCCATGGCCGAACCTATGACATGCTTCAAACTCTAAAATTTTCACATGGGTTTGATAATATTTAGAATAACTAACTCAAAAATGTAAAAATCTACAAAACCAACTCAAATATTAACCTCAAAATGACATGCCATAGCCGAATGTAGAGAGCTTAAGTCCCCCTTTTCTTTGTTAAATTTCGGCAGTAAAGAACAAGAAAGATGAAAGATGAATATTCTATCCTTCTTTTATTTTTTTTAATTTTAAATCAATTATAAAGCATTAATATAATACCACTTGTTAAAAGAAAACAATTTAAAAATAAGAAACATTCACCATCGTCCACTTGCTTAAGTTTTGGGTAATTTGACATGCAAGTCCATACATACAAGAAAAGCAATCAATTAAACCCTTCCAATTTAATAAAGGCTACTTTTACCTCTTAAGCAATTTAATCCTTTTTCTTAAATTAATCACACAAACAAACAAATTATCTTATGAAACTTTCACACATGCTCAATCATATATAATTAACACAAAAAATAATATAAAAAATATATTTTTTTCGACGTGGATTCGTGGGTCGAAACCACCATTCGATTAGGGTCAAATTTGATTTATTACAATAATGGCATGTATAGGTTATTTTGACTAAATGTTAATCTATAGGTGTTTTGTTGAAATTAGTCATGTATTTGGTTTGAGTTCTAGTATTGTGATATTTGCATGATTGTGTTATAATGTTGAGGTGATTGAATGATGATAGGTAAAATAATAGTTGAATATGAAATATTTGGGTTGATGCATGAATGATTAGAAATAGGCAAATTTGGGTTCAAAAAGGCAATGTTTTGAAATTGGTCTTAAATGGCACTTCTTGGATTGTTCCGTTAATAAGTGTGGAATACTTATGATGATTATATTATGATATGAATGCTAAATGAATGTGTAACGTTCGTAATTGATCTGAAAAGTCCGGTAATACTTCGAAACCTTGTTCCGGTGACAAATAAGGGTTAGGGGGTGTTACAATACGAATAAATATGGTTGACATGTGAATAATCATTTATATAGCAATTATGTGAATTAGGATAATGTTTAATAAATGAAAAATGATAGTAATGATACTAGACATAAATATGTCCTTACAATTTAATTGTACCTATTATATTATATTATATTATTTTTAAATATTCGGATTATAGAAATACCATTGAGTTTTTACTCGGTCAGATTTGCAGTTTGTTTTTTCCGTGTACAGATTAGGTCTGATGATTTTGAAGAGTTGTAATTGAGGTTGTGAGCGTCCATCTCATCACATCTCCAAGTGCCAAGAGAGTATGTTTCAAAATTTTGAATAGAATGGCATGTATTTAGGAAGACCAAGTGTGTTCTAAGTAGTAGGGACTAAAATATAAATTATAACAATTTTTTTTTTATGTTCAAATATATTAGTGATTAGCCGAAATCACTTTGGCACCAAATAATATTCCTATATCAAGTTCCTTGGGTCGAACCAGGTATAGAGGTGTTACAAAACTAAATTCAAGAATATTAAATAACATGTAATTGTTACATATATCATGCATGACAAACAAAATCGAGTCTAAGTCGAGCTTACAAAAGCTCTAAAATTTACCCAGAACAAACAAGTATCAAATTGTAACATTTCAAAAGATAAAGGTAATCATGCAAAATAGGAATCACACGGCCGTGTGTCTAAGCCGTGTGGATCAAATTGCAAAAATTCATCAAAAGTCACATGACTGTGTAACAAACTGAGACCGAGTGGAAAAAACTAGATGACCAAATCTATAATACTCACATGGGTGTGTGGTTAGCCTATGTGACAATCAGAAACTGTGTGCTTTTAACTATTTCTCAGTAGACACACAGTCGTGTCACCAGCCCGTCTGTGACACACAATCGTGTGGTACAAATTATGCCATTTGATGTCTACTTCAAATCCAACCTTAAAATGTAACCTCAAAATGCATTTTGGTAACTTAATAACCTGTTCAAAACATGCCAAAACATATCATATAACAATCCCTAATCATCTAACTAATATGCCTCAATGGCACCATTACACAATAAGGTTAAATAAGTATCACGAACCATTCAAGTCAATTGATACAACTCTATACCATTTATATCACACTAATCCAACCTTTTCACAATCAAATACGAGCATTTGAGAGCTTTAACCATTGTGAACCGCAATACCATTTTGTTCATTTTAAGCACTCTAACGAGGCATCCAAAAACCAACCACATTCTTAGCTTAAACACATAAAATCTCTCATTTATACACATACAATTCAAGCCCTATCTACATATTATATACACGTTCCAAACAAGCATTATATAGGGACCATTTCATCATCTTTCAAAATCAACACTTAACCATATTGAAACCTATTTACATGCCACATAACCGGGTCAAAAATGGTTGAAAAGTCTACCGAAATTGAAGCTGGGTAGTGTGAGCTTCGAGTCGATTCGATCTCTACTATCCACAAAAGACAACTATAATACAGGAAAACATAACAGAGTAAGCATTATATGTGCTTAGTAAGCTCATAGGTGTTAAAACAGTAAACTTACCTCAATTCATAATTAAACAATTAAGACATACTGAGACTAACATGGAAATCATTTGGCATCCTACTACTTTCACATGAACGTCAACAAGTACATTCAGAGGTTAGTTCATTTACATGACAAGAATTTATAACATAATCAACTACATGTTTAACAACTCATTTCATAACTCATTTGCAAACACGTACATGTATATTTATTTTCATTCATGCACCACCATTACATCCATTTCATTTTCTGTTGCACTTTCTATCTTCACTCAGAAAACTAACGAATATTGAACTCGGATACACGGAACTGATTTAATTCCACAAACTATAGAATTGATTTGCTTATACAAGCTTTATTCGATGCTACTCACTCAAGCTGTTGAGAATCCGCAATATGGGCTGGATCTCAAGCATCAATAAAGAATAATTCAATTTGCTTACACAAGCTGTGATATTTGAATTTGCTCACACAAGTTGTAGGTCAGGTTTACTTTTGCAACTTTAGTCGATGCTGCTCACTCGAGCTGTCAAGAATTCGCAACACATTCTGGATTTCAGCTATCAATAAAGAAATCCTTGACCAACACCCGATTACTTTTGAACCTTAATGGTGTGTCATTCATATTCTAATCGTTTACTAACTTCATTCAGGCACCGTTACAATTTCTGAATCATTTCAATCTTGTGATCGTATACACCTTTTCATATATCAAATAACGATCTATATACATTTTAAACCTTATAACAACATCATATACATCCTATCCAATTACATAGCTAATCAAATCCATTCAATAGCGTATACCTATTCATATTTATCATTTAATTCGTATTTTACAATTGAGTCCATTTGATGTCAAAACATTATAATTACGATAATACAACTAGAAAATTACACAATATAACACAAACATATTATGAATTGATAAAGTAAGTCTTGTATGAACTTACCTAGAAAAGCAACAAGTAATTAAGGTGTCAAGGACTAATTTATAATTTCTCATTTTTCTCGATTATCTTCCAATTGACTCAAATCCCGATCTATAATAATTCATTTTAATTTATCAATTCTAAACATCTTTTAACAGCTTATTATAAAAATATAAAAAAATTAATTTAATTTTACAAAAGTTTCCTAAAGGTTCACATTTTATTCAATTTAGTCCCTAAAACCAAAACAAACATATATTTCACATTTGAGCTCCATTCACGGCCAGTTTTTAAATACATCCTTCTAAGGCTCTCTAGAATCCATAATTACTGTTCATGATAATTTTGAAATAATTACATTTTAGCCCTTAAACTCAAAACTAATAAAGTTCACTTTACAATTTAGTCCTTAATCATTTCTAAGCTTACAACAAAGCCATTTAACACTAAAAACATCAAAAGCCATCAATGGTAACATTTCAAAAACTTTAATAGTTTTACAATTTAATACCTGTAATCGCTAAATCAAGTTACAACGATCTCAAAAATATAAAATTTACGAAAAAATACTTAAAGAAGCTTACCAAGAAAATAAAGTTGAAACTTCAATCTTTCTTTTTCCTCCAAGGTTTTGGCCAAAAGATGAGAAATGAGAAGAAGATGGCGTTTTTTTTTTCTTTTCAATTTGTTTTATTTTATTATTTCATGATATAAAAACATATTTTATTACTTCAACATATAATTATATCATAATTTATTAGTTTTCTACACACCAACCGTCCACTAAGTCTTAATAGTGGCCAAATTGTCATTCAAACCTTGGTTAATTATTATCTAAGCCCTTTAACAATTAAAAATTTATAACAAATAATTTTTACTATTTTTACGATTTAGTCATTGTATCTTATTTAATTACTAATTCGATAAAATTACTTATCCAAAATTCAATTCACCTATACAAGAACTCTGTAAATATTTAATAAAAATATTTACAAGCTCGGTTTATGAAAACGAGGTCTCGATACCTCATTTTTCAATATCATTGACTTTAGGGTCGTTACACTTGTACCTTAACTAACTACCAAATTAACGAATTCGTCATACCAAAATATAATATAATACTATAATTAACTCGTAAATATTAATTAATAATATTTACGGACTTGATCATCGAATTGCGAGATTTTGAAACCACCATTTCTGACACCATTAAAAATCAAGTTGTTACAAATAGACTTTTAATATGTTAGAATTTATATATCTATATAATATTATATATACATATATATAGCTGTTATTAGGTCTATAAGAGTTAATAGGGTTAAATGTCATTTAATGTAACACCCTTCATCTGTTTCAGACAACTAGTACGAATGAAAGATGCCATCGAAGCATGTATAAGAAAGAAATATTGAATTTATTTAAGAGTTAAAAATCTAAAACATTTTTATAAAATAATTAAAACATATTTTAGACAAGATTCAAAATTTTAAAATCATTTAAGATTTATTAGGGTTAATCTAAGATGATTGAAACCCGAAAAAGGTAAAACCATTTAAAATAGTACAATGTTAAAAACAAGTGCAACGTAGAGACTTTTAACATCGTAACAAAACTTACTAAATAGCACTGTCGTACCGTAAATTATACCACGTCCGAACGTTGGGTGACTACGTTACAATTCCGTAATTGTGACATCGGATGATGAGGTCACAACGTTAAAATTTCATGGTGGTAATGTGACTGACATGAATGTGCCCAAAACACTTCTAAACGTGTTCTCAAGTCCTTTTATTCATGATTATGCCCAAAATTTGTAAGAATATCGCTTCGTGGAATATCTTCAACTTTGATCTTTAAGCATTTAGAGTTCTTTTTTCCTTTTTTCATTACCCTTATGTATTTAGTTTCTATCTAAACTTTAATTATATATATTTTGTTTTCTTCTATCAATAAATTTTCTTTTATTAATAATAATAGCGCACTTTTCTATCTTTTTCCTGCAATCTGTCATGATCTATTGGTTGGTTGTTATTCCATATTCATGTATTTTCGATATACATAATATATTGTTGGGTTAAGTATATTAATCTTAAATATATATTTTTTCTTTTTTAGAATTTTAGATTTAATAATAAAAGAAAAAACAAAGAAAGGAACAAGAAGCTATTTTACATGATATCTTCTCACTCTCTTTTTTTTTCTTTTTAAGAAAAAACATCTCTCCAAAAAGATTGTTTGTCCACTTTATCTCTTTTTCACTTCTGACTTTTTTTTTTTCTTTTAATACACATTAAATATAAATCTTAAATTATTTAACTTTGATATTATTTTACGCTTTGAAATTGTATTATATTATTATTTATAATTAAAATTGTTTTTATTTATTTAATTCATTCACATACTTTAAAAAATTATTATATATTTAATTTAGTTAAATATATTTTGTATATGATTTTATAAATTTAATTTTAAATTGTGAAATTTAATTTTTATGCAACATTAATTTATAATTTCAAAGATTACATTTGAATAAGAAATAAAATTTTATATTAAAATGTCTTAAATTGACTTTAGTTTAAGATATAATATTATGATGAAAACTATTTTTATTAAATTATTTAAATATGATTTTGAACGTATTAATTATTATTCATTTAATTCTCATTAAGACATACATTATTAAAGGAAGAAAATGATTTGGAAGCAATAGAAGTGAAAATACATTAAAGTTTCTTCATGCTCTCTTTAACTTCTCTCCATCTTTCTCCATCTTTTGGTTATTGCTAATGTCAGAAATAGGTAAAAGCATTTTCTTATAGGCATTAAAGGTGAATTTATTTTCTCATAAATAAACAAGATTGATGCAAATTGATGAGATAACTTATTAATAATTTTTACATTAAATTAAAAAAATACTAATCATTCTCTTATTGTTTTTTCTTTGGTGCATTTCTAATTAATCTTAATATATCAAATTGTAAAGAGTTTCGACGAGTGGAACTAATTGTTCATAAAGTGCTTATTCTTATAAACATTGTTTTACATTTTCGACAATAACTTGATTTTTATATGATAAAAGTTATCCCATTCATAATTATTTAATTTTTTAAACATCATAAATAAAATTAGTAGAAAGCACATACACTTATAAAGTATTTTTTTTTTTAAATAAAACATATAATAGTCTTGAAAATAATGAAAATTTCAACATCTCTACATTAAAATCTAATATTTTAAATATATGTTTTTAACTTTATAATTTGTTTTTACACTAATTATATAAAAACTTATTACTTGTTTGTTTGAATACTTCTATTTTTTTTTTTCAATTTATTTATTTTGATTATCAAAGTTTACTCATTTTTATTATCCATTTTATTTTTTCTCTTTCAAATTCAATGAATTTTTTTGACAGTGTTGGCCAATTGTAAAGTTAAATATAATATTATTTATAATTTTAATAGTACCTAAATTGATATGAAATATTTTTTTTATTGAACAGCAATATTGAGAATAAGATAAATGTTTTAATTTTTCAATTAATATTTTAAGTAATGTTACTTTTTTATTTGACTTAAAAGAAAATAAAAAATTGAAATTTATTTTGTGAAATTATATATATAAGATGTTTAAAAATTAAATAAATTAATTAAAAATAACAAGAATCACTAACGGATGAATTTCTAATAAAAGAATTAATTTGTATATTTTTTTCTTAACATAAATAAATAAAATTTATTTATTTTTTGAATAAAAAGAAGTAAAATGGATGATGGTGCTTTTACTTTTTTTTTTTTAATAAAAATGGTAAAATACAAAGTCACCGAGTTTATCCTAAATATTAATTTTTAAATTTTTTCTTTCACTCACCTGTATCTGACGTAATCTAGTATCTAAAATCTAAATACATGGATATCAATATGGATATAACCTACCTTGATCCGCATTCACAGTCGTTTTCGTCTTTTTTTTTTTTTGAATGATTGAATTACGTTGTTTTTAGGGGAAGGCAGTAGATTATTTGATTATCTGTTTATTTGCAGATTAATTACATTAAAATGTTACCAAATCAACTGTAAAAAGTCGAAAAGCGCAAGAAACGCTTCCCGGAATTTAATGGTGGCAGATCAGTTTCCATCCGCTGTTTCACTGACTCTCTTCGCTTCCATTTGGTGCAACAAAGCGATCCCTGATTCAATCCACCGCTTTTGCTGATTTTGGACCTTTGTTTTCAAGTGGTATAATAAATTTTTCTACCCTTTTCTTAATCGTTTTTTCCCCTTTGGTTTATTTTTCCTGGAATTTGCTTGCTTTCACGCTTATTCTTCTAAACAAAATTGGGTTGTTTATTTATTTCGGTCTTTAATAAATTACTTTTTTAGTATTCCAATGCTATTTTAGGGTTTTTCCTTGTTGGTATTTATGCTTCTTTTTAGAGAATTATATCTGTTTGAGCTAACGTTTTACTATGGATTAATAGAATTGAACCATATTATACGTTTCTAAATTTGGTTTCGAATGCTTTCTTAGTCTTTGTGAGTGTTGGGATTTGTGCTTTTTGAGAGAAAACTATAATCGCTTGAGTTAGCTTCATGCTGTGTATCTAATCGTTGATACATTTCTTAATTGTTGGGCAATGAGCAATTGCTGGTTTTTGTCCCTTGTTGAATTGTCTAATGAAGCATGACATTCAAGGTGGAGTCCTCCCTCTTTTTTTCCCTGCTTGTAAATATTCAGCTGCTAAAATGAGCAGAGTTCTTGTTTGATTTATTAATTTGGGTTTTTCTATTTCTACTTTTGTGCTTTTTTTCCTCCTCCTTTTCTTTGAAAGCAGTAATTTGATTTTTTAAAGGGGTCCCTTTCTTGCTTTCTCATATACCTGCCCATAGTTTTCAGGATTCTCAATTCACACTAGAAATATCAAGAACTGTAACTTTCAAATATATTTGATTCCCATCTCATGAGCGAGGCTGCTGCTGTTCTTGCGATGGCAATTGATATATCATCTCTTTGCAATACTGTTGGCTGGAATTGAAGGAGGAAAAACCAAAAGACAATGGAAGAATCACAGGGGGATTTTCTTCCATCTGACGTTCCTGAATCTACATCTTCCAATAACTGTGAAAGGAATACTTCAAGTGCACATTCAAATCGTTGGTCTGGCTTTCCAGGTGTGAAGAAGAGAGGACACAGCAGTCGCTCATGGATAAAGATTGACCAAGATGGGAATGTGAAGATTTTGGAACTTGATAAAGCTAAAATAATGAGACAGTGTTCTTTGCCATCCAGGGACCTAAGGCTTTTGGACCCTTTGTTTATTTATCCTTCAACAATACTAGGAAGGGAGAAGGCTATTGTGGTCAGTCTTGAGCAAATAAGATGCATAATCACAGCTGAGGAGGTTATCTTGATGAACTCTTTGGACATAAATGTTGTCCAATATAAGTCTGAATTATGCAAGCGTCTTCAGGCAAAGAAAGACCAATCTGGTAAATATGCATTCTTAATAGCCTGTAGTTTAGTTTGGTTTCAAGTGGATGGCTGAAAAAGTCTTAAATAAACAATATTGATTGCTACTTGCTATTGAAATTATTGTTACAAAATATCTGATATACTCTCATCTATTCCCACGATATCACTGACTTGTTATCCTATTTGGAGAAGCATAAGAAAATGTTACTAAATTTGACTGCTATGCTGCTCCTTTGAAACAGAGACATCTATTAAAAATTTACTAATTTGAACTAAATGATTCTTCCTAAATTTATTAGTCCCCAAAGAGTTTCTATGGCAGTTCTTATTTGTCTCACCTTCTTTCTTAATTTATTTAGCAGTTTGGAAGTTGTCATATAACATGCTTTCATAGTTACATTATCTACTTTGTTTTATTCAGATGACCTGCCATTTGAATTTAGGGCTCTGGAACTGGCATTGGAACTAACTTGCATGTCACTTGATGTAAAGGTATTCCATAACCTCTAGCACTAGCTAACTGTTAAAAATGCTTGAAATCTTTTTTCAAGTACATAACCAATTGGATTTCTTTTACTTGACACTGAGGGGATATCCTAGAGGTGCATCCTTGAGAGACACTTATATATTGATGCACAGGATAGGTTATGGTCTCAGTAAATATGATGTTTTCATAGCCGTTTGTAGATCTTTGTATTTAGCATGCACCATCATCCAATAAAGCCAAATGTGTCTTTGTGATAATACAAGTTCTGGTCTTATAGAAAAAAGGAGGCCAAGTGTGTCTTTGTGATACTATTTGTTCTGGTCTTATAGAAAAAAGGTTAGGGTAAATAGCAAGGGCGAAACAAGGAATTTTTGTGTTATGGGGACTGAGATAAAATTATAGAATTTCGGGGCAAAGCTAAAAATTTTGTGGTAAAAGGATTTAAATTAAATTATTAATTTTTGGGAGGGGCAAAAAATGGAAATTTTCCATTTAATCAAGGGGTTAACAGGCTTAAATTAAATTATTAACTTTTAGGAAGGACTAAAAGTGAAAATTTTCCATTAAACCAAGGTGGGGCCGAGACCCCTGCCTGCCCCCTTGGCTTTGCCCCTTGTAATTAGGCTGGCTAAACCAAAGTAAAGAACTCGGAAATCAATGTTCATGTTGTTATGAAATCATAATAAGCTAAAATCCTTTACATTCTGAAAATTTATTTTCTATAGGTGAAAGAACTGGAAATGGAGATATATCCAGTGCTAGATGAACTAGCATCATCCATTAATACTCTTAACCTGGAGCGTGTTCGAAGGTTAAAAGGTCACCTCCTTACATTAACCCAGCGAGTTCAGAAGGTATAGATATTTATATACGGCGTGTTTTGGAATACACCTATTGTAGCTTTGTTTCTTATATAATTGATTCTAGATTGAAATTTCAGGTTCGAGATGAATTAGAGCATCTTATGGATGATGATGGTGACATGGCTGAGATGTACCTCACAGAGAAAAAACTAAGGTTAGAGGGCAACACCCCCCATGAAATAAATCCTCTAACTAATTTTTCCGGTGGGACCAGACAAGTTTCAAAATCTGCTCCTGTTTCACCAATAGCATCGACTGGTGGAGCTCCAAGATTGCAAAGGGCATTTAGCAGTATCGTGACTGCAAGTAAACAAGGAAGCTTAACTAGTTCACATGGTGGGGATAATATTGAGCAACTTGAAATGTTACTCGAAGCATACTTTGTTGTCATTGATCATACTCTTAGCAAGTTGTTATCGGTAAGAGACCTTTACCTTTATACTGTAGATATGTTAGTGTGGTCACATCCTACTGGTCTAGAGGTCCAAGAACCGAGAATGATCTGTTTTTGCCACCCCTAAGTTTAACATATAGATGTTGCATTGACTTCAAGCGCCACAAGTAGTTTTTTCTTCCACTACTTAGTAACCTATTATACTCAACCACTGATGCCCAATCTTACTGGTTATGCAGCTGAAAGAGTACATTGATGACACTGAAGATCTGATCAACATTAAATTGGTGAGAATTGATTGATTGTTTCAATGATACCCTCTCTCTTTGGGTGTGCTTGGTTGGGTGGAGAAGTGAAAAGAAAATAAATTGAGTGTGCTTGGTTGGGAAGAAAGTTGAGAGGAAAGAAAATAAGAGAGATAATCATTTTCTATCTTCCAAATTGGAATGATGAGAGAAAGAAAAGGAAATAGATGTGTATGTCAGTTCAAAATTATGCATTTTTCAAATGTTTTATTTTCTTTTTTTTCATTTTTTAATTGTACCAGGCAATGGATGGAAAGAAAATATACTTTTTTTTTTTTTTCATATTCTATCTCTCCTACCAAGCACACCTATGAAATGAAAAATTATGTTTTCCATCATTCTAATTTTTTATCCCTTCAATTTTCCATCCTTTTAATTTTCTTTCCATTCTACCAATCAAAGCCTTTTAACTTACAAGGTGAATTTAGAAATGAAAAAAAAAAAATTGAATTGCAACTGGGGATGTCGTAAGTAAATATTAATCAAAGATCAATTTTCTTCCTGTTTTGCTAAACAGGGCAATGTCCAGAACCATCTGATTCAATTTGAGTTACTTCTCACTGCGGCGACTTTTGTAGCCACATTATTCGCTGCTGTAGCAGGTGTGTTTGGAATGAACTTTGCAGCTTCGATTTTTGACTACCCGTCTGCATTTAGTTGGGTTCTCATTATAACAGGTGCTGGATGTGGGTTATTGTACTTTTCTTTCTTCTTGTATTTCAAGTACAAGAAAATATTCCCATTGTAAGCTCTTGAGTTTCAAGATGAAAACTACTATTATTCTTATGTCAACGTTGTTAGAATATATATTGCATTTGCAGTGCTTCGACAAATTGTCACCTTTCATCTTTCATCTTCAAAAGTTTTTGGTTAAATATAAATATTTAAAAGATAGGATATGTTGAAATATACTAATATTTGATACGTACAAGTATTATAAGGGTAAGCCTGAAATACTGCAAAAAAAATGCAGTTTTGAGGATAATATTTACAAGCTCAAGAGAATGACAGCAAATTTAAGTATATCATTCAGGATGCAAGTGTTGTAGGTGGGCAACTATCCACAGTGCAGGCCAAGATGTCTCTATAATCTCTGGATATTCTGAAAGAATCATAAACCTTCCCATCGCTGCTCTTCTTGTATTCAAACAGCAGGTTGGAATGATCGAAAGCAGTAAGTTTTACAAATCCATAATCATAATCTCTAAATAAACTCCATTTGGTCTTGAGAGTGGTGAATGGTGAAAGGCTTGCTCCTGCCCCACCCGCAACAACATGTATTGTTCCCTTCAGTGTGCCCTTATAGTATCGTTTCTCATTGTCAGTGCATTGATTCTGTACCATGGGCCATTTCCAAAAATCAATTGTTTGCTAGGTATAAGAGAAAATGTTGAGATTCAAATCTCAAATATATAGCTCTGGGTTTGTTTATCCTTGAGTGAGTTTAATGTTAATCTTAGCAACACAAAATTTGCTGCCTTAAATAGTGCAAAAAAGTTTTAGGGGTACCTCGTATATAGGACATGTCCTTTCATAATTATGCGCATGACCATAGATGGCAATGTCAACCTTGTACTTCTGCCAGAGTTTTTGAAGGTTTTCCTTTGCCATTGGTTCTCCAAATGATCCTTCAACGGCATAACTGAGGTCAGAAGAGTAGCCGAGAACTCTATGTGCAAGAAAGACCAGCCACGGTTGCTTTTGTCTGTCAACTGATGCTAGGCAATGTTCGATGAACTTGTATTGCTCCGTTCCCTCTCTCCAATCATGTTCTGAGTCCGCTATGCAGAATCGGAACATGCCGTAGTCAGTGGAGTACCTGTGAAAATAAAATCCAATGCAAACAAGTTATAGTAGAAAATGAATTCATTTAGGAACTCATACAGAGACCTAAGTTACTGGGACACGGTTACGTGTGCATGTTTGTTTTTTTCTTCATGTTTTTGGAGTGTTCCTAGAAAGTTATATCTCCGTACCCATATCAACTATGTTGCTCGAAATGGAGATGTTATTGTCAACATGCTATTTCTATTCACAACTGTTATAGGAAAAATTCATATACCCACTATATTGCTTGGCCTCATAACGGTCGGATAGATCTGTGTCTAACAAATATATTTGTCAGATATAAGCACTTTAAGGAAAATAAAGAGTTAGTGACATAGAATACCAATATTTAGCTCTGTTTTCAGCAGGAACAAAAAACATAGTTTCAGCCAACACGCCACATTCGCCTCCAGAATCATTGTTCTCATAGAAAGATCCAGTCCCGGGCCAATCACGTTCATGGTTACCACTAAACAGAAAACAATCAAAATCGAGTGTCACATAAGTTGAAAATCAGAAGTAGCCTACAAGCTCAAGCAAAGCATGCCAGTGGCCAACCTTGCAAGCATATAAGGCACAGCTGATGCAATAGGCTCAATCTGTGCAGTAAATTGGTCCCATTGTGAAATATATCCATTAGCATAACATATATCTCCAATGTGAAACACAATGTCAATGTTTTCCAGATCTTTGATAAGCTGTTTAGTAGTGTTAAGAGAGCCCCGCTGGAAATTATTGTATTCATTAGAGCCATCAGCTTCATCCTGCAAGATCAAAGTTTTAACCTCAAGAAACGGCAAGTCACGAATGTAGAAGAACATCATATTTTTAAAGTTCAAAAAAGAAAATCATGACAGTTTTTAAAGTTCAAAAAAGAAAATCATGACAGTTTTTACTTCATACAAATTACAAAATATGTAATTAGAAGTTGCAAATGGGATTCAAACCTTTCCCATATCCCCGAAAATGACTACGTGTTGCAAAGAATTCTGACCGGGAAATGGAGATGCTCTAAACTGGTATTCTTGACTCCAAACATATGTACTGTTGAACAATCTATGCCCCAGTTTGTAGGTATACCTTCATGGTAAAAGGGAGTAAAATGTATGTTACTTGGATTCAAGTAAGTGTCAGATATTGATTTGCATATGGTCAATTTTTTAAATTCTTTTTATATATTTGGAGGATTCTTAGAGGACCATATTTCTATACCAATGTCCAAATATGTATCAGATATGGATATCAGATATTAGTGATTTAAGAGTCGGAGAGAATACACTCTGTTCGGCCACAACTCTTTCAGAAAGCTTGTATGTATATATCCGGGATCACGCCATCCAACAGTCCTCGCTGGTGCACCTGATGATGAAAAGGAAAAGGAGAAAATTATAATTGTCAAAGGAAGGAAAACAAAAGAATCCACTTTGATAAGGTGAAATGGCATGATTACCAGCATACCCGAGAACAAGGACAACCAAGTTGTTCAAATTAATAGAAAGTAAGAAGAGAATCAACCATCTCAACCTATATTATAATATAATTAATGTCGCATATGCATCAAATACAAATGTGGGATACGGGTACTTAAAAAGAAAATAAAGAATATGAGTAATGAAAGTTATATATAGATGATATGGAAATATAATTCAAGTCCAAAGAGCTATGTACCACACACGCTGCTACGTTCAAAAGTTAGAGTAACAGCTGGGGAATGTTGTTGATGTCCTCCTTTAGGACCCCATTGAACAAAAGGCTCTGCTTCATCAATCCCATATCCACTAGTCCAAGTTACGGTCATCTGAGAAATGAGACCGACAAATCAATGGAGAATTTTTCTAACATGACAAAAATGTTGCTCAAGATTGCAAAGGAAAGACTTCATTTACTTCATCCCATTGCTTTCCTTGTGCTAAGCGTGGATAAACCGGGGCATTCGGATTTGCAAAAGATACTGTGTTTGACACTGCCACCAGCTTTGGCTAATTATGAAATGAAACAAGGATTAGTGGTAATAAACGACTGACGGAAAAGGACTAACCACAAGTAATTTCAGAAAATAATCATGATTTTCATATGATAAGTAGCATTAAACACAACTGAGGAACGTAAAAGATTGAAAACAAAAGATGTGAGGGAGTTAGAATACTCGGGTTCAAATATGAACATCCAATACATCTGTATATGTCAGACACAAATATTTCTAACTTTTTTCCGTGTATTTGAAGGATTCTTGTAGGATCATGCCTTTATACTCTTGTCTGAATATGTGTTTGCCATGAGTACTTAAAAGAAAAATGAAGAGTTAGAGCTACATAGCATCGGCAAGTTAAGCAAATGCAGTCTTATGCTCGTGGAACAAAATAAAAGAGATGATTCTATCATCCTTGTACGCTGCCATACAACTTTGAGAGACAAATTCAAATCAGCATATTAGAGTAGATTCAGTTCAAACCAACTACACCTTCGTGTCTGACTCACACCTGAATCCGAGTAGGCAAGGACTTCTGTGAACTTACATTTAAGAAACCATTTGAAAATAGTGCAAAAGAGAAGTCTGATCTTTGGTTAATCAACTGAAGCTTCAAGGACCCTTTTCCATTAACTTTGTAGTCAGGACTAGTGTAATTTGCATACTGAAACTGTTGAAAGAAGATGGTTAATCTTACTAATTGTAACATATTCCATTAACAATTAAAAGCAGGCTATGAGAAAGAACTTGAAAATTTCATAGCAAAGTAATTTTCAGATGAACCTTAATAGGTGCAGAGCACAGCAGTGGAGGATACACCCTTGGGTTTTCTGCTGGGCAGGTTGATGCACTGCAAATTTTTAGTTAGCATGGTATACTGTCAGCTGGAATTAAGATACATAATACGTTTGAATGATACAAAAATATTCAGAGGGAAGGTATTGGCCTGCTATTCTACCTGAAATTTGCAGGAGAAAATACCCCAATCCAATCATCCATTGAAGGGTTTGGAGAGCTATATTCCACTGTAACCCATTCTGTATTTTGACCCTAACACATCAGGATTCAATGACCCGATGAAGACTTGAAGATTGAAAAAATGGCATGTAATCCAGAAAATGGATGATCATTGCAAGGCTAATTGTAAAAAAAGCTGCAATTTAAGCTTACATTCAGTCCCAGAACAGTAGGAGAGGCTTTAACATAAGCAAGGTTGTCAAGAGCTAATGTTGCTTTATGAATAGCAATTCTTGAAAGAGGTTGGATTCCATGTGAACTTGCCCTATGAAGTATTGCAAGAACCAATAAAACGGTCCACATGATCATTCTTAAACCCCTCATCCCTACAAACATCTGAAATCGATCATTTAAAAAAAAAAAACCTTCAAACTTGAAAAGAGAATTATACAAGAATCAAAGCTTAGCATAATTACAGTTTCCAGATACCAAAACAAAGGTGAAAAGCAGTTCCAGCTAAGCTACTTATGCAAGACTCCAATACAAATAGTCATATAAGGTGAAAATTTAAACTTACCCCAAAAAGAAAATGCATGAAGAATTGAAGATAACAATATGGGGATTAAGAAACAGGATTGAGTCACCAAACTAGAAACCTTTAAAGGAGTTGGAGATTTATGGCTGGTTGAAAGAGTTTTTTTTATTTATTGTAAAGTGTGAAATGAAGAAGAGGAATGTGCTGAAGGAAGATTCCTTTAGGATCATGTTTTCCAAGCTCAGATTTTTAAAAGGCTAAAAATGTCAACTTAGAAAATGTTAACATAGCTGCCCAGACATCACTGATAGGCAGTGGCGAGTCCCGGTGGTTAGCAGGTGCACCCAACTAAAATTGAAAATTTTTTATTTACACTCTTAAAATTTTAAATTATTAATAGTAAATTATATTTTAATCTTTTAAAAATATAAAAAATAATTTAATCATTTTAAAATTATAAAGATAAAAATTATTAAAATGATAAAATTATATGTTTACGATCCTAAAAATATATAATTTAATGTTCATCCCAACAAATTTTTTAACTTTACTCTTGCTAATAATTGTTGACAAATTAAAGTTTCCAGTAAAATGAAAAAGGATAAGTTAAAAAAAATCCGAAATTCTATCATTTAGAAAACCAATAGTGATAGCCATAGTGGCATGCTTGAAGAGGGGAGAAAAGAAAAACTATTTGAAAAAGGTCGATTTACTCGTATATGTTGAAAAAATTTTAAATTTGATTATTTATGTTGTTTTTCTTTTAAATTTATTGATATATATTGTTTTTAGAGAGAAAAAGAAAATGCATTCTAAAAGATGTGTTTTTACTACTATAGGACACGTTTTTAATGTCACATCATTCTTATTTTGTTAAAAATTATTTTTTTCTTACAATTAAAAATTAAAAGCTTATATATTTATTTTTTTCTGTGGTGTTTGAGGTAGATATTATTATAGTTTTAAGATATGTTTGAATTTATAATAATGTCGTGAAACTCGGTGACCTATAAATTTCATCTGCCATGTAAGTATGAAGTCAACACTTGAGAAGCCGGATTGCATTGCAACTCGAGATCCTAGCTGATGGTGATTATACGGTCTCAGATTAAAGTGTAACTAGGGTTTTAAGTTTACAAATGTTATACTATCAATGGATGAAGCATAAATGAGACCCCAGTTGACATTGGTTATACAACCACGACAAGAAGTTCCTCCTTATCGAAAGAGGATGCCCTATAAAACTCATACATAAGTCAAAGACAGAAAACACAGTAGTCCTTTCAGTATAATTAAGTAGTTCGTTTTATCCATCTTCACCAAAGACAGCAAACCCATTACTATAACATGTGACAGAGTTAAAGGCCCAATTTGCGGCGAGAAAAAGTTATTGTGCAGTGCAGAAAAGATGAAACGTAAAACAATCGTTGTCGTCCCAATTTGCATTTCATCTTTTTTGCATCACACAATAACTCATCATCACCAGAAATATTGTTGCCCTCAGCACTGTCACAAGTTTTAGTAACAGGGTAACTATTTTTGGAGATGGACAAAACGAATCACTTAATTATACTGGAAGGTCATTGAGAATTGAGTTGAAAAGAATAAAATTTGGAAGAGTTTATGTAGAAAAAAAATATGCTTGTTGGGTGTTTTATAGACATTGAGATTGTAATAATTGAGAAAAAGTTACCTTTGACTCGAAAACGTGTCCTACAAGGCATATTTTCACTGATGTGGCAGACCTCATAATTAAAAAAAATTATATTTTTCTTTCTCTCTCCAAATTCAACATATATCGATAATTAAAAAAAAACATAAATTCTCAATTTCAAAAAGTTTTCAGCATATTTTGGTAAATAAGCCATTCGGAAAATGCTAAATAGTGCGGAATAAAAACATACAGGACCAAAAAGATATAAGGGTTTAAATTGAGAGTGAAATTCTTAGCTTTCACCATGAATACAATCAGTCATCGTCCCACATCCAATAAGTCCAGCTTTGTGGGCAAAAGTTTCACATAATTATTTTAATTAAAGTGGTTAAATTAAAAAAAAATCATATTTTAAAATGACATTGTGTTTAGTTTACCCTTATTTTAATTACACTCCTATTTTTCCCAAAATTTTTAATTACACTACATCTATTTGATTTTCTTCTCAATTCAATTTAGTCTCTGTTTATTCTCTCAATTCTATTTAGCCCATCTAATTTTTTTCCCAAAGTTTTAATTACACTTCTATTTTCTATACTCTTTGTTCATTTGAAATTTAACCTCTATATTTTTAATCTTAGGAATTTAGTCCCTCTAATCTTTTTTATTGTTTAATTTATTCCAATTAGTCTACTTATGCTCTCAATCCCTATTCTCTTTGCACATTTTAGATTTAGTCATTTTACTTTTAATCCAAGATTTTTGTCCTCTACACTTTTAATTGTTCCAGTTAATCTAATTATCATCACAGTCCCTGTACTCTTTGAACATTTGAATTTAATCCCTCTACTTTTTTTGTTTAATAATTGAAGTCCAATTTGTAACACTATTAATCCTTTTTCCGATTGGTCTAATTATGCTTCCAATCACTATACTCTTTTCACATATGAAATTTAGTCCCTTTACTTTTAATCTAAGTAATTTGATCTCTCCACTCTTTTGATTTAATAATTAAAATCTAATTGATAACACATTTCTACTAAATTGAATTGGGTGATATTTTTAAAATAAAATTTGCTTACATGATTAATATTACACACATGGAAAGCTAAATAAGTAAATAAATAATGCCAAATCTATAATTTTAAGATTTCCATTTTGAAATTGAGGTTGTGATGTTATTTAACATTGTTTCATAGAAGTAAAGTGAAATTACCTAGCTTCTGTGCAACTTTAAATTAGTCACAAGCAATTTTTTAAAAAAAAATGCCACACTAATTAATTAATAAATTTTCTTTTACGATATTATTAATTGAAGTTTAATTAAAATAGTTAAAGGGATTGAATTTTAAAAACGAAAAAAATACAAGGACTAGAGTTTAATTAGATCTTTCCAGTTTTATATTTTTTTTCTTAAAAAAATGTTTTTCTTTCTTTATTTTAAAAAATTAACTTATTATTCATATGAAAAAAAAGGAGAGAAAATAAAACTTATTATTCATATTAAAAAAAAAAGGGGTCAACGATCATGTTTTTTTGACCTGGAACTCTAGTGTAACAGGAAGTACATTAGTTTTGGAAGACAGAAGAATCTGAGCCGGAATAGGAATAGGATCACTAACTTCACTTCTACTTTTATTTATTTATGTTTGAGAAGTTGAGGAATGGTGGATGGAAGCTTCAAAGATGACAAAGCACCCTCTCATAATTGAAGAATGGAATGGATCTTCTTCTACCAAGCTTTTCAAAACCGCCACTATCACTTTCTCCCCTTCTCTACAAATCCAAAGGTAAAGCCTTCAGTTTTCAACTCTTTGCTTTTCTCTTTCTCGCTCACCCAAGTTTTTATTTGGCTGAAACAGATCAGTTAATGGTTTCAACCATGTTTGGAGACGATTCCTCGATGCCTTCGTCCCCGAGGCAAGTTCCTCTCTTCCTGTTTGTTTCCATTCAAAATCGAATTTTGTTTGCTGGGTTTTTAGTCTCATGAAAACTAGATGAACAATCTGTTTTTTTTTACAAATTCTTTTATTTTTTGGATACCCAAAATCCCGGAGATGATTTTGAGTAATATGGGTTTTCGTTTCAAGTCATGAAAGTCAGCTTGATTGCAGGGTTTCCCAGGCAGTGTGACTCCAGATTATGTCCCTTTTCAAGTATGGGACTCTTTGCAGGTATGAAAAAAACATTGATGAACAGTTATGGACTACTTAAATTAGTAATACTTAATGGCTAAAGTTTCTATTGTTTTGGTTTACATTACATTTGTAGGGACTTTCAACATATATAAGAACAATGCTTTCTACACAAGTAAGGGTCAAATTCAATTGTTATTGAACTACTTATGAGCGATGATTTTTGTCTATGTTTGTTGCTTACTTTTAACTTATTTCTCAGGCTCTTTTGAGTGCTATTGGAGTTGGTGAGAAATCCGCAACTATTATAGGTGCAACTTTTCAGGTAGAATTAACATCCAATTTGCAGTTTTGTATAAATCTTCATTGTATTATTTTTCCTGAGCTGTGATAGTTTGGACATTTATGGAGTGAGTTCAGGCCTTTTGATGTTATGGTTAGTGTAATTCTTGTAGTGGTTCTTGAGAGATCTAACGGGAATGCTTGGAGGCATATTATTCACACTTTATCAGGTTTGCTCATTGAGATTTCATTGATTGCCTTTTTCTTATTTACCAAAACCATATTTTCAAGCTCATGTTGAGAGTCTAACACCATAATGCTTTTTCATTAGGGATCAAATCTTGATAGTAATGCAAAAATGTGGCGTTTGGTCGCAGATCTCATGAATGATTTAGGTATGTCAATGTTTCTTTTAGAGAAATTGCATTGGAGTCCAAAAGAATTGACTGCTGATCTTCAATATTTCTCTCTGCCCCTTACTTATATGGATTTGCATGGGTGCAAATACATGCACATCTTTGGGTGGAATTTCAGAGAGTATTAGTGATTTTATTTTATTATCTCCTAAATTTCTTAACTGTAAATAACAACTAGGACTTCCATGTTTTATTTCAGGAATGTTGATGGATCTTCTTTCCCCTTTGTTCCCTTCAGCTTTTATTTTCATTGTTTGCTTAGGGAGCTTGTCAAGATCATTCAGTAAGTTTCTAAATTCCTCGCAACTAAGAATATAACGACCAAGTCTGCAGAGACATGTTAGTTATCGGTTCTGTTGAGCCATTTTAACATTGCATAAAGCAATTTCTATGGGACACGTTTGGTTTTTTTGGTAGTTACATTATTACCAGTGAAGCTTCTTGTTATTGTGTAAAAGTAAAGCAATTTTTGTTGGATGCGACTCAATTTCAACTTCTAATTATGTGTTTTCCTACATGATTTCCCTATGCAGCCGGTGTTGCCAGTGGAGCTACCAGAGCTGCTCTGACACAGCATTTCGCCCTCCAAAATAATGCTGCGGATATAGCTGCCAAGGTACCTTGAAATGATTCTGATGTTTGGATGACAATGGCAAGAGCCTGTGTCGTAAACATATAGCTTGAGTACTGAGATTTTTTTTTTTTTCAACATATTGGTAGGAAGGAAGCCAAGAGACAATGGCAACAATGATTGGCATGGCATTGGGAATGCTTCTTGCTCGCATTACCACCGGAAACCCAGTCGCTATTTGGTTTTCTTTTCTCTCTCTGACAATGTTCCATATGTATGGTAAGTTTGGTTGACATAAACTGCTGTAACCTATCTTATGGTCAGACATATTAAAACATATTGTCTTTGTACTCCGTAGTAAATCAAAACTAGGGCATCTTTTTCCAGATTTTTATGTTGTTATGGCTTATCTTTTATTTTATTTTCTCTAATCCCATAATTAATTGATGATTTCCTTTTCACCTATGCACAGCAAATTACAAAGCTGTCAGGTGCCTCACTTTAGACTCACTGAACTTTGAGAGGAGTTCGATTCTTCTACAACATTTCATAGAATCTGGCCAAGGTATATAACCACAATCTGTCGATATTATCCCCTTGAGGCCAATTTTTAGTGAATAGTGGCCCTGGATTTTACTGTTCCCAAAAGTTGTCATTGTCTTGAGTTATGTTACCTAGACTTGGGTGTGTGTTTGACATGGGTATATTCATTTTTTCCCGAGTATTTACATGTATTTGGAAGGTTCATGAAATGTTATATTCACATACCCATATTTAGATATGTGTCGGATACGGTCTTCAAGTACAAGTACTTAAATAAAATTGGAGGGCCTGACCAACATAACTTTTAAGTTAATTCTATGTGATTTTCTTTCTGACAAAACCAATTTACTCTGCATAAGCACCATAAATTGCGAAAACTATTCATGATATCATCCAGGTTAATCAACTTGCACAAATTTGATTGGCAACAATGTCTGTGGGCTATTTAGTAGGAACACATACAATCTGATTGCTTCTATAAGCTCAATATGAACTGTTTTCTTTTTTTTTTTTTCCAGCATATTTTCAAAATGATATCATGTGGCATCATTTTTTTAAAAGCAGATGTTAATCCCGATTCCCAAATACCTTTTCAGTTCTCTCTCCTAAAGAGGTTTCAACCATGGAGCATGTTTTGCCCTTATGGACCACTTTAAGGTTGTCAAAGAGTGCTAAGCCCCTGCTCACCAATGTAAAACTAGGCTTAAGGGTCTCCACTCTTGATCACTCTGAAATGTGAGTATTTTAAGTTTATATTGATCACATGCAACAATGGTTGGCTACAGCATCTGCAGTCTCTCGATAGCCTCTAATATTTTGATAGTGCTTCAATAGTAACTGAGTATTTAATCATTGCACATCTAGTATTGGTGTAAACAACTAAAGTTGATAATAATATTAATGAAAAACAGTCTAAATGTTGACACAGACTTCTAAAATCTGACAAAGCGTATGTTTTTAGTAGAAGAAACTCTTTTGTTGCTTTAGTTGTATCCACAGGTTACTTTTAGATTCTAAGAATCCACATTATTATTTTGTACAGTGTTCAGCACTGTAATCTATTTTTCTCTTTTGCACCAATGTCAAACGCATAAGGATCCTATTACTCGGTTTTTATAATATAGGGACTAAATTGCACTTTTGACAATAGTATACGGACTGCTTAGTTATTTTGACA
This sequence comes from Gossypium bickii, assembly GCA_025503065.1. Classification (NCBI taxonomy): domain Eukaryota; kingdom Viridiplantae; phylum Streptophyta; class Magnoliopsida; order Malvales; family Malvaceae; genus Gossypium; species Gossypium bickii. Next base: position 99,652,503 of record CP106716.1, read on the forward strand.
TGCATCACATATGGTAACATGAACTGTATTGAACTGACTAGTGTAATGATATCTCAAACAGGGCCAACTTTCTGACTTCAGCTGGATCATTTTACAATGAAGGTTGATCTTTTACACATTGAATGTACTCTATATATGTGGTACAGCCCTTTTATCAATATTGTTGCTAATTCTAGCTATATTGTTACTCTAGCAAAGTATTTACTGGTGGAGAGAAAGGGAACGGTCAGCGTTGTCGTGCACAAAGATTCGACAGCTGAAGATATCTTGAAGTCGTATATTCACGCACTTGTTATGGTCAATCTTACGGTTGAACAAAAATCTCTACATTTGGAGTGCCAATCATGGATGGATAAGCACTATGAAAGCTTTGTTCAGAAGGTAATCTCTATGAAAATTTTCCAAGGAGAAACTTATATGGATTGAAGTTGGTTGACTTTGCAAAAATGAAATGATAAGCAATACTTGGTAATATGCAATACATCCTATGTTACTCAGACTCGGATGTGTCTGACATGAATATGTTTTAACTTTTTCCAGTTTTTACATGTACTTGAAATATCTTTGGAATATCATATCCTCAACGTAGCTTCTATTTCTCACTGAAGATGCATCAACTCTTCTTTTCATTTGGCAGCTAAAGTTAGCAGGGTGGAAAGCTGGAAGGCTTCTCTCTCACTCAATCATATGGAAAGCACACTGGTCATTGGGTGAAAAAACTGACTAAAGCCACTTTAGTTTATATTACAGCAAACATGTCAAATGGCTACCCTGTTAGAGTAAATTACAGCAAAAAAGAAAAAGAAAATTCAATTTCTTATTCACTGCTTCAATGGTGCAAATCAGACAACCTGGTTTAAACTGAGTTCATGTCTGAGATGGAATCGGCAAAGAAAAATTCGGAAGTCCAGATCCAACAACAGGGAGTCGATGAAAAATGATTTTTATATTTGACAAAGTTTTAACCATTTATTTGGAACATTTGTTTTATTTACTGAATTATTATCATTCATTTTGAGTATGCAGAAAGCTGTATGATACAAAAGCACTGTTACTTTTGCAAATTCAAGTGATCCGTTTATTAAAGAATAAACTAATTCCAACCCAAATTAATTATAATTATCATTCATTTTGAGTATGCAGAAAACTGTATGATACAAAAGCACTTTTACTTTTGCAATTCAAGTGATCTGTTTATTAAAGAATAAACTAATTCCAACCCAAATTAATTAGAACTATTATGAAGAGGTGCAAAATCAAGTCTTTCCCCAAAATTTCATCAAGAAAAAGGTCCATTTGAACTTTCTTTTTGTTGTTTATAAGTTGTATTGACATTTCACTTCAAAGCAACTATTGGAAAACTTCAAGCATTTTACTTTTCTTGTCTCTTAGCACGCACTTGACTGGGCGCATCCTGAAGGAAGTTACCGAGCAACCTTTGATCCACAACCATATTAGGTACCTGCAGAAGAAATGTATGAGCCAGGGTTTTATGGTGAAGACAAAGGGATGAACTAAGAAAGAATAAAACCTTGTCTCCAAAGAAAATTTTTGTGTTATCAGCAATGGCTTCGATAAATTTGAGCTCAAGAAACTCGGGGGTCAGCTTCAACCTGTTCGCTTCAGCTTCTTTCATTTCACTAAAAATGGAGAAAGAAAAGACATCAAACACCTCTACTTTCATTGTAAGTTGGACACAATAAAAGTTAACGATGACTTCACCGGTAAAAATCTGAATCTCCTAGACTCTTCTGGCGAGCAATGTAGATTTGATTCTCGATTTCCTGATGCCTCCTGGAACTCTCCTTCTCCATCAGCTTCTGTTCCATCAGGATCTTGCTAACGCTCGCAGTTTTCTCAGCTTCACTAACAGCCATCTTCTGGGTCTCTGCCTCTTTCTCAGCCACTTTTTGTCTCTCAGTTGATACTAAAACCTGAAGAATAACATTATAGTTCGATATGAACTTAAAAAAGGAAAACTGGGTAAGCAAAACAGACTCTTATGTGGCCATAGAAGTTTACAAAAGTACCTTGGTGCGTTTTTCTTCCATTTGTTCATAATTTCTTCTAATGCTTTCAGGTATTGTCGACTTTTTAACACGCACACTAAGAATTTCAATGCCTGGTGCAGAGCGTGTGCAATCACCCTGAAGAGCCTCTTTCATCTTTTCATCAATCTAAAAGAAATATATATGATTTATTTCCATGATACCTTAAATTGAGTCAATGTATAAAAGAAAATGCCATTTTAGTTTAAATAGAAAGAAAATGCCATTTTAGTTTAAATAGACTTCGTCCATGTAGCTCCCACTTAACTATGTTTGGCACCATAAAGGAACATTTTTAGACGAGGGTATGACCTATGAGGGTATAGTCCTCCATGGATTCTCCAAATACACAACCTTGCTTAAAGGCAACAACAATAATAATTAAAAAATAAACATGCCTTGTCAGACACATACTTGTATCCGAAACTGAAACCAGAATTCGAGTAACTTAGAACTCGTTGTATCATGCAATGCTTAGACTAAGGGAACTGGCAACCATAGCCTTAAAGAGTGTGGCCCAGTTGCATTTTTCTTACCTGATCAAACACTTCTATATAAACATGTTGAAGTGTATGAGAGCTGCAAAACTGATTGATTTCATGATGAATCTTGTCATAAATCCATATGTTGTCATAATGCACACCATAGTTTCATATACATATTGTTTTCGTAGCCGATTGACCACCTTAAAACAGACGCAATTCAAGTATCAACGAGGCAAACAAAAGTCACCTTGAACTCCAATTACAACACGAATTCAGAGTAGTTTAAGCCTTGCCTCTATCTTCTCAAAGTTGATCATCACACCCCCTTTAGCACCACATGGAATATCCCTCACCTAATTTTTTTAAATAAAAATAAAATGAAATAGGACATTATAATGAAGGCCAAATGATGCACAGTGCTCACAATTTGGGGGAAAGAAAGTTACCAGATCTGTTTGAAGTGTAACTAGAACAGGCTCATACTGGGTTATCAGAGGCATCTTCAAATGGAATCCTGAAGATAGTAAATTCTAAGGAGGCTGAAGCTATGTCACTCTAACTTATTTATTTTGAAACAGTTATGTCTGACACATTTTTATATAAATATGAATGTAGGGATATAATCCGCCAAGTAATTTTCAAATACATGAAACAATAAAAAAAATGAAACATAAATGTAACCAGCACCCACACCAAAATCCGAATAAAACAGACCAGTAAGAGCTATTATGAATAAAAAAAATAGAAGACTTTAGTCTGACCTGGCTCTGGTATCGTCTTTATAAGAGCTCCACCCCTCCAATACACACCAACATAACCTTCTGGGACTTGATGCAAAATGGATAAGGTATTTTTAGTATTCGAAGATGATGGAATCATTACCCGAAAAAAATCATTATTACCCCCTCATGATTTCAGTGCTAAAGTGGTTTTTGCACGTTCATTTGAGTTTTCTAAAATCTTAGAGGCAAGAATTCTCCAGCTGAAGAGCCTAAGGAACTTGCTGACTTCCATATAAACTTATACTGATTCTCAAAAATAAATCAAACAAATTCAAGTCAATTCTCACCAACTTTGAAGAAGAGAATGTTAAACAACTATGTTTTTGAGGAGTGTAAAAAAAAGGAGCAACAATTAAAGATCTAGGCCAATTTGCGCGGGGTTTCGAAAACAATTCAATGCCGAGGATAAAATAGCTTAAAAATGTGAAGTGATACGAGGGGTATTATAAATTTACGTTAAACGACTTTCAATTTCAAGATTTTTGAATGCTAATCAGAAATAAGTACAATCCAATAAGAGTTGCTTGACATACAAACAAAAGAATTCAAATCATCACCCAAACGAAAAACATTCGAACTTATTGAAACAAATGGAAGAGCAGTAATAATAATAATAAAGATAAAGAATGAAGAAAGCGCGGAGAAGCAAGAAGCAATCAAAAGCATTAGTGAGATATAAGAGTGTATATTACAGAATGCGGAGAGAGAAAAGAGGTTTACTATGGAGGCGATAAAGAGGAAAGCAAATGCAATCATGATGATTGGAAAAAAAATCGCCATTTTGAGGTGGCTGTCTGGCAGCGGTTCTATTTTGCTCTGGACGATCCATGGCGGTATAACACTTTTTTTTTTTTTGTTCTTTATATTTCTAAATAAAATAAGTCTATATACGAGATGAATGGGGATGGTTGATGTTTCACACATGGAAGGTGGCGTTTGATGGATCCAAGGTTGGAGCTTTAAGAACATCGTATTAGGAAAGCTGGTGACTGATTGATTCGTTTGTTAGTCGTAGAACCAAACTTTCTATTTTCCGTAACAAATATATAATTAAATATCATCTTCAATCTTCCACGTTAAATTAAAAGTAAATATTTATATTTATTTTATTTTATTCTTCATTGAATTAAAAAATTAATCAAAATCTTAAGAATTAAAAATATATATTATATTATTTTTTCTTTTCCAATTATAATTTTTTTTGAAAAATTATAATTTTTAATAAATAAATAAAATATATTTTAATTTATATATACCATTAACTTATGCATCGCACTAAATAATAACTAATTAATATATTTGATTTAAAATATATAATTATATTTTTATATTTATTAGAGCATATTATATTGATAACATAAAAGTATTATCTTACTTGAATGTTGTTAATAAATCAACACACACTAAAAATTTTATTCCATAAAAAGAGTGTAAGACATCTTTTAAAACATTTAAAGTGTCGGAATTATATTTAAAGTGTCGGAATTATGACCATTGAAAAACGAATACACATAGCGAGATATTAAACAACATAAATTGATTTAAATCCAAAATTTTTAGTTAACTCAAGTAATACCATGGATGAATCCTCTATATGCTAAATGTCATGGTTCAAACCATGTCGTGCACTAGCTTTTCAAATGGCCATAGTATCATGCACTTGCTTTTTAGAGACTTTAAAAGTTGCTTTAAAGGCTTTGATTTTTAAAAATAATTTTTATATTTATATTTATTTTAAAAAAATAATTTATGAGAAATAAAATGTTTTTTTACACTTTTATAGATAGGAACTAAGATAAAAATTTTGATGTTTAAAATTTGTTGAGAAAATATTTTTGAATTTATATTGACTTGAAACAGACCTATTCATTAATTAAATTTAAGGTTAAAATCCTTATTTTCAATTTATTAATTTTATAAAATATTTTTAATGTTTAGAAAATTATTTAGTAATTGATTTAAGTGTAACTACTTGTAAGTATACATGTAATATGTTCAAGTAATTATTGTAATTGGTAGGTCTCATTGAGTTGAGTGTAATTAAAACATTTAATTGCAATAATTACACAGTTAATTACATCCAAATTTAATTACGTTAAGACTTTCTAAACACTTATATATTACTTTTTGAGATTAAATAGCTGAGATTATTATATTAAAGAGAAAAACCACAACCGGATACAAACTAAAAAGTCCATAAACAAAATAAATGGACCGCGAACATTGGCCCAACCCAACTAAAACCAGGAGTTGCTTTAGAAGCATCTTTTCAGCATCAGCAACAATTAATTAGGCACGACTCCTGACGAAACTTAAGAAAACAGCTTTCATAATTGTTTATCTTGTCAATGTGTGTTTGGATAATTATGACAAAATTTTTAAAGTAATATTATAAATCCTAAAAAAAAAATTATATTATAAAATAATTTATGTGTATTTTATAAAGTCATGATAAAAAATAATATTATTTAAATCTTAAACACAATCTAAAGTTATGGCCAAAAAATATATTATAAAAAATAATTTATGTATCGAAGTGTTATAATATACTTACTTATAAAATTTATAAATCAAAAAGTATGCACATAACTTATTTACATGTCCATAGTACCTATTATAAAAACAACATTTTATTGTTTTCTAATTTTCACATTTCATTTTTATTTCTAAAAATTATTTTTTAAATTTTCAACCAAATACATTTTCTTTAATGCTTTCAAACTAAAATGATCTCTTTTTCTTTATCCCAAACAAAACTTCTCTTTAAATTTAAAAAACTACTTTAAAAGTAACTTATTTTTTAACATAACGATATCTAAATAAGATAATACCTAATTTGTGTGGTATTTCACACAATCAAAGTTTTATCGTTTGATTTTGAAGTGAGCCGAAAAATACTTCTTAAAAACGTTATAGAATGAAAATCATTACGGCTAAAAAGTTAAGAGTGCATAGTGTGACGCTAAACAACACAAGTTGATTCTAACCCTAAAATTTTTATATTAATGTGATATGCTCTAGTAAAGATATAAATCGATGACATTTGAATCGGATCAGACAGTTAGATAAAAAATAAGTCGAGATATTAACTTGAAAAATAATATAAGATCAATTGAATTATGAACTAATTATATCAACGGTTGAATTGTTATTTTTTTAATGTTTTATAAATATTAATGATTTTGCTAATGAGTGTTAGGAATAACGATTAGATAAACAGAAGTTAGTTAAAAAAGGTTAGTTGTATAGTAGTTAATAGTTAATTAATCAATTGGTTACTTATAGTTAGCCCGCTGACTATTACTTTCTAAATTGTATTAAATACTCTTCTCTCTTCATTAATGAAGCAAGTCACTAACGTACTTACCATGATCTTGATATGGTATCACGAGCTAGGGTTTTTCTTAGGATAGCTCATTCTTTCCCTTCTTCTTTTTTCTCAGTTTTTTTTTTCACTTTCTCATGGCAGATGAAACTATACCTATGGGTGATATACCTCACCATTCGTCTAATGTTGAAGGAACAACTCATTCACAAGGTCTTAGCAGGATGACTCTATAGACTATTTATTACTTCTCCAAACATGATACGATCAAACTAGGGGAGCACAACTTCTTATTATGGAAACATCAGATCTTGAATGCTATGATCTTGAAAGATTTGTACTTGGTACAACTCCTGTTCCACCTACTCATCTACTTGGACCTGACGGACAGTATGTTGATAACCCTTTGTTTCTGATCCATAAAAAGCAGGACAAACTCCTAGCTTCTTGGTTACTTTCCACAGTCACAGATGAAGTTCTGGTCCATCTCACATCGGCCAAGACCAGTTTTGACATTTGGACTGGAATTGAAAGGAGATTTGGGGCAAAATCCAACGTCAAACTATAGAGCATGCGCCATGCACTGTGCTCTCTCAAGAAAGGGAGTCTTATTGTTAAAGAATATTTGACTAAGGTGAAAAATCTCAGTGATAGTCTCAATGCTACTGGCAATATGGTCACAGAGCAAGAACAAGTGAGCATCATACTGGCTGGTCTTTCACTGGAGTATGAATCTGTCCGTGTGGTTGCCTCCGCCACACCAATGTCTCTCGAGTTATTAACGGAGTTCTTCTTGATTGTCAAACACGACAATTGGCTTCTCTGACTGAGGTACCCTTGCAAGCTAATCTGGCATCCCACCAGAAATAGGATAGTAACATGAATTCTAAACACACTAATGCTCCTACCTGTTGCCATTAAGAGTATAAACATGGCTACAGAGGGAAAGGCCGGGGTTGGTCTCGTGGCAGGGCTCATGGCAATGGTAGAAGTTGGCCACGATCTAGACCACAATACTAGTTGTATGGCAAAATCGGCCACTTAGTTCAGACATGCTATCACTAATTTGATGAAACGTTTTCGGGTGTTAGTCCCAACCATTTAATGATAGTTAATTACCATCAAATCCACGATCAGGGAGGTTCCTCTACTGTAAGTCATTGTTCTCATATGTCTCCTGCTTGTAGTCATTCATATCGAGCTACCATCTCCTCCTCTCATCCCTCTCCTCTACAGCCTTCCTCTACCGCTCATGATCAGGGTTGGTATCCAGATTCTGGGGCAACTAATCACATCACCCCTGACATGGCCAATCTTTCAATAGTTTCTCCTTATACAGGTATGAGGCAAGTTTCTATGGGTAATAGTACCTCTGTTTTGATTGCCAACATAGGCTCATCCAACATGCAGGCTGGTTCTAGGCTTTTTCGCCTAAAGAATGTACTATATGTCCCCACTGTGTGCAAGAACTTGCTATCAGTTGCCAATTTACTAGGGATAATGTTGTCTATTTTAAATTTCACCCATTGCTTTACTTTGTGAAGGATATTCAAACCAGGAAAACCCTCCTAGTGGGCCGCATGCATAATGGTCTCTACAAGTTTGATACCTTTAGTCTGGTCTCTAGCAAACATAGTGCATCTTCTCAGCCTAGTTCGACGTTATTATACACAACTCAACTTGTGCCTTCCCCTATTGCGACATAGTCGACTAGGTCATCCATGTACCAATGTTTTTATTGATGTTTTGCGTAGCTGTAATGTTTATTTCAAACGTAGTACTCTATCTACCATTTGTTCAGCTTGCTAGTTAGGCAAAGCTCATAAACTGCCCTTCAGTTCATCAAAAACCTTGTACTTGTTGCCTTTTGAATTAGTGGAATCTGATGTTTGAGGCCCTACTCATCTAAAATCAAATGGCTTTGTTTATTATGTTTCCTTTGTGGACATGCATATCAGGTACTAACGTAGGCTGGTGATTTTCAAGATCCCAGGTATGATTTTCAAGTGTTTTCTCCATTTTCATACAATGGTTCAAGTTTAATTTGGTTGCTCTATTAAAAAGCTTCAAACTAATTGGGGGTGAATATTGGTATGTGTCCAAGGAGTTGTCTGGACTTGGTATTCAACATCGGGTCACTTGTCCCCACACTTTTGAGCAGAACGAGGTGGTTGAAATGAAGCATCGACACCTCGTTGACATGGGGTTGACACTTCTCGCACAAGCTTCATTACCCTTGGAATTCTGGTCCCATGCTTTTGCTTATGCTGTTCACTTAATGAATAGGCTCTTTACTCCCATTCTACAGAAGAAAAGACCTTATGAGGTACTTTACAAAGCTCGACCTGCCTATTCTTATCTAAAGGTTTTTGGTTGTGCTTGCTTTCCCTCATTGAGGCCATATCAGAAGCACAAGTTACAGTTTCGATCCAGAAAATGCGTGTTTATTGGAGTTGCTACAAATCAGAAGGGTTACAAGTGTCTTGATAAGGATGGCCGCATCTTTGTCTCTCCTCATGTTATTTTTGATGAAACACTATTTCCTTTTCAGACTGGTTCTTTCTTACATTCTGGGTCTGGCTCAATCAGCTCTCTTCATCACAAGTCTAGCCTTCCCATGGTGGTAGCCACAGCCCCTTCAACTTATAATTATTCCGCTCTAGACCAAGCCATCTCCTCTCCTGTGGCAGGGTCAAACCAATCCTCTGGCCTATGGTCTCCTAATAGACAATCTGGTCCACCAAGTGCTGATGCAGATTCACCAGTAGCAACTACTCAGTCTCCCTCTCCTGATCAGGCTGTTACTTCTGTGAATATTCATCCTATGAGAACCCGATCCAAAAATGGCATCTTCAAACCTAAAATATTTGCCTCACTCTTAACAGAAAAATAACCCACATCTATTCTCGAAGCCTTTTAAAACCCTGCGTGGATAGCAGCTGCACACAATGAGTATGAGGCTTTAATTGCAAATCATACCTGGGATCTTGTTCCCTTACTTGAAGGTCGTAGGGCTGTAGGTTGCAAGTGGATCTTTAAAGTCAAACGCCATGCTGCATGTGTTGATTTTCAAGAAACCTTTAGCCCTGTGGTCAAACCAACAACCATTCGAGTAGTTCTGGCTCTAGCAGTTTCCATGGGATGGACTCTTCGACAAGTAGACATTAACAATGCCTTCTTGAAAGGAGACCTGTAGGAGGAAATATACATGGTACAACCACCAGGGTTTGAACAACAAGGAGGTGGTGGTCAACAGTTGGTCTGCAGACTGAGAAAAGCACTCTATGGACTTAAGCAGGCACCACGAGCCTGGTTTCACAAGCTCAGGGATTTTCTTGTAACTGCGCAATTTGCTGTTTCAAAATCTCAACTTTCCCTATTTATTCATCAGTCAGAATCTCAACTAATTTATATCCTTGTATACATTGATGACATAATTGTAACTGGTACAAATTTCCAAGCTATAGATCGGTTTGTTAAAGAGCTTGATGACCAGTTCTCTTTTAAAGACCTGGTAAGGTTGAGTTACTTCCTAGGTATTGAGCTCAGCTATACACTAGATGGGATTTTTCTTTGTCAAAGGAAGTACGTACTTGACCTTCTTACAAGGGCATCCATGGACAAGTCAAATGACTCACCTACGCCCATGACAACAACCTGTTATTTGACAACTAATGAAGGTACTCCAGTTGAAGATACAAAGTTGTACAGAAGTATAGTTAGTGCCTTACAGTATGTTGTGATTACCAGGCCAGATATAGCATTTTCAGTTAATAAGTTTTGCCAATTCATGCACAAACCATCAGGCCTGCACTTTAAAACTGTCAAATGAATTTTGCGATATTTGAAAGGGACCTTGGATTATGGCATAAAATTCACTCGAAGTCCAAAATTTCTACTTGTGGGATTCTCAGATGCTAGTTGGGGGTCCGGTAGTGATGATCGTCAGTTAACGTCCAGTTACTGTGTTTTTCTTAGAGGAAATCTCGTCTCCTGGAGTTCTAGAAAGCAGCAGGTGGTCTCACGTTCTACAGCTGAGGCAGAATATAGAAGCCTTGCTCATGTCACTACTGATATGGTTTGGATTCAGTCATTGTTGTCTGAATTAGGAGCTTCTACTAAGGGCAAAGCAATGGTATGGTGTAATAGCTTAGCTGTTGTGGCAGTCGCAGGGAATCCTATAATGCATTCGAAGTTTAAGCACGTTGAACTGGATTTGTTCTTCGTGTGAGAGAAAGTTGCCCAAGGATTGTTCCAAGTTGGGCATGTTCCAAGTCATGAACAAATTGCGGATGTGATGACAAAACCATTATCTGCAGGGTCGTTTCACAAGTTTAGGAATCGACTCAGATTATCACTCGTGATGTTGAAGATACAGAAAGTAAGTCGAGTAGCACTGGGAATGTTAGGAATAACGATTAGATAAACAAAAGTTAGTTAAAAAGGGTTAGTTGTGTAGTAGTTAATAGTTAGTTAAGAGGAGAAGTGTTACGACACGCGCCATCAGCTCGCGTAAGGCGAAAGTTCCATTACAAAAGTCCAGATTGCGCGGTTTATCGGTTAGTATCAGTAATAAGCATGCTCGACCACTCACTTCATCGAGGGAGTATCCGTGCGTTGCTAACTCCATTCGCAGGTGGCGAAAAATGCTCACCCTCACCTCCGCCAGCTCCGCTCTAACATTATTCCCGGAATGCAAAACCCAACGGCGCCGATACGCAATTTCGGCGGCGGCGGATGATAAGTTCCCTTCCTTTCTACCAAAACAAATGGAAGAAATCAAAGACCCATTTGCCCGAAAACTCGCCACCCGAATCGAAAGACTGCCCGTTAATGTGAACTCTCTCTTCCTCATCTTCTTCTTTAGATTTATATATGGTTGTTTTTCAGTCATTATTTGACTTATAATGGGCTATTAATTTTCTTATTAACATTCAGGTTAGCTTCTCAGAAAAAAGCATTATGAGTAGTTGCGTGAAGCCATTGATTCAGAGCAACCAAAATCCAGTGGTTCTCCTTCATGGCTTTGACAGGTCTTTTTATATATATTCTTTTCTAACTTAACACGTTAGAAATGATGACCCATTGCTATTTGTATGATTATACTTTCTTCATTGGCCAGTTCTTGTTTAGAATGGAGATACACATTTCCATTGCTTGAGGAGGCTGGTTTGGAAACTTGGGCTATTGACATTCTTGGTTGGGGTTTCTCTAATTTAGGTTTGTTTTGTTTTGTGTGTCAAACAACTTATGGTATGTTCCTCAGTTTTAGTTCCTTTTTATTTATTTACTTGTATGTTCATTTCTAGAAAGAATCAAGTCATGTGATGTAGCATCTAAGCGTGAGCATTTCTATCAGGTAAATCTTCTTATCTCTACAATTTTCAATTCATAGAATGGCATATGATTTAAGCAGTGAGACTGTAAAAATGGCGTAACCTTATATAAGAGTGTTAAATCGAAATCAGATTGATGAGAGTGGTTGAACATATTGGCACCGAGGCAAGTTTTAGCATATAGCAGGTGGTTGCCCTGAGTCCAACTTCCTCGTGTTTCATTATGTTGAGATTAAACTGGTTATCTCTTATTTACAGCTATGGAAGTCATACATCAAAAGGCCAATGACATTGGTCGGGCCAAGTTTGGGCGCTGCTGTTGCAGTTGATTTTGCAGTCAACCACCCGGAAGCTGTAAGCATCTTAGACAATTTGGAATATGATCTTTTCTCCATTAGACTAGTTGGATAGTAGAGTTATATTTTGGTATTGATTCTATTAATAAATGCCATGATGCTTCATGTAACTCATGATACGCAGTTACTTCTTTGTTTAGGTTGAAAATCTTGTTCTGATTGATGCAAGTGTATATGCGGAAGGCACAGGAAACCTAGCAAAGTTACCTCGAGCAGCAGCCTATGCTGGGGTTTGTCTTCTTAACTACTCATAAAAACCTTGAATCTCAATGATTATGGCAATCCCTGATGTTTATAGTTATCTGTCTCATTTATATTCTCCACCTGAAATCTTTCAGGACAACCTTGTGTGTTATCAACAACCGTTTTTCTTGCTCCTCAACTAAATTGTTCTAGAATTTTCCTTTTTGATCATTCTGGCTCCTTTTTGACTGAATTTTCTCCTTTTTGGTAAAAATAACAAAAGGTTTTTGTTGGGGATCGACTTGTATAAACAACGAATAAGAACGAAAAAGAGAAAAGAAAATTTGGTCACGCAAATATTTTAGGTGAAAAACTCTTCCGAGGAGGATAAAAACCACGGTCAAAGGAGGTTTTAGCTTTTCATTAAATGAGTAAATAAATGATGGTATAATATGAAGAAACCCAAAAAACAAAACCCTAACTCTAGAACAAAATTCTCTCCATAGTTACCACAAAACTCTCACTAAAATTCATATGCGACTACATCTTGTCGCCCTCAAAAGAAAAACTTTTGTTGATTGGCGTAACAAAATAGAGATACAATAAACTTAGATTAGAGTTATAATCATATTAAAATATTCTTGGAATAATCAGATTCTAATTGGGAGAAGCAGTTCTGCTTATAGTTTAAAACGCGGCTGCATAACTTGGAGAAATCGCCATGACGTCCCATGCATGCTCGTCATGACATCACCGCCACGTTCGTTTGGGGTTTCGTCGCGACGTCACCTCTGTTTTACCTCTTCTTCGGTAAATGATAAATGTGAGGCACACCCCATGGTTTTCATTAACTACCTACCTCTGTTATTTGGGAAATAACAAGCAGACATGTTAAATGACTTCATCTCATTTTTCCTAACTTTTTCCACCTTAACTTTTGTCGGCATTTCCAATTTTGATTCAATGGTCTCTGATGCATCTCAACATCTACAAATAAGTCTAGTTTTACTTGTGTTTTCTCATACTTTCTTTTGTTGGCTAATTGCATGGCTTTGATATTGGCATCACACTTTAATGCTTACCAGTACATGTTGGGTACTTTTTCTTTTTCCGTTTGTGAGAAGGGGGTCGGCTTGTTAAACCTATGTTCCTCAGACTCCAATGTGAGTGTTAGATATGGATATGTATCGAACAAATGGTCAATATTTTTCAAGTTTTTCATGTATTTGGAGGGTCCTTGGATTGTCATGTATATATATGTCCATATTCATGTTCAAATGTGGATTGAACACAGATGCATCAAGCAAAATGAACAGCAGGAGCATCATAGTTCCGTAGGTTTTCTCACATATCAGTGTTATAACCAGACTTTTTTGTGAATTAGGTATCTATATTGAAGAGCTTCCCGCTACGCTTATATATAATTTTTTTGGCATTCAAGGGTGTGTCATTTGACACCGGCTTAGACTGGGTTAATGTAAGTTTTCTTCACTAAAATGATGCTAAGAAAAGTAATCCAATAGTTATCAGATTAATTATTGTGTATTCCAGGAAGCTAGTACATTTTTCAGTATTGCAGGTTGAAGTGGGTATCTAATAGCCATTCTGTTCTTGTACCCCTGTACAGATTGGTAAACTGCATTGCCTATATCCTTGGTGGGAGGATGCAACCGTGAGTTTTATGATCAGCGGTGGTTACAATGTCAGCCGACAGATAGATCAGGTTTGTCCGACTTCGTTTTTCTTTGAAGTTCTCATGACCCTCAGACTTGAGTCTGAGTAGTATGACTACTGACAGTTAATATTGATTTCAGCTTTATTGTTTCAATTAGTTTTTATTTTGATAAAATTTTCAACTCATCTCCAAGAGGGAACCTTGAGTTGCTGACATGAAATATGACCTTGATTTCAAACTGTGCTAAATTCCACTTTGTCTTATTATCTTTAGAATAACAGTACTTCAGAAAATACTTTAATATATAATTAAATGAAAAAATCCCGAGCAAAATTAAAACATATTGTAGCATTTGGACAAGTTAATTTTATCTTATAAAAGGAGGGAATTCATTTTATTTGTCGACCGCAAAGGATGATGAATGGAAAATTATTCTAGGGAAATACACCTTGCCATTCTTGCTGTGTATTGATTCTCCTTGTTGTGTATTGTTATATTACTCCTACTCTTCATTTCTCTGGCGCATAATCTAAATACAGGTATTGGGTTATGAGTCTCCAAGAATTCTTCAAATGCATGGTTTTCTTTTTCTAAACGAAATTCCCGTGTCTGGCACAAACACCGTGTCTGAGTAACATAGATGTGTTGGATGCATCTCAAGGTCCTATTCATTCTTACATGCATTTGAAAAACATAAAAATAAAAAATAAAAAAGGACTTTTCTTCATATGGAGTATTGTGAGCAGATATTTGTATGCCTTATATCACAAAATAAATGCAATAAAATGTGTAAATTTTCATGCAACTTGCAAAATTTGTTGTACAGGTGAAGCAAAAGACACTTATCATATGGGGTGAGGATGACCAGATTATTAGCAAGAAGCTAGCAGTGGTTAGCAACTTAAACTTTTGCTCCATACAGGCATCAGAATACTACCATAATGTGGCTCTCGGACATGATTGATAAATAATAACAAAAATGATATACGAATTGAAGTTCCGGTGTTAATTTACTGAAACTCTGAGCTGATCCAGTAGCAAAAGTGAAAATTAACTTATTGAATTGCATATTGCAGAGACTGCACTGTGAACTGCCGAATTCAATTATTCTCCAAATACCCGATTGCGGTCATTGTCCTCATGTAGAAAAGCCAGATTCTGCTGCCAGATTAATCTTGGAATTTATGCAGAATTACAGCTGCCAGAAAAAGGCCCAGTTGGCACCTACTGAAGAAGTTGTGTATTAATCGTGCATGACTGAAAGTAAAGACGCAGCATATATTATATAGCTTTCATCATAGGTATGTTGATCATAATGATTATCTTCGTTTCCACTTCTTCTTTGTGCCGAAATTTACTGCCATAGCGTCATTTCATTCATGTTACAAACTGTTGTTTTAAACCCAAAGCAAATAATATGGAGTTTTCCTTGAAACTCGCAATTTAGGCTCAATTTAAAATAAAAAGGACAAACTTCACCGTTATGCCATCCAATTAATACTAAACTTTTATATTATTCATCAAATTATAAAAAAGTTACAATTTACTTACCAATATTTTCGATATTGTTTTTTGTCAACAGAATGATGATGCAACTTTTTAATTTGCTCACTAACTTTTTAATGTTTTCATTTTAGTCATTAAATTATAAAAAGTTACAATTTGCTTACTAATCTTTTGACATTGTTTTTTGTCACACAACTGTTGATTAGTAACGGAACAATGATATGACAACTTTTTAATTTGCTCCCCAATTTTTAATGCACATATTTGACAGCTTTGTAGGAACACTTTTTTTTTTTTAACATGGTTTTTTAGGCATGCTTTATTGAGTTGAATCATTGAGAAAATTATACTAAGAATTCTATGAAGATTTTTAATGTGATCGAGTTTTCTTATTTGAATAGATTTATGTTTCTAAAAAGACTACTACTAGAAGACCTTTGCTGGTTCATTCCATATTGAACCTGTTTGAGCTGAAATTGTGGAGACGGAGATTCACATTGGTTATACTTTCGATAAATTAATCTATGTCTATTTGAAATAGGTTTGTTCATTATTTTATGTACAATATTGGGAATATTTATTTTGTTCATAGTGAGGAATTTATTTTAGTGAAATTATTGTAAACATACTATTCTATTTGTCAAGTTTGTAATTAAGATTTTAAGGAGAAAATCTTAGTGGGGGGAGAGTAATTATGTATAGGAATAATGTTGCAATTTGATGAGTAAGTTAAATAACATTTTGTACTAAAGATTGATAATGGGTTCCTCTCTAGCCAATATTTGCTTGTTCATTTTGCTTTGCATGTAGAAGTTGTTGAGGACAAATAAAAATGATATTAATGTATATGGTAAAAATTTATTAAACAATTTTGTTCAAAAAATTACAAGTAGACTTGATCATGGATGAGGTTAGGCCGAAGTCAAAATTTTAAAATTGTTTTTCAGGCCCGGCCTAAAAAATGGACTTAAAATTTTGTCCAAGCCCGACCCAAATTAAAAATTATAAACCCAAGCTTGACTTTACCTGACCGTATTAATTTTTTTAATTATTTTTTATATAAAAATAAATTTAAAAAATATATAATATACCAAATAACTAAAAATATTAAAATAAATGTTTCTTAACAAATTGAAAATATTTTAAAAAAATTATACTTAAATAACACTAAGATAGTTGCAACTTAACAAATAAATGCCTTTAAAATAGTAGCAAAATTAACAATAAAATAAGAGTTGTACAATATTCAAATAATAACAACAAAATAGTAGCAATATAATAGCAAAATGGTAGCAAAACAACAACATAACAGTAGCAAAACAACAGGGGAAAAAGTTTAAGTTTATTCAGGCTGGGGCCCGAGCTAAAAAATCCTACCTGGTGCTCGACCCATTTATAAAACGGATTTTATTTTTTGTCCAAGCCCATTTTTCGAACCTATATTTTTACCCAAACCCTCCCACTTTTTGGGCGGGCCTTCGAGCTTGGGCAGATGGCTCGGCCCATGATCAGGTCTAATTACAAATACATTATGACGAAAAATTACACCAAGGCACTAGATCCCAACATAATTGTCTAAATAGATTACCTCAATATTTTCCTTGCCTTTTCAGTCTCCGGTTTGTAGCTCAACTCCCTATGCGACATTCATAGGTAGGACAATCTTGACTAATCCAATTGTATTGGAAACTGTAAGATCAAGTTTATTGGTAGTTTTCTCGAATATGAACGAGTCTGATGCTCCTATATCAATTGGAGAACTCTTTTTTCTATGATGCCAATGTCTACGAACATCAACCTTTTCTGCTTCTTGACCCTTTTTTTACCTTTATAGAATTGAGTATCATAGAACCAAACTGTAACAGCCCGTTTTTTGTCAAATCAGAACAGTAGTTTCGGGACCACAAATTTGAGGTCAAAATAATTATTTTATTATTATTTTAATGTCTACAATGTGATAGTATGATTGTGTGAAAATTTCGTTAAGAAATTTTATCGTTGAATGCTCAATTCGATGAAAAGGACTAAAACTTGAGTTCTATTAGCTAAAGGTGTTTAATAGCTATAGAACCTTAAAGTGGAGGTCCTTATGCGGTAATTAGACCATTTTAATTGTGAGTGGACAATTATGAACATGATTAAGTGATTTTAATGGTTAATATTAAAGGTTAAAAATGTAATACCATAAATAAAAGATAATAAAATATAGAAAACAAAATAATCACCTTGTTTGTTCATCTTTTCTACCGAAATTAAAGGTGAAAAACTCCATTGAAAGAGCTTTAACATTCAGCTACACTAATCTCTTGCATGTAAGTTCATTTTTGTTCCGTTTTTAATGATTTCTATGTTTTTGAGATCGTTGCAGCTTAATCTAGCTAGCCCAGGGACTAATTTGCAAAAATGTTAAAGGTTTAGGGTTTTTCCATTAATGAATCTATGTATATTTTGATGTTTGATGATAGAAAATGTATGCTTGTTGTTAGATAAACAACACTTGTAAAGTGATTTTTGATAATTGTCATTTAAGGATTAAATTGAGAAATGTTAAAATTTTAAGGTTAAATTGTAAAATAAATGAAAAATATGGGCTGCTATGCTAATAATATAAATTCGGCTAGCATGGGTAGTGATCGCGTGTCAGAGTCTTAAAAATTTATATAAAGAATGATCGAGCCTAGAAACTAACTGTGAGAACGATTGAGGCAAGTGCACTTATGGAACAGTAATATAGTTTAGTGGCAAGACCGGATTGTCGAACCCAAGGGAACTAAAAGTACTAATACTACCGGATTGTCGAACCCAAGGGAACTAAAAGTACTAATACTAACTTTCTTTTTATTATTTAGCCTCAAATAAAAGTGAATTGTTTATTCAATCTAAAATTAACTAACTATTAAGCTAAAGATGTTAAGACAAAGAGAATGAATTAGGGAAAATACTTGTGGGAAAAACCAATTGATTAAGACAATACCCGAGAAAGAATCCACCTAGACTTCACTTGTTATTTAACTCTGAACCAGACGATTTATTCACTTGACTTAATCCGTAGGATTTCTTAATTTATATTAATACTTCTTTCGAGGCTACTAATGTCTAACCCTAGGTTGATTAATTGAAATCTCTTTCTAATTAAAACCCCTAGAATTGCATTAACTCGATCTGTGGACTCACATATTAGGTTTGACCCTAATCCGACAAATTTTCGTCATCCTATCTCTAGGATTACGATCAACTCCGCTTAATTATGCTAGATCTACTCTTAAACAGGGACTTTTGCTCCACTGCTTAAGCACATCAATACTTGAATCAATATCCTAAAATATTAAAACAAGAATTAAGAACACATAATTAAGAACAAATCAAGTATTTATCATATAGTTCAGAAAACAATAACAAGATTCGCCTTAGGTTTCATCCCCCTCAGGTATTTGAGGGTTTAGTTCATAATTATAAAAGAATACATCTCAGAAGAAAATATAAAACAAAACATAAGAAAAACCCTAAAACCCTCTGAAGGAATTTGAAGGGAACATCCTCCGTCTTGAGTATAACTCCGACTTCTTGAGATGAATCAACTGGCTTTCTTCGAGTAAATTCTACAATTCTGGCCTCTCAGGCTTGGCTCTTCGACCTAACTGGACGCCCCTTTAAGGTTGGCCTTTAGGGTGTTTATATAGGCTTTTGGAATGGCTTTCTTTGCTTCTAAGTATCTTAATCCGAATGAAATTCCTCTTTGTCATGGCAGGACACGCCCATGGCACATGCCCGTGTGAATCGTGGCCAGGTCGTGTTCGATTTTTTTAAAGAGGCACGGCCATGTGGTCTTGGGCCCAAGCTGTGTCAATTTCGTACTTTGGCCCATTTCTCCATTTTATGCCCGTTTCTCGTTCTTTTCATCTCTAGTGCTTTCCTAAGTACAAAACATGAAATTAAAGGATTAAGAGCACCAAATTCCACAATTCAAGGAATAAATCATTCAAAAGTATGCTAAATGTGTGATTAAAATATGTATATAATACGGTTTATCAGGTAGGGACTTAATTACATGATTTTGTATTTCTATGAGATAAGGACTAAATTGTAAAGAAATTGAAATATGAGGGGCAAAAGTGTAAAGTTGCTATATGATCGCGTGTCAGAGTTTTAATTTTTTAATGAATGGGAATGATCGAACCTGGAAACTAACTATGACAACGATTGAGGCAAGTGTACCTATCGAACAGTAGTATAGCTTAGGCAAGACCGAATTGTCGAACCCAAAGGAACTAAAAGTACTAATACTAATTTTCTTTTTATTATCTAGCCTAAAATAAGTGAAGTTGTTTTAATCTAATCTAAATTAACTACTACTAAGCTAAAGACGCAAAGACAAAAAGAATGAATTGGGAAATAACTTGAGGAAAAACTCAGTTGATTAAGACGATACGCTCAGGAAGAATCCACCTAGACTTCACTTGTTATCTAACACTGAACCAGACGATGTATTCACTTGACTTGATCAGTAAGACTCCCTAAGTTATATTACACCCTCTCTCGAGGCGAATAACGTCTAACCCTAGGTTGATTAATTGAAATATCTTTCTAATTAAAACCCCTAGAATCGCATTAACTCGATCTATGGACTCCCATATTAGGTTTCACCCTAATCTGGTAAAATCTCGTCACCCTATCTCTAGGCGTGTGATTAACTCCGCTTAATTATGCTAGATCTACTCTTAAGCAGGGACTTTTGCTCCACCACCTAAGCACATCATACTTGAATTAATATCCCGGAAATATCAATACAAGAATTAAGCACACATAATTAAGAACAAATCAAGTATTTATCATATAGTTCAGAAAACAATAACAAGTTCATCTTAGGTTTCATCCCCTTCAGGTATCTGAAGGGTTTAGTTCTGATAAACCGTAAAAGTAACATATTTTAAGCCCACATTTAGTATGCTTTTGGATGATTTATCCTCTGTTTTATATAAAAAGGTGCTCTTAATCCTTTCTTTTCATGTCTTATACCCAGGAAAGCACCCGAGGATAAAAAGAACGAGAACTGGGCCCAAAACGGAGTAAATGGGCCATATCACGAAATCGACACAACTTGGGCCCAAGACCACACGGTCGTTCCTCACTAAGCATCTAGAACACGGCCTAACCCCGACTTGCATGGCCGTGTCTCATTAAAAGTTCAAACACGGCCTGGCCACGATTCAGACGGGCGTGTGCCATGGTCGTGTCCCTGTCGCTGGAAAGAGCAATTTTATTCGGGAAAGGATACTTGGAGGCAAAGAAACACACTCCAAAGCCTATTCAAACACCCTAGTAGGAATTCTACTTAAATTAGGATACTTAGGGGCCAAGTAAGGCATCTCAAAGTCTATATAAACACCCAATGAGGCAACTTGAAGGGGGAGTTCGGCAGAAGCCCTCTGTTGAGGCGTTGAGCTAGGCCAAGGAGCCAAGCCGGAAAGGTCAGAATTGTGGGAATCGCTCGAAGTTAGCCAGTTGATCCATCCCAAGAAGCCGGAATTATACTCAAGATGGCGGAACTCTCCTTCAATTCCTTCAGGGAGTTTTAGGGATTTCTTATGTTTTGTTTTATCATTTCTCTTGAGATGTTTTCTTTATTCATTATGAACTAAACCCCTCAGATACCTGAAGGGGATGAAACCTAGATGAATCTTATTATTTGATTTTTGAATTATATGATAAATACTTAGTTTGTTCTTAATTAGCATGCTTAATCCAAATCTGATGTGCTTAGGTGGAGGAGGAATAGACCCTGCTTAAGAGTAGATCTATTGTAATTAAGCGGAGTTGATCGCCGAGATTTTACCAGATTAGGGTGAAACCTAATATGGGAATCTATAGATCGATTTACTGCTATTCTAGGGGTTATTATAAGAGAATGAGAGTTCCACTAATTAATCTAAGGTTAGACGTTATTTGCCTCGAGAGAGGGTTTAATATACGTTAGAGAGTCTTATGGATCAAGCTAAGTAAATAAATCATATGATTCAAGGTTAGATAACAAGTGAAGTCTAGGTGGATTCTTCGTGAGGGTATCGTCGTGATCAATTGAGTTTTTCTTCAAGTTATTTCCCAATTCGTTCTTTTTGTCTTAGTGTCTTTAGTTTAGTCATCGTTAATTTAGATTAAAACAGCTTCACTTTATTTTAGGCTAAATAATAAAAAGAAAGTTAGTATTAATACTTTTAGTTCCTTTGGGTTCGATAATCCGGTCTTGCCCAAGCTATACTACTGTTCAATAGGTACACTTGCCTTTAATCGTTGTCAGAGTTAGTTTCCAGGTTCGATCACATTTATTATACATTTTAAAACTCTGATTTCAGCGATCAAGTTCATAACGATAAAAGAAAACATCTCAGAAAAAAAGATAAAACAAAACATAAGAAAACCCTAAAACCCCCTGAAGGAATTAAAAGAGAGATCCGCCGTCTTGAGTAGAATTCCGGCTTCTTGAGATGAATCAACTGTTTATCTTCGAGTGATTCCCACAAATCTGACCTTTTTGGCTTGGCTCCTTGGCCTAGCTCACAGCCGCCTTCAAGGATGTACTTAGGGGGTTTATATAGGCTTTCGAAATAGGTTTCTTCGCCCTTAAGTATCGTTTTCCGAGTGAAATTGTCTTTTGCCACGACAGGGACGCGGCCTTGTCACACGCCCGTGTGACTAGTCTTTGAGCCGTGTTCGGATTTCGTTAATAAGGCACGGCCGTGTAAATCGGGGTTAGGCCGTGTTTTAGTTAATCAGTGAGGCACGGTCGTGTGGGCTTAAGTCCAGGCCGTGTCGATTTCCTTCATGGCCCAATTTGGTTCGTTTTAGGCCCGTTTCTTGTTCTTTTTATCCTCAGGTGTTTTCCTGAGTATAAGACATGAAAAGAAAGGATTAAGAGCACCTTTTTACATAAATCAAATGATAAATCATCCGAAAGTATGCTAAATGTGGGATTAAAATATGTTACTATTACGGTTTATCACTATATTGTCATTTTTGGGCTAAACTGAATTTATTGATGATTAAATGAATTAAATTTGATATTACATAGATCAAGAAAAGCGAAATTCGAATTTAGATCGAGGGAAAAACAAAGTGCTGGATTAATCGATCAAATTCGTCATTTTTGCATTCGAGGTAAGTTCGTATGTAATAAGTATTGTTACAATTATGTTTCAAATGCTTTAATATTGCATAAATTGTGAATATGACCTTTCAGACATATTCGACGACGATTCAACAAATGAGAAATCCCGATTGAACCTTAGGAATAGATTAGGATACGAATGACATGTCATTAGGGGTTATGTGATTTGGGTGATGGTCCGTACGTCTTACCGGTGGTTGAGTTATCCGGTATATGTTGCGGATTCTCATCAGCTTGTGTGAGTAGCACTGTGTAGCTTTGTCATGACTGTCAGCTTGTGTGAGCAGACCCGTTGATAGCTCAAGAGTGAGCATTATATGTGATATGAGATTGAGATAGCTTCGGCTATGTATGTGGCACTAGAGGTGTGCATGGGCCGGGCGGCCCGCCCAAAATGTAGGAGGGTTTGGGCAAAAATATAAGCCCGAAAAATGGGCTTGGACAAAAAAATAAGGCCCGTTTAAAAAATGGGCCGGGCTCGGGTAAGGCATTTTTGGCCTGGGCCAGACCCGAATTCATTAAAGAAAAAAAACTATTTTTTTAATATTATTTTCTTATTGTTTTTCTCCTTATTTTGCTACCATTTTACTATTATGTTTCTATTATTTTGTTGTTATTGTTTAGATATTATATAAAACTTATTTCAATGTTAATTTTGTTATTATTTTAAAGACATTTGTTAATTTTGTTATTATTTTAGAGGCATTTGCTTGTTAAGTTGCATTTATTTTAGTGTTATTTAAGTCTACATATTTTTTAAAATTTTTTTCAATTTGTTGAAAAATATTTATTTTGATTTTTTTAATATTTTTGATGTATTATATATATTTAAAAATTATATAAAATAATATAAAAAATTAATACGGGTGGGCCCGGCCTGGCCCGGGTTTTAGCATTTTTATATGGGCTGGGTTTGGGAAAAAATTTAGGCCCATTTTTTGGGCCCGGCCCGGCCCAAGCCCAATGAACGGGCCTAATTTTTTAGTTGGGCCTAGCCTGAACCTGGCCCGGCCCAGCCCATACACACCTCTATGTGGCACTTAGGGTGCGAGATTTTCGAATATCCGATAGTATTCCAAATGGTTCAACGGGTATATCAGAAATACAAATGAGTATGAGATTGATACGAGATAGTACAGGTACGTACATGAACCGTACTTGCATTGAATTGAAGAAATTGTGAAATTCATATCTAACATTCTGAATGAATTATGTGATAGGTTTGTGTATCAATATGAATTATATCATGATATGGTAAATTGCTTAAATTATGTGTGTATGGTAAGATGAGTTTATTTTTCTGTGTTTTATAAAGATATGAATTATACGAATTATGCGAGCTTACTAAGCTTTATAGCATAATGTGTTTATTTTTCTGTGTTTTATAAAGATATCGAAGCTAGCTCGGATTTAAGAATTGTCGGAGATCTCATCACACTATCAAACTATCACATTGTGATGCGTCGTTGAAAGTACCAAATATATCCTATTCCCTGCAAAATAATGAAAATAACAGTAAAAGGGGAAGTAGGGTCGAATCCTCAGGGACCGGATTATACGAATGCTTGTTTCTCAAAATCCTGGGCAGAATCATGCCCAAGAAAACCTGCGTTCCTGAAAAAAATAAAAATAACAGAATTAAATAGTTGGATCTGGAAACGAAAAAAATAAAAAAACAAAAATGAGAAATCGAATTGAAATTGCGAAAATTAAAAATAGAAAATAGAGTTTGACATAAAGAAATTCTTATGAGGAGATTCTAGCCTCCGGTTGCCTCGATCCGCCTTGGGTTCAATCCTTGGCTTTTAGATGATCCTTCTCAATCCGAATAAGCCAATTATAGTGGAAGAGGACGCCTACGACCACCAGCTCCAAGGATTTAGATTTCGATTTGGTGGAACCTGACTCTAGCCAACAACCTCTCTTGTGGGATTATCTTATGCTAGATCAATGTTTCTTAATGGCAAATCCCACGCCATTTTGTCTCTTGGGCTCGCCAACCTCTGACGCAATAAGTTAACGAATCGGCGGTGCAATCCTTCCAAAACACACAAAGCGGCCGCCTTTGCATAGATTGAAAAGTTTACTTCTTAAGGGACATGGACGGAAGCGTCAGCCCCGTAGTGCGGAGAAACGATGAATACCCTGTTGAGAAGGCTAAATCGGATTCTAAACCTCAAGAACCCTTTTTGGGATTTTCGGCAACCTTTGGCTGGAAGGGTTTTAGTGGCTCATAGTTGTGGTGGAAAAGAAAATATATAAATGGAGATTTTTATTAAAAAGAAAAAATGGAAAGAACAAAAGAGTTATGGGGAGAGAGTTTACAGAAAAAGATGAACACCCAAAATGAGTCACTTCATCCCCTATTTATAGTGCTAAGATAGATGGACTAGTCCTACTCAAACTCCCAAAGATAATTACAATTAATCAAAGATAAATAGAGATAAATAAAGAAATTAAATAATCCTCAATAATTATCCTAATATTAATTATCCTAATATAATTAAAATAGAGTCTAATAAAGCAAAGTCTCTTCTTTTTGCATTTCAATCCTTCTGTCCTCCATGTTTGTACTTTTGGCATCATCTTTTTCCTTTGTTGCACATTGGTCCATTTTATCTTTAATTTCACAGTTTTGGCCCTCAATTTCGCTTTTGCCTCTAGTTTAGTCCCTATAAGATAAAAGACCATAAATAGCCCAAATTAGTAGAATCATACTCAAAATAAATATGCAATTAGCACATAAAAATATGACGTTCTAGAGTATTATCGAATTCCCCCTACTTAGCCCATACTTGCCCTCAAGTATGGTTCCTATCCATTGTGAAAATTAGATTCTAAAAGAAATTCTACTCTAAAGTTCTATAAAGATTAGTCAAAAATGCATATGAAAAATAAAGAGAACTTTTAAGCTTGCTTTAAGTAAAAGAGAAAAAGTTTTCTAATTAAAACACACAAAAATTAAAATCGTCTTGAATTATTTCATGCTATTTAGGTAAATTATCAATCCTACTAAGACACTCTATTTATTTCCTCCTTTAGTCCCCAACTGAAATTTTATTAGTACTATTTTTCTTTTCTTTTTTCTTTTTTTTCTCTTTTTTTCTTTTTTTTTTATTTACTTAGGAATATATTTTCGGTTAGCGGAGTTTTACCCATCACGTCACATAACCTTTTGATGCAAAGTGGAATGACAACCCAAGCACCCTACCCCGGTTACTCAGTCAGTCACGTTCTGAGCCGCACTCATAACCTTGGTTAGCGGAGTTTTACCTATCACCTCACAGAACCTTTTGACGCGAAGTAGAATGACAACCCAAGCACCCTACCCCGGTTAATCAGCCAGTCACGTTCTAAGCTGCACTCATATCCTTGGAAACATTTATTAAATAAAATTTACACGAAATTTTAATTTTAAGAGGACCTAAGAGAAATAATCAAGTGTCGAAAATAAGTTTTAATAACCACCTAAAAGACATGAACATAATTTAGGCATGCAAATGTATTAAGTGTCCATTTTATATTAAACTTGATCAATTTTACGAAAAGCAATGTAACACCCCTTACCCGAGACCGTTGCCGTAGTCGAGCACGAGGCATTACTAGACTTAACTTACTAGTTCTGGGCATAAAAATTGAAACTGTCCGTCTGCGTCATGTTCACTAAATTAATTATAACTCGAGGTACGAAACTTGAAATCAAGATCCGTAAATTTTCCCTGAAACTAGACTCATATATCTTCTTACTATGATTTTTCCAGAATTTTTGGTGTGGCCAATTAGTACAGTTTATTAGTTAAAGTCTCCCCTATTACACAGTTTGACAGTTCTGACCTCTCTTCACTAAAAATCAATTATCTCATATTATACAACTCATTTTCCTACACCATTTTCTTTATATGAAAATAGACTCAATAAGCTTTAATTCTATATTTCATGCACAACCTAATTCAATTTCTACTATTTTTGGTGATTTTTCAAAATCACGTCACTGCTGCTGTCCTACTATTCCCCTGCATATAATTACATAATTTCTTTAAAATAATTATCAACTAGACATTTCATAACATCCACAACCATGTTCTTAATTAACCATTTTAATGGCTAATCATTACCAAACATTTACAAGTCCATAATAAGCCATATCATAAGATCACACACATAAAATGTTTAAGCCCCTATACATGCCATAACTTAAAACGTTCGAGTCACAAAATACCAATATAACCCTTTGATAGTGTGTAATACGATCTCCAGCGTCCTTTCGATCCCCGAGTTGGCTTGCAATACTATAAAAAAATAAAGAATGGGAGTAAGCATAAAGCTTAGTAAGTTTACATGTAAATAGATGACAACATTCTTAATGAATTAACTTATTCTTTTCTTATCAAGATCATTTAAGCTTTTAACTCAATATACTCAAACTTGTATTCTTACCTTGTCTTTTTAACATGAATTTATCTTACCTTACCTTTTTAACATGAATTTATCTTACCTTACCTTTTTAGCTTGAACTTGTCTTAACTTACCATTTTAGCTTGAACTTGTCTTACCTTTACTTTGGTATACTCCTTGAATTTTCCGTTGAACCACTTGGAATACTAAGGATACGCGGGTACCTTTCCTTATGAAACTTAACCATTGCCATGTCTTGACATGGTCTTACGTGGTATCCTTGCCTTATGAACTCACCAATGCCATGCCTTGGCATGGTCTTACATGGGACCTTTGCCTTATAGTAACATATCAATGCCATGTCTTGACATGGTCTTACATGATTTCCTTAAACCCTAATGTCATGACATTTGTATCCTACACATTCCTAAGGTTCAATGGAACTTTACGAGATAGCTTTTTCGTCATTTCATACTTGAGTCTTTAAATAATAAATTTACAGAATAAATATGTAAATGCTAGAATTTAATAATATTAAATGTAAAATAATAGAATATTGCATTTATTTCTTTGCAAACTTACCTCGAAACAGAATACGATCAACTATATCGTTTTAATCCTCTATCTTTTTCTTTCCTCGATCTAACTCTGGATTTCGTTCTTCTTGATCTATAATAGCAAATTTAGCTTATTTAATACTCACATTCATCAAAACAGTCCTTAATTCTTAACTTTAGCAAAATTACAATTTTGCCCCTAAACTTTACATATTTACACATTTGCCCCAAAGCTCGGAAATTAAACTTTATCCCTTATTCTTATGTTTTATGGCATGCTGATCATTTTTCCCTTCTATGGCAACATCAAATTCTCACTCTAACTTGTACTTATGAACATTAGGTATTTTCTGGAGATTAAGCGCTTTTTACTCGTTTTCACTTAAAATCACTTAGCAAAAGTTGTTTAACATACTTTCAGACTTCATATTCTATCATAAAACATCAAAATAAACACATTTCACCTATGGGTATTTTTTCCAAATATGAACCCTAGCATAAATTATTAATAGAATAAGCTAAATCAAGTTACCGGGACTCCAAAAACGTAAAGAACATTAAAAACGGGGCTTGGATGCACTTACTATGAGCTTGAGAAGTTGAATAAACCCTAGCTGTGGTGTTTCCTTGAAAAATTCGGCCTAGTTGAAGAAGATGAGCAAAAATTGGCTTTTAAATTTTTTTTTTCATCGGATTTGTGGTCCCGAAACCACTATTCCGACTAGGCTCAAAATGGGGCTGTTACAAGCAAGATAGAGTTAACTTATTAATCATAATTATTTTTAGCCTAATAAAAATAAAACAATAGAGATAAAATCAAACAGACAAAATCATAACTAACTCAGTAGCCAAGAATCATGCATGTGGGTCAAACAGTGGCAAGTCGTGGTCAAATTCTTGGGTATGAAAAGCGACAGAATATTCTTAAAAAAAAATATGGACAAAATGGATCCTCAAGCAGCAAACACAAATCACAGCAAAAGACGACAATAATACGAAAAGTACCTCCCCCTACTTAAAACACATTGTCCTCAATGTGGACGCAAAAGAAATAAATAGGTAGAAAAGTTTAGAAAAACTCCCCGTGTAGCTATTGTCGATTGCAGAGGACTTGCGCGTGAAGGGGAAGATGTGGTGGTCTGTTTGGTTCTGACTTGTCTCCCTTTTCTTAGTATTTTCGCTCCGTTTTACCTAGATGGAAGAAGAGAAATTTATTAATAAAATAAAAAAGAAAAGAAAGGAAAAAAATAAATAAGAAATAAAAATAAAAATAAAAATAAATAAAATAAAACAAAGATTGGGTTGCCTCCCAACAAGCTCTTGTTTAACGTCATTAGCTCGACGACTTAAATGTATCTACGGTGGCTCTAAATAAATCTTTTCAATCAAGTGAGCTTTAAAATTCTCATTTTTTATCACATCCACCATATTTGGGTTTAATCGTCTTTGCGCCTTTTTCATTGGTTTAAAATTTTCCTCCAAAGGGTTAATCTCTTTTAAGTCGGCAAGGGTCTCATCATTTTCTGAAAATGTGAATTTGAGATGCTCGAGAGGTGGTTTTAATTTTGGATCTGATGCCTGCACAATAGAAGGTAGAAGTTTAGTATCCATAGGATCAAACATCATTTAGATTTATCTCCATAAGATGACTCAAAAGTTTTTTCTACTGATTAGTTAATTATGTCGACACGGTTTACATCCAAGACTTCACTTGGGTGGCTAATTGTGCCATAAACATTAAACTTCACGATCTCCCCATCAAACTCCATTGTGAGGGTTCCGTTTCGGACGTCAATTTTAGTATTTGCAGTACTAAGGAAAGGTCGCCCCAACAAGGTGTCTGAAGACCCAGGAGCATTATCCTCCTCCATTTTTATCACATAAAAATTTGTAGGGAAGATAAGTCCATTGACTTTGACTAATACGTCCTCGAGGACTCCTTCGGGATGCACAACGGACCAGTTTGCCAATTGAATGCTAACACCTGTTTTTGTCAAAAAACCTGCGTTAAGTGATTCATAAATAGAATATGGCATTACATTTATGGAGGCTCCCAGATCACACATAGCCTTTTTAATTCCCAAGTGACCTATTTTGCATGGTATGGAAAACATGCCCCTATCTTTACATTTTGCCCGCATTTTCTGCTGTAACACTGCAGACACATTTTCACCAACATTTACCCTCTCATTACCTGTTAATTTCCGCTTGTTGGTGCAAAGCTCTTTAAGAAATTTAGCATATCTCGGTATTTGCTTGATGGCATCCAACAGCGGAATGTTGATCTCGACATTCCTAAATGTTTCGAGGATCTCTTTGTCCTCCTTACCTCTTCGGCATTGGTGGAATCGTTCTAGAAATGGAGGTTGAATTATGGGCAATGGGGGTTTCGTTCGGACCTGTTCATCTTTCTTGGGCTTTTCTTGGGCAATTTCTTGGGCAAGATTTCAGTCGGGAATCGATTCCAGTACCTTTATACTTCGCAGCGTCACTGCATTTGCATTTTATCTTGGATTCAGTTCTGTTTGTGACGGAAGCTTCCCTTGAGAGTTCAATTTCTCAACTGATATGGTCAATTCTCTTATAGACGCCTCAGTTTTCTGTTGAAAATCCTTTATTTCTCTTTGGAAATTAAGAGTTTGCTGTTGAAAATCAAGGACATTAGCTGCTAATTTATTGACCATGGTTTCTAAGAAATTACCTGAATCTCGAGGCTGTTGTGGAAGCTGATTTTGGTATGGCTGGTTATTTCGTAGATTGGCCCCATAACTCAAGTTAGATGGTCTCTCCACTCTGGGTTGTAGGTATTAGCGTAGGGATCATATCGCCTCTGTGGTGGGCCAGGGAAATTACCCACAGCATCCAGATGGGCCATGGTATCATCATACAAATTGGGACATGTGTCAGTGGTATGTTTAGAGGTTGCACATATTCCGCATACTCGGGCTGGTTTGGCTTTTTCTGCAATAAGAGAATTCATCATATTAGTGAGTCTATCAACTTTATCCTCTAAGGTTGGATTACTTAGTTGGTGAACCTTTCTGGGGGGTTCAAGATTAGCTCGGATTTGCTGAGAATTTATAGCCATCGTAGAGACTAAGTCCCTTGCTTGTTGGGGAGTCATATTGACTAATGCTTCTCCACTAGCGGCGTCAACCATATTCATCTCCATGGGTTTCAAGCCTTCATAAAAGTACTGGAGGAGAGATTGCTCTGTTATACCATGTTGTGGTCAACTTGCACACAATTTCTGAAACCGCTCCCAATAATCATAAAGAGTCTCTGCTTCTTTCTGCCTTATTCCCACGATCTCTCTTCTTAGCTCAGCTGCTCTGGATGCTGGAAAAAACCTTTTGAGAAATAAACGAGATAAATCAGCCTAAGTAGTTATAGATCCAAGAGGTAAATAAAATAACTATTCCCTAGCTGAATCTGCTAGGAAAAAGGGAAAGCGCGCAATTTAATTTGATCCTCAGTTACGCCTTGAGGTTTCATACTTAGACAAACCATATGAAACTCCTTCAAATGTTTATGGGGGTTTTCATTTTGTAACCCTCGGAAAGTTGGCAGCAACTGAATTAACCCTAATTTCAGTTCAAAATCGGTATCCATGGTAGGATATGCGATGCACAGTGGCGGTTGTTCTGTCAGAGCTTCGGCTAGTTGCCGAATCGTTTGAGCCATTGGTTCTTGTACCAAATTAGGGTTTTCGTTAACCCTAGCATTTAGCACTTCTTCAAATGGATCGACTTCTTCTGCTTTACTTTCAAGTGTTTGAGTAGGGTTTTCGTTAACCCTAGACTCGCGCCGTCGTCGATTCGATTTACGCGATGGATTGCTTTGAGTCCCTACCACCGCCGATCGCTTTTCCTTAACTTTGTTTCTTTTCGATTAGCTCTCGCAGTCTTTTCAATTTCTGAGTCAAACGCAAGAGTGCCTGGAGCAGATCTGGTCATAGAAAATAAAAAACAAGATTAGTACGTTACTGATCCCCGGCAGCGGTGCCAAAATTTGATGCATCGTTAAAAGCACCAAGTATATCTTATTCCCTGCAAAATAATGAAAATAATAGTAAAAGGGGAAGTAGGGTCGAATCCTCAGGGACCGGATTATACGAATGCCTGTTTCTCGAAATCCTAGGCAGAATCATGCCCAAGAAAACCTGCGCTCCTGAAAAAAATAAAAATAACAGAATTAAAGAGTTGGATCTTTAAAGGAAAAGAAATAAAAAAACAAAAATGAAAAATCGAATTGAAATTATGAAAATTAAAAATAGAAAATAGAGTTTGAGATAAAAAAATTCTTATGAGGAGATTCCAGCCTTCGGTTGCCTCGATTCGCCTTGGGTTTAATCCTTGGCTTTTAGATGACCCTTCTCAATCCTTGGTTTAATCCAAACGGCCTGTGACACGGACGTGTTTTTGGCCTTGTGAGACACACGGCCAGGCCACACGGGCGTGTGTCCCCTGTATTTTGTAAAAATTTCTCAGTGTTTCAAAAATTTCCTAAGTTATTTGTTTAGTCTCGAACCATTTCTAATGCATGATTTAGGCCCCGTAAGCCCGTATTAGGGACAATGAGATTGATTATGAATGATGTTTGATTGGAAATGGAAAATGTATGTGAAATGTATGTTTATTTATGAAATAAGTCTGTAATGCTCCATAAACCTTTTCTGGCGTTGAATACGGGTGAAGGGTGTTACATTTATTGGTATCAGAGCTACGATTTAGTCGATTCTAGGACTAATGTAACTTATGTGAGTCTAGCTATACATGCTATATATAACCTGTGATAGTGTGATATCTCCTGACAGTCTAAATCATGTTTTCATATAGTAAATGGATCACAATCGAGCTATGGCTGATTATGTTGAGAGTAATGCGCTGATAAACCGTAATATGAACATATTTTAACCCCACATTTAACATATTTTTGGATGATTTAAGCCTTGAATTATGGAATTTGGTGCTCTTAATCCTTTGTTTCCATGTTTTATACTTAGGAAAGCACCGGAGGATGAAAAGAACGAGAAACGGGCTTAAAACAGAGTAAATAGGCTAAATTACAAAATCGACACGACCTGGGCCCAAGCCACACAGCCGTGTCCCCTTAACAGACCCAAACACGGCCTGGCCATGATTCACACAGGCGTGTGCCATGGGCATGTCCCTGCAATGACAAAAAGGAATTTTACTCAGATTAGAGTATTTAAAGGTAAAGAAAGCCATCCCAAAAGCCTATATAAACACCCTAGAGGCCAACCTTCAAAGGGACGTCTAGTTAGGCCGAAGAGACAAGCCAGAGAGGCTAGAATTGTGGAATTTACTCAAAGAAAGCCAGTTGATTCATCTCAAGAAGCCGGAATTATACTCAAGACAAAAGATCTTCCCTTCAATTTCCTTTAGGGGGTTTTAGGGTTTTTCTTATGTTTTTTTTATATTTACTTCTGAGATGTATTCTTTTATCATTATGAACTAATCTCCTCAAATACCTGAGGGGGATGAAACCTAAGACGGATCTTGTTATTATTCTCTAAACTATATGATAAATACTTGATTTGTTCTTAACTATGTGTTCTTAACTCTTGTTTTGATAGTTTAGGATATTGATTCAAGTATTGATGTGCTTAAACAGTAGAGTAAAAGTCCCTGTTTAAAAGTAGATCTAGCATAGTTAAGCGGAGTTGATCACAACCCTAGAAATAGGATGACAAAAATCTGCCGGATTAGGGTCAAACCTAATATGGGAGTCCATGGATCGAGTTAATGCAATTCTAGGGGTTTTAATTAGAAAGAGATTTCAATTAATCAACCTAGGGTTAGATGTTAGTAGCCTCGAAAGAGGTATTAATATAAATTAGGGAATCCTACGGATCAAGTCAAGTGAATAAATTGTCTGGTTCAAAGTTAAATAACAAGTGAAGTCTAGGTGAATTCTTCCTCAGGTATTGTCCTAATCAATTGGTTTTTCCCAAAAGTATTTCCCCCAATCCATTCTCTATGTCTTAGCATCCTTAGTTTAGTAGTTAGTTAATTTTAGATTAAACAATGATTCCTTTAATTCTTACGCTAAATAATAAAAAGAAAGTCAGTATTAGTACTTATGGTTCCCTTGGGTTCGACATCCCGGTCTTGCCACTAAACTATACTACTGTTCGATAGGTGCGCTTGCCTCAGTCGTGGTGATAGTTAGTTTCTAGGCTCAATTATTCATTATATAAATTTTAAGACTTTCAGACACGACCAGTATGAATGACGATATTTTAGAAATTGCTAGATGAATAATAAAGCTTGTTTCAAATGTGGTTCGTTAGATCACTTTATTCGAGATTGCCTTGAGTTAGCCGAGAAAGATAAATTTTAGAATGCAAGATCGAGCAACACAGCTGCTAGAGGGAGACCACCTAAAAATACAATAAATGTAACTAGTAGCAAAGGAATGAAAAAGGACTCTGCTGTGAGATCCGAGGCTAGAGCACTAGCCAAAGCTTACGCTATTCGCGCTCGTGAAGGCGCGTCATCACCAGATGTTATCATCGGTACATTTTCTCTTTATGACGTTAATGTAATTGCCTTGATTGATCCTGGATCGACTCATTCATATATTTGTATGAATTTAGTGTCTAGTAAGAGTTTGCCTGTTGAGTCTATCAAATTTGTGATTAAAGTATCAAACCCCTTAGGCAAGTATGTCCTAGTTGATAAAGTTTGCAAGAATTGTCCTTTTATGACTCGAGGTTACTATTTTCTGGCAAATTTGATACTTTTACCTTTTGATGAATTCGATGTGATTCTAGGTATGGATTGGTTGACTCTGTACGATGCTGTTGTGAATTGTAGGCGAAAGACTATTGAATTGAAATGTCAGAATAATGAAATCCTTTGAATTGAATTTGATGACTCGAGCGGATTGCTTGTTATGATATTGTCAATGTTAGCTCAAAAATATGTGAGGAAAGGTTGCAAAGTTTATCTTGCATATATACTGGATACAAAAGTGTCTGAATTGAAGATTGAATCAGTACCAGTGGTTTGTGAATAGCCGAATGTGTTTCCAGAGAAGTTGTCTGGGTTACCACCGATCAGAGAAGTAGAGTTTACTATTGAATTGGTACCGGGAACATCACCGATATCGACAGCTCTATATAGAATGGCTCCGACAGAATTGAAAGAATTAAAAGCTCAGTTGCAAGAGTTAACAGATAGAAGTTTTGTACAACCTAGTTTTTCGCCATAGGGTGCACCAGTGTTGTTCGTAAAGAAGAAAGATGGATAGGTAAGACTGTGTATTGATTATCGTCAGCTTAACAAGGTTACGATTAAGAATAAATATCCTTTGCCGAGAATTTATGATTTGTTTAATCAATTGAAAAGAGCAAAGGTATTTTCGAAGATTGATCTGAGATCTGACTATTATCAGTTGCGAGTTAAAGATTCAGATGTGTCGAAGACTGCGTTCAGAACAAGGTACGGGCATTATGAATTTCTTGTTATGCCTTTTGGATTAATTGACCCTCCTATAGTTTTTATAGATTTGATGAATAGGATCTTTAGACCGTATTTAGACAGATTTGTTGTTGTATTCATTGATGACATTCTGATCTATTCCCGAGATGAGTCTGAGTATGCTGAACATTTAAGAATTGTATTACAAACTTTAAGAGATAAGCAATTATTTACTAAATTCAACAAATGTGAGTTTTAGCCGTGATAGGTTGGATTTTTGGGGCATATTGTTTCAGCTGAAGGCATCCGAGTTGATCCGAGTAAGATTTTTGCAGTTGTTGACTGGAAACCACCAAGAAACGTATTTGAAGTTAGAATTTTTCTGGGATTAGCTGGCTACTATTGGCGTTTTGTAAAAGGATTTTAAATGATTGCTACATCGATGACTCGATTGCTACAGAAATATGTGAAGTTCGAGTAGTCCGAGAAATGTCAAGACAGTTTTGAACAGTTGAAAGCATTGTTAACTGAAGCATCGGTTTTAGTTCAGCCTGAATCGGGTAAAGAGTTTGTGATTTTTAGCGATGTGTCATTGAACGGTTTGGGTTGTGTTTTGATGCAAGAGGGCAAAATGATAGCTTATGCTTCTAGACAATTGAAGCCCCATGAAAAGAATTATCTGATGCACGATTTAGAGTTGGCCACTATTGTTTTCTCTTTAAAAATTGGCGACATCATTTATTCGGTGAGAAGTGCCATATATATTTAATTACCCAAAAAGATTTAAATTTGCGACAATAAAGATGGCTCGAGTTGTTGAAAGATTATGAATTAGTGATTTATTGTCATCCGGGGAAAGCGAATGTAGTCGCAGATGCTCTGAGTAGAAAATCTTTGTTTGCATTGCGGGCGACGAAAACACAGTTAACTTTGTCTGATGATGGTTGGCTTTTAGTTGAGTTAAAAGCTAAACCGTTATTTCTGCAGCAAATTTGTGAATTTCAAAAGTATGATAATGAATTGCAAGCTAAAGAGTGCAATGCGAGTGGACTATTGATTCAGAGTATCAGATCAGATCCGATAATTGTCTAATGTTCCGAGGTAGAATTTGAGTAGCAAAGAATTCCGAGCTTATTCAAAAAATTTTACATGAAGCAAACAATGGTTGTTTATCTGTTTATCCAGGAAGTACTAAAATGTATAATAATTTGAAACAATTGTATTGGTGGTCGGGCATGAAACGAGACATTTCAGAGTTTGTGTCAAGATGCTTAGTTTGTCAACAAGTCAAAGTCGAACATCAAGTGCCTTCGGGACTATTACAACCAGTGATGATACCAGAATGGAAATGGGATAGAGTTACCATGGATTTTGTACCAGGATTACCCCTGTTTCCAAAAAAGAAATATGCTATTGGGGTTGTCATTGATCAACTGACGAAATCTGCACATTTTATTCTGGTACATATAGACTTTTTGCTTGATAGACTAGCTGAGTTGTACATCTTTGAGATTGTTAGATTGCAAGAGGTGCCAGTTTCTATTATTTTGAATAGAGATCTGAGGTTTATGTTGCGATTTTGGAAGAAATTGCAAGAAGCTTTGGGTACGCGATTGCACTTTAGTACTGCTTTCCATCCACAAACTGATGGTCAGTCTGAAAGAGTAATTCAAATTCTCGAAGATATGTTTCGTTGTTGTGTTTTAGAGTTTGAAGGCAATTGGGAGAAATATTTACCATTGGTTGAAGTCGCATATAACAACAGTTTTCAATCGAGCATAAAGATGGCATTATACGAAGCATTATATGGTCGCAAATGTCGAACTCCATTGTACTGGCTCGAGCTTATTGAGAAAAAGATTCACGGGGTTGATTTGGCCAGAGAGACTGAAGATAAAGTGAATGTAATTCGCGATAGTTTGAAAGCAGCTTTAGATCGACAGAAATCATTTGCGGATTTGAAACGCAAAGACATTGAATTTCAAATCAGCGAAAAAGTATTTTTGAAGGTATCTTCGTGGAAGAAGATTCTTCGATTTGGTCGCAAAAGCAAATTGAGTCAGCGATTTATCAGGCCGTATGAAATTATTGAAAAAATAGTGCCAGTAGCATATCGACTAGCTTTACCTTCAGAATTAGAAAAGATTCACAACATATTTCATGTTTAGGTGTTGCGCCGATATAGATCAAATCCGTCACACGTAATTTCTCTAGCAGAGATTGAAATTCAACCTGATATGACGTATAGCAAAGAACCGATCAGAATTTTAGCTCGAGAAGTTAAAAAGTTGATAAACAAAAACACAGCTTTGGTGAAGGTTTTGTGGCAACGTCACGGGATTGAAGAAGCTACGTGGAAGCCCGAGGAAGCTATGAGAAAACAGTACCCTAACCTCTTTTCTGGTAAGATTTTCGGGGACGAAAATTCCTAAAGGGGAGAGAGTTGTAACAACTCGTTTTTAGTCAAATCATAACAGTGATTTTGGGACTACAAATCTGAGGTTGAAATAATTATTTTATTATTATTTTAATTTCTACAGTGTGATAGTATGATTGTAACGACCTCAAAAGTATGGATATCGAAAAATGAGTTATCGGGTCTCTGTTTTTAGTAAATGGACTCGTAAATATTTATTAAAAATATTTATAAAGTTAGTTATGTGTTTAATCAAGTTTTAATTAAGTGAATTTAGCTCAATTAAGAGTAATTAGTAAAAAAGACTAAATTGAAATAGGAGTAAAAGTTGAATTATAGATTAAAAGAAATTGTAAAGGACCAAAATGGTAATTAAGCCACTTTGTATAAGTGAGGCGGTAGATTTTTATACCTAAAATTAGTATTTTAAATTATTAATATTATTAATAATATATTATAGTTTTATATTAAATAAGTATAATAAGATTTTTATGTGATAAATAAATTATGATCTTGACAATTGTAAGGTGATAAAAATAGACAAATGTAAATTATATGGTTGTACAAGTGTATTAATTATATTTGTTATTAAATAGATTTTTATAAAAACAATTATTATTATAAACTAATATATATATATATATGTTTGTGTTATAAAAGAAAAGAAATGAAACAAAAACATGAAGAGAAGAACAGAGAGCAAACGTGAAGGAAATGAAAGAAAGAAAATGGAGAAATTGATGATTTAAAGCTTGAATGTTTAATAGGTAAGTCAATTTAGTCATTTTATTTTAATTTTGATGTTTTATAAGTTTTAGGACAAAGTTTTGATGAATTTAAGTTGAGGTTTTTGAAGTTTTAATGTTTTTGAACATAGCATATGATGAACAAAAATATGAATTAGTGGTTTAATTGAAAGAATTTCAAGTTAGAATTGGGTAAAGGATTTAATTGTAAAATAAGCTATAAGAAAACAGTTTTGGGATAGCAGCAGTAGAGTAACTTTGAAAAATCACTAAAAATGGTAGAAATAGAACTAGAAGTTTAGTGAGAAATGAAATTAAAGCTTATTGAGTCTATTTTTATATGAAAGAAACAGAGAAAGCAAAGAAATTCTGTATTTTGAGATATTTATATTTTTGTGAGACTAGTTTAGAGTGATTTCAACATTCCCTGTTCTGACTTGGAAAATTCATTAAAAATTGTAAAAAACTAATTTTGGGACATAATTTATATAGTTAGATTCCTTAATGAGTCTATTTTTAGAATAAACAAACTATAACATCATTTGAATTCTGTACAAAAAGATAATTAAATTTAGTGAAGAGTGGTTGGAACTGTTAGATAACAAAACAGAGGTGATTTTAAAGAATAAACTGTATTTATTGGCTAAATCAAAAATTCTAAAAATTTTATGGTAAGAATATATATGAGTCTAGGTTCATAGAAAATTTACGAATCTTAATTTTAAATTCTGTAACTCAAGATATAGGTAATTTAGTGACAATGACTCAGGTAGACAGTCTTGAAAGAACTTATAAGTAAATAATAGAATTGTGTATAAAGAATGTGGAATGAAGAGGAAGAGTATGAATTGAATAAAATTAAATTATTTATTGTAATTTCATGTTGCAATTAATAATGTAAATCATTATTATTTCCGTAGCAAACAAGGAAGTCGAGACATTGAGCAATGAAGGAAAAGAGAAAAACAAATTAGGAGTAAAAACGAGAAATTCAGGTTAGTATTACTATAATTCAAATTTGATTATTTGTTAAATTTTAAATTAATATATGTATATATGATAAAAAAAATTGAAGTAAGTATCAAGAATGAATTAAGTGATAAATATGTATTGGAATTGAATTTATTATTAGTAATTGTTGAATTTTGAATAATATGTTTAGTAAATAGAAATAAGGTTAATATTGATATTGAATTAGATAAAACTGAATTAAATTGTGAATTGAATGAAATTGAAATGAAGTTTGAATATGTATGAGTATTTGATGATATATTGATTAGAAAGTGGAAAATGCATTGAATTGATGATATATATATAAATGAATGGAATGGAAATGTGAAAAGTGATTTGAAATTGAATCAAATTGAATTGAAAGTGATTATCTGAAATGTACATGGATTGAAAGTATGAGGAAGTGATTGAGTTGAAATATGACTTGAAGTGAAATTATGTGATTTTGTGAATTTGTTATTGTGATTGAATTGAGTCCGAATGATTATGATCAATTGAAAGTGAAAGTGATATGGATATGTGATTCTGATACCCTATTAACTAGTCGAGCTGAGTCGGATATAGTTGGCATGCCATAGGATATGAAAGACAGGAAGAGTACAGGTTTTCGCAAGCTTACTGATCAGGCACTTATGTGCCGACTACTGTTATTGTTACCGATTCGACACTTTGTGTGTCGTATACTGTTACCGTTACTATTATAGATTCAGCACTTTGTGTGTTGAATCATTTACCGTATCTTATTCTTGCTATCGTTCATCGATTCATTGTTTAGGTCTCGTCTCACCGTTAAGGCACAATGTGTCGTATTGGTGTGTTAGTTGGAGTCCGTGTATCCGCCAAAGTCCAAGTCAAGTTAATAGGGGTAAATAAGTGAAATTATAAATTTTGAATAAATGTGATTAAGCTATTGAAAGAAATAAGAAAGTGAATTTGTGAAATAAAATATGAAATGAGATTTGTGATATGAAATTGAATGCATGAACCAAAGGTTCAGGAAATGTTCAAAGATGAATTGTGAATTGAAATATTATATAAGATGGAGAAATGAAACTAAAGTTCACAATTTTGTTTGAAATGATATAAATAATATAAGAAGTTAATTGAAAAGAATAATATAATTAAATTATATATTTTGAGTGTGAATTTGATATGAGAAAATGAAATTGATATATGACTTTAGTAAACACAAATTGAATAGAATTAATATTGAATAAAGGATAAATTTTAGTGAATTGTATATGATATGAAATGAACTAATGGAATGAGATATGGAAAAAAATTCATTGAAAATTGGATAGTGAAATAATGTATGAATCTAATTAAATACAAGCCTTAAAATAATGCTTATTATATTAGATGATTTGATTTAAAGAATAAAATAACTATTAACTAATTGTATCGTAAATTGAATGTATATAAGTTATTATATAATTTGAATTGTGGTAATACTACTGAGTATACCCTTACTCAGCGTACGGTAGTTTTCGTGCGCAGGTTAATTGAAAGTCGGTGTCCGGTCCAGCATCCAAAGTAATACCGACCTCGGAGAAAATTTTGAGTAATATACCTTTCTTTGATAATGGTGGCATGTACCTAGGTAATGAATAGGTTGAGTATATGAGTCTTGTGATTATGGTTGTAAAATAATGTTTTAAACTGGTTAAAAATATAAAAAGGGAACTAATATGATATATTTGATATATGTATGAAATAAAAATGAATAAAGTTTATTAACATGAATTTAATTTGTATTGTAAATGTGTTAGTTGCTACACAGATTCCAAATTGGTTTTGGTTTGAAATTTTGCAGGGTTGGTTAGGTTAGAAAGACTCATATTGAGTCCACACTGCCTGGCACACGGGATTGTTCTCAATATATACAAGTATGTGAGCCCTATAGTTGAGAAAAAAATTTAAAATGTTTGAAAATTTTCTAAGTAGTCGAATTAGTCCCGAACCATTCCTAACTCGTCTTTTGGGCCTCGAAGATCTATATAAGGGACTATAAGATTATTTTATATTATGATTCATAATAATTGTGTATTAATTGTAAAGTTGTCTGATCGATCTGGTAGCACTCCGTAACCCTGTTCCGATGACGGGTTGGGATTTGGGGTGTTACAATGATTGTGTGAAAATTTTGTTAAGAAATTTTATCGTTTGAATGCTAAATTTGATAAAAAGGA
The DNA here is from genome assembly GCA_025503065.1 of Gossypium bickii. Taxonomy (NCBI): domain Eukaryota; kingdom Viridiplantae; phylum Streptophyta; class Magnoliopsida; order Malvales; family Malvaceae; genus Gossypium; species Gossypium bickii. The sequence goes on from CP106716.1 coordinate 99,694,123, forward strand.
CTAAATCGCGTAAAGTGCAAAACTTGAGTTCTATTAGCTAAAGGTGTTTAATACTATAGAACTTTAAAGTGGAGGACCATTTTAATTGTGAGTGGACAATTATGTGCATGATTAAGTGATTTTAATGGTTAATATTAAAGGTTAAAAATGTAATACCATAAATTAAGGGAGGAAAACTTCATTGAAAGAGCTTTAACATTTGACTACACTTGTAACACCCCAATCCCGACCTAGAAGTCTAGACCGAATCCAGGATGCTACATTGATTACTGAAGTGATCGTAGGTGAATTTTTACAAAACAAGTTAACATGTTGACTCGTACCATTTAATCATTTAAAATCCGGTCAGAAAAAAAATTCAGTTAAAATATATGTTTATATGAACGGAATAAGTGTATAAAACTTAAAACAGAATTTGTACCACAGCTTTATAAAATCTTACTGTTCAAAATGAAACAAATACTAAAATAGTATCATTAAACAAAAAGTGCATAATTGTTGTTCATAAGCCTGTCCGAGACCTCCGCCTACTAAGTCCAGCATCCGAAACTTCGAAATGTACCTGAAAAGGGAAACAGAAGAGGGGGTGAGCAACTCGAGCTCAATGTGAGATCAAAACCCTACGAAATTAGACACAGAAAACCAGTAGTAATTCCGAAACAGAACATACTTACAGAGTTGTACAGAAACAGTTGGTACGTTCAAAACAAACGTGCCAACAGACAGCAATATTTAGAGTATATCGAAATCACACTCAGTTACACAATCGCAAAACTACTCAGTTCAGTAACAAAACTCTCAATAGTCACTAGTTTCAATTCAATCAGTTAGATACAGTCAGAGTTTAACAATTTCACAGTGTCATAAATGATTTTCAGTTAAACCGTAAAACAGACAGTCGCACTCATAAAACAGTCAATAAGATGCATATGAATGCAGTTGAGTTAGATATGAAAACACCCACCCATCCAGCCAACACACCTCTCCGTCCCTCATCACTCCTCAATAGAGCTATTAAGCTAATCCAACCAATCGCTCCATATAGGACCTCGAAAAGCCCATCCATCCCTGCACTTCAATAATGTCCACGACCCTCGTGAAGTATTGGGACGACCTACAACCCTACGGGTATTGGGGGGCTACAATGATATGGAGACAATTTGCGATCCACGTATATTACGCAACAAAGTTAGCGTATAAGTTGTATTGTGCAATGCGGTAAACTGCATTATAGATATGCAGTATGAACTGCCAGATTAGATAGTGATGATACGCAGCGAAGCTAACTTATAAGTAGTATAGTACAATGCGGTAAACTACTATACCGATAAAGTACAGTTAAAAACTGCCAGTTCAGTCAATGGTACATAGCATAGCTAACGTACATACGGTACAGTGCAATACGGTAATCCGCCATACTATTATTAGTAAAGTCCATGACCCTCAGGGTACTGGGACCGCCCTCGACCCTTAGGTATTAGGGGCTATCAGTAACCAGCAGAATAGCTGCCAGTTCAGTCAATCTTCCTTCTCTTCAAAATCCCACCCAAAAATAGTATATGCATATGTATGTATGCAGCCAAATGTACACGATCAGAATACAAGTTTCAGACAGTTAATAAGAAGCAGACGCTCACATCCAATCAGTCAGTTATAGGATCAGACATGTACACACTCATAACTCGAGTTCAATATCAAGCCCATATCAGAGTCATAATTACCCCCAGTAAAGCTCGGTCGAGGGTAGGAACACACAGAGTTACGATTACACTTAAATTTTACTTAAAATCATTATTCGACGAGATAGGGCCGTGCTCCAGCTGTGCAAGCAATCCAGGCCGTGTAGGGGTCCAAACGCCCATGTGAAGGGTAGCACACTGCCATATGATAGAGGCACACGCCTATGTGGTGCAGGGACACGATCGTGTGAACAGGCTGTGTAACTCACTGTCTAATTTCGCTAAAATAAGGTGCAGGGCAGACACGGCCGTGTGAGGGTCTCACACACCCGTGTGTGATCAAACACTGCCGTGTGTTCCAAAACACACACCCGTGTAGAATCCTTAATCCCCAAACCAGTCACACGGTCGTGTGACCCTAAATCTCTGAAACCCTAATTCTCAAACCCACACGCCCGTGTGCCCGGGGGACACGGCCGTGTAAATTCTGACAAAAATCCCTAAATCATCCACACAACCGTATGGCACCTAATTTAGCCTGGAAACTCTAGTTCCCAAATCTACACAGCCGTGTGCCACGGCACACGTCCATGTGGCCGTCGGGGTGATCACAAAACCACCCTACAGTAGCCCAAAAAACCGCCGTTTCAGCCACCAAAACCGTCTATAACCTTTGCCTTATCAACATATGTCAGAACGTGATGATTTTTCATAACTTCCATCGACTAAAACCCCAAAAACAATGGTTTAGCCTACAGTCAATAGAATTTGACATAAACTTTGCAAAGAATAAAACAGTGTAGTAAAAGTTTGAATCCCACACCTGTTTTGACGACGATGACCAGAAAATCAAAATTCTTCGAGCACCACCACCACCACCGTTTCAAAAAGGAAAAGCAAAACCCAGATAAAAAAATAGGATAGAACGTTCCAAAAAGAAAAAGAAAATAATAAGCAAAACTAAATAAAAAATAAAAAAGCTTTCCAAAAACGCACACCCCAAGACTCGAACCCAGAACCTCGAGACCATCAACTTGTGTGAGTAGACCCGTTGATAGCTCGAGAGTGAGCATTATATGTGATATGAGATTAAGATAGCTTCGACTATGTATGTGGCACTTAAGGTGCAAGATTCCTGAGTATCTGATAGTATTCCAAATGGTTCAATAGGTATATTAGAAATACAGATGAGTATGAGATTGATACGGGATAGTACAGGTATGTACATGAACCGTACTTGCATTGAATTGAAGAAATTGTGAAATTCATATCTAACCTTCTGAATGAAGTATGTGATAGGTTTGTGTATCAATATGAATTATACCATGATATGGTAAATTGTTTAAATTGTGTATGTATGGTAAGATGAGTTTATTATTATACGAGCTTACTAAGCTTTATAGCTTACTCTATTTATTTTTCTGTGTTTTATAGAGATATCAAAGCTAGCTCGGATTTGGGAATCGTCTGAGATCTCATCATACCACCAAACTATCACATTGGTACTTTTGAATCTATGTATTTTGGTTATATGGCATGTTTAGGAACTTTCACATTGGTACTTTTGAATCTATGTATTTTGGTTATATGGCATGTTTAGGAACTTTGGTCATTTTGGTATATGTTGGTAATGGATTTAGTGTAATAGCCCGATTTTGAGCCTCGTCGAAATAGTGGTTTCGGGACCACAAATCCGATAAAAAAATTAATATTCTTATATTTTTATGATCTAAAATTTTATGAAATGATTTCGTAAAAATTTCGTTTGAAAATTTTGGTGTTTGAGCACTCAATTTAGTCAAAATGACTAAATTGTAAAAAGTGCAAAACTTGAGTTCTAGAAGCTACAGGTATCTAATTGCTATGAAATTTTAAATTGGAGGTCCTTAAAAGGTAACTAGACCATTGGTTAACTAGCTGGAAAAAAAATGGACATCAAATAGGTGAAATAGAATATTTTTAAGTTAAGGGCATTTTGGTCATTTGGTGATTAAAATGAGTTAAAAACAAAATTAAAAGCCAATTTTTGCTCATCTTCTTCAAGTAGGCCGAATTTTTCAAGGAAACACCATAGCTAGGGTTTATTCAACTTCTCAAGCTCATAGTAAGTGCATCCAAGCCTCGTTTTTAATGTTCTTTACGTTTTTGGAGTCCCGGTAACTTGATTTAGCTTATTCTATTAATAATTCATGCTAGGGTTCATATTTAGAAAATTACCCATAGGTGAAATGTGTTTATTTTGATGTTTTATGATAGAATATGAAGTCTGAAATTATGTTAAACAACTTTTGCTTAGTGATTTTAAGTGAAAACGAGTAAAACGGCTTAATCGGTAAAAATACCTAATGTTCATAAGTACAAGTTAGACTGAGAATTTGATGTTGCCATAGAAGGAAAAATGATCAGCATGCCATAAAACATAAGAATAAGGGATAAAGTTTAATTTCCGAGCTTTGGGGCAAATGTGTAAATATGTAAAAGTTTAGGGGCAAAATTGTAATTTTGCTAAAGTTAAGAATTAAGGACTGTTTTGTTGAATGTGAGTATTAAATAAGCTAAATTTGCTATTATAGATCAAGAAGAACGAAATCGAGTTAGATCGAGGAAAGAAAAGATAGAGGATTAAAACGATATAGTTGATCGTATTTTGTTTGAGGTAAGTTTGCGATAAATAAATGCAATATTCTATTACTTTACATTTAATGTTGTTAAATTTCAGCATTTACATATTTATTCTGTAAATTTATTATTTAAAGACTCAATTATGAATTGACGGAGAAGCAATCTCAGAAAGTTCCGGTTGAACCTTAGGAATGTGTAGGATACAAATGTCATGACATTAGGGTTTAAGGAAATCATGTAAGACCATGTCAAGACATGGCGTTGATATGTTACTATAAGGCAAAGGTCCCATGTAAGACCATGCCAAGGCATGGCATTGGTGAGTTCATAAGGCAAGGATACCACGTAAGACCATGTCAAGACATGGCAATGGTTAAGTTTCATAAGGAAAGGTACCCGCGTATCCTTAGTATTCCAAGTGGTTCAACGAGAAAATTCAAGGAGTATTCCAAAGTAAAGGTAAGACAAGTTCAAGCTAAAAAGGTAAGGTAAGATAAATTCATGTTAAAAGGTAAGGCAAGTATATAAGTTTTAAGTATATTGAGTTAAAAGCTTAAGTGATCTTGATAAGAAAAACATAAGATAATTCATTAAGAATGTTGTTATCTATTTACATGTAAACTTACTAAGCGTTATGCTTATACCCATTTTTTATTTTTTTTTTATAGTATTACAAGCCAACTCGGGAATCGAAAGGACGTCGGAGATCGTTACACACTATCAAAGGATTATATCGGTATTTTGTGACTCGAACGTTTTAAGTTATGGCATGTATAGGGACTTAACTATCTTGTGTGTATAACCTTATGATATGGCTTAAGATTGGCTTGTAAATGTAGGGTAATGATTAGCTATTAAAATGGCTAATGAAGAGTATGTTTTGGATATTATGTAATGCCTAGTTGGTAATTATTAGAAAGAAATTATGTAAGTATATGCAGGGGAATAGTTTGTACAGCAGCAGTGATGTGATTTTGAAAAATCACCAAAAATAGTAGAAATGGAATTAGGTTGTGCATGAGATATAGAATTAAATCTTATTTAGTCTATTTTTATATGAAAGAAACGGTGTAGGAAAAAGAGTTGTATATTATGAGATAATTGATTTTTAGTGAAGAGAGGTCAGAACTGTCAAACTGTGTAACAGGGGAAACTTTAACTAATAAACTGTACTAATTGGCCACACCAAAAATTCTGGAAAAATTATGGTAAGAAGATATATGAGTCTAGTTTCATATAAAATTTACGGATCTTAATTTTGAGTTTTGTACCTCGAGTTATAGTCAATTTAGTGAACATGACGTAGACGGACAGTTTAAATTTTTATGCCCAGAACTAGTAAGTTAAGTCTAGTAATGCCTCGTGCTCGACTCCGGCAACGGTCTCGGTAAGGGGTGTTACATTTGTTGGTATCAGAGCAAGGTTTAGTCGGTTCTCGAAATATTTAGTATGAGTAAGAGTCTATCTATACATGCCATATTTATATTTTGATAGTGTGACGACTCTTGACGAGTTAAATTTTTTTTTAGTTATGGATCCTAAACGAGCTGGTGTAGATGATGTAGAGAGTAGTGCACCCACTCCCGCTGAAGGGACGGTGCCACAAGATAGTCGTGAAAGGCCCGTTACAGTTAGTTAGGGAGGAGGGGCTCGAGAAGCCATCTTCCAAGCTTTGAATGAATGGTTTGCTGAGTTCGTTCGTACGAACCCGGCAGTTAGACCTCCACCCCCTCATGATCCACAAACCACCCATATAGCTTCCCCAGTCATAGATACAGTTAGAAGAGAGAAGCCACCCGTTGACAAGATCAGAAAACAAGGGGCTGAAGTGAAACACCCCACACCCGGCCCACGAGCCTGAACCGGATCTGGTATGTTCCTTAAGTAAACCGGTTTTCAAATTCTTTGCTACTTAGAGAAAAATTGTAAGATTTAAAGAAAATTATTTTGGGTTGGGCTTAGATTGAAACCCTTTTAAATAAATTTTGAAAAAAAAAACAAAGTCCATCTTAAATAAGGTGTCAAATAGTTTTAGGATATATTACCTTAAAAGTAATAAATTTAGTTTTTCTTAACTTTAATCAAATAAATTGTAGCACAATCGATTAAAAATAAACAAAATAACGAAACTCCAACTGGGCCTTAAGGCCTTATTACATCATTTAAAACCCAAAATAAACTTAAAGTGCTAAAATTAAATGAAGTCCAAATTTCTAAATAAACTCTTCAAGGAATGCATGGCCACCTTTAGCTTCTGCTGACCCGGTCCATTATCATTCGTCACCTGAAAAATAGTCCCACAAGGGGGTGAGTCTACCGACTCAGTGTGTACACAGTGCTAACAATCAACAGATCAGGCATACATATTCATATCAAGTACATGTTCAAAACAAAATGATGCAACCCAACCCAAACCTATTTGTCCATCCGCTACACACCACCCGTACCAACCTGTACACCGTGGGGACTACTAAGTCGACCCTCCATCCGCTACACACCATCGAAGGTAGTCGCTGCAGACGACGTGCTCATCGCTCACTTACGTTGTGTCATTAGACACTATATTCAGATAATGTAACCGAAGTTACCATATTCACTTAATGGGACCGTAGCCACCATATTTCGTTGGTGAGACCGAAGTCAACACCTTCGTTGGTGAGACCGAAGTCATCACCTTCACTTTCTCCCTTCACAAATATCCCAAATGCCCCAATTATTTTATAACATATTCCACATACTTAATTTTCATTCATGTTACTAATCACATGTTCAAAGTATATCACATTCATAATCCTATCAAAAGTAGGAAACGTACCTGGGTACTTTTTGCCACATTTGTGGTACTTAGCCACATTCTCATTCTTATACACATTCATATATTAAAACAATTATTGCCATAATATATTGAAAGTTAGTGTGAGTACACACTGATTTGCTTAATAGATTCCTTGAAATCCGAAGAAATTGATCATTGCCTTAGATCTCAATCCCTATATTCGGCCACATTATTAAAATACATAATAAACCCTTTTGACTTTAAAACCAAATCCTAGTAGGATTTGTATTTTTACCTTGTTGCCGAATTGTTTTCAAGAACCAAGTGCCGAATCTTGGTATTCCTTCCTTGTGATTTGGCTAACAACCATATCACTTCATTAGTTTTCGGCTTTTTAATAATCCATATACATATATATTAAAATAGCCTTGGCGAATTTATTTTGATACTTACCTTTTAAATCTTGAATCCCGAATGATCTATCTTCACGATTAGCGGAATTCCTTGAATCTGAAATCCGATATTCTTCTTTAATAATCGGCTAAGAGACAATAGAAGAGATTATTCCTAGATCTTGATTAGGAGAATTAGAAGAACAAAATTGATTGTTCTTACCTTAATACCTTAGTCGATTGCTTCCTTGCCTAGAGTCACGAGATTCGGCTATGGGTTTTTGTCGAGGATCAAAAGAAAAAGGGTTTTGGCTTGACAGATGAAGAAAAGAGAAGCGTAAAAGATGAAGAGAAATTTTGCAGAGAGGGGAAAGAGCTAGGGAATTTGGCAGAGAAGCAGAAAAAGAAGTAAACCGAGGAGTAGCCCTCCTCCTTTCCTTTTATAGACAAAGTTATCACCAAAGAGTCCCTTACTTGGCCACCACTCCTCTTTTGATAATATTATCTCTTTTATTTAAAAGATAAAAGCCTTTAATCCATCAATTATCTCCTCAATTTTCTTAAAAGAAAATCCTTTATTTATTCACATATTTATGCGAATAAAACTCCTTTATTTATCCCCTAATTAATCAAATATTTATGGAAATAAAACACTTCTATTTCTAGAAGGCTTGTGCCATCCACCTTGGTGTGTCTAGAAGCAAAAATAAAATTTATTTATTTGCTTCCCAAGTGACTCGAACCTGTGCCCATGCCTCCTTCACATGGTGCCATTTCCATAGACCCTAAGTGGCATCTTGGACCACATTTCCAAGCCTGTTTGTTTGTCAAATTTCCCTAACTTTTTCTTTTAAGGCCCTCTTGCCTTTATTTCCTATTTTAAACTTTAAAACTCATCATTTCGGGGTCATTTCTAAGTTTCCTAAAATTTTCGATCGGCTCTGTAAACTTGCCATTTTCTTACATTTCCAAGTTTCCAGAAATGTTCACTTTCCATTTTTGAATCATTTCCTTACATTTCCTAGTTTCCATAAATGTTCACTTTCCTCTTTATTCCTTTACATTTTCAGGACATTTCCCTACATTTCCAAGACAAGACATTTCCTTACGTTTCCTTGCACTTCCTTACATTTCCATACATTTCCTCACATTTCCTTACATTTCCTTACATTTCCATACATTTCCATACATTTACTTACATTTCCTTACATGTTCTTACATTTCCCTACATTGCCTTACATTTCCATACATTTCCACACATTTCCACACATTTCCATACACTTTCATACACTTTCATACATTTCCATATATTTCCATACATTTCCTTATTTCTAGAATTCACATAACACAAACATGCCATTTTACCACATGGTTCCTTGTGTCATGCTTCACACGGAGTTTCTTTTAAAGCCTCATTTACCTAGCTCCCCTTTTTACTTAAAAACCAATAATTTTCCAAAGCTTTCTTCTTCCATCCTAAAATTCTAAAAACCCTTAATACACTTCCAACACTGCCAAAACCTACTAACTCATGAATTATGCACAAACGCATAACCCCTAATCTAGGATGTTACATGAAGAGTTTCGGGCTACCAAAGATGACGATGCAGAAAAAGCTGAATTTTGGCTCGAAAATACTATTAGAGTTTTTTGTGAGTTATCTTGCACATCGGAAGAGTGTATTAAATGTGTAGTGTCACTTCTTAGAGATTGACCTACCAGGTGGTGGAAGACACTTGTATCAGTAGTACTAGAAAAAAAAGAGTTACATGGGATTTCTTTCGGGAAGAGTTCCATAAGAAGTATATCATCGAGAGGTTTATTGACCGAGAAAAGAAAAGAGTTTCTTGAGTTAAAACAAGGTAAGATGACTGTGACCGACTATGAACATGAATTTGTCCGACTCAAAGCAATTATGCTCACAGAGTGTGTGTCTCACAGAGGCTATCATGTGCAAAAGATTTGAAGATGGGCTCAATGATGATATCCGTATCGGTTGGTGTTCTAGAGATAAAAGAGTTTGTTGCTTTAGTTGAGCGAGCACTGTAAAGCGCGAAGAGTTATTAAAAGAAAGGGTAAATCGAAATTGAGATGCAAGACTCGAAGAAAAACGGATGAGCAAGTCATTTGGTCTACATCCAAGAGGCCTAGAGAGTTTTCTACAAGATCTAATTTTTTTCATTTGGGTATTCTAGCGGAGCAGGTGGAAGATTTATAGATTCAAAAGCTCAAACCACTTCGATTGCGAGTGTTGGCGGTATTCAACTTTGATAGACCGAGTGTCCTCAATGTGGTCGGACGTCATCCAGTCAATGTCGAGCAACCGAGATTGGTTGTTTCCGATGTAGTGCACCGAATCATTTCATTCGGGAGTGTCGAAATGGTTAAAAGAAAAGTAATACCGAGTGCAAGATCGGGTAATGCCCCGTTAGAGCGGACATCGAGAAATCCGTAGTAGGCGGTAGAGGTGCATTTAGAGATACAAAGAACGAGATCGGATGTTAAAGCACCACCAGCAAGGACTTATGCTCTCCGTAATCGTGAAGAGGCATCCTCCCGATGTAATTACGGGTACATTTTCTCTTCATGACATTAATGTTATTGCTTTGATTGATCGAGTTCAACCCATTCCTATGTTTGCATGAAATTAATGCCTAGTATGAACATGCCCATAGAGTTTACTGAAATTTGTGATTAAAGTATCAAATCCATTTGGTCGGCATGTGTTAGTAAATAAAGTATGTAAAAAAAATGCCCTTTGATGATTAGAGGTTACTGTTTTCCGGTGATCTCATCTTTGTTGCCATTTGATGAGTTTGATGTGATTCTTGGTATGGATTGGTTAACTGCACATGATGCGATAGTGAATTGTGGAAAGAAATTCATTGAGTTGAAATGTGAAAATGGTGAAATCCTTCGACTTAATTCAAATGAGTCAGATAGTGCAATTACCATGATTTGATTATTATATCGCTTTCGAGAAATGTTTGAGAAAGGATGTGAAGCTTATCTTGCCTTTGTGTTGAATACTAAAGATCCGAGTTGAAAATTGAATCAGTGCCTGTGGTAAATGAGTTTCCTGATGTGTTCCCGGAAGAACTACCAGGTTTACCTCCTATTAGAGAAGTTGAGTTTGGCATTGAATTAATTCCAGGTACCACACCTATTTCTATTGCTCCTTATAAAATGGCTTCAATAGAATTGAAAGAATTGAAAGCTCATTCAGAGAATTAAGCGATAAAGGCTTTGTAAGACCTAGCTATTCACCATAGGGGCGCCGGTGTTATTTGTGAAAAAGAAGGACGATTCCATGAGATTGTGCATAGACTATCGGTAGCTTAACAAGGTTACCATAAAGAACAAATATCCATTGCCTAGAATAGATGACTTGTTTGATCAATTGAAAGGAGCCACTGTGTTTTCTAAGATAGATTTGAGATCCGGATACTATCAGTTGCGAGTTAAAGAGTCGATGTTCCAAAAAGCGCACCGAACTAGGTATGGTCACTATGAGTTTCTCATGATGCCATTTGGCTTAACTAATGCTCCTACCATTTTCATGGATTTAATGAACCGAATTTTCAGACCTTACCTGGACAAGTTTGTAGTTGTGTTCATTGATGACATCTTGATTTATTCTCATGATGAGACTGAGCATACAGAGCATTTGAGAACAGTTTTACAGATTTTGAGAAATAATCAGCTTTATGCCAAATTTAGCAAAAGTGAGTTCTGGTTACGAGAAGTTTATATTCTTGGACATGTTGTCTCAGGTGAAGGTATTAAAGTTGATCCGAATAAGATTTCAGCCATTGTCGATTGGAAGCCTCCCAGGAATGTATCAGAGGTTAGAAGTTTTCTTGGTCTTGCTTAGGTTATTATAGACGATTTGTAGAGGATTTTCCATGATAGCTACTCCAATCGACAAGATTGCTACTGAGAAAGATGTTAAGTTTGAATGGACCGAGAAGTGTCGTGAGTTTCGACAAGTTAAAGGTATTGTTGACTAAAGCTCCCATCTTAGTACAACCATAACCGGGTAAAGAGTTTGTGATTTACAGTGATGCATCATTACATGGACTAGGCTGTGTACTTATGCAGGAAGGAAGGGTAATTGCTTATGCCTCTAGGCGATTAAAACCACATGAGAAAAATTATCCGACACATGATTTAGAGTTATTTGCTATTGTATTTGCATTAAAAATTTGGAGACATCACTTGTATGGTGAGAAATGCCGAATATTCACCGATCATAAAAGTTTGAAATACTTGATGACTCGAGAAAGATCTAAACTTGAGGCAAAGAAGATGGCTAGAGTTGATTAAAGATTATGAACTAGTGATCGATTATCACCGGGTAAGGCAAACATTGTTTGTCGATGCTTTGAGTAGAAAATCATTATTTGCATTGAGAGCTTTGCATACTAGTTTGGCCTTGCGGATGATGGTTCTATTTTAGCCGAAATGGTGAGAGCTAAACCGATGTTTCTTGAAGAAATTTGTGAAGCTCAAAAGGATGATGATGAGTTGCAAGCCAAAAAGGGTTGGTCATGAGTCAGTGTAGAGTCGATTTTGAGATCAAATCGACGGTTGTTTGATGTTTAGAGAGCAGTGGTATGTGTACCAAAGAATGATGATCTTATTCGAAAGGTTTTATAGGAAGCACATAGCAGTTCTTGGTCTATTCACCCAGGTAGTACAAAGATGTATAATGATTTGAAGAAAATGTATTGGTGGAGAGGAATGAAAAGAGATATTTCAGAATTTGTTTCTAGATGCTTGATCTGTCAGCGGTAAAAATTTGAACATCAGTACCTTCTGGGTTTATTGCGGCCGTATTAGTTCCCGAGTGGAAATGGGACCGAGTTACTATGGATTTTGTGCGAGATTGCCTTCGACACCGAGAAAGAAAGATCTGATATGGGTTGTGATTGATAAGTTAACGAAGTCGGCTCATTTTATCCCAATTTGTATGGATTATTCACATAACAAGTTGGCCGAGTTGTATATTTCAGAGATTGTGAGATCGCATGGAGCATCTGTTATTGATTATCTCGGATAGAGATCCGAGATTTACTTCACGGTTTTAGAAGAAATTGCAGGAAGCTTTAGGTACAAAGTTGAGTTTTAGTCTGACTTTCCATCCTCTCGATCGATGGTCAATCGAGAAAGAGTTATTCAGTACTTGAAGATATGCTTAGATGTTGCGTATTGGAATTTCAAGGTAGTTGGGAGAAATATTTGCCGTTAATAGAGTTTGCCTACAATAATAGTTATCAATCGAAGTCGAAGATGGCACCTTATGAAGCTTTATATGGACATAAATGCCGCACACCTTTGTATTGGACCGAGCTCAGTGAGAAACAGATTCACGGAGTTGATTTAGTTAGAGAAACTGAAGAGAAAGTGAAAGTAATCCGTGATTGTCTGAAAGCTGCTTCAGATTGACAAAAGTCATATGCAGGTTTGAAAAGAAAAGAGATTGAGTTTCAAGTGGGTGATAAAGTGTTTCTGAAAGTATCTCCATGGAAAAAGATTTTGAGATTTGGCCGAAAGGGCAAGTTGAGTCCCCGTTTCATTAGGCCGTATGAGGTTATCGAAAGGCTTGGACCAGTGGCATATCGGCTAGCTTTACCAGCAGAATTAGAAAGAATTCATAATGTGTTTCATGTGTCAATGTTGAGACGCTATCGTTCTGATCCTTCACATGTGATTTCTCCGACAGAGATTGAGATTCAACCGGATATGACCTATGTTGAGGAACCGATTAAGATTTTGGCTCGAGAGGTTAAACAGTTAAAAAATAAAAGTATAGCTTTAATAAAAGTGTTGTGGCAAAGACATGGAGTAGAATAGGCTACGTGGGAACCAGAGGAAGCCATGAGAAAACAGTACCCAAACCTTTTTTCTGGTAAGATTTTCGGGGACGAAAATCCCTAAAGGGGGAGAATTGTAACAACCCGATTTTGAGCCTCGTCGGAATAGTGGTTTCGGGACCACAAATCGGATAAAAAAATTAATATTCTTATATTTTTATGATCAACAATTTTATGAAATGATTTCGTAAAAATTTCGTTTGAAAATTTTGGTGTTTGAGCACTCAATTTAGTCAAAAGGACTAAATTGTAAAAGTGCAAAACTTGAGTTCTAGAAGCTACAGGTATCTAATTGCTATGAAATTTTAAATTGGAGGTCCTTAAAAGGTAACTAGACCATTGGTTAACTTGCTGGAAAAAAAATGGACATCAAATAGGTGAAATAGAATATTTTTAAGTTAAGGGCATTTTGGTCATTTGGTGATTAAAATGAGTTAAAAACAAAATTAAAAGCCAATTTTTGCTCATCTTCTTCAAGTAGGCCGAATTTTTCAAGGAAACACCATAGCTAGGGTTTATTCAACTTCTCAAGCTCATAGTAAGTGCATCCAAGCCCCGTTTTAATGTTCTTTATGTTTTGAGTCCGGTAACTTGATTTAGCTTATTCTATTAATAATTCATGCTAGGGTTCATATTTGGAAAAATACCCATAGGTGAAATGTGTTTATTTTGATGTTTTATGATAGAATATGAAGTCTGAAATTATGTTAAACAACTTTTACTTAGTGATTTTAAGTGAAAACGAGTAAAACGGCTTAATCGGTAAAAATACCTAATGTTCATAAGTACAAGTTAGACTGAGAATTTGATGTTGCCATAGAAGGGAAAAATGATCAGCATGCCATAAAACATAAGAATAAGGGATAAAGTTTAATTTCGAGCTTTGGGGCAAATGTGTAAATATGTAAAAGTTTAGGGGCAAAATTGTAATTTTGCTAAAGTTAAGAATTAAGGACTGTTTTGTTGAATGTGAGTATTAAATAAGCTAAATTTGCTATTATAGATCAAGAAGAACGAAATCCAGAGTTAGATCGAGGAAAGAAAAAGATAGAGGATTAAAACGATATAGTTGATCGTATTTTGTTTCGAGGTAAGTTTGCAGTAAATAAATGCAATATTCTATTACTTTACATTTAATGTTGTTAAATTTCAGCATTTACATATTTATTCTGTAAATTTATTATTTAAAGACTCAATTATGAATTGTGGAGAAGCAATCTCGTAAAGTTAGGTTGAACCTTAGGAATGTGTAGGATACAAATGTCATGACATTAGGGTTTAAGGAAATCATGTAAGACCATGTCAAGACATGGCGTTGATATGTTATTATAAGGCAAAGGTCCCATGTAAGACCATGCCAAGGCATGGCATTGGTGAGTTCATAAGGCAAGGATACCACGTAAGACCATGTCAAGACATGGCAATGGTTAAGTTTCATAAGGAAAGGTACCCGCGTATCCTTAGTATTCCAAGTGGTTCAACGAGAAAATTCAAGGAGTATTCCAAAGTAAAGGTAAGACAAGTTCAAGCTAAAAAGGTAAGGTAAGATAAATTCATGTTAAAAGGTAAGGCAAGTATATAAGTTTTAAGTATATTGAGTTAAAAGCTTAAGTGATCTTGATAAGAAAAACATAAGATAATTCATTAAGAATGTTGTTATCTATTTGCATGTAAACTTACTAAGCGTTATGCTTATACCCATTCTTTATTTTTTTTTTATAGTATTACAAGCCAACTCGGGAATCGAAAGGACGTCGGAGATCGTTAC
Organism: Gossypium bickii; assembly: GCA_025503065.1. Lineage (NCBI taxonomy): Eukaryota > Viridiplantae > Streptophyta > Magnoliopsida > Malvales > Malvaceae > Gossypium > Gossypium bickii. The sequence continues at coordinate 99,709,236 of CP106716.1, forward strand.
ACACTGTCAAAGGATTATATCGGTATTTTGTGACTCGAACGTTTTAAGTTATGGCATGTATAGGGACTTAACTATCTTGTGTGTATAACCTTATGATATGGCTTAAGATTGGCTTGTAAATGTATGGTAATGATTAGCTATTAAAATGGCTAATGAAGAGTATGTTTTGGATATTATGTAATGCCTAGTTGGTAATTATTAGAAAGAAATTATGTAAGTATATGCAAGGGAATAGTTTATACAGCAGCTGTGACGTGATTTTGAAAAATCACCAAAAATAGTAGAAATGGAATTAGGTTGTGCATGAGATATAGAATTAAATCTTATTGAGTCTATTTTTATATGAAAGAAACGGTGTAGGAAAAAGAGTTGTATATTATGAGATAATTGATTTTTAGTGAAGAGAGGTCAGAACTGTCAAACTGTGTAACAGGGGAAACGTTAACTAATAAACTGTACTAATTGGCCACACCAAAAATTCTGGAAAAATTATGGTAAGAAGATATATGAGTCTAGTTTCATATAAAATTTACGGATCTTAATTTTGAGTTTTGTAACTCGAGTTATAGTCAATTTAGTGAACATGACGCAGACGGACAGTTTAAATTTTTATGCCCAGAACTAGTAAGTTAAGTCTAGTAATGCCTCGTGCTCGACTCCGGCAACAGTCTCGGTAAGGGGTGTTACATTTAGCCACTTCAGTTTGTTTATAAATGTTAAGTGTTTGGTTTTGTATATAGCCATGAGAGTTGGCTTATTTTGACATATTTGGTGATGTATATATATATGTACATATTACTTTTGTTAGGGTAATTCATGGTTTGGGAAGAATTTATATATATTTAATTAAAATTAAGTTAAAATAAAAATAAAACTAAAGTTATCAGACATTTTCATCATTCTTTCTTCCTCAACCGAATACATTAAAGATGCTTGAGAAACCATGGCTTTTTCTTCAAGCTCATTCAGTCCACTTGCATAAGCAAATTAAGCCTATTTTTCGTAAATTTTATGTTTTTGAGATCGTTGCAGCTTAATCTAAGCAAGTCCAAGTACTAAATCGTAAAACTGTTAAAAATTTAAAATGTTGTCATTGATGATTTTTGCTGTTTTTGTTTGTTAAATAGCTTGGTTATAAGCTTAGATTTGTTTGTGGACTAAATTGTAAAGCAAATATTGTGGACTAAATTGTAAATTGACATGAAAATTTTGTAACTTTTAAAAGTAGAGGGCTGTAAATGAATAAGGGTAAATTTGGCTAACATGTTTTGGACTTAATTGAGATAAATGTATAAATTTTGGTTTTAGGGACTAAATTGAATAGAAGGTAAAAATTAGGGTAATAGTGTAAAATATTGTTAAAGGGTCAAAAGCATGTATTTGGATGATTTAAAGTATTTGAAATGTTTAATTGAGTTAAATTATTATATAGATTAAGAATCAGATCAACCAATTGATAAACGCGAAAAAAGAAAAAATTGCCTAAAAGTCATTGGTGTCATATCGTTGTCAATTTTGATTAAGTAAGTTTCATATGAGACTTAATTTTTTAATGATTATTTATTATTGTGTTATTTAATCGCTTGATAGTTTAATTGTTGTAATACAATAATTATTGGCATCGAAAGAACTATAGTGCAAAGTACGATGTATGCTGCTAATATGAATGGTTATATGATATGGAACGGTTATGAAATTTTGCTTAGCTTAAATTACAAGTATATGGCTATTTGATATGTGAACAAAAATGAATAAGCATATGGTTATTTGATATGTGTACGAAAATGTTCAAAAGAATGGAAAGATTAAATATGTGATACAGGGCCCGTGTGAACTTAGTGAATAGCCATTAGAGTATCGTGTAATGGTTAATGTCCCGACTTATTGGATATCTTACCTATGGCTAATGTAACACCCTGATTTTTGGGGTAAGAAGTTTTGAGCTTTTTAGTAGGGTCAATGGCTAGATTGTACATTTGGGTTTCATCTCGCGTTTTGATGTCAGAAGAGGTTTATTGGTTTGGTGTGTGTTAGTGAACCTTTGGGACTTGGATTCGAGTCTTCATGTGTGTGTTTTGAGGGGATTATTTTGATGATGTTTTTTTTTGTTAAAAAGTTTGATATTTGTTTATTAAATATTTATTATTTTATATTTTCATTTATTTATTTTTATTATTTATTATTTTTCAACTTCTGTTCTTCTTTTTTTGGGGTTTTCCACGTTCTTTCTTCTCCCTCACTATGGTCTGTTTTCTTCTTCTTTTCTGCTTGGATCTCTGGCTCCTTTTAGGAAAAAAAAAGAATGGTTTTTATTCGAAAAGCTTCGGTTCTCTGTCGTCAGGTTGGCGTCTGGTAGTTTTAGTCGCGAGTCAGGTGTGGGATTTGTAACTCTTTTAGTTTTTTTTTTGAATTGAGGATTCGATTTGGTGGTATTTTATAATTTCATGTGTGTTGGGAATCTTTCCTCTTCATTGTCGAATTTTCGACCTGTTCTGTGGAATTTGACACTGTTTGTGTGTTTGGGAAATGGACCTTTCGAAAGGTCGATAAATATGGTGATGGCTAGAAATTGGGTGTGATTTTGATATACTTTTGGGTTGTTGAGGCTTGGGGTTCGTTTTGATGTCGTAAAATCGGGTTTTCGGCCAATTTCAGTGTGGTTTTGTAACTACACGAGTTGTCACATGGGCGTGTGTCCCCCACGAGGGCGGTTCAGACGGCCGTGTGCTTTTAGGATTTAGGTTACCGGGCTAATTTAGGGTGCCACACGGTCTAGTCACACGGCCTTGTGGCCAATTTGAGGATTTTAGTCGATTTCCACATGGCCGTATATTGTGGGCACACAAGCGTGTGAGTTTGAGATTTAGGGTTTAGGTGATTTGATGCCACACGACCTTGCCACACGGTCGTGTAGCTAATTTTGGGATTTAAGAATACCATATGGGCGTGTATTTTGGACACACGGTCGTGTCTAGTGGGCACATGGGTGTGTGAGACCCTTACATGATCGTGTCTGCCCTATACTTAGGGGTGAGTATTCGATCAAGTCGAGTTGAATTGAGTCAAAATTTTTCGAGTTAGTCTAGTTAACAAATCCTATTCTAGCAACCGAACTCAATATGAATTTTTTTCGAATCGAATCGAATCGATTCAAAAAATTTCGAGTCAAATCGAGTCGAGTTAACGAATCCTATTATTTATACTTAATGTTGCGATTAGATGGACCGATTATTTAACTAGTAGACGAAGTACAAGATTATTTAACTACATGAACAATATAATGATTTTTCCTCTTAACTTAATGGGTAAACATTTATCAAAACGACGTAGTTTTGTCTTTTCTTATTCGGATTTTCGGATAACTCGAATTGTGTAATTCATATTCAAGTTAAACTGAAAAACTTAATTTTTTATTCGAGTTGATCCAAATAACTTGATTAACTCAAATAACTCGAACTATTTAATTCAAATTTTGAAATTTTTATCAAGTTTTTCGAATCGAATAGGATTTTCCTCACCCCTACACCCTATTTAAGCACAAACGAACAGAGAGTTACACGGCCTGTTCACACGGCCATGTCCCTAGAACACACGGGTGTGTGTCCCTCCACATGGGCGTGTTGGCTCCCACACGGCTGGGGTACACTAGGGTGTGGCCCTGTAACACAGTTTTTCGCTCTTTGTGTAGCTTAATCCACTTTACTTCTTCTGTTGTTCAGCGCTCGCTGGTCTTTTCGTATAAGAACTAGGGACTCCGACAGGGCTTAGAGTCTTGTATTATTTGTAAGTGTAGTATTAAATGGTTGAGTTGTGCAAACGTGTTTGTAATGTGCTTGTGAATTGATACCTTGTCCCATGTTAGGACCTGCGGAAGTTTGATAATAAGCTTATGTGTGTGTAAGAGCATTTCCAACTCTATACTTTGTATCTGTATTTTTTATCTCCAATTGTGTGCATAACGCAATAGCTTGGATTCTGTATTTGATTGGTTGTATATGAGCTTCTCTGTCTGAATGGTTGATGGTGTTTAAAGCGCATTTCTGATTCTGTCTGACTGTTTGTACGTTGGTTTCACTAATTTTGTGTATCTGTCTACATATATACATTTGCATAAAACATTTGGGGTTTGGTTATGAATAGAAGGAATATTGTACTGTATATACGTCAGCTTTGCTACCTATTATTATCTGATCTGGCAGTTTTAACAACAACATATCTGTACAATGATTTATCGTAATACACTATACTGTATATACGTCAGCTCTACTATGTATTATTATCTGGGTGGCTTGGACCACATTCATGGTGTGTAGGGTTGGATGGGCCTTTCGAGGTCCTATGTAATGGTTTGGATGAGCTTAAACAGCTCTTATGGAGTATGATCGGGGGATGAATAGGTGTTTTGGCTGGATGGGAGGGTTTTAATACTTGACTGCATTCATAAGCATCTGGATGTGAGTTTCTTGTCAGTAATCTGTCTGTTCGTTATAACAATTACGACTGTTCTACGTGTGTGCATAGTGATGATGAGTGTTTTTGTATGGACCCATTGACTGGTTTATTTGCAAAGTATTCCATTTGTGATTTGGTATGCTTGACTGTTATGTTTGGTTGAGGGCATTGGTTTCGAGTTTACTTTTTGATTCTACATATCTCTGTAAGTACTTTCCGTCATCGAACTACTGCTTGGTTCTGATTTGTAATTCTATTACGTTTTGAACTCACACTGAGCTCGTGTAGCTCACCCCCTTAGTGTTTCCTCTTGCAGGTATGATCAGTTTCTGTAGTTTAGACTCGACATGTCGGAGGTCTCGAACAGTTACAGTTAAAAACAGGCTTTAATTGTATTTTAATAATTTCTAAATTTATAATTAAACACCTTGAATTGCAAGTACTATTTTGAAAACTGTGGTACGGAATTTTGTGTTTTACGCATGTAAGTGTCATTGGGATTGTATTTTATTTTGAAATATCAAGATTTTATAACTGAGAATTTTATGTAGCTTAAATACTGCAATGTTTTTTGGTTTGTTAAACTAAATTTTTTCAACGATCACTTCGGTGATATATGTGACCTCCGAAATTTGGTCAAAACTTCTAGGCCGATTTTGGGGTGCTACAGCTAAGATCCTGCATGTGTTGCATATTCTTCACAGCTCATATGCAACACCCCCTAACCCTTATCCGTCACCGGATTAGGGTTACGGAGTATTACCAGTCAACATAGTTTTAATATAAATAATACAGAAATAATTAACATTCAAATCAGAAATTAATCATGTTGTCCCTTTTATTGGCCTTCGAGACCCAAAATGTACGTTAGAAATAATTTAGGACTTAATCGAAAACTTTGAGGATTTTAGGTGAAATTTCAAAAATTTTCCTATATACATAGCTCACACGCCCGTGTGGTTTAGGGACACACCCATGTGTCCCTAAAACATGCTTGTGTTTTAGGTCGTATCCTAAATTGTGTGCTCTCTGACTTACCTCATTCGGCCAAGCCACACGCCCGTGTGCTAAGCCGTGTGGTCAATTTATTTTCGAATTTTAGGTGTAGTTTTCACACGGCCGGGCACATGCCCGTACGCTGGGCTGTGTATCTCACATGGCAGAGACATACGCCTGTGTCTCTGCCCGTGTGGCAATACCTATGCATTTTGTTTCTAAAATTTTAAGTTGCAAGGGACACACGATCTACCCACACGCCCATGTGTAAGCCGTGTATCTCACACGGTCTGGTTGCACGCCCGTGTGCCAAGCTGCGTGAACTCAAAATGAGCCTTATACAACAAGCTTACCAACCCTGCAAACTTTAAATGACAAGCAACTCAAAATCCAATCTTTCAACCAGTCCAAAACATAATTAAATACATCTAAAACATGTCAGAACTATTAATATAATAATTTAACTAATGCATGTTCATAAATATTTAACATAAGTTATCTAATCAATTCATTAAAATACCTTTCAATTAATTCAAACTAAACCATATAAATGACCATATTATAATACATATATTTATATATATTTAGATCAATCTATATTATCTTATACACCATTAATATTCTCATTACAAAATGACATAAAAAGACAACCTAGGTACATGCCATTTTCAAAAGACAAAATACTTCACCATATTTTTTAGTTCAGGATCGACTATGGATCTTTGATTCAACGATCGACTTTGACTTCTAACATGCGCACTTGAAACAAACCGTGACATTTGAGTATGTAACTTCGATGGTATTTCTATAATTCAAATACTTATTAACTAAAAATTTATAAAGTTCAAATACATATTTACACATAATAAATCCATTCAACAATTAATCAATTCCACGATACACACCATTCATAACACTTTCAATTATCACAATTTCTATTTCAATTTCATAGATGCTAATCAATAGCATTCCACCATAATGTATTCAATTCAATTTCAATATCATTCAATTTCAATCAATTTAACCAATTCATTTACTTATCCCTATTAATACAGCTCGGACTTCGACAGATACACGAATCCAACCAACGCACCAGTACGACACGCTGTGCCTCATCGGCCAAGCCGAAGTAAAACAATAACAGTACGATACTCAGTACCTCATCAGATTTATCCGAAGTAATAACAGTCTAACGACACTTATAGTGCCTCATCATTGCCAAGCCTAAAAAAAGCGATAATGATGCGCACTCGGTACCTCATCAGATTTATCCGAAGTAATAACAGTAAAACGACACTTATAGTGCCTCATCGACACAAAGTAGAAGTAACCTTGAACACTTCCAATCCTATGGCATGCCAATTGTATCCGACTTAGCCCAACATTATTAATAGGGTATTTCAATTCGTAATTCAATTTCCAATCAATATACAATTTTAATCAATTCTAATTCAATACACTTTTCAATCATACACATATGCTCACAAAACAATTTAATTCAATATTAATATATCAAACTCACATCAATTTCACTTTCCATACATAATAATAAATACAACAAAAAATTTTAGTTTTCGGATTATAGAAATACAAACCGTATTTTCCGAGCTAATCCCCGTTGACTTTCTCTTTTCCATTCCTAGTCGTGGCTTTCGGCTCAACGTTAGCTACGGAATTTAAACAATTAAAAATTATCAATACAATGCAATTTTATATTAATTAATTCAATTTATACACAACTTTTGTCTAAATTTCAATTTAGTCCTTAAATCAATATTAGTTTTATTCTTTCCAAAGCTATTCCATATTTTCATTCAATTCTCATTTAAAACTAACTACAATCCTCAATTTCATCTTAAATCCCTAATTTCAAAATTCATTCAATTTAGTCCATACTACATAAAAACTTATGATTTAACTTACAATTCAATCCTTTTCTCAATTCTAACTTACAATTCTATCAATTCTAACCCAAATTCTTCAATTAATTCAACATAAACCACATTTAAAAATCAACTAACTTTCAAAATTTCCACTTATATCAAGTGGTATCTTGTTCTAGGTGATAAACGGTAATATATACATATTTTAATCCCACATTTGGCATACTTTTGGATGATTTATCCCTTGAATTGTAGAATTTGATGCTCTTAATCCTTTAATTTCATGTTTTATACTTAGGAGAGCATAGGAGGATGAAAAGAACGAGAAACGGACCAAAAATAGAGAAAATGGGCCAAAGTAAGAAATCCACACAGCCTGGAGTTCGCCACACGGCCGTGCCACTTTAGCAGACTCGAACACGGCCCAGGGCTCGATTCACACGGGCGTTCCACACGGGCGTGTCCCTGCCGTGACCTGTTTTAATTCCACTCGGAAAAGGATACTTACAGGTAAAGAAAGACATTCGAAAGCCTATATAAACACTCTTAGTGTAACCTAAAAGGAGGAGTTCGACAGAAGGACTCTGTCAGGGCTTTTGACAGGAGGCCGAAGAGGCGAAGCCAGAGAGGGCCGAATTGTGGGATTCACTCAAAGGCAGCCAGTTGATTCATCTCAAGAAGTCAGATTCATACTCAAGACAGAAGATCTTCCCTTCAATTTCCTTCAGGGGGTTTTAGGGTTTTTCTTATGTTTTGTTTTATACTTTCTTCTGAGATGTATTATTTTATAAACATGAACTAAACCCCCCAAATACCTAAGGGGGATGAAACCTAAGACGGATCTTGTTATTGTTTTCTGAACTATATAATAAATACTTGATTTGTTCTTAATTATGTGTTCTTAATTCTTGTGTTAATATTTCAGGATATTGATTCAAGTAAGTGCTTATTTAGAGGAGCAAAAGTCCCTATTTAAGAGTAGATCTAGCATAGTTAAGCGGAGTTGATCGCACTCCTAGAGATAGGACTACCAAAATCTGCCGGATTAGGGTCAAACCTAATATAAGAGTCCATAGATCGAGTTAATGCAACACTAGGGGTTTTAATTAGAAAGAGATTTCAATTAATCAACTTAGGGTTAGACGTTAGTAGCCTCGAGAGAAGTATTAATATAAATTAGGGAATCCTACGGATCAAGTTAAATGAATAAATCATCTGGTTCAGAGTTAAATAACAAGTGAAGTCTAGGTGGATTCTTCCTCGGGTATTGTCTTAATCAATTGGTTTTCCCAAAAGTATTTCCCCAATTCATTCTCTGTGTCTTAGCATATTTAGCTTACTAATTAGTTAGTTTTAGATTAAACATCAATTCCCTTAATTCTTAGGCTAAATAATAGAAATATAGTAATTACTAGTACTATTGGTCCTTGAGGATACAATATTTCCGATCTTGCCATAACTATACTACCAAACGATAGGTGCGCTTGCCTTATTTTCTGTCATAGTTAGTTTCGACACGATCACTAGGATTCCAAAAACATCAAAATTACAAGAAAAAAGGGCTAAATTGACTTACCAATTAAACTCCAAACCTTGAAATCCTAATTTTTCCTTTTTTTTCTTTCTCCTTTCTTTCTCCCCTGTTTCATTTGGCTATTCTGTTTCTTTTCTATTTCTTTTTCTTTTATTTACTTTAGTTTACTTTATTTTATTTTATGTTTTATTATATTATATAATATTATATTAACTTAATAATTATTTCTTAAATTATAAGTAAATACATGTATTTATTACAATTGTATGTATATTATTTAATACACATGTATTTTATTTTTACCACACACTTGACACATATAGCTTAATTGCTAATTTAGTCCCTCATCTTTTCTTTATTCTACAATTAAACTTTCACACTTTATTCAATTTAATCCTTACACTAAATTAACCTTAATTCAAGCTAATTCACCTAGTCAAAACCTAATTAACCTCACAATTAACTTCGTAAATATTACCCGTTTTACGATAGCAATGACCCAAAAATACAATTTTCCAATAACCATAAAATTTGAGTCGTTACATCGTATGAGCAACATTGTGTAATGGTTAATGTCCGATTCACAGCTCGTGTGAGCATTATTATTCTGTGTATCTGAGGTATATTCGTTATAGTTCTTTCGGATGATGAAAATAAACAGGTAGAATGAAATTGGTTAAATAATGTGAATATTGAATATGAAATGGATACATGAGAATGGAATGACATAAATGTTGTACTTGTTGAATGTTTTTTTATATAGATTAAATGGTATCGTTGGAAATGTTATTTGATTCATGTGTGATAATCTCACATGTTGTTGTTAAATTGTGATAACATGGAACTATAACTAGTCAATTTAATTAAATGGGAATCAAGGTGAGTTATATTGTTTTAAGTTGTGAATGATAAATAAACAAAATAATTTGAGTTATAATTGGTCAAATGTATTTTGGATAGTATCAAAGATAAACAGTTATATTATAAGCATGTGTAATATAATGTATTAACCTCTGGGAGTGTTAAGAGATGTACTTGTGGATGTAACAGGGTGACAAATGGTATTTGTACTTGTTACATTAGGTTTTCATAATTTAATTGTAAATTTATCGAGGTAGGTTAAATGAAATTCATACGAGCTTACTAAGCATTTGTAATGCTTATCTTGTTTACTTTTTTATCTCTGAATAGGCTGTTTTACGAAACATGTCAGCCAGATCAATCGAAGTTCATACTATCCAGTCTCTGATTCGATATTCGTTCTTTATTCCAAATTCAATTATGTGGCATGTATATAGGGCTGTATTTGTGTTTATGTTATTTTGGATGTTCATGATCTTGGTCTAATGATGTTAGTAATGTTGGATGATTTGATATTATTATGAGAAATAAAGTGGTCAGTGAATAGTCAGCTTGAAATGTGATTTACTCAAGCTAATGGATATGCATATGTGAATAGGGTTATGGCAAAGGATGTATATAAGTATTTTGATTATGTTTTGTGCCATTTTTGAATAAGAACTATGTGTGTAATGATGCAATATATAATGGTTGTTTTGGTGATTTGTGGCTTGTGTTGGTATAAGCATATTTGGTTCCCATAATGTTATCTTGTTTGATGAATTTGTACTTGTGTGTTAGGTCAATTGGTGAACTTTATTTGATGATGGAAAATGATGTTCATTTGGTGAATGAATAGGCATGAAATGTAAAGTATGTTTATGCATGAATGGTTAACAAATATTGTTTAAATTGTGGTGGCAATTGTGACATATTGGTTAGACACTTAGGTTGAATAATTCATGTTGTGTTTTGGTATGTTTTTAGTGTCTTTTAACAGGTTGATCAATGGCCTATTGTATGACTTGAAGTTTAAGCGAACCTAGGTTGTGTTTGCTTGTTTTGGTAGGCATTTTAAGTGCACACGGTCTGTGACACCGTCTGTCACACTGGTGCAGGGCACAACCATGTAGTTTGTTTAATTTGTTTGGAGGATGGTTCATATGACCGTGTGATCCTTGTTTTCACTTTTTACCTATCTTTTCTAAAAAAATTCAAATTAGTCCTAATTTGTTCCCCAGATGGTTTAAAAGCTTCGTAAGCTCGATTAAGACTCGATTTTAGTTATAATTCATGTTATACGTGTGTTATTGAATATTTTGGTACTTGATTGAAATTTAGGTTGATTTCGTATGTGATATTGATTATTAACTGTAGTAGTATCTTCTAGCTCGGATATGGTGACCAGATCGGGTATAGGGTGTTACACAAACTTTATCCTTCGCATACTTAAGGTAAAACTACTCCTTGAATTCTTTTCATAACTCCAACCAAGTCCCAATATTGGATCCACCATGTTTTTCATCTGTAGACCTACAATGCCACCATAGAAAAGTAACACCAGTTAACTACGTAGAAGTAGTTTTACCTTAGTGGCATCATCTTTGGTTCCCACAACATGGAAATGTAGCTCTATTCCCCACGAAAAATTGTCCACATCCCTCATAAACTTGGTCCCCTTGAACTCTTTCGACTTTAGGACATTAATCTTGTGTTTGGGTGTCATAGCTAACATCCTATTATCCACAATTGCTTTGCATAGAATAAGCTTCCCCTTGAACTCTTCCATCTTTGTCTTCAAAGCCTATACCACGGCTTTGAGAGCATTATTCTATTACATCAACATATCTATAGTTGAGTTGAGAACCCAATGCATACTCCCCATTAAGAGTATTTCGCACTTGCTTTTTGAGCTCATCTCCCATATAGTCTAGCTTTACAATGCAACCATTAATAACCTCGAGACTTTCATTCACATCACTCATGGATTCCTCGAGTTTGGAAACCCTACCATCCATCGCTAACATCACATCCCTCAGACTACTATCTTTTTTGGCTTTCCCATGAATCTCTAGTTGGACACCTTGACAAACTGTTTGATTTGTAATCTTCACCAGTGTATTAATGAACCTAGCTTTGAAGCCAAATGTCATGGAGCTAGACTTTAGCCTAGCAAATTGCACGGTCTTAGGCAGTGAATTCGTTTGAAGTTTGCCTAAGTCAGCTTAAGCCCTTGAAACTTGAGAATCTCAAAAAGAAATCTTTAAGACACCGATGCTTTAAAAGCAACTAAGCGAAGCAATCACAAGATTCTTGAAATATCATTTATTATTATATTATATTTTAAAAAAAAATTCATGTACTAAAATTTTAAACAATTTCTTAATTACTTAAAATTTTTAAAATGTATATTTAATGTATAATTATATTAAATTAATTTTTTAAAATTTCTAACATCATGTCTAAAATTAATATTTTAGCTTTCAACAATAACTTTTAACAACAATATCTAACACTTAAAAATAACAAATCATACTTTTTTGTTGCACTTCTCACAACATTTTCAAAAAGTACTTTTTTTCAAACTAAACTTTAAAAAATAATTTCTTTATATGCAACAATCATATGGATAACTTAGATTGTTGTTGTAGCTTTATGGGATAGAATTGGTGAAAGTACTAGGGGAAGTCTCTGTACTTATGAGCAGATTGTATTTTGGTCTATCTACTGAAAAAATGGAAAAATTAACTCTTATACATTTCAAAACGTGCAAATTAGCCTATTCGTTAAATTTTTTTTGTTAAATGAGGGCGTGGGCATGCTAATCTTTTTTTATGAGTAAACTATAAAAATGATTACTCAACTATACATTTCGTTCTATTTTGGTTACCCAACTATTAATTTTTTCGATTTAGTCATTAAACATTTCGAAATTAAATATTTAAGTCATTATGAGCTTATGTGGGCTTTTTTTATTGGTCTAGTAACAAAATTAGTCCTTTAATGTTTACACATTCAACCAATTTGACCCTAAATATTAAAAAAAGCAACAAGTTTAACTCTCAATGTTTACAAAAATTATCATTTTAGTTCTAATTCTAAAAAAATCAATAATTTGACCCTCAACATTTACAGAATCTGTCAATTTAGTCCTAACTCTAACGCATGTGAGATATTAAAATAAGAAAAATAGTACCTTCTTTCAAGTCACTTGCAACAATTTGTTTTACTATATAATTTTGGCTTCATACTTGACCAAACCAATTGGTTTGGAACCTATTTAAAATAATTGATTGCATTACTACTTGAACAAATAACGTTTTTAATGTCTTTATTTTATTTTAGGTCTTAATTTTTTTTGTGTTTTATCCTGACTTTTTAGAGGTTTTTTTTTACAAGTGACTTAAAAGAGAATACATACTATTAATCACCAAAAAAAAAAAAAAAAAGAGGATTCTATTTTTCTTATTTTAATATCTCACATGGGTTAACCGATGGTTATAAAAGGTTAAAAATAATTTTTTTGAAAAAAAATATTCTTTAATTTTTAGAGTTAGGACTAAATTGACAATTTTTATAAATGTTGAGGGCCAAATTTATTGAATTTTTTTGAATTACAACTAGAATAACAAATTTTATAAACATTGAGGGCTAAATTTGTTGATATATTTATTATGATCAAATTAATAAAATGTATAAACATTAGAGAGCTAATTTTGTTACTAGACTAATAAAAAAAGCTCATATAAACCCAGGGTAATTAAAATATTTAATTTTAAAAAGTTTAGTAACTAAATAAAAATAATAATAGTTTGATGACAAAAATAGAACAAAAAACTAGTTGGCTGACTACTTTTATATTTTACCCATAAAAAATAATTTTTAACATGTCCATAATATTATTTAATAAAAAAATTAAAGGAATAAACTAATTTGCACGTTTTAAAACATATAGAGACTAGAAATAAAAATACCAAAATACAATCAGCCCAAACTATAGAAACTTTGCTGTTACTTTAACCAATAAAATTCAAAAATTTTTGAAATGAATTCAAATGGCTCTAGGTACGAAAGTATGCTTCATTACAACTTTGGCAACAAACAAACAACTAAAAAAGTTTGTCCGAAATCATACCCGTTGAGATAATGGTGGACCCACTTGGTACAGCTTCAGATCTGAATTTTACAGTAAATGCAGATGACAACACTTACTTAACCCCAAACTAATCTAATATCTGTTTCGTTTTTTTTCAAAAATTATTTGTTATCCTAAGAAGAAGTTTTATAAATTTCAAACTATTAAATTAATTATTTTTAAGTATTAATTATTTATTTATTACATCTATCCATCTCATCCTCGGGAAACCCCTTCCCTCTCTCTCTTTTTTTTTAATTACATTGAAAATTTAAAAAGCAATCTTTTTTTTTTTTGAATTTTAATTTTATTTCTCTTTCTACTAGAATTATCTCTTTCCCGACATTTCACCATACCTAAAAATGGACCCTTTTTTCTCTTCCATGCCCGTAGCCCCTCCTCCCCCGATCCCTCCCCCGTCCGTCATCCCCGTCGTCCCTCCTTTTGTCTCTAACCCTACGACGGCGACTACGGTGGCTGGTGGTCCACCACCGAGTTTCGACCACCCATCTTACTCTGACATGATATGCGAAGCTATCGGGGCTTTAAAAGACAAGAACGGGTCAAGCAAAAGGGCTATCGCTAAGTACATAGAGTCAGCTCACAAGGACTTGCCACCAACACACTCGGCCTTGTTGACTCACCACTTGAAGCGCTTGAAAAACAACGGTATCTTAGTCATGGTCAAGAAATCTTACAAGCTTGCTTCTACTGCTAGATCTGAGGTTCCTATCCCCGATTCTACTCCTTCCAACCCTCCCGATGTTTCTTCTCCTCCTGGATTCAAACGAAGCCGTGGTCGTCCTCCTAAACCCAAACCCACAATTTCTGCTCCTGCCGACCCTATTCCTCAGCAGCAGCAGCAGCAACAGCAACCGCTGCCTGCTCCGATTCCCGATGCCACTAAAAGGTCTCCCGGTAGGCCCAGGAAGAATGGTCCCGTTGCTCCACTTGGGGTTAGGAAGGGCCGAGGTCGTCCACCCAAAACTGGCCCTAAGAAGAGTCCCGGTCGTCCCAGGAAGCCCAAAACGGTCAGGTCGGTGGTGGGGGCTAATGCGATGAAAAGGGGTCGTGGGCGGCCGCCTAAGGTCTTGAACCAGATGCCTCAACCGGCTGTTATGCCGATCCAGGGTCAGCCCATGGCTGTTCCTTATGCTGATACTGCTGCTGCTGTTCCTACTACTACTGCCGTTGCTGCTGGTCCGAGGCCTAGAGGAAGGCCAAAAGGCACTGCAGTGGCTCCTGCTGGCCTTGCGGTCCCTGGAAAGGGGAGAGGTCGACCACCCAAGAGTGGTGGGGTCGCCGCGAAGCCCATCAAGCCCAAGAAATCTACTGGAAAGCCTGTTGGCCGCCCCAAGAAGGTATAACCACTTCACTTATATATATGGTTTTTGCTAGAAGACCAGGACTGTCAATGCTCGGGCTCCCCCGCCTCAGCCCGGGCATGGGGCTTAATTCTAAGTATAGCTTGTCATAATTGTAATGTCTTACAATGTAGAAAGTACTCGAAGTAAATAACTAACCTGAGCCCTTTTAACTTCACGTTCCATTTGTTTGTGAATAAAGGAGAGGTCGAAATAATTTGTTTAAGATGGTAATGGTTATGGGAGAAATTGATGAAGTATTTAAGTGAATGATACATGTCATTTAGAAAAAGAGAGTAGGTAATATATGAGTACTATGATTTTGCAAATTGCTAGAACATGCCTCTAAAATTTAGAATTTTTTTAATATTATCTTATGCTTGATGTTTTTATGTTGAATCTAATATCATCGTCCTTGGATTTGATTTTTTGATAACAAGGCAACGGATGGAGCAGCATCATATGGCGATCTGAAGAGAAAACTTGAATTCTTTGTAAGTCAGATGATTTTGATTTGTGCCTTGCAGTGGGATAAGATCTTCTAAATTCCAAAACTTTTAGCATTGTATTGATAATAGAGAAGACATAGGTGCATGGTTGCCAACTTGCTGCACTTGGACTTTAAGAGTTGGATATCAGTATGTTGCACTGGATATAGGCATGTTTTCGATGTAGTTACACTAACAATTTTTAAAGTGTTCCTGCATCTCTCTGGAGTCTGGAAGACAGATCACATACTTATGTTGGAATTAATGTCGGATTTAACTTGCAGTGGTAAGGCACATTGCACTTTCAAGGAAAAAATGTGGGTTCGAACCTTGGGAGGTGATATTGCTTGGAGGGGCAGCTACGAACCCTAAACATGGAGGATACCAAAAAAATGTTAGATGTAGGTTTTTTTTTTTTTTTTTAATAATCCTGACGTAGATGTTTAAGGAAAAATAAAGAGCCTGGGTACATAGGTAGGCAAAATTGATTCACAGTGAAGTCTTTGATATTCTGTAGGACATATTGTGAGGTAGGCAACTAGTATGGTAAATTTTGAGTAGGTTACAATGATATTATATAATATTTGCAGTGTAGCTGTGTTGATTATTAATCCTTAAATTTAAAAACAACTAAAAAAAGGGCAAATTCATTTATGGTTTCTGACTGAATAATGTTGATTGCAGCAATCAAAGGTGAAGCAAGCAGTTGGAGTACTAAAGTCTCAGTTCAGCAGTGAAAGCAACATCAGTGCAATCGATGCTATCCAAGAGTTAGAAGTACTTGCAGCTATGGACATTAACAAACCATTTAAAGATGATGCTCAGCCACCGCCCCCACCACCCCCAGCACCAGAACCGACACAGCCAGCACCGATGCCCCAAAATATGGAAGGACAAGTATATTAATAACGAAGCCCTATCTCTCTGTATGATTATTAAGAAGGCAAGGCGTGGAAGAAAATGTTCTGACCCTAGACATATGATATTTCTGTAAAGGGAAAAGTAGGAAGTTGCAGATCATCTAATTTGTGTTGTTATTGTTGTTGAGGTGTGTTCGTTTGTGAACCCTGTTCATCGACTTTTAATTATTCCCCCTCATTTAGTGCAACATTAGTCAAGCATCCTTGTTCGCTTGGTTTTTGCTTGAGTATTATTATTATTATTATTATTATTATTATTATGTATTTGATATTAGTAGTGTATTTGAAATATCCATTTCGGGTTCACTGTCAGAGTTATTTTTTTTGGTGTTTGACGCTCGAGTATCCAAAAAGTCACTAGTCTCCAAGGGCGGGACCTTGATTAAATTCAGAATGGACAGGGTGCGTGCAACTTTACATGTCGCAATTAATGCCCGGTTTGTAATGGCAAAAATGAAATTGCGAAACACTTGTTCGTTAAGCTGCATAATGTTGCAATGGGATATTTCTTTACCTGTTCGCTTTTATTTGAATCCCGCTGCTGCCAAAAAGGATTATGCAATAGTTCAGCCTATGACACATCTAAACGAAACTACATTGTTAAGGGAATTTTACACTCTTTCACATAAGGAAATGGGAAATGGTTATTAAGGTGTGTTTTGTCCAAATAATTTAATAATTTTGAAAAATATGTAAAATTAAAATTCTTATTTTTGGATTTCAAATTATGGTACTCAGTTTCATTCTGACACTCCCCGTATCAGTCGAAATGTTCCGTTTCGGTAGTAAGCTGGAATAAACTCTAGGTTCCATTCCGGTTGTAAATTTTGGTTGGTACCGGTTGTATCAGTGTGTACTGTTGATTTCTCCCATACCAGTCAGAATATGGTGTATCGAACGGTATAAAAAAGATAAATTTAAATATATATTGAATTTAATTTTTTATTATTTATTTATACAAAAAAATAATTTTAGAATATATTTTAATTTTAATTTAGTTTTTCATTATTTGATATTTGAAAATACCTTTTATATGTATATATCAAATGTTTTACAAAAATAGTGATAAATCCGAAATAGACTAGTACTGATATGTATGGTACCAGTACAAATAGAAAAATGGCACGTCCACGGATACAATACCAGTACAAATATTATCTTGTTTAAAATATTATCTTGTTTCACCTTTTCTTTTGGGTAAATTTACATTAATTAGTGGTGGAGTCAGAAATTTTTTTTTAGGGTGGAATTAAATTGTATATTTGTATAATAGTAAAAATATAATTTCATTATTTTAATAGTCTATATCTTTATAATTTTTAAATGATTAAATCAAATTTTTTATATTTTTTGGGAGGGGCAAAGTGTAATTTTATCATTACCAATTTAAACTTTTATAAACTATAGAGAATGTTTCCATTTTAGGGGCCAGGCCCTCAGCCCCCCTTGGCTCCACCACAGTTGATAGTCATTTTCTACAATTTTATCTTATTTTTAATGAGTTTAATTCATTTTACTTGAAACAGAACAAAATAATAAGATACAAAGACTTATTTGGCCTTTCAATTTTATAAAAAATTATTTTAGCACCACATTTAATTTTTTGTCTTTTTTAGCACTTAAACTTGCATTATTTGTCAAATCATCCCAAAATAGACGGAAAATTAATGTTTGTTAACTTTACTGATGTGACATATACATGGATATCACATCATTAACTAATTAAAATTTTAAAATTAAAATTTTTTAAACATTATAAAATTTATTTCTAAAAATTAAACAGTTATAAAATTATAACAACTATAACAAAATTATTTTTTAAAATATTTTTAATTTTAAAAAATTAATTAATTATTAATATATCGCATTAATTAAGTTAACAAACATTAACCTTTTTATTCGTGATTCGACAAACAATATAAATTCAATGGCTAAAAAATATGAAAATTAAATAAAAAACTAAAATGAATTTTTTCTCTAAAATTGAAAGATAAAAAAAATCATTATGATTAATGATAATAACAACAACTAATAAATTAAATAATTCAATTCTCTCGTTTATTCTTTGAGTATCATTTCAATTATATTATTTATTTATTATTATAAATTAAGAAATATTAATATTTAGTATATTTTATTAGATTTGTCTATTGCATTTTGCTTGAAATTGTTGCCCTTATAATAATTTATATATTCCCTTTTATTTTGACCAAATTTGCTCCGAGTCATAATAAGTAATATGTTTTAATAATTAGAAATGTATCATAATTGATTTATCATATAACTTTAAAAAAAAATTTAATTTTTAATTTAATTTTTCCTCTCTTTTGATCTTTAAACTTATGTTGTTTATTAAACCACCATAAAATAGATAGAAAAGTCAACATTTATTAACTTTGTTGATGTATCATACATGTGAATTATTACATGAATTTACGTGTATATCATGTTAATAATTAATTAATATTTTAATTTATTTTAAAAATAATTAATTGTTAACGTGACATAGATATAAACTATTACTGTAAATTCTACATCAACAAAGTTAATAAAAGTTAACTTCTACATTCATTTTGGGGTGATTTATCAAATAAAAGTTTGAGGAAGAGACGATTTTTTTTTTTTTTTAAGTCGAGACTTCATTAATGGGTCAAAACAAAAAGCAGATACAAAAACATAAACCAACCACATGTCCTTGTCCCCTTCACACTCTGGAACCCATCACCCAACTATACTCAAAATAAGCAATGAAACAAATAGCAAAACGAAACTGACTGAACGTAACATAAAGCAAAAAAGCAAAAAAATTAAAAGGAGCCTCGGCAAAACCAGAGATGACGATTCTAGTTCTTATGTGAGAAAACAAAACGGGCCCTTAAACCAGCAGGGCGATCCGATGGTAGAGTTGAGTTCATCGTTCCCTGATATGAAGCAGAAAAGACTCTTGTAATGGATCTTGGTGGAAGAAACTAAAAGGGCATATCACGGTTCACCGCCTCTAGTACGTCTTCAGGTACCTCTTCTACAAACATTGTGTTTCCCTTTGTAAACCCCGTTGTTGCTAATCTGTGGGCTACAATGTTTACTGATCTATCTGCATATCGAAATGAAATAGAGTGAAAAGTTAGGGCTAAAGATAATATTTCTTCTATAAGCACACCAATTTCAAATCTATCTAAAGTACATTTTTGGACTTTAATAATCGTAGTTCTTGAGTTCCCTTCAACCTCTATGTTATAGAAACCCATATCTTTTGCAAACTAAAGTGCTTGGATGCAGGCAATGACTTCCGCAGAAAAAGCGTCTGCAACATAACTATTCATCTGCAGCCCACATCCCATTACCAGCCCAGATTTGTCTCCAATAACAAACCCAGAGCATGAACGATGTTCGTCAAGCTTAAATGTCGCATCAAAATTAATCTTGACATTCTGCCCTTTTGGAGGTAGCCATCAATAGATCATTTGATCTTGCTTCACAGGTAATTTTTGGTTAATTACATATAATTCCTTAAGCAGACTTTCAATTTTAGAACAGATTTCCTAAACTGATTGATCTTTTCCCTCCATTACAAATTGATTTCGAGCGTGCCAAATGGATCACATAGTTATCAGAATTCTACGACAGGTACGCCCATCATTCCTTAGAAAAATATCTTCAAACCAGATCCAGATATTCTCCTATCGATTATCTGTTGGCTAGATGAAGTTCATTTTTTTTTTCCAAACTTCCTGTGCAAGACCACACCATAGTAGCACATGTATTGTAGACTCTGGACACAATCCGCACCTTGGACATATTGGTGATTGCGCTATCCGTCTGTTGTATAGAACATAGGCAGTAGAGAGATAATTATGTAGAATACGCCAGGATGTAATCTTTATTTTGGAGGGGATTTTTTGTTGCCAAATTTTATTGTATATTTCTATTGTATCAGTAGCATTATTGTTTGTAGTAGTTGACCTATAAGATTCCTATACCCTGATACATGCACGGATGGAGTAAAATTTATTAGATTTCAATCATCAAAATTGCCAATTTTCAGGCTTGGGAAATCAGCAGACTTGCGACGACTTTTTGGATGGGATCCTGGCATTTCTTGTAACATCCCTTACCCGTATCCGTTGTCGGAATAAAGTACGAGGCATTACCGAGTATGGAACACTTACAGATAATTTAAACCATTTATCGCTCAAATATCGGAATTGATTATAAAAGTTCCTTTAACGGACCCTAAATGTCCAAATCATGCATTAGGATCGGGTCGAGACTAAATCAGAATTGTATGAATTTTTTTGCAAAATCCCAAAATTTATCTCATTTACAAGGGTCCTACGCCCGTGTGACTGGGAACACTCCCGTGTGGCATGGCCATGTGGCTCACATGGCCGTGTCTCTGGGGTGTGTAACTCTCTAACTTGCATCTATGAAGGAACTCGGGTCACAGGGCTTTATTACACACCCGTGTTGCTAGGCCGTGTGGTAAAGTTAATTTTTTCAAAAAAGGCTATTTTTCAAGTCATATTTCTCACTCATTTGATCCTTATTCTTCACTTATATTTAATACATACAAAAACTAATTTAAGATATTCAACCGAGCTTTATATTTAATACCATTTGTTAGTCGCACACTTCATATAATTAACAAGAAATGTATATGTACCCAATTCTCATTAAATTTCTTTTGTACTTATACTTTTTCATAATATGTATTCATATAACATATAATAATCATATCTCTGTATTTCACATACATTTTTATAGCAATTTGTCTTGGTTTCAAACTACTTCATATTTGAGTTGTACTTATCAAATCATTTGAAACATCGTCTTTACATATATAGTGCACTTGATGTGCACAACTTTATAATTATGAATGAACACATTTATCAAACATATTTCATATTTTTATATATATCATAGTCTCATATTTTCATATATCAATTACCATCATTTCCTCGTGTTTCGACAAATACGTGTAACAAGTTATAAACATGCAATTCACTAACTCTTCCTGCCAATCACAATTTAAATTGACAAATCACTTATTGAGCCCAATTTCAATGTTCACTAAAATCTATCATATAAATTTGGATGTACGTATCCACCAATAAATTCCATGTACAGGTATCATCATCTCATATTTCCACATACATTTACTTTCTACATTATGAACTCAAATAACATATACAAGACATACCAATGTATTTCAAGTACGTTTTCATAATATTTCATTTAGAATTCAGATTATTTCATATTAGAACTCTTCTCATTAACTCATTTAGAATACCAATTCATACGGATAATACACTTGAGGGTGTACAAATATATAATCACAAATGAACTCATTCATCAACCAAGTTCTATGTTCATGTCTCATCAACTTGTATTTCCTTATATCACATAATTCTATTTAACACTTACCAAACTTTGTCAAATTAGTGAACATCTTACGAAATTGGTCTGCACCAATATGCACTGAATTTCACTGATAATCACTGATGCCATAACATAGCTATGGTCTTTTCACTAGAATGTCATAGCTCAGCCATGGTCTTACATCTTCATTATCATTATGCCATGGTACTACTCAATCTCTTTCATTTGGTTCACTCCTCTTGTATTACTTATTATCAAATTAGAAAACGTCTTACGAATTTGATTACGTCGTTGCTCAATGCCACGTTTCACAACTCAGTATGGTTTTCCTCATTGAAATACCATACCTACATTTCAAATGTAACGCCCCGAACCCGAATCCATCACCGAAATAGAGTTACAGAGCATTACCGGAATTACAAATTTATTTATCAGACATTATATTTCATCTAGCATTCATATTTGGGATCAATCAAAATCAAACATATTATCCCTTAAACATATTTATTTTTCTTGACACGTCTTACTTGAATTTATTACTCGTCTCAACATACTTAATTTCATTGTATCAACGTATCAAAGATAATCACATATTTACATGCCATGATAAATATCATTCTCTTGCCATTTCTTCTTAAACACAAGTCAGTTAATTCATAATATCAATATTTCATTTACCATCAACTCGTATTTCCTTGTATCACATAATTAGTAAATTAAACACATAGTAATGATAAAGTTTGAATTATAATGATACAAATCTGGGTCCGTCAATTCATATTCATGTGCGCAAATTTCCATTTCAGAGATCCATCAAAATTTTCTTTCATTCAACTGGGATTTATTTTCCATTTTCATCAAGAATATCAATATTTCATCAATTATCATACAATAAACATCCAAATCATATTCACATCAATAAAAATATATTTCAAGCATTTAAGAATATAATTCAAGTTACACGAACTTACCTCGTTGCTTGTTCGTGTTTATAATTTCACTAATCCGATGTCTTTTATTTTTTCACGTTCAAGTCTCGTAATTTAATCCTTGTTTCAAGCCTAATTATTCTCATATATATTGATAACAGCCTATGAATTCTATGAAATATCAAAATTTTTCATAATTTCAACACTTTTCAATTTAATCCCTAAAACATGTTTTCACCCAATCTTGATCTAAATTAATAATTTCATTCAATCTTGTAATTTAAATAATAAAATAATCCACTTCATGCAATTAGTCATTTCTAATATTTTTACAAAATTGCCCATAAAGTTTTACTTCTATTTAATTTAGTCCATGAGTCTAAAACATGCAAATCAGCCATGCTAGCCAAATATTTATATATATTTTCCTCCTCCTCCTCTCCATTCCAATCCTTAGTTTATATTACATGCTTATAAGTAACATTATCTATGATTTCACTATTTACTTATAAATTTATTCAAAGTTGTCCATTTGCGTCATCTTCACTAAATCATTTATATCTTGAGTTACAGAATTCTAATTTAAGTTCCGCTTGATGTTTTAGAAACTAGGCTCACATATCTTCTTATCATAAAATTTTAAGAATTTTTGGTTTAGCCAATAAGTACAGTTTATTATTTAAAGTCACCCATGTTCTGCTGTCTGACAATTCTGACCCTTCTTCACTAAAAATTAATTATCTCCTCCAACGGAATTCGTATGATATTCCAGTTTATTTCTATTGAAAATAAACTCATTCAGGATTTTAAAAATATAAATTTAAGCTCCTAATGATTTTTATCCAATTTTTTTATGATTTTCCAAAGTCAGAACAGGGAAACCCAAAATAATACTGACCTTGTCTCACAAAACCTATTATATCTCATAATTTACAATTCCATTACTTACACCGTTTCTTCTATAAGAAACTAGACTCAATAAGATTTAATTCAATATTTTATTAATCCTCTAATTCAATTCCTAAAATTTTTTGTGATTTTTCAAAATTAGACTACTGCTGCTGTCTAAAACTGTTTTAGTGCAAAGTGTTGATTTCCAAATTTGTAACACATTTATTTACTTTCTCTATAATATTTCCCATCACTTTCTCTTATTTTCCTTCACTAACATATCAAGAACATAGGACCATATATATGAAAACTCTACTATAACATCATTTCCAAGCTTTTTCCAACAATATCAAACTTAAAAATATATTGAAATCTTGATGTTCTTACCTTGTCTTGTTGATTTCAATCTTTAACTTGATTTTCTCTCTCTTCTAGCTTCTATTTCTTTGAATCTAACTTGATATTCTTGCTCCTCATAGTCTCCTTGTCATCTTTCTCTCTTGATGGCTATGGAAATTCTTTTAAATTCTAAGTGAAAATGGTGGATTTTTGGTGAAAGGACCAAATTGTAAAGAAAGCAAAACTTTCTTTATTTCCCTCTTCTTCTCACGTTGGTGCATGGGAAAGAAGATGGATGGTGTGTTATTCCCCCCCCCCCAACACATATATGTACTAAATAAAATAATAAAATAATAATAAATATCTAAGTAAAATAGTAATAAAATAATATTTAGTTAATTAATTAAAAAAAATCACCAAAATATCATCAAAATCATCATTACATTATAGAACTCTCTCTCTTACTAATTGACCATTTTGCCCTTCATGATCTTTTAAAATTCCATCATTGAGTCATCACTTAATTTGGAAAAATTACAATTTAGTCCCTCATAATTCTTCACCTATTCAATTTGGTCCTAATTCATCCATTTTCCTTAGTTTCTAGATTATTCCACCCCTAAAATATTTACACTATTGGTCCTTTAACTTTTTATATTTACACTTTAACCCCTCAATTTTTTAGTATTTACTCTTGGGCAACAAAACTTTTCTCACTTTTACAATTTAGTCCTTTCTTAAATTAATAATGTACTATATCAGAATATACTTCCCAATGTTGACATAATCTCAAATTTCCCTTTTTGTCACTTTATTTCCTTACTTAACTATATCAAGAATAATATCTTACTTTCTTACTGTAGTAATTTTCGGGGTATTACATCACAACTTGGTATGGGAAATGCCATACCTACGTTTCTTAACTCAGTATGGCTAATACCATACCTACGTTTCACAACTCAGTATGGTTAATACCATACCTATGTTTCACACTTTGCCATGGATCAATCATGGTCTTATCCGTCAATTCATCACTTTTCACTAGAATGTCATAGCCCAACTATGGTCTTACATCTTAAACACATATCACACCGACGCTATATCCCAGATAAGGTCTTACACGAAAATCACTTGTCACTTGTAGTCGAAACTACTGCTATTCACTGATCAGGTAGCCGGAGCTACCACTTTTCACTGATTAGGTAGCCGGAGCTACCACTTTTCACTTGATCAGGTAGCCGAAGCATGTGATCAATTATAATCGGACATGTGATTAATTTATACACAAATCGTTCATATATTCTTCCTCCTCCTTCTTTCCATCCACAACCTTAGTATAAATAACACATTTGTAAGTAACATTATCTATAATTTTTTACTAATTATTTATGTGAATATTCAAGTTGTCCATCCGTGTCATAGTCACTAAATTATTTTTATCTTGAGATACAGAACTCGAAATTAAGATTCGCTAATTTTCCCTGAAACTAGACTCACATATCTTCTTACCATAAAAGTTTAATAATTTTTGGTTTAGTCAATAAGTACAATTTATTCTTTAAAGTCACCCCTATTCTACTATCTGACAGTTCCGACCCTTCTTCACTAAAAATTAATTATCTTCTCATATGGGATTCGGATGATGTTCCTATTTGTTTTTCTTGAAAATAGACTCATTCAGGATTTTAAAAATATAAATTTAAGCCCATAATTATTTTTTTTCCAATTTTTGATAATTTTCCAAAGTCAGAATAGGGAAACCTGAAATCATTCTAACCTTGTCTCACAAAACCTATTATATCTCATGATTTACAATTCCATTGCTTACAACATTTCTTCTATAAGAAACTAGACTCAATAAGCTTTAATTCCATATTTTATTAATCCTCTAATTAGATTTCTATAATATTTGGTGATTTTTCAAAGTTAGACTACTGCTGCTATCCAAAACTGTTTTAGTACAAAGTGTTGATTTCTATTTTGCCCCAAATTTCACAGTTCATACAATTCAGTCCTTGTCCAATTAACCCTTCAATTGGGCTAATTTTTCTCAATGAATACTTTATTCTATCATTTTAAACTACTTCATAACCCTTGAAAATCAGAACTTTAGCATTAGACCTTTATTCCAAATTCTTCTACAATTAGATCCTAAAATCAATTTCCATCAATTTTACTTGAAAAATCATCATATATCAAAATTTAAGCTTCAATTCTATGTTTATTCATCATATTCTTCCAAAACTCATCCATAGAAACTTTAAAAATTAGCCATAGAATTAAAAATTAATGACATAATAAGTTGGACCCAATTGTAAAAGTCCAAAAACATAGAAATTTTAAGGAGAAAGCAAGAATTAAATTTACATGAAGCTAGAGTATGAAAACTAGCTTGAACCCCCTTCCATAGCTATTTTTCAGCTGATGAAAATGAAGAGAAATGAAGAGAATTCTAGATATTCCAATTTGGTCCCATTTTTATTTAGCTAATTTTGGCAATTTTCTAATTTTTCCCTTATTTCACCCATTTCCTGATTTTTCTCAGCTATTGTCGCCCAAAATATCTCCTTTGGGCTTATTTGCACATTAGGTTCTTCCTCAATTGACAATTAAGCTATTTAATCCTTCTAGCAACTTTTACACATTTTTTCAATTTAGTTCTTTTTATTTAATTAACCACTCAAACGTCAAAATTTTCTAACGAAATTTTAATACTACCTTATTGACATTCCGTAAATATTTATAAAAATATTTATGACTCGGTTTATAACACCGAGATCTCGATACCTCTTTTTCTCAATTTCTTAACCAAATAAATATTTATAAAACACAATTTACTATTTCAAAGATCTTTTAAAAGCTACATTTAGCTCGTAAATATTAAACAATATAATCTACGAGTTCATTTGTCGGATTTGGTGGTCTCGAACTACAATTTCTGACATCACTGAAATTTGGGCTATTACATTTTTAGGTTGAGATGTCTTCATGGCGTTTGAAGATCTATCTCTTAGCTTCGAAACGCATTTTGAATCACTCGATTTTGAGTTCGAGAGCTCAAGTTATGACCGTTTTAGTGAAGATTGCATGAGCAGAATTTCTAAACGGAATTATGACGTAAATTACGAGTTTCAGGCTTTTAATTCGAGTTTAAATCATATTGGATTTGGGTTTTAGGCTTATTTTTATTATATATAAGCTCAATATTGTATTTATCATATATTATTTTTTATTATTATCTTATTCCGAATTTTTGATAATTATTAAGTATTTTAAGTTATTTAGGAATTTTATGTTAACAAGAAAATTTAGTTTATACCAAATGATAAAGAATGAGATGGATGAATACGGAAGCGGATCGTAAAGTTTGTCAAAATCGCGAATTTGACTTAGGGCTCTAGACGTTCGGAAAAAAACTTGGATTTTGATACAAACTTTGGTAAGAACCTCCTCATTCCATCTCTTTGGGTTTAGTGCAATCAAATCAGAAACCTTATCAACCGAGTCTGTAATAACAGTGTCGTGAATTTTTCCCCTAGCCCATTTTGGAAGCCATCGATCTGTCCAAACTGAGATTTTGGATCCGGAGCCTACTCTCCAACCGACTCCATCTTCCAACATCTTTCTAGCCGCAAAGATGCTTTGTCATGGGTAAAGCCAAAAGGGACAAAAAATTAAATGGACTAAAATGAATATGACTTTTTTTATAAAATTAAATGGTCAAATAAATTAATTATGCCATTAGAAAACTTATTTTTATTCTAACCGTGTCAATTTTATTAAAAAATCTAATTACTTATCTCTCCTCCCAAATCTAATTTATTTATCTGATTAAATAAATAAAATTAATTTATTAGAAAAATAAATTTATTTATCAATAAAATAAAATACTGTAAACTTCACCTTTATCCAATAAATAGATAATTTAGTATAAACTTGCAAAACAATATAATCTTGCATTTCAAAATATGTTGTCAGCGAGCCGTAATATCAAACTGAAAACTCAGGGCTTCTTAATGGAAGTGAGCACTTCCCACCAGACCAGCAGAAAGAAGAGTAAGTAAAACGAGGTCTGGTAGTGTAAATCCTCTTAATACAGACAGGGCTGGAAATTAACAAAGGAAACAATAATGATAGAATCGGAGCCTCTATTGTCATTTGCAGGACAATACAAGTCCAATCTGGGATCCCACCTCCTATCCTCCCGATCAGGTTTAGCTCTTTCACGTTTGGGAGTGAACCAACTTCTCCATTTTATTGCGTCTTAATGCTTGTCGGAGCAACATGCTCAATTTGGAAGCTTCAACCGGCAATGGAGGAAATCTCGCCCCTCCACCACATCCATATCCATTTATCAAATAGTCCTCAACTTTCTCTTATTTTTGTCGGTAAATTGATCATTATATATAAAACATTTTAGTATTTATATTCTTTTTTTAATTTTCAAAACTGTGATACTCAATTTTTAATATTTTTTAAATTTTTAAGTGATGATATGGTAACATTATTATATTTTTTAATTAAAATTAAAATTAGATCTAATTATAAATTGAAGTATAAAATAAACTAAAAAAGAAAAAGAAAAAAACTAAAATGGATCCAAGTATTAAGATAAAAAAATGCACTAACCTTGCTTCATGTACCCTAAAATATTGTAGCCCATGTGAAATGGAAAAGTGTAGACCTTAAAATAATAGAAATAAATATTTAAGAGAAAAAGTGAAATATCTAAATTTGATAGTAAGTCTTATAAAAGTAGGACACGTTTCAAACATTTGTAATGAAGTGTCGAAGCTGGGTAGCTGGGTCTTATTTAAAGCGGAGTGGCGTGGCTTGACTTTTCATCTCATCTTTTCTGAGGATTTCACTTCACTATTCTCTTCCTACCCTTTTTAAAATTATTGAGAGAGAGAGAGAGAGTATCATCTTTACTAAAAGTTTTTAAATAGGAGCCCAAATATTTTACTCCTTCTATAATTTTGGTTTTGAAAATCTATTTTTAGATTCGATTTTCAACAAACCAAATAATGTCTAAAATTAATATTTTAATTATTTGCGTAAAAGACAATTTAGTGTAAAAATATACTTTTAACTTTGATGAAAATTTCATAAATCCCTTTATTATTTATGTTTTTTTTTTCATTTTTAAGTACAAAATAATAAAAATTCAATTGTATATTGAAGTGTTATGTAATTAAATATATTTAATTTCTTTAAAAGTTGTATTTGATTTTTATTAGAATTAAATATTTTAAATTTATATTTAATTTAATTATATATTAACCTTGTAATGAAGTTATTAAGTTACTTTGTGTAAAATTAATTAACTGACATTCTTTAGAAGATTTTAATGAAAATAAATTATTAAATTATAAAAGTAATAAAAAAATCGAGGTTAATATTATGATTAAATTAAAAATTAAATATTTCATATATATTCGCACAAACATTTATTAAAAAGAAAAAGAAAAGAAAAATCAAAACAAAATATAATTATTATTGATAATAAATTTTTTAAAAATAAACCTACCACTAATTAGGATTTGGCTTTCTGGTAAAGGCAAGGCCTTGGAAAATATAGAATCCATTATGTGTAAACACTGGTTTATATTTATTGTGATTTATATCTCATCATCATATATGTATATTGTATAATTTAATTTTGATATAAAATTACTAATAATTAAATATTTTTATTTTTATATATATTTTATTGTTCGGAGTTTAAAATTATTCTCCAAACAAAATGTTTTTATATTTAATTGTTTTTAATCCCCTATCCACCAATTCATGCTTTATGACTGAAAATTTTAACAAAAGCACGAAATGGATTTGTTTCTAAAGTCTAAACCCCAAAATGGCATTTTATTATTATCACGATTCCTTCACTAACCCCAAAGTCGGTGGTTCACATGTACTAAATTATGGTTTTCAAAACATGTTTTAGAAAAACATTTTTTAATACTGAAATATGCCTAAAACACCAACCCTATCAAATATTTGATCATGTGACACCTATATTATGATTAAATGGAAAAAAAACACTATAAATTAAATATAATCAATAATTTATTTTGGAATTTTATTTAAAATTATAATTTAAGCTATTTAATTTTTAAAAATAAAATTATCAAAAAAACATAAATATATTTATAATAAAATTTATTGTTTGAAAAAAAAATAAATTTTTAATATTTTTTTCCAACTAAATTGTTTTTTCTCGAATTTCTAACTAAATTATTTTTATAATATATGTACCAAAAGTAAAAGAATATGGGCTAGAAGAAGAATCTACACATTTTGGCTATGCATTGCAACCTAATTGTTTTTAATTAAATCTAAAAAATTCAGGTGTCGTAGCGAACACTCAAAAGGGAATCGAATTCCAAAACTTTTTTCATAAAGGCAGGGAAAGAAAGATCAAACAAAAAGTGAAGAAAAAAAAGCTAAAATGATCACTACATCCATACCTTAGTTAAAATATTAATATTACTGGTCATGCCCAAAAACGCATCTTTTTTACCTCTACTACTAAAATGATCACTACATACATAAATACATACATGCATGCATGAATGTCGAAGCGCATGAATGTTAAAACCTTTTCAAGCCCAATAGTATGCTAGAATCCAAAGTGTGACAGCAAGACTGAAGAGAATGTTGTTGGTGCTCGTGAAGAGAGGCACAGCATGACTTGGATCATTGATGCCGGTGGTTGTTCCCGACGGACCAAGTGAGGTGGTGCCACCACCAAACACCGTTGGAGACCCGGTGGTTGTGCCGGTGGTTGTCCCCGTGGTGGGTGTTGTGGAAGGAATCCCGGTGCTTGTCCCTGTTGTCGGTGTCCCCGTTGTTGGTGTGGTAGGAGTCCCTGTGGTTGGTGTTGTGGTAGGAGTCCCTGTGGTAGGTGTTGTTGGAGTCCCTGTAGTCGGACTTGTGGGAGTCCCTGTGGATGGTGTTGTGCTTGTGCCACTGTTAAATTTAGCACAACATATACAATGTTAAAGATGCAAAAAAAAAAAAAAAAAAAAATTTGTGAAATTCCAAACAAAGAACATAAAAGAACAAAATATTACTTAATGAATGATAAATTGAAAACATGAAAAATCCCAAAGTAAGTTTCATCAAAGTGGGCAGATTCCAGTGAACATACCTGGAAGGAAAACTGCAAGTAGAGGGAATATCTGCAATTCACAAAGAAAATTATGAAAAATCCAAGGAATAAAAAAGGAAAAAAAAAATTATTCAAATGGGTTGGTTAGAAGGACTTTACTTGAAGGAGGATTAACACTAACAGTAGCAGTGCCTGAAAAATCACAGCTTCCTTGAGCTTGACCTTTCTTTTGGAAATAGCTATTGACTGCATAATTGCAGTGATCTTTCACAGTGTTGGGATTATAACAAGGACCATTTTGATTAATTGGAGTACAATCAGCTCCTGCTCCACAAGCATAATCCAGGGTTTTCTGAAGATTTTGCTCATTCACTCCATCTTTACATAAGCAATAGTTGGCACCTGTAGACACCATAAACAATTAAAAAACACTTGCAATTTTTTCATAAGCAAGCTGAAAATATCTTCTTTTAAAAAAATGGGGGTTTTTTCCCCTTTTCTTTTGTTTCCCTTTGCATCAAACAAGAAAAACCGATCTCAGAAATCTTGAGTTATGGATCTGAAGTTGAAAAACAAGAGAAAAAAAAGGTGGACTTTTGCCCAATGAAAAGAAAGAAAATCAAAGAAACACCAAGAAACTTACTTGAATGGCCAGACATGGCTAAGAAAAGAACAACATAAATGAAAGGAACCATGATTGATGATGCAAGGTTTGGGAAGGGAATAATTGTAATATCAACTGACTTTCAAAGATATACTGTTAGCAGCAAAACTTGGAAGCAAAAGAGTGGAGAGATTTCCAGACCAACAAGAAGATAAGAAAACACAAAAAGAATGACGGTGGGTAGTGTGACTGGTGATGGCGAGTGTCTGTATCTGATATATAGAACCCTTTTTATTACAGTAAGTTATCTTAAAACAAGTGTTTATGAAAACAGATACTAATTACTTGGTATAGGTAGATACATACAAATGAATTTGTAAAAATCTCTCAAATGTTTCTCACTTTCTTTTGCTTTATGTTCTTTTAAAGTGTCATGGCAAACTGTGCAACGTTCCTAATTTAAAAAAAAAAGGTTTTTGTCATGTATTTGACCCCTTTTTCCTTCTTTCCAGCATAAACCATGTGCATGTATGTTGGTATTATTGCATGCAATATAATATATTCATAGAAGGATTCAATTTTTTTAACCTAGGTTGAAAAGTCACACAATTTTCAAATAAATTTAAATTTATTTTAAAATATAAATTTATTTTTTAATATTATAATTTTAAAACTTTAAATATTATTTTTCTAAAAATATAATATTTTATCAATTAAATTTTAATTTAATTGGTAGGAAGATTATAAAAGCACTTTACCATTGCATGCCACGGTAAGAGGTAAATTTGAAGTAACGGTGAAAGTAAAGATGGAGTGATGAGGGTACTAGCATTGGGACCCTTTTAGAGCTACTTTTTCAAATTTTAATCAATGTGCTGTCACTATGTGTTTTGCTTTTTCTTGTGTGTGATGCTCCTTATTTGTCAGCCTTTTCGTTGAGCTTAGATTCGACACGAATCAATAAAGTAATCAATATTTATGTATTTTCATATGTTTACATTCTTATATCATACTTTTACGTTGTCCTGTTTCTAAGATTATCATTTGATGATCCACCAAAAAAGTTATCATTTCATGTGGATTTTTTTAATGTTAATAATAGAATTAAAAAATATTTTTTAAAAAAAAATACATTTAAAATAATTAAAGAAAGGGATTAGTTTATATTAGTGTAAAACTGAAGTAAATTTAAATTGCATTTGTATACAATATATTTTATATCATTTTTTAAATAATATTATTAGTAAAAAACAAACACAATATAAATATATTTGTGATAAAAAAATTTATAGTAGTGTATTCCTTTTGACAATCAAAATTTATTTTATAGTGAAATAATGTTTTATAATAATTGATATCTTATATAAATTAAATAATAAAGTGGTGTATATTAAAACTTAATTTAAATTACATATATTATATATATGAAAGTGAATATTGACACGTTAAAATTGAAAGAGATAAATGAAACTAAACATGATTTAAACAATTACTCATATTTATATAATTAAAATATCTATATTTTATACTATAAAATAGTCATTATTAAATATTTATAATTGCAATATATATTTCTTAAAATATAAATATTTTCAATAATATATTAAGAATATTATTTAAAAGTTAAAATAAATAAAAAATTATATTAATAATTTATTATATTTTAAAATATAAATAATTTAATATATATGTTTAATAATATTTAATATTATAATATCCATATTTATTAGAGTGTGTTGTAACCGATTTCAGTTAAGTAGCTAAGTTGGTCAGTAACAATTTACTCTTCCTTGTATGTGTATAAATTCACCTCTCATGTTCTCAATCAATCAAGCTTTTCCCTCAAGGTTATTCATAAGATTTTAATTTATTCATAAAAGTAAGCTAAATTCTTATAAAAGTAAGAAAAGAGCAAACTAAATTCTTATACACATACAAGGAAGAGTAAACTGCTACTGACCAACTTAACTACTTAACTGAAATCGGTTACGACATACTCTAATAATGTTTAATAAGGCGCCTTAGCCAGACGATATGATCTCGGCCTTCTTCTAAAGTTATTAGCCTATTGTCATTGAGGATATTTTTACATAATGTTGCTTTTGGCTCTACAGAGGTGAATTCTTGCTTTGATTAATGATAATTTAATTATTTTGATTCCTAAAAAAGACAAATCAAGTTGCATAAAAGAGTTTCACCCAATTGCCTTATGTAATGTTGTCTATAAAATCCTTGCTAAAGTTCTCGCTAGTCGCTTGAAAAGTATCTTGCCCAGTGACATTTCACTTTTGCAATCAACATCTATTTTAGGCTGCTTGATCATGGATAATGTTTTGATTGCTTTTGAGTGAATGCATCATATGAGGAATAAAGGACGGGTTGAATGGGTGAGATAACCTTAAAGATTGATATTCACAAAGCATACAATTGAGTGGATTAAAATTTTATGTTGAAGATGAGCTTTGATTCTTGATAGGTTCATTGGATTATGTTGTGTATAAATTGTTAGCTATTTTGTCTCTTTCAATGGGTGTAAGATCAACTGTGTCAAAATGACTCATTATCTCTGTACTTATTTATTTTGTATACTGAAGGGTAGAGTCTAGAGGAGAATTCTATGACATTTTGATGTGTCAACGAAGGTCGAGTGTGTCAACCTTTTATTTGCTGATGATAGGTTTTTTTTTCTTCGACATTAATCATTCGGACGTATCGACTGTTAAGAATATATTGAAGTATTATGAGGATTAACTACCAAAAGTTTGGTATCATGTTTAGTTGAAGTATGACTCTGAAGTTCGTTTTGGGAACTTGATGCAGTTTAAATGTCCTTCTAATTTTTCGAACAAATTTATTTAATAAATTTTTATTATTTACATTGATATCCTCAAATTTGTTTTCCAACATTAAATGGCCATCTTGACCCAAACCCAAACCCTAGTCCAAGCAAACCAAATCAATTTCATTTCCACATCCTCTTTCCTCTTTCAAGAATCTCAACTCTAGGGGTCGACTCACTTCACTGGAACTCAAACCACTCCTCTCCCTCCCAACTCAGCCTCCGGCACCCTTCTATACCATGAGAACTGGAGGAATCCTAATGCCGCCCAAAATCCAACCTCCCTGGCCCAATTGCTTGTTCCCCTAGGCCTCTTGGGCCAGTCCCTGCACTCCGGATTCAGTACCCCTTCCAGTCCATCACGCGCCTGCTTAATGAACCATTTCGCCGATGTGATGATTCAACAACGCTGGATTGAAGTGAAAGAGCTTTTCAAGTTCTGGGTTCGATCGCTGGATGAGAATGGGAAGCTAAGTTTGATGTTAATCTTTATAATCATTATCTGAGAGCTAATTTGATGATCGGAGCATCAGCTGGGGATTTACTTGATTTCGTCGCCCAAATGGATGATTTTGAGCTTGTTCCCAATTTAGCGTCGTTTAATTTGATTTTAAAGGCCATGCGTCAGGCTAAGGGAACTGAAGCTGCTGAGAAATTGCTTGAACGGTTAGTTGGATGTAGTAGTGCTATACCTTTTCTTTTTAAAACTTGATTTCTCGTTACCCTTCTGCTTGAAAGTTCCCTAAATACTTCGTTTTGAGTTAGTAGATGAGATGGGAGCAAAAAAGTTCTCATTTTCTTTTAAAAATAAAATTCATTACTCTGCACTCCAAATTTGTGATGTGAATTGTAAACGTGGATTTAGTTGTAAGTTTTTTCTTTTTCTTTTTAATTGTTATGAGAATTTGAATCCTTTATATTTGAGATTGTGTGGTTGTCTTTGGTTGACGGTTCATAGTTTTTGGTTGATGTTGTTTCGGTGATTTTTAGTGATGTTAGATGAATGAGAATTGGATAAAGATCGCAATTGGGTTATGAATTGGGACAGAAAGGGTGATGCATTATTTATTTTTGAAGATTTAAATTCCTTTTATCAATTTACTTTCTATAAGGATATGAATTTGTGTTTGAAAAGGAAGTCACTTGCATCGGTAAGATACTGCTTTAAGTTTATTGGAATTACATTCTAAACACTAGTGATATTAAATTGGTGTTGTCACCCTTCACTTTGTCCCTATCACGATGTTGCAAGGTGGAAAGGGATCTCTGCCTAATGATGAATCTTATGATTTGGTTATGGGAATGCTGTTTGAGATGCGACGGGTTGAAGCAGCTTTGAAATATATAGATATGGCCTTACAATCCGGTTATAAGTTGTCTATTAAAGTATTTACAGAATGCATAACTTGCTGTGTTAGTCAGGGCCAGCTTGACACTCTGGTTACTCTCATTGAGAGGTGCAGGTTAGATGACTTATTGGTTGCAAAATGTGTTTTTGAGTATGGAGGTTGCCTTTTGCTCAATGTTTGATTATTTAACTTTGATTTCTCGGGTCTTATCAGAAAACAGATCAGAATAGAGCTCTATAACCAAATTGGAGTTTGTGCAACTATCTTGCAGAAGCTGTAATGCAAGCAGACAATAGCAAGCTATCATTTTATGCCTTGAAGTTTATGGACAAATGGATTGCTTGAGGCGAAAATGCAAGGCCACCTTTCTTGCTTTCAGTAGATGAAGGATTGATTGTCTCAGCACTTGCAACTGCAGGTAGGACCTACAGTTCAAACCTGTTGGATGCATCTTGGGCAATCCTTCGGTGCTCGCTGTGTCAAAAGAAGGTTCCAAGCCCTGAATCTTTCCTTGGGAAGATGTATGCTCATGCATCATTGGGGAATCTACAGAAAGCTTTTGGTACGTTGCACGAGTTTGAGGCTGCTCATGGGAATCTCGTTAATGAAGCAGAAGGTCTGTTCTCGCCTTTTACTTCTTTATATCCATTGGTCGTGGCTTGCTCCAAGAAGGGTTTTGAGGCTTTGGATTCATATGTCCTTTTATACTTCCAATTATTTGCATTCTGATCATTTTGTTGAATCAGCTATTATTTAATATTTTGGTGATTTTGATATATTTCTGGAGAAAAAAAGAAATTAGTATGAGAATATTAACTTGCATGCATGCTCCCTTTTCAACTTTAAAAATTAATAATACATAAATATCATAGAAGTTCCTTAAGCTGCCTCGTCGAGCACTAATTTAGCATTTGAATTAAGTCAATGAAATACAGTTGAAATAATTATAGAAAGGGATTAGTTTATATTAGTGTAAAATTTAAGTAAATTTAAATTACATTTGTTTTAATGATACTGTATAAAATGTTTTTTAGTGTCTAATAAATTTTCCTGAAATCATTTTCTAAATGATGTTATTAGCAAAAACAAACACAATCTAAATATATTTGTGACAAAATATTATAGTAGTATTTTCCTTTTGACAATCAAAATTTATTTTATAGTAAGATAATATTTTATAATAATTGATATCTTATATAAATTAAATAATAAAATGGTGTCTATTAAAACTTAATTTAAATTACATATATTACATATACGAAAGTGAAGAGTAACACGTTAGAGTTGGAAAAGATAAATAAAGTTAGACATGATTTAAACAAATACTCATATTTATATGAGTAAAATTTTCATATTTTTATACTATAATTGTAAGATATATTTATTAAAACAATAAATTGTATTAATAATTTATTATATTTTTAAATATAACTAATTATGTATGTTTAATAATATTGAATATTATAATATCTATGTTTAATAAGGCGCGTTGGCCAGATCCCGACCTTCTTCTAGAGTTGCTAACCCATTGTCGCTGAGAATATTTTTGTTTAGTGTTGCTTTTGGCTCCCTAGCCGCCGCTTTACTCCACTGGCGTCGACATTGGAGTGCAGCTCTCTTCCTCGTCAATCTATTTGCTGGCTTACAAAACCTAAAACAAATCCAGATGTAGGGGAATTTAATAAGGAAACTAAAAAAAAAAAAAAAAAAAAAAAAAAAAGACTGATGTTATTTCCTTTTTCGTTTTTTGATTTTTTTTCGCCCAAAGGTCTCTCTCACTCTCACCGCTACCGCTGACATTGTAACGATTGTTCATGGCGATCTTCTCAGTACTTAAATGTATCTACTCTATCGCTTCCTTGATTTGGATTTGACTCTCATTTCCGATTTTTAATATAGCTTCGTCTTATTGAAAATCATACTAATTGGTCTATCTTTTGCCACTTTCCTTTTCTTTTAGTGATTGATTCAACAACTACTGCAATCAAGATTTCATCTGGCATTTACATGGTTGATAATGACATTTTCTTGGAATGATTAGTTCTTTATCCGTTTTTATTCTCATTTTCTAGGTTTCATCTATTTGATTTCTTAAAAAGCTGATAGTGTTCGTGTTACTCTTCTGACAATTTATTCGTTTTTCACTGTTTCTCGATGCCATGTTCAGTTGCTAGTGCATGATTTGCCGAATTATTGTGGTTTTGAACTTGTAACATTGTGTTTCTCATTCTTCCTTGTTTGGTTGCTCATAAAACTGAGGAAAAATGGGTGGTGCAAGATGTTCTTTTGTTTGACTTTTAGTTATGAAATATATTTGCTCAACTAAGTTGAAGAGCGATTTCGTAAGCAGGTAAGAGATCTTTATCCTTAAGTCCTAAAATGTAGGTTAATATTTTAGATCCTTTTGGTATCTTTTTCCCCATTTTGAATTATGGGACCAAGAGAAGTTCCAACTTAATTAGGCCTTGTTTGACTAATTTTTGAAGCATATTTGGATTGAGGCGCTTGAAATAATACCTCCTTTTGTAGTTATTAAGGAAAGAAGTAAGAAGAGTGGAACTTTAGGTGACAATTTCTTTTTTGAAGAGTTTTGGATAGCAGATGTATTAGCTAAGTTTGGCATTTGAAGGGAAGTATTTTCGTGGCTTGATGGTGATATTTGTTTTGTTTTATTGAGTTCTCTGTATTTTGTTGGTATTTCCATGTCCCGGCGCTGTCTGTTCTTATTTGGTGTTCGAGTTTTGGTTGATTTGTGTTAAGGATGTTTTAATTCTACATATTGGTTCTGAAATGTCTTTGCCCTTTGTTTGGTTTTGTGAGTGTTGTCAGTTATTAATGAAAGTTGTCTTAAAAAAAAAAATACCAGGTTTTTTCATGTTCGAGTAAGAGCTAGAAAGAATGCAGTTGTTTGCATAATTGTTAATGGGAAGAGGTTATCTCATCCAAGAGAATTTAAGTGGACCGTGTTTAAAAATTTCGATCATTTTGTTGATGAAAACTGGTGGAGGCCACTCATTGATAGATAAGAATTTAAGTAACTTTCAGGAATGCTAGCTGAAACTCGGGAAGATCCATTCCAAATTGAACAAATGAAAATAATGTTGTTGGCATTAGGAAAATCAGGGATATGTCTGCAATGTATAAAGCTTGATTAGGTGGGTTGAATCAGGTAGAGATATTGTATGTAACAGAGCTTTGATTAGGTGGTTTGAATCAGGTAAAAGATATTGTATGTAATTATATTGAAGTTGTCGAGGGGGTGTGGATTAGTAGCTAGGGGAGGATTAGTAGCTAGGGGATTGTTTTGTACGATGTTTTGAGGTTGATGTATGTGATGTTTGCTTCTTTTTGTTGGGTTAATGAAATATCCTTGACTTATCTCTTCTACCTCACTCACCCCCAAAAAAAGTTTGAGATTTAAAATGAGTAACATTTTTGAAGAACTACATTTTGCATGATTTAACTTTTAATCATGTCAGGAATGTTGTATTTTATTTAGTTGATGAATTTTATTAAATTATTATTTTGTTTGTTAGTGATATTTTGCTTCTATTGCTTTGTATTTTATGTAAATTTTGGTTTCAATGCAGCAATAGATACTTCAAAAACTGGAGTTCAAAAGCTTGATTCTGCTATAAGTGTTACTTTATCTACTATTTTCTTTTGTTTGTTAATTTCCCAAAAAGAGAAGGAAAGAATTAAAGATTTAAAAAGGGAATTAATTACTTTAAATGTCGGGCAGGCGAAAAGCCCGGCTGTCAGTGTCTTTTCACAACCGTTTTCTTTCTAATCAATCGAAAATTAAAGACTTATTTAAAGGTCAAACCTTATTTTGCTCTTTTCAAGAAAAAGAAGAATGGCAGAGGGATCTTTTTCACAATTTTTTTGAACATTAACAAAAATAATTGAATAATGTGCCCACTCTACTTTGAATTTTTACTTTATTGTTTTTATTTCTGCAAGACAATTAATTTGTTGGCTATTTTCATTTTGAGGCTATTTTACTGATTTAATCTAAAAAAATTTAATATTTATAAAAATGAACAATAATTTTAGATTTTGGGAATTCAATGGCCAGCACTTTTTGTGTTTTGGCATCATGATTATTTGATGATTATGTTGGACTTTAAAAAAATAATTTTTTTTGAATTTAAGACATGAATGGTTAATATTAGATTTTTTTAAAAAATTATATCATACTGGTATACAAAAATACTAATATTTAAAAAAAAATAAGTTTTGACTATCTAATGGTCGGCACTAAAATTTTTTTTAAAAAAAATTTAGGTGTTG
The DNA here is from genome assembly GCA_025503065.1 of Gossypium bickii. Lineage (NCBI taxonomy): Eukaryota > Viridiplantae > Streptophyta > Magnoliopsida > Malvales > Malvaceae > Gossypium > Gossypium bickii. The sequence continues at coordinate 99,749,585 of CP106716.1, forward strand.
GCCAGTAAATGGCCGGCACCAAGTACTTTTTTTATGTTTCAAGGTAAACTTTTTTTACTTTGAGACACTGATGGCCAACACTACTTTTTTTGGGTCTCGAAAATTTTTTTTATCTAGGACATTGATGGCCGACACTATTTTTTTTGGGTTCCGAAAATATTTTTTTTTGTTTTGTGCCACTGATGGTCGACATTAACTTTACTAGATTAATTTTTTTTGGTTTTGGGACACCGATGGTCGGCACCAACTTTATTAGATTAAAAATATATATATTTTTTGGTTTTAGGACACTGATGGTCAGCATCAAGTATTAAAAAATTAGTTTTCTTAATTTTAGGAATTAGATGACCGGAACCCCCTCACTCTATATATAGGGGATGGTTTAGATTCTGAAAATGTAAATAAATAAGAAAAAAATTTAGAGAATCATCTAAATGAGAGTGTTTTGTAATACATTATCAAATGAGTTTTATGTAGTGAATTGCATATGGGAGTTTTTTGTAGTGTACAACCGAATTTCGGGGTTGAATTATATATTGTCATGTTTTAACGAGTTGAATTATATACTGTCATGTCAACCGTAAAGGTTATGCCATTAAGGGTAAGATGACTTTCTACGCCATAGATGGTTAACCGAGATGTCCAACGCAGATGAACATTATATCTATAGAAGACGATATACTGATGCAACGTAGACCTGATTCAAGTAGAAGACGACTAATTGTGAAGAAACTACTATTCAAAATATTTGTATTATTTCTTTAAATATTTGTATTTTTTATAGCTGTAAATTTAATTTAGTCGTTTAGGGTTTCATTTTTATATTTTCGTGTATTAATTTCTTAAAATGTTTGTATTTTTTTGTATCTGTAAATTTAATTTAATTTGTATTATATGTAATTTGAATTTAAAATTTTCGTGTATTAATTTTATCCATCTATTTATAGTTTGTTGGGTATTTAAATTTAATTTAGTCTGTATTATTTGTTGTTTGAATTTTATATTTTTGTATATTAATATTCTAGAATGTTTGTATTTTCTAGTATCTGTAAATTTAATTTGTTGTGTACTATTAATTTTTCGAATTATATATTTTTTTATTAAATATTTTGAAGTCATTTATCTAAACAAATAATTATTTTAGAAAAAATAAATTTATATTAAAAAATAGAATAATTACAAATTAAAGTAAATATTTACAAATAAAAATCAAAATTGTCGTGATCTCGACTACGTCCCCAGCGCTGTCGTATAACGGTTCGGCTGCCTCCGTCGGCAATGTCGTGCACCATGTTAAGGCATTTAATAGTTACTCGATCTGACCTCCGTGTCATGTTCGGTGTACTTAGAAAAATATATAATCATATACACCATAATCGGGAATTAAAGGGTACTGCGTAACTGGAGGTACCGATGGAAAAATATTCTCAGTAGTAGGTATACGTGCTTTCCGATCGAGCTTCGGGTGGTATGAGGACGATCCATACTGTGTCGAATGTTGAGGCTCGAGGTCGTCGCCAAAAATATCCTCAAACGATAGAGGAAATTAGGGTTCAGGCTCCGAGTGGTATAATGACGAGTCGGATGCTTCGTATTGGGGCTCTGGATCAGGGTTCAAGGCAGAATCGATTTCGGTGTTCCCAAATGGCGAAACTCAGTTACGGTGCGGTCATGCGTTCTTCCGTTGCCATCAGGAAGATTTTGGTTGTGCGTCTTCCGGGATCAACATATAACGACCTTGAAATATAAAGGGCTTCCCGTGTGTCATACATCATTCTGCATACTCTCGCGTAGGAGAGAACTCTCCCTCTAAGACATACAATGGAGGGCGCCTCGAATTTCGATCATTCCACAGAAAAATATATTGTTCATGTTTTTCTGCCTAATTTATTGCGTCCCGACCCAAACCCTTTTTGTCTATTCCATGGACTTCTTTGACGTCGACGAGAGGGTTCAGGATAGGTTGTGCGCAACCGAACTGTCTCAATACCCGACCTCTATCGTGCCACTCTACCATATGGAAATGAATCAACGAAACATTTGACAAGAACAACTTTTGCTGCTTGGTAACCCATGATGGTATGAACGCCGCGATCCCGTCCTCAACATATGGCATCTATAGAAACTGCATAATATAGACAACACGTTATTAGTTAATTTATTTTTTGTGTTGAATTATTGTATTTAAAAAAGAAAGATTCGGAAGCGTATTTTACGCCATCCCCGGAATGAGTCTCGATCATCATACGATACTCGGGTACGGTGATCGATTGGCTGATTCCCAATACAGTTGCCTATCTGAAAAAAAAATTTCAGATTATTTTTTTCCATGCAAAAATGAGTATACTATACTATACATTTAAAAAATAGATGGTAAAATCAAACTACCAATTTACCTATTCACGAGTGGCCACACACACAGTTGGTGGCTCATCGATGCCAGAAATAGTGTTCGGTATAATGTCCAAGACTGCAGTACAAGGTAGCAACCGCCTATTGTTTTGGTAGACGACTTTGTCGCTCGACAAAGCTCGCGATATAAGCATGCCAATACTACAGAGTCCCAATTAAATCTTCCGGTAAGCTCGAGGTCCTCTAGTAAAGGGAGGTACATGATGTGGACTTTATTTTGATTGACGTCTGGCAACAGTATCCCCCCTATAAGTTGCAGAATAAACACTCTTGTAGGGTAGATAATGTCCATCTGCGTTGGACTGCTCAGTAAATGTTGGAAGTTTTCTTTTAACTAGGTAAATTTAATACTAGTTAATCTTCTTTCCTTATCGTTGGAGGGCACTTTTCCAAGTAACCGCTCGCAAGTGCCCCACGAATTGAACACTTTTCCAAGCCAGGTCATTGCTTCGCCGTTAATAGACAGCCCCAGTTAGACTGCTACGTCTTGCAGTGTAATAGTGACCTCCCCATACAGGATGTGAAATGTATGTGTCTCCGAGCGCCATCTTTCAACTAAAGCCGATATTAAATCGATTAGTAGCTCAGATATCTGAATGTACGTGGTTACCTCAAAACCCGCGACGTTCAAATATAGCAAAACTCTTCGATCGAAAAAATAACTGGGATATGCAACTGGGGTCTCACAATCCAGTACTGATCCTACGTTTATAGTAAATATAGAATGTTATATTTCTCGTTTAAAAAATAATTGATCATAGTAATTCAAATTAAACAGGATATTTTTCTTCTCGTTTACCTTATTCACATTTTTAGCAATGTGGTTGTCGTCATTTAAAAGAATATTAGGATTAGGATCCATCAAGTGATCGCCGGTGGTCGACGGTGATCGACGGTGTTTAGAGGTGATCGGCGGTCGTCGATCGACAGTGAGCAGTAATTATCGGCGGTGGTGATCAGGTTTTCGGTTGAAGTACCCCATTTATAGTGGGGGATAGTGGCTGAAGATGGGTAAAAGTGAAAAAAAAAATAGTTTTAGGCACTGACTCGTTTGGTCACGTCGGGTAGGCCTAGCCTGCTAGTGCCGACCAATGGAAGGCCGAATGTCCTGGGCTTGGTGTCGGCCAATTGGTCAATACAGGCTTAACACAGGCCTCACGCAGGCCTTGACCCCTCTTGTCAATTTTTTTTTCATTTCAAATTTAATTTAACTTCATTTCGTTTTTGTAACACCCCTTACTCGTGTTCGACGCCGGAACAGAGTATGAGGCATTACCGAAGAGTACGAAACATTTACAGATTATTTAAACCATTTATCACTCAAATATCAAAACTGATTGTAAAAGTACCTTTAATGAGCCCTTGAAGTCCAAATCATGCATTGGGATTAGGTCGGGACTAAATTAGAATCGTATAATTTTTTTTAAATCCTTAAGTTTATCTCATTTACAAGAGTCCCACGCCCGTCTGGCTCACATAGCCGTGCCTATAGGGCATATAACTCTCTGACTTGCATCTGTGGAGAAACTTGAGTCACACGGCCTTAGTACACGCCCGTGTTGCTTGACCGTGTGGTAAAGTTAATTTTCATAAATCATGCTATTTTTCAAGCCATATTTCTCACTCATTTGATCTTTATTCTTCACCCACATTTAATACATACAAAAACCAATTTAAGATATTCAACTGAGCTTTATACTTAATACGATTTGTTAGTCGTACACTTCATATAAATAACAAGAAACGTATATGGGCTCAATTCTCATTAAATTTCTCTTGTACTTGTACTTTTTCATCCTATGTATTCATATAGCATATAACAATCGCACCTCTGCTTTTTCATATACATTTTTATAACAATTTGTCTTGGTTTCAAACTACTTCATATTTGAGTTTTACTTATCCAATCATTTGAAACATCATCTTTATACATATAGTGCACTTGAGATGCAAAAATTCTAAAATTATGAATGAACACATTTATCAAACACATTCCATGTTTTTATATATTATAGTCTCATATTTCCATGTATCATTTACCATCATTTCCTCGTATTTTTGACAAATACATGTAACAACTCATAATCATGCAATTCACTAACTCTTCACGCCAATTACAATTTAAATTGGCAACTCACTTATTGAGCCCAATTTCAATGTTCTCTAAAATCCATTAGGATGTATGTATCCATCAATAAATTCCATGTATGTACAGATATCATCACCTCATATTTTCACATACATTTACTTTCCATATTATGAACTCAAATAACATACACAAGACATACCAATACATTCCAAGTACATTTTCATAATATTTCATTTCGAATTTAGATTATGTCATTTTAGAACTCTTCTCATTAACTTATTCGGAATACCATTTCATACGGATAATACACTCAAGGATGTACAAATATATAATCACAAATGAGCTCATTCATCAACCAAGTTCTATATTCATGTATCATCAACTCATATTTCCTTATATCACATAATTCTATATAACACTTACCAACTTCGTCAAATTAGTGAACGTCTTACGGAATTGTTCTGCACTAGTATGCATTAAATTTCACTGATAATCACTGATGCCATAACATAGCTATGGTCTTTCATCTTAAACACGTACCACACCAATGCCATATTCCAGATATGGTCTTACACGGAAATCACTTGTCACTTGTAGTCGAAGCTACCTTTTTTTCACTGATCAGGTAGTCGGAGCTACCACTTTTCACTGATCAGGTAGCCGAAACTACCACTTTTCACTTGATCAGGTAGCCGGAGCTACCACTTTTCACTGATCAGGTAGCCGGAGCTACCACTTTTCACTGATCAGGTAGCCGAAACTACCACTTTTCACTTGATCAGGTAGCCGGAGCTACCACTTTTCACTTTCACTTGTCCTTGATCAGATAAGTATAGCCGAAGCTATCACTTATCACTTGTTGCCATGGTTCAACCATTGTATTTTTCGTCAATTCATGTTGTCACTGAACTGAAATGCTCAATTTGATCATCAATACATATAAATAACACATCATGAAATTCATAAAATTAACAAATGATCACTAAAATTTAGCCATATAAACTCACAAGTTCAATTTTTGTATTATAACGATAATCATAATTTCATAATAAATATTCCAAATAAAACATTATATCAATTATAATCGAGCATGTAATCAATTTATACACAAGTCATTCATATATTATTTTCCCTCCTCCTCCTCTCCATCCACATCCTTAGTATAAACAACACACTTGTAAGTAACATTTTCTATAATTTTCACTATTTACTCATGTGAATGTTCAAGCTGTCCATCTGTTTTATATTCACTAAATTATTTTTATCTCGAGATACAGAGCTCTAAGTTTCAAACCGTTAATTTTCTTTGAAACTAGACTCACATATCTTCTTACCATAATTTTTCCAGAATTTTTGGTGTGGCCAATTAGTACAGTTTATTAGTTAAGTTCTCCCCTGTTACACAGTCCTACTGCTCTGACCTCTCTTCACTAAAAATCAATTATCTCATAGTACGGTTTTCATATAGTGTTTATGATTATTTCTAATGAAAATAGACTCACTAAGGAATACAAACATATAAATTATAACTCATAATTCTTTTTGTACAATTTTTAGTGAATTTCTAAAGTAAGAATAGGGGATCACGAAGTTGTTCTAAACCAGTCTTACAAAAATTTAAATATCTTAATATGTAGACTTCTTTTACCTGCTTTGTTTCTTTTATATGAAAATAGACTCAACAAGATTTAATTCTATATCTTACTCAGCTTCTAATTCGATTTATACAATTTTTGGTGATTTTTCAAAGTTAGACAACTGCTGCTGTCCAAAACTGCTTTAGTATAACATGTTGATTTCTATTTTGTCCCAAATTCCACATTTCATACAATTCAATCCTTGCTCAATTAACCCCTCAATTTAGCTAATTTTTCTAATTTAATACTTTTCTCTATCATTTTAAACTACTTCATAACCTTTGAAAATCAGAATTTTAACTCTAGGCCTTAATTTTAACTCTTTCACAATTAGGTCCTAAAATCAATTTCCATCAATTTTACTTAATAAAATCATCATATAACAAAATTAAAGCTTCAATTCAATATTTATTCATCATATTCTTCCAGCACTAATCCACATCAACTTTAAAAATTAGCTATAGAATCAAAAACTAATGACATAGTAAGTTGGATCCAATTGTAAAAGTCCAAAAACATAGAAATTTCAAGGAGAAAGCAAGAATTAAACTTACATGAAGCTTGAGTATGAAAACCAGCTTGAAACTCTCTCCCATGGCTGTTTTTCAGCTGAAGAAAATGAAGAGAAATGAAGAGAAATCTAGATAATTCCAATTTGGTCCCATACTTATTTCACTAATTTTGGCAATTTTCCAATTTTACCCTTATTTCATCCATTTCCTGATTTTTCTCAGCTATTGCCGCCCAAAATATCTCCTTTGGGCTTATTTTCACTTTAGGTCCTTCCTCATTTGACAATTAGGCTATTTAATCCTTTTTGTAACTTTTATACACTTTTCATTTTAGTCCTTTTTATTTAATTAACCACCCAAACGTCAAAATTTTCTAACGAAATTTTAATACTACCTTATTGACATTCCTTAAATATTCATAAAAATATTTATGACTTGGTTTATAACATCGAGATCTCGATACCTCTTTTTCTCGATTTCTTGACCAAATAAATCTTTATAAAACACAATTTACTATTTTAAAAGCATTTTAAAAGCTACATTTGACTCCTAAATATTAAAAAAATATAATCTACGAGTCCATTTCTCAGATTTGGTGGTCTCGAACCATTATTTTTGACATCACTGAAATTTGGGCTATTACAATTTTCATTTCAAACTTCATTTCATTTCATTTCCTTTTAACATTTCATTTCATTTAAATTTTCTTTTTTCCATTTAAATTTAACTTTTTCTCGTTTCAATTTTTTTTTTCATATTAATAACAAGTAGTCTCATTTGAATTTTGTTTTTTCATTTTAATTTATAATTTATTTTCATTTCATTAAATTTTTTTCCATTTAAATTTATTTTTTTCTAGTATTCAAATTTCATTTTCATATTAATCACAAATAGTCTCATTTCAATTTTTTTTCTATTTCATTTCATATTTTTCATACTAATTAAAAGTAGTCTCGATTTCATTTTATTTTAAATTTTTTTCATATTTTATTAACATTTTTTCTCAATTTAAATTTCATTTCATTTCAAAATTTTAAATTTCATTTAAATTCAAAAAATTTCTCATTTAATTTTTTTTCAAATCAAATTCTTAGGCCCGAGCTGTTGAGTCACATCGGAGCAGGCCTAGTGCCTACCATTCAAGGGCCCTTGGCTAGTGCCAGCCATTGAAAGACTGATTTGCAAGGCCTGGCACAGGCCTGTAATGACATGTCTTGTCAATTTTTTTTCTCATTTCAATTTTTATATCTCATTTCATTTCATTTTCATTTCTTATTTAATTTCACATTTCATTTCATTTAAAATTATTTTTAATTTAAATTTATTTCATTTTCCATTTTAATTTACTTTTTTTTCATATTAATTTATTTAATTTTTCATTTCAATTTATAATTTATTTTCATTTCATATTCATTTAATATTTCATTTCATTTCATATTCATTTTTTTTATCATCTCAATTTATTTTTTTCTCATTTCAATTTATTCTTTTTTCAAATTCGTTTTTTTCTCATTTCAATTTGTTTTTTTTTTTATTTTAATTTCATTTCATATTTTATTCACTTTTTTACCCTAAAACTTAATTTTAATTTATATGTTTTATCTTTTTCTCATGTTAGGCATTAGTAAGCGGGCCTTAACCTTGGTGCCGGCCAATCTAAGGCCATTTGTGGCAGGCCTTGGTGCGGGCCATTCAAAGGCCATTTTTGGCAGGCCTGTCACCTCAAATCAATCTCTTTTTCCTTCTTTAATTATGTATGCATTTCAATTTCTATTAAATTTGAATTTCATTTTATTTCAATTTTAATTTCACTTTTTACTTTATTTGAATTTCAGTTGAATTAATATATTTAATGTGTTTTAAATTAAATATGTATATATATTGTATTATAATTTAATGTGTTTTAAATTAAATAGTATGTATATTGTATTATAATTTGTATATTATTTTTTTAAGAATAAGAAAAAATATGTATTAATTATTATATTTAATCAATTGTATAATTTGAATAAAGTGTATCATTTGTATAATTTAAATATTTTTACAATGTTTTTACAAGAACATGCCCTCAATAATATATCGTTCATCATATTCGAGTCCGACATTACGAGACAATTGACCGGAAACATAGACACGATGTGGGCAAGTTGATCGATTGTGTCCAGATGTTCGGCACACAGTGCACAGTTTGGGTTCGCTCGTCTCCCTGACGTCCATGATTTCGAATTCTAGTCGATTGTGGTCGACCTTTAAGATATTTACAGAGACTACGGTTAAGCCCCATCTCCAAAGCAGGCGATGTAACTTCCCAATTTGAGACATCGAGGATTACAGGAAACTCGTTCCCCCATATACGCAATGTGCATTGCAACGTGTAGATCTCGTCTATGAATTGTTCAACATTTAAGTTTGCTATCGCACATGCTGCATGAACATTCGCACACAGATATCGAAGACTATTTCGTAAATCAACTGTATACGACCTAGATGGAAGACCCGAGCGGCGGCCAATGTACTATTGAACTCGGAAAGTCTTTAAGTCGCGAGAATACAATTTTGTATTCATCGTTAGCGCCTTTCGACTGTTTACTGTCATGGCCTTTTGACGACCTCAACATACACGTGCCCAGCCTCGATCCACTTAGCTTGTCTCAACCCCATCCTAGGCATCAATGTGGCCAACCTGAAGAATGTTGCCGAGAAGATAATAGAAATTGACAGATGACGTGTGCGCCTCAATACAGAGTTAACCCCCTCTACTAGGGTGGTCGTGATTTGGCTATACCGAAACCCCTTATTGTAACTTTGAGTCTATTGCCAGTTTTCCATGCTACCCAACCATGTCCGAAGATTTGTTGGTAAATATGACATTTGAGATTCAAGCCTCGTGAACCTTTGCCTGAATCTTTGCAGTTCTAACTCATGAGCTACATATGCAATTTGGAATCAGTATTTTAAAAACTTACAGACTGATAAAATTTGAAAAGGAATTTTTGAAATAAATACAAACAATATATTTTATCCATGTTCACGAGTTTATTTTTTCATTCATTATTCTTATAATCTCAATGGAAGTTTACTGTGATGTGCCATTATCGTAGCAAGTAGTCTCTTGGATCTATCTGATATAAGGCAAACTTTGTCTGCTTTAACAACGTGCCTCCACAGATTTCTGAGGAAAAATTCCTAAGACTCGAAGCACTCATGCTCCACGATGGCGAAAGCAATTGGAAGTACATTTCAGTTTTCGTCATGTGCAATAGCAACTAAGAGTATTTGTGTGTATTTACTGTACAACCATGTCCCACCCACCTACACACGACTCGAACGTCCAAAATAATCAGTGAAAAAATTGTTTCCCGATTGTATCTCCCCGTCCAGGCCTTTATACGATAGTGTTTGCAAATTAGTCATTATCCCGGGCACATACTCTCGTATCGTGGCTATCCACCCTTGAAACTCGTTGCATGACGTATCTTAGTCACCATACAATTCCCATATCGCTATTTGCTTCGCCCACCATGCCTTTCAGTACGACACTTAGTACTTGAATAGAGCTTGCATATCCGTAATAAAGAGCGGCACCTGCATGGTGGGCGACTCTTTCACCAAAGGGATGATGCAATTGCATATGATTTTTGCATCTAACTTTCAATGGTCTTGCGACATACGAGCAGACGTGCATGTGTGTAGACTTTCTAGTTTTCTTATCATCCACATCTGTGTCTGCTGCATTAACATGACTCGAACACGCCAGTTACACCCACTTGAGGCTTTCCAACATTCTCTAATATACAAAGACTGCGTCGACTTGGTTACTTTATAGCCCACACCTAGATTCAAGGTAAGTTATTTTATTGCATGTAAACAATCTTTCTTGTTATCAAATTGTTGTCATAAGAACAACTCTTCACCGTCGAATTCATTATCAAGTAGGTGAGTCGTGTAACACCTCTAAGCTGTATTTATTGCCAGAACATGGACTAGAGTTTACAGATCAAATAAACAGACATTTTATATAATATAACATTCATGTCAGAAACTAACCGAAATTAAACATATTGTCCCTTATACAAGCCCTTAGTGCCCAAAATACGAGTTAGAAACAACTCAGGACTAAACCAGGTACTCAAAGAATCTTTTTAGAAAACATTGAAATTTTTCAAAGTTGCAGGAGTCACACGGCCGTGTGGCCAGGCCCTGTGACTCACATGGTCAGAAGACACGCTCGTGTCTCAGGCCGTGTGGGCATTCAAAATAAGAACACACGGCCGTGTCTAGCCCATGCTCGTACCCGTGTAACTCTCTGACTTGGGTCACACGGCCAAGTCACACGCCCGTGTGTTAGGCCATGTGAGGATACTGAGTTGCATTCTTAAGAAGATACAGGGGACACACGGCCGTGTCACTCAGCCATGCGTCATACACCGCTGAGACACACGCCCGTGTCTCTATCCGTGTGGACGAAAATAGACCATTTTCTAAGCCACATTTCTTACCCAAATTGACACCAACCTAGTTTCAACAAATTGCACATCAACAAGCCATAACAAAGCATTCAACACAAGTTAAAATCAAGTATTAAGCATGTATTATCACTACATACAACCAATATGCCCTTAAGCACATCAAATGACAACTTAAAAATATGTTAACCAAGTATCCAAACTTACCTAATTATTTTATCTTACCAAGTTACCAAAGTTCACTATAATTCAAATACATACATACATATAACACTCATACTAACATCACAATTATACTTTAATCTCATACCAATAAGTAAGTTGATAGTATAAACAAAATATTATTTATAATATTTACATAAGTTAAACTTTTACCAAGACCATACAAAAGCCTATACATTCTATATAAACCGTATTTAACATTTCAAAAACTACCGAGATAAGCTGGATAGTGTGACTTGAGTGTTGATCTGATTGTCCAACCTTCCGAAAATATAAATGACATTAAACAATACAAATAAGCTTAATGAAGCTTAGTAAGTCCGACGGGTTAAACAAAAATCTTACCGAACCTATTGTAACAAGTCAAAAAAATAAAATCATGTCAACTCTTTGTCATTCACAACTTCAATTGATAAATACATCCATATTCAAATCAATACAAAAATAAATAACATGTCTTTCAAATTCATTAAATAAATCACTTCACCGAAATCTTTCCATTCGAATAACGACTTACGGATAAGAGTACATCGTCAATAGAAGCTCATAAGAGTTGGCCCTCCCGAATACGCCAATAGAAGCTCGAAAGCTGAACAAAAGCTCGTAAGAGCTGAACAGAAGCTCATAAGAGTTTATCCATCCATTTACGCCAAACAGAAAGTAAAACACGAGAATTTGCAACAAATACTGAACCCCGGTTTACTTGGGAATAATGTCGATATCTCCCTCTAATACTGTAACACCCCTAACCCATATCTGTCGCCGGATTAGGGTTACGAGGCATTTTCAAAGAAAATACAGCTTTCGTACATTCACATAATCACATAGAACCTATTCACAAACACATATATAGATAACATTTTGCTAATTAAATGTTAGTCTTAAATTATTAATCACACCAAATATACTAATCATATCTCAAAGTTCAATCGAATTCATTTCAAACCTATACCATATTTTCAAGTCAATATACATGTCTTAAAGTCACACAAAATGCCTAAAAATACATACATAAGTCATGAGCTTATCATTATAATGACATTCGAATATTTAATAACTATTAATCACTTATTCTCATAAATATATATACATGAACTTAATAGACCAAACAAAACATTTCACAAAGTTTAATATCCAATATCATATGCAGTATTGGAAATGGTCATTATGAACAAATAAACTTGGCACAATTATTAAAAACTAAACATACCTCTTTTCTATTTACAAGACCATGCGCATGTGACCATTTTAATTTAAACCATTTGAAAGCACAAAGCAACTAATAGTGTACTCAATTCATGTAACACCTATCTTACACATAATCACATTTTCTTTAATAAATCAGACGAAATCATGACATTTAATCATTCATATACATGATTAATTGATACTTTGATCTAACAATTTAAGATCGTCTTAATATAATCCATAAAAACAAAATGTATATTTAAGTTATTTGAAAAGACATATTCGAACCAAGCATATAATATTTATTAGTCATGTACAAATGCAATCCAAAACCAAATATAACATCCAAGTAATTTTTCTACTTAATACCATGTATTGCCGAATACATAACTCATGAGATTGATTTTTTTTATTTTTTATTTTATAATTCACATTCAAGCAAAACATGCATATTTAATTTGATCAATATTACACAACTAAACACATCACACATATATGCCATGACCAACCTATATATATATTTATATACGATATGCACATAGATTATAACCGAATATACCCAAATACAATTCCTAATATTCATGCATCATAATAATATGCTCATATGCATCACTAGATCATTAAACCATATGTCTCTACATTAATAAATATAGAACATAAGCCATATTACTAGATCATTAAACCATATGTCTCTACATTAATAAATATAGAACATAAGCCATATTCGTATGGCTATAATACATATAATAATAAGGTTTCTACTCAAACAAGGACAGATTCCCTCCTATACATGCCTTTATCTAAAATAAAGCAAACTAAAGGAGTACCAAAAGAGTTGATAGTGTGGTGGACTTCAACGTTGATCCTCTGAACCTGTAGCTTGACCAGAATCTAACAAATAGAACAATTAAACAAAAACGGAGTAAGCTCGTTAGCTTAGCAAGTCTCAAGCATTATTATAATTCTTAACCAACCAAACCTAGTATAAACTAATCCATGATATTAACATTTATACTTTATTTACAAATACTTATAACAGGGCATTATCAATTCACATAACTTAGTAATATAACTTTACTTACATGAACATTTTAATCACACTCAAATTTCGCATGTCTATTAACCACTTGACATAATATATATATTTCGCATTTATAACTTCACAACCAAGTATATAATATAACTCATTTTTCCATTTTTCTATTCGATCATAACCATAGCACATGTATACTTAGTATTAAAATATAAAATGCATACCTTGTGGCCGAAATAACAAGTTCATTTCCAAGACATAAATTTACCTTTATTGCTTAAAGGCCTTGACTACGTAATTAAAGTACAAATGAGAAATTCACCGGTATAGAACCTTCTAAGCTTTTTAACTGAACTTCACATACTGGCCCCAGGCCTATGTAACTCAAAATCTGTAACTTAAAACACCAGCATTAAGCCTGCTAGGCAATGAGCCCGAATGTGTCACCGGCACTAGGCCTGCTAGGCGATAAGCCCGAATATGTCACCGGCACGAAGCCTGCTAGGCTCAGAGCCCGAAATAAGTCACCGGTACTAGGCCTGCTAGGCTTAAAGCCCGAGATATCAACATTTTCAACATTTCAATGAACATTTCAATAGTATCATAATCACTTATCACTTAAATTTCATAATTCTATCACATTTCCAATTCAACTAAGCTTATTCACTTTTCACAAATAAAACTATTATAACATTGTATAACAAAACATATCCAATTCAATGTAATATTTTTACATTCGGCTATCACATGAAAATATACCCAAATTTATCAAAAATTGTCATTAAATACATTCATAATGCATTCTTTAATATAATCCAAATTAGGGACTTACTCTCGACGAGTCGTCGACGACGCGTGAGACCTGGCTTATTCGATAACCTTCGTCTTTCCCCGATCCAAATCCGTTTTTCTTTGTTCTTGATCTAAACACATTAAAATTCAGCTCATTCAAGTACATTTCATTTCAATTTAGTCTCAAAACACATAAATGGGCAAATTACCATTTTACCCCACTATTTCACAATTTTGCAATTTAGTCCTATTTGCATAAAACTCAGAATACACAAAATTTCACTAATCAACTCAAGGGCCGAGTATCCATAAGGACTATACAAGTCCATATTTTTCATTTATTTTGCAAATAAGTCCCTACTAATTTTTATTTTTACTAATTAACCCAAAATACTCAATTTTACTAAAATTTCCAATGCAAAATATACTAATCTTTAACATATAATTTACCTAAAATCATAAAACACCAAAAATCACAAGAACCTAGCAATGGCCGAACCTCATACATGCTCATTTTCAAAAATTCTAACATGGGTCAACTACAGTTCGAAGCAACGATCTCAAAAACATAAAATTTATCGAAAACTAACTAAAAACTCACCTTGAATTTTAGCTTCAAAGTGCCGAAATTTTAAAGAAATGAAACCCTTCTACTCATGCCAAGGTTCGGCCAAGAACAAATGGATGATAAAAACATTTTCTTTTGTTTTACTTTAACATATATTAAGTTATTACTAAATTACTTAATTAACCTTAAAATTAAAATAACCAAATAATATAACTTAAGGACAAACTTGTCCATGGCCGGCCACTAACTCATAAAATGGGTTATTTACCCTTTTCATACTTCATATTATAAAGCCATGCTCAAATTAGCACATTTCACTTTAGTATGCCACTTTCACACTTTACGCGATTAAGTCCTTAATCAAATTAAGCACTTAAACGATAAAATTTTTCTACGAAACTTTCACACATATTAATTCACATATAATAGACTCAAAATATACTATTAAAATATTTCTCGGACTCGGATTCGTGGTCCCGAAACCACTGTTCCGATTAGGGTCAAATTCGGTCTGTGACAAATACTATCATACACCAAATCACGAATGTACTCAAATCCCGCGTTCAATTCAAACCAAATATCCAATTCAATATTATAATTCAAACAATAATTCATTTTCAACAATAGATTATATACATAATACCAATCATCAATTTCTACAAATGTTAAATTTTAACCGTACAAACTTACTTGAACTGAATTGTAGTAATTGCAGAAGTTCAAGGACTATTCCGCTATTTTTTTTTCATGAGTATCTACGAGATCTTGATCTAAAATATAAAAATTACTCATTTATTAGCATATATTTCATTTCCAATTCATTTTACAATTAATACCCTTTTATTTTTGCAATTTAATCTCTTAATTAGTTCATCCATCAAATTAACTAATTTTCTCAATCAATAATCTATCAAAATAATTTAGGCCTTCATACAGCCCCTAATAAACCCAAAATTCACTATCAAACCCTAATATTTGACATTTTCACAACTTAATCCTAAAATCAATATTTAACAAAATCACTTTATAAAATCATCATACAACATAATCAAAGCTCTAAATCCATGTTATTTATAAAAAAACATCTAATATTTTTCAATGGAAACTTCAAAATTTTTTAATAAAATAAAAAACGAAGGTACGGTTTCGTTGGACCTAATTGCAACAATCTCAAAAATATAAAAATTACAAGAAACGGGTAAGAATTGAACTCACATGAAGCAAAAATATGAAGAACCAACTTAAAGCTCTCTCTCCTATAGCGGTTTAAGCTGAAATTGAAGTTGAATTGCATAGAAAACTTTAAATTTCAGTTTGTTTGTTTTAATTTCATCAAAATTACCATTTTACCATTCCATCACTTTATTTTATTATTTTCTCTTCATGTGCCACCTCATCACTTTAATTTAGGTATATTTATTACTTAAGTGTTTCTTTACTTATTAATCAAACCATTTAATCACTTAATTATTATAATTAATAAGTTTTACACCTTTTTCAATTTAGTCCTTTTTAATTAATTAACTATTGAAACATTAAAATTTTTCTACGAAACTTTAATACCACTTTAATGACACTCCATAAATATTTATAAAAATATTTACAGCTCAGTTTATAGAAACGAGGTCCCGATACCTCACTTTCTAAAACCAATTGACCTAAGGTCTTACCACTCGAACCTAATAAATCATTATAAAATATAAATTATCAATTCAAAACCCTTTTCAAAGTCATATTTGACTTGTAAATATTATTTATTTACGAACTTATTCACCGAATTTGGTGGCCTCGAACCACTATTTTCAATACTACTGAAAAATCGGGCTGTTACAAGTTGGCAGAATGTTTGTATATTTCAGGAACTTGCGTGCAAGAGCCGCATCATGATCCACATTGGTTATGAAGGACCCTGAATCATTCCTTATAACTATACCAGTGCCCGTGTTCCCAGTCGAATGGGGGTTTGCATTTTCACCCTCTACTGAGCCTTCCTCGCCTATGTCTTGAGGGATGTCATCCAAATCGGGGTCATTGAAATCATCATTAGGATCACGGTGGGACTGATCATCATTATCGGACCCTTCATCACCATCTTTTATGGTGGCCAATACATATGGATGGATCTCTAGATGAGTACACGAGTTTGAGATGTTATACGAACATCTACCGATGTTTGTATTTTCAGGGGGTAATTAATTTTTATCATTGTCCCTAGATCATCATCATCTTCAAGCTTCATTTCTGAGAACTTGAGCAGATCTATTGAAACCGAAAATTTGTAAAACAGTCTCAACATTTGCTTCCCGTAACGGGTAGCTATATTTGTACTGAGTTTTTGTTTTAAATCCGTTAGTGAAACACGCTTGTTGAAGCTCATTCTTATTTTTTTCCGAATTTGAAATGCACAACTTTCTTCAGTTGTATTTATCATTTCTCCATCGAAATGAACATAAACAAACAAAATCTGGGAACTCATCTTCAAAAAATTTTGCTTCCTCTTAACAAAGAAAAAACTGATATTTTTAATCTCTATTTTCAACTAATAAAATAAAGAAAATAAAGAAAATAAAAACTCAAATGGAAAACAAAACATCTATATATATCTGATAAATTTGGTGTTGGCTATCAGTGTCCCAAAACAAAAAAAAAAAAATCTGATAAAGTTGGTGCCGGCCATCGATGTCCCAAAACCAAAAAAAAAGATAATTTGAGAAAGTTTGTGCCGGCCATCAGTGTTCCAAAACTTAAAAAAAAAATTTGAGACCCGAAAAA
The DNA here is from genome assembly GCA_025503065.1 of Gossypium bickii. Classification (NCBI taxonomy): domain Eukaryota; kingdom Viridiplantae; phylum Streptophyta; class Magnoliopsida; order Malvales; family Malvaceae; genus Gossypium; species Gossypium bickii. The sequence goes on from CP106716.1 coordinate 99,767,276, forward strand.
GGTGGTGTCGGCTATCAATGTCCCAGATAAAAAAAAAATTCGGGACCTAAAAAAGTTGGTGCCTGCCATCAATGTCCCATAGTAAAAAAAGTTTACCTTGGGACACGAAAAAGGTACTTGGTGCCGGCAATCTACTGGCAGGCACTATTTTTTTTAAAAGAACTCTGATGTCGGCCATTAGATGGCCAAAATCTAATTTTTTTTTTCAAATTATGGTATTTTTGTATACCAATATAATACAATTTTAAAAAATACCCTAGTGCCTGCTATTCATGTCCCAAATTTAGAAAAATTATTTTTTAAAACCTGACACAATCATTAGGTAATCATGGGGCCAAAACACGAGGGGTACCAGCCATTGGGTTCCAAAACTCAAACTTACTGTTCATTTCAAATTATTTTGGTGACTGTTTTCAAATTAAGATCATTTTTGTAAATATTAAATTTTTTTAGATTAAATGAGTAAAATAGCCTCATTTTGATAGACAAAATTCATCATTGTAAAAAAAAAGTTACTAAATTAGTTTTAACTTTATTTAATTAATAAATATATTATTTATTTTTATAAAAAAATAGATTTCAAAGCTAAAAGGTCAAGTCCACCTTAAGCAAAATATCATCTATTTATCAGGTCTAATCCAATTTAATATATAGACAAGTCTAATGATCAATCAAACAATATTCAATTTAAAAATTATGAATAATAATTTTAAATCTTGTTTTTATTTTAAATAGGCAATTGTATCCATTTCTCTCTATGGTTCAAAATTTAGCTTTTTTTGTCCTTTATATTGTTAAACATATATATATTTTTAATTTTTCTAACAATAAAATCATTTATGAATGGTTGGTAAATTTTAAAGTATTTATATTAAAAATATATAGGTAATAATAAAATTTACCTTTAATATTTACAATTTTTTTTCAAATTGATCTTTATTTATTTTTAAGTTAAATTAAACAAATTTTTAAAAATAGTTGAATTGTTATTTTTTATAAAAATATTAATAAAAATATTATATTTTTAGACATTAAAACACACATCACAATTCTCATGGATTTTGTACTATTATTTTTAATTTTTATGGACTTTATATATATATATTTGAAATTTTTAATATTTTTTACATATTGGGCAGGCTAAGAAGTCCGTAAATTACTTAAAAAGGAGAAGCAAAAGATTTGAAATTTGAGGGTGATGTGATAAGAAACATAACCAATTACCGGGGGGAGGGAGGGTTATATGCACAAACGGAAGACTATTATAATATCGTAGAATGAAAATAAAAAAGGAAGATAGTAGATAATTTACAAAAGGATGATCAAGAAAGATTTCTTGGATTTCTTGAGCAAAAGAGTATACAAAAGAAAACCAAATTTGCTATTTTTTCTCGATCCAAAAACCGATGCCCTATTTAGGCTACAACAATTCCTATTTATAGTAAAAATTCTAAACTCTAATTTATTTACAATTGAAGTCCGAACAGTATCCTGATAAGGATAACTTAAATGTTGGCTTCATGATTTTTTCCACGTAGCCTTCTTGATTTGATGGTTACTTTCCTCATCTTCTATCAAAATTGTTGTGGTTGTTTCCACGTTTGCCATGCATTAATGGTTGCTTCCATCATGCTTGCATCATCTTTATCTTATTCATTTATGGATGGTGATGGATTGCCTTTTCTTCACGTCACCTTTAAAATTGAATGCTCCTCCTTTTTTGGATGTCATTCTTCCACGTGTTGTGTTTTGTCTTTATCCTTCTTGGATATTTCTGAGATTCATCTCCTCGATTTCATCAAGGTGTAATGACTCAGGTGAAGGAACTGGTGTATTCCAGCTTTCCCACGTGTCTTTGATCTCCGTTGTTAGTAGATAATCATTGATCTCCATATCAGCTATCTTTTTTTAATAACTGAATAGATTCTTCATCTCTTTCTTCCTGGATTTTTCCAGTGTCATAGGCTAAAATTCTTTTGCCATCGGTCCAAAACTCATAGGTTTTTCCTTCAAGTAAAAACAGGGCGTTGACCATTAAATCAATTCCGGCTTGGATTTGATAATAAGAAAAATTGTTATAACACTTGTCAATGGCTTTTGACAAGTATTGTTGATCTTCATCTGCTGCTGAGAGGGCTTTTCCCTAAAACATAGTATGAATAATCCAAATTTGATATGGCTGATAAAATTTTTCTTTTTCAGCAATACCAATAAAACTATTTATTTCTATATGAAAATAATAGACAAAATCGTCTATATTAGTAAAATTTATTAATATAGATTTTACTATAGCAGGAAAATCTTTTATTAAATGAAAAGAAAGATTTTGGACTGTTATTTCTTTAACAAATCCCTATTCAATACTGGTTATATCAAATGGTTCATGATCAAGCCTAAATTTGATAGTAGGAAAATCTTCTCCTATATCATTATTAAAAACATAAGCTTGCTGGTTGCAAATAGCTTTATTTATTTTTGTAAAAATATCTGGAGGTAGAATTTGTCTACATTTATTATATAGACATATTCTAAACATTTTATTAATAATAGGACTGTTTGTTCCTTTATTAATAAAATATTAAAATATATCAAGAAGATTGTTTATCTCCTTAATATCCATATATTCGATTAGGATCTCATCCCAATCTCTGTATAAAACAGATTTAATAATAAATCATCGGATTTATTTTCTTTAGTTTTTTTTCAACTAAGAAATTTGAAAACTGTGTAAGAGCTCTTCTAAAATTTGCTCTTTGATCAGTAATATGGGTTTTCTATATTTTGTTTATAAAATTATAATATTCCAGGGGTATTCCCGGATTATAAAAATCATTTATTTCAAGAATTTTTTGTTTTTTCAACAAATTTTCTGTTTATTTTATGATTTCAGCATAGCTTTTTTGATATACTGAATAAGGATCTTGAGACCATGTAAAATCATTCACCAGGTTTGGTGATTGTGTTCCAAATGGCTGGCTTACCATTGGATATGGTACATAATATCCCTGATTAGGATAAAATGGTACTTGAGCAGGTACAGTAATAAATCCTTGTTTAGGACTTATTGTTTTCCCTTTGTTGGGTTTTTTATGGACACTTTCCATTCTCCAACTTTTTCTAGAGGTTTTTTACCTCTATCCATAAGGCCTGCTAAAAAAATCAGCAATCATATTATTAATACCTTTTATATAAATAACATTCAAAATTAAATTGGCATAATTCATTATACCATCTAATTCTTCTAGGTACAGTTTCTAAGCTTTTGTTAGTTAGAAATTGTTTTACGCTTGATTATCAGTTTTTATAATAAAATGTTCAGGTGCTAAATATATTAGGAATTTTTTTATTCCTTTTTTAATTGCTAATAATTCTTTTTCATATATAGCATAATTTATTTCATTTGGTTTAAATTTTCCTGAACTATGTCCGCAAATTAATTCTTCTTTAGCTATTGTTTTAGCTTTTAATACACATCCCCAATTTTTTTCTAAGGCATCTGTTTCTAAAATTAATTTATCACCTTGTTTAGGTAAATAAACTTTAGGAATGTAATTTATTTCAGATTTTATATGTTTTATAATTTCTGAATCCTTTTTTGACCATTCAAAAGGTTTATCCTTTTTTAATTTTTCATATAACTCATCTAATTTTTTAAATAAGTTAGGAAAGAAATTTCTACCATAATTAACAATTCCTAGAAATTGTTGAAGCTGTTTCTTATTAAAAATATTTTTAGGAAATTCTTTTATTTTTACTATTATATGATCTTGGAGTTTAAGACCATCGGCAGATAATATTAATCCTAAGAATTGAAACACCCCTTACCCGTATTTATTATCGGAATAGGGAACGGGGCATTACCGGAGTTTACAATTTTTTTTTTACTCAATATAACCCCTTTATAATTAATCTAGTCTTCCCTGCAAATATTTAAACCGAAACTAATTCATACCAACCAATCCAATTCAACATATTTTCAAAATAGATCCATGCAAATTTATAAGATAACCTCATTACATACTGAAACTAGAAATTTGTTAGCCATACCAATGGCTGACCTTACATTCATTTCATATTAACTTTATTTTATTAGCTTATACATGCCATTCATTTCCAAACTAAAGTTTCTTTAAATACCGAAATACTGGGGTTGATAGTGTGATGAATCTCCCACCGATCCGACCTCCGAGCTCTTAACACTACAAAACAGGGAAAAAGAAAATAGGGTAAGCACTTTGTGCTTTGTAAGCCCATGTAACAAGAATTATACTTACCTAGTATTTTCAATACAAGCAATAAACATTCATATACTCTCTCAATGCATTATTACCCTAACATTCACAAACTCAACATCCAAGTTAGTCGATTAGTTTCCATATATCAATAATATACACGCCATGATTGATGAGCTCATCAATATCATGATTTCCATTTCCTTGTTATTTTTCCATATTTATCCGGTTAAATTACTCGGAATTTCGATGGATTTTCAGAGGTACACTTTAGTGTACAGATCCGGGTCCGTCCATTCATATTCATGTGCGCACATTTTCATTTCAGAGAGCACACTCCCGCGAACCTCATCTTTACAGCGGGATTACCAGTCCAGGCTAAATCCCCTGCAACGACAATTACTCTAATGAGCTTGGATCCGAATTACTACCAGCTAAATCAGACCTAATTCGGATTACCCGTCCGGGCTAAATCCATTTTTCACATATTCTTCGGGAGGGCTATATCCTTTTTACCGTCAATTCCTTTTCAGAGATCCATCGAATTTTCCTTTCATTCAACCGGGATTTCTTTCCCTTTTCATCAAATATACCAATGTTTCATCAAATTTCATACAATGGACATTCAAATCATATTCATATCAATAACATACATTTCAAACATTTAAGAATATAATTCAAGTTACATGAACTTACCTCGATACTAGTTCGTTTATAAAATCTACTAATCCGGGACTTTTTCCTTTCCTCGATCTAGCTTCGTATTTGAGTTTTTCGGATCTAAATAAATAAATTCAATCATCAATTCAATACATTTCATGTTCACATGTAGCATTTTCTATAATTCTATTATTATTTTTAGCTTATTCAAAGCTGTCTACTTGAGTCACAGTAACTAAATTATTTATTTCTCGAGCTACAGAGCTCCAAATGAAGAACCGTTAATTTTCCCTGAAACTAGACTCACATTTATTTATACCATAAAATTTCCAGAATTTTTAGCCTAGCCAATTAGTACAGTTTATTCATCAAAGTTGCCCCTGTTCTGCTGTCTGGCAGTTCTGACTCTTCTTCACTAAAAATTAATTATCTCTTCATACGGAAATTAGATGGTGTTCCTGTTTATTTCTATAGAAAATAGACTCATTCAGGATTCTAAACATATAAATTTAAGCCCCTAATTATTTTTCTTCAATTTTTTATGATTTTCTAAAGTCAAAACAGGGGAACCCGAATTTATTCTAAACCAGTCTTACCAAAATCTAAATATCTCAAAATACAGAACTTCTTTTATTTCCTTGTTTCTTTCATATGAAAATAGACTCAATAAGCTTTAATTTCATATTTTGTTCATCTTCTAATTCAACTTCTACAATTTATGGTGATTTTTCAAAGTTAGACTACTGCTGATGTCAAAAACTGTTTTAGTGCAAGCTGGTTATTACCATTTTTCCCCTAAACTTTCAATGAATGATAATTTCGTCCCTGCTCAATTAACCTCTCAATTGAGCTTATTTTTCTCAATTAACACTTTATTCTATCACTTTAAACTACTTTATAACCTTTGGAAATCATAATTTCAGTAATAGACTTTAATTCCAAACACTTTCATAATTAGGTCCCAAAAATCAATTTCTATTGAAATTACCTAATAAAATCATCTCTTAAACGAATTAAGGCTTAAATTTCATGCTATTTCATCATAAACTTACATAAACCAACCATGGTGGCTTTCAATTTCATCCATGAAATCAAAGACTAATGAATTTAATAGTAGGACCTAGTTGTAAAAGTCTTTAAAAACACAAAATTACAAGAAATAGGCAAGGATTCACTTACTTGGTGCAAAAATTATGATATACCAGCTTAGATACCCCTCCTATGGCGTTTTTAGCTGATGAGAGTGAAGAAAAATGAAGAGATTTCTAGATATCCCTATTTAGTCTTAGTTTTATTTAGCAAATTTTGTTATTTTCCCATTTTACCCTTATTTCTCCTTATCTTCTTGCTGATTTCATACCCTTGCCGTCCAGCCCAATTAGACCTTGGGTCTATTTTACTTTTAAGCCCTCTTTCTTTTATCATTTAAACTATCTAATCATTTTTCATAATTTTGTATTTGTTACAATTTAGTCCTTTTCATCTAATTACATACTCAAACGTTAAAATTTTCTAACGAAATTTTAATACTATATTACTAACATTTTATAAATATTTATAAAAATATTTCCTACTCAATTTTATGAGATCAATGTCTCGATACCTTGTTTTTACCCAATTCCTTCAATAATTCCTTTTTCTAACTAACCACTAAATCGGTAAAATTTTTCTATCGATATTTTAATACGATTTTCCTATCATATAAATATTCATGCAAAAATATTAAAACAAATTTCTCTTTAAATCGGATTTATGGTTACGAAACCATTGTTCCGATAACCTTGAATTTAGGCCATTACAAGAATTCTATTTCAGTTTTTTCTATTTCAATTTTCTTAGGACTTAGTATAATTCCGTATTTTATAAATTCTCTAGATATAATATTTAAATGTTTTCTGTGATTTTCTAATGTTTCTGAAAATATTAAAATATCATCTATATAAACAACACAAAAGTTTTTATATTTTTTTAAATATAGAGTCCATCCATCTTTGGAAGACTTGCGGTGCATTACATAATCCAAATGGCATTACTCTCCATTGATAATGTCCATTAGGTGCACTAAAAGTTGTTAATGGTCTGGATTCTTCTGTTAACATGATTTGCCAGAAGCCAGATTTACAGTCAAACTTACTAAAATATTTCGCTTGTTTAGCTTGATTAATTAAAATTTCCTTTCTTGGAATAAAATATCCATCAAAAATAGTATTTTAATTTAATCTTTTATAGTTAATAACCATCCTAGCTTTCCCTCTTTTTATTTCTGCATGGTTTCTTACCATAAAAGCAGGACTAGAATGTGGACTATTAGTTTCTTCTATTAATCTTTTATCTAATAATTCTTTTATTTGTATATCAAATTCATCTATATCTTGTTTAGTATAGATCATAGGTTTTACCCTAATAATTTTATTAGGATTTTCTAATTTAATGGTACAATATCTAGGACTATTTTTCCATAATTTTAATGGTTCTTCACTAAAATTATTTTCTAATATTTTAAACAACCAATGATTTGTTTCAAGTTGTTTAATCTGTTCTTTCCTAGGTGGTGTGAAGTCTTGATCACAAATAAATTTGTGATTTTCTACTAAAGGTATTTCTACTGAAGTATTTTCAGTAGTTAATATAACAAAGTTTTTATCAATAGAAAATGGTAAATGTTGATATATAAAATTATTACCTAATAATATATCTCCATGCATTTCATGAAAACATAAAATTTTAGGTATTACAAATCTTACATTATTTATGTAGATCGGTATATTTTTTGTTTTAAAAAGAATTAAAGTTTCATTACCATCTACTCCAACAACTCTTATTGGATTTCTCATAAGTTCCCATTTTTCTGATGGAATAGCATTTTTTCCACAGCTACTAGTTGTAGCTCCTATATCTAATAAAGCATTTAAAGAATATGAATTATATTCTCTAAACTGAAATGTAATTTCAATGTAAATATAATATTTCCTGGGTTGGAAATGTGAAAATGTAATAATATCTTTTTTCCCAAGTTTCATTTGTTGAATTATTGGTTTTTCTTTGACTTTTGTATCTTTAGATATTTTATCTAATTTATTAGTATAATGTACCGGTTTTAATTCTATAGGTAAATATTGGTTTTTCCAATATTCCATATTTTTACCAAAAGGATCTTGTTTATCAATTTCCCTAGGTTTTGGTATTTCATAATCATATGGATCTGTTTGTTCAGTATCCATGGGTTCAGGAATTTCTATGTTTTCATCCTCTTCTGTTGAAGCGTTTTTTTCATCAGAGTTATGACTTGTAACATTAATATCAACATCAGAATTATTAGAACTATTACTACTATCAGTAGTATCATAATTTAACATATAGTGATAATTATATTTAGTAAATAGATCTTTATGTTTTTCATAAAGTTCTTCTATTAATTTTAAATATTCTATTTGCTCATTTTTGTCTTCTGTTTTAGAAAATTGGTTTTTCCAATGTTCTGTAAGAGTTTTATAAGAGTCAAAGTCATATTTTTCTTATTTTTTAATATTTTCTCTTTTTTGTTTTTTTTTTCTTTTTTATTATAGGTTGAAGATTCATCCGAAGAATCATCTTCATCTGATAAAGCCAAAATAACATTACTATTACTATAATATAAAGGTCCTAAATCTAAGTCTGATTCTATATTTTTATTATTAATAACTTGATCTAGTTTATTATTAACATCTGATAAAAGTTCTTTAGATTTGTTGTTCAAATCTAAATCTGTTACTTCTCCCATATTATCTACATTTTCTTCTATTTTACTAACTTTATGATATAATTTATTAAAATATATAGAAGTCATATCTATTAAACTATTGATACCTTTACTAAGAGCCGAAACATTATTTTCATTCTTAGAATCAATATGCATAGTATAATTACAAGTTTTAGCTTTGTATAAACAATCCATTTCTTCCATATTATCTATCTCTGATAGCTAAAACCTTCTGTGTCTTTAACATCTTCACACAACGCCTACAACGTCGCACTCGGACTCAAACGGCAACAAGAAGACAGAACGACAGATATATGGGTTTTGAGATAAACAACAACGAAATTAACGGAATTGAAGATAAAAGATAGAAACTTACAATGATTACTACGATATTAGAACTCCAGAAATCGTTACTCCGGGGCTCCTCTGATACCAATTACAGGGGGAGGGAGGGTTATATATGCACAAACGGAAGGCTATTATAATATCAAATGGTTATATCAAATGGTTATATCAAATTGAAGATAAAAGATTTTGGACTGTTATTTCTTTAACAAATCCCCATTCAATACTGGTTATATCAAATGGTTCATGATCAAGCTTAAATTTGATAGTAGGAAAAACTTCTCCTATATCATTAGTAAAAACATAAGCTTGTAAAAAGTATTTTGAAAAAGTTTCTTTAAATAAAGCTTGCTGGTTGCAAATAGCTTTATTTATTTTTGTAAAAATATCTGGAGGTAGAATTTGTCTACATTTATTATATAGACATATTCTAAACATTTTATTAATAATAGGACTGTTTGTTCCTTTATTAATAAAATATTAAAATATATCAAGAAGATTGTTTATCTCCTTAATATCCATATATTCGATTAGGATCTCATTCAAATCTCTGTATAAAACAGATTTAAGTAATAAATCATCGGATTTATTTTCTTTAGTTGTTTTTTCAACTAAGAAATTTGAAAACTGTGTAAGAGCTCTTCTAAAGTTTGCTCTTTGATCAGTAATATGGGTTTTCCATATTTTGTTTATAAAATTATAATATTCTAGGGGTATTCCTGGATTACAAAAATCTTTTATTTCAGGAATTTCAGGAATTTGTTGTTTTTTCAATAAATTTTTTGTTTCTTTTATGATTTCAGCATAGCTTTTTTGATATATTGAATAAGGATCTTGAGACCATGTAAAATCATTCACCGATTTTGGTGATTGTGTTCCAAATGGTTGGCTTACCATTGGATATGGTACATAATATCCCTGATTAGGATAAAATGGTACTTGAGCAGGTACAATAATAAATCATTGTTTAGGATTTATTGTTTTCCCTTTGTTGAGTTTTTTATGGACAGTTGTCCATTCTCCAACATTTTCTAGAGGTTTTTTACCTCTATCCATAAGGCCTGCTAAGAAATCAGCAATCATTAGTACAAATAAATTTAAGATTTTCTACTAATGGTATTTCTATAGAAGTTTTTTCTATAGTTATTATAACTGATTTTTTATAAATAGAAAGTGGTAAATATTTATTTATAAAATTATTTCCTAATAAAATATCACCATTCATATCAGGTAAACATAATAACTTTGGAATTATAAATCTAACATTATTAATATAGATTGGTATATTTTTTGCTTTATAATAAATAGTGGTTTTGTTACCATTTATTCCATTAATTTTTATTGTCTTTTTTACAGGTTTCTAATAATCTGCAGGAATAGCATTCTTTTTACAACTACTGGTTTTAGCTCCTGTATTTAGTAAAGCATATAAAGAATATGTTTTATAATCTTTATCATGTAATGTAATTTCAATATATGTATTAAATTTTGATTGAAAATTAATAATATTTTTTATTGAAGTTTGTATATCTTCCATTCTAGTGTTTCTAGAATTTCTACTAGGTGTAGTAGGAAAAATAGGAATATGAACTGTTTTCATACCTATTGGTGTAGAAGTACTTATATTATCCTCATCTTCTTCTAGTTGAGAACTAGAGGGTAAAACTAAATTATCATCTGTATTAGTAATCATATTATTTTTAAAATATAACTTATTACCAGATGACATATATTCTATAGTACTTACTGGTTTAGAAGTACTTGCATTATTAGTCTTTTCTATCATACAGTCTTTTGGAATTGATAGATCTTTTAAATGTAGTAAATTCGGTTGAATTTCTGTAATAAATTTATTGGGCTCAAAAAGCTCAATTATTTTATTATTTATTTCTTTTATTTCTACTTCTGCCGTATTAGTATATTCATTAATAGAAGTCCAGCTTATTGCTAAATCTTCTGCTAAATCACTAATATCAGAACTTTTTGTCTGAATTCTAAGGCATAGACACTCTTCTATTAGAGGGTCTGTTATGGATATAAAGTAATTTAGTTTAACTTTAAATCCTATAACACCTGTATGCAAATTATATTGAATTCCTCCAATAAGTGCTTTTATTGGATTCTCAAATCTTTTATCTAATAATACTGCTAAAATAGGAACATCATGACCTTTTCTAAATAAAGCTCTAATTGTTATCATAATTATTCCTAGATGGATATATCTAACCTGAAGATATTTTTTCTTAATCCTTTTTATTCTATCTTCAGTAAATAATGAAATTTCTGTTAATCCACCTTTAGTGTCTTTAGCGACTGTGTTACCACTAATTTTTTCTATATGTATTAAATTGAATTACTACGATATTTTCTTTTTTGCATATATAACAAAGATGATTTTAGCTTTATCAGATGAAGATGATTTTTCGAATGAATCTTCTACCTATAATAAAAAAGAAAAAAGAAAACAAAAAAGAGAAAATGTAAAAAAACAAGAAAAATATGACTTTGACTCTTATCAAACTCTTATAGAACATTGGAAAAACCAATTTTCTAAAACAGAAGATAAAAATGAGCAAATAGAATATTTAAAATTAATAGAAGAACTTTATGAAAAACATAAAGATCTATTTCCTAAGTATAATTATCACTATATGTTAAATTATGATACTACCGATAGTAGTAATAGTTCTAATAATTCTGATGTTGATATTAATGTTACAAGTCATAATTCTGATGAAGAAAACACTTCAACAAAAGAGGATGAAAATATAGAAATTTCTGAACCTATGGATACTGAACAAACAGATCCATATGATTATGAAATACCAAAACCTAGGGAAATTGATAAACAAGATCCTTATGGTAAAAGAAAAATAGATTTAGATCTTCAAACAGATGATTATCTGAGATCTATTAATAAAAATTATGAAAATGTTGAAAATACAACAAGAATATTAGGTAATCAAATAGAAACTATAGCTACTAATGATATAAAACTGGAAACCCCAGGAGAATCTAGTCAGCCCACACCTATACCTTATAAGTTGGATGACTTAAATAAAAGAAATGTTGCTCAAGGAGGAATATATTTAGATTTAACTCATGTTCCTTTATCAGACTATGAAAAAACAATAGATGATTGGGCACAATCAATGACTATTGTTGTAAACAACAACAGTACAGTTTGGTCAAAAGAAAAGTTTTTAAATTATTTTGTAGGAACATTTCAAGACGATGTTCTACAATTTCTCAGACGATGGGAAGAATCTGAGAAAGGAAAAGAACAAAAGGGTAACCTTGTTAATCAGATAAGTACCCTTAAAGATTTACTAAAAGGGTTAACTTCAATTCTAAAAACAGAATTTTCTGGTTATACTAATAAAAAAGATCAGGATAGCCAATCCAGTTATATCTTGTCAAAATTAAAATTATGTGATATAAGATATTTAGAAGAATTTTCTAAAAAATTTCTCAATATCAGAAGTTAAAAAATGATAGTATAGATTTTTGAAAAAATTAATATTTTCATAAGTTACCACCATCGTAGGATGAAATTTGCATAAATAAATATGCTTCTTATATATTAAAACATAGTAAAGATTTGAAACTGTAATTAAATAGCTCAGCTCTTCAACGGTATATTGAACCAAATGTGTATGGTTCATTATCCTTTTATTGTCTCCTCTTTTTCCCTTTTTTCTAAAATTTTCTTTCTCTCTCTTTTGTTTTCTTTGTTCTCTCTTCCTCCCTTGTTGGACTTCGCTGATTCTCTCTCGGTCACTTTTCATTTTTTTCCTGTCATTCTTTTTTAGCTTTGGGTAACCTCAGGCCGAAAGAAAACACACGCGCTACAGCAGGAAGAGAGTTTTCGTGAGAGCGAGAAATCCTAAGTTTTTCTCTGCTGTTTCTCGGTTTTTTTTTTCAAATCTCCTGCTTCATTGGATAGTCATTTCAAGTGTGAATCTTTACTTCAACTTCGTCTTTGCCTTTTTCGTGTCTTTTTTTAGTTTCGGATCTATGCTTGTCTACTTGCATTTCAGTTGGTTTTTTGGTTTTCAGCTTTAGATCAAGGTTTTCTGGTTGATAAAAGGACATCTCTGCTGGAAAAAAATATTTAAGGTAGGACATTCAAAATTGTTTTGCAGGTGACTGCTAGATTTATACCCTCCAAAGAAACACTAAGACAGATCAGAAGGCGATGCATAAGAGAGATGGACTATGAGTGTTATGATCAAGTTGAATACCTGGCAAAGAAATTCAGCATTCGAATGGGCAGAGAAAACCCCAGGGGCATACTTGGTTCATCTTGACTATGGCACTGAATATGCATCATAGGTCAGGCTTTGCTGTCTTATGGTGTAAATACTTGCATGATGAGGTCCAAATTATTTCTTATATTTGCTGGGGATTGGTGTTCTTATGATGATCTGAAGCCTTGAATTTTTGCTCCTTATCAGTTGGCTGGTAAAATAGGTGGGACATTGTGCTTTTGGCTAGAAATCATTGAGCAGACAAGAACTGAGAAAACTTATAAGCTTACTGCTCGGCTTTTTTATAAAACTAACCTAAAAAATTAATTAGATATATATTTTAAAAAAATGTATAAATAACTTAAAATCTAAAATAAAAGTTGGAAAATCATAGTGTTTGGTTTCACTAATAGGTCATGATAGCAATTGAGTTAAAAAATTAAATTTTTAATAGAGTTATGTAAAATGGTGTTATCTGTACAAATATTAAAAAAATATTGTGATTTTTTTAAAAATTAGAGATTTTAAGCAAATTTATCTTCTTCTTTTTTTTTTTGGTACAGCGATATAATTTTGTGTCATCAGATTTCAATCCCCTATTCTGTTGCCTATTCCAATACTCTTTTCCTGATTTTTTTTAATTTATTTTTTATTTTTTCCTTTTGTTGATTTTATTATTTGTTTTCCTTTTTTGTTTTTCTTTATTTATTCTTTCAGTTTTATATATTTATTTGTCCTTTATTTGTTTTTTAATTGTTTATTATTTATTTCATAATATTTTAAATGTTTTATAACATTATTTTTAAAATTTTTAAAATATTTAAAATATATTATTTGTAAATATATGACTTTTCAAAGATGACCCAACAAGCTCAAAATTAGATTTTTTTTACATAAATAAATTTTAAAAAATTATATTTTGAAATAGGTTATCAGCTGGATTATTTATGAAAATTGTATGTTTTTTTAGTCGTGCCTATTTGACGGGCACAACTCCTTTTTTATATTAAAAAATATATTTTTGTTTAATAAAATATTATTAATTTTTTTTCGGATCAACATATGACTCGTGTATAGATACGAAAATGGTATATAGGTTGCGCTTATTTGGTAGACGCGACTGGTTGTGCTTATTTGACAGGCGTAACTAGTTGAGCCTATCTGACAGGCGCGACTAGTGCTTAATTTTTCCCGTATATATATCCCCCGAAAATCAAATTAGCAACAGACACAAAATTTAGCAGAACGGAAGTAAGAAAATAGGGAGAAGAAAGAAAGAAAGAAAGGAAAACAAGAAGAATGATAAGGTATTTTAGTTCATTTCTTTTTAAATAGAATGAAGAGTTTTGTTAGTAATTTTATTATTTGAAGGTTATTTTGTTAGGTTATTAATTTTGTTAGCTTCTAAATAAAAAATTTTGCATTAAAAAATTTATGTAACATTTTTGCTATTCGAAATTGTTTTGAGAATTTTGAAATTTTTTTAACGAATCTAGTATTGAAGATGGAGAACCAATATTTCGTATACGTTTATTTTGATGGAGAAATTCTGACAACAACTGTGGGATGTATATTTGAATGTCGCAAACAAGTAGTAATGAAACTTAATAGAAATACCTAGTTTGATGATATGAAAGAAAAAATTAATGAAAAAATTTATAGACGTTGTGGGAGAAGGATCTCAAAACTTTTCCACAAGTTTTCAGTTTTAACGGATCCCATAAAATTCACCGAAATAAAACTTATAGACGATGAAGACGTGAAGACAATGGTCGCTCTTTATCGTGGGATTCAGAGCAACCAAAATGCACCGATTCAATTATTTACTGAGTTGGCTGGTGTAGAGGCAACTGAAGATCCTACTCCATTAGGTGAAAAAGATGGAGCTCAAGAGCCGTGTATGGTGGTTCTGATATCATACTTTGATAATCAATCAACTATATATGAGATCGACATTGATCTTAATCCTGCACCCGAGACTGATCTGGTTGGTGATGATGTATCTCATAGTAGTGATCCTTCTGATCACGAAGTCGATAGTGATAATGATCCCGACGTGGACTAGGTCCCGGATGATATTGACAATGAAGGTGTGAATAAGGATGGAAATGTTAACGTGTCTTCAGTCGGGATACAGATTCGTCGTATTATGATACAAAATAATCTTGGGGCACACATGTCTCGGATAGACCCCGAAGCGGCTCACGCAGTTGAGTTCCCGGAGTACCTTGAAATACTACCTGCTCACCAGATGACAGTATATTCTAATCTTAAGTTATTTGTGGGCCAGAGATTTGAAAGTAAGGAAGAGCGCGTATTTGCCATTAAGCGGTATAACATGAATATATCAATAGACTACAAAGTCGTTGTGTCTAAATCGACATTATATATTAAATAGTGTTAGAGGTCGGCGGAAGGCTGCAATTGAGGATATGAGCTGCATTTATCTAGAAGTCGTAAATGTGAGAGATACGAAAATTTTTGGGTATCACATCTGCACTTCAACACGTACGACAGAAGATCATCGGAAACTTGGTTCCAAAACTATCTGTACGTGCATCATGCCAATGGTGAAAGACATGCTGACCATTAAAGTTTTGGTACTGATTGTCGAAATCTAGGCACGATTCCAGTATCGAGTATCATACCGAAAGGCATGAGTAGCTAAACAGATGGCAATGGAGCAATTGTACGGAGATTTTGATGCATCGTACAATGAGTTACAGGGATGGATAGCAGCTATGAGGGAGTATGTGTCGGGGACTATCATTGAGTTGCAGACACGACCTTATTATGGCCTGGATGACCAACTACAATTGGGAAAAAGGATATTCCATCGGATGTTCTGGACGTTTGATCCATGTGCGCGCATATCCCACTACAAGCCGTTTGTGTAAGTAGATTGGACTTGGATATATGGAAAATATACATAGATCCTACTTCTTGTGGTTGCTCAAAATGGCAACAGAAACGTATTCCTGATAATATTTGCCATCGTAGATAAGGAGAACATGGAATCGTGAGAATTTTTCCTTACCAACATGCAGAGGTATTTATTAGCAACGATGATATTTGCATCATCTCTGATAAAGGGAATGGATTAATTGCCACCATTAAACGTTCCAGTGTGCCATGGAGATCCGTTTACTGCATCCGGCACATCGCGGCTAACTTCCATCGAGATTATAAGAATGCAGACAGGAAGAGACAAGTTTTGAAAATGGGTAAAGGAACCTTATTTTTTCAATATAAGTGTTAATGTTTTAGGGCAATATTGTAGCTTATCTTTTCTTAACACATAGTGGTTGGGTATCATGTAGTCGTGGCAATGGGGTCAAAGTTTTGACGATGGCTTTCGTTATGGTCAAGTAATCACAAATTTGGTGGATGGGATCAACGCCGTGTTGTTGAAAACACGATATCTTTCGATTTCATCTGTCTTCTTGGTTACATTCTACAAGTTGGCTACTTTAATGCCAAGAATAGGTCAGCAAGAAGTCAACTAGATGGAGGCGGGACATGAGTTTGTCGAAGATACTACGGATGCAATGGTTGCAAATCGTCGGATGGCGAGGTTGATGACTATAGAAGTATATTCATGACGTAATGAAACGCTTCAAGTTACAGAGACCATCGGTCGTCGATCCGGTATACCATCTAGGTCCTACGGAGTTGATCTCTGAAATAGACGGTGCAATTGAAGGAGGTTTCAGGCACTTCATTATCCCTATGCACATGTCGTGGCAGTTTATGCTAAAGTTTCGCTCAATATAGAATAATTTATCGATAAAGTGTACACCCTCGAACGCACGTTGCGTGTATGGGAGAACGAGTTCCCCGTGCTTCTTGACCTATCTACTTAGGAGGTTCCTCCGACGACCTTCGAACTTGTCCCAGACAAAGGGTTGCGTAAGAACCCGAAAGGTCATCTACAATCATCCAAAATCCATAATGTAATGGACAATAGGGAGAAATCTGACTGGAAACTGTGTGGCGTATGCAGATTAGCCGGTCATAATCGGAGTAAATGTTCATTCCGAAACTACGATATTGGACAATCGTCGCGATTGGGTATAAATTGATATGTCCATTACATGTTAAAAGATTGAATTTAAATTTTTTTTACAATTTGTTGTAGTTAATCTAATTTGACTTAAATAGTTAGTGTAAAATTTATTTATTTAAATTGCAAAAAAATCATAAAATTGATAAATAAAATGGCAAAAAAAGTCACTACATAAATACAAAGTTGACTATTTAAATTGCAAAAAAAAAAAAACAAATTAAATTGATAAATAAAATGCCAAAAAATTCATTACATAAATATGAAATTATTTATATTACAAAACCCCCGAAAATTTATGGTTTGATAGTGTGGTTCTAGGGGTATATTTTTATGGAGTTCGACTTTCATGTTGCGGGCAATTGTGACGATTAACGTTCTCTTCATCCGTATATGGGGGTGTGTGAAACATAGACAAAAAATCATGTCTCAAACGCCATCGATGAACTTGAGCCGAGATGAGTGGAGTACGACTGTGGATACGGGTCGGGAGGTGATGGATATAGACCGGGAGGAGTGGAGTATAACGATGGATATGATCCGGAAGGAGCGAAGTACAACGGTGGATACTAGCTGGAAGGAGCGGAGTATTGAGATGGATATAAGCCAAGATGACTAGAGTACTGAGGTTGTAGTAGGCTGAAGACATCAAACACTGAATGAAATCCGTGGCCTGACGAGGTTGGGAAATTGTCATCGCCCCACAAGTTTGGATGATAAGAACTATTCCCTGAGTGTAGTTCCTGCTCTGCCTCCGGCTCTGGCTCTATTGCATGATTCGGATCTAGAAGGGGTTGCCCAATTCGTGTCGTATGTGGAGCGACTACCATTGACCGCCCACCAAACAAAAATGGTTTCCCTATCTCACAATACCACTATATGTACTCTAATAAGGCTGCAGATCTAATACACGATCCATCTGAGGTACTTTCCCCAATCGGTTGTTCCACATCGTAATATATTCATACACTTCTCCCCAATCATTTCTATACTTCCCTTCCTGTTTATCCCATGGATCTTGCCCAATCATACTGGCAGTGTCTGTATATACTGTATGCAGTTGAATTGCCGGAGTACTCGTTCGCCATGATATCATTCCACTATTTGAAAATTGATAATGGGTGCGCTAATGCACCATAGGTTTGAGCAGACGTGGACAGATGAGGGAATAACTGCCATAATTTCTGGAATAAAATACATCATCCAAATGAACTGCACAGTTAATAGCATTGTTTTATTAATGCGGGTCGAGTGAGATAAAACAATAAAATTAAGTTTATATTGGAAAAACTTACCCCATCTCCAGCATGATTCTCAATCATCAGACGATATATGGGAACCGTGTATGACTTTCCAATACACGAATTAGTCCTTCATCTATGAAAATAAATTGTTAGAATAATATAATCCGAAAAAAATCAACTAATTATTATAACGAGTAAAAATTTATCACCTACATATATATTTTCACTCGTTAATAGGTGATGAATTTTTATGGATCGTGATTTGGATCTGCAGCTCTCGTTAGAGTACATACAATGATATTGTGAGATAGGGAAACCATTTTTGTTTGGTAGGCAGTCAATGGTAGTCCCTCCGTATACGACACGAATTGGGTAACCCTTTCCAGATCTGCATCATACACTAGAGCCAGAGTCGGAGGCAGAGCTGGAACTACACTCTGGGGATAGTTCTTATCATCCAATTTTGGGGGTGATGATATTTCCCGAGCTTATCAGGCCACGGATATCATTTAGAGTTTGATAGCTTCAGCCCACTACCACCTCAGTACTCTAGTAATCCTGGTCCGTATCCACCTTAGTACTCCGCTCCTTCCGGCTCGTATTCATTGCTTTACTCCACTCCTCCCGATCCGTATTCGCCGTCGTACTCCACTCCTCTCGGCTTAAGTTCATCGATGGCGTTTGGGACATGATTTTTCGTCTATGTTTTATACACCTCCACATACGGATGAAGAGAACGTTGATCACCGCAATCACTCGCAACATGAACATTGAGCTCTACAAAATAATACCCCTAGAATCACACCATAAAACCATCAATTTAGGGGGTTTTGTAATATAAATAACTTCATATTTATGTATTGAATTTTTTGGCATTTTATTTATCAATTTATTTTTTTTTTTTTGCAATTTTAATAGTCAACTTTGTATTTATGTAATAACTTTTTGCCATTTTACTTATCAATTTTATGGGTTTTTTTTTTTGCAATTTAAATAAATAAACTTTATACTAACTATGTAGGTCAAATTAGATTAACTACAACAAATTGTAGACAAATTTTAGATTTAATCCTCTCAACATGTAATGAACAACATCTCAATTTCTACCCGATCATGCTGATTGTCCAATATGGTAGTTTCGGAGCGGGTATTTACTCCGATTATAACCAGCTAATTTGCATACGCCACACAGCTTCTCGTCAGATTTCTCTCTAATGTCCATTTCGTTATGGACTATGGATGATTGCGGACGACCTTTCGGGTACTTGCGTAACCTTTTATGTAGGACAAGCTTGAAGGTCGTCGGAAGAACCTCCTAAGTAGATAGGTTACGAAACACGGGGAACTCGTTCTCACATACACGCAACGTGCGTTCGAGGGTGTACTTCATCAATAAATTGTTATACATTGAGCGAGACTTTAGCACAAGCTGCCACGATATGTGCGCAGGGATAATTAAGTGTCTGAAACCTTCTATAATTGCATCGTCTGTTTTGGAAATCAACTTCATAGGACCTAGGTGGTATACTGGGTCGACAATCAATGGTCTCTGTAACTCAAAACATTTCATTACGTCGTGAATATACTTATACAATCATCGACCTTGCCATCCGACGGTTTGCAACCACTGCATCCCTGAAATCTTCGACAAACATGTGTCCCGCCTCTATCTGGTTGACTTGTTGCTGACCCATTCTTGGCATTAAGGTAGCCAACTTGTAGAATGTAGCCGAGAAGAGAGATGAGATCAGAAAATGTCATGTTTTCAACAATATAGCATTGATCCCCTTCACTAAGTTTGTGCTCATTTGACCATAACGAAAGCCGTCGTCAAAACTTTGACCTCATTGCCACAGCTCAATGGTACCCAACCACTGTCGGAAAGATGTGTTCGTTTGATCCTCCATGTCACTATCAAGTCAAGTCATTCTTTGGCGGAAAATGTGTGACTCTAGCTTGTGCGCTGTATATATATTAAGAAAATATAAGTTACAGTGTTACCATAAAACATTAAAACTTATTTTGAAAAGATAAGGTAATCATTTACCCCTTTTCACAACTTTTCTATTCCAGTTTGCATTCTTATAATCTCGATGGAAGTTAGCCCCGATGTACCGGATACAGTAAACGGATCTCCATAGCACATTGGAACGCCTAATTGCGGTAATTAATCCTTTCCCTTTATCGGAAATGAACATACCTTCGCAAGTTGGTAAGGAAGAATTTCCACGATTCCATGTTCTTCTTATCTACGATGGAAAATGCTATCAGAGCACGTTTCTGTTATCGTCTAGAGTAATCGCAAGGAGTAAGATTTGTGTATATTTTTAATATAACCAAGTCCCATTTACTTGCACAAATGGCTTGCAGTGGGGAAATGCGCGCACACATTGATCAAATGTCTAGAACATCCGATGAAAAATTCTTTTTCACGGTTGTAGTTGGTTATCAGGGCTGTAATAAGGTCGTGTCTGCAACTCAAAGACAGTCCCTAGCACATACTCTCTCATAGTGGCTATCCATTCATGTAACTCATTGTACGATGCATCGAAATCTCCAAACATTTAATCCATTGCCATCTGTTTAGCTATCCATGCCTTCTATTATGATACTCGATACAGGAATCGTGCCTACATTTCGATAATCAGTACCGAAACTTTAAATGGTCGGCAAGTCTTTCACCATTGGCATGATGCACGTACAGATCGTTTTAGAATCAAGTTTTCGATGATCTTCTGTCATACGTGTTGAAGTTCACGTGTGAGGCCCAACAAATTTTCGTATCTCCCACATCTATGACATTTGGATAAATGCAGCTCGTGTCCGCCAATTGCAGCCTTCCGTCGACCTCTAACACTCTTCAATATATAATGTCGGTTTAGACACAACGACTTTATAGTCTGTTGATATATTCATGCTATACCACTTAATGGAAAATACGTACTCTTTTTTACTTTTGAATCTCTAGCCCACGAACAACTCCTCAGGATTAGAATATACAGCCATTTGGTGAGTAGGTAGTATTTTAGAGTACTCTAGGAATTCGACTGTGTGCGTCGCATTGGGGTTTATCTGAGACATGTGTGCCCCAGGATTATTGTGTATCACAATCCGACGAATTTAGTTCCCGACTGAAGACGCGTTAAAGTTTTCATCCTCATTCATGCCTTCATCGTCAATATCATCTGGGATCTCGTTCACGTCGGGATCACTATCACTATCTACTTCGTGATCAGAAAGATCACTACTATGGTATACATCATCACCAACCACATTAGTCTTGGGTGCAGTATTAAGTTCAATGCCGATCCCGTGTATTGTTGATTGACTATCATCGTACAATATCAAAACCACCATACACGGCTCTTGAGCACCATCTTTTTCACCTAATGGAGTGGGATCTTCAGTTGCCTCCACACAAGCTAACTATGTAAATAACTGAATCGGTGCATTTTGGTTGTTTCGAGTCCCACAATAAAGATCGACCATTGTCTCCACGTTTTAATCGTCTACAAGTTTCATTTAGGTGAATTTTATGGGATCCGTCTGTAACACCATTAACCCGTATCCGTCGCTACAACAGGGTTTCGGAGCATTACCAGAACATTTAGAACATTTTTCAGACAATTCATACAATTACTATTCATTCACCGAGATCATCCATATCGCCCTTTGATCAGGCCCTCGAGGCCCAATATAAACATTAAAATTGAATAGGGACTTAATCAGAACCTTTAAGAAATTTTTGCAAAATTACAAAAATTTTCTAAAGTGCAGGACTCATACGTCGGTGTGGTCAAAGCGACACGCTCGTGTGACCCTTAGACACACCCGTGCCTCAGGCCGTGTCCGATTTAGGGTGCTCTCTGACTTGCGCCACACGGCCATGCCACACGTCCGTGTGCTAGGCTGTGTGGTAATTTAATTTAATTCGAATTAGGTGCAAGTTTCACACGGCCAAGACACATGCCCTTATTCTATGTAGTGTGGCACATACGGCTGAGAGAGACGCCCGTGTGTCTGCCCGTGTGCTTAATTCTGAGCATTCTGTTTCTCAAAATTTAGGTGTATGGGACACACGACCTAACTACATGCCCCTGTTACCAGGCCTTGTGTCACACACAGGCGTGCACACGGTCTAGACACACGCCCGTGTGTCTGCCCATGTGGGCAAAATGAAGCCATTCCTAGCTTCGTTTCTCACCTAAAATTTCACCCAAAACCTGCACTTGAAACACACATCCAATACCAACCAATTCAAGTATTAAAAATAAGCAATTCCATCATTCAACATGGCTTATCATTTCAAGCATAAGTGTTTATAAACTTACCTTGGTTTAGCTTATGCAACAACAACATTAGACCACATATACTCAACATAACACATGTGTATTTATGTATCAAAATAATCTACTTGGTCATATCAAAATGAACTATTACTAGCCATTCCAATGGCTAGGTTACAAAACATCATTTTCAAGCCACTATTGGCCAAGTTGTTCTATACATGCCATTATACCAAAATGATTTTTACTAAGTACACCCAAAATGCTAGTTGATAGTGTGATGATGCTCCAATGGTCTTCCAACCTTCACGAGCTTCCGAGCACTGTAAAACAAGGGAAAAATAAACGGAGTAAGCATTACATGCTTAGTAAGTATAACGGAACTTACCAATCTTGTTATTAAATTTAAGCACACAACATCATGTTAGTCACAACACTTACAACATGTAAAGTAAAAATAGATGAGCTCATCATGCAATGTTCTTTCAAGTCATTATCATTACATCTCAAGATTTTCATGCCAAGTCAAGGGATACATGTCCATTGAATCATTGAATTCCAATGGATACTCAAGTGTACGGTTCCGTAATCCATCAAATTCTTATTCGAGGGTACCCCTTAGGGCACTTAACCAAGGAACACATTCTCGAGCCACATTTCATATAACAGAATTACCAATCGAGGCTAAATCCTTTATATAACGTAAGCTCAGAGGAGCTCGATTAGGATTACCAGTCCAGGCTAAACCCTAATCTTAATACATACTCGAGAGGTATTATATTAGGATTACCCGTCCGGGCTAAATCTTTTATATAACAAGGTCATTGGGGTTACTCGTCCGAGCTAAATCCCACCCGCAACAAATGCAGGACCTTATTAGTTTCAAGAAAGCGCATCGGAATTCAACATCCAATCGGGACTAACCTTTTCATCACCGTTTCAGGTATGTAACGAATTTTCCATCATAGCATACAAGTAAAGCATATTAGCATAATTCACATTATGTACAAACACAACATTAAATTAACATGGTTTCATGTCCAATTAAGTTACATGAACTTACCTCGACACTTGTTCGCGTTAGTAATCTACTAATTCGAAACCTTTTCTTTCCTCGATCAAGCCTTAAGTTTGTGTTTTACGGATCTGTATAAATAGCTTTAATCATCAATTTCTCATTTTTCATACTCATAGGGACTCAATTTACGTCCTAGGGAAAATTACCATTTTTGTCCCTAACTTTTACATAAGTTTTGATTTCATCCCTATGCTCGGAAAATGAAACTTGTGCAAATTACTCCCTATTCCAAGCCTAACCAAAACCCCATTACAAAATTTACAGCACATGTATACATAAAATTTCAGAATTTTTCCTTCAATTTCACAAGTTTACATTTTAGTCCCTAAATCGAGTTTCCATCAAAAATCACTTTGTAAAAATTGTTTATCTATCAATAATCTTTCATTTTCTACCATAAATTTCTAATTTCTAGCATATACATCCATGACCCATTTTCCAAACTTTAATAAATTTTCAAATTAATCCCCTAAATAGAGAGATTAAGCAATCCATGTTTCAAAAATATCAAAATTACTAAAAACGGGACAAAAGAACTTACCCAATTAGGCCTTGAAAGCTTTTTTATCTCTCTTAGAGTTTCCAGTGTTTTTAGGTTGAAGATGAAATAAAATATGATATCTTTTATCATCTTTTTAATTAATTAAGTTTTTTGCTATTTTCAATTGAGTCCTTGATCTTTTCCTATAATTCCATGGATGAGTCACCATGAAAAATCTACATACTTTTCTTAATGGTCTAATTACCATATAAGGACCTCTAGTTTGAATTCCATAGCTATTTGATCCTTATAGCAACTAGAATTCAACTTTCACATTTTATGCGATTTAGTCCTTCTCGTAATTAGGCACTGAATTGATAAAATTTTCGTGTCGAATTTTTCACACGAATATCTATCATATTACGGACCATATAATAAAATAAAAATAAATTTTATTTTGGGTCGGATTTGTGGTCCTAAAACCACTGTTCCGACTTCACTAAAAAATGGGCTGTTACAAGTAGAAACTGGAAACTTGTAGAAAAGTTTTGAAATCCTTCTCCCACAACGTCTATAAATTTTTTCACTAATTTTTTCCTTCATATCATCAAACGAGATATTTCTATTAAATCTCATTGTTACTTGTTTGCGACATTTAAATATACATCCCACGGTTGTTGTCAAAATTTCTCCATCGAAATAAATGCATATGAAAAATTGATTCTCCATCTCCAATACTAGATCTGTTAAAAAATTTCAAAATTCTCAAAATAGTTTCGAATAGCAAAAAAGTTACATAAAATTTTTGCAAAATTTTTCATTTAGAAGCTAACAAAATTAATAACCTAACAAAATAACTTTCAAATAATAAAATTACTAACAAAATATTACATTCTATTTAAAAAGAAATAAACTAAAATACCTTATCCTTCTTCTTGTTTTCCTTTCTTTCTTCTTTTTTCTCCCTATCTTCTTACTTCCGCTCTGCCAAATTTTGTGTTTGTTGCTCTGCTAAATTTTGTGTCTGTTGCTCATTTGATTTTCGGGGGGTATATATAGGGGAAAATTAAGCACCAGATGCACCTGTAGGCCCCACCAATCGCGCCTCTGAGATAGGCTCAACCAGTCCCGCCTGTCAGATAGGCACAACCATTCACGCCTATCAGATAGGCGCAACCTATATACCATTTTCGTATCTATACACAGGTCATATACTGATCCGAGACAAAAATAATATTTTATTAAATAAAAAAATATATTTTTTAATATAAAAAAAGAGTTGTGCCTTTCAGATAGGTGCGACTAAAAACATACCATTTTCGTAAATAATCAAGCTGACAACCTATTTCAGTATATAATTTTTTTTTAAATTTATTTATGTAAAAAACCTTCAAAATCATCCATTTGGACAACGAAATCAAGTAAATCCAGTTGATGCTCCGATCATCAAATTAGCTCTTAGATAATGATTATAAAGATTAACATCAAACTTATTAGGCTTCCCATTCTCATCCAGCGATCAAACCCAGAACTCGAAAAGATCTTTCACATCAGTCCAGCGTTGTTGGGTCATCAAATCGGTGAAATGTTTCATTAAGCAGGGGTGTGGATGGACTGGGAGGGGCATTGAATCCAAAGTGCAAGGACTGGCTTAAGTGGCCTAGGGGAACAAGCAATTGGGCCAGGGAGGTTGGATTTTGAGCGGCATTAGGGTTCCTCTAGTCCTCATGGTATAGAAGGCTGTCGGAGGCTGGGTTGGGAGGGAGAGGGGTGGTTTGAGTTCTAGTGAAGTGAATCGACCCTTAAAAGTTGAGATTCTTGAAAGTGGAAATGAAATTGATTTGGTTTGTTTGGGCTAAGATTTGGGTCAAGATGGCCATTTAGTGTTGGAACACCAATTTGAGGATATCAGTGTAAATAATAAAAAAAATTATTAAATAATTTGTTTGAAAAATTAGGACATTTAGACTACATCAATGTCTGAGAGTCATACTTGAACTAAACATGATACCAAATTATTATTTCTTTAAATTTTAAATATTATTTTTTTAATATTTAAAATATTCTTTTTAAAGATATGACTTTTTAATTTTATTATTTTTTATAATATAAATTTTTTAAATATATTTAAACTTTTTTTTAAATTATATTTTGAAAAATAATACTTTAAAATTTTAAATGACACCATCAAATAAAATATTATTTTTTAAAATTTTAAATATAATTAATTTTTTTGAATATTTTTAAAAATAATTTTAAAAAATGATATTTAATTTTTTTAAAATGATATTTAAAATTTTTAAAATATTATAAAAAACTGAAAAAATAAATTAAAAAACAAAAAAAAGACAAATAAATAAAAGAAATAGGTAAACGGTGTTGAAATAGGCAGCAGAATAGAGTATTGGAATTTGGTGGTGTCAAATTATTTTGTTCCAAAAAAAAAAGATAAATTTGCTTAAAGCCTTCAAAAGTATTTATTTAGTATTTATACAGGTGACGTCATTTTACATGACTCCATAAAAAAATTGATTGTTTTAACTCGATTACTGACGTGGCATGTTGGTGGCGCTAAACACTTTTAACTCCACCAACTCTAACCGTAGATTTTAAATTATTTTCGTATTTTTTAAAAAATAAATTATTTAAGTAATTAATTAATTTTTTAGTATTAGTTTTATAAAAAAGCCCTTAGTGCTCTTTTGGACAATCCTACAGCCCAACTGACAAATGTTGCCTTGAAAACACATCAATAGCAGTGGCCAGTGGCAGACTTATACAGTATAAAGGAAAGATGCTTTGTATTTGGACTGGAAATTCTGTTAAGCTATTTATGGGTTTAGGGATATTCTGAGGATTACTGGTCTACCGATACCAGTTATAGGAAAAGAAAATGGTGTGAATTTAAAGTAGAATTTGTCTGGCTTGGCACAACGAAATTTATGGGTATTTGAATGAAAATACTGTTATTGGAGGTAAGAACTTGACCGATATGTGTAGGCAGTAATGCTTTACATCATAGGGTCTATTGTATCCTTCTAGTATTGATGTGGTGTTTCACTTTATTTAAGTAACATTGATCAAATTGGTAGTTATGCCTGTGGTGTGGCTATGCTAGTAACTTTATATCGCAACTTGAAGATTCACAAATTAAAAATATGTATTTATCAACTTTTATTTTGTTACTGTGAGGAAAGAAGTTACTCATAGTAATAAAATAAAAATTGTGAAATAGATCTCGGTGCAAAGTTGCTAACATGACCGTACCCTATGCATAATAATTTCCAATTTGATTAATGTTGTTACAAAATGTTAGATAAAATGGAGTTACCACATCTGCACTAGAAAGGAGTATGATAGACCCTGTAATATAAAGCATTACTGCCCGAACATAGCGGTCAAGTTCCCTTCAAGAATAACATTTTCATTCAAATGATCATAAGTTTTGTTAAGCCAAGCCAGACGATTCTATTTTTTGTTTGGCGTCGACACTCGTTTGTGCCAAAACACTTGATGCACAGGTCTCTTAAATTCACGCCTCTCATTTCCTATAATTGGTCAAGCATTTATCAGTAGACCAGTAATCGTTAAAACATCCCCTAAACCCATAAATAGCTTAATAAAACATCCCCGTCCAAATACAAAATATTTCTCCTTTATACCATCTGTCTGCCACTGTTGTTATAAGTGATGGGATGTGTTTTGAAGGGCTTGTGAGCTTCAATAGATTCTCGAAGCCTGTTTTCTTTAATCTCTGTTCTGTAGTCGGGTGGAAGCTAAATTTTCTTGGTAACAGATTTTCGGCAGTGTTGATAACATCAAAAATATACTTATAAAACAATCAAAGTACAGGTAATCGTTAAGTGATCAACAAGATTAAACAAAAACATGTCAAAAGTGCAATAGTTATGAAAGTCTTCAGAATTCTGTCTGAAAATCATGTTATGTTGAACAAATTATGTAGTTTGCATAACATACTAAGGATATGGGAAATAATTGTAGGCTTTCTTGTTGAAGATAACATTGAAGAAGTCACTTTGGCAGACGAACTGGAAAAACAAGGTGTCAATTTAATTTGTTGAACATTTATTATTATTATACATCATCTTTGGTGGTGATCAGACCTTGAAATCTTTCTCTTCAAAGCTTTTTTTAAGGCATTGAATACCTGCAATTACATGTTTCAACTCCCTTCAAAATATTCCCTCCTTTTCTCGGAAGCCAAACAATAATAAACATGTGATCGACTCAAACGCGCAGCCCTTCAAAAAAAAAAAAAAAAAAAAAAACTCAAATTTACATCGTCAGAATTGGCAGTTGAAGGGGCCGGGAGCGCAACATTGTTTGATTCCAATCAGTAAATTTCAATGGCTATGCAGAGAACATTACTATAGAAACAAATTGATGATCAAGGCTCGAGTGAATGAATACACGTATATTGTTTGTAAGCAAATATAAAGAAGAAGACAGAAAACCCTAGAGTTTGTGATCACAGACTAAATTGGAAGGGCATTGTAAATTAAAGGGTTTTTAAAAAGATTGTAAAGTTAGAAGGTTGAAAAAGAGAATAAAAATATTAAGCTTATAGGGAAAAATCTAGTAATATTGGATTCAATTAACAACGCTAAGAACACCCAAAGGAATGAAAAAATAGTTGAGAATTGAGATCAAGAAGCATGATTATATGAACCAACTGCCACAGTTTATTTTCTCTTTATCCGATGCCCTGTACTTAGAATGGTATCCGGTGTTTGTAGGAATTATAAATTTTTGAGTTGATAATTAAGAAATCCTTTTGCCTAAACCTTTTTAATAGACTATATGTTTTGTGTTTGTGTTGGTGTTGGTAGTATAAAATTTACCTTTATTTCGACTTGAATGTCTATTCCTTCTGCTAGGTTTGATTTAGCAATCCAATAAGTTGTCCACACAGAGCATTCGTTTAATTTTCACGTTAAAAAAAAATGAATTTTAAACAGTCTTTTGACTTCATTTTCAATTGGGGTTGTAGCTCAAATGGTAGAGCGCTCGCTTTGCATGCGAGAGGTACAGGGTTCGATCCCCTGCAACTCCAAAAAATGGTTATTTTTTGAATTATCAGTCAAGTAACCCCCTAATTGATCAAAATCCCAACACCATCTGACCCAAAACTCCCTCATTTTCACTCATTTTCAACCCGAACGTAGGATGTCAAATCAGGTTTTTTTTTTTTTTCCTAATATACAAGTTTGGTGATTTAATTAGTTGTGGATTAATTAGGAAATAGACAAAAAAATAAAATAAAATTGAAGTTGGCCTCTGGA
This sequence comes from Gossypium bickii, assembly GCA_025503065.1. Taxonomy (NCBI): domain Eukaryota; kingdom Viridiplantae; phylum Streptophyta; class Magnoliopsida; order Malvales; family Malvaceae; genus Gossypium; species Gossypium bickii. The sequence goes on from CP106716.1 coordinate 99,796,957, forward strand.
GGTGCCGATTTCACTGTTCTCTTATGTTGTTTTCATGCAGCAGCATCAACGTATCATCAGAAGGAGCCCATGAGTATGCATGAAGGAAAGATGTAAGAAAGAAAGGAAAATACAGAACCCGTGGCAGCATGCATGAAAGCAGGGAAATGTAGTGTTTTGTTTGCATGTAGCAGAGCAAAGAAATAATGAACCAGCATGCATGAAAGAAGCAGAAAAAATTATTGAAGCATGCAATATGTAAATAATTGAGGTAGGTAAGTATGGGTTAATTATTATCTTTGAATGAAAGTTTAAAATATTATGCAATTTAGTCCTTCTAATTTTGTGTATATAAATGGACAACCACTCTTCTCTTATTTTCTATCTAAAATTTTTTCTCCTTTCTATTTCTCCCAACATCTTTTTCTGTTTCTCCAGACATATTTGTAACAAATTCTCTACAAATACATCACTAACAAGTAAGTTATTTTTTTTGAAGTTGATAAATGTGAAATTTAGAGATTAGTTGAATGTTTATTGTTATATTTGATATATATTTTTTATAATTATTGCTTTATAATAGTTTTCGACTTACGTACTTCTAGAAAATTAAGTTCTTAATAAATGATTGATAATATATAAATAAATTTGATAATTTTAATGATAAACCATTATAAATGAGCAGTATATGATACCATTTTGGAAATAAATAACAATGCAGAGGTAAACAACATAATATGGCAATAAATACTTTATAATGCATTAAGTAAAAAATGTTATAAATAAAAAGTAAATGGTTGATAGCAGAAGACAATAACATATTTTATAATTATGATTGTAAAAAAAATATATACCTCACTAGTTTAAGTTTAAAAAAGTTATATACTTTTATTTTATAAATATCACCTTTATAATACCTAAATCGAAAATATATATTTATATATTAAAAGTTAATACTTAATTAAAAATACATCAAATTAATTAATAAATTTTATTATAAAATAATATTCATAATTTAATAACTGACTGTTTACTAATATTAAGATTTCAAATTTTGAATATATTATTATTTCATAATATCACATAGTGGCACTAAAACTATATATATATAAATATATATAAGAGGGAGGGAGAGAGCTTCCTTTGATATAGTTGTAATTATCACATTTCGTGGGCATTGCAAAGCAATGATGGTTAAATACAATGAGTTCAAATGTCAAATAATATAGAAATAAACAAACTCAAACCTGTTAAGGTAAGTTAAAAAGAAGAATGAAAGAATGAATTGCTACAAATGCCTTGCAAGAAAAGAAAAGGTAAAAGGAAACAGTAAAAAAATTAGACCTACTTCAGCAAACCATTTCTGATCTACACTAACAGCCCTCCCCTCCCACCATGCTCATTCTTCAACGTTTCTTGCATCACCAATGCTGCCGATACTTCATCCTCTGCCCAAAGTAACATCATCATCAGTTCTATCGACTAATTTAAGGGTCACCAATATGTGTGATATTTTACTTTAATAATCTATGTACGCATGATCGTTACCATTTTTTCACAAACAAATTTGACAGCCCTGGTCCTGAGACCTTCTGGTGCTACATCAATCATTTTTTCACAAACGGTTTCTGACAAACAAGTAGCCGCTGATCGTTACCATTCTGAACATCAATCACCCTTGCATCCCATCGTACTTGTGTAGCATGTGCACGTGCTAGTTCTATAGCTCCTAGTTTATCAGAGAGCACAACCCAGCCCTGCGAGCAAACACAACCTCATAACATCCGATACACGGTTGATCAAGTAATAACTATTTCACAAACTATTCATTAATATAGCATATTTTACAGCATATCAAACGATATGGCATTATAGGGCATTGATTAGAATTATTGTTGTTTTTCTGGGAGGGGAGCACGTTGGGCAGGATGAGGATCATTAGTATAAAATGATAGTTTTTCCTTCAATCTAACAAACAATTAAGAGGTCTTAGGGGGCAATTCCTGCACAAGAAAAGAATGCTGCATTGAATATGAAGTAGACATCCAGAAAAACTAAATACCTCAGGGCGTAGAATTCGATCCATCTCTACAAATAACTCCACCAAACTACACCTCTCTGAAGTAAGATGTGAGAGGAGCCCATTCGCATGAAGCAAGTCGTATGTTCGAGGATATGTTGGGAAGGGTTCACACCTGAACAGATCAGATAATATTAGATATTGTTAATATGGTTCATAGAATGATCCGCAGCTGCATGTTATTATGAAAAAAACAGAGAAAAAGGAACTTCCGAATGTTCAACAGGAGCTCAAGAGAGAAAATTCCATATGCAGATTCAAAATGTAAATTTCATTAGCAGTCAAATATAGTTCAAACTTCAGCCAACTGAAGATTCTCGTATATAGAAAAATGAAACAGTAATATTCAATTTAAGAATGACTCTAACTAAAGCAAAATATATTAACAGAACCATTATTATTACAAACTTAAATATTAACTTAATCTTGAAACAAAATGAGAAAGTGCACTTCTAAAAACCTGGGAAGATATACACACATAGAACAAAGAAGTTAAAATTTGCACTCCAACGCCAGCTTTTAACTACCAACTTAAACAAATTACTTTCGTGAAGTTTTAAGAAACTAACCAGTCATGAAAAACACCAGGAAAGCCTCGGTCAAGAATGAGAGGAAGTGTATTGCGTGCCCTAACAGGTACAACATTCATCACCCACACTGATTTCATTTCCTCCAGGAATGCAGCATTTAAACCCCCATAATGAGCGTTCATGTCCATCACATTGCGTACCATATTAAATGGAGGCAATGGGTCTTCATCGCCTGGCCTCTTGGGATGGTCAGAGAAAATTAATGGTGTAAGCAAAGACCAATAGTTTTTTAGCGCAAATTTCCAAATTTGCAAGTCTTCAAAGAAATCTTCTGGACTGACACCTGCGGCCATTAACTTAAATCAACATACTACATGAGCTGTGGATTGCATAAAACAACCCGAGTGCAGAATGAAAACGTGGGTGCAGGGAGAGAAAAATAATTTGGGGTGGAACAATACTTTCCATGAACTTCAAGCTCCACAGAGCTCAAATCTGGGCTAGAAGACTTGTTCTGAATAGGAATCCAGCGTTTGCTGGAAGCTCCAATAATACATGGCATCAAGGTTTGATAATAGGGAGCATCATATCCCTCTTTGCATAGGGGTACCTCATTTTTCTTGCTATATTCAAGAAACATTAAGTTGGCAAAACATCAGCACAGGTCAGATTGTTAAGGGGAACAAATACAACAAAATCAAAGTAAAAGGGTAGAGCAACCAAAAAATGGTTTTAATGAGTTGTTTATAATGAAATTGAAGAAAGATTCACTTTGAAAAAGAGTGAACATTTTCTGCATATACTCACAGAGAAGAATAGCAATGAGCATCAGCAGTTTTCTGCCAGACGAATGTCTCATCTTGTTGTGCAATAAGACTCCAACAGATCTTTTCAGTGAATTGTGCCAGTGGAGTTAACATGCTTCTTTTCTTCGAACTTGTTGCATGCCCAGGTGGCTTACTTATAGGTGAGGTTATAACAAAAAAACCTCCAGGCTTGAGTAACCGATCAAATTCTATAAGAAACATCCCCTCTGTTTTATAAAATCATAGTTAGAAAGTAAAGCATATGTAATTTTTACAATAGGAAGCAATACTATTCAACTCTGAAAGTACCTTTCTTGTCCCAAATAATACACTGAGCACAATGAACCATGTCAAATGACAATGATGGATATGGTAGTTGTGTCGATATGAAATCGCCAATCATTGCTGGAAGACCTCTCTCAAGAGCTATTTGAACTTGGCTTCCAGTTGCCTCATATGCAGCAACACAAAGAGCCATCAACTTTAGTGAAACTAAATGAGCTCCAAAACTTCCAAATCCACAACCAATATCAAGAACGGTGCGTACCTGTAACCAAAGTAGGAGCATTAAATGCTATGTGGTGCAGATAGTTTTACTTCCCCTTGAAGACCATACACATAAGGTATCTTTCTCATATTTGTAAACATGACAATCTAAAACATTAGAAAATATTTGATTCCAAAATACCAAACTCTCAAAACTCATGGTACTCCAAAAGGGTAAAATAGTATCATGAAATGAAATAAAATAAAGACTTACACCAGCTTGAAAAAATTCAGAGTCACTTCCCAGTCCCATCATCTCTGCAATCTGGCGAGAATAATCTTTGACACCATCAAAGATTAAGCCGTCCTGAGAGTGAAAAGCAATTTGATTCTCTTCGAGCAACATCATTCTAGATAATTTGGTAAAAGATTATGAATGTAAATTAGAAAGCTGCTACTAATGGCATAAAGAACAAAGAATGAAGGATGATGTATAAGCTGGTATAAAAAAAAAACAGATACTAGCAAATTATAAAAGGTAGAGTTTGTAACAGAGGGAGATATGCATGATACTTTATGTACATTTAGAAAGCATCCAAATGCATTTACTAAATACCTTTTTGTTATGCTTCCAGAAGAAAGGAATTGGTCTTTGGTTATCTTCACATTTCCAGTCCATATTACATCCCTACCAGCTGGCCAACGGAGTGGAATCTTATAATCCTTCGGAGGGCGAACTAAACAAAACTTTCCTTGGCTTGATACTTCACAATGCCGATCAAACTCTTCTCCATCTTTAAACCCTAATAATGCATTTGCAGTTACATTGTAACAAGGAACATAATTTTCTCTTTCTTTGCCGCATAAGCCAAGCTCCCCTTGGCGACCAGCTCCAGACGAGACAGTTCTCAGCTGAAAATAGTCAACTGCGGCTTGCTCCTTTAACCTTCTATAGTTTGAATAAATCTCTGGGACTGGAGTGACAGTTACATAGTCAAATGACTTGGGAAACGATGATCCAAAGACTGCAATCAGCACAAGCACGCTAGTGAAGCACAATACCAACCAACTGACCGGCAGTCTACGGCCGCAAATAAGAGAAAGTTTATTGAGCAAAGGGCTTCTCATGTCCAAAGCTTTAAAGAATTGAGGTTTTGGAAAACCACTAAATAACCAGTTTCTTTAGATTAAATCTACAAGAACCACGAAAACCATAACCTATTATCACATATAAGCTTCTATATAAGTAATCATGTACGGGGACAAGTCCAATAAGCATTGAAACCACCTCCTCTACACTCCTGCCCGCACGGATCTTTCTCCAGTCATCACAAGTAACAAATAAAAAGATAGTGGAAAATACCCAAGTTCACTCTAAATCCACCGTAATCAGTACTAAGAAAAACTACGAAAATCAAGCTGAATTTCAATTCTTTATTAAGGATCAATAGTTCATTCCAAAATCGAACTGTCGAGAAGAGAATTACACAATTCTTGGTCCAAAACGAAACCAAACTTTACTGCAGTATACACATTTAACATAATCCAAACAGAGCCGATCTCAGCTCAATTTTGAGTAATGTCAATTCCTCAGTTTCCAACAAGTGAGCAGCTAATCGCATCAAGCTGCAAATGATCAACCAAAACCAATATTCAAAAGAAGGAAAATTTGATTCTTTTAACGGTCTGTTAGGTAGATGAAATGATATTAAATCTAGCAACAGTATTCTAAAGCTTACAACAGACAATTTAGTATGTATAAAACTCAGAATTCCTATAAAACGTAAATAGTTCCATTTTGGGGAATCCGGTAAAAGTAAGTCAGATCTCGAACAGGAAACAATAATAGATTGAGATCATTGAAAAAGCAGGAAAAAAGAAAAGAGAAAGGAGTAAATTGAAAACTGAAAATAAAAATTAAAAGAAAAAACAAGAACCCAATTAGAGTTTACGTGGAAGCGTACCGGTGGAGAATCAAAATTCGAAATGGACAATTGTAGAGAGCTACGGAGCGAAAGAGAGGAATGGTTAATAAGATAATCAGATCCAAAGCTTAAAGGCTCCCATTTTTATTTTAAAAAACCACAAATAATGAGCAGAAATCATAATGACAATGACTTTAATTGTGTTTTTTTGGTTTTTTTTTTTTTTTTTTACTTAATAACTAGAAGTAATCCCTACTTCTTTTAGGGGATTTTACTTTTTAAATATTTTAATTAATTCAACCAATATTTTAAAGAAATAAAATGAAGAGTAATTTGAGAAAAATCCAATTATTAATAAATAATATTCCTTAATCTTTATAAAAAAGTTAATTTTATTTAAATGTAAACAATTTTAAAAAAGACTCGTATAAAAGAGAATTAGCAATCCTCAAATACTTTTTAGTTTTTAAGCTCCTAAAGTAATTTTATTTGTTATTTTTTATTTATTTAAAATTTTGGTTAACAAAATTTAAAAAAAAAAAACACAAGTGAGATAGGAAATTAGACTACATCTTGCCCGACCCGAATATCCACTTAAAAAGTGAGAGTGTTTGGATAAAAGATATAGATTCTGAAAATGGATTTGCACAAAAAAATAAAGTTCATTTTTTAAACGGGTCAAGTCTTAGGTAATTTTTTTGTTCTGGCCCAACCTAATTTGAATTTGCAAAAAAATAAAAAAAAAGTTGTTTTTACTGTTTTATCACTGTTTTTTCATCGTTTTATTATCATTTTACTATTATATTACTGCTATTTTATTGTTATTGTTTGGACTCTTGCTACTATTTTAGAGGTATTTACTTTTTAAGTTACATTTATCTTAGTATTATTTAAGTATATATTTAAAAAAAATTATATAAAAAATAATTTTAAAAATTTATATAAAAAATTATTCTAAGAGTGAAATTAGAAATTTTTTCTATATCCTAAAATTAAGTTGTATAATTGTAGGAGAGTTAAAATATTATTTTATTATTTTAATAACTTAAATGATTAAATTAAAATTTCATATTTTTTTAATTTCGTGTAATTTTATCACCTATTAAAAATCCTTGACAGCCCTCTGCCGCCGCTGATCTCCGTATTGTTCAACTAGATGATGAATCGTAGCTTTGCAAATATTAAACTGCATTCTGCTGATTCTTATTTTTCTTGAAGTGTTTATCAATTTTGAAACATGTTAAAATATAGGTGTAGGAATATGACAAAATATTTAAAAGAAAGTTGAACATACAAGTGCCAAAACGCACACTAGCCAGTAGGCAACACTAGCATTCTAGTCTAAATACAATGAACTGCAGTGCATGATATATATGAATTTCCATAAATCTAGGAATCTGAAGTTGATCAGATATATGGTATATGTTCACATGTAGAGGCAATATAAATTGCATGTTGTATGTATGCAGGAATTGAACCGTTTGTGACACTCCACCATTGGGATCTTCCTCAGGCATTGGAGGACAAATACAATGGATGGCTAGATCCTAAAATTATGTAAATAGGACCCTCATCATTATAAAAGTAGTACTACTATTACTATTATTATATATCTTCTTTAGTCTTTCTTTTAAGGGGTAATGAACCATGGCTTTACTCATTTGGAGCAAGGACTCTGCAAATTATGCTGAGCAGGGGCGAAGCCAGGGGGCTAGCATGCCCCCGGCCCCCCTAAAATGTAAAATTGCTATTTTGATTCTTAGAATTTTTTAAAAATTTTAAATTAGTAAAAGTAAAATTACACTTTGGCTCCCCTTAAAATTATAAAAATTCGATTTAATCATTTACAAATTATAAAGATATAAATTATAAAAAATTAAGATTTTATCCAGTCCCCTAAAAAATTGTTCTGACTTCGCCCGTGAGACATGCTTCAAGATGTTTGGTGACAGGGTGAAATTATGGACTATGTTCAATGAACCCGACACATTTACAGTGCAAGGTTATGATGTCGGTTTAGAAGCACCAGGACGTTGTTCCATCCTTTTTCATCTCTTCTGCAAAGTTGGGAACTCAACAACTGAGCCTTACATAGTTGCCCATAACGTTCTTCTTTCTCATGCAACTACTGCAGACGTTTGCAGGAAAAAGTACAAGGTAAAATGAAATGTCGGATTCGGGTATACATCTGATACAGACTAGTATTTCAAGCAAAATGAGAGAGTTGGTTGGTTTACATTTAAAATTTTATAATTCAATTATTTTCCAAGGTTTCATTCTTGGAAGATCATACGCCTACACTAATATCTGGATGTGAATCGAACACAGAAAATTAAAATAAAAAATGGAGAGTGAAGAGAAGATAGAAAAAAGGTTTATATAGGATGATGATGTTAATGTATTGTTGTCCCTTCAAAGTTAAGTTATGACCATTCCAGTCTTGAATTGCCTTTAAGAAGATCTAAATTTTACTTGTTTTTTTAATTGTTATTACAGGTATGGATGATTCAAATAACCCATTTATCCCTGCTTTGAAGGATGAAAAAAGAATCAAATTCCACAATGATTACTTAGCTAACCTGCTAGCTGCTATCAGGTATGTAACCGTACAATGCCTTACATTCATATTCAAATGTTACGTATTTTATACGATATGTTGTGGCGATTAAGCTTTCAAGAATTGTAGAAGGGCATGGCCGCATAGGAGCTGGTATTACGAGTGCGCTTTCATATTTAAGTTACGATTAGTGATTCAAAGAAAGAAATATCCAGAAATTTGACCTACAATTTTATACTGAAAATTCTTATTCTTTGCAATGATTGGGATCTATTCCTTCGAATATGTAACAATGCCTTGCATTCATATTCAAATTAATATTATATCAATGGACTTACGAGGTGGACAATGTGACATAGGGTTCAATTTCGGATACAAGTACAACATCGTGATATTTTGTAGGTAAAATAAAAATAAAAAAAAATTGGTACCTTCATCATCGCGAAGAAGCATGAGGATAGAAAAGAGAAAAAAAATGAGTTTTTTAGCTAAATAATATAATAATAATTAATTACAAAAAAATGTATTGAAAACAAATTCATTACGAAACTAGACATTTGCTACAATGTTTTGATAGTGCGACCTAACATATTAGCAGCACCAGATTGAAATGTGATGACCTAAAATATTCAGGGACTTAATCTGAAAAAATTTACCATTTTGATTGGCAGTTGAAAAAAAGTTTTAACGGTGCGGTTTGTAATGGGCGACACTAAACTTTAAATGGGTAAATTCCTGCATAACCCCCCTTATTTATTATTTTTGTCTTTTTGACTAAAACACTTTGTAAGTTTTTATTTCTTTTTAGCATCTCTCATATTGAAAATTTTCATTTGCTTCTCAGATCTAGGGAGTACCCCAAGGAGTACTGCACTACCAACGGCAACCCCAGGAGACTAACTTCAACATCCTCATCTTCTTCGTCAACGACGAGCGTTCGTCTAACTATAGTTACAAGTCGTAAACATATTTCCCTTCCCCAAAACTTTAGCCATAACTTTTTTTTTCTCACAAAAAAAATAAAAAACGAAGGTTGAAAATTGAACCCTTATGCTATAATCTCACAATCAAAATTAAAACAACAAAAACAGAGGAGAGCTTCTTTTGTAGTGTCTTTAAGGTTTAAAGAAAAAGTGATTTCCTTTTTCTGTGTAGGATTTGCTTTGCCAGTTTTTGTTGGTTATGACGAAGAAGATGAGGATGTTGAAGTCAGTCTCATGAGGTTGCCATTGTTGGTGTAGTACTCCTTCGTGTACTCCCCAGATCTGAGAAACAAATGAAAACTTCCGATGTGGAAGATGTTAAAAAACCCAAAGCGTTTTAATAAAAAAGACAAAAATAATAAATAAGGGGGGTTATGAAGCAATTTACCCATTTAAAGTTTGGTGTCGTCACTATATCAAGCAGCAAGGGCGAAGCCAGAACAAATTTGTGGCCGGATGAAATTTTAATTTTTTATAGTCTATATCTTTATAATTTTTAAAGAATTAAATTAAATTTTTATAATTTAAGAGGGTAAAAATTTAATTTTACTTTTACTAATTAAAATTTTTTAAAAAAATTCAAGGGCCTAAATTATAATTTTACATTTTGGGGGGCCGGGCATATGCCGGCACCTTAGATTCACCCCTGTCAGGCAACACCCTTAAAGCCCTTATTTCATCTACCAATTAAAACGATAAATTTACAAATCAGGTCCCTAAATATTTAGCTCATCACATTTCAGTCTGGTGCCGCCAATATGTCAGGTAGCACCTCAAAACACTGTAGTAAATGCCTATTTTCGTAATTTATTTATTTTACTACCTTTTTCGTAATTAATCATTTTATATATTATTTGGGTAAAAAACCAAAACAAAATTGATATATACGGCTAAAAACAGAAGCTCCAATAATAAGAAATGTAAATCTAGAATGAGAGAAAGATAGACGGTGAAAGAAATAATTGTTTTGGTGGTTAATTCGAACTGAGAAAGCCTTCGGCTGTGGAGAATTTGCAACAGCGACATAAATTTTCTGCTATTTAATTTATCTTCATTTTTTTTTAACAATAATGATAATTTCCATTAAAAGAGAAAAAAGGCATTGAAAATTAAAACAAGAAGAAAACTTATCAAAACCTTTCTTCTCCCCTGACAGACGAAAACAATAAAACAAATAAGAAGCCATTAAAGAGTTCTCCATACCCGATTTTTGGCTAGATTTTCATTGGTTCTTGAGGAAATGTTTTATTTCCCCAAGCAACGTTTTTTACTTTCTTGGTTTTATTATCATTTGAGGGAGGTCGGCCCCTGCCAACCCCCTAGATATGCCACTGTATGTATGCGTATTTTTATTAGTGCCATCAATGACAATGGCAACAGCAAAGTTTACTGTAGCAAACAGTTATTTTTGTATATGATTTTTCAAGTAGATTATTTTTATAATTAATAAAAAATTTTCGATCAATTCCAAAAAAAAAAAAAAAAAACCAGGGAAGATGGTTGCAATGTTAAAGGGTACTTCGTGTGGTATTTATTGGACAATTGGGAGTGGGAAGCTAATACACTGCAAGATTCAGTTTATATTTTGTGGAGGCGTTTAGCTGTATTTTTGAAAAGCAATTTTGACTTTAAAGCAGTACAAAATAAATATCATTTGTTTGAAAATTTCAGTTTCTAAAATGTTATTTTTGAAAATTTTAGTTTTTTTTTAGCCGAAAGCATTTTTAACTTTAAATTTACTTTCTTATCCTTCATTTTTCTTTTCCCAAAACACACTATACTCCCAATTCTTCTTCAACCAAAAACAGCATAAGCTCCAATGGGAATGATCTCAGACCCTGTAAAACAAACCCAGAAAGAACCTTATCATGGTAAGATTAACGTATGTAAACTCAACCCCAGAGCTGTCATTTCCATCTCTTATAACCAGTATTTTTTTATTTCTAAGGGTTTTTTTTTTTTTCACTCATATTTTTCTTTGTAAATAGTCAACACTAACAAACTTAAAAGGAAAAGATCGAAATTTGGATATGAACTCATGAACGCCATTGAACTCTTCTTGGTTGGAGAAGACGCTAGTGAACAATGGTGGTAATAGTGGAAAGAGGCGGTAGGGCTTCTTTGTTCTAGAGAAGAAAATTGAAAAGATAACAGATATTTGTTTTCTTTTCTTTCTTTTTTGAAAATTTTGAGTAATAATAAATGTTGAGAAACAAAAATTTATAAGCGTCACGCATATTTATTATTTTATAATATTATGTTTAAAATAAATATTTTATTTGTTAAAAGTAACTTTTGATAATAATATTAAACACTTAAATCTTAAACTAAAATTTTTAAATACACACTTAAAAAGTAATGATAAACTGTTGTTTTACGGGAACATATTATTGATGTTGTAAGAATACTGAAAGATGACAACATTTCAATTCTAAAAGCTGCTATCGTTTTGGTGCAGATTCATCGGACTGCAGCATTTCACCTTTCGATAACCCGAAGAAAACCATAACCTAAAGAAAAACCCCGAAGTTTTAACTCAATTACTTTACGCAACCATCTTTAAATGGTGGTGTTCAAATAGGTCTCAAAGTTTGGATTTCATCATCTTCCATCTCTTCCATGTTGTCAAATTACAGCCTTCTTTTATTATACCAGAAAAGGTAAAAGCCAGAAGGTGAAAAGGGAAGGTGATGTTACACAATTTATTTTTTTGTCTAAATGTTGTGGTCCTTTTAAGACGTTGCTGTCTTGTTTGTTGCCTCACATTTCACGTGTCTTTTGGAAATATATTTGCAAATTAAAGAGGACGTACGTTATATATATTTATAGTGTCTAGTGTCTGGTGTTTGGTGTTTGGTCCCTTTTAAAACATTAACATACTGTCTTATTTGCAGATGTAATGCGTTTCTCCCTTGATGTATCAACATTAATCACCTGGGATTTGGATGTCTATGCATGTATTAGATTTGATCATACATTCAATTACATTTACATAAAACATACCTCTCAAAATTTATGTATCAAAATCATAAAAAGTTTGTAAATGATAAAAAAAAAACCTTTATTATAAATATACGTAACTTAGTTGACATACGATGATGCAGGTGGGACATCCAAATCGTGGTCGTTACAATTACTATACTTACATATGTATATGTTTTTTGTCCCTTTAAGGAAGACAATCCATGTAGCACATGCGGTTTGGCCTCAACAGCAATGGAACCCACCAGCTTTGCTTGCAGCACCTATTTTACATCATAAAATCATCGTATGTTAAATTAATATTTCTTAAAATAATTTTATTTTTTTTATATTCAAATATGTTATGAATACAATCGTCCAGCTAGAGCAACCAGGGGCAGAAGCTTTGGTTCTTTCATTAAATTAACATCTTTTTTTTTTTTTTTTCTCTTTTGATGTCTTCATACATTCAATGAACTAAATAAATCATTATACATTTTAACTTTAACCTAAAATTTTATAATTTTATTTTCATCCTATCACAAAATCACTGCATAAAGCTAGAAATAGTTGAGAGATGAGTGCAACCATTTACAGAAGCTGGGCCGACATTCCTTGCACTGTCATCGTATTCCAGCATGGGTTAAGGACTTCATATTTTGACTTAATTTTTCTTAGTTTGTTTATTTTAATGCAACTTTCAAACCGAAACTTTCCTTTTAAGTTCCATCAATTTTTGGCATTATATACACAAAAATTGGAATGTAATCACAATTTCTTGTAAATGAAAATGATGCCCTAACTTTGTAAAGAATCAAATTGATTGAAGGTAGGTTTTAAATCGATTTCAAAGGCCAGATTGTTCAAACAATTCTTCCTTTGACCCATTAGATTATTAAGTTGCTGATATGTTGTTTACATCATCAACACATGTTAATCCTCTTCAAAATATTGCTAAATAACTTTTTTCTAATCACAACTGTATTAGGTTGTAGACATTAACACTTTGGGTTCAATCCCAACCAATTCCATCTCTTACCACTAATTGTAAAAAAAAAAAAAATCAACTATTAATTTAGTTCGAGTTTTATTATCTTCAAATCGACTTCATATTTATTAATGAAAATTTATCTTTACACCAAATTTAATTATAAAAAACTTTTTTATTAAAAAAATTATAAACAACTTTTTTTTTTGGATACATGAAAGAGAAAATGAACAAAGGTTACTTATTAATTATCCTTGTATAGGTGATTCCCACGCTGTCAGCATGTAGAGTCGACTTAACTTCTTCTGGAGGTTCATTGAAAAATTGATATCCAAGCTCCCTTGTTTTCACACTATTAGATGATGCATCAGCTGCGTCATTTATCTCTCGATAAACATGCTCTAGACGCCATGATAAAAAACTTTTTAAAATTTGACTCCAACAATAATATATCTAATTATTGATTATCCCATTTCCACTCGTATTTCAACTAATTTTTTAATATATAAATTTTATTGATCAAATAGTCACTCAATTATATGTAAGTTTTCGTTTTAATCAAAAATTAAAATTTAATTAACCAAGTATTTGAGATTGTGACTCAACTAACCTTGACCTATAATGAAAGATTACATATTTAAGAATTGAGATAAAAGTTGATGATGCAAACAAACAATTCAAACAGGAAAGGAAATAGAATTAATCTTTAAAAACTTAGAAAAGAAGTGAGCAAATAAAAACCAGAAGGATTGAACCAATGTTATGCTTTCGTCAATTCCAAATCTACACACGTATATGTATGGATATATATATATATATATATCTAAATCCTGGATCTATAGATAATTGAAATAAATTATTAAGTTTTATTAACCAAAAGATTTCTTTACTATTATATTTCTGCGAATTTTCTTCAACAATTATTTTCGCTTTACTTTTATTGTTTTATTTAGATTTTCTAGATTAGTTTAGTAAAAAAAAATCATTTTATTTTATTTGGTTAATCTTAATTAGGTTTAAATTTGTAGTTAGTTAATTTAATTATTTAAGTTGTGATACTTCTTTGTTTGTTCGATTTGATTATCGAAATACTTCCTTTTACAAATTTATTTTTTTATAATTTATTTTTTCTAGTAATCTGTGTACTTGTGTGTAGTTTACGAAAATGGTAACATAAATATAATATAATTTTTTATATGAAACACAAAGTTAATTATTATACAAAAAAATTAGTTTTTACTACTTAAAACAATTATAAAAATAATTCTATATAAATTTTAAACTTTTTTTTATATATAAATTCATTTAATAAAAGCATTTTAATAGAATTAGAATTTTATTTATAAGCAGTGGTAAGAAAACTTGTTTTAGCCAATTTTTTATTAAATTTAAAACTCTTATATAAATAATAATTTTTTTGATAATTAGGAGAGGTTTGTTTGAGATCAAATTTAAGGTCTCATGCCTACAACATAATGATCTTGTCACTTAACCAAAAGATTATTAGCAAATAATAAAATATTATTAAATGAAAAATTCAGTAATATAATGAAGGCTTCATTGACAAATTGCGCCCTAAATTATATTTCTTTACCTAATTTGGTATTTTTTTTAATATTAATATTATAAAATCAGAAAAATAACACATGGTGCTAATGTGATACAATATAATTGGTCAATGGGTTTTTTTAACTGTGTTAACATTTTGGATTATTTAAGTAACAGAGGAATAATTTAAGTACCACTTCTAATAAAAAATAAAGTTTAGATACCAAGTTAGGAAAACATGTATAGTTTAGAGTGCAATTTGTCAATTAAGCCTATAATAAATAAAAATATTATGTTAGTCCGTTCGAAAGTTTTTTCAAACTTGTATATATATATATATATGTAGAAAAATTATTTAGTACACTGCCAATAGATGTTTTAAACTTCTAAAGTCAAGAGTTGATAAATGCCCTATAAGGGTATAGTAAAATATTTAAAAAAAGAAAAAAATGTCAAATTTTCAAAATTGCTTATGAAACAAAAAAAAAATACACGTACCAAAATACATTATAAATTAGAATTCTTATCACAAAATTAATATATATATTGTTAATAGTACTAAAATATTAAAAAAGACATCTAAGAGTCTCTAAAAATCGTTATCCAATATATATATATGCTTATAACTCATTTTATGATTAATATTTTAATATTTCGATTGTTAAATTTATTAATATAATTAAAAATTTTATATATTTAAATTTTCGAATGGATTTGATATCTTTATTATATCTATTTAAAATATTGTCTTTTTAAGATATATATTTGACTCTTGAAATTTTTAACATAAAATAAAGTCTTGAACATTTTTAATTTATCAAAAATTTAATATATATGATTTACATTAATGAAATATAAAATATAATGACAAAAAAGACAATATTAATAGTTAAAATATTAATTATATAAAAAAACAAAAAAAAAGTGCAAAAACAACTTTTAATTTTACATTAGTAAAAGTAGATCCCTCAAAGGCTTATAATGGAACCAACTCTAGTAAATTATCAGCATAACATAAAAAAATCAAAATAAGATATGAAAAAGTTATAACAATATCGAAATTATAAATAATATTAGATTATGGGAAACCTATGATGTGGGTAAAAAATTGTATAACAAATACCTGTACGAAATTTTCATATTAAAAATAATTGATAGCTTAATTGAATTGATAAAGGAATAGCCTGTGTTAACTCTAATTGTGTGTTGATTTAAATATATATTTTTACAAATTTTATATCAAACATAAAATAGATAAAAATACCCTCAAAATAATATTTATTACTGAGTTTGTGACGATTAACTCGCGACACCAACTTAGTCAATAAATCATTATAAGAACATATTAGATTTTTGTCAAGCATAATGATAAATTTAGCCTTTAAAGTTTACATCTTTTATCAATTTAACTCTTAATTTTTATTTGAGTTAAATTTGGCCTCAACCTTTTTAAAAGAGTCAAATTTGACCATCAATCTCTTAAAAAGAGTTGAATTGTTGTTGTTTTTTTCTAACAAAAATACAGACTAAAACAATAAAATTTTAAAATGGTTGCCCGTATAGCAATTTATGTGTACTTTATGCTAATTTAAAAAAATTATAATTTTTTATTTTAAAAAATATATGTATAAGTTTTAAATTATTTGTTGACGTGACACATAAGACAAATAATATCATGTCAGAATGAAGTACATGTAGATTACCACATTGGCTGCTATACCAACATCATTAAAAAGAACCAATGTTTTAGTCAACATTTTTTTAGAAAACGATTTAATTTTTGAAAAGGTTGATGATCACATTTACCTAAAAAAGAGCACAGGCTAAATTGATAAAAGATGTAAAAATTAAAGGTTAAAGTTATTATTATGTCAAAAAATTATTTAAATCTAAATAAATCTACTTTAGGCTAGGGTTGAATCTTTATATATTTTACTTTTGATTGTTTTATTTAAGCATTACATATAAAAAATAGGAAAAGATAAAAACAATATTATATTAATATTCATTATTTTATTTAAAAAAAATTAAATAATTTTTCTAATTGAGTTTGTGTAGAGTTGACTCATGACGCCTATAATACTAACTCAGTCAAATACGTTACATGATTATAAGTTAAGCATTTCATATAAAATAGTAAAAGGCAAAAACATCATTATATTAATATTCATTACTTTATTAAAAAACGGTTTTTAGATAATTTTTCTATCGAATTAATGTCAAGTTGACTTATGATACTAACTCAATTAAACATATTATATAAATATAGATGACACCTAAAATTAATGGAGTAAACTATACTTGTAGTCACCCAACTAATTATTGGTAAATATTTTTTAGTCACCAAACTATGAAAAGTTACAAAATGGTTACCTAATCATTCGATTTTTCTTTTTTGGTCACTAGCTGCAAAATAGCTAACAAAAAGATGATTTGACAACTTTTAAAATTAGCATAATAGCAACTATAACCCTTAATATTTATACATTGTATCAATTTAGTTTTGATTTTAAAAAATTTTATCCCTCAATGTTTACACGTTATGTAACTTAATCTTTTTTTCCCCTTTCACCTAAAAAAACAAACAAACTTATTAACTAAAATTGATTAGAAATATACAAAAAATGAAAACATTCAAAAATCTAATATAATAATTTTCATATTTTCTCATTCTTTTAAAACTACCCATTGATGTCACAAATAAAAGTAAAACTACAACAATAAAAAATTACATAATGTGCAAATATTGAGGGTTATTTTTTGGAATTAAGACTAAATTGACATAATATATAAATATTGAAGGTTAAATTTACTATCATACCAATTTTAAAAGCTACCAAATTATCTTTCTATTAGTAATTTAACGGCGAGTGACCAATAAAATAAAATTCAAATAATTAAGTGACTATTTTATAACTTTTCATAGTAAAATGACAAAAAACAGTAATAATTAATTGATATCAATATAATTTACCCCAAATTGATTATAACATTAAAATTATATGAATTCACTAATTATTTTATCAGCAAATCAAAATGGAATCAGAATCAAAAGGCAGTAAAAGTGGTCCCAAAGGAGCCAATATTTATCTCTCACAGTCTCATGTTTAACATTAACAAATCCAAGTTTTGAATGCCCTTACACAATGATCTGGCCTTCTAAATACTCTGGAAATCCCAACCTAAATAAATAATTAAATAAATCAACCAATTTCCTTCCACTTGGAGTCTCTAACTGCCATCTTAATAATTTTTTCCATAGCTTCCATTTCACTCCAACACTGCACAACTCTCATGTGGACCCTTTTATAATTATTGTCTACACTTTTTTTTTTTTTTATCAATGAGTATGAGAAGAGGTTGTCCATATTTTAATCCACCAGTTGATGCAATCAAAGACTTGTATAATTTTTTATATATGCTATAATACTTGCTTTTTATCATATAAAAGGTTACAGGTATTATTTAAAAATTAATTAAATCATTGATAAAAAATATTTTAATTTAAAATTTAGAAAAAAATGATACTTTTGATTACATATTTATTTTTGGTAAGAAGAAGAAACTAAATATAATTAGTCATAGTAATCCTTACAGAGTTCACCACCACTTTCTTGTAGTAATCCCATAGCAATTTGTTTAGGTGGATTATCGTAAATACATAATCCAAGTACGTCATAGCCGCCTAGAGTTTCCATATTATCCTCAATCATATTAGTTGAACATGGAACATACAATACTTTAATATTCTGATCTCTTACTAATTGATATCTGATAATTTATTTTAAACTCCGACCTGAAAATACTATTCAACAATGATTTAGAAAAATAATTAGAGTTTAAAGAAAGTCTATAAAAAAATCTCATAAGGTAATTAAATTATAGCATTTCTGATTCAATTTTGGTAATTAGAGGTATTTTAGGTAATTAAATTTTATATACTATTTGACATCATTATAAATAAACTCACATGGATTTTTTTTTTTTACTAAATTTAGTCCTTTAAACTTGATTTGATTAAAATTTTACTTTTAATTATTTAAAGCATATTAAACTACTAAAACAATATATCAATACCAGAAAAAAAGAACCTTTAATGTGATTTAAGTAATTTAATTAATAAATAAAATCATTGGTAGTTAAATATACGATTTTGATGGGCTAAAAGAAATAAGAATATTCTTATAATTTATATTACATATATACATTTTAAAAATATGATAATAAAAAAAAAAAAAAAAAAGGAGGATTGAATGAAATAAAAAAGTTGTGTAGACATTTCAAGGCAATTTAGGTGACTATAAATACAGTTTAAAGGTCTTCGGTCTTTCTCATTCTTCACCTCAAATATCTTTTTTTCCTGTTTCTCTCCTTTTTCCCATTGTTCTTCTTCTTCACCCAGATTTTGTTTCTTTTTCTTTGATCTAACAACTCAACACCCACCAAGGTAATTTCATCTCTACTTCCTTTTCAGTCTTTTGGCTTTTGATTTTCACTTGTCAACTTTGCTCTTTTGGGTCACTCCTTTTCTGGTTGTTTATGGTTTTTGGGTTTTGTTAGTTAGTGGATCTCTTGTTGTTTCCATCATTTTTTTGGTCAGATCTCTGACATGAATGTGTTCACTGAACTTCTTGTTTATTGTTTTAAAAGGAATTTGTAGATTGACTGCGTATTTTGGTCGGTTTACATGTCGGATCTCAAAGTGTATTAATGTCCTGTTTTTCATTTGGGAAACCATAGATCTGAGTCTGACTTCTCTCTGTGTTTCATCAGTATTTGTCTTGGGTTTGTTTTACTTTGAAATGAATCTCAGCTAATTAATGTATTGCTGATGACATCAATATTTGCTAATTCCGATGTTTAATAAACAATACCATGATCTTAAAAAGAAATTGGATTTTTTTTTTTAATGTTGTAGGATATCAGAAATGGTGAAGATCTGTTGCATCGGTGCTGGTTATGTCGGTGGGCCGACAATGGCTGTCATTGCATTGAAGTGCCCTGAAATTGAAGTGGCTGTTGTGGATATTTCTGTCTCAAGAATTACTGCCTGGAACAGTGATGCACTTCCGATCTATGAGCCTGGACTTGACGAGGTGGTGAAGAAGTGCAGAGGGAAGAACCTTTTCTTTAGCACTGATGTTGAGAAGCATGTTTCCGAGGCCGATATCGTGTTTGTTTCGGTTAACACCCCGACGAAAACCCAAGGTCTGGGAGCTGGGAAAGCCGCTGATCTGACCTACTGGGAGAGTGCTGCCCGTATGATTGCTGATGTATCGAAATCTAACAAGATCGTGGTCGAGAAATCAACTGTCCCTGTTAAAACAGCTGAGGCAATTGAGAAAATTTTGACCCACAACAGCAAAGGCATCGACTTTCAGATTCTCTCCAACCCTGAATTCCTTGCCGAGGGAACTGCGATTCAGGACCTTTTCAATCCGGACCGTGTTCTTATTGGAGGCAGGGAAACACCAGAAGGTCAAAAGGCAATCGCAGCATTGAGAGATGTGTATGCGCATTGGGTCCCTGTGGACCGGATCATATGCTCCAACCTCTGGTCTGCCGAGCTATCAAAACTTGCTGCCAATGCCTTCTTGGCGCAGAGAATCTCTTCGGTTAATGCTATGTCCGCATTGTGTGAGGCAACCGGTGCTGATGTGAGCCAAGTGTCTCATGCTGTTGGGAAAGACACAAGAATTGGACCCAAGTTCTTGAATGCGAGTGTGGGTTTCGGTGGATCGTGTTTCCAAAAGGATATTTTGAACCTGGTCTACATCTGTGAGTGCAATGGCCTCCCAGAGGTTGCAAACTACTGGAAACAAGTCATTAAGATTAATGACTACCAGAAAACTCGGTTTGTGAACCGGATTGTTTCCTCAATGTTTAACACAGTTTCAGGGAAGAAGATTGCCATTCTCGGATTTGCTTTCAAGAAGGATACCGGTGACACTCGGGAGACCCCAGCGATCGATGTATGCAAAGGGCTGTTGGGCGACAAGGCTCTATTGAGCATATATGACCCTCAAGTCAATGAGGAGCAGATTCAGAGGGATCTTGCAATGAAAAAGTTCGATTGGGACCATCCGGTTCATCTTCAGCCGATGAGCCCTACTTCGATCAAGCAAGTTAATGTTGTCTGGGATGCCTATGCAGCAACGAAGGATGCTCATGGGGTTTGCATTCTGACAGAGTGGGACGAGTTCAAAGCCCTCGATTACCACAGGATTTACGATAATATGCGGAAGCCTGCTTTCATCTTCGATGGCCGTAACGTTGTAGATGAAGCCAAGCTGAGGGCAATCGGGTTTATCGTCTACTCCATTGGCAAGCCATTGGATCAATGGCTCAAGGACATGCCAGCTGTGGCATAAGAGCGTCATTTTGAGAGACGTATAATCCGATTACACAGTTTTCATTGCATTACATTTTATTTCTTATAGTTTTAAGATCCTGCTTCGACTTGTATTGAGTTATTACATGACACAGTAGTGTCTGAATCTGTCTTTAACGGGTAGGATATATTTGATTTTGTTATTGGCTTATTGTAATAAAACCTTTACCAGTGGATTTTATTCCAGTTATCTTATGCATGAATCATGGTGATTACATGCTTATAGAATCAGAGATTTTTCTGAAACAAGTGAATTTTTTTTTTTATTGATGTTGCATGGAGATGTTAGATTATTCTCAGCCAGGAGTCGCTGATTTCAATGTTGAAACTTTACTTGAATAAGATCAAGATGAGCAAATATCTACTCATTTTCATGTTACTAGGTTACCAGTGATGAATATCCATAAGAGAAATAACATTGTGTACTTCCGACCATTATTTAAATTATACAAAGAAAATCTGGTTTTTAACCCCCTCCCCCTGTGCAAAACTTAAACGAGATAGTAAACCAACTTTATTTTATTGATTTATTTTCATACTCATGAATCAAATCAGATCATATATAATTGTGTCGGTATATGAGTATTAAATTTGTTTATATTTGTAAGGACGTTTAGAAAAGACATATCTAAAATGTCTAGAATCGAAATTTAGTCACATAAAAGTTTAAATTAACCATTCTTGGTATGCTTGATGTAAAAAAAAAAAAAATGTGTTATGTTAAATAACATACAAACTTCAAAAAGATAGATGAAATATATTAGTATATCAAGGTGTTTGGTTGCTCAGGATTGCCATATTTATTACTATTTTGATGTAATGTTTACCATGAATTAAAACATCAGTGAAGTTTTACATGTGAAAAGTTCTTTAAAAAACACAAATTTAAAATATACACTCTAATTTTTTTTTAAAAAAAATAGCATTTATGTAGAAATAATTAACTTAATTTTCAACTAAATCAAGAATGGGTTATAAAATGCATACCGGTAATTAAGAATTAAAGAGCTTAATGCTTGTTTATAGAGGAAATATGGGTAAAAAGAAGAAAAAAAAATTGATAATGAGTCATGAACGATGAAATTTTTTAATTAAAAACTCAGTATTCATAAATATATTTGATATCGCCTCACAAATAAAGAAATTTGAACACTTTTTTTTGTCTTTGTTTGACAACAATGACTTTAGAAGGAAACGAACAAAATCGGAGAAAATGAAGTCTCGAGGATGATCTTCGATACTCAATAATTAAAAAATGTGTAATTTTTAGTTTTAAACGAAAATATTATTAGAAAAAATTAATATTAAAAAATGTTAACACAAGTGATATTTAAATACCACCTTCAAATTTGTTTTATTTATCTTCCATCTTGAAACAAAAAGCCACCTAAGTGTATAAAATTTCAAGCTTACCAAATAACTTGTTTTTTCAAAATTAGATAATACGCTAGTATTAATTAATATATCAAATTAGTATTATGTCTACCAAATGAGCCGGTAAAGTTTTAATATAAAATACGAAGTTTTTTCCTCTCATGTGAAGATAATTCTCTCTACATTTATTGTGCCTCTCTTTCTAATAAACCCAATTACACACCCATTGGCAACTTATGTTTTTCCTTATCTAAATAAAACTTTATTACTTTTCATAATTTCAATATAAATCATATGATCGTCAATGTTGGATATCAAATAAGAAAGATGTTTAAATTTTGGTTTATAGATTCGTGGTATTCAAAATTATTTCATGAAAAAAAATTGAACTGTAGAAGAGAAGAAGAATGAGATATTTTAATTGGTGCAAGCAGGACGAGTGAAGAAGGCCATACAATAACAATTTTAACAACTAAATGACTTAAATGAAACTTTAAAATAGTACAATAACTATTTTGTATCTTTTTGAAATTAATTAACTAAAATATAAACTTACTAATAATTTAATAACTACCCTTAATTTTATTGAATCTACTTTCTATCTTCTAATAGAATTAATGAGAGATAGATTAATATTACAATATATATATTATATATAATTTTATAGAAATATATGTATACTACTCTTACTCGCGTAATGCACATGCTGATTAACATATGGAGCTGTGAGACCATCTTGGCGAATGGTTTGGTTGGGTTTAATCGTAATGTTGGGTGCACCATAGTGGAGGAAGATGGGATGGGGCGGGGGGGTTATGATGGATTGGGACTGGCATGGTTGATGGGTTTTTGACAGTTAATTTCAGAGTCGGACAGTCTTATGGCGTTGCGGGAGAGATCCGTGATGGCTTGGGAGACTAACGTTGGGTTTATTGAATTGCTCATGGCAGATGAAGGTGGTCATGTCTACCGCGAAGGCGATCAAGCAGCGGACTTACTGGCTCAACTAGCAGCTGGGCATGAATTTGGAGTTGAGGTTATTGCAAAAGTTTTTAAATAATTTTGTTATTTTTTATTTCTAATTAATTTAAATGTTATGGATGAATTGACACGTATGTAATTTAGCTTTTTCTTATAATTAGAATAGAATATAAAAATTTAACTTTAGAATTTCAATTGTTTTCTATAAAATAATTCCATTTGTTTTAATTTTAAAACATTTTTTTAAATATAATGATAAATTTAGCTTATACTTACTGACATAACCCTATTTTATTTTATATGTAATACTAACAAATAATTTTAAAAATTATAAAATGTTCAATAACATTAAATCAAAATTCAAAAGAGAATTATAAAAAGATCATAAAAATTAAAAAAAAAAACATAAATTACACATAAATTGCCATGCAGACTATCAAATTTAAAAGTTTAACATTTTAGTTAGTATTAATGTTTTAAAAAAATCAATTCGACTCTTTTTGAATAGTTGGTCAAATTTCATTCTTTTTGAAAGGTCGAGGGCCAAATTGAAAAAAAATATATAAACGTCAAGGGTCAATTTGAATGAGAGAGTATCGCATCATCATTTGGAAATTTAAAAACTTTATTTAAAATCTAAAATATAAAAAATTAAAACTTTCCATATTTTATAATTTCAGAATGTCATACCATCCCACTTTAATAGAATCCAAATTTAAGGTCAAATTGAGAAAAATTACTAAATTTTGAAACAAATGTAAATTAATAAAAGTTTAGGGTCCAAATTAAAAAGCTATCAAACTTTTAAGGACTAAACGTCGGTTTTAGGGAGAAAGTAAAGAAATTAGTGGCAAACCATTAAATCTAACGTCTTTGCTTATGCATATGACAATGGAGCCCTTTTAGTAAGCTGGTAAATGGAGATTATGACCTTTCACTAATTGAGCTTGCAAGCAACATAAAGTATTCCATCTATCCTTTTTCGCCTCACACTCTGATTATGATATTTGGTTGTAATTAGATTTAGAGATAAATCAATACAGTAAGTTTTTTTCATATATAATATTCAAATTTAAATCTTTATCTAAATACATTGTTGCTGATAAAAAATAAATGAATTCGAATGATCAGAATTTATAGTAAAACTGTTAAAAAATTATATAAAAATTAAAAAGAAAATCTTAAATAAAATAATAAAATTAATGATTTATATACCGGTGTAGATATACATGATAATACATTTGATTGGATATTCGTCACTTTAAAAAAAAAAAAGAGAGAGGATATTTTGTTTATATAGAAACAAACTGAAGAAATCTTGAGCGTTGAGTCCATGAGCGAATGGTTCTCAATAGAGTACACGTGCTGCCTATCTTTACTTCCATTTTAAATCTTTTGCTTCCATGCATGTATTTCTCCTCCAACTATAACACCAAAACAAAGCGGAGAGAGAGAGAAAGAAAGAAAGAAAGAGTCATGGTTTTTTGCTTTGATTCTTTTTCTTATGTATAGGCCTCTTCATCGCCATCATTAGCGACTCATCTCTTTTCATTTGAATTTTCTCAGTTCCAATAACCCATTTTACTTTCTCTTTTAAAAAAAAAAAATTGTTAAACAATGAAATAAAGAATTAGGGGAGTTCTCGATTTATGGGTCGGATCTCTTTGTTGTACTTGAAACAAAGAACTGTTACATCTCAACTCTTGATTCTTGTCTGATCATCTCCATTGAAACAAAAGCAAACAATATGTGATCTGTTTTTTCTCTGCTTCTGGATCTGTAAATCTGTTTCTTATGCTTTGCTTACTTCTTCAACATTGGAAGGTGTCTTCTTGGTCACAGTAAAGAAGCAATCATGAAAAATGCAGTATTTTCTAAGGTTTTGAGGTAAGAAATGAGCTACTGATCTTGTTTCCGTTCTTTTTATCTGTTTTTATTTATTTTTATTCCTTAATGGAACTAAATCTATAAAGAAAGTTTGTTTGCAAGTTTTGCAACAAAAGGTTCTCATGTTGGAAGTAGTCACATAAGAACTCATATGAAGCATGATAATTTCGCTGAAACAGAGGAAGAATCTGCTGACATGCCCATAAACAGACTTATTTCCACCGCTAATCCCAGAAACATAAAGAGATTTGTCGTGTCCGAAGCTGGTGGCCAATCTGCAGCTTATGGTTTAAGGGAAAACCCCAAGAAAACCAAGAGGTTTTCGGATTCAGGCAATGGTTCTTCACTCAAAGAGATGATGGTGTGTAAAGAATGTGGTAAGGGCTTTCGATCATTGAAAGCTCTTTGTGGTCACATGTCTTGTCATTCAGATAATGGTGAAAAACAAAAGGTGATAATGGATAGTCAGTCGGATACTGAGACTTCAGCTCCAAGTAAAAGGAGATCCAGAAGGGGTACACCTAAGACAATCGGTGTTTACCGTAATAATAATTCAGAGAATCTGGGGAATGGTTCTTCGTCTGTATCAGAGATAGTGCAAGAACAAGAAGAGGTGGCAATGTGTTTGATGATGTTGTCAAGGGATTCTGGTTGTAGAAAACGAATGAATTCAGCTGCTGACTCTTCAGATAACAACTCTGTTGTGTTGGAAGACAAATCATCGTCTATTGATGTGACGATTACTATTAAGAACGACATGAACAGGGGTGGGTTTTTGAAGATGACAAAGCAAAGAGACAGCAAGTTGAAGAAATCTCCTGAATCTGATTCTTCTTCTGAGAATTCTGATTCTGGGTATTTTAGAAATGGACCAAAGAAGGTGGAATCAGATGATTCTGTCGATGGGTTTCTCAAGAACAATGAGTTTAAGAAGCCTAATATAGAATCTGGATCTGGGTTCAGAGACATGGATGCAACTTCCAGCAAGTGTTTGAGTAAATTCAAAAGTGTGAAAACTGGATCTCCAAAGTATGATTTAAGAAGAAATGGGAAGAATGATTATTACAGTCCTCAAAAAGGAAGCAAATATGAATGTTTAACATGTAACAAGACCTTTGACTCCCATAGGGCTCTTGGAGGGCATAGGGCAAGCCATACAAAGGTGAATGGCTACAATGAGTCAATACAGGAGAGTTATGAAACTAACTTGGCAAATGATTCTTTTACGGCTCCAATGACTGATACCAAAGTTACCAAGGCTTCTTCAAATGGTAAAAGGCTTGGTGTTCCTCGTGGTTCATCTTACAATGCTGAGAAAAGATTGGGTTCAAAGAAAAACAAGGGCCATGAGTGCCCATTTTGCTTCAGAGTTTTCAAGTCAGGCCAAGCTTTAGGAGGTCATAAAAGGTCCCATTTTGTTGGAGGTTCAGATGACAGAACATTGGTGATCAAACAAGACTCATCAGATTTGCCAGCTCTAATTGATCTTAACCTTCCAGCTCCTGTTGAGGAAGATGCATTGGGGAATGCTGCTGG
Organism: Gossypium bickii; assembly: GCA_025503065.1. Lineage (NCBI taxonomy): Eukaryota > Viridiplantae > Streptophyta > Magnoliopsida > Malvales > Malvaceae > Gossypium > Gossypium bickii. The sequence continues at coordinate 99,823,969 of CP106716.1, forward strand.
GTTCATGCCTTAGTAGACTGGAAGCACTAGAAGCATGACTCGGCTCACAGCCTGACTGATGGTTCTAGAGACTCATCCCGTTTGCTAACTGCCCATGGCACTTACCGGTAGCACTAGCAAAGCTGGGTTTGATCTTCAAACTGAACAAACTTTTGGGCATAGTTTCCTCATGATGCAAGAGATTCTAGAGTGTATAGACAAGTCAATTTACCCCCCCCCCTTTTTTGTGTTTCCCCTTTTTGCTAAAGAAAATCTTTCCCCATATGTTGCTTTTGAACTGTGAAAAACATGTTCTCTTGCATTTAAAACTAGTTTTCTTTTGATGTTATCTATGTCTATTTGTTCTTGAGACATTATCAACTATGTTTCCTCTTCAAGTACACTCCATTTTCCATATCAAAAGTACAATTTTCAGCTTTGGGTTGCTTCAAATCAGTCCAACGGTGAAGCAAACGGAAGGGGCAACAGCCTCTGTTCTTCAACTTATGTGTCTGTTGCCATCTGCTTTATGGGGTAAAAACAATAAAGAAAGGGCCATGTCAATGGAGTGGAAGAGAAGTTTACTGCCCCCAAGGACTGCCCCTTCACATTTAATTGCTACGCACGCATTTATTTATATCTATCAAGACAATCCAAGATGTCATTTCAATGGTGTGGAAGACAAGTCCCTTTGGTCTTTGTTCCAATAGCCTTTAAAACCTACTCTTGGGAAATGTCATTACATCTTTAATGCTTTTTCTTTTCTTTATGACAAAGGAAATGATAATTACTTATGTAATGTGACAACAAACGTGGAATTCAAATTAAAAAAAGGACAACTTACCTCACTTTCAGCAATGAAAATGTTCCTTGTTAAGCTATTGAAACAAGTTGTGGTTGCATCCTCGACTACCATTAAATCATTACATAATTGTTTACCAGACCTTAATAATGGGAACTCCAATTTGATTGTTATTTTTAACATTGTTCAGCTATATTCTGGATATAATTAAAAAAAACCACAGCTGATGAAATCATTCCAAATTTGAGTGTTGAATCGCCAGGCCATTGAATTTTGGGTTCTATAAGAAGCTTCGTCTTTTGTGGGTCATCATCCAATCATTATGAAATAGAAGAGTTGGGCCCAAATCTTCATTGCTACCTTGTCTTCATATAAACTTGTGGTAGGGTCTTTTAGATTTGAATATATAATGCACTAAGTTTTCAGGTAAACCTTAAAAATCGAATTTGAAATTAATGTTAATTGATACTTTCGTACAATTTTTTTTCTCCACCAGTGATCCAATTGTAATACAACAAGTTTTTAAATACGAAAGAGAGTAAAATAAGCAAAATAATAAAAACAATCAACACAAATGGGGCGTTTAACATGAACGGGAACTACTCTGCTATAGGAGGGGTACTACGTGATTCTTATGAGAATTGGATGGCAGGTTTTCGTAGATTTATTGGAAGAGGCTTGGTTCTCATGGCTGACTTATGGGCAATCTTTCATGGCCTATAAGTAGCTTGCCACAGAGGTTTTTCTAAGGTTATTCTTGAATGTGATAGTAATATTGTAATTGACATACTCAATGATAATTCAAAGCAAGCCTCATTTATATCTCTTGTCTGTAGAATTAAAGAAGAATGCTGGCATTTCTCAAACATGTCTTGAGAGAAGCTAACATGGTAGCTGACTACTTAGCCAAACATTGTCCCAATAATACTCTTGAGCTAGTTACTTTCAAATTCCCTTTGTTTACTATTAGGAATGTCGAAACCATTTTTTTATTTTGGAAAATGCAGATCAACTTTAAAATAAAATATGGAGCGCCATCAATCCATTTTGTTTAGGTGTGATCAGATCATCTATAAAACATTTTATTTTATTAAAATATTGATTTTGGCCTACGAAATTCAAGGAAACGGGTTCGGAAGTCGGTTACGTACGAGTAAGGATTAGCACCCTCGCAACGCCCAAAATTGGTACCTAATTGATTAATTAATGCCCTAATGTCAAAAATTTGAAAAGTTTTAAAATACAATCCCTTAAAAAATGTTTGGAAGACTCGAATTGGATATTGAGATTCTCTTGTTCTGAAGAAATAAAATATCATATCCAACACGTTAGGATACGACATTTCAAGTCCTCGATACCAAAATCATCTCATGATTTCCAAAACTCATGCATTGAAATTTTTAAGAGGATTTTCAGTTATTTGGTCAAACGGTAAATTGAAACCCAACACGTTGGGGCACGATTTCTCGAATTTTCAAACACGAAATATTGCATTATTTTTTAATTTAAGAAAACACGGATGAAATTTTGAAAGGATATTTGGTTATTCGGCCAAACGAAAAATCGAAACCTAGTACGTTAGGGCACAATTTCTCGAATTTTCAAACACGAAATATTACCTTATTTTGAGAAGCTTTCAAATAAGTGATTATAAAACCGGATCAAAATATATTTATTTGGTTTGTTTGGATATAAAATGAACAATTTTTCATAAATAAGTTGGAAATCTTAATTACAATGCAATAATAAAAACAAATGTATAATTGCAAACATAAAATAACAATACATGGCAATAATGAAAACACAAAAGAGCAAATTTTGGTTCATACAATGGCAACATATCATACGCTATACAAATAGTAACATTAACATTCAAAACTAATGAATTAAAAGACAATTTAGAAAGAAATATCAAGCAACTTAACATAAATAAAATGCAACAAATTTTAAGACAAATAAAAAGAATGAATAATATATAAAAACAAAAAAAAAATACATTTGAAATCATTAATATACAAACAACAAATTATATGTATATGAATTTTAAAACAAGTAATTTATGAGAGAATTTAAAATAAGTAGTGTACAAAATAATATATATCAATCAAAAATAAAGATTAAAAAAATATATTAGATAGTAGTATACAAATGAATGTTAAAATAAATATTGTAAGAAGAAAATCAAAAAAAATAATATACAAGATAAAATATCAATCAAAATAAATAATATTCATAAAGTAAAAATTTAATATGAATAATATAAATATATTAAGAAATAGTTTAATTAAAATAATATATATATAAAATAATAATGTATAAGAGTATTTAAAAATATTATATAAATCTTTAAATCAAAGAAATATACATAAAAGAGAATTTTAAAATGAACAAATTATATATTAAAATAAGTTTAAAAAATATACAAATAAAAGTAAAAAAAAAAAACTAAACAATGTAAAATCAGTAAAATATTTCAAAATAATATGTTAAAACAATTTATAAAAAAATGAATAATGAATTAATTACAAAGAATAAAATAAAATGCATAAACTGAAATAGAAAAAGACCCCATTGAAATAAAAACAAGATAAAAAGGGGTGATTCGTAAATAAACAAACTCTGAAAACAGATTCTGAGATTAAAACACAAAGCGCACCAACGAACGAGGACTAAAAACGAAAATATACCAAGCTTTGGAACGCAGCACTTAAATATAGACTAAAACGAAGTAACGAGTAAATTTCAGGGAAACATTGAAAAGCAGAGAAAAATATAAGCAAGGGTCTGTTCAAATAATAGCGCAGAAGGGGGGGGACCAATCATGAAAATAACCTCTCTATTTATAAAAACGATACTTCCCTCTATAAAAAGAAGCAGTCGGTCATTTAAAACAGAAAACCCTAGCCCTTTCTTTGTCTTTTACTTAGCCAATCTAAAACCAAACACAAATGAAACTAAAAACCCTTCCCTCTTTAATCGGCCAACCAAAGACCAAAGTCAAAAGGCGATCCGACCACCAGACGCCACAGTAATCAGCGATGGCGTCGTGTGAAGGCCAAATCTGGCCCCTTCTGCGAATATACTCCAAGGTATTGCCACCTTCACATCCAAAAATCCCCGTTCAAGCTTCGATTTCGACGAAGTGAATAGGAATCCGGCGACGGTATTAAACAGATAAGTGCTTCTTTCTTTTATTTTTTCTTTTGCATGCAATAGATAAAAATCAAAGAGCAAGGAATAAAGAAAAAGAAAACTCAATGAGTAAAAGAAAAATCTAAGAATCACCTTTCAAAAAATCAATTTCGGATTTTTTTATTCAATATGCGTGCGTTCGTATCGACAAAAAAATGGGATTCTTTTTCATTTGATTTCGGCCCTATTTATAGCCGAATGGAAATCAAAAATAAAATCAAAAATTATTTTTGCTTTGCTGTATTCTGTTGCCATCGTCGTTTGTTGCAAGCTGTCAATCTGTTTTGCAGGTACCAACTGGAAGGGGCGTGCGGAGGAGCAACCGCTCGTGGGAGCTGTGGTTTGGGGTAAACCCAGGGTTTCCAGTAGCTTACCTTTGCCCGGGCCGTTTGGGCCGAATCTGAAGTTGGGCTATTGGGCTGAGGTTAGCTTGGGTTATGAGTGGGTTTTGGTTTAGGGTCTAGGCTTAGTGCAATTGGGATTTGTGTTAGAAACGGGTATTGGACCATTGGGCTAGTTTATTATTAGGCTTTAATTTAAATTAGACTTGGAATTGGTGTTTGGGTCGAATTTGGGCTATTTATTTGGGTCTGTTGAGTTGTAATATTTTGGGTTTGTAATTTGGACTATGGACATTTGGATTTTTTATTTTATATTATTATTTTTTTGGTTTTTTGGTTATAATACGGGCCCGGGCGAAATGGGCCTCTTACAAGGACGTTATTGTTAAAAGATAAATTTGGAAAAACTCATGTAAAGACGATTAAGTTCTAAGACCATGATGGCCTTCTTTATCTATATAAAAAAAAAACAAAACAATCAATACATTTCTTATGTATGTTTTTGTTATAAATAATATACGCCAAAGCAATATTTACCTAGTGAAGATTGATCAATAACCAATCAAGTCGCATTAAACGTGGTTATAGCACTCATCACTTCCGACATGCATAACTCACGAGGGAAGACTCGCACTCCCCCACAAGCCAATCAAGTTGTATTAAATCCACCTGTTACCGCTATCCTATAAGTCGTAAATCCTTTCATGAGCCAATACCAAAACCACTAATACAATCTAATCACATCCTGTCCTACCTCGAGGTAAGCTATAATTCTCTAAGAAGTTCACATCGAGTCATCTTCCCTTATAAAAAAGCACTTCCAAAATACAAAGAGGCATAACAGGAAAACCAAGAACCGCTTTGTCAAGAGTTTCATAAATCTCCCCTTGTCTCAAAGGCAATCCCCTCCAGAGCTCTTGTCACCTAACCAATGGTGTGAACCACCTGCAACCACCAACCTCCAAACCGCATATCAACAATTTATGTTGTCTATGGGAATTACGATGAAAAACAACAACTCAATTGAATGGTTATAAACTCCCACTCTGAAAGACAAGAAAGAGCGAATCATTGACAAGCTGCTCAACAGTAGAACAACTCAGGTCGTGAGCATGCGACTGAAGATCACTGGAAAAGGCTAATCAACTAAAGCAATCAGTTAAGGGTTGAGAACAACCAACAAGGACACCACTATGATGAGTGGATATTTAGTACATATATTTTAGGCCTTAATTTGCTCACATTTACCCTATTTCTGAGTAAATTTTAGTTAATTTCAAGTCAATAGATCCACTTTTTTTTAGTAATAGTTCCATTTTATTATTAGTTGTTGTAAAATGAGTTTTAGATTATTTTTAGTAACGCTTTTAATTTTTTTGGTAAAATAAGCTTTTTTATGATCATTTTATAAGTATTGGATTGAGCCCGAAGAAAGATGAACGGATAAAGAAGAAGCGGAACATGAAAAAGAGATGGAAAACAAGATATCAGAAACTACTCAAGAAGGTTGCGACCTTGGCTAAAAAATTTGCACTTTGATTTTATTTTGATTTTTAATTGGGCCTTTTAATTTTTTTTTCACTCATAATTTTGTCCTAAAAAACCTTGATTAGGTTTCGTTAGGTTAAAAGGTTTTTTTGAGTTTTTCTTAGTTTTATGGTTGTTTTTACATCAAGTTCTTAATTCTTTTATGAATTGCAACTACTCTATTTATTATTAAGTTTTATTTTGTTGTATTATTGTCATGCTGTTTTTTTTTTTTAATATTTTTATGTTGTTTGTCACTTTATAATGAATTAAATCGTTTATGCGGTCATAAGATCTATATGTTAATGGTTTAGTAATCGAAAAAGGATTAAAACTTGGTTAAGATTAACAATACAATTTAAATCTTAGGTTTGTGCGCATGCATTAATTTTAAGTGACAATAGAAATCCTAAAAAAATATATATATAGGTTGGGACAGCTCCTTACTCTACCTTAATAATCTAGTAAAAAAAAACCCAAGACTCATTTAAGGTAAAACGATCAATTGACGACCACATTACACTTAGTATGAGGTCTGTAAGTTGTTAAATTACTTGGAGTCGTCAAAGAAGGTATGACAATGACACTTGTACTTTTAGCATTTGACCTAAATCATTAAGCTTATGTCTAATTTTATGCAATATTTTCATAATTGAATCGGTGGTTCAACTAATTCATATAATTCGTATAGTTTAATTAAATAAATCATTAAAAATCTTAAAAATATTTTTTAAAAAAACAATTGTCTCTAACTAATTTTTACCTCCTGATCCAATCCATCCATACCAATTTATAAATCAATACCGTTATTATTTTTAGTTTAATCTAAACACCCTTTTATTGACCCCCAAAAAATGCATATACAATCTCTTTTGTTTTGGTTGAATGCATATACAATAAAAATATTAGATATTGACTTGGTATAATAACTAATATCTAACACATGAAGATTACCCAAAAAGAAATCTAATACATAAAGTAAGGATTGGCAAGGAAAGCAATGTCAGCTGACTGTCAAACTCTGCAGCAACTCTGAGATAAAAAACAAAAACAAGTGCCCTTTATTCTATATTATACTGCTAAATCATCGATTCCACCACTTCACAGTCACGCAAACAACCATGATGTAAACAACTCTCCCAACTGCAGAACAGTTCCAACATTCGGTTCTTTTCCCACATTTTCTTTGAATTTATACATAAGAAAAATAACAAGTAATGTTACTACTTTTATATGATCTGCAGTAATTAATCTCCTAAACCTAACCAACAGGAATTTCAATATTCAGATGCATAGATTAGAATTGAAGGGTTGAGATTAGATAAAATCTGGGCATCATAAGAGATTAATGACCTCATGCAAGCAATATAGCTGAGCTTGTGTAAGTAAATATAATAATAATTTATGATATAATCATCTGTGTAACCCTTTTCAGGTAAATGACTCACTTCCATCTTGAGAAAAGTATTGCGTTGCATGACTTGGCTGCCCTTCAGTTTATACCCATCAATTACAGGCCTGTAGGTACGAAAAGGGTTAGCATTAATCTATATGATAAACAAATATATAATTAAATAAAAAGATATGCAAATTGAATGCTTACTTCTCAAAGATCACTGCATGAACATCTAAATTAACTCTTTACGAGACAAAAATATAGAACAGCAAAACCTAGCTATAATCTAAATTCTAATGCATAATTATGTACATACATATATATATATATCCCTTGGCATGGCAAGCAAGAAAAGTTATCATTTTGCCATGACTATTGGCTTCCTCTTTTCTTTTATAACTTGTAGTCACCTCCACAAAATGTTGAACAAGGACCTAAACTTGCTTTCTTTTTGCTTTTTCTTTTGTCGATCAACTGTCATGTGCCTTTTTCCTTCCCACGTGATATAAACCGAATGCTACTCTATATTTCTTCCTATTGTGATCGGCATAGCATAATCATGTCCATGATGATAATATATTAATATTCAATGCTCAGTTAATGTATAATTTTATATGATTTTACATATAGTTAGGAGACTGTGATATCATTTTAAATTGATCCCTAAATTTCAAGGCATTCTAATTATATCTTCAAACTATTAATATTATATTAATTTAGCCCTTCAATTATTAAAATTGTTAGTTAAATTACATTTCAAATATTATGTAACATAATTTAAAATGAAAAATTTAAAGAAAAGTAAGTTAAATTTTAAAATAAAAAATAGTAAAACCGAAAAAAGAGAGGGAGAGAGCGATAAAACTTTTGCAAAAGTTTCGAAAATCTTAAAAGTAATCTTTTGCAACATCCATTTTTACAATATTCATTTTTTAAAACTTTTTATTTTAAACTATGTCACAAAAAATTTGACATCTTTTTTAGGGGTTAAATATATTAATATAACCTCAATTCTTAAAGATGATTTAGAATGAAAGTTATAGTTTGAAGATATATGACATAATTAATTCTATAGTTAATAAACTAATTAATAACATGTAACCTAAAATTTTTAAAAATAAATTTATTTTAGATATATTTTTAATAATACATTATTATTTGATTAAAATAATATATCATTATCTAATTCATTAATTATATATAGAATTTCCCACTAAAACATATATTTATTGTATTGTCACCTGATGCCCATCTAAAGAAATGCATCACTGAGAATTAGTGATTTACTCGACCTATGGTGCCTATGCCAACAAGGAAGATTTAGGGCGGGCGATCGTTTATCTTTGGTTAATGTAAAAACATTAATGGTGAGTTATTAAATTAGATATTGTAACAATACTATAACGCGAGATTAAAAAAAAAAACTAAATACACAACACTAAAAATAAACATCCAACCAAAATAACCCTTAAATTCCATAAAACAAAACATCTCATAACCACCTCCATGGTAAAGTCATCATTTGCACTTCACATGAAGTTGTAATGTAAGATTACCGACAAGTTAATGTTTCCAAAGGAACTCTTGAATCTTCATCAACTTCACTAATTACTAAGTAAATAAGTATTATTATTTGATATAATTTTAAAACTTTAAGTAATTATTATATTATTTTTATCCAGACTTTTTAGGTTTTTATGCCTACCCAAATATAACAGTTTAAATATATAAATATCTAAAAGAATATTGAGTATTAAACGCATACCCTATATCAATTGCTCACACTCAAATCTGAAACAGCATAAAACTAACTTCCTAAATTTCTTGCGCATAGAATCAAGGATGTAAACTTAGAGGTTTTATCAAAGGTTTAAATCTTAAAATGGTACTTAGCCCTTAAAACAATTTCTTAATTAATCATTTTGTGATGTATAGAATTTTTAAATTAAATTAAATTAAAACTTTTCATTTTTTTTTACGCTCTCTCCATCCCACCATTTTTTTGTTCTCTTTTAATGCACTTTTTTTAATGGTTAGATAACTTTTATTAACAATTCTTTTATTTTGTTTTCTACTCAGCTTCTTCTGGGCATTTAGATTTTATGATTTATTTAAGTTTTTTCATTATAAATATTCACTCAACATTAACTATAAGTATATAAAAAAGAATGAAAAAAATTTATTTTTAAGAAAATTAATACACAGGCTTCAAATTTGGGTGAGAAAGTAATTGAAATTAAGATTTAAAGATGAAAAAAAAGCTCATCGGAATCTAGGTTTGTCGTGAAAAACCAAGTTAATTTAGATGAGTTTTTCGACAAATTCTTGAATTTCTATTATTTGAATTTTTGGGTAAAGAAAAAAAGAGATTAATAATATATTATAAGTTTTTTTAAAACTTTTTTTTTTATTTTTTTAGTTAACAATTGCCACGCCTCACAAAATGATTTACTAAAAAAAAAAATTTACAGCTACGGTAATTTGAGTGATGGAGTATAGTTTAGGTACCACTTTAGATAAAACAATATAATTTAGGTACCACTTGTGCACAAAAAAAATTTAAATACCAACTTAGAAAAAAAAATTGATTTAGATACCATTTTATAATTTAAGCCTTCATTAAATCTATTTTAGGGCATTTGGTTCAGATTTTGCTAAATTGTCCTACGAAAATTTTCTTCTTCTTCTTAATCATTTCCTAATATTTAAGCTTATATTATTTTATTGATAACTTAATACATTTTTTTTATTAATTAATTTCATATCTCATTTCTCAAATAAATAGAGTGAAATTAAAAATGAACAATAAGTAGATGAGGCTTCTCTTTTGATCAAAGTGATAAGAGAAACGAAAAATAAATACATTTTTTTATTAAATTTTATTATTTGTTATGGTTTAAGGGCAAATTTGTTCAAAATGATAAAAGAGATTGGTAAAATTGTTATAAAGTAATATTGTAATATAATTGACAGAATGTTAATTTTTCTTAAGTAATAATAATATATATGATTTAAATGTTACTTGAAGAATATATTAAAATTTTAAAAAATAGATTAATTACTTTTTATTATTAGTTCATCTTATAAATAATTAAAGTCATTAAAAAGAAAATAAAATTATCAAAATTTTCACATTATGTAATATTATTTAAGGTATAATCTTGTAAATGTAAGATTAATTTAAAATCCAAACTAAAACATATTATTTTAAAATTATATATTAGCTCTGAAAAAGTGAAATTACTTAAATCAATACCCTTTGGCTATGGGAAGGGTAAGGTCTAAAACATCCACCCAGATGATTGAAGAGGTTATTAAACTGATAACCTTTTTGGGTGAAATGGATACAACTTTACCCACGGCAAAGAGCAACTAAAACGTCGATCAAAGTGATTCTACAGGTTACTAAAAATCTTTTCACTAGCACTAAAGTTGCATTAATCTATCAAAACCCATGTCTAGAAAGGCCTTTTCAGATATTTGCTAGATAAGCATAAGTAACAATCAGGCAGTCCACAAATACTAAATCTGAAGAAATAGTAGCCAATAAAACCATGCACCTGGCGTTATTCATGAAGTGGAAACAAGCAAAGATATCACACGGAAGAGCCTGGCCTACCAGATCACTATAGATACCAGTATATCGATAAACATACAACATTAAGGGTCCAAGTCCTATTTATTAGTACTCTGATACAGTTAATTGTTCTATTATAGATTAGGAGTGGTCAATCAAAGTGCCTTGTATATCTCAAGCTTGTGGGGTTAATTAATATCAAATAATATTAATCACAATGGTCCACTAGCTAGTGTACCTACGAAGCTCTAGTCATGTGAAGGCCTCATGGGTATGGGAGAATAATCAATATCTAAGCTACGCATCTTCCTGTTGCCTTCATAATTGTCCATTAGTTCCAAGCTACTTAAGTACTGATTGTTCCTCTTACGAGTTAATAATGATACTGTAGCCATCTCTTTCGAGCACACAGACACAAAAGAACTTCAGGCATATATATTAAGTTAATTGGATTACTTAAAAGGAAGATCTGCATACCATATTCTCTTTCTCATCTGCCGCGCATTCCAGGAGGCACAATATCACCGAGTAACCCTTCATCTGTTGGGAGCTGTGAGGTGGGTTCAGGCTCCGGATGTGGTTCTCCTACGTCAACGGGTGCTTGGTGCGGCTGTGATTGTGTTATGCTCGGAGGCATTTGCCTATGTGACTGCACCCCTGGATGATAAATTTGTGAGACTGGCGGTGTCAATTGACCAGCAAAGGCAGCTTCATGGCAGATGAGTCCACCTCTGGGGAATGCGATACCGTGATGACAGTGTTGACCTTCATATGTAGTGATAACAATGGCAGGATCTTCAGAAGAGCGTTCTACCCTCTTCTTCACTGTGCATTTGCTATTTGTACAGCGATAGTAGCTCCTGTCAGATCAAATATGTGGCTCAGATTCGCACACCAATCTGAAAATTTTCCATTAATGATTTTACGCTTAAATTCATCATCATCATCTCACTACCCTCAAACCATAATGATTCTATTAAGGGTTTTTGCTACATGGATAAAATTCAAGTGATGACGCTTTTCTTTATTTTAAAACCAATATTTTCTTTATTCATGACTATTTGCTTTACAAATTTGATGAATTTAGACTTTAGATAATCCAAAGAAAGGTGTTTTCTCACATAAAATAAGAGTGAAGAAAAATATTTAGGTTGTTGAAATTTAAGATTCAGAAAATAGAGAATCAATGCTTAGAGTCCTAGCAATGGTATAGCCATGAACTGTTGGAATCTCCCTCTTTGAGACTATGAAATAGGGGATTAATAATCAATAGTACTTTGCTGAAAATAGTATATAACCCTTTGATTTCTGATAGAAAACTACCCCCTATGGCAAAGAGGGAAGAAGATAGAACTTACACAAACTTATGGGAAGATATGTCATTATTATATTAGAAAAATTACGATGTTTCACTACGGAGTTTTAATTTTTTTTTTGAACAGAAATCAGTAGTGAAAGTGGGTAAAATGTCTGTTTTGTTTGAATTATGAATGATAAGAGAAATAGCAACAGACCTAGGAAATGGGCTGTTTTTAACAGCTTTTTGTCCATATTTTCGCCATCGATAGCCATCTTCAAGATGATCAACCTCACTCTTGGTCATAAATGCAAAACGTGGCTGCCGTATTTGCTTTTGCCCCTTCTTCCTCACCTTACTCCTACAAATATATTCCACCCACAATTATAATAATAAAAAAGTACTTGAATTTGTATTGTATATACTTGCATTGACATGGAGCAAATCCATGATTTCATGAGATGCTAAGATCACTTCTTTTTTCCTAAGAAAAGCTTTTCAATGGTCAGTAAATGTATGAAACTATGAACTATGCATGAAACGCGTTCTCAGAATTAATAAAGCAATGAAAAAAAAAAATCACACTAAAATCCCATATAACGAATGATTCGCAACACCCATTTCACTTTTATCTATACATTTAGAACAAAAGACAGAATCATAAAAACTGTGAAACAAAGCATATCAAAACTAAGATTTATGTTACAAAAGGAGGGATTTCCCCGCTATATACCCGCCTTTTGCTTTTCACCCTCCAAAAAAGGGTTAAATATGGAAGTGACAAAAGAAATTTAGACAACGGCATATGCCCGCCGCAATGGCGGCGGTATAACGGTGTTCGAGGCCACTTTAGTTAATAGCAAAAAGTACCTTTTGCTTTTCACCCGCTCTATGATTGCACCTACTATTTAACTGAAATTACGAATCTACCTTATCCCGTCCCCATTCCCTGACTTGCATGAAATGATTTCCCTTTCCCGGTTTCAGTGTACGGACACCGAGTTTTGCACATTCTTTAGTACTGTTACTTTGCCCACCCAATTTGTACTTAATTACGAAACACTCCCCCCAAATAATCAAAAATAAAGAAATAAATAGTCAAATTTATTTTTTCTGGTGGTGTTTTTTCTCGTTTTCAGCATTGTTGATGGATGTTTGTTGACTACTACTCACGGTATCTCGGGCGGTTTTCCGCCGGAGCCCGTAGATTTCTCCGGCAGATCCTCACTGGAGCTCGATGACATCGACGGATTCGATGTCGACACATCAGCTGACCCACCCGGATTCGAAGCCGTCCCCGAAACCGAACAACGAACAACAAGATCAGCTGCAGCACAGCTTTGAGAGGCGCTCAAGTTTCCCGCCAATTCAGGCCTGGCGGAGTCAGTCCGGTCGAATTCAGCGAACGGTCCAAAGTCATCGGCATGGTCCGGTTGTAGATCCCAACCAATCTCACTCAGTATACTGCTGTCCTTGTCAAAGAAGTAACTAACGCTGCTGGAGACTGAGTCAGGTCCTCCCCCAGAAAATGTCCAGCTCGACTCGGATGTAAACGCAGTTCCTGGCTTGCCCCCCTCTTTGTCTTCCATAAGTATAACAGCAAAGTGAAGAAAAATCAAAGGATTCAAAACATGGAAGCAGAATCTAAAAGAAACGAGGAAAGGGAAAGAAGAGCTAGGGTTTTGGGGTTGGAGATTGCGTGAGTTTTAGTGTTGGGAAAGCACGCGTGGATTTTGAAAAGCTTTCTTTTTGTCCCATCAATCCAAAGAGAGAGAAGGGGATCGAATAAAAGGAAAAAAAATTAAAAGTTAGAAAAATATTGGCGTCAACCGAAAAACAGTGACGGGAGGCTAATATTTAAAGCTCCGGGTATGGAGGAAGGAAGGGGAAAGGACGACACTGTGTGGGAGCGTCCCCTATGCTGATAGTTTTTAGCAACGAGTTAGGTTAGTTGTTCTCTCTCCAGATTTTATTCACTTTTAACTTCCATTATTTGTAATTGTGTAAGCTCATTTACACTTTTTCATAGATTTATATTTAAATATATATTCTCCATTATCAATCCGTTAATTTATATATTATAATTATGATTTCGTTTATTCATTCTATTAATTAATTTTAATTGTAATTATACGAAGTTATTAATTATAATTATAACTAAAAAACGTATGCCAAAAGATGAAGTTTAGTTCCCACCAACCTTACCTTTTTGTTCATTTAAAAATTAAAATTCAATTGATAATATTTTAATGAGTTTTCGGTAAGTTTAAATATATTATTTTAATATTCAAAGTTTTGATTTAAAAATAAAAATATAATCAATAATTTTTATTCAAATTCAGCAAATATTAATTAATAAGGTTATTAATTGAACTTTAATTTTTAACTTGAACAAAAACAATTTATTTGCTAAAATATTAAGTATATAATAATATTATAAAACTGTGTAAATTAAATGTAATTTAAATAGATTCCCTATTTATGATGTTGATTTGATAAGCCAAGTTGATTCGGTTGCGGTTTCATCTTCAGCATACAGAACTGGTCCCTCAACATCTAAGTTTGGCTCCCACTTCGTGATTTCAATCTACCATTCAATTTTCAATTTATTTTTTCATACTCTCTTTTTTAAAAATTATTAAAAAATGAAATATATAAATTCCACCACCCGTGTCATAATCATCTTTAATATTAATTATTACTTATAAATAAATAAGCATCACGAGCACCTTAAGATTCTTATTTAATTTAGCCGACAGTGGTCCATTAATAAGGGGCTGGAATCATAGTTACAATGATTCAATTTTTCCAAGAATTTGATATGTTGGTCTAATGATTAAGTTATTTATTATTTTAGATGTAGTCTGAATTTGAGTTGTTTTTATTATAATATCATTAAGGTTTTTTCTTGTAATTCATTAAAAAATGATCCAAATTATATCGACCTAATAAAGTCATAATTTGTCTAACAAAAAAAATATTACTTAGGTTTTAATTTAAACATTCAGTCCACAATGCATTAGTTAAAGTTTATTTCACCTTATTAATATAATTTCTCCTCTAACCTTCTTTTTATAATTTAGGAAGAAAATTTGTGTAGATCCATTCTTAATATTTTTAGAGCTTTAGACGAAATAATAAATTGGAGTCCCTTTAAAAAATTATAAAATGAAATACAATAAAAATATATACTAGTAATAAAATAAAAAATTGGGGGCCTTTTTCTTTTTCTTTTTCATGCGTGCAATGAAGCATCCCCAATTATGTAACACTTAACATCTTCAACTATAAAAAAATCTTCATATATTTTCAAATCTACTATTGCTCCATCATCAAAATCATTTGTCGCAATGTAAGGCAATTTGAAAATATATTTTCAAATCTCTGTATGTTGTTTTCCTATATAATAATTGATATTGAAGCAATTGATTCCGTCAAAAAATGTTCTTGTCCTTAACTGATAATTTGATCAACCCTAGCTAGAGTTCCACATTCAAACAACAAAAAGCCATTGTTAATTATTCCTATGCAATCTTTCCTACAAGTTCGAATACGCAGATTTCCAAATAATAATAATAATAAAACTTATTTAATTTATATATAAAAATAATATTCGAATTTGAATATGCTGGCCATGGTTTTCATAATTTATTCAAACAAATTTGCTTGAAGATTGAACCCTTTCTGGGAAACACCTACTAGTCTATGTGGATCAAATGGACATCCAGTTATTGATAATTAATCACACCGACAGGCGCATCTAATATAAAATATTGCCCATTTGGCATCATAATCCCGCGTGGTTGTTCATATCAGATGTCTTGTGATGATTGTGAGAGGATTGCACTACCTATAGTTGCCCCCATTTATGTGGTCTTTTATTATATTTGTTCAAGCATTGTGGCAACGGGTGACAAAAACCAGATACTGTTGTTGACTACAAATACATATTATTAATGGAGGGTTTGGTTGTGAATTCATGAAAGGACAGGGAACACTAATCCCTATTATAGATGCTTTCATATTTGCTGCCTACACTATAAAACTGTTTATATGCCGACAATCTTTCTTATTAATATAATTGCTAATGTGGGATTTGATTTAAAGCATTCTACCTCTGATTATTTAATTAATGGATCCACTTTTACGTGCAGTTAACACACACGAACATGATTTGTATTAAATTTATTTACCCACATTTGGTTCCCAATCTAAGCTTATCTTATCAAAGTTACATTTATCTATCCACTCATACAAGTTTGATTTGGGATTAGGTTAGATTTGAGTTATTATTTCATATAATTCCAATATTTTTAAATAATCAAATTGATTTTTTTTTTTAATTCGGATCAAATCAAGCATACGAATTTATTCGAGTTTAATAAGATATTGTTTATCAATTATTTTGCTAGACATAACATTTTTTAAAAACAAAGATATTTTAACTTTAGGTGCGTTTGTTTCACGGAAAATACTTTCTATATTTTCTTACGTTTGTTTTATGGAAAATAGTTTGGTCAACAAGAAATTATATATAGGTTAATGGAAAATAAAATATTTTTCCTCTAGCTAAATCGACTTATCCTTTTGAAAAGCATTAAACCATTTTTTGAAAAAGAGCTCATTTATGAGTAATATTATTTTTATATAAAATTTAACTCCAATAAATCCTAATATTATTTTTTAATAATATTTTATTTTAAATTTTCAAAATATTAATATTTAATATTATTAAACATACATATTTAATTATTTATATTTCATACATTATTAATATATTTAAATGATTTTTTATTTTAATAAATTATTTAATATTAAAATTTTATTTTAATAATAAATATGTATTAAAACTTATAAATGTTTAATAATAAATATTTTATACTATAAAATATTAATATTTTAATTATATAAATAAGAGTATTAGTTTAAATAATACTTAGTTTCATTTATGCCTTCCAACTTTAATGCATTGCTATCAACTCTCATATATGAAATATACTTAATTTAAATTAAAGTTTTAATTAGACATTGTTTATTATTAAGTTTATATATGATATTAATTATTATAAAATATTATATTATTTATAAAAATAAAATTTGATTGCAGCGCGAAGCCAAAAATTTTGTTTAGAGGGAGTCGAGATAAGATTATAAATTTGGGGGGACAAAGCTAAAATTTTTTTATTAAAAATATTTAAATTAAATTATTAATTTTCCAAAAGGACTAAAAATATAAAATTTTCAATTAAATTGAATTTTTTTTAATTTTGAGGAGGGGCTATAAAAAAATTTCCATTTAGCCAACGGGTCAAGGTCCCTGTCTACCCCTTTGGCTACGCCCCTATTTGATTGTCAAAAGGACCCTAATATTTTGTAAATAATATATGTATGTTGTGTTTATTTCACTAATGACAATTTTTAGAAAAAATGATTTTCAAAAATTTGTAAAAGATATTTTACGTAGAATTATTTAAACACAAACTTTTTTTTGAAAATTAATTTATTTTTCAAAATTGAAAACACATGAATTAAAATGTTGGGAATATTTTGGATTAAAGGAAGTAGAAAAATGGAAATGAAAAAAAGGGGGTTAAAAACCGACATGCACTAAAATGAAATAGAGATGAGTGTGATAGAATATTAAACAAAGTGGGGAGTGGGGCATGGGATATTATACCAAACCAGAAGCATTGAATCTGAATAAAAGAACTGATCATATAATCATATCATTATTAGAGATAGTGGTGGAAATTTGGCAAATGCCATTATTCTAAATAACTATGATAAAATAAAAAAATAAAAAATAAAAAAAAAACTTAGCCAGATATGAAAGTGACATCTCAATTTACTGCAAAAAATTCAAGAGTTTCAATTGTGAAAATCTCAGTTTCTCTTGGAGTTGAAATGGACCAGATTGAAATAATTAAAAAAAAATGAAGAAATATTTTTATAATATCTAACATTGAAATAAATAAATAGATGTAAGCAATCTGCACCTTCTTTATCTACTTTTGGTTGGTGTTTAGTTGCATTGTTTAGGGTTTGTAGAGACTCTATAGACTCTTTCTCCCCTATAAATCAGTTACTATCTTTTCTATAATTATTTTTTTTCCAAAAAAATACTTGTTCAAGTATTTTTTGTTACTAGATTCCATGTATTTTGGGTGGCTTATAATTAAGCAAAGGCTTTCTGCAATAGATTAGATGTTCAAAAAGACTCTCCAATGGTCACCATCTCATGAAGGAGAGTACCTGTAAGTCTATAAACCTTTAATAAGAAGAATCATCAAATTGGGATTGTGGTTCCTTAAAGCTAACTCAACATTGTCAATCTCTTCTATAAGCCATTTTTTATGCTTACTCAGATTCAAAGCCATACCATACTTTCCCATATACCTAAAGCTTAGTAGTGGGATGAGTTGGGAGTTTAGCCTACATGCAATTCATATGCTTCAAACACGCCATATTTATTTTTGTACCTTGTGATTGTTGATTTTGACTGGTTTAGTGGAGACACAAATGGAAGGAATTTATATAGTTTTTATTTATTTTCTCTTCTAAAATTCCATCCAATCTAAGTTGAGCCAGGTTAAGTGTTCATAGATCAGGTCAGTTTAGGTTAAGTTGGATTAAAGCATAATATTAACAAATTTTATATTTGCTCAAATTCGGCTCAACTCAAAATATAGACTTAAAATTTTACCCAAGCATGCCCATATTGGTATATGGTTAATTCATGCCCATTTTAAGCTTCACCTATATTATTTTTTATTTTTTTTAAAAAAACATTTATATTATTTTAATATAATCTTTAATATTTTTATTTTTTTTCATTTATTAAAATCTTATGTACAGACATCTTAACCTTTTTTTTTAAAATATTTACATTATAGTATCATATATTACTCTAGATTTAGTTTTTGTGTTATAATTCATCTAATATATAGAAAGATTAGTAAATTTCGTACACTAGAGTTTTTAGACTCGAGTCAAGGGGTTAGCATAGTAAAATATTAAAAAAGTAAATATTAAAAAAATAACAATTTTTTAAAATTGCTTGTGAAACAATAAAAAAAAAAACTACTAAATACCAACTTTATAAAAATAACATAATATTTTATAATAAAGGTCAGACTGAGCTAATACCATAAATGTTCAACTTCAAGTTTAGCCCATATTTTAAATAGACTTAATTAAGACAAATTTTTTGGTTTAATATTTTTATCTAAATCCAATCCCTTCCAAAAGTATAATCTAGACACTAATAAGCTTCAAAGTATTGATGCTCGTAAACTAGTGCTCCACCTGAAATTCTTGTTTTGTTTCTTTCCCCAAACAAACATGAGAAGAGTTGTCGGTTGAGTCTTATCTCGATTCACATGAATATTATTGCCAAAGCAAAAGGACGTGTGTTTGAGCATGCTGAAACACATTATCTTCCTACTTATGAGTTGGAAGACTATAGATAATTTTAAGCATTGTGTGACAAAAGAGCAAATATGATCAAAACTTATAAATTCAAAAATATAAATTCAACCCGACCATTCATAAAATATCGGTCAAAGGCTATCCAAAACACGACCCTTGGAGAAATCTCCCTCCTACAAAGTTCGAACCCTGCTCCTTTCTGTTCTTAATGAAGAGATAGAAAATTCAAACCTTGTTATTTGACAAAAACTGCTTAATTGTCTTTCTATAGCTTAAACAATCAGCCATGAGAAGAAAATCTGAGGTTCCATGGAAGTTGGAACCCAATAATCAAATCAAATTAAAGATTAAAATGAGGGCAAAGGAGAAAAATCACCTCAAATTAAAATTCCATATATACAAACACAAGTGTGAAGTCGCATTGCTACCTAAACATTCAATCCCAACATCTAAACACCAGAAAAAAGGAAATTCAGATACCACACTCACCCAGGAATTTGTGTTTATTCATCCGGAACGTAGAAATCAAACCTCACATCAACAGAACCAGATCGCTCGCCCGTATCTTTGTAATCAATATTAGTTATAGTCCCAGTTTCATCTGCCTCTTGGTATTCTGCCTTGACCCGCCGAACAGGCACTGTGACGGAGTAAATAGTTCCCAGATCAGAATCAGTGGAGACGCTAAGCTGAACCTTGTCCTTCGACTCTATCTCGACAAAATCTGACAGTGCATGAACAATATTTTTCACAATTTTCTGTTTCGCCTCATCGCTAACTGCACAGCGGTCGGAGAACAGGATCATCTTCAACCGCTGCTTCGCTATATTTGCATTAGAGCTCCTTCTAGATGCTGGAGATGGGAAAACTATTTTCCAAGCCAAGTGAAGTCGCTCGAAGAAGCTCATGTTTATGGCATGTAAGAGGAAGCTCTCAACCTCTTCGTGGACAGCATTTGGAGAGAACTTATAATCTCCCATGATCCCAACTGATCTTTTATTTTTGCTGCCAATGCTTCGACTATTTATTGTCATTCCATTCCATTTTGGTGTAATTTGAGAAAACCTTGATCCTCCATTCATGAAACCCACACACTCTACCTATAATAGAGCACAAAAGTTCAAAATAAAAAGAACATAGATTTTGGTACTTTTCCTTAGCATACAAAGCAACCAAATATGTTTATACACATTTAGAACATCAATTAACTATTAGCAACGAATGGTGCTTTGGATGAAACAATGAACTATTTTTTCAGACACGTAATAACTTAAACCAATGCCCGATAGCAATGCAAAAATAACAAAGGCCATTGAAATGACAGCATCTGCAGGACCATCTAGACTCAAAAAGCTAAAGATCTCGGCTATGTGGTTGGCCTTAAACCAATCAATGGAAAGTCATCACTAACCAGTACAACCAAATTTAACCTATAACCATAAGCAATGGGAACACATCTTCTTTTTACGTCCCTAACCACATTTACCTAACGAGCATATTGTCAGACATATGAAGTTGGGGAGCTTATGAGGAACGAGTAAGGCTTTGGCTTACTTTGCACACCAAACTCATCAAGCTCGGATCTTCCATTATGACTGGCAACATCTTGTGATATTTGGAATGAGGATGTCAATGTCAGTGGGAAGAAGCTAATGTTGATGTCGGTCAGTCAGTTCCCTTATTCATTATTGCCAATTATCATATTTGGAATAAGAATCCCAGTCCTTATCAACAAGTAATATATTCTAAAACCTACAGTAAATGTTCCCCAGATAACCTATCTAGCAACGGATTTGCATACATGCTTAAATTTACCTCTACTCGCAATTTAACAAAGATCAATCCATGGTCTTGATTCTGGACGATTTATTTAAAGAGGACAAGAGATCGAACAGTAAACAATAGGTATGTATTTCGCTAGTTTTTGGTACTTGAGGATGGTAGGGATTGAAGTGCCAGCTTAGACTACAATGAAGTGCAATTTCCAACAAAAAGGTAGAAGATTGCAAAGCAAACAGTAACTAGTATTGAAGCTTAGGACTTATCCAAAAAAAGGAACCCAAGCGGGCCAATAGACTAAAAAATCTAAATAATTAGAGGAAATAACAAGTAGCAAAACCCAGAGAACATTTTCCCGGAATTGAAAAACCGAGCACCGGTAAGGGTTTGCAGAGCAACAATGTTGCTTCAAACTAGGGAAACCCAATTAGCTCATGCTCCATTTACTGCAAAAGAAATGCTAAAAAACTAGGAATTCAAAGGAATAACAACAGCATCACCAACACTAACCCTAAAAAAACACAGAATTACGGAACTTCCCCAATTTTATTGGGCAACCCAAACACGAAATTGAGCAAACAGATGACAAATTACACAAATAAATCAAATTCAATGTGAAGAAAAGTTTAAAAAAAAAAATAGAGGCGAGAAGCGAGGGATCGAAGGATAATGACCTTTGAAGAGCGAATATAGGTTCGAAAAGGGTGTTGGTGGTAAGATGCAAGAGTGGCATCGACACGTAAATTCCCATATATGGCCATTTCTGAGTCAGCTCGGCTTGTCCTTACTCTCGCTAAAACAAAGAGTAGCTCTTTTGCTCACTGGAGATTCACTGCTGCAGTTTACAAATACTGAGAAAACACGAACAGCATACTGCCTACCGAGCTCCGAATCCCTGGGTAATTCCAATGTGAAATGTTGCTCTCAAGAAACGACAGCGTTTTCCTCTCAAGTCGCAACTCCTAATAGCGAATTTTTTTAACTTATAAGGACAATAATAAAATAAAATAGAAAGAAAATTATTTAAGTTTAATTATTTTAAATAAATAATTTACTATTGTAGATAACTACTCATTTAAAATTTAAGCACACCCTTAAATAAAATAATTATGTAATAAAATTAAAAAAATATATAAAAATCAAATGAAATTAGAAGTTTTACGTTTATATTCTATTATATGTTTATAAAATAAATATAAAATATAAAATTATTTTTAAAATAATATTTATTATTTAATAAGGATAGTAAATTTTTTGTAATTTCACAATTAAGTTGGAACTCAGTTGATAGATAACACCAACCCAATCAAACTTTCAAATAATAATATAGATATTATATACTATATATGTACCAGTTCAGTGGCGAAACCAAAAAATTTGGAAGGCGAAATTTATTATTTTAATAGTCTATATCTTTATAGTTTTTAAATGGTTAAATAAAAAAATTATCATTTTCAGGACAAAATGTAATTTTACCATTATTAATTTAAAATTTTATAAATTATAAAAGGGTCTAAATTGAAAGTTTACCATTTTAGGGGGCCATAGCAGCCTTGGGTCTCTTAGTGGCTCCACCACTGGCCACGTTGTGAGTGAAAAAAAGTTTATGTAACAAATATATTCATAAAATTTGATGTAAAAAATAAATAATGCTTTGGTTGAAATGACAAAGTTAAGACACTGAAGTCAATGATTTTCAAGTTAAAATCTTATCATTTGTACATGTTTTTCTAAATTTCATATGAAAATATTTAAAAATAAAAACAAAAACATTCTTATAATAATATTTATTACTTTATTAAAAGAATGACTGAATGAGATTTTGGTAATTTCACAACTGAATTTGGATTCGATTAATAAGTGACACCAATTCCAACGAACACTTAAATATTATAACACACCTACAATATGAGTGAAAAAAGGTTAGGTAACAAATTTATAAAAAAAAAAAAAAAACCAAATGAGGCTTTAGTTGAAATAATAAGTTAAAACATTGATGGCTGGTTTGATTATTCATGTAATAACATAGGGTGTAATAGCCTAAATTTTCAGTGGTGTCGGAATGGTGATTCTAGATCACTAAATCCGACAAGTGAGTAGAAAATATTATTAATTTAGTGAGTATGAGTTAAATGTGAAGTTAGGAAAAAAAAAATTTAATAGTAAATAGTGTACTAGAAAAAAATAATTAGAATCGAATACGAGGTATCGAGACCTCGGAGATTTTAATCTAGCCATAAATATTTTATGAATGCTTATGGAGTGTTAATAAGTTAGTATTAAAGTTTTAAGTCAAGAAATTTTAAAGTTCCGATAGTTAATTGAATAAAAGGACTAAGTTGTAATAAATGTAAAATTATGAGAAAAGATTAAATAGCTTAAATGATAAAAGAAAGAGGCTTTAAAAGCAAATAGACCCAATGTCTATTTGGGCTGGACAACAAGGGAATGAAATCAGAATAAAAATAAGGAGAGGAAAGGGCAAAATTGGAATATTGCATAACTTACTTAATAAAAATAGGACTAAAGTGGAATTATCTAGATTTCTCTTTAGTTTTCTGCACTCTCATCAGCAAAAACACCATAGAAGGGTTTTCCTAAGCTGGTTTTTCATATTTTTACTGCAAGTAAGTTCAATTCTTGATTATTTCTTGAAATTCTTGTGTTTTTGTGACTTTTATAACTAGGCCCAATTGTTGAATTCATTAGTTTTAGATTTTATGAATGAAGTTGGAAGTTACTATGAATATGTTCTGGAAGTATATGATGATTTAGCATGGAATTATAATTTTAAATGGTTTATATGCTGATTTTATTGAAAGAATTGAATAGAAAGTGAATGTTTGGGACCTAATTTTAAAAGAATTTGAAGTTAGGGTTTTTATGTGGAAATTCTGAATTCCAATGTGTTTGAAATAACTCATAATGATTAGGTAAAGTATTAATTTACAAAAATTAGCTTAATTGAGGGGTAATTGATCAAGGACTGAATTATATGAACTCTGAAAATTGGGGCAAAAATAGAAATCAACACTTTGCACTGAAACAGTTTTGGACAGCAGCAGTAGTCTAACTTTGAAAAATCACCAAAAATTGTAGAAATCGAATTAGAGGATGAATAAAATATTAAATTAAAGCTTATTGAGTCTAGTTTCTTATAGAAGAAACGGTGTAAGCAATAGATTTGTAAATCATGAGATATTTAAATTTTAGTGAAACTGGTTCTGAATGAATTCGTGATCCCCTGTTCTGTCTTTGAAAAATCATTAGAAATTGCACAAAAATAATTGTGGGTTAAAATTTATATGTATGAAATCCTGAATGAGTCTATTTTCAAATGAAATAAATAAGAAGGTCATATGAATTCTGTGCGAAGAGTAATTTGATTCGTAGTGAAGAGAGGTTAGAACAGTCAAACAGTAAAACAGGGGAAACTTTAAGAATAATCTAGTATTGATTGGCCATACCAAAAATTCTGGAAAAATTATAGTAAAAAGATATATGAGTCTAATTTTAGGGAAAATTAACGGATCTTAATTTGGAGTTCTGTAGCTCAAGATAAAAATAATTTAGTGACTGTGACACGGATAGACAGCTTGAATATCCATACAAGTAAATAGTTAAATTATAAACAATGTTATTTATATGTGGGTTGTAATCATTAAGGATATGAAATAAAGTAAAGGTGAAATCAATACTGATAAGTGAATGATTTCACAATTATAGATCGAGAACCCGAAGCAAGTCGAGGAAAAGAAAAAGTGGCGAGTAGTCCTGAATTTTCTCAAATTACGTAAATCGACTCGAGAGTAAGTTCATATGGCTGAAATTTAATGATTAAATGTAAATTTTATGAATTATATCATGTATGATGAGATATATTGTTGATGAGTTAAGGACAAAATGACAATGCGAAAAGTGATTAAATAATCAAATTGAGCGGAACATCGGATTTGAGTACTTACGATCGCGTGGCAAGTGAAAGTGAAAAGTGGTAGCTTCAACTACCGATCGATGAAAAGTGGTAGCTTCAATTTGCTGATCGATGAAAAGTGGTAGCCAATTTGCATCGATCGATGAAAAGTGGTAGCCGGCCACACGATCGTGAATAGTGGAAGTGAAGTACTCAATTTTCCGTAATCGTTCCCTAATTTGATTAAAGATGGTAAGTGACAAAAAGGGCCCAAAAGAGTTAAAGTAAGCGAATAAATGGTAATGAAATTATATGAAAGCACTCACCAAATTGTGGTTCATGGTGAATTTAGAAATTGTACGTAATGTATAAGTGTATGAATGTTTGGTAAGATTTATATTTTATGCCTATGAACTTACTAAGTTTCTATAAACTTACTTGAGTGTATTCAATGTCTCATGTAGATTTGACGTATAAATATACGGAGGATCGGATCAACACTGAGGATCACACTATCAAGATTATCCCCGGTAGCTTTTGTAAATTTCCTTTTTGATTTATATGGCATGTATATGTTTGATGGTTATATAAATACTAAAACTTGTTTAATGAGTATGAATTAAAGTAAACCGTGATAAATATGCTAAATAATATAATTATAGTAGAAGTATGATGTGGTATCAAATTGGATTGAAATGGACAGGATTGTTTGGTTTTAAAATTTCAGGGAAGATTGGATATTTATAAAAAGGGCTATATTGAATTCATAATGAAAATAGTATTAACTCGTTAAACTTAGGTAATGCCTCATACCCTATTCCGGCAACGAATACAGTAGGGGGTGTTACATAGGGGGGAATTATTTACTATACATGTATTACAATAATTAAGCATAAAATAAAAAAATAATTATCAAACAAAAAAAACAGTTAATACAAATTTAAACTTGAAATTATAAATATAAATAAAAACTCTTGTAAAAAATAAGACCTCTTCAAAATAAGTCTTGTGATTGGCTAAGAATCACAAATGAGAATTAATTTATTGATAACTTATATACTAAAATATGATGAAAAAATAATACTCCTATCAAATTAGCATGAGAACGTTTGGTTGGCCGAATCTTACATTACACATGTAATGTTATATTTTGAAATAAAATTACGTTGTTTGGATTCTCAATATTCCGATTATCTTATAATTTTACATTATCAAATAGAGTTAAGATATCTAAATATGATGTATAATCTCATTACCATCGATTTCTTATGTTATTAAGATTCCAAACGGAATCTAAAATCTAAGATAAGATTACACTACCTTTTATTTGTCTCAGTTTATAAGAGAAATTGTGATACCATGAACCCTTACATTTTGAAACATCCAAACTTCATTTTACGATCTTGTACTGTAGTAGTTTTCCTGTTTTGATTCAAGCTTGTTGCCATTCCAAATCCTTCCAACTTTGAAATTTAAGACGATATATATATATATATATATATGTTCATTTCTTCTAGAAAGTTCTTTCCCCTATTGAAATGTATAAATCATTTAAAAAAAAAATTCTTATAAATAACTTAATTTTTAAATAAAAATTAACTTAAAATATTAATAATGAATTTTAAATTTTGTTTTTAAAAAATATTAAAATATTTTCAATATTATTAAACAAACATATTTATATTTAATCATAATAATAAATTATTGATATAGTTAATATAATTTATTGTTCTAATAAAATCATTTATTAATTATAACTGATTTTAATAATATATTTTAACATTAATAATTTATAAACTATATATAAAAGTAACATTTGAATTTGAATTTTTATATTTAATTTAATATAATTCTTCTGAATAATTTCATTATAAATTTTAATTATATATACTTGTTAAAACAATGACATAAAAAAATCTATTTTTACCTAATAAGTTAGAATGTGTATTTTTAAGAAAAAGTTTTCCTCCATAATTTAATTGGAATATCTTTGGTTTAACATTTATATTTAATGTAGTGAGAATTTTATTTATTAATTCTTTTATTCTTAAAATACGTGAAATAGTCTTATGGTTAAGAATGTTCACCGTCTCAAATGTGGTTTGGGTTCAAATCGTGTTAGTTGCGTTGATTGTTCGGATTTACCCTATTATTATAATTCGCCAAAAAAATACATATTTAAAGGTGTCAATGTGAAAAGAAATTAAAAGTGAAAAAAATATTTTATTATTTATTAGATTTTCATTTCTAAACCATATATTTTAAATGGGTTGAGTTGCAAATTCATACTTTAATCCACTTGAAAACTTTTATATTATATTTTTAAATGAGTTGATCGGTATATTCATTCGTTAGTGAAGTTAAAATTGTTATCAAATTCATTATTGAAAAGAAGGCAAAAATGTTTTAAGATTTCCTTATCTGACACGTGTCCAAATATACTTTTTTTTATTATATAACAATAGTTAAATTTCAGTTTTGATCCCTATAATATGCTCAAAATTGAAATTTAATTTCTATACTTTAATTTGACATAATTTGGTATCTCAAGTTTTATAATACCATTAGTTAGTCTAAATATTTTATTATGATTAAAATATTGAGTGAATTTTTAAGAATTCTTAATATTGTTAAAATTTTCTATTAAATTCGGGTACATTTCAATGTTATTTTTTTTTGTTACACGGCTATCAAGTGAGTATTTAAAAAAAAAAATCTAATATCTCATGCTAGAGAATTTAACAAAAAATATCAGTGTTAATAATTTGATCCGAAAATAAAAAGGGATGGAATTCATGAAAATAAAAGTATGATCTTTAAGTCTCAAATGAATGAAGAGTATAGGGACTTATGACCTTTGAATTTTCACTTCATAATTTTGTCCAAAAAATAATTAACCCAACGCAAAGCGTGGGTAGGAAACTATACTTAATTTTAAATTTTTTATATTAAAATTTTAATAATAAATATATATTAAATTTTAGGTTGAAATATGCTACAAGTCCCTATACTCTTCGTAGATTTAGAATTTAATCCCTCTATTTTTATTTTTAAGAAGTTAATCCCTCAACTTTTTAGATTTAAAAAAATCTAGTCCAGTAGTTTACCTCATTAAACTTCTTTTGTTAAATCTACTAGTTTGACATTTTGAAATAAACAAGCACTCACTTTGGTAGCCATGCAACAAGAAAAATGATTTTGTAATGAATCTGAATTTAACAAAAGAATTTTAACAATGTTAACTATTGGACTTTCATTTTTAAATCTGAAAATTGAGATACTAAATTCTTAAAAATAAAAATAAAGAGACTAAATTTTAGATAATAGAAGAGTACAGAAACCTGAAACACATTCTAACCTAAAATTTATAAATATTTAATAATAATTAATGTCTTTATAGTCTAAATTATGAACGTTTTAATAATATAAATATGAGCATTCTTTTAAATCCAGCAGCTAATTTCTTTTATCCAATCATTATAAATAAACTTTGATTATCAAAACAAATACTTCTAGAATATTTACCTTTGAGTCCCTCTAATCTCACAAAGGCTCTTGAAAAGGGACTGTCTTGATACTTTTTAGGATCTCCTCATGCCTTCAACATTTATGATGGATCCTAATCCAAGCAGCTAGTTCATGGTGAACTGCTGGAATTAAGGCCTATGCGCTTAAAGGTAAGAGTGAACCTCAAGGGTCTGAATCCTACAGGAAGTTATTGAAATTAAGGATATTAGCCTCACAATTAATGATGTTAGAAATTGTGTGATCCGAATCTTGTCACTTGTTGAAGAAAATAATTAGACTGACATACCGTATAAGTTGAGTTTGCATATAACTATACTTCTATTATTTTACTTTGATTAGAACAAGATTTTTCAACCCTTAAATAGATATAGTCGAAACTCCTATTGTATTATTCATTTTTCAACATTGGTGAATTTCTTCTCCTCTGTTTGTGATTTTTTTCTGAAAGGATGTTCACGTAAAATAAATATATATTCTCATTTTCTTTAGTTATCACTTTATGATGGTTCTATTATCATTATCGATGATTATTATAACAGTTGAAAATGGAATACCAACTACGAGGCTGTCAGCATTGAAATATCCAGTAACAAAAGGTATGGCAAGGAAACATTGTGAATTGGGTTTTGCGCATTAGCTGAGCAAACTAGAAAAAAATTGGGCTGTAAAATCCCCTTACGTATCCATTTAATTTATATAATCATTTTAAGAGATATTGTTTGAAATTTTTGAAGCTTGAATTCCAATATCTGCCATTCTTTCATATAATGAATCAAACTTTATACAAATTTAGAATTTATCCTAAAAATTCTAACAATAATGCTGCTGTTAAATGCACTATTTGTATAACCTGTTGATAGGAAATAAAGCAAACAATTTAACATCAATAATTAAAGCATAATATTGGGATTATTTTATGACAATAGAAAAACTTGAAGGACAATTATAAATAATACATCTAAATAATAAAAATCAAAATTAATTATCGTAAACCACTATATGACAAATGTTTGACGTAATAATAAGATTTATTGCACTCTCAGAAAAAAGTTTAGATTCGAGTTTTAGAAACAACCTTATTAAAAAAAACAAAACAATTAACTTAAATGATAATAAAATATTTAATTGTTATAAATCTCAAAATTTCCAAAATTAATTAAAGCGAAGCTTGATGGATAGTAAAAGAAAATTGAATGTTGAGAAAAGGGATGTAGTAAAGAGAGGGAGAAAAATGTTAGAATAGAGAAGACAAAAGTGGTAAATTTAGGGAATGACATAATTCTTTTTGGGGGGATTACTTTCTCGGAAAAGCCGGGGAAAAGCAAGCATGATAAAATGTTGGGGTTAATGATGTGGCTCATTTCCTTGAAATTGGCGGATGAATACATTCATTACCCTTGCCCTTCTCAACCCTCACTCTTCCACTTCACCCTATTTAATAAAGCTACTTTTTTTTTTTAACTATGTTGGAGTGCAACTTTTATTGAAATTTTCAATTTCATCCCAATCACCGTTTTAACACAGTAATATATTATATTGTACTGATATCAATGTTTATATCTTTTGTCAATTCGTCTTTTATTTTTTTTAGTTAAATTTCTTCCTCCATCATTTAAAAAAGAGTCAATTTATTTTTTAACTAAAACATTAATTTTTTTAATGATGTTGGTGTGGCAACCCGTATGACAGTTCACGTGTACTTTCATGCTAACATGGCATTGTTTGTCTTATATATTATGTCAACAAATAATTTTAAAAACATAAAAAATAAAAATATTTTAAATTCAAAAAAAAGAAGAAGAAGAA
Organism: Gossypium bickii; assembly: GCA_025503065.1. Classification (NCBI taxonomy): domain Eukaryota; kingdom Viridiplantae; phylum Streptophyta; class Magnoliopsida; order Malvales; family Malvaceae; genus Gossypium; species Gossypium bickii. The sequence goes on from CP106716.1 coordinate 99,854,534, forward strand.
GCATGGAGTACATGTGGATTCTCATTTTAGCTACCATGTTTAAAATTAACATTTTAACCAGTATTTTTGTTTAAAAAACAATAATTTAACTCTTTTTGAAAGGTTAATAGTCAAATTTAACTCAAAAAAGAAATAAGAGATAATTTGACAAAAAATATAAACTTTGAAGTCTAAATTTAACATTATACCTATTGTAATTGGAACAAATAATTATGAATTGAAATCAAATATTACATTATTAATAAATGGAAAAAGATATTAACTAGTTAGATTTATATATATGATAATCATATATAATAAAATTAAAAGTTTACTCATAACTAATTAGATTTTATATTGTTTTTTGAATTTTAATCCATTTGTAACGGTTTACTCTATATTTAGTTATTTATTACTAAATTAGTCAAGTTATTGCTTATTGATTTAATTAAATAGTTTAACTCAGTTCTAACAATACTGATTAAGATGCAATTTAAATGGTTAAAGTAAATGTGAATTAAATACCAAATAAAAAAAATTAAAAATAATATAGACAGGTTTAAAATGAGTTTGAATTAATTTTTTGTAAATGTGAACGAGTTTGGATAAAATTATAAATCCATATTTTAGATTAAACTAAATTTAAATAAACATAAAATATATTAATATCATATTTATATCTGACTTATAAGTACCTCTACTTCAGAGTAATAATAGAGGGGGAGTTCATGATGTAAAATATTAGAAAAGGTTAGTTCCGTTAATTCGTAAAAGAAAAAAAAAATTGAATGAATGAGGGGAAGGACGTTAATTATCCATTTTGAGATGGTTAAAAAGCCAAGATTCGTGGACTGTGGACGTTGTTGATCGGCATAGGAATTTAACATTTGAGAGTTAGTGGTGGTGACGCTGCAAGCCCCAAAAGATTGAAGTGTACGGCCAATCATGGATCCCTAGGGAGTATTTACAAATAAGGTTTGGCCGGTGTTTATAATTACAGCGATGTCCCTCGGTTCACTCCATGACCAACCTGTCGTCATTTCACCCATTACTCATCATCTGCGTCTTTTCCTCGTAAACAATAAAATATGTATTTATCCAATCAGCTTTCATTTGTTTTATTATTTTAATTCTAATGTGCAACAACATCATCATCATAATCCATTTGATTAGAAGATTGAATATTTAAATATCAGATTTCATTTTATTTTTCTATACTTTCAGGATTTTTTTAATGTTAAAATTTGTTTTCAATCCCTAAACTTTTACAAAATTTAAAATTTAGTCCTTATACTTTAAAAGTTCAATTATTATCGCTGTTCGTAGTTTCTGTTAAAATTTATCAACTTAATACGTTTATTTTCCTTCAATTATATGCCATGTTATATGATGATATAGCTCGTAAAAGTACCATAAAATCTCCTATACTATACCTTAGATTACATTTTAGCTCTTCTATTGAAAAAATGGTTAATAGTATAACAACGTGAGGAAAAAAAACTTATTTATTACACATATATGAGAAAATAACTCTTGTAAAAAACAAGACATATTGAAAATAACAAAAAATTTCCGTTCTCTTTACTAAAATTAAATCATAAGAGTAATTAAATATTACCAATTAAATTAATCTCCTACTACTAAATAATAATTCATATAAAAAATATGTGTATAACATTACAGCTTAAAAGTAAAAAAGGGAATACTTTTTATTTTACATCGATACAATATATATATAAGCGCCCCAACTCATATCTGATTTATACTTTATAAAAGGAATCAATAGTATAATTGGATGCTCCTCCAATGAATTCTCCTATCATTTCATCTTTAATTTTTTGAAATTAGGTATTATATATATATATATTAACACCTCTTGTTGTTTTCATCTCATGAACGTGCAAGTCAAAATTTATGAACTCGTGATCTTTCTTTTATCAAAAAATATATGCTTTGCTTTTACTTTTTTTTTTTCCTCTCTTTTCTAGAAAAAAAAAAATGTGTGTTTCCAGTCATCAAACCCCATTCTTATAGATTTATTTTACTTGTATGTAAAGTAGATTTCATAAATGAAATAATCATTAAAGTCTCAACCCTTGTGTAGACGATGAGGTAATTTTGTAGCCCTAGTTTCCTGTTTATTACCTCATTTGTTTTTCATCATTGACCCAAAATGTCTAGCTTTGTTTGTCAAAAAGAGAGAAAGAAAAATAAAATGTCTATCTAACCTTTACTATTTAAATAATAATTGTAGTTTGTATTTGAATCTGTCTTCATTCAACCCCATTTCACATTTATTAAGTTATTATTTATTTTTATTTAAATATAAAAAATATTTATTATTTAATATTATTTTAAATATTAATTTTTTTTTTGACTGGAACCAATTTCATTCTAAAAAAATAAAACCCAAATGATCAATGATGGTTTTCTTTTTGACAGAGACCAATGATAGTTTTAGATGCTCCAAAGCTGCTTTTTTTTTTTTTTTCTTTCTTTTCTTCATTCCCACCATCCAATGAGTTTTTCCCAAGTTGCACTTATCGTATTGACAGTAGCTGCTCATATATAAAAATAGGTTCTAGGCGGTGGTTATTTAATTTTTTTTAATTATTATATTTTATAAATAATCTGGATTTAAAACATGTATAAAGTACACTAGATTGTTATGAGGGTATTTTTTATTTTTAAAATTATTATATAAAATTAATAAGAACTTAATGATAATAAAATATGAACTTGTGACAATAAAATTAAAAGATTTAGTTTTATCATTTTCTCATTTAATTTTCATATCAATTTTTTTATATAGTTCTTTTCATATGAGTGTAGTATCATGATTGTTTGTATTTTGATACAACACTTAAAATTATTCATAATCCTTTCCCATCCCTTAAATAAGAGGATAATACGTTTCAGTATATTCTAACTCACGACCTTAGAACTTGAAAGAAGTTTTTAACTAATTCCTTGGGCTTTGTTATCCCATTCGATGCTCTTTAATATTTTAGGTGTTAATTAAAGTATTAATTAAAGATTGTTTAATTACTATTTTTAAGGGTGAATTTGGATGAGAAATTTATAGTAGGGGATTTTGTTAGTATTAAGGTTTTCAAAATTATAAAAATGAATTTTTTTTTTTGGATAAATACATTGGAGAATTTCAAAATTTGTGAGTCATTTCATGAGGGAATTTTAATAGCTCAATTTTTGTTTTCAAATTTCATCTAAATAGGTGTTTTTTCAAAATTTCTCATAATTTTATTTGATTTAATACATATGGTTCTACTATAAAATGAATAACTTAAACTTTAAAATTTATTTTTATTTAATTATAATATATATTTTTTATTTTATTTTATTAAGACTATTTATAAATTTTTGCAGATACCTATATTGGATAATTTCTTATACTATTTATTTTAAATATAATTATTATTTAATTTGTAATATCCCAATAACTTTTTTTTAAATCCATTATTTATCAAAATAAAACAATTACAAATCTTAGTATTTTAAATTAATAGATTCTCAAATATTAATATTTTAAAATTTTCAAATCAAACTTTTAAGTCAAAGAATGGCACAATTTTAAGTCAATCACACTTTGGTTGGAGATATGAGTTTCACCATACATACATACATACATACATACATACAACCCTTTGGTGGGACCCATCAACATCTAACCACTGCGGAGATTAAAGATTTGGCCACAACTGTACTTATTAATTATTTTCATCTGTACAAATCATGAAAATAACCATACTTTAACGTGTCAATTTTTATTGCCTCTATAATAAACATGATTACAAATACATTGATGGGGAACCCATTATATGTTTATACGATTTATGTATCCAATTATTATTACATAGGCAATATGATGGAGTCTACAAATTACACAAGTACCTAAAATATCTACAGTGTTAAAGAATTAGATTATATTGGTTTTTTTTATTAAAAATTCAACAAATTAATCTCTATACATAATTTAAAGAGCATTTTAGTCTTTCTTATTAAAATTTTATCTATTTGTATTGTTAAAATCTGATACTATTGATGAAATAATCAGATGGTGATTTATGATATGCCACGTGTACATTATGATGAAGTACATAAACAAAATTTTAACATTAGAAATAGATAAAATCTTTAACAAAAGAACCAATTGTACATGAACAAATTTGCCTAAGTTTTTAGTTGAGGGTAGAAAGTAATTTGGCTCCTAATATAAGGTATTTCATTAGTACTTTTATCCAAAAACTAAAGTAGCAGATTGTATATCTATACTATTATTTAATTCCTTGATTGAGTCGGCATTATAAGTGAACTGAGCATCAATTAGATTAAGAGAATTACAAAAATATCCTTTTATGTGTAAAATAAGTTATACCATTCGGTGGTACTTTAATATTTTAAATTTTTTATATTTGAGGAAATTTGAACCTATACTCTTTGCATTAGAGGTGTTCATGGGCCGGGCCGGGCCGGGTTCAGGCCGGGCTCAACAAAAAATTTAGTCCCATTCATTGGGCTCGAGTCGGGTCGGGCCCAAAAAATGGGCCTAAAATTTTTCCTAAGCTTGACCCATATAAAAATGCTAAAACCCTGGCCCGGCCCAGCCCGGCCGTATTAATTTTTTTTATTATTTTATATAATTTTTAAATATATATAATACATAAAAAAATACTAAAAAAATCAAAATAAATATTTCCCAACAAATTGAAAATAAATTTTAAAAAAATATGTAGACTTAAATAGCACTAAGATAGATGTAACTTAACAAGTAAATACCTCTAAGATAATAATAAAATTAACAAATGCCTTTAAAATCATAACAAAATTAACAATAAAATAAGTTTTATACAATATTCAACCAATAACAACAAAATTGTAGCAACATAATAGTAACATGGTAGCAAAATAGGGAGAAAATAACAAAAAAATAATATTAAAAAATAGCAAAGTTTTTTTTGTCATTTAGTGAATTCAGGCCGGGCAAAAAATACCTTACCTGATGCTCGGCCCATTTTTTAAATGGACCTTATTTTTTGTCCAAGCCCATTTTTCGGGCTTATATTTTTATTCAAACCCTCCCAAATTTCGGTCGGGCCTTCGGGCTGGGCCCGACCGCCCGGCCCATGAACACCTCTACTTTGCATTGATAAAATCTTAATTTTACTGTATAACCAAAACTCATAATTTTATCGCATAACCAAAACTCATAATATAAATTCAAATTTGAAAGCTCATAAAATCCTATCTTTACTTCCATTTTACTTTTTATTGTTTTTTTTTTACTTTTTTTCTATTTCCCATTATTTTTATTTTCAATTAAAATAATATATATATTCACATAGGAGTGAGTTATTAAAAGCGTGATAAGGAGATAGGCCACATTCTATCTCTCCTTGGCAACTAAATCTCGAACCAACCAAGTAATTGATTGGGGAGAGAGGAAACGAAATAAAATCTATACAAGTTTTAATTAGTTGTTGCCTAAATCATACTTTCATAAAATTACTACCTACCTTATCAAACGTTTAAGAATAAAAATCATATTTTTATTCCTAAGAATACGATCTTACCAAACTTTTTTTTCTTCATTAAAAGTTTGGAGGATTTCTTTAACTACTCATTCATGCTTGATCATGACCTCGACAAAAATAGATTTAAGCTTCTCCTTACATGGAAATGTATTTGTATTCTTAATTTCATTCCACAATCACAATTTATTTTAGTTGTATACGGGATAAATCTTAAAATTATATATAAATTTTGATTTAATGTATAATTGCATACATGAAATTTAATTTGGTGCAATTACACGTAAAACTCTAATTATGAATTAAATGTATACTTGAAACTTTAATTTTGATTTTATTGTACATATTTAAAGAAATAAATATATCAATTTATTTTTATATTGGATAAATATGATTATATGCAATGACGGAGCCAAGGGCACGCAGGGGCCCCGGTCTCCCCTAAAATGAAAATTTTTTATTTAGGCCCATTTATAATTTATAAAATTTTAAATTAGTAATGGTAAATTTATACTTTAGGCCCCCAAAAAATATAAAAATTTGATTTAATCCTTTAAAAATTATAAAGATAGTCTATTAAAATGGTAAAATTGTATTTTTATTATGGTAAAAATATACAATTTAATTCCGTCCCCAAAATTTTTTCTAGCTCCACTACAATATATAAGTATAAAATGATATTTATCTCAATAATTGTGGTAATAATTTACAAGAATTGAATCAAATTTCATGACAAAATTAAAGTTTATGCGTACAATTGCACATTAAACTATAATTCATGTATAATTTTGGTATTTATCCCTAATAAATAAAATATAAAATTATTTTTTATGCAAAAGAAAAGGACTTTACTATTTTACTTGAAAAAAGAGAATTTTTAATTTTAATAGGTATAATGACAAAATAAGCCCTTGATGCTTAGATTTTTGTCAATTTAATTTTTATTTTTAAAATCATTAGAATTTAACAATCTAACTTTAAAAAAAAATATTGAATTTTAATCTATTAATGATGCCTACAATTGCACTATTTATGTTGACAATTCCTATTTTCATTTTCATACATCTCAAGGTACATTTCCAAGTAAATTACCTCATATTGGCCTCCAAATCAAAGGGGAAAAAAAAAAAAAAAGTAGGTTAAATATTTGACAAAATTTTCAACCCCCTTTAACATTGATTTTAGACTTTTAATCAAAGACTTATCCAATAAAAGGGTGAACCTTCCTTAATCCCATTATTTTATTTCTACGACATATTCATATTTATTTTAATGTAAATAATAATATAAAAGCTCTTGAATTTTACCTTTCTATATTTTTTTATTATATCCCCAAAAAATCTTTAATTTTTAATTTGCATCTTAAAAATAAATTTTAGGATGTGTTTGATAAACTGAAAAATCAATTATTGAATTTTTAATGTTAGATTTTATAAACACTGAATTTATATTATAAAATTATTTGTCATATTAGTAAAAGTTAAACACGGGATATAATTATTTTGTTTGATAATAGTAAATTTGATATTTGAAAAATTATTAATTCACAATTTTAATCATATTAATATGATATATATTTTTTAATTTTGAATAGATTTGGATAAAAGTTAAAGGTAATAATTGAATATTTTAATTTTTAATAAAATGAAGAAATAATTTATTTCAAAAATCAGATTTTAAAAAATAAAATAAAATAAATATTTTTAGTGATAAATAACTATCTAGTATCCATTTACTTAACAAATTCAACATTTTTGTTAAAAAAATTATATTAAAAAATTAAAAAATTAAAAAATTAGATTTATTTATCAAATATAATCACAAAGAAAAGTTCAGATAAATATAAGTAGACACAAAGTAAAACTTGAAAATGAGAAACTGAGTTGGTTTGGTTTTTAAAAATATTATCTATTTTATTTTAAAAACAATTTTATATTTCAAAAAATTAAAAAACACGTTTTATAAATGATTTTTTTAGTAATGAAAACATATTTTGTCTTTATTTTCCTCTAATAAAAAAACATTAGAAATTTGATACATTAAAATTGTCAGATTTTTTTTTTTTGTTTTTATATTAATTTGAAGAGGAGTTAATTATTTAAAGTTAAAAATTTTAATTTTATAAAATATTTTTGGTGAAAGTTAAAAATAAATTTTCATTATTTTCTAGTTTCTACAATTTTTATTATTTATTATATATATATATATTTCCTGAAACCAAACCAAACCTAAAACTAACATTACCTCAGATTTACCATTTTTTTATTTATGGAATGCACAAAGTTATTCTATTCTCCTTTTTAATATATGCTTCCGATTTGTAATTTACTCAAATGCCCATTTTCTAAAGAATCTTCTGAAAAGGTAATTGGTGGCCTTTATAATGAAAAAAGAAAATTGGTTTGGAAAATAAGAAAATATGTTTTTATATTTATTTTTGATGAAAAAAATTGTGAAAGGAAAGGCGAAATTTTTAAATTTATTATTTTATTCCTTTTTTCCTTGAAGTTGTAGCTCAATTTTAAAGTAAATAATTAGATAATTAAATTAAAAAAACAATTGGGCTTGAATAATTAACCCTTGGATATATCTAATGTAAGGACATTTGTTGAATTATAAAAAAATACAGGTAGAGGCAAATAATGAATAAAATTTGATATTTCCTAATTTCCAACTTTATATATACGATATTTATTATGGGATTTTTACACATATTTTTATTCGACAATACTGAATAATATTGTTGAGAAAATAATTAACTCTCCTTTTCAACATGACAACGTAGTTATATTTAGAACCACTTAAATCAAAAGAAAAAGAGCAAAAAACCATTCAGAGAATTGACTCTCTCTCCATCTCTCTATTTCTTGACCACATTATCCTATGATAAGCTGAAAACATATCCCTACGAACAGAAGCCACGTCTTAGGTTTTTTAGAACACTTAATTAATTCTTTTTTTTTAATAATTTCAAGAATATATTTTGTTAATAAACAACCTTTGTTGGATGTTCAAAGTAGAACAGAGAGGATCAACCAATCAAAATCAACAAAAACTACGGCAGTAATCGAAAAAAAGAAATAAAGAAAGCTAATGTCGTAGTTATGTGTGATACTGAAGGGCATTTATTTATGGGAACTGTCTTCTCTCTCTTAAACCTCAAGAAAACTCATCCTTCACACAGTATCGGGGGGGGCCCGCTTCTTGTCTGCTCTTAAAACATTACAAATTCTGTTCAACTCTAAATTTATTTTTTTAACCTCCTTTGGAATTTTTTTACCACATAAATAGATTCATGTTTGTTTGGGTTTAATTTTAATTTTAATTTTAATTTTACTCATCAGATTAAGATTAATAAATGAAATAAAGTTGGATTTTTTAGGGTTTAATAAAGAATGGGTTATGATTATTATATGGGTTAAATATCTGTACCAAAAAGCAAGGAAGGTGGAGAGAATCTAGAAATGCCCCTTTCTTTTATAGTTCCTCAAAAAGACCAAAGGAGAGAAAATCAAAAAAATATATAAATGGAGAAATAAATAAGAAATGTGAAGAAGAACAAGCAGAGAATAAAAGAGAAAGACCAGATGTTGACAAATTTCATGTCACCGTTGTTTAGAAGATCGTTTGTTTTGTGTGAATATTTTCTTCATCTGGGATCTCCCCTCTCTCTTTCTCCCTAACACCCTTCCAAACCCATTAATCTCCCCTTTTCTTCTCTCTCGAAACAAAATTATAAAATTACCACTTCAACAAGATTCTTTCTTTTTTTTTCATCGACCTGATGACGATCTAACTTCTTTTAATGGTGTTAAACAAAATACCCACTTTGTTTTTTTTTTTTTGCTGTATCATTAATTACTTTTGATTTTGTTGTTGTTTTAAAGCTTTAATCGTTGTTGATATCCTGGAAAATTTGGGAGCTTTGAGTTATCTGTGATGGGGAAGTGTTGAAGCTAAATCCATGGGAGAATCTTGAATGAGTTTTGATTAGAGGATGTTGGTCTGAGGTAAAATTTTGTTCTTTTTCACTTTCTAATTATTTGACTTTTTATATATAAATATTTTTAATTTATTTTCTTTTGATTTGGTTATTTGGGTTTTCTTTATTTTCTTAAATCATCCATTACTATTTTCCCCATTTTTGGGGTTAGTATGATAAACTGTGGGGTTATAGTGGCTTTGCAATTCAGTTAATTAAAGCCTAAACTCTTTAACTTTAAAAGATTTTTTTTTTCTTTTTCCTTTTTGGATTTGGGTTGATGATAATTTTGATTTGATGGATGATCATAGCTTTTATAATAATATTTTCAGCTGTTAATCTTTGCTAATATGCATACTAGTTATGGTATGAATTATGTGGGATCTAGTATTTTAACTTTGCTTTGCTATGCTAATTTAGCATCTTCCCAATTCTTCATAAATAGAATGGGATTTTGCCTTATTGATCATAGGATTCCTAACTTTCCTGCTTTATCAGCACCTTTTTTTCCCCTGCAAGACTCTCTCTTTATCTGGGAAGTTTCGACATGTATGAAGTGGTGTGGTGATTAATTGATAATGATGTGGCTTACATTCTGCTTAGAAATCTTTGTTTATGTGTCTGCTTTGGGTTGCATTACCTTTGAATTTACGTCCGCGAATTATTTCTCCGAGCTTCTTAATTGATGAGACTGCTGTATTTGCATTCATCATTTGAAAGTGGGGCTATCATCATCATCAATGAGGTTGTTTTCTTCAATACTCTGATTCTTGTTATGAAGGTGAAACTCTGCCATTTTAGGTGGATTGTGTTCATTATTCTTGTGATGGTTTGCGATATTCCTGAGTGGCTAGACCTTCAAGTATGTCAAATATTTAACTTGGTTTGATGTTACTAGTTTTTATGTGAAACATAAATGGATGGTTTAATATTATTGTTCCTTTAGGAAGGTGTTCATATCTTCCGATGACTCGATAGCATAGCAACGTTGTAATCAGACTGATAACTATGTTATAAGGTTCATGGAATCTAGCAACAATGGGGTTCTATTCTCCTTATGTCATTCTGGACTTGTTTGTTGTTCTCAGGAATGGGAACAAAAGTGCAGTTGAAAAGCTATTTGCCCGGATATTACTCAATGAGGGATCTCAACGAGGATTCAAACAGTTGTAGCTGGCCACATTATTATGGGGATAAAACCTTGACAAATGGTCAGTATTGCACTAGCTTTTTCTCGAGGGCCATTGTTGATGTGTATCCCGGGTATGATAAGGACTCACTGAAGAGAATAATGCTTGAGCATGAGGCTATATTTAAGAATCAGGTTATACGGTCTCTGCTGCTTTTTTACTTGTGTTTTTAATTTTATATGGTCTTCATCTCCATGTTTCAATGGAGTTTAGTGTTGCTTGTTCATAAACTTGAGTTTGTTTTGAACATGTTTAAGTATGCGAGTTCTTGGTCTTCATCCAGGTGTCTGAGCTTCACCGCTTGTATAGAATACAGAGGGAGTTGATGGATGAAATAAAAAAGAAAGATTTACAAAAAAATCGGTTTCCTGTTGAGACATCATTATCACCGAGCCTGTTAGCCTCACAAATTACTACTGAAGATGCTCACAAATGGCATATACCTGGCTTCCCTGCAGCAAACTCTCTTTGTGGTAGACCGTCAGTTTCTGGTGTTGAAGATAGTCATTCTCCCCTTAGTTCAGTGAAGGGAAGCAGCAGCCAAGCCGGTACCTTTCGGTCCCAAAATGGAGGTAACTCAAAGGATGTTAAGGTTCTAGAGTGCAGACCCACAAAAGTAAGAAGGAAAATGTTCGATCTTCAACTTCCTGCAGAAGAGTACATTGATACTGAAGAAGCAGAACAGTTCAGGGACGATACGGCATCTGGCACCTCAAGTTATCTTCCGAATGGAAATGGGAAAATTGGACCTGCGAGTGATGGAAAGCTATTTCATGTAGGGAAGACTGATTGCCTAGAAGATGCTTCAAGATCTGATTCATGCTCGAGGGGAAAAACTAGTTTGGCCGACTTGAATGAGCCCGCTCAGTTTGAAGAAACTGATGGTTCTGCATATTCGCACTTTCTAGGCCATGGCCCCTATCAAGGAGGCCGCGAACTGTCTGCTAAACTGAAAGAAACTTCTGTGAACGTACTTCGCTCAAGTGATGATAGGTCTGTAAGTAATATCCATATCGAGGAAAATGGAACTACGAGAGGATTCTTTTCTAATGTGCTTGAAGCAGGTACTGCTCACTTGTGAACCACTGAACTTTCATTATATAGCTTCATATTTTTTTTGTCAAAAAAAAAATAAAATATGATTGATTGCCTCATGGCCCTTCCTATCATAATTTTACATGTATTTTTCATTATTCATGTGTGGATATTATCTCGGTTTGCAGAGAACAGTAAAAGCAACTCAAAGTCGATTTCTCACGGTTTTCTGCCACAGAAGTTGCCTGTACCTTCCCAGCAGGTACAGGTTCTTTATGGAAAAACTCTTGATCCTCCAACATTTTCGGTAACTGATCAAAGCAAGGAAGATATCTCTCGAGAAAGAATGATCCAAGGTTTAGAAGTTCCTGAAAAAACTTGTGAAATCTCCAGTAACGGTCATCCAGATTCAATTGTTATGTCTAATGTACCTAGTTTGAATCCATTTGCTTCTTCTGATGTGGTAAAGCCGTGGTCTCATTCAGCTTCTTCTTGGGACAAGCCTTCTAGTAGCTTGAGCGAGAAGCCAATGACAGTTCCGACTCTCCCATTTTTGAATTCATCTGGTCCATCTAGTAAGAATTCTGTGATATCATCCCAGAGCAATGGGATTTTTGGAGAGAAGTGGCAGGTCAGTAGTAATTCTAGACCTAATCCGAGTTTCGGAAGTGAACTGCCTAACAGAAATGGTTTTTATTATGGTTCGTCATCGGGGTCCAGGGAACATGCAATTCGCTTCCCTTCAATGAGTTATGAGTATCCAAATTGTACCAATGATAGTAAGGGGGTCCCAGGGCACTTCACTTCTCAAGGTTCAACTAAGCCTTACAACTGCTCAAATAGTGTTGATATGAAGTCTGCAAGTGGTGTAAATTTGAATATGGTGCTTTCAAACAGTTCATCTAATGAGCCCATTTTGCAACAAGGTCCTCAAATGGATGGACAAAGAAACCATGAGGACCATCTCCGAGGGCTGCCATGGCTACGAGCCATGCCTGTTTGTAAGAATGAGGCCACAAGTGCAGGAAGGGATTTGAATGTAGGAGAGTTGAACTTCTCTCAATCTTCTCTGAAGAAACCGACCAATAAAAATGGAACTGGCAATGATTTCAACCAAAATTTTACGCAGGATGTGAACCCGGTTTCATTCTCCAATGATGTTGACACCAGCAGGAGCGAAATAGGTGAATGCCTGCACAATAGGAAGATATTAGTGGTTCCCATTTTCGAAAAGCATTATGTTACGAAGAACGAATTGTCTTCGACCACCCCGTATGCATCTGCTCCTCAACCATCAGAAGCTGAAGCAGAAAATAAAGGGAGAAAAATATTACTTGATATTAACTTACCTTGTGATGTGACTCTTCCGGACATGAACCAAGACATTGTTGCAGAGAATTCAGCCATAGAAAAGGAAGCAAATACAAAGCTACCAAGTTCCCCACATCAGTTCGACTTGAACTCCTGTGTTGACGAGGATGAAGCTTCTTTTGTACCCTCTGTTCCGAGCAGTGGTATGAAGACGACTCAAGGGATAGATTTGGAAGTGCCACTAATTCCCGAGCCTGAAGATGTCATTCATGGAGAAGAAATACTGGAAAAGGCATTTGAACCACCTTTGCAATCAGTACAAAGCAAAGATGACTGTATGCAGGATGAACTCATAACGATTGCAGCTGAAGCAATAGTAGCCATCTCATCTATTCGTCAGGACAGTAGTTCGGATGATGTTGATTGCAGTTCATCTGAAAACCCTACGACAGACCCCCTTAATTGGTTTGTTGAGACAATTTCCTCTTTCGGAGAGGATCTTGAGAGCAAGTTTGAGGCTCTTTCGCGAGGTAAAGATGGGGATCGAAATGAATCTTCCTCGGAAGAGATTGATTATTTTGAGTCAATGATTTTGAACTTAGCTGAAACCCAGGAAGAGGATTATATGCCCAAGCCTATGTTTCCTGAAAACTTTAAAGTAGAAGAAACGGGAACGACATCTTTGTTAACAAGTCGAACACGAAAGGGCCCGGGAAGGCGAGGAAGGCAGCGGAGGGACTTTCAAAGGGACATCCTTCCAGGCCTGGCTTCCCTATCAAGGCATGAGGTAACGGAAGATCTTCAGACATTTGGAGGAATTATGAGAGCAACTGGTCATTCTTGGCACTCGGGAATGACAAGACGGAACTCTACTAGAACTGGGTGTGGCCGAGGGAGGCGACGGTCTGTAACTAACTCCTCTCCTGCTGTAGTGGCTGCCACAACTCGTATGCCATTGATGCAGCAACTTAATAACATTGAAGTGGGGCTGGAGGATCGGAGCCTTACCGGATGGGGGAAAACAACTAGACGGCCTCGCAGGCAACGATGTACAACGGTGAATCGTCCATCTCTTGCATTAACGTAAACCTTGAGAAAAAGAAAAGAGGCTTTGATGTATTAATTGAGGATGTTATAGAGGAAACTTGGTGATTATTGTTTCAATGGCTTTGAGAAGTGAGGTTATTATGATCTTTTGGGGATTGCCTCTTAGCCTGAAATTTGGCAATGCTTGATTTTCTGTCTTGGGGGTGATTATGGACAACTTGTATTATCCATAAATAATGTTGCAATAGTTCTTCCCAAGATATATATATATATCTAGTGAAACCAAATATCTAAACTCGTGTTCGGATATAGTTGGTTCGAGCAAAAAGTTGCAAGTAATGTTTTAAAGTTTCTATCGACAGGTGTATCAATGTTAAGATTTCTCGAACATTTTTCTAACAGTGGGTAAAATCCCATAACATTTTCCAGCAACATTGGGATTTGGGTGAAATTTCGGCTGAGGAAACATGAAAGAAAAAAGCCTTGTCTGTTTCATGTAAAAGTTACAAAAAGAAAAAAGAAAAATAGATAAGCCTGAAGAGAACAAGTAGGGGAGGAATGAATGGCATCTTGGATTGAAATGAATTTAAAACAAAGAGTACTGATTACAGGCTAATTCATACCCCCCAAAAAAAAAGGGGTTAGAACGTGTGGTTTGTCTGTTATAATGTTTAGTTCCGAAATCTGAATTCCATTGAAGCAGTAATCAATTCATTGCCTGCCTGTCTGTCTGTTTGTTTGTTTGTTTGTTCTGCTGTGGAAACATACGGAAGTAACTTTCAACTGAAACTTAGTCCCACTTGTTCCCTTTCCAATTACTCTTAACCCCCTCAATTCCGCTTCTCAATCTGTAACATCCTTTCGTAATATGTTATTACTTCATTAAATGATCAAAGGAAGAAATTATGTAAGCCTTCCTGCTTATACTATGAAACAGAATAGCCTCCCACATAAGAACCAACAATAGTTACAATCTCAATAAAATAATTTAACTTTTTGGTTTTCTTCTTTTTTTTTTTAATATCATTTATTGTTTATAAATAAAAAAAATAAAAAAGGGGGAGAGAAATAGGATGTGGGGAACACAGGAAGAAAAGGCGCGTGGAGAAGGAATGAGAAGATATAAAGATTTGTAAGCAGCAGAAAGGGAAGCGTCAGAGGGTGAGTTTGATTGGTCATTAGTCAAATGCCCCCATTGCCTTTAGATTCTCTCTTTCAATCACCCACTTTCACTTTTCAATTTCTACTCCCCTTATTTTATATTTTATTTTCTTTCCTTTTCTGGTTTAGGAAAATATCATCTCAGTCCTTATATTCTTTTTCAATTTGTATTTTGATCACATCTCGTGCATTAGGTAAAAGAATAAAATAATCTCTCTATTAAAATCGTACGGTCAAAAACTGATTTTAGTTTTTTATATATAAAGTATAATAATATATTTAACCATTGATGTTTATATCTTTATTTAATTTGTCCTACTCTTTTATTTAAATCAAATTATTCTCTATCTCTCATTATTGATGCGATTTTTTTATATGTAATGTGTTAATAAATAATTTAAAAGTTGTAATTAAAAAAACATAAATATAATTAAAATTTCAAAATTTATGAAAATAGCTAGTAAAAATTAAAGAAAAACATCAAAAAATCATAAAAGTTTTTAATTTTTGATTCAAAATTCTATTTTTTAAAAAGAAAAAGAGCTTAATATTTTAAAATAAAAAATAATAATTTTTGAAAAAACAATCTTCAAAATCAAAACTATAAAATTTTTAATATTAGATCTGAAATATATAAAAATAGAAAATCCAATTAGTTTTGTATTTTAAAATAAAAATAATAATTTTTTGAAAAAAAATTCTTCAAAATCAAAACTATGAACTTCTAAATATTAGATCTGAAATATATAAAAAAAAGAAAATCCAATTGCAGTTTTAGGAAAATTGGCCTTCCTTAGAAAGGAAATTAATCAATTGGACTTATCAATTCTCTTGCCCATTGTACGTATAAAAACGGTGGATTAAGACATCTCTGAGCGCTTTCTGGCCAAAAAAAAAAAACATCTGTGAGCGCTTTCTGGCCAAAAAAAAAAAAAACCATCTGTGAGCGCTTACAATAGCAGGTGATTGAAGCACCCTTCTTGAAGTCGAGATGAACATATTGGCTAACAGCAATATCTGTTATGTGACTCCCAGCATCGCTCATCCTATTCATGCAATGGCGGCTGCGTTTAACTAGCAACCTCAAAACTTCAACAACAATGGTGACAAAGCTTCTGACTTTCTTTCACAGACAAGTTTCTGTTTCTCTTACCAAGAGGGAACCTTACCTTCAATTGAGATCTCTGTCTTTCTTTACTGACCAACCTTTTGAATACCCTTCGTTGGACCATTCTTTAGCTTCACTGCACTCAGTTTCTTCAAACCAGTGTTTTGCTCTCCTGGGATTTTGCAAAAACATTGATTGTCTCAAGAAAGTCCACGCCTTGTTCATTATAAATGGAATCAAAGGTGACCTTTTGTGTGATACCAAATTGGTGAGCCTTTATGGATCATTTGGGCATGTTGGTTATGCAGGGTCAGTGTTTGATCGAATTCCTGAACCAGATTTTTATTCCTGGAAAGTGATGATCAGGTGGTACTTTTTGAATGATTTGTACACGGAAATTATTGGGTTTTATGGTCGTATGAGAATGAGTGTTAGGGGGTTTGATAATGTTGTCTTTTCGCTCGTTTTAAAGGCATGTAGCGAATTGCAGGATATTAATGAAGGAAGGAAAGTGCATTGCGATGTTGTCAAGGTAGGGAATCCTGATAGTTTCGTTCAAACCGGTCTTGTAGATATGTATGCCAAATGTCGAGAAATCAAATGTGCGCGTAAGGTTTTTGGTGAAATTCTTTATAGAAATGTGGTTTCTTGGACTTCAATGCTTGCAGGGTATGTACAAAATAATTGCACTAAAGAAGCATTAGTTTTGTTTAATAGAATGAGAGAAACAATGGTTGAGAGTAACCAATTCACGTTAGGGAGCTTAGTGACTGCTTGTGGGAAGTTAGGGGCTTTGCATCAGGGGAAATGGGTGCATGGATATGTTATTAAGACTGGTATAGAACTTAATTCTTACTTGGTGACTGCTATTATAGACATGTATGTTAAGTGTGGTAGTCTACGAGATGCTTGTTCTGCATTTGATGCACTTTCTTCTGTTGATCTTGTCTCATGGACTGCAATGATTGTTGGATATTCTCAGAGTGGGTTTCCTGATGAGGCTTTGAAGTTGTTTGTTGATAAGAGGAGGTTTGGGATATTGCCTAATGCTGTTACTATTGCAAGTTTGCTTTCTGCATGCGCGCAGTTGAGCAATTTGAGTGCAGGGAGGTTAGTTCATTCTTTGGGGATTCAGCTTGGGCTAATCGATCCAACAGTGATAAACGCTCTAGTGGACATGTATGCAAAGTGTGGAGTGATTAGAGCTGCTAGGTGCATATTTGAGACGGTCTCGGATAAGAATTTAATTGCCTGGAACTCGATCCTCTCTGGTTATTCCCAAAATGGGTTAGCATATGACACACTCGAACTGTTTCATCAAATGAGGTCCAATTCTGTCTCACCTGATGCTGTCACTCTGGTCAGCATATTCTCAGCCTGTGCTTCAGTAGGTGCTTTCCAAGTTGGTTCCTCCCTTCATGCTTACACTATGAAAAATGGCTTACTATCGTCTAGTGTTTATGTTGGCACTGCACTTTTGAATTTCTATGCTAAATGTGGGGATTCTAAATCTGCTCGTGTCGTATTTGACAATATGGGAGAGAAAAACACTGTCACGTGGAGTGCAATGATTGGTGGTTATGGAATTCAAGGGGACAGCTGCGGCTCTCTTGCACTTTTTAATGATATGGTTAAAGAAACTTTAGAGCCAAATGAAGTAATCTTCACGGCGATTTTATCTGCTTGTGGCCATACAGGGAGGCTCGGGGAAGGATGGAAATATTTCAATTCAATGTGCAAGGACTATAAGTTTGTTCCTTCCATGAAGCACTATGCATGCATGGTTGATATGTTGGCCCGTGCTGGAAGACTCGAAGAAGCCCTGGATTTTATCGACAAATTGCCTATTAAACCAGATCCTAGCTTGTTTGGGGCTCTTCTTCATGGATGTGGACTCCATTCAAGATTCGATCTCGGAGAGGTGGCTATCAAGAAAATGCTCGATATACATCCTGATAAGGCTTGTTATTATGTGCTTATTTCTAACTTGTATGCCTTGGATGGAAGATGGAGTCAGGTTAATGAGGTAAGGGAATTGATGAAGCAGAGAGGGTTGAGCAAAGACCCTGGTTGTAGCATCACAGAGATGGAAAATAATAAAATCCTTTCATTTTCTGGAGTAGCATGTCCTGCTTAGTCTTTTACGAGCATTGCTAGAGTCGATTGGAACTTATTGTGAAAACTGAAGGCAATCAGGGACAGTGTTGAACTTATGAAGGTTCTCTAAAAGACATGTTGAATTCTGGATGTTGGTTTGTACAAGAACTTGTGGCTGGTTCAAATTGAACTGTCTCGAGCACAAATTCCAAATAGCTTGGATCTTCAATGGGTATAGGCTACGAATCTCATGGCAAGAAATTAAGGTAGTGACTGAGAAGATGAGTTTTGGGTTTTTCTCTAAATATGAACATGAAGAGTTAGGCATATTAGCAGCCATCAAGGCCTGTAAAACCACTGTGCATTGCTGCACAGATTCCATCTTCCATAGACATGGAAACATGAGATGTTATCCAGCACTAAATAAATAATAATCTATGACTTGTCAATATCAGTGACTCCCAAATCTAGAAATATGTTCAGTTCTTAACAGGTACGGAGGTTAGAAATTACAATTGTTGTTATGAATAGGAAATTTTATTTGAAAGAATTATGCAAGTTACAACGTTTATTAACTTAAACTCCGTTTGTTTACATACAAAAGGTAGTCATTTTTCTTATAAAATGACTTACCCTTTTGAAAAGCGCAAGTCATTTTTCAGAAAAGAGCTCATCTATAGATAATTTTATTTTTATATAAAAATTAACTTACATCAAACTTAATATTATTATATTAATAATAAATTTTATTTTTATTTTTAAAAATATTTAAAATATTATATTTTCAATATTATTAAACATATATGTTTAATTATTTATATTTAGTCATATAATAAATTAATAATATAATAAATATAATTTATTATTTTAATAAATTATTTAATATTTTAATTTTATTTTAATAATAAATTTTAAAAATAATAATTTTAAATAATATTATTCACATATTATTGAAAATATTCAATATTAATATTTTAATAATAAATATTTATTACAATTATAAATATATTAATAATAAATGCTTTGTAATATAAAGGTTAAAATATGTCATAAGTCTATGTACACTTTATAAATTAGTAATTTAGTCTTTGTACTTTTATTTTCAAGAATTTAGTCCCTTTACTTTTTAAATTTGAAAATCAAGTCCAATTGTTGACATCATTAATTTTTCTTGTCAATTTTGTTGATGTCACATTTTTAAATAAAAAAAATACTCACTTAGTAGTCATGTAATTAAAAAATGACGTTGCAATGAATCTGAATTTAACAAAATATTTTTAATATATGCAAAAACAATGTAAAATATAAAATTATAGATAAAAATAAATTCAATTAAATAAAAAAATATCGAATGTATGTTTATTTAATTGAAAACAACTTTTATAAAATATTTTTAATAAATCTACGAAACAACAGAAAATATTTTACATAAATCCATCCAAACACTAAAAAATATTAACTTTTTCATAAAAATAAAAAGTCATTTTCAGTTTAACAAATGTGCCTTAAACAATTAGCAACATGATAATTTTGTAGATTTTGACATATACAAAGACTAATATTAACAAAAGAATCAAGAGCATAACTATTTCCCTAAACATAGATACACAAGTTTCGTCTTATATGAAGTTATGCAACATGGATAAGACATCGTCAGCAACTACGGGAGGGACATCATCTTCCAATTCCGCAACATGTATCAAGCTACCTTCAGTGAAAATATGAAGCATGGACAAGGTATGTGAAAGTTTGGGAATCGTAGTAGGAGTGATGTCATCATCACTTTCAGCATTGAGAGGGAACTGAAGAGCCTCCAAAAATTCAGAGGCAGTAAAAAGTAATGCAGCGTCGTCTTCCAATTCCTCAACATATATTAAACTATCTTCACTGAAAACATGGAGCATTGACAAGATATGATGATCGTGTGAAAGTTGGGGAATCGTAGTAGGGGTCGTATCAACATCACTTTCAGCATTGAGAGGGAGCTGAAGAGCCTCCAGAAAATCAAAGGCATATTAAAAAGTAGAGCAGAGTCGTCTTCCATTTCCATACTGTCTTCTCTGAAATTGCGAGCATCGATTATAGAATAATTGAAGACGCACCATCTCGACGGTTCCAAGGAAGTTAGTCGAAGAGACTGCTTTGGACATAATAGCATCCTCCTCCCTCAACAGCGGTACTTGAGATTTACCCATTATAACAGAGTAGGTGTTGCAACTTCTAAAACCAACCCTGTTTTCAACGGAATTAATCAGTTATCAAATTAAGAAGAACTCTAATTCACCAAAAAAAAAAAAAAAAAGGATTACCAATTAGGTTGATCCGTAGAAGAAAGGCTCGCCTAAAAGAGTCTCCCGCCTCGGATCGTAAAACCTAGGTGGCAAAAAAGGAATAATGGAGGTGTTGTGACTCAAAACCATGTTTTCAACAGATATTCAACCACAATCAATGCAAAAATTAGAACGGGGAATCCAAGGAGAAGGAATCAAAGCAAGTAATGGAGATATGAATTTCTAGAATGAAACAGTATATCAAAAACAAAAATAAGAAATCTAACGTTTAGAAAATAGAGTAAGTGTTGAACCCAAAAAAAAAAAAAAAAAAAGAAAGAAAGAAAACATAGTAAATGAAAAATAATCAATACAAATAGTACCCAGGATAACTGAAGAGGTAGGGATTGAGAAATCGCGTGAACGGGAAACAAGTAGTCTAAATAATTTGAAAAGTTGAATAGAAAGAAAGAAGCGAGAAAGAGAGAGAGAAGGCGGCAGCTGAAACTCAGAGACAGATAGATAGAGGGAAGTGAACAAACTCAAGAATCCGCGCCCTTTTATAAACCCAGACAACTAGCCGTTGTGTGGTGTGCGCTTTTCTTTAAATGTAAAAATTAGGCAAATAATAATCTAAATTACTTGTCCAGTCTTTTTAATTTGTATTAAATTAAGCCTTGGATCTTTAAAACAAATTATTGGAAATGCGATTTTCACATAGGAAAGCATTAATGAAATTCTTTATTTATGTAATAAATAAATAAAATTTAGACTCTTAATTTATTTACTTTTAATTATCACATTTTAATTTTTTAAGCAATTATCTACATCACTATACTCTCTAATTTGATAGAATTCAACTCCCTTTCCCTACCATGATTTGGAGCATGGCGAACCATCTTTCATAAATGTATTTATATTTTTATATTATATCCTTTTTTTACACACAATAACCCAAATATAGTAACAAATAAACGCCAAAAAAGTAATATATATACACTTTTTTTTTGCCTAAAATATTTTGGATAAACTATACCATTAGTCACTAAACTATTGGTAAATTTTCATTTTAATAATTTAACTACAAAAAATTACAATTTGGTCACCGAACCATTCAAAAGTTTTTTATTCAAGTTACTAAACTATTCAAAAGTTTTTACTTAAGCTATTAGGCTATTAAGTTTGTTTTAGAAGTTTTGCTAGCGAGTTTCAAGCAATGATTTAACGATCAATAGGATAGATCAGTACTTATTGACAAGTAGAAGAGCATGCCTTAGATCTAAATTGACCCAACAGTCAATATCGAAAATTTAAGAAAAAATTCTTTGAATTTTAATTTGGAAATTTGTCACATCCAAGATTCATAAAAAAAAAAAAATTGAATTGTTGAAAAAAGAGGAAAGAGACAAAGAAAGATGAAATTATAACTAAAACCAAAATTTACCAATAATGACTAAAGGCGTAGTTAACTACGGTTGGGCTTTAATGTCAGACTAGATGGATAATAGGAGGGTAATTTTGACTTTTGGGGAGACGGAATGGATAATTTCGTAAATCTACATTATAATTAAATTTACCAGGAATTCACTGAGCGGGAAATTTAAAAAATTCTGAGTTTTTGAGTCTTCAACCTTTTTTTCCCTTCGGCTCCATCCAGGCTAACTTATCTCTCACTGAAACCAAGATTATAGATTTAGGGTTTCTCACCAATCAGCTATTGTGAAACTTGGGAAAATTTCACTTGCCTACACTCTTTCAAGAATTGAACTCTCCTTGGACGCATTTGCAATGAACGGATCTTGTTTGGAATTCAAGAATCCGATCCAAGACGCGATTTCCAGGGTCCGATTCGCGCCGCAGTCCAACAACCTCCTCATTTCTTCTTGGGACCCCGTCAGTAGTCTTCTCTTATGTCTTATTTCAGTTTTGTTTTCCGATGAATTGCAATCGCTTGAACTGATTTTGATTCTCTGATTTGTAACAGTGTCTTCGACTGTATGATGTGGATTGTTCTCAACTTAGATTAGAAGCTCCGTCCGAGGCTGCGCTTCTCGACTGTTGTTTCCAGGGGGAATCTGTCGCGTTCAGCGCTGCCTCTGATGGTTCTATTACAAGGTTTTTCATTTTAATTGATTTAGTGAATTCGAATTTTCATTTAAGCTCTTATATGAGAGGTTTCTTCTTCAGTTAGGGTTTCTACTATTAAACTGAATGAAAAAAAGGTTCCTAACCGGTTATAATCTGATGAGTTATAAAAACCAAGCAATGTGAATCTTAGTTGAGTTGAATTTAGCAAGCAAATGAGATTTTCCTACTTGTTAACCTCATTTGATCATGCATCTGATGCATGGTAATAATTTTATGTAAATTTGATATTTTGCAATGTACATTAACTTTATTGTCATTTCAATTGGGAAAAAGTTTGGAATTTTAATTATCACTCTTTGTGACTGGACTTCGGGAAAAGATATCTGCTTTGAATTTTATACCATATTGCTAAAATGTGATTAAGAGCATGAAATATATAACCACTTTCTTTTGTAAATCCAAGCTTCTTTACATATGGAAATCCTTTTATTTTTCTAGGTATGATTTGCATTCTGGAATCAGCAATAAAATAGGAAATCATGATGATATAGCAACATGCGTGGAATATTCTACTGAAACACGTAAGTTAGCTACTTCGTTTCTACAGAAAAGTGCATATGTGGAATATATTCATCAAGAGAATTTGTCGTACTTTTATGTCCCGCAACTTGTCTTTGTCTTGTTTCAATCAGCAAACGAATGTAATTTGTCTTGAAGGTTCCTGATTGTTTCTATGTACTTTATCATGGTAATCTGTGAACAAATAATGATGGTTACATTTTGTAATTAAATTTCCTTGCAATTCATGTAGCTAAGAAACTAAACATCGTTCCATTACCTTAAACCTTCTATAAACGTTGTAACTGTCCACTATTTTGTGTATCGGGTTTTTCACAACTTAAGCACTAAAAAGATTGAGAATATTCTAAAGAATATTGCTCTGTTCTGTACTTCCCTCGCAGAAGTTGATGAGCAACTGAATGTTTTGTTTTTCAAGTTGTTACATAAGCTGGGGCTTTGACAATGCTGTCATAAAGAAATTTTAGCTGATAAATAACTTGGTCCTCTTTTCAGAAGGCTTTCAAGAGCACCGCTGTTAGTTTTAATTGCATGTACATCTATAAATATGCACCTATGCAACTATGTGAATAATGTTAACAATATAATTCTTAGAATGTATTTGTGAGTTTATGGTTTCATATGACAGCACAATGTTTTGTTCTTGCCGTTGGAGGGGCCATGTCCCGTGAGGACCCTTTAAATTGCAATTTTCTGATGAACATCCAAAACAGCCCTTAATACAACCTTAGATCTTAGATTACCATTCAAATATGTTTCTATAATCCGTTTTATTTCTAGTAGAAGTTAAACTCCTAATTCTATTATTTCAGGTCAAGTGATTACTGCAGGTTTTGATAAGAAGATCATAGCCTGGGACATTTTTGGAGCAAAACAACTTGTGTACCTGAGAAATCTAGATGCAGAAGTGGAGTCAATGTCACTCTTTGGATATGAATTAATAATAGCTGTCGGATCATCAGTAGATATTTATGACTTGCGGAACTCAGACAAATGTGTTCAATCAAATAAATTTTGTATGGATGTTCCAATACGATGTGTCTCCTCAATTCCTTATTTGAAAGGTATTATTTCTTGATTGTGTTGGCTCTACATGTAATGATGTTGTGAAGACTTGTTGACGAATGGTCTATTATATCCTATGACCAAACAGCAAGCCGTAAATTTCACATGAATGAAGATTTTATGCATAGCCTTCTGTCAGAAATCGTAATCTTCAATATACCAACTTTCTGAGATGACTTTCAACTTTCTTAATACTGCCCTTAAAGTAGATTAATGTCTATGCAGGATATGCAGTTGGATCGGTGGATGGACGAGTAAAATTAGAGATTTCATATCCGTCCAGTTCAAACAATAAGGGGTTAGTTTTTGAAAATCGTATAACTTTGCGACCGTTTTAACAGTTGAACATTGAAAATCATGGTCAGGGTCAATTTATAAATCCATTTTATTCATGGATCTGAAAGCACTTATAGTTAAATTTTACTCTAGACCTAAACAGAAAGCATATCGTTCAATAGCCTACTTAGCCTTTGGCATAATTTTGAAAGTATACCTACGGATATTGGATTATGCATTACTTTATACATCTCATGCTTGCAGGTATATGTTCCGATGTCATCCAAGATCAAGAGATGGAAGAAACCATCTAGTACCAGTGAATGACATTGCATTCAACCCATTGTACGTGCTCTTCTATCAGTAGCCTCTCGTAGATTATGGATATTGCTGCATAATGGGATTTTTATGGTACCTTCTGTTTTAGCATCTCAGGTGCTTTTGTCACCGGTGATAATGTGGGTTATGTTACAGCATGGGATGCTAAAAGTAGAAGAAGACTCTTTGAGGTGATCTTATGTGTTCTTTTTACTTTTACTTCTTGTGCTGTTACTCTTGATAAGTGCATCATATGATTCCTCAGTCTATCAAATAGTGGTTTTAGTTTGGGATAATATGCTTATGTAACTGATGGTTGATACCATAGCGACCTTCATTAAGCAAATAAAATGCTTTTAGAAGGCACATGCTAAATAACTAGTGTCAAACAATGCAATTATGATAATAATGAAGAACAATTTGTAGAGAAATTCGTTGTTGACTTTTGCTTTTCTTTGGTTTTAGTTGCCTGGTTGCGCAAACAGTATTGCATCCTTGACATACAACAATGAAGGACAAATTTTGGCTGTTGCATCAAGCCATACTTACCAAGAGGCCACTGAAATGTTAGTTGTTCTTCGATTTCTATTACCTCCACCATCTCGTGTTTACATGATTTGATAAAGTATATATATTATATAAAAATAAAAAATAAAAACAAGAGGGAGTTGAGTGTGTCTTGTCATTTGTTATTAATTTTTTAATTGAATCATTTCCAATTTTCCGGAGACAGAGAAAAGCCCCCACAAATATTTGTGCACAAACTGGATGAAAGCCATCTCGGTTCAGTTTCTGATGGAAGTTCAAGCAGGAAATGACTGCATCAGGCATAGGCAATCAAAAGAACACAGCTGCACACTCTTGTACGTACAACAATGAGAAGGTGCTTCTAGTCATGGATTGCTGGTAGATTTATTGATAATTTGAAAATGAAGCCTGATTCTGTCTGGATCAAGATAGCAAGAATTTTCAACATTTACTTATGATCGTTACCCCTTTGCTTGCTCATTTTCAGATCACCGGCAGAGTCTGCCAAATCAATCTGTTTCTTGCATCCTGAACCTGACTCCCTACTGGGCTGAGAACTAAAAGGCCATTTACTTTTTTGTACTTCATTCAGTATTCTTCTTGTCACTGGTATTTTGAAGTAACACGAAGAGGGTGTTATAACTATAATAACATAATGTTTAATTTATGTACTGTATTTTGTTTGTAAGATTTGGTCATCATAATTCATGATTGTATTGTGTTTAGGGTTACATGGTTGGTACTATGGGAAATTTTGAGTTTGTCGAAGACTTGAATTGAGTTCAATTGGTTTTTTTTTTTCTTCTTCTAATTGGTATGACAAAAGAAATCTGCATCCAGCAATAATCTATCTGTTAATACCCGATTTATTAAAAAGAAATAGAAAAAAAAATGGTAGTAACTGCTAAAATATCAGATTTGAGTTGATACTGGGGCCCAAAGAAGCCCACGTGGAAACATCTCAAGCTGAGTATCAGTTACACGCACTAACTAACTCGTTCATTCTCCTTACTCTCCCTCGATTTCCCACTTCGAAGCTTTGCTTTGATCCGTATCTCTCGCTTTCTCCAAAAACTTGCGAATTGTTTAGCTTCGTCGCCATGTCTGATGAAGATCATCATTTTGAATCTAAAGCTGACGCCGGAGCTTCTAAGACATTTCCACAGCAGGCCGGCACCATTAGAAAGAATGGTCATATCGTCATCAAAAGTCGGCCTTGCAAGGTTACTTTTTTTTAAATTTTATTGTTTATGTTCATTTATGCCCCTATTTCTCTTTATTTTTAAGATCACCAGAATTTCTTTTATGTATTTATCAAAATCTGTAAATAAATTGTTGAATCTCCGAATTTGTTTGGCGAAATTAGTGAAATGAAGGGTTTTATCTTTGATTTTTAATTATTACTTAGCTAAAATAATATTTTTTTTGTTGTTGAAATTTTGCAGGTTGTGGAAGTTTCAACTTCCAAGACTGGGAAGCACGGACACGCCAAATGTCACTTTGTTGGAATTGATATCTTCACTGGGAAAAAAGTGGAAGATATAGTTCCTTCGTCTCACAACTGTGATGTAAGTCTCTCTTATTCGCCCGCTTTACTCATTATGTTGTAGGTTTTGGAGGCTAAAGGATGTGTTGTTTGGTTACAGGTTCCTCATGTCAATCGCACTGATTACCAGCTGATTGATATCTCCGAGGATGGATTTGTAAAACCTATTATTTGGTTTGTTTTTGACATTTTTTTTGGGCTTTAGACGATGTTCTGATCATATCATTTGCTAATGATTTAGGTGAGCTTGCTGACTGAAAGTGGGAACACTAAGGACGATCTTCGGCTTCCAACTGATGAATTTCTGTTTACACAGGTTAGTTTGCATGTCAAAATGGGTATCTCATTTCTTTCCTTTTTGCTATCCTGAAATTGCCAAATTCATCCAACTTCATATGGTTTCTCACCCATTTTCCATGTTTTAGTATTGCTCCCACTTCATTTTTCATAAAATACCCCGAATTCTCGTGCTGCAACACTCGTCATCGACACTGTCTATCTATAGATACGGGGACTCTACAAATATATGAAACTCTTGAAAAAAAGACATATCGAACATATAATCATATCAATGTTGGACCAAGTAGGTAGGAGTATGTGATTTGAAAATAATATGTAGTGTTTGGTGAATGTAGATAAAGACAGGATTTGCAGAGGGGAAGGATCTGATTGTGACAGTGATGTCAGCAATGGGTGAAGAGCAGATCTGTGCCCTGAAAGATATTGGCCCCAAGTAAATTCCTGGGGGGCGTCCTTCACATTTCACATTTAGTGCATGGAATGGGTTTTTCTAATTTAGTGCATTCTTTAAGACCATTTAAATTTAATTTATTTTAAATAATTGACAATTTTATTTGTCATTTTTTAAAGATACTTCTCTTAGATAATAATTTAAGGTCGTTAATAATAATTTTTGACATGTTTTTTTTGTATCAAAAGTGTATTTTAGTTTATATGCTGTTCATGTTATGTTCCAATTGGGGGGTATGTCAAAACATAAGAATGAGTCTGAGAAACCGACCCTTTGAGACACAAAATCAGATTGAAAAATTATTGTTTATGGTTGAAAACCAAAATAGTTAATCCTTACAACAAGCTTTGATCTCAATAATCTAGTCAATTGCTTTGCTGGTGTGATAAAGATGATGAAAATTACAAGGCAGAAATAACAAAATAAATGAATGCAAACAATGGTGTTGAATTTAAATCTGCATTTTAATCATCTTTGACACTTACAATGGTAGGAATTTGACCATGATTTACAAAATCAATCTTATTCAGCCGCAGACAGCACAAGGCTTGCTCTGGTAATTCCTCTGGTTTTTGTGCCTGCACCAGAAACTAAATGTTATGAATTTCTCCTCTATTTAGTTTCGGCCTATTCGGAAATTCAGAGAAAATGGGAAAGAAGCTACCTGAATAGTCAAACCCAGATTAATGATTCCATTCTTCATGCGGTCTAGAAACGATTCAAGTCCTTTCCTAGATATGTAGCTAAATCTGTGTATATCAAGGTCGATCTCGAAGTAATTTGGTCCCTGCATCATGATCAACACAGAGACGCAACTTTTAACCTCGGAAGATGTTAAAAAATGGTTGCATGTTCAGCTTTCTAAAACACTATATGCACTAGGCGTAGGCTATGTTGTTTAAGACGTCAACTGAAAATGTTTTCAGAATTAAGTACGGAAATATAATCTATCGACAGACTCAAGCCTGAGTAACCTAGGCTTAGTTCATGCCCTAGAAAATCTGCCAACACTATCCAGGCATAGCTAGAAAGATCATATCTCATACTTGTGTCCGAATATGTGATGGCAGTAAATACTTCACGAAAAGTAAAAAGTAGAAACTGACGTAGAATCATTTGACTGCATGTAATTGAATTCCTTCAAACCTTGCATATACATGCATCTATACAATATGTGAAAGCAGCAGAGAAAGCTATAAATTACCTTATAAAAATTATGTTGAGGACGCGAAAGCACTGGCTTATCGTTATAAGCTTGAATAAGCTTCTTTTCAGTAGAACCTAACTGAAGCTCGTCTGGGTTAACTAAACTGGCCATAATTTTTAGCCTCTCTCTGAAAGGAACAATGGACTCTTTTGCAAACCCTTTAACCTTTTCCATTTCATCTTCAATAAATTTCTGTAACAAAGCACGGACACTAATATCAACTAAAATATTTTTCAAGGTGGAAAGAATAGATCCTACTCTATATTACTTGAGCTCAAGTGTGATTATCTGGCATGAATTTATTTTCAAAATTTTCATGCATTCGAAGGGTTATTGAAGAATCATAACCCCATATCCAAGCACAGCATAAAATGGCAGTACTTAATTCATTGGTAGCTAACATTGAATGTTAAGTTGTACGAGGAAATTGGTAAGGGGAATACCTTTATGCTGTCCTGGAAGTGAGGGGATATATCTTTGTCAAAAGTATTCGAGACCTTAAAATATAACACAAGGCTCAAGCCTTCCCCGTTGGCATCACCAAGAAACACACTTGCTGGATAGGTCGGAACCTGCAACAAGTATACCAATCAAATTATAGATGTCATAAAAACAATTTACCCAACAATGATGAAAAGAAGACATTATCCGGGACAAAAGGACCGAAATAAGAACCTGTATATTAACAATCAGAAGTGCAGGCACTTTTTCATGCGGTTTTACGTGTGGTAGTTCGAGATGCTGAGCAATGTGATTCACTTTCCGAGGGCAGATAAATAAATCGACCCCAATTGGTACATATGGGCTACAATCAGGAGCAGGGAACTTCTGTTTATCTCTGCATGATAAGGCTCAACTTCAGTTCTACTTAAGAAAATGATATATTATAGAATGCAGATAACAGTGAACTAAATGGCTTACCGAAAGTAATTCTTGCCTCGGAGCTTAAAAAGCAAAGGTGAAATCTCCGACCAGCTTCCTACCGTCGGTTTCTCTGCTGAGCATGGAATTATAAGTCCAGCTCTCGGACGGTATAAGTACCTCTCAGCTGCACCTGTTAACAAATTTGTTAGCCCTAGTTGAAAGATAGAAAGGCTATTCGTTTGATTTTGTTTTGATTTTTAGAGTATATACTAATGCTATAATTCAAAAAAATAATGAATTATGCATATATATTTTTTATCAGAATGTTCCTACAAGTTCGATTAAGAGGTCTACTTTACAAAATTCCAAGATTTTACCGTCAAAAGATTTCCTCTTCACGGAAAGCATGATAACTGTTGATTTCTTTCGGCTTTCTTGGGTTTTCTCCCCCGAATCAACCGTGCCATCTTTGCGGCCCTTAGAGCTGTAACTTTCATACACTCTTTCATGTTTAGACCCGTTATCAACAAGGCATGATGAACTTCCGTACTGAAGCACTTGTGCATTTGAAATATTCCCTATCGGATTACCTAATGAAGAAAATGCATCTGGAGGCAGCAATAAAAGGGGAGAAAAAAGTGTAAGCTTTGCCAACCAACTGAACATTGAAAATCGTAGTCGAAAGAAATATAACTTGGTTGCAATAAGATGCAACTGCATTACCTCCATATACACTGCCAGCATCATCATCCGACTCGGACTCCATAATGCTAACAGAATCGAACCATACTTCCTCTTGGCATCTTCCTGCAAAATAATTTCATTTCTACAGTTACAAATTGTTTGGATTTCAATAAGCTAGGAAATATGTAGAAAATATCTCCTAACAAGCACAAATGCGAAAAGCATTCACCATGCATATGCATATATGTATATGTAATATATATCAGAAATTTTGTAGTGAGAGATGAATAGAAGAAGAGACCATTGGCATCAATTTGACTGTGGTTCCATTGTAGCTGGGTTAGATGAAATGCCACATTAGACAACTCCGAGCGCTTACAACTGCAGGTGGTTGAAGCACCCTTCTGAACATATTCACTAACAGCAATATCTGTTACGTGATTCCCAGCATCGCTCATCCTTTTCATGCATTCATCAGGAATGGAAGTGGCGATTTTCCCACGGTTCTTGCAGAATCTACCAAAGCGTCCTTTGTGCGGCCTTGATTGTGCCATTTCACTATGTATCGAGACACAGCCGCCCATTATGCTGATAATCTTTTATCACAACTGCTACTAATGAAGTTGAATCAGGCACAAAGGAACCACTAACCTGCAGATTAATCCAAGACAAATGAACCAAATGTTGCAAAGCAACATAAAAAAAACATGAGGACCTTAGTACCGTCCTAAGAAGACAACCTATGAATTAAACATCCATGAGTGCAGCATGCAAAAATAATATTAGCAATGAACGAGCGAATTATTCCAAACTCAAAATGTAGTTATATTATCTGTTCTTAAAAACAGATAAACTCATTACTACTTTCGGCTAAGAACCTGGAAATCCATTGCATGACCAAGACATGCACAAAATAGACTAAAAAATTGTTGAACTTGGCTAAACAAACTAGTAAATTACTATAAGAATTTGGCTCATACCTTAAAGTCATTCCAAAAGAAAAAGCACTCCTTTGGAGATTCCTTATCCAATCAAAATCGCATCAAGAGCTTATTCCATTGGATCGCCTAAGAAGCTTGACCAAAACTAACACTGTCCTACCTGAACATCAATAATATGTATTAAAAAAAATGCAACTAAAAAACCAATATAATTTTATCATAATTATGTTGAGAAATTCCAAAAGACACTTGCAAAACATCCTCAATTTCGAAATCTAAAAGAGACACCGTTGGCTAAGATAACAACGAATTATTTCGTCTAATCATTGAAGTCTCCCCCCCAAAAAAAAAAAAAAAAACGCCCCACCACATGATTAGATCCCTAAGTATGTATTTAGAAAATCAGAGTGACTAATCCTTAAACTAGGAATTTTCAACAAAAAAAAAATTTAGTTATATCAAATATTGCTAGATAAAAAAGATACTTGCAAAACTAGTAGGAAAATAGTTATATTTGATAAAGAAAAAAAATAGAGCAAAATCATAATGAAAACGGAATCAAATCAAGTTTCGAAGTTGAAACGATCATGATTACTGTAAAACATTTAAAAAAGAGAAAAAGAAAAAAAAAAGAAACGAAAACGACAAGCTTTCAGTAAGCAATACGAATGACAAAACTCAATCAAGTTTGAAGGAACAAAAAAAACAAGTGGAGAGAAGAACCTATGGAGAGAAACAGAGCAAGGTTAAAGTCCGGATATGGAGGAGGAACAGCTGTTTCTTCACTTCGGACACTTTGAATTCCTGTCACAGTCTCTGTCCCTGTTTCTCAATCACTATCTAAGATCGATACAGAGCTGAAAAATCAGAGAAAATACGGAAAAAAAAAAAAAAAAGACAGAGAAGAAACTGTGACTCTTTCGTTGTAAACAGATCCTTACTCTGCAAACCTCACCTTTTAAATGTTGTCTTTCTTTCCTGCGCTCAATTACTGCCTGTCGGGCTTTTAATTATTTTCTTTGTGGCCCGAGAAATGGCGGGCATTATTGTATTTGTGTTAAATGTTAATCCTACTTGTATTTTACAAAGGAAGGAAAATATATTGATTTTACAGTCCAAAACCTCCGGTTATAAGAGGTTCATTGAATCTCTGTTTTCTCTTCATTAATTACGTTCCATTTTAAAGATAAGTGGTGTAATTTTATGGATCATAGATAGTAAGCCAAATAAGAAAACACGTGTTTGTCATAGAAACTATCAAATAATCATTGAATTTCACAAAAGGTTTCTTTTGGGTAAAATTATCAAATCCTTGATTCCTTTTTAATTTATTGGGTGAGAAAAAGAAAAGCGAATTTCATACAAGATATTAAATATTTAAATTTAATTGGAAAACAATTTTCATGAAAATATAATAACATCAAAATTAAAACTTGTTTAAATAAGTTGTATTGTTGAGAACAAAAACGTTGCAATCGAACTGATGTTGGTTTTTAGGAAAAAATTAAGTTAATTAGTTAGAAAGAAAAATGAAAGCACAAATATGTCTCCATCATGGCAGAGAGGCAAATTATTACGATTGCGCGTTCGTGTGCAGCTACTCCATGAAAACGGTACCGTATGGACATTAAACAATTTTGGGTTGTTTTCTTTTTTCTTATAGCGATGTGGGACATTTATAAGTAAATAATTCATTCAAATGAAAATGGTAGCTTAAGCAATATAAAATTTAATTGTTTTGCTTAAGGATCTTGATGGTGTGATATTTGATCTTTGCAATCCTTATTCTATTTTCACATTTCAAATATTTATTTAAAAAATATGATATTGGTATGGTTGTCTCCAACCCAACTTTCAATTTCAGATTGAGTATTATTTATTATTATTATTGTTGTCCTCTCATTTTTGTTTTAATTGCAAAAATAGGATTTGTTAAATGTATATGATAGTAAGATGATTGATTTGAGTTTGTGTCTGATTACATAAATAATAACTAAAAACAAAAGGGTTTCAAGTGGGAAGTTTGGGCATATATTATATGCAATGATTAGTTGAATTTGTCATTAAGTGGAGAGGCAATGCAACAAAAAGAGGTTTGAGGCAATGTGGGAAAGTGGTTGAGCCGTAAAGGGGGAGTTTTTAGATGGATTCAAGTCAAAAATTTGTCTCCAATTCTCCATCTCACCAACCTGTTGAAGAAGCAAAGGAAACAGTGTTAGGTAATGGGACATTAGCTTGAAGTCAATATTTGTATATTTCTACATAGCCCTAAAGTCAAATCTTGTAACTATGGATGAAAGAGAAGGCTGTTTGAAGTAAATAATGAAATATTTACTATAACTCTAGTTTTATAAACGATTTTAACTGCAAAGTTGTTATCTAAGGGGAGAATAGAATATGTGAAAACATGAAAACTTGTTTGGGACAAAGTAGACCAAATCCAAAGACTAATTTATGGTTAGTGGAGAGTCACCTCAACACACCACTAACATATCATTGGTCTTAGGATAATATTTAATAGGGAATTAAATCACTCACTTAAAAACTCACCTACTCAATTATTTTGCCTTCAAACTTAGCTACATTTGCACTCAAACTCTATTTCTTTGCAATTTTGGTTTTGAATGTCAAATCCCCTACCAAATTTTGAGGGAAAAAAAAGTTGAATAGCTATTTTAATACTTTAATTTAGATTTGATTTTTTTTTACAAAATTATTAAAAAGGGATACAAATAGTGTGATGTCACTGTTTCATACAATTATTTTCCTGATGTAATAACAAGGTATTTTAACTTTGAGTGAAATCCGATTTGACATGAATAATTATTTTTATAGTTATGTGGGTTTAAAAAATTTATTTTAATTGATAATTTTAAAAATCTTTTATACTTAATATTACTAGATTTAACAAAACAGAAGTTATTAATGCATATATTATTCCATAATTTAGCCAAATTCATTCAGAATTTTATTAACATTTTGATTTATTAACCAGTAGATTTAAATGTCATGTTGGGTTTTATTTTTGGCATAATGACTTATTTGGTCCTCCAATTTTACAAAAAAAAGAGCTATTTTAGTTCTCTATTTAATTTTCATATTTTTTTAATCTTAATCTTGTATATTTTTTTTTTGTCAAGTCACCCTAAAAATGAATAGAAAAATTTACAATTTTTTTAACTTTGTTAACATTGCATACATTTAGGTTGCCACGTGGATGACACGTCAAAATTTAATTAATTTTTTAAAAATTAAAATTTTAATATATATAAACTATTTTTAATGATTAAAATTCGTTAAAATTATATAAAAAATTTTAAAATTTATTTTTTAAAAATTTTTAAAAATTAATTAAATGCTAACATGTCATCTACATGACAATCTATGTGGCATCAGCAAAGTTGATAAACATTAAATTTGCCATCCATTTTAGGGTTATTTGATAAAAAAATACAAATTTAATGACTAAAAGAGACAAAATTAAATAAAAGACTAAAATATTTTTTTGGGTCCAAAAAATTATTATACATTTATTTTTTCTTCTTTATGAGCTCGGAAATATGTACATTTAACGTGCTGGTCTGTCAATAGTTCAAGATCCAAGGTTTGAAAAAAATTGCTTATTTTATTTTGTTTTGTGGGGAAATTAAAAGTTTTGACTAAAAAGATGGCAAAGCATTAAAGTCCAGTGTGTCGAATGGCTTAATTTATTGAGATTAGTAGCAGTAGATATTTGAATACTTCCACGTCCATTCAATTTCACATCGTTTACAAGATTTGAGTTAAATTTCGTTGAATAAAACTGTCCGTAAACTACCAAAAAGGACAATAAATTATAGGTTTAATTATAAAATGGATAAATTACATCTAAAATCACTAAATTATTAGTAAATTTATGTGTTGATCACTCAACTTTAAAAAATTGTAAAGTGGTCATTAAACTATTTGAAAGCTTTCATTTAAGTCATTGCGTTGTTAAAATCGTTACAATATGGTATTATATGTTTACCGCCTACATTAATCGAAAACTCTTATTCTCTTTTTTGTCTACAGTTTAGTTCTTTTTGTTGAAACAACTTTGAATGTATCGAATTTGTGTACTAAAATCTAAACAACTTTTTTCTTCGATCTTTGACACTTACCATCAGATTGACTTGGATCTAATGTATATTTTTTTATTCACCGATGGGTACTAATTTACTTTACTGATTATCGAATTGTCACTTGAAGCTTGTTAACTAGACTGTTTTTAAAAAAATTAACAATTCAGTAACTTAAATAAAATTTTTGAATAGTTCAGTAACTTAAATGAAAACTTTTGAATAACTAAATGACCATTTTGTAATTTTTTTTGAAATTGAATGAACAAAACATAAACTTACTAATAATTCAGTGACTTTAAATGTAGTTTACCCTTATAAAATTGGCTCTTAAATTGTATTGTTTTTTTACTTAGTTTTTTTTTATTACTTAAATTATTCATTTTACCTAAAAACAATACCAATTAATAAAAATATAACACATACTTAATAGATATATATTTTTTAATAAAATAGATGAAATATCACTTAAAAAAATCTAATAAAAAATGATAATATTTAAGAGTCAGGCTTAGATTATATTGGATTTCTTTAAATACTCATTAAATAAATCCCACCCTATAATATAATAAATAAATCTCTAATATCATAAACATCTTGATTGAGATAGTATCAATTATTAATTAAGTTTTAATTCAGTTGAAAAATTATTTAAAAAATACTATTTTTACAAAGTAAATTTTATTATTGCGATAGTGCTTTTTTTTTATATTTTATAAATTTAAAAAATTATTTATGATAAAATTTGAACTAACAGCATTTATATGAAGAGTAATTATTCTGTCCAGTGTTACCACAAATGGATTTAAAATGATGTCAAATGTCTTTTTTAATTATTTAATTATTATTTTATTATACATTAAAAATAAATAGCATTAACCCAGACTTACTTGTAAAATTTTTTTACTTCACTAACTGTGCATAGGATAATTCTTATACAAAAATTTTAACTTTATCATAAAAGCCAAAGCCTCATTTAATTTTTATATAAAATTTTAATTAATATATTTGTTATATAATATTGTTTTCACCTACTCGTATAAAACTTTTAATTTGTTGGTGGTTTTTCTTTGGAATATTGTTTTAAAGGAAGTGGAATATTGTTTTAAAGAAAGTGGGTAGTTATTGTAAAGAAAGTGAGTTTTTATTTTGATTTTTAAAATTAAATTATTTTGTAACCTACGAATATATTAATTTTTTAAACCTTTGTGGAATATTGTTTTAAAGAAAGTGGGTAGTTATTCTAAAGAACGCGAGTTCTTTACTTTTTTATTTATTTGAAATTAAATTAATTTATAATCCCAAAAATGTATATATTGAAATCAACAAATATTTCATGTCATGTTCATAGACTAAATCAGGTTCTTAGTTGTCTCTCTTAACAATGTTATCTTTAAGGTTTGAATATGAATCCTTTTCTTGAGAGTGCAACGCGTTTTGTCATTTGCACCCAACATTTGTTGGTAATATGTTTTTTTTATGATTTCAGTTAATTTGTCTTTTTTTCCCACCTAAATTAGTATCTGATTAATTTGTGACATCAACTCAATTAGAGGTTTAAATTTAGATCAGTCTTATAATACACTCATATTTTGGTTGTGTTGGGAATATCTTAAATTCTTAGTTTCTTAAATTCAAGTCCATTAAAAGGGTTTTTTAATTTAATTTTAAAAAAATAAATTTCTTATACAACCAAATTAATATGTAGTCAACCTTCTCTGTCACAATCTCATTTGTCTGTCAAGATTTTGCTTAGTATAGAGAGGCAATTGTTATACACCTATTACAACATGCTGTTATGGAGAGATACTTATTGTCAACCTATCATAGAATTCATCTAATGAATTTCCACCAAACGAAGAAAGTGAGAACTATGTTAAAGAAAAAAAGAAAGTAGAAAACAAATCAACAAAATTAAAAGACGTATAACAGGTGCATGCATAATTGCTTTTATATCTATCTGGTTTTACATTCTTTCACACGACTAATTATGAAGTTCATAAATCTAACAATTCAATTAATTGGTGTGAGTTACCAAATTAAAATAATTAATTTATCATGAAGTATTAAATTCAAGTAATCAAGTTATAAGTTAATGATGTTTCAAATTCACAGTAAAATATTTACTTAAGGAACTTAATAATTTATTGAATTGATATCTTCAATCCCACTCCTTGAAGATTATTCCATTTAATATTATTGCAAAGATCGATGAACCAAAAAGGTTCAATTGCTAAACTAAGTCTTTGCTCTTTGCCATGTCTTCTTTCGGTGAAAATGAGAATTCTGAAGCCAATCTAGTGGAAGAATTGATATAAAAAAAGGTTCGATTCAGAGATAAAGATGATAATAAGCGCAGTGATATGATGATTGATCTATCAATGGATCAACCAATATTTTGGAGGGACAAGCTTGTTGGCCAGTCTTCCAAAACTGATTCTAAAGGATCGGATGAAAAGGAAGATTTTGATATATTGGAAGGGGATATTCAGAAATCCTTTGTGAATGGAGTGCCTCCTATCTCTTTCTCAGACAGGATTCATCAAATTCTCATTCAGGGTATGGATAGCACAATTATTTAAAACTTTTAGGTCTTAACATTGGGTTTTCAGTTTTGCAGAACAAAATACATAGTTTATGGAAGCCACCGGCACCCATTCACATGATGGATATTGAAAATGGCTATTTCCTAGTCAAATTCCAGAACAAGCTTGATTGTGAGAAGGCTCTTTCTGAAGGGCCTTGGACCATATTTGGTCAATACTTAACTGCGCAACCTTGGACGATGGATTTTGATCCTTCCTAACCTTATTCGAATGTGGTCATGTCGTGGATCAGATTTCTTAGGCTGCCTTGGTATCTATATAAACATAAAATTTTGGCTGAGATAGGAGGATTGGTTGGTAAGGTTGTCAAGTTAGATTTTAACATTGACAGCAGGATGAGAGGTCGCTTTGCTCGTATGACAGTCTATATCAATTTAGAGAGGCCTTTAGTGTCTCAAATTTTAATCAATGGGTGTTCTCAAAGGGTGGAGTACGAATCTCTTCCGACCATTTGTTTTCAGTGTGGAGGTATGGTCATGTGAAGGACAATTGTTCTTTCAAGAATACTGAAATCAATATGGAAAAAGAATCAACTCTGCCGAAAAAGCCATCGGAAAGCCACAGTATAGTCGAGGTTGGACAGAAGAAGAGAGAAGAAAATACGGGCCATGGATGATCGTTGAAAGGAGACAAAGGTGAAAATCTAGGGATAATGGGAAGCATTCGTATAGGAATATTGAAAGAGAGAAGGAAGGCTTTCGGTTTAGGGCCCTAAATAATAGGAATTCAAAATAATGAAATAAATGACAGAGATTTAACAGTTCTTGGATGAAAAAAAGGGAAAAATATTATTTCTGAAAAACTTTCAAGCAAGGAAAGATTAGAATCTGACAACGGTCAACAGTCTATGGAATTAAAGAATAATGGTAAGGCTAAAATGTTGGGCCCTAAAACTAACCTGAGTCCGGTCATTAAGGATGGTGGGTCGATTGTTGAACCTAGCTTGTTCAATAGGAGTTCAGGGCTTGGAATCATTTCAACAGACCAGACAGTTCCTCTTTGGATAATATAGGGTAAGAAGTAATAGCCCAAAAATTACTGGTCAGTAGTTCCAGCAGTAATGCTAATTCGGCGATGGAAAGAGCTTTGAATGGGCAAGAAGCTGGGATTTCTTCCTCTTTAAATGATAGTTCCATGGTGAATCTTGCAGACGATGATTCCTCGATGGAGGGTCAATCGAATGTTGAAATGGTGGTGGAGGTGGGTAGACTCGCCTCATACAAGCATTCGACGGTGGTCTTTTCGGAAAGCAAGGTTAATAGCAGAACTTCCATGATTTTAAAGGCCGATCAGGGCTTGAATCAAGGGTTGGTGCCTGGACGTGGGGGCGGTGTGAAAGCTAGAAGTAGAGGAATAATGAAAAAAATTAATAAAATGCATGTAAACAGTAGTAGCCGATTTAAATCTAATGGTAGCCAAATACTGCTGTTAAACGTCTCGATGGCTCATTTGACTGAAAGTATTTCCTCTATAATAAGTGACAAACCTGGTTTAAACGGAGATTTTGGAGACGAAGAACAATAGATGGGAGAGGGTCTTTTTGGACAGTAAAGTTGATTTTTGTTTTAATGTCGCATGTTTATGGTTTTAATTTGTTATTTGAGATATTTTATTATTACAAATTTTATTATTTATTTTATTATTGATAGGAATATCACTATTATAGTAGGTATTTGTTATTTTTTTTTTGGTATTCGAATCTTTTTATTACTATAAGTTTTATATTTTTAATTTTTATTTGACATGAATTCAAAATTAAAAATTTTTATTTGGAATTGTCAAGGATGTGCGAGCAAGAAATTTATTCGTGTTTTTCAAGGGTATAATGTGGAGCATCATCCTGAAATTGTTTGTTTACTTGAACCAAGAGTGAGCGGTAAAAAAGCAAACTTTATTATTGATCAATTGGGTTTTAATTTTTCTCACCTAGTTGAAGCTGTTGGTTTTTCAAGTGGTATATGGGTGGGTTGGAATGATTCAGTGAGGATCCATATTCTCAAGAATCATCCTCAATTCATTCTTCTTCACGTTAATGAACATGCTCCTAATAGTTCTTTTTTTATTCCCTTCGTTTATGGCAGTCTTGATAGGACAGAACAAAAGCTTCTATGGGACCAGCTAAAAGATGCAAGGCCTCTTCAAATGATTCCTTAGTTATTAATGGGTGATTTTAATGCCATTTTATCTTCTGAGGATAAGCGAAGTCCTTGTACTGAGGGTAAGAGATGTGGTTTATTTGGGGATTTTGTTGACTCTTGTGATTTACAGGACCTGGGCTTTAGTGGTCCGACTTTCACTTGGCAGAGAGGTGGTACTTTTGTCAGGCTAGATCGAGCTCTTGCGAATGATGCATGGATGACATCTTTTCCACAGTCTTTAGTATCACACTTACCGCACATCAAATCTGACCATCAGCCAATATTTCTGTCTACGAGACCGGACTTGAATATGGATAAAGGTAGACCTTTCAGATTTTTAGCTGGTTGGACGAAGCACAATAATTTCTCTACCTTTGTCAAAGATAAGTGGAATTTTGCAGGCAATATGGCTGATTCTTTGAATAAGTTTACTACTTATGTCAAAGATTGGAACAAGGATGTCTATGGTTTCCTGGGTTCCCGTAAACGTCAACTTATGAGAGAGCTCAACAACATTCAAAAGGCCTTAGACCACTCTGACTCAAGTTTCTTAGCTAAAAAGGAGATAGAAGTTCGGGATGAATTGGAAAACGTCCTCAATCATGAAGATTTACTTTGGAGACAAAAGGCTCGGTGTAACTGGTTACATTTGGAGGATAGAAACACTAATTTTTTTCATAGTCGTACAATCAAGAGAAGGAAATTTAACCGTATTACTGCTTTACGTACCAGCAACGGGAATTGGTATTCTAATCAGGAAACTTTAAAATCTGAAGCAGTGGGATTCTTTGAGAAACTTTATGGAGAAATGCCTCAGTCCTTGGGGAAACTACCTAATATTAATTTTCCTCGTCTAAATCCGTTTGAGATCACTTGTTTGGAGGAGTTTATCACCAATGAAGAGATTAAAAGGGCTCTATTTGATATGGTGCCTTTAAAAGCTCCTGGAAGTGATGGCTTTCATGCTCATTTCTTTCAAAGTCAGTGAGATCTTCTTGGTAATGATATTTGCAAGTAGGTGAAAGGAATTTTTGCTGGGAAGCCGATTGAACAGGATTTGAATAACACTCTGATCATCTTAATTCCTAAATGGGACTGTCCTGAAGATTTTAGCTAGTTTCGACCTATTAGTTTGTGTTTTGTTATGTATAAATTGGTTATGAAAGTTATTGCTAACCGACTTAAGTTGGTTTTCCCTAACCTTATTTTGTAAGAACAGGCTGGATTCATAGCTGGTTGGAACATATTGAATAAATTATATTCTAGCTCAAGAAGTCATACATTCGATCCGTGGCAAGCGGAGTGGGAAAAATTGGATGGCTATCAAGTTGGATTTGGAGAAAGCCTATGACAGAATAAGTTAGGACATCATAAGTGTTTCGATGACAGCTATTGGGATTCTTGATTCTCTTCGAAAAATGATTATGTCAGCTATATCTTCCGCTTCTATGCAAATCCTTTGGAATGGAGTGCCTACTCGGAAGTTTAAATCAGCTAGAGGAATCCGTCAAGGGTGCCCTTTATCGCCTTATCTTTTTGTGTTGTGCATAGATTGGCTGGGGCATTTTATTAGGTCGGATATTGATATTGGAAGGTGGAAACCTATTCAACTCTCAAGAACAGGTCTATTAATTTCTCATATTTTCTTTGCCGATGACTTAATGATTTTTTGCAAAGCTTAAATTGATCAAGTGAGACTTCTGAA
The DNA here is from genome assembly GCA_025503065.1 of Gossypium bickii. Lineage (NCBI taxonomy): Eukaryota > Viridiplantae > Streptophyta > Magnoliopsida > Malvales > Malvaceae > Gossypium > Gossypium bickii. The sequence goes on from CP106716.1 coordinate 99,896,659, forward strand.
GAACATTCTCAAACGGTTTTGTAAGTTTTCGGGACATAGAGTTAGTACTAGGAAAAGTAATATTTACTTTTCTAACGGTATAAATAATGAAGCTCATAACCAAATTGTTCAACTATTTGGATTTCAGGAAGTTCAGAACCTTAGTAACTATTTAAGAGTTCCTTTACTGCATAATAGGGTGACTAAAAGTACCTTTAGCTTTGTGGTTGATAAGGTAAGGCGCAAGCTTAACAATTGGGATACGAGGAAGTTATCCATAGCGAAAAGAATCACATTGGCCAAATCTGTTCTGCTTTCTATCCCTAATTACTTTATGCAGTTGATGCTAATTCCGAAGGGAGTCTGTCCTGAAGTTGAAAGATTGGTTAGACAGTTTGTTTGAGGGTGTGATAATGGTCATCCAAAAATGTCGTTAGTAGGTTGGGATTCAATATGTCTACCATGATCTCGAGGTGGACTTGGTTTGCGACATTTGAACGATCAAAACATGTCATTTCTCATGAAGATTGGATTCGATTTAGTATCGAAGAGTAATGCCTTATGGGTTCGAGTCCTGCGGTCTAAGTATGGTTGGAAAGATCAAATTCGGAGTCTATTAATAGGAGTCATTGCTCGCATTTATGGCGATCTCTCGCTAAAATATGGCCATCTCTCCGTGAAAACTTAGCTTGGGCCATTGGAGATGGTGCTAACGTTTATTGTTGGAAGGACTCTTGGATTCCAAGTATGGGTCCTCTAATTTCAAAAATTCCATCTTATACTAACATTGATTTGGATTGTTTTGTAAATGAGTTGGTTAAAGCTGATGGTAGCTGGAATTTAGAGTTTTCCGTATCTGGTTGTTTGAAGATGTTATTAACAGGATCATAAGCATTCCTCCTCCCCATCCTGACTCAGGAGCTGAAAAAGTGATATGGACTTGTTCAACATCAGGCGCTTTTTCGATTCGAAGTGATTTCTGGATTTTAAAAGAGGACACTTGGAGTACCCGGGATGAGAATTGGAAAATTATTTGGAAATATCAGGGTCCATAGAGAGTGAGATTTTCTCTATGGCTTTCTTTTCAACAAGTACTCCTTACAAATTCGGAGCGCAAGAGGAGGGGGATCGGCCAAAGTAACTCTTGTTCTATATGTGGACATGAGTTAGAGGATATGAGCCATGTTCTTCGTGTTTGTCCGGCAGCAAAGGATGTGTGGATACATGTACTTCTAAATCAACTGAAACAAAGGTTCTTTTCTGACTCTTTCCAGGTTTGGATTTCATCTAATCTTTGTTATCATATGAGATTGCAGAATAGTGGAGTTACTTGGTCGTGCCTATTCGGATTAATCGCTTGGCGTATCTGGAAGAATAGGAATCTCTTCATCTTCCAGAACATCTCATGGTCGACTACTGAAGTGGTGAAAATCTCTACTAGTTAGGTTGTCAATTTGAATTATACGGTGGTGGATACAAGAATGTTTCAGTCTTGAATCGTTCGAATTTATCCGAGAGTACATGGATACTTTTGTCCACTGACGGTGTGGTGGTGAGGGATTCTGGTCATGTCGCATCCGCAGGTGTCGTACGAGATAGAGAAGGAAATTGAATTATGGTATTCGACAGATATTTAAGTGTTTGTTCATTGTTTAAGGCTGAAGTTTAGAGTATCCTTGATGGGATCCTTTTGTTACTTAATAAAGGATTCAGACGGGTCATAATTCAGACTGATAACCTTGAAGTAGTCCAAGCCTTAAATGATTTGGGAATAGAGGAGTCAAGGATTACTGTGCTTAGAAGGACTCAACGTACTATGAAATCAGAAGGCCAGTGGAGGATACTTCACATTCCGAAAGAACATAATTTGGTGGCAGATCGTCTTGCTAAACTCAGCCTGAATTAGAAATCAACTTTGCAGATCTTTGACGAAGCACCTACGGAAATCTTAGAATTGTTACAGAAAGATAAAGTTAAGGGTACTTTTATGTAATTGATGTAATTCATCTTTTCTTTTCACCAAAAAAAAAAGATTATTCCATTTAATAAAATATAATTAATAGATTTTTTATGTGAAATTTAAACATTTTATTAAAATAATATTTTAATTAAGATCATCTTTATTTAATAAATTAAAATTAATAAACTTGCTTATATGAAATATCTATAATTTTCTTAAAATTTTAAATAATATATTTTATAGAGAACTAATTTAATAAAGAATGTATTTAATGACCATGATGGTTGCTTTTATAAGTGAAAAACTTAACTATTATAGCGAATGGTTGTTATAATTAGGGCGGACCCTATTACTTTTGGTTTAATTGTACTATTAATATATTATTTTTGATTTAGGGCTAGTTTGGATGGGCGGTGTGTTTACTTCCGGTGAGATTAAAAACAGCGGTGGCGGTGAGATTAGTTACTGTAGTGGTGAGATTGGATACTGTAGCAGTGAGATTAGAAACAATGGTGGAGTATGTGTTTGGATTCAAACGCAGCTGTAGCGGTGAGGTGAGAATATAAAATGACTATTAAGGACATCAGATTAGAATTGATATATAAACTTTATCAATATTAATTATTATTGCAAAAATTATTTATAATTTATAAACTCTTAATAAAATTATTTATAATTTATATATAAAATGAGGGTTGCAATAATAATTAATATTGACAAAATTATATTCGTCATAGTAGAACCTTTATGATGTTGATAAGTTACAACCTGTAAAGCAAAGGAAAATGTTGAAATTTCTACCATCCATCTCTATTTCAGCAAGCCCATGACAGAACGGGGGAGTTTCACTTGATGTAAACAAATTCCACAACTTTTGTCAAGTTATAAGCTTAAAATACCTATCATTCTTTAGCTTCACTAATTTTTACGAATCCATCTATCCAAACACTTGTTTCTTCTTATGGCTTTGGGAATCTTTCCTCTCATTTCCTTTCTACTACTGCTCACTGCTTTGGTGATGCTCAAACTGTTGGTAATATAATGGTGGGTGCTTCTCTCTCTGCTCATGAAAACTCCCATCCATGGGTTTCTCCTCAGTGATTTTGCCTTTGGTTTTCACCAACTCAAGAATAACAAGAATCTCTTCTTGCTCGCTATCCGTATAATAAAATACCGAAAACACTCTTGTTTGGTTTGCAAATGGCGATGACCACTGCACCAAGGATCAAAGTTCTGACTTGTCGATAGAGGGCTTTTTTGTCCGGTAAAAATAGCTTCAACTCAACTGGAGATAAGCTGCTTCTTTGAAACCTTGATTTATTTTATACTGATCGGTGCGTTTAAAATTGGATTTTGGCTGAAACGTGATGCTGAACCAAACAGCATTTCAGTGAGATTGATAGCAGTTAGCTACCCAACTGCACCACACTGGCTTCAAAAGCCAATCCAAAGGAGCCCTTAATCAATTCACTCAAACATTTTATGAATAGTATATATACAAATAGATAAAACAAAATGGAATGATTCAAAAATATCCTTAAATTTAGTATCTATTATTTGCATTTTATGATTTATATAATTGAACTATCCGAATCGATGGAATTGATAATTTAATCTATTCCACCGTGGATTTAATTTTAGAAAACTTGAAGATCACTTCTTTTTTTCTTTTTAATTTGTTAATGGGAGTCAAATTCGTAGGGAAATTAAAAAGGAGTTAGAGCCACATGTTTGGTAGACAGCTTAGGCTTGTCCTTTGTTTGGGCCTTTAAGAGAAGCAGTATAGATAGGGTATTTAAACTCCAGTGGTGGGCTTTTTATTTTGGATTAAATGCATGGTTGCATTCACAGAGTCATGGAATTAATACACCATAGCTCATTCATTTCCTTAATCTTGTCATTAATAATAAAATTCTATAGGATTGACTAAAAATGGGAGCAATATAATTTATCATATAAGATGAGTAACAGTCAATGAAATATTTTTATTAGTAGCAATTACTTGAGCTGAAAAGTGTAAAACTTTGGCTATCAAAGCTGAAATAATGATATCTTCCTTTATTTTCACTACTAGAAAACAGAACACATGAAATGATTCAAATTAAGCCTTGTAAAGTCTAATAGTCCTGACTGAATGTTGATAAGCTTACAAAAATTATTGTATTTGTTTGTTGTGTATGCAAAAACTTATTTATTAAGAGTATAAAGATGAAGCAGTAAGTAGTAAATTAATGGAAACTAATTGATGAAGGTGATAGAAGAAAGATCAGGTAAGCTCCACATTTCACAAGCTGATGAAGATCCTATACCTTGATCATCTTCTTCCTTGAATTCCAATCTCATTTCATTTTCACAACTGTTACTGTTTCTGAGATTAGATGGTTGACATTGTTGTTGGATGTTGTGATTATTTTCTGATTCATGCTGTTTAAGCCTCAAGCATTCAGGTATCCCATTGAAGGCGTAAAGAGATGCCGAGAACTTCCGTTCATATTTCATTCTCTTCATCGTCTCTCTAAGCATGCAGGGATCAAGGTCGTCGCCATTAATGTCTTCTTGCTGCTCCTCCATTGGCTCCACCATTTCTTCCGCAATCTCAAACGGAGAACAGTAATCACATGACGATCCAAAAGAATCCAAAGACTGGAAATCCATGATATCGATGTCTTCTTTCGAACCCACGTAATCAGGGTTCCCATCAACATTATTATTATCCTCCAAATGAAGTGATTTGGGATCAGCACAAGTTGAGCCGAAGCTCTCCAGCATGCAATCACTAGAGGAGGTGCTGCAGTCTTCAGGAACATTGAAGAAATCATCAAAGCAAATGGTGTCTAGTTGGTTAAGAGGGAAATCGGGAGGCATATTGGAAGATGCAGAAGCAGCATCATTTCTAGCTTTGAGCCTGAGCAAGAGAAGATTGGCGATTTTAGAAGGCAGGGCTGGTTTGGAAATGGAAGATGGTGAAAAAGGCCAGAAATTGGTTCGAGTATTGGCTCCACGAAGCAAATAAGCAGCTTCATCATAAGCTCTGGCTGCTTCTTCTGCAGTATCGTAAGTTCCCAACCATACCCTAATCTTTTGAATCGTATCTTTAATCTCCGCCACCCATCTCCCTGACGGCCTTTGCCTCACTCCCACGAATCGTTTTCTAGCACGACGGCCTCCACTCAATGCCGCCGCAACCGCAGCAACATTAGCATCCATCGCCGCCTTTTCATCCACATTTTTATTTCCTTTCTCTTCATCATTAACATCAGTGGCCATCACTTTTCTCTTCCCCATGATTATGATTTCCTAGTTCATCAACACTAATGGAAATGTGTTTATATAAGGGGGAGATTCGGATTATGAAGCTGAACTATGAGAGGGTGGTGTTGTAACTATTTCTTTGTTGTATGCTTAATTCGGCTTTAATTTCTTAGTGGATTTTATGCATTCCTTTCACTTTCATGCAAGGAGGAGATTACAAGGAAAAATTATTTTAAAAAGAAAAAGCCATTAAAGTGTACTTTTTTTTTTTAACTTTGATTTAGTCAGAGAAAGTTTAATTATTTGTTTTTATCCTTTCCATCTCAACCATCAAATATTACTGTACCTCCATGGTTTAAAATCAGTAGGCAACTAGGCCTTTGTAAAGTCTGGTATCCAATCTTTTAAGTTTAATTTTTATTTTACTCTAAATTTAATTATGTGACTCTCTGCATATATATTTAAATTTTTTAAAAAATTAATCTTTATTTATTTTTTAATAATTAAAACATCATGAACCTCATATGATGACTTGATAGTCAAAAGTGTTCATCGTTTCAGGTATGGTCTAGATTTATTTAGGGTTTGCCCTATTATTGTAATTTACCTAACAAAAAAAATTAAAACATCATTATATAAATGAATAAGAACATGCATACACAAATATAAGAGAGTTATCAATGAGCCTTGACATTATTGGTAAAAGTTTAAATCACGAGCATTTGAGTATCTAAATTTGAGTCTTAATTTATAAAATTGTCATGTGTGATGGTTACCATAAGTAGATTTTATCAAGTTATATTCTAATTCGTGATCTAATTAATTTGATTCAATATATATTCGTAATTATACTATATTTATATTTATATAAAAAAGTTAATATTTAATAGACACAAACCCTATATACTATAGTTAACCACAACATGAATAATAACTTTTGTAGTTTTTTTAATCTTAAATAAAATTATTCATACTTTTTTTTGAACCTCATTAAAACTTTTTTATTCACTTCATTAATCAAATGTGAAGTTATGATTAACAAGAATTATAATTAGTTTAAGTTAAAATTGATATAATTTCAGAAATGGTCGGCTTTCCGGTAAGCTTCTCCCTAAGTAAAGCACATTCCAATATTCCTTTTCCTTGATATCTTAAAAGAATGCATACACTTAGATTTTTAGGCCTGCTAACATCATCAATCTAAGACATCTTTTTGATTTTAACGCCAGCGTTTCCAACCCAATTTTTTTTTTTCTTTTATATGCACACAACAACCTTTATTAGGATTTATCTTGAAAAATAAAAATTTTATTAAAAGAATTTAACCCAATGCTTGATGCATAATATTAATAATCTTGGTAAGAAGGTGAGATTCCTGATAACATGTATTACGTTATAATTCAATCATTAGTGTTCGTTTTTTTAAAAACTAAAAATGTAAAATGTCAATCTTTAAAAAAAAATTTTAAAAAATAAAAGTAGGGAAAGAAAAACAATTATAAAAGAGACAATTGGAAGGCAAATTTCCAAAAGAGGAGACAGAAGAAGCTTCCTGAATGAATGGTGATAGAGTAATACTCATGGGTTTACGTTTTTTGTGTTGTTTTTATTTTTCTTTGAAATTACCACCCACGATTTCACACAATAAAATATACATGCGACGATAATGTCGCTTTGTTTCAAAAAAAAAATTTTAAAATGTATATTAATAATTAATAATTAATAATTAAAATTGGGATGGGGAACCTACTACCCTATAGTTCCCGAAATTTAAAGATTTAGGGTGGGTTTGGATTGTCAGTACATTTATTTATAGTTAGTGTAAAAATAACAGTGGTAGTAAAATTAGATACTCTAGCGATACTGTATCGTGAGACAAAAGATAAACTAAACGCACTACATAGCACCCCACCGCCATCCAAACTCACCTTTAATATCAGACTATGAGTTTAATTCCGGTGAGATTAAAAATAGAAGTAATAGTAAGATTACTTTTTATAGTGATGAGTTTGAATATTGTAGTAGTGAATAAAATTTATAATGAGATTTATGTTTATATTCAATCATAGTGATGACGAGAGGTGCCCATGGGCCAAACCTAACCAAAATTTTAGACATGTTTGTAAGGTTCGGGCCCAACCTAAAAAATGGACTTAAATTTTTATCCAAGTCCAATCCAGCCAGTCATATTAAAAATTTTTATATTATTTTTTAAAAGATATAATACATCAAAAATATTAAAATAAATATTAAAATAAATGTTTCTCATCAAATTGAAAATAAATTTTAAAAAATATGTATACTTAAATAACAATAAGCAAGAGTTATACAATACCCAAATAATAACACCAAAATAGTAACAACATAATAGTGAAATGATAGCAAAATAATAAGAAAACAACTAGAAAATAGCAGCAAAAAGAATAATTTTTTTTTTTGCAAATTCGGCTAGGCCGGGCTAGGCTCAAGCCAAAAAGCCTTACTCGAGGCCTGACACATTTTTTAAGCAGGCCTTATTTTTTACCTAAGCCTATTTTTCGAGCTTATATTTTTACTCAAACCTTCCCATTTTTTAAATGAGCCAAGTGGCTCGACCCATGGGCAGATCTAGTGATGACATTGAATTTAAAGTAGAAAATGATTCTTTTAAGTGTAATTGATGAGAAAGTTACTTTAGTATGAAAATTATTAATTAAAATATTACTTACTATAACGATGAGTTTGAATATTTTAGTGGTGAGATTAAAATCAATGATGAGATCTATGTTTAAATTCAATCACAACGAAGACAATGAGTTGAAAGTAGAAAATAATTCTTTTAAGTGTAATTGATGAGAAAGTTACTTTACAATGGAAAGTACTAATTAACATATCAGGAAAGTTACGTTAGAATGTCTGGTACATTAACACTTTAATGTTACTTTATAAAATTACTCTTATTAAATAAAATAAAATATTCATTTATTTTAATATTTTAATATTTTATTATTATCAATTATTTGAATTAAATATTTAATAATATATTTTTAATAATTTTTATTATTAACAAATATTTGAATTAATCTACAATGTACGATTTTCTCACGTCAATTAAATTTGTTATATGATTACGTTCAAAAAGTAACTTGTATATTAACTTAAGATTGTAAAGATGTACAATTTATAATCTTTTTTGTAACACCCCTTACCCGTATCCTATGCCTGAACCGAGTACGAGGCATTACCAGACTTAACAATACATTTGGTCAAATTAATTAACACATATACAAAATGACTTAGTCAAGCCCCTATACATGCCATAACTTAAATCATTTATAAATAAAGATACCCATAGATAGCTTGATAGTGTGAAGCGATTTCCGACGACCTCAAACCCGAGCTTGTTTAGTAGGACTCTGTAATGTGGGAAAGAAAAGGGGGTAAGCTTATAAAGCTTAGTAAGTTCACATGTAAAAATAATAAGCATTAGCAATGAATTTAGCTTACTACTAAGCTGTTATAACTTGCATAAATAATACTAAGTTCTTACTTTCCCAACTTATTTGTAGCCTTATTAAAGCCTCAACATGACAAATCCTCACAACAAGTTCTCAAGATAATGCAATCATAATTACACATAGTTCCACCATTTTCTCATGTTCATCTTAAGCTGTCTACTTGAGTCATAGTCACTAAATTATTTATATCTCGAGCTAAAAAACTCCAAATTAAGATCCATTATTTTTTCCTGAAACTAGACTCACATATCTTCATACCATAAAATTTCCAGAATTTTTGACTTAGCCAATTAGTACAGTTTATTCATTAAAATTTCCCTTGTTTCACTATTCAACTATTCTGACCACTTTTCACTACGAATCAATTTTATCCTTGTACAGAATTCAAATGATGTTATAATTTGTTTCATTTGAAACTAGACTCATTAAAGATTTCAAAAATATAACTTATATCCTATAATTATTTTTGTACAATTTTTAATGATTTTTCCAAGGTAGAACAGGGGATCACGTAATCATTCTGAACTAATCTCACAAGAATTTAAATATCTCAAAATATAAAAATCTTTTGTTTGCTCTGTTTCTTTTATATGAAAATAGACTCAATAATCTTTAAATCAATATCTCGTCTAACTTATAATTCAATTTCTACTATTTTTGGTGATTTTTCAAATTCACGTCACTGCTACTATCTAAAACAGTTTTATTGTAAATTTTTTGCTCTCTCTTTCTCCATTTAGTTGTATTCATTACTTATAACAATCTTTCCAATTTCCGATTACACATCGAGCATATTGCTCATACGTTACACATGTATATAACTACACTTATCACTACAAAGTCACACATAATTTCACTTAATCGATTTTCCCGTTGAACACTCGGAATATACACGGATACGTAGAGAATTAGCACATAAGTGCCACACTGATATGTAGCCGAAGCTACCACTGTAATGTAGCCGAAGCTACCACTGTAATGTAGCCAAAGCTACCACTGGTATGTAGCCGAAGCTACCACTATTCACTGATTAGGTAGTCGGAGCTACCACTTTTCACTGATCAGGTAGCCAGAGCTACAACTTTTCACTGATCAGGTAGCTAGAGCTACCACTTTTCACTGATCAATAACACTCGAAATGTCCACGGGCGCGCTTACACAAGCCGTCGGTGTCTACGCAACACATGCTAGATCACCAAACACGGGACTCATCAGTAACATCAGTAACACTGGTCTCCAGTATCCACTTCTATTCCTATATTCAACCGGGAATTTACTCTTAACACTTATTTTAAACACTTTAGCACTTGAATAATTCATGAACAATTTTTCTTCCACATTCAATATTAATTCACATATCAAATATAATTCACCATTTATATAAAAATATATCACTATTATTTACACATAACTTACATAATTACATTCTCAATCTCATCACATCATCAATTTAACTTATCCTCCCCAAATTATTCTATTCAATACTTTCTTGATATTACACAAAGCCATCTTTCTAATTTGATCTTACATGTAATTTATACCAATTTTCATTAAAATGTCTAGTCAATATCGAACATTATAATTATATTGAAAAATCAATACTAAAGTATTCATAGCTAAAATTTCAATCTAACATTCAAACTTGCCTTTATATATTTACATATTTACACTTTTGCATATTTACATATTTACACTTTTGCCTCAATACTCGAAAATTAAACTTCAGCCCTTATTCTTATGTTTTATAACATGCTGATCATTTTTCTCTTCTATGGCAACATCAAATTCTCACTAATTCACACACTTATGACCAATTTATAACTTTTACAATTTAACCCCTTTTATACGGTTTCATCGAAAATCATCTAATAAAACTCATTTCTCTAATCATAGACATGCATAATCTACCATAATTCATCAAAATTCACAATTATTCAACATGGGTCAACTTTTAAAATTAAACTCTAGATCAAATTATTGGTAGAAATAGCTAGACTAAGTTATCGGGATTTCAAAAATATGATGAATATTAAAAACGGGGCTCAAAAACACTTACTATTGAGCTTTGAAAAAGCTTGAAACCCTATTCATGGCTTCTTGAGAAATTCGGCAGCATGGAGAAGAGAATGAGCAGATTTTTGGGTTTCAATTTTGTCTTTTATGCCTTAAAACACCCAAATGACAAAAATGCCCTTAAGACTTTTCTTTCAGTTTTGTCCTATTCATGCCCATTTTTGTCCATCAAGTTATTCAATGGTCTAATTACCCTTTAAGGGCCTCCAATTTAAAACTCATAGCAATTTGACACCTCTAATATATAGAACTCAACTTTTGCACTTTTTACAATTTAGTCCTTTTGACTAAATTGAGTGCTCAAACGTCGAAATTTTTGAACGAAATTTTTACGAAATCTTTCTGTAAAATTATAGACCATAAAAATATAATAAAAATAGAATTTTACTCGTCGAATTTGTGGTCTCGAAACTACTGTTTCGACTAAACCCAAATTTGGGCTGTTACATTTTTCCTCATTACATTGAGGTATAGCTTCAATGCCTCGTTTGGGTATTAGTGTAATAACATAAGAAAAAGCTTATTTATCACTTATGTGTTACATTTAGACATAAAATAAAGAATAATTAGTATAAATTTAAACTTGAAATTATAAAGACGAGTAAAAACTCTTTTAAAAATAAGACATCTTCAAAATAAGCAAAACCTTTTCATTCTCTTTGCTAAACATAAGTCATGGGAGTAGTTAAATATTACTAATTGAATTATTTTATTGCTAACTTATATATTAAAATATGTGTAAAAAACAATACTCCTACTTATTGTAGCACAAGTTTATTTATATTTGGCTTGAAATTATCTTAATACTAAAATTTAATATTGATGAAAAAAATAAACTTTGAAAAATATTAATAACACAAGAAAATATAAATATTTACATAGTGACACTATACATGTATGAACTGTTTAAAAAAGAAAAAGAAAATATAATATGCAAAGTAAAATTTCCAAATTGAGAAAAAAACCAGAAAAAAAAAAACTTTAGCACAATGATTTGAAGTTATAAAGATTAGGATTTTGTGGTTACTCCTTGTAATAATATTATCCTTTCTTTATGAATTTAATGTGCTAACAATTATTGGTGATTTATAGTGTTTATATTTAATAAGAGACTAAAATAAATTTTTACTACTAGTACAAAAACCCTTGATATAGAGGTTGCAATTTTAAACTAAAAAAAAATTGTAACTATTTAAAATTTGGATTTGCTAAATATTTTTAATAAAATTTATTAGGCTGCCGAGACCTTCAAAAATATAATCTACTTAATAATATAAAATTAGTAGAAAGTGGCAAGTAGGGTCGTATTCATGTAAACAATTGATAATTTTATATTTTTTTAATAAAAATAAAAATAAAGGAGGTTTGGAATTAAAAACTAAAATTAAAACAAAATAAAAGGAGACTGTAAAAGAAAAGTAAATCAATAGGAAAAAAAACTCTATACAAAAGTAAAATTTTTGTTTGATTCATAGATTCAATCATTGATGCAAGGATAACTTCACGCCTTTAATAAATTAGTTCTAGTTGTTAACTCAATGCTGGACAACCAATTTAACCTTACTTGTTCAATAACTTAGAGACAACTTGTTTGCAATTACTTCCCTAATTAATAAATAACCTCGCAACTCAACCGCTAATATTAACTTACCAACAACATTAATAACTAGAGAAACTTAATCCCCTAACCCACAAACCCACCTCAACAGGGTTCATTTAAGCTAGATTGCACATCCACACCACATGTAAATTACGATGTGAACGAGTTGTTTAGTTTACACTAGTATTAGAATGAATTAAAGAATCACAGATTTAATTATCCTAATTGACTCGACAGCCATTCTAAGCTCTTGAATATCGGTCATCTATTCAATAAACTTGAGCAATTGTAACTTAAATTGAAGATTCATGAATACCAAAGAACAAAGAAGAATTAAAGCGCAAATTAAGTCTCACAAATTTATTAAATCAACTTTTGATAAAACCTTTGACTAGAAAAGAGAGTTTAGAAACCCATAAAATAAATAAAATAAAATAAAACTAAGAAGGATTAGGTCTACATCTCTAAGTTTTAACCTAATAATGTCTATTTACTGGGCCAAAAAAAAAAAAACATAAATATGTAAAATACAAAGTGCCCTGAATCATATCAAATAGAATTTTTCAAGATATTTTGATAATTTCCGCATCAAACTTCCATGCCATTTTTGAATATCTTCCTGACTTTTTTGGGCTTCATCCATGAAATAACTTTAACTAAATTTTTCAGTTCTCTTTGAATCCGTATATTGTGGGCCAAAAACAGAGGTCTATATTTAAGTTATGGCCAAAATATTGAAATTACATTGTGTTAAAAGTTTAAATCGAAAAAACTTGTTAAAAATAAACTTTAAACTCTCTTTTTTCCAATTATTTTGTAAATCAATAATAAATAAAATATAAAGATAAATAATATAATTCAAGAAAAAAATATTACAAATAATTGAGAAATTATGCAGTTATCAATTTAAAAAAATATATATGATTTAACTGAATTGAATTTTAATTTCTTAAACAAAATTGCAAACTTATATTATATTGAAGTTCCCAACTTTAAAACCTTTTAAAATGTTACTTTTTAAGAAAAATCATTTATAGCAATTATAAGGGAAAAAAAATCATGCCAATGAGATTGAGGGGTTGGCACACAATAATCTCCCAATGGAGGACCCAAACGAAGTAGACCTAATCAACAATCCTAATCGGTTCCCACTTTCTCAAGCCTTTCTTCAGAGATATTTTATTTGCCATTATCCAAAGTAGATATTTTAAGCCAATATATACAATTAGAGGACCAACCTTTAGAGATAAAATGGATGAAGGCGAAACATGGGGTGGCTTCAACGACTGGGAGAAAGTCAAAGTCCCAACACATTCAAGCTCAATCCATCATCAGTCCACACCACCAGCTGAGCCAGACATTGTTCATCGAGGACTCGAAATGTCATCGGGTGATGAAGCAGAGGTTAATTCATCAGTCGCCTCTAACAATTGGGATGAACCTAATTCAGGGCCTTTGAAGAAAGCTAACGAGTTTGGTCGAATCCTGAGTAATGGGGTTGTAAAAGTTGCTGCTAGACTTGGATATTGTTTGGGGATTTGGCCTTTTGGGGCAATTACTGGTATTTTAGCCGCTTTGTTGGTGCCATATGTGCATGCTAAAATGAGGAAATGGCGTGCAAGAGTCAAGGAAGAGAAGAAGGATCCCTTGATTCTTTTGATTCAAGAGAAAGACCAGGTCAATTTCTAATGTTCTTTTATATTTCTTTCATGATCTCGTAGTCAAGGTGTCTCACATGGATATATATATCCGATATGAGTTCATACCCATACATATATCCACAAACATAAAAACTAATCCTAGATTTCTTTTTCTTTTTCCAATTTTAATGGTGCAGATGATCAACAAGCTGCTTATTCAAATTGCTCATATGAAAGAGCTGATATCTACCCGACGCAGGGTTCCAGTGCTTCGAGTCAGTTGACTGACCATTTTTATCAACATGGAATCATTTTCACTCATGATTTCCTTTGTAATTTTTAGTCAGTTTATGAATTTTATAGTACCCTTTTGTATATGCAACAGAAAACATATATATCTCGATATACTACTCCCGTACTTGTACAATTAGACGCCTATTAATACTTCCTTTTTTTGGTTTATGTTTTTAAAATTATAAACTCTACAATTACGCTAGTTTTTACCCATCATGACTTATTTCAACTTTCAATTTTATAAATAAAAAAAATCATTGTAATATTCTTTTTATTTTTCGTCTTTTTAATTTTTGAATTTGTATTATTTATCAAATAATTTCAAAATGAATGAAAAAGTTAACAAATGTTAACTTTGCAATCCATCCATGTGTATGTCATCGTGATTTACAAATTGAAAAACTATTATGGAGAAAAGAATTTGTTTTGAAGGTTTTTATAAATAAAACATAAAAAATTATCTTTTATATTAAAAGAGGGGGTTTGTGTTTCAACCTGTTTTGAACCCTTAGGATCCGAAATTATTTTAGTGATGGTAGAATTGAATTTTTTTTAATATCTTTTTCAGTTTGTTTCCTATGCGATTTGATACTGAGTACAATTCTAATTAATTCAATTTGATCCTGATCTAATTTCAAATGCATTCAATTTGATCACTTCTATTTTTTTTTTATGTAGGTCTAAGTCTAAATGTTTATGCTTGTTATAGAGTATATCACGACCCGGCCTACGATCCAGTCAATTGACTTGAATTAGTTCGTGATCCAGTATGTTGACCCGAATCAGCTCACCACCCTCCAGTAATTCGCCAGCTTATTGGCTCCCTGCTTCTCTACAACAGCTCGGCACATTGTGGTACGGTCTCGTATACCGCAGAATTTCAGCAAGGATATCTCTAAAGATACAACTCAAGACTAAGGGAGGTAACATGTCATTATGCATGTCACCTAATTACCCTAGCACATCACATCAAGTAGTCGTACCTTATAAATATGGAGAATGACCTTATGGAACCGAAAAAAGGACTATCAACAATGCTATAGGATGTTAACTGTTAATGCTACTATATATGTTTGATTTTTGGTTTAGTCAAATTAATTAAATTTACAGTGTAAAAGAAACTTTCAACTATTCAATGAACATTTCATATACATCTTTTTAGGTTGATATGATAGATATCAGTTCAAATTTTTGCATTCATGACAAGTATAATTATATCGATAAATTCAACAGTTGGATCGTTAAAATATTAATTGTATAAAAAGTTACGAAGGAATGTAAAATTACTTTAGTTTTACACTGGTGTAAGTGGATCACTCCCTATTAAGCTTAAGTTTTTTAAAGTTATTCATATCTTTCAAATATCATTTATGAACAATTTTAGTTAATAGACCAATATTTAAATAACTACAATTTTATAAAAGAAACGAGCAACCCGTGTATAAATTAATTTTAAATAACATAAGAAAAATTAAAATGAAAATACATAGCGGATTTTTTAACCAATAATATACTGTTGAAAATTTTTTAAGTATAATAATAATTTAAATAATTAAAAATATTGCTAAAACATACCATTGTACAATTTATTCATATTATTAACAAAATTACATGTAATCAATCCGTACATGGGAGGGGTAAAAAACTAATGTATATATATAAAAGAAAAAAGTGAATTTCATAATAATAATAATAATTTTCCAACATCATAACAGTTTTTTAACAATATAATTTTCATGAACTAATAATATGTGCTGTTTTGTTATTACTTTAAAATTTAAATAATTAAAAATAAGCTCTTTTATGGTGTAAATCAAAAGTTTAAATATTATTCATAAGTCCCAACAATCTTAAATTTTTGTCTAAAAGCAAATACTATTTACATTTTTTACTTTTAAAAAAAAAAAAAAAAAAAAACAAAATCACTAATAAGATTTTCGATTAGGAAAGGCCTAGGGAATGGCCCAAATCACTTGAAAGCCCAAAATTACAAAGCAAAGTTCATCTACGGTCAATGAAGTTTCTTGC
Source organism: Gossypium bickii (assembly GCA_025503065.1). Lineage (NCBI taxonomy): Eukaryota > Viridiplantae > Streptophyta > Magnoliopsida > Malvales > Malvaceae > Gossypium > Gossypium bickii. Next base: position 99,912,982 of record CP106716.1, read on the forward strand.
AGCATAACTCGGGCGACTCTTATCGGGTCGGATCCGACCCAAACGTGAACTAGTTAAAGCCTAAAGGGCACAATCTGAGTTGAACAGGAAGCGTGTAACTCGGGGAAAGATCGATTCATCAGTCTTCTTCTCTGAGTAGAGGTATGATTTTCAAAGTTAACTTTAGGGTTTTGAATTTTGTTATTCTAAACTTTGATTTGTTTCTTTTACCCGGTATGATTCAGGATATATGTGCTAATTTTCTTTAACAACGTAATTTTCGTTGTGAATTGGTTCTTTTTATGATTATTCTTTGAAATCTTCTTTTGTTTGATTTTGATGTGTTATGTGCCCAAGGCAGTCCCGCCGCGGCCATTGATTTGTCATCAGATCATCTGAGTAGAAAATTTTTGAGCACCTTTTTACTTATGAATACTCTATTAGATGACTTAGCCTTTTCTTTCCCTTGTTAGCAAGAGATGGACCCTTGAATAGCTAATAATTGCAATTTCAAGTATGGTTAGATATCCACATTCCTCGAAGCAATTATGACGCTTCCAGTTTTTTCATCACAAGATTGAAAATTTCAAGGGTTGCGGATGCTCATTATCACTTGGTTTTGATGTCACATGACTGTTTATTCCATGGAAACTACATTGACAGTCCATAAACATTTGAGGTTTAATGAAATGAAACTTCAGTGGGTAACTGTAGGTCACGTAAAAAGAACCCTAATATCCTTTTCTCTTGTGCTCTTGCAATATGTTGAAACCTTTAGCAATAACAAGCTTAGTAGTTGTGGATTCGTAGAATTTATGGCGTTTTTCCATAGATTTGTATAATCTGCACCTCTTCTCAGTAGATCTCTGAAATGGCACATGGATATGGATGATGGACAATGATTTGTGGTAAAACATGTTTAAAGAGGACTGAACAATTGAACTCTTTATTCTCATAATTTTTTATAAAAGGTTGTATGGCCTGTGAAGGTCGGAGTTGGCTTGTAAGAATAGCTCTGGTTGCGTAAAAAAAGTGAGTTTTTTGATGGTGTAATTCTTTTTATTGAGTGATGGTAATCTAATTTGTTGCTATTAAATTCCATTTTCTGTTGTTTGTTGAGTTTGTCCGATTTGAGATTTACTAGCTAGAATGGCTGCAATCCATTTTGTCGAAGTAGCTAGAAACTTCTCGGGTTTTTAACCTTTGTATCCCTTTTTGTATTGGAATTTAATTATTTATGTGAGTTCGTCTATGTCAAACTGAATTGTTGATTTTGCAGGTTTTGGATTTGTAAGCATTTACAATGTCTTCGTCCTATCTCCCAGCAACCACCGACTCAATTGCTCAGGCCTTAGAAGCCAAAACACCATCTGAAGCCATCTCGATCCTTTACCGTGTACTAGAAAATCCTGCATCTGCTCCTGACGCTCTACGGATTAAAGAGCAGGCCATAACAAATCTATCTGATCTTCTTAGACAAGAGAACCGAGCAGAGGAGCTCAGAAGCCTTCTGACCCAACTGAGGCCCTTTTTTGCACTAATTCCAAAGGCAAAAACTGCTAAAATTGTCCGTGGTATAATTGATGATGTAGCTAAGATACCAGGAACATCAGATCTCCAGATTTCTCTTTGCAAAGAAGTGGTGCAGTGGACTCGTGCTGAGAAGCGAACTTTCCTTCGCCAAAGAGTTGAGGCAAAGCTTGCGGCACTTTTGATGGAGAACAAGGAGTACTCTGAATCACTGAATCTCCTTTCTGGTCTAATCAAGGAGGTCAGAAGGTTGGATGACAAGCTTCTTCTAGTCGACATAGACTTGTTAGAGAGTAAGCTTCATTTCTCTCTTCGAAACCTGCCGAAAGCCAAGGCATCTCTAACAGCTGCAAGGACAGCGGCAAATGCAATTTATGTGCCACCAGCGCAACAAGGTAATATAGATTTGCAAAGCGGAATCCTCCATGCAGAGGAAAAGGATTACAAAACTGCTTATAGCTACTTCTTTGAAGCATTTGAAGCATTCAATGCCCTAGAAGATCCCCGTGCTGTATTTAGCCTCAAGTATATGTTGTTGTGCAAGATAATGGTGAGCCAGGCCGATGATGTTGCTAGTATAATATCATCCAAGGCAGGGCTACAGTATGTGGGGCCTGAACTTGATGCTATGAAAGCTGTTGCTGACGCCCATGCCAAACGTTCCCTGAAGCTTTTCGAGATTGCTCTTCGTGATTTCAAGGCTCAACTAGAGGAAGACCCAATTGTTCACAGGCACCTTTCTTCGCTATATGACACTCTATTGGAGCAGAACCTGTGCCGATTGATTGAGCCTTTCTCAAGGGTTGAGATTGCACATATTGCTGAACTGATTGAGTTGCCTGTAGACCATGTGGAGAAGAAACTTTCTCAGATGATTCTTGATAAGAAGTTTGCAGGGACGCTGGATCAGGGTGCTGGATGCCTTGTCATCTTTGACGATCCCAAGACTGATGCCATTTTCCCTGCAACATTGGAGACCATCTCCAACATTGGCAAGGTTGTAGATAGCCTCTATGTGAGGTCTGCTAAGATAATGGCATAAGAGTCGAGATTTACCGATGCTTATATACAGCTTGCAACTCGGTTCTAGCCAAAAACAAGTGTTCAGTGACACTGGATGTTCACATGTTTTAATGTTTCAGCGTTTAATTTAATGGTATTGCGGCACAACATTTGGTTCAAAATATGGAGTTGATTCAGACAATCTTGTGTTTGCTCACCATATGCTTGTCTACTGTTTGACTTTTCAATTATTGTTCGTTTGCTTATAGTTGATGGCCGAGTTTTCTTTATTTCATAAATGATATAGAATCCTATTTATTTCGGATCACTGAATTTTTAGCATTTATGAATATACCTTTTTTCCATATATTAATTCTTCTTAGCAAATGCCAACTTATTTTGATTTTTCTTTTTAGGGATCTTTTTAATATTAAATTGATAAATTTAATTCCTACATGGAGTTGAACTACAAGTGAAATAAATCATTTTTATTTCATTTTTTAACTGTAAATAATAACTCTATTACAATTTAGCTTTATTTAACGGTTTTTAACCATATAAAAAATTAATACATTTAATAATATGCACTAAATTGATCTAATCTCGGACTTGGCATGGCTGGTGCTTCCCTGAATTAGCATGGAGTAACACGCAGCGTTTTGGGTAGAAGAGACGACCAACAAGGCAACTACAACTGACAAAACACGAGACAGAATCTAGCTGTCCGAAGGAAGCTTTGCTATATCTTTGTCCAGTTTTACGGGTCCTCGCCCAAGAAAAAGTCAATTAAATCCTCTTCCTTTACTCTTATGGAGAGTTGAGTAAAATTTAGATTATTTTACCAAACCCCCAACTTCCACAACAGTTTTCTTCAATCAGATCTAAATCTTTTTCTCTTTGGTGATCTAATCTTTGGCTGAAAATTTTGTGAAGATGAGTGAGGTTTTCGAAGGTTATGAACGACAGTACTGCGAACTCTCTGCCAATCTTTCCCGAAAATGCAATTCTGCTTCTGCTATTACAGATTCAGGTACTTTCCTAACATGGATCAAGCCATTTCAATTCCCCGCCCGGGCCACCCCCCAAAAAAAGTATATAATTTTTTATGGTGTGAAAACCTTTTGCAGAACAGAAGAAACAGAAGCTTTCGGAGATCAATTCTGGGATCGATGACGCTGATGTCCTGGTACTATGTTGTCTAAAGATTTTGGTTTTGTTTATGTGGGTTTGTTGTTTGATATGGATTTGTCTTTTTTATGGGTAGATTCGGAAAATGGACCTGGAAGCGAGGAGTTTGCAACCAGGGGTTAAGGCTTCTCTTCTTGCTAAATTAAGGGAATACAAAGCTGATCTGAACAAATTGAAGAAGGAATTCAAGAGAATTTCTTCACCTAATGCTCATGATGAGTTGTTAGAATCAGGGATTGCTGATATACACTCGGTAATTTCTGGATCTTTCTATCACATGATTTAGGATGTTTAAGGGATGACCACTTGATTTATAACTCTATGCGTCTACTTTAACTTTGTCATCTAACTTGCTTGGAGAAACTTTATGTGAAGTCATTGCCTATGTTACTTGCATTATATATGTATATGTTCGATACAAGTATGTTCAATTTTTTCTATGTTTTTGTATGCATTTGGAGGATCTTTGAAAAGTTCATATGTGTTAGGCACAAGTATCGCATACGTATACTTCAAAAAACATTGAAGAGTCAGAGAGCAAGAACAACATAGTCTGTTGTTATTTGTTGAAGTTATAATAATAATAATAATAATAATAATCAAGTATTACATCCATGTATAAAAAATCTTTGAATAAATCAAACAAACAAGCCTGAACATAACTGGACAACTCCAATGCGAATTTAGACCGAACCCACACTTGGTGAAACGTGAGCTTGGTAGTAACTCAGGTCTCAAAGTTTTGGAACCTCCTTCTTAGCATTAAGCCAGAGTCTTTATTGACATGCATGCTTGTTTTTTACTGTAAAACAACTTGGTGAAGAATTTTTTGTGTTGAGTCGTGACCCATGGTGCAGGTTTCTGCTGAGCAAAGGGATCGATTGTCAATGTCAGTGGAGAGACTAAATCAGTCAAGTGAGAGAATTAAGGAGAGTAGAAGAACTGTTCTGGAAACAGAAGAGCTTGGTATCTCGATACTTGAAGATTTGCATCAACAGCGACAAACTCTTTTACATGCCCACAACAAGGTGTTGTTTCTCATCGAAATGCTCATGCTTATTTCTCGATCGCATATTGTTCTTTTTCACTGAACCTTGATTTCCCTCTAATCTCTTTGTTGTGTCAGTTAGGTACATATTACATGTTTAGCTAGTTTCTGATGCGTAATGGAGTTTTTTTTTAGAAATGGCAACAGGTTGGGGTGGGTAGACTTTTTACTCGTTCTGCTCCTGATCTAACCTTCAAATATTCCACCCCATACCTGTTCAGAACTTGAACTTCACTTGAGCTCAAAACTGTCTGATTCGGATTATTTTATTTACCAACTATGTATATGAGCTTATTGAATTTATGTGTTTGTTTGTTGTTTTGAAGCTTTATGATGTGGATAGCGCCATTGACAAGAGCAAGAAAGTTTTAACAACCATGTCGAGAAGGATTACAAAGAACAAATGGATCGTTATCTCGATAATCGTAGCACTCGTCCTTGCAATCATCTTAATCCTGTATTACAAGATTTCACATGGCTGATGAAAACTTTTGAACCATTAATGCTCTGCAATTTGTATATGTTGATCCGCATTTGATACTTCCATCTTTAAATAATGTTTTAACACTTTGAACTGATATATGTTATATGTATATTTGCTCTTTACGTTTCTGTTTGTTGTATGTTGTAAATACATCAAGTGAAACTGTTGTCTGCATTTATTTTTCCGAGTCTCCTTTTGATGGTATCTTAAAGAATAATGCTCTCTCACTAAAAGTTTTGTGTTGGGATATTTTTTTTACAATTTTAACCTTGTGTAACTGTCATGGGTTAGAACTTTAGTCTGCCAATTCGTATGGTCTTAGACGATTTTTTCGCTTTAAATACGTCTAAGTCAGGCCTAGCTCTTGAAATGTAAGAATTTTCTCGAAAATTTTTTAACACAATGAAAAAAATATAGCGGAAGCAACTCGAACTGAAAAGAGTAGCAAAATTGTTGGAAATTCACAAGAAAACAATGCGCATCAAGTATTTGAAAGTAAATGCTCTATATATAATCTTAACTCAAGAATAACTGAATACAATAGGATTATACTTGTCCATTGGTCGGGCCACCCGGCCCGAAGACTCGCCTGAAAAATGAGAGGGTTTGTGTAAAAATATAGACTCGAAAAATGGGCTTGGGAAAAAAAATAAGATTCGTTTAGAAAACAGGATGGGCCTCTTGTAAGGCTTTTTTAGCCTGAGCTCGGCCCGAATATGTAAGCAAAAAAATTATTTTTTTATTACTTTTTTTGCAGTTTTTTTTATTTTCTTGTTTTTTTCACTATTTTGCTACCATTTCACAATTATATTATTACTATTTTGTTGTTATTATTTGGATATTGTATAACTCTTGTTTATTGTTAATTTTGTTACTATTTTTCACATTTGCTTGTTAAGTTACATTTATCTTAGTGTTATTTAAGTATATATATTTTTTTAAATTTATTTTCGGTTTGTTGGGAAATATTTTTTTTATGTATTATATATATTTAAAAAAATTGTATAAACAAATTAATATAGGGGGGCCGGACTCAGGTTTTAGTATTTTTATCTAGGTCGGGCCCGGGCCTAAAATTTTTGTTGAGTCCGGCCTTGCCCATGGACACCTCTAAATGGGATGAATACAAATAAAAAAGGGGAAACCTTTATTTATAGTTGACCTATCTCAAAATCAATGGTACAAATTGAGTTACATTGACGGTCAATATTAGAGTCTATCTACAATTTGAGAGTCCTATGAGATTTAAATTCTATACAATCTTATCCCTTTAGGATTTACCCTATTTACCCTGGTAACTTTAGTTTGATTGGAGTGTTTCATCGGGCTGCCAAAACTTCAAGTAAATGGGCTTCTTCATGGATTTCACGAATCGAATCAGTTCATGTGGGTCAAATAGGGCGTTCTGTGTGCAATGGTCACGGGCTTTGATTCGCAACCTGTGGCATTCTCCTCCACCCATTCTCACAACGCCTTCGTTGCATCCTCGGCATGATATTGACTTGACTCGCCTTGGAACTTTCTTGATGCCTCGGTCGATTCCTGACTAGCCTCTCTGTCAGGCGGTCCTGTCACTCGGAACACTTGCCTCGACTTCTATCGTCTTCTAACTCGAATCAGTTCTCTCATTTTTGGTACATCTCGTTTGCAAGAGTCCATCGATCTTACTTGCCCACATTGTGACTTGCCCCGATCAAGATCCCTTTGATTCAAACAAATAGGATTTGGCATATCCGCTTTGAGCATCGGGTTAACTTTGAGTCTCACTACTAACTTTAGTTTGTAAGCCCCTTGGTCTACTTGCCTTAGAACTTTGAAAGGGCTCTTGTGTCATTGCCAAGCCAACAAGTCAGAATGAAAAACTTACTAAAGCGTTTGAAACATACCTCACTAGTTGCATTTACTCGTCCAGGATGCACATACAGTCGGCAAAAGGAACCAAAAGAGTATTAATCTTGTCAAGGAAATTTAAGCCAAGAAAAAAGTTGTAATCATCCAAGTAAATTACCTCGAAGTCTTCCTTTATTTTCAATTGACCGATCTGTAGCTCAACTCCTTGTGCTACTCCCACAGTTGAGACCTCTTTGGAATTAGCAGCTTTGATCTTCTCAATTGGCTCACTAATTGAGAAAACAAGTTTACCCGCCATTTTTTTATATAAACAGGTCTAATGCCTCTGTATTAATAAGAGCACTCTTCCTCTGACCTGCAATGTTGATATCCACATACATCAACCCTTTTTGCTTGCAATCTCTCTTCACTTTTGCAGAATTGAGTATCATTGACCCAAACTTCAATACCTTACTCTCAACAAGCTCCGCTTCTTTTTTATTAGTTGCGAATATATTGGATTGCTCTGGACAGTCCCGCATCCTATGCGGACCACAACACAAGAAGTACTTTACTAGATTATTCTCATTCTCTTTAACTCTATTGGCTTCAACAGAATGCACAATCGAACTGAGTCTTATTGATGTTTTATTTGACTCATCATCCCCCATCAATAACAGATAATACGGATCGTTTCAGACAATCCCTCACAATATGCAAACCTTCGCAAATGAAGCACCTCATTGGCCTCTTTGGTTTACTATTAGACTTCCACTTCCCATTCAATGGTTTCCCATTGCCACCACTGTCGTTGCTATTCTCGACTGACCCTTCTTCATTTCTCCCACCATTGCCCCTTTCTTTGGGCTCGAAAGACTCGAACTTGTTTCTCTTTGGAACAAGCTCAAATAAGGACTTTGCTATAGTCATAACTTTGGAAAGTTCTTGAACCCCTCAGCATTGCAACTCTTGCTTCGCCCACGACTTTAGCCTATCCATGAATGAGAAAACACCTTCATCTCACCCAAATCAAAAATCTAAAACATGATTTCACTAAACTCCCACACATACTTTTTCACTGTGCGTTGTTGCGTAAGATGATGCAACTTAGCCCGGGCCTCATCCTCGGTATACTCTAAGTAAAATTGTGCCTTGAATTCTCTATGGAACTCATCCCAAGTTTCAATAGCGGTACCACATCGTCTCTCATTTGTGGACCTACAACGCCACAATAACAAAGCAATATCAGTAAAATACATGACAATAGTATTTACCTTAGTAGCATCATCCATGATGCCTTTGGCACAGAAGTATTGCTCTATTCCCCACAAGAAGTTGTTCACATTCTTTGTAGTCTTCATCCCATTGAACTATTCTGGCTTCGGGACATCTACCTTAGGCATAAGTGTCGCAGCCAACACTCCATTACCTAAAGCAGCTTTGCAAATATTGAGCTCCTCAATCTATTCCTTCAAGACCGACACCATAGCCTTGAAAGCATCATTCTTCTTAGTTGGTTCACCCACAACGATATTCAAGACCCACTGTATCGCATCTATATTGTCACTGAGGACATTTGTCACTTGGTCCTTGAGCTAGTCATGCCTAGATTCGAGCTTTTCATACGTCCATCAACTTTCTTGAAGGTCTCCTTCACATCACCCATAGAGCCCTCAAGTTTGGCCACCCTACCATCTAAAGTTGACAACATATCCCTCGACCGACTTGCTTTTCTAACCCTCCTACAAGTGTTCATTGGCTCTTGCTCGTCTACTCCTTTCGACATATTAATCGACACCTTCGAAACTTTAGCTCTTATACTAACTGTCACAAGGCTAGAACTTTCATCTCGTAATTTGTACAGCCTTGGGCGATTTCTTCACTTCAAATGCACTTAAGTCAGCCTAACTCTCGAAAGATGAAAATTCTCCCAAAATTCTCTAAGGCACTAGAAAAAAATATAGCGGAAACAACTCGAATTGAAAAGAGCACCAAAAGTGTTGGAAAGCCACAAGAAAACAATGCATACCAAGTGTTTGAGTAAATGCTATAAACATATTCTTAACTCAAGAATAACTAACATAATAGGATACAAATGAAGGGGAATGCCTCTATTTATAGTTGAGCTCCCCCAAAATCAATGGTTTAGATTGAGTTACATCGACGATCAAGATTAAAGCCCATCTACAATTGAGAATCCTAAGGGATTTAAACTCTATACAATCTTATCCCTTTATGATTTACCCTATTTACCATAGTAACTCTAGTTTAATTGGAGTGTTTCATCGAGCTACCAATGCTTCAAGTAGATGGGCTTCTCTATGGGTTCCACAAATTGGACCAATTCATGTGGGTCAAATGAGCCCCATTTAATAAATTGACCTCTATAGGATGTTCTGTATGCAATGGTCATGAGCTTTGATCCGCAGACCGTGACATAAGAGACAACATATTTTATCATTATAAAATTAATATTAATTAAGAATAGTTATCTTATTAAATAATATTTGATATTATTTATTTTTAATTTCTATTAATAAATATAAATTTTAATAAATTATGATTATTTATTAAATTTATAAAATAAAATAAAATAAAATAAAAATTTTATACACATTTTAATCTTTAAATCTAATCTTCTTAATTTTCATTTTCTTTTCTCACTATAAATTCACAATTGTTGTATTTGAAACCAAATTCATTTTCGCAGTTGATTTCAACCTCATTATTACACTATTTAATCTCGTCGATACTATTGTTTTTAAACTCATTGGAACAAATCTCACCATACATCCAAAGTATGCCTAAGGTTTGATAAGAAATTTCTTCCCTTATTGTTTGAACAATACTCATTTATTTCCATTTTTCTTTATTTATTTGTTTATATTTTAATCAATTACTTTTCCATTAAATATTTCCAAACAACAGCAATTAATTATTTTGAAAGAATTAAATTTAAGTTTAAAATATTTTATTTAACTTGAAGTTAGAATTATTCATAAATATGATCAAGTCGGATTATACATACTAAGCCAAGTAAGTCACTCAAATTTTGGACCCATCTATCTAAAATAAAATATAATTTAAATTTTTTATAATAATTTAATGTAGTTTTAAATTAATTAAATTTTCATTATTTTGTAATTGAAATAAAAAAGAAGTTAAAAAGAAAAGAAACACGAAAAAGTAAAAGTAATTATATTTTTATTTAAAATTTACTTAGCAAATAAGTAGGTATTTTTTAAATCATAGAGATAATGTATTTTAAAAATATTATTGATAAACTATTTTCGCCTCCCAATATTAGGAGGCTTATTATTTCAATTAGTCTACCTTGTTTTTCGAATGGATCTCTTAATTGTTGGAAGGGTTGCCCAAAAGTAGTATATAAGGTGTACCTAGTAAAATTTATAAGTAAACCAGATATAGAGATGGTGACTAAGGTTAGTGTTTCCATTATTATATAATTTCAATATCACAATGAATCTATGATAAGATTGTTTATTTACCGCGGAATAATATACAAAGTCAACAAATCTCACTAAATACAAAATAAGATTTATAGCTACACAAACTGTTGAGAAAAACAAGTAGACCCTAAAATCGTGGAACAAATCCTACATTTATTTAAAAAAAAAATTATTGATAAACCATATAAAACAATAATGAAGAAACATAAAAAAAGGGGCATATGTATATACTAGTTTTGAATGTAACTAATTTTATGTGTTCAAATGTAATTTTTATGATTTTTAAGAAGGGTAAATTATTGTCACTTTAAAATGAAGTTGGTTTTATTTTGGTCACTTTATACTTCTTTCTTAATTTAGTTATATTAAATAAGATAATTGTGTGAATTAATCATTGCCATTAAAATTTTTGTTTGCTTTTAATGAATTATTGATGTGACATATTGAGTGATTGACACGTGACATTTTTTTCGTTGACTTTTGACTAAATTTTAGGGATTTCCTTATAATTAGTCTAAAACATTTTCTCCTTAAACTTTAGTTAAAATTCAATAAAAAAATACTACATGTCAGTCAATCAATGGGCTAATGTGCTATTTAGTAATCCGTTAAAAGAAAACGAAAATGTTAACAACAGTAAATAATTCGCATAATCATCTTATTTAAATTTTATAGAGTGATCCCTGAAACTTAGTCAAAAGTCAATAAAAAAATACTACATATCAGTCAATCAATGGGCTAATATACTATATAGCAATCCCTTAAAAGTAGATGAAAATGTTATCAAGAATAAATAATTCGTACAATTATATTATTTAAAGTGATTAAATTAAAAAAATAAAATAATCAAAATAAAACAAAATAGGGAAAAAAATTGTAATTTACCATTTGAAATATATTTTTAATGAAAATATCTTAAAAGCCACAACAAGTGACACAGAACTTGTCGAACCAAAATAAAAAAACCCTTAAATCTCGTAAACAAGCCGAAGCCGAAGCCTAAGCCGACGCGGCTCACGCGGTCACTCACCGACAGCATCTCCCTTGAAGTAGTAGTCCCACAATTTATATATTCTAATTGCATTTCATTTGTGATTTCTGCGGATTTCGATTCCAACGAATATATATAATAAACAGATCGTTGACAATGAGCTCAGACACATGCGGCGGAGGGTCGCCGGCGCAGGGATCTAATGAGAAAGGTAGCTCGACATCGTCGGTGGACAAGCAAAGGGAGAAGGCGAGGGTGAGTAGGACTTCGCAGATCCTATGGCATGCTCATCAGAACGATGCCGCCGCTGTCCGGAAGCTTCTCGAGGAGGATCGCTCTTTGGTTCAGGCTAGGGACTATGACAACCGTACTCCTCTCCACGTTGCTTCGCTCCACGGTTGGATCGACGTTGCCAAGTGTCTCATCGATTATGGCGCCGATGTCAACGCCCAAGATCGCTGGAAGAATACGGTGCTACTTCAACTTTTCGTTTTTTTGTCTCATTTTATCTGTTTTTAGGTTTTTACTGTTTCCATGGTCTTCTTTTTCCGGATTTAATTTAAAAGTTTCTTTTCCCGATAATTGTAGCCTTTAGCTGATGCAGAAGGAGCTAAGAGGCACAATATGATTGAGTTATTGAAATCACATGGAGGATTATCTTATGTAAGTCAGCTTTTTTATTTTGCAATTTTTCATATCTCGAGTATTTTGTTAGTTATTTTCCTCTAATATTTAGTCTAATTTTGGAGTTCTTGAGATGTCTGTTCTTCGATTTGCATTCCTTCATTGAGACAAGCCTTAACAGTATGGTGATGAATGATTAGTTTCTGAAAATACCACTTTTAGTATATTATTTAGTCCAAAGGAAGGAGTCAAAATTTTAGATATTCAGACTTACTTGAAATTTTGGATGGCCTTTTAACTTTCCAACAGCTTTCCTTAGTTTCTATTAATCCATCTTTAAGATATTCTTTGTTTGAATGCCAAAAAGACATCCTTACTGTCATTCATTTGAAGTTTGCTGACCTTGTCTAAGGTATATCATAATGATGGCTGTTTGTTCACAATGTTATGTGATGTTTAAACTTGGAGCTGGTTGAACAAGTTCAATTGATTAAACACTTGTAGACCTTGTTAGGTTTGCATTTTAACTGCTTTTATGGGCTGAAGTTGAACTTTTCATTATTGCAGGGACAAAATGGAAGCCATTTTGAATCAAAGCCTGTTCCACCCCCTCTACCAAACAAGTGTGACTGGGAAATTGACCCTTCTGAGCTGGACTTCTCAAATTCAAATATCATAGGGAAGGTGTGCTTTCAATTTCTTAATGTTACTAATTTTCAGAGCTGCACTTGCTTGCAATGCATGCAAACTGTTTAAAATGCAAAACCATATTGAGAAAATTTTTTGCTTCAATTTTTGCTTGATGTACCTGTCTTGATTTTAGTCTTTGCTTGATAAGAAGGATGGAAATTTTTATCCAACGTTTAGGTTCATAACAACCTTCCACCATTTAGCTTAACCATTGAATTAAAAAATATTTCTTCCTCTTTCTGATGATCCCAACCAAGCAAAGCCTTATTTCACTTATTGTGAATAGGATCCAGTGTCTTCTATTGTTTTGTTTGGAAGTGCTTGTAATTGTTAATCAAATCAGAGAGTGCTGCTTATCAGGGGTTTAGATGCGTGGTGTTTTCCAAAATAGTGTAATAAAGATTCTCTTATGACTAGCATTATGATAATCACCACTTTGGCAAGATTGTAATCATTTGATGGAACGGAGATTTAATCCGTCTGAATTTAATAGTCATCATTGACAATTACATCAACATCGGCCCTAATCAGAACATGTTCTTTGGAAGTATGATCCGATCTCTCTGTATTTGGAGATGACTGAATGTACAGATCCTTTTCTGCTTGCTTGAAAAGTTAGAAAGGTTGGTTATAGTTAAATTGGTATTTCAGAATATGCTTCTGTGGGTGAACCTAAGTTTGAATTAGCTGTCAAACGACTTTATGGGTTTTCATTGTTAGTGTGTCCCTTTGATGTGTAAGTTCCATCTGGCTGTTCGGAACTTGAATTTATATATGAGCTGCTAGTATTCTGGGCATCAGCAGTTCAACATGCAAGTAACTTGATTCATCTTCCTTGTATTATCCGGTATATGTGCTTTCACTGACTAATCTCATACTGCCAGGGTTCATTTGGTGAAATTTTAAAAGCCAGTTGGCGAGGAACACCTGTAGCTGTCAAACGCATTCTTCCATCACTTTCAGATGACAGATTAGTGATGTACGCCCTCTATGTTTTGAATATATATATATAGTTAGCATCGAGGCCCTTTCCCATGAATGTTTGCTTTCTTCGTTGTGTGCCATATGCTCAAAATTATGTTCTCATTGACAATGAATAGTGACTGAAGGAAAATATAAAATTGATATGATTTATCCAAGAAGGCATGAAACATTTTCTCTGATGGCTCATAGTTCATACCTCTCCTTGGTGTAATTTGGTTAAAATTTTGAAGTTGCTTCCACATGTTATAGTGTTAATCTGACACTTGTCATAGCTATGATTAATTTCTTCACAATCTTGTTTTTTATTGTATTAAGAATGCAATTCTTTGTGTGGGTTCTGCTGTTCTGATTCAGTCAGGATTTCCGGCATGAAGTGAAGTTGCTTGTAAAGCTCCGCCATCCTAATATTGTTCAATTCCTCGGAGCTGTCACTGACAGGAAGCCTCTTATGTTAATTACTGAGTATTTAAGAGGGGTATGTGAATGCACATATGTTGTTTTCCCCGATAGTTTAGTTCTATCTGTAGAATATTTTATTAGAAATCTTAACTTTTACTTTAATTACTTATAATTATGTGCTATTACAGGGTGATCTTCATCAGCATCTCAAGGAAAAGGGTGCACTTCATCCATCAACTGCCATCAACTTTGCTTTGGACATTGCTAGGTATATGAGAATTCTCCTATTCTAAGTTGTATTGTCGGTGCAGCACTCCATGTCATGTTCATGGTATCCAAGTAAAACTTGGAGAAAAAGAGCATACAATAAATCACGTTTTCTTAATTAGGATAAAATCATTAATTTTCTTTGGTTTTGAACAACTTCTCTTGCTTCTGACAAGGAGCTACTCTACAGAATATGTATTAGCTACATGACTGCATTGAATTTTCTCTCATATGTATGCTATTTTGCTAATCTGGATTTTATAAATTTTGTTGCCAGGGGTATGGCTTATCTTCACACTGAGCCAAATGTGATTATTCATCGGGACCTAAAACCGAGGTGAGTCAGTTGCTATTTCAGTTTTGCTGTGCAAAGGATCCTGTTTTTGTTCTTATTGTTTCAAGGCTCTATGCATTTACATTGAATGCACGCATATGTTGTATGAATTACTTTCTTGAATTTTGAATGTTTAATGCACTTTTTTTAATATCTGGAAACACAATATTTTCTGGTTTATCTGGTCGATTACTTTTCTTTTTTGCTTCAATGATTGAAAATTTTGAATTACATCGACTTTTTCATGTTAAAATTCATTTCTTTTTATCAGGAATGTGCTTTTGGTCAACTCTAGTGCAGACCATTTGAAAGTTGGAGACTTTGGACTGAGCAAGCTCATCAAAGTTCAAAATTCTCATGATGTCTACAAAATGACTGGCGAGACGGGGAGTTGTGAGTGTCACTTATAGATTTCCTTTGGATAAAATATGATCCTCAGATTCTTACTTTCTTTTACATTACCTGGAATTGGAATAGATCGTTATATGGCTCCTGAAGTTTTCAAGCACCGGAAATATGATAAAAAGGTTGATGTTTTCTCCTTTGCAATGATACTTTATCAGGTAGTCTTCCTCCTCACTTGTGATGAAGTTGATCATGAAGTATTTTTGAGAATACTTCTAATAATGCATGTTATTTTTACTTGGACTAGATGCTTGAAGGAGATCCACCTTTGTCCAATTATGAACCTTATGAAGCAGCTAAGTATGTTGCAGACGGACACCGTCCTATTTTTCGGTCAAAATCATACCTCCCTGAACTAAGAGAGTAAGCCATCCATACAATTTTCTACTTCACTAAAAACTTTTTGCAGTTTGTCTACATGTTCATGTTCCAACCATAACTCGAGTTTTAAAACAATAAGTTGGTTAATATAAAATATCATGTCTGCATGAAGATCTGCATACTGCTACTATTTATTTTTTACTAATTAGCATCTTGACAGCTACCACACATTGAAGTACTTGTGTTTGACGCATACCCGAGCATAGATATAGGGATATGACTCTCAACTTTTAGAAAAATGAGCATATCTGTGTCAAACATACCTTTCGCCCTTTGTTTCAAAGATGTTTAGTGATATCTTTTCTTATTGTTTTTTTTTTTTTTTTTTTTCTTGAATCTTTCTTAGCTTAACAAGCCAGTGTTGGGCTGCTGACATGAACCAAAGACCTTCATTCTTGGATATTCTCAAGAGGCTGGAAAAGATCAAGGAAAATGTACCTTCAGATCATCCTTGGAATATATTCAGCACATGACATTGGAAGATTCCATGAAACTAATACGGATGGTATACATCCCCTTTCATCAGTTCACATCCAGCTTGGCCATTCCTGCAGATGGTATTGTGAATACACTCAGTAAGTAGTTTTGTGATGATAGATTTTTCCTTGACCGGATTTCGTCTATTTGTTCCGGAATTCAACCATGAAATAGGTGTTTCTTTATTTCGACTATTACTTCTCACTTGGATTGAAATTATATAAAAATGTTTACTCATCTTGCAGAGATTTATTTTTCAACCTTCAATTGTAATTCCTTATAATCAATATTGATTATAAGAAGTAATAATAGACAATAAAATCCTACGTTGTATTCTGTATGAAAATTGTTGGACAAAGCAGATTCTAATTGCATAAAGTTAGTTATATATGTAAGTATTTTTTTTAAAATATATTTTGCACTTAATTAATTTATATATATTAGGAATAAGAACACTTCAATAAAGATGCCTAAATTTTAGGATCTTATTCAGCGTGCATACCATCCATGTTAGGACTCAGTTGGCCTAAATGTAGCTTTGATCTTTGGGTGTCTGATACTGTATGTATTAGATGCGAGCATGTTCAAAATTTTTAGGGTTTTTTTCTCCATTGTAGGAGCTTGTTTAGCAAGCATCCCATGTGAATTTATAGTCATTTTGGCATTGATATATTTGTCACTTGGATTCGAGTGTAAGTGCTAAAAACACAAATATATATCTCTAATATATGGTATATACAACTTGTTTTTTTCAGAGGATCAGTGAACTCGAGGAAAAAAACCCGAAGAGAATATAAGGTTTAAGAATTATTGACCAACAAAATATAAGAAAGGTACGGTTAATGTCGTTTACGGAAATAACTTTGATTTCATTTTAGAGAGCAGTCATAATGATAAACATTCTCTGTTATGAAGGGTAAATCAAATTAAAGTGCATTCTATTAAGAATTTCTACAAATGACTGTTAAGCACATTAGATAGAGATATATGTATACACGTTTCCCCAAAAAAGGACGAAGATAGAGATATATACACTTATGAATTTTTCAGTTTTTTTTAGGTTTCATTTATTTTTTCGTTTATAAAATAGACAGAAAAATTTAAGGTTTTTTAATTTTGTTGATGTTGTATACACGTAGATGTCGCACCACTATTTAATTAATTTTTAAAAAATTTAAAAAATATTGTTTGAAATAATTAAAAAAGCATTAAAATTATTTTAAAATTAAAAAAAGTTAAATCTTTTTTAAATTTAAAAAATTAATTAAAAGATACAAATTTAAGAGTTAAAAGAGACGAAAAATTAAATTGAATGGTAAAAAAAATCACTATATCTCATTTTTAGAAATTACATAATTCATGAAAATGTATTTTTTAAAATATTAAACGATTCTATTACTCTTAAGGTTAGTGTAACTGATTTAAATGATGAAAAATCCTTTTCAAAATTTTTCCATCATTTTTATAAATTGAGAGATGATGAGATGATCTTAGTATGACTTCATCATTGGTTCTCTCTAAATTTTGTAATCATTAATTAATAAGGGTTATGTTATTTTGAGTTTGAATTCAGCAACAACTAAATCTTCTTCGTCTTTTTAAATTTTCACTATTTCAATATTTACCTCTCAGAAAAACATTAAACTCTTCCTACTATTTTAAAATTTTATATAATACCTTCTAATCATATAATTGTTTGTGTTTTAAAATTATTTTGTTTTGGTACAATTATCATTCAGAACTGAAATTATTTTTAAGGTAGATAAACACTCGATCAATAAGTCACAATTTAAGGTTTCTGTATTTTAAAATTATTTATAAAAACTCGATAATGTTATTTTTATTATTAATATGCAATAATATGTATTTTTTATATGTTATATATTATTTATATTTCCATCATTGAGATGTTATATATATTACAGAATAGCTACTAACATTATCAATTTGTTACATTTTGATCATTTGTCTATTAACTTTTACTACCCCTTAATGTAATGATGACATGACATATTAACTCAATGCGTTTATAATAAATTTGACCCCTAAGCTATAGTGAAATTCATTTTAGATATTTTTCAAAGACCATCACATCTAAAATTTAACTTTTTTTAGATTAAAAAAAAAGTGTGAACACAAATAACACAAATTTTAAGTTATTCTCACTATGCCTAAAGTTGCAATTGTCATTGTAGGTGCCTTTTACATATTTATCAATTTCCTATCACAAACAAGCCAACTCCTTTATTTAGAATGGTCCAAATTATGAATGCTTCATTTGTTAAAGTATTAAATACAAGTACCATTATCACATATTATTAAAATTATAAGTTCTATTAAATAATATATTAAGCTTACAAGAAGAAATGCGTCAAATTTTTTTTTGGCATTAGTGCTTCTCCAATCAGCCACGTAGAGCCACATAGAGTTGATAGTAATGATTAATTCTCTCTGTATGTGAATTTTTTGAAGAAGTAAACAGTTAATTATGAAATGTGTTTCATTTTCATGAATGGAGACCGAACCTCCACTTACATTATTAAGGGACAAAGTGAGTTACCACCATGCCATACCTCGTGATTACGAATTAACTCTCTAATCATGTAAATTTTACTTGCTTCCTATCCTCATTAACCTTGTTTGTGAGGTATGTGCTAACAACTTAATGAGTAAATTCAGAATCTCAACATCACTACTTTCAATTACCTCGATACTATCAATTGAAAGGTTTGTTAGTAGAGCTATATCTTTCAACGTCTTCACTGCATGAAAAATGGAAAGTATGAGCCTTACATTTCTATCATTCAACAATAACATAAACAAACTTCAGCACCAAGTTATTTAAATCTCGTTAATGGATTGAGGAAAGAGTTAAAAAGATTGGTTATTTAAATCTCGTTAATGGAGGTAGTTTTGAACAAACTAAACAATATTTTGGAAAAAAGAAATAGTGTAATAATAAAAATTGGGTGAAGTTATTTCTCCCGTGAGTGTGCATGATGCAGACAATAAATCATTGAAACGTTCGAAGCCGTCCAATTTAATTTTTATTATTTTATTTAATTCCTTCAAGTACTTCGATCTTCCCGGTAACCAAACGGACGCTATCCACTAGAGAAAACAGAATAGAAAAGTGAAAAATATGCATAAAATTCATAGTCTAAATATACTTTATATCAGTTAAAAGCCTGAAAAGGAAAATAAAAAACTTTTCCAGTTGTTTTCTGTTCGGTCGGTGAGATTCTTTCATTTATTCAATTTAATTCTCTTTTTCTTACCTTCATCTGTTGGGGATCGAGATCTCTTTCTAGGGCTTCTTTTTTTGGTGGAAAAAAGGACGGAAATCCAAAGTGTGAAAAGAAATGATATTTTTTGTTGAAATGAAGAAGCGGCAATGAAGAGAGAAGAAGAAGAATGGAGGTTAGATCAGAGAATAATATACAAGTGAGGTGCGACAAGATTCCTAGTCAACTGATTCCTAGGACTCGTCTTCAGGTCTGGTTCTTTAGAGTTTGTTCCAGCATTTTGCTCTGGACTTGTTTGATTCAGCTCCTTGCCGTCTGTGAGTTATGGCACCCGCGTCTGCTTACTGGTTTAACCAATCGGATTCCTTGGACCTCTCGCCCTCCTCTTCGTCTTCAACACTCGCTCCATTCCCCGCCTCCTCTTCCTCCCCCCAGTGAGTCCCCCCCTTCTTTCTGTTTTGCTTTGAATTTGCCCTAAATTTTTTATTCACTTAGGAATTTATTTTGAATTTGATTAAGAGAGAAAAAGGGTCTTAGGAAATATGCTTGGGAATTTTATTCTGTTTATGAGTAAGTTTTTTTAGGCCCTCAGAGTGATTTTTAGCTACAAGTTTGGCAGGTAAATTGTAGGAATCTTTTTCTAGTTGCTACCTTGTTGTTGGCTTCAGTTTCCCAAAATGCATATCACAGATTTGATATTTGAAATTGTTTTGTTTTGATCGTTATTTACTCTATTAAAGGTATAGTTTTTCTTGTTCCCTATCGTATGCTGGTTCCTTTTGATTGGCTACTTCTGCATGTTTAGATGATCAATACAAAGCAATATGTTGCGACAAAGAAAAGAGATCATCCCTTTTATTTTCTATCTGGATGCTGATCTTGCAACATTCTGATCATCCCTTTTATTTTCTATCTGGATGCTGATCTTGCAACATTCTGATCGATCATCTTGTTACATTTGATATATTTGTTACCTTGAAGAACTACTACCTTCCCCTTTATTTAGTTATTTATTCATTTTTCTCTAGTTGCTGATTTAACCTTTCTTCCATCATTCCACCGATGGGGTGTATGGGGCTCATTAAGATTGCTAATTACTCAAGGAGTGCAATCATTGCTATTGGAAAGGCCACATTTCAGATTTGAACTGCATCACTCTGTTATACTAGAAACACTTATAACAGCATTTTATTTTTATTGCTTGCTGGAAGACGGTGTCTGTTAGATTGCTATGTACTTTTCAGTTTGCATTTCATTATAGCATCTTTAGTTTTATTTGTAAGTAGTTTTGCTTCGAAGCTCTAATGTATTCATGCCATCTATATTACCTTCAAGGCTTGTCAGCATACCGTGGATGCTAAATTTCTAGGTTCTTGATCATCTTTCTGAATTACTTGGGTTAAGGTACGGTTTGTAAGTTCTGCTTTCCAAAAATTGTCAATGGTTCATGACTTAAGAACCTCCGTATCTTGGTTTCTGTAAATATCTTACAAATTCCATATAAGTACAAACTTGTGCTACCAGACAATATTTTGAGTCATTAGCTTCATTATTATCTAACATGCTGGGCAATCTTCTTGGGCAATTGAGAAATTTATACCAATACCTTGTACCTTGTATGTGTCCCTGAATTTTATTGAAGGAAATATTTAATATTTTTGCTTTCTCAGTTTGATCTTTTGGTAAAAGTAAGAACTTCATTCTTGTGCTTTTGCATTTTGCAGGAAACTATAGAAGTAATGGTTTTCTCAAAGTTTCATGCAATGGGGGCTTGAATCAAATGCGTGCTGCGGTCTGTGTCTTTTCTCTAGCTCATCTTTTCCTTGTTCTTCTATTCAACATTATGTTATTAATTTAAGCTGATTAAGCCTTTTTAGATCTGTGACATGGTAATCGTTGCTCGACTTTTAAATCTCACTTTGGTTGTTCCAGAACTTGATAAGACATCATTCTGGGCGGACCCTAGGTATAGTTATAATTCTGGAAAGGTTGTTTAATTCTTTCTCAGCTGCTGTAAATGTCTTTGACTCATGATCTGTTTGGCAGTGATTTTGGTGACATTTTTGATGTGAGCCATTTCATTGATTCTCTAAGGGATGAAGTTCGGATTATCAAAAGGCTGCCAAAGAAGTTTAGTAGGAAATATGGGTTTCAAGCTTTTCAGATGTCTCCTGTTAGCTGGTCAAATGAAAAGTACTACTTAGAACAGGTTTGGTTTCTCGTTATTAATTACTATTTTTAGCTTAAAAAAGAGTTTCTCTCTCATTTACTGTTTCAACAACAACAAAATGGTGATTCTCTCAATGAATGGATGGAAGTGTTTATCTCTTCTCTTTTCTTTTCTTTTTTTTTTTTTTTTTTCCTTGCGGGGGTGGGATATATGCAGTAAAATCTAATGTCTTTGACATTATTTTCGCAGATTCTTCCCCTGTTCAGTAAGCATAAGGTAGTGCACTTCAATCGAACTGATACACGACTGGCAAATAATGGGATTCAACTTGATCTTCAGAAACTTAGGTGCCGTGTGAATTTCCAAGGACTGAAATTTACTCCTGAGATTGAGACATTGGGGTACAAATTGGTTCGCATACTCCAAGATAAGGGACCCTTCGTGGCATTGCATCTAAGATATGAGATGGACATGTTGGCTTTCTCAGGTTGCACGCATGGCTGCACCGTTGAAGAAGCTGAGGAGCTAAAACGATTGAGGTTTGCCATGTTTGAAGCTGAAATATTCATGTCAAAACACTCAAATTATCATAGCAAAAAGTGGTGTACCATCCGTTTAGGAGACACAAAGTAGTGATTAGTGAACCCCAGCATTCACACACCCTACAAATAAGATAGCAAATCTGTGTGCTGCAACTTAGATATGAGCGCTTCTCTAAAGTATAATTTCAGACAGGGAATAAAAATAACAGTATGATGCCTTCTGCTGTTGGTAGGCAAATAACCAAAGTATGACCATGGTGTACCCTTGCCTTGTTTTTTATGAGTTGCATCAAATGTTTGCACTAGTGATGACAAGATATTAATCTGCACTTTTAGATCTATGAAGTATCTTGTGATCTTAAAATTATCAGTTTCAAGAATCAGGACGCAATGATACAGAAATGTAACTAGGTAGTTACCCCTTTCTTTCAGGTATGCATACCCTTGGTGGAGAGAGAAAGAGATAATGTCTGAAGAGAGGAGACAACAAGGGTTGTGTCCTCTGACACCTGAAGAAGCGACGCTAGTTTTGCAAGCATTAGGTTTCGATAAGGAAACTCAGATTTACATCGCTTCTGGTGAGATTTATGGCAGTGAACGGAGATTGGCATCGCTAAGAGCTGCATTTCCACACATTGTGAGATTTTGACCCTGTAAATGTTTTGCTTTGGGCATTCGTAAGTTTGTTTTAAGTCTGATGAGAGCACTGGGTTTCTATATTGACAAACTTTTTTCAGTGCACATGAAAACTAGCTTTTGTTAGGGTTTTTGGAACCTAGTTGAAATTGGTTGTTGAGGTCCTCTTTGATTCCAATGTGATGTGCCACTCACCCATACCAAATGGACAGTTTGGATGGCATGAACCATTTTCGCTGCACTTAGTTGAGCTAACAGAATCTCTTTAATCTTTGACCAGTTTGCATGTTTTCTAACCGCATCCGGTGTTAGCTCTACTTCTGGCTTCTAAATCAGGCACCTGTAACTGTAGTTTCTGTTGTGTTTTTTTATCCCCATGTGGATCTTGTAAATCTGATTACAATGTAACAATTTCAGGTTAAAAAGGAAACACTATTAGATCCTGCAGAACTGCAGCAATTTCAGAACCATTCATCTCAGATGGCAGCTTTGGACTTTATGGTATCGGTTGCCAGCAATACATTCATTCCAACATATTATGGGAACATGGCAAAAGTTGTAGAAGGTCATCGCAGGTATATATATTACTGAATTATGTAATGACACTGTGGAACGGTTATTTTCATAGGCTTGACAAGCTTTTGTTCAGGTATCTTGGGTTTAAAATAAGTATCCTGCCTGATCGAAAGAAACTCGTTGAATTGCTGGATTTGCATCAGAACGGGACACTTCCATGGAATGATTTCGCACTGGCCGTAAGGCAAGTGCATGAGAAACGGATGGGACAACCCTTCCGTCGTCGGATAATTCCAGACAAACCAAAGGAGGAGGATTATTTCTATGCAAACCCTGAAGAGTGCCTTTGTGAGGGAAGAAAGTGTGAAGATTTGGTAGGCCCTAGTAACTCAAGTACACTACATTAATTGTGGGTGCCCAGATCCGAACTTGGACTAATATAGTGTGGATGATGCAGCAGTCAGGTTCAGGATTGAATGCCCAAACCCACCCATTTATACAACACATGCATTTAGAAGAGTTTTGTAAGAAACGGCTGCTGAAAATACCCCCAGCTCCCCTTTTTTTGCCTCTCACCTGTTGAATTTGTATTCAGGACTGTCACATAATTCCACAGTTAAATTAAGCAATATTTGTACATTAATGCCATTGTCTCCCTGGTCCCTGATGCAACCAATTCAGTTCCTCTCTCCTTCCAAATCAAGCTCTCATCTAAAATTCATGTTTATCAATGTTTGTACTAAATTTTAAAAATATATATTAAGGATGTCTACGATCTTATATTATATTAAAACAAAAATTTTAAAAAAGAAGAAAAGTATCCAGATTTTAAATCAGAAACAAGTTCTTTTAAAAGTAATCATAATAAATAGTTTATTTTTCAGGTGGGCTAATTTTAGGTGTATGAAGTTGGATGTGAGGTGTGGATATTAAAAATCCTTTTCCATATCTGTAAACGTGGATCATGTGACTGTTTTTATTAAAAGAAAAGAGAAAAAGAAAGAGGTATCAAATTATTTTGAAGTTTCATCAGAGAAATATGGGTGTGTTAGAGGGTATCCAAGTCCATCCAAGTGAGGAAAGAATAAAAGCAAAAGGTGAGGATTTGGTGGTGTTGTTACTAAATGTTTGGAAGGAAGCAGTGACGTTGTTATTACTTTGAAGCTTTAGATATGATGATGTAACAGAAGTCCAACGTTGACCAAAAAACCCCCCCCAGTGGGGAGTCCACCAAGTTTAACCAATTATAAATAGATCAACTTCTCACCCAATTCAAACACACGTTGCTCCACTAATTAGTATTTTATTTTTACAGCATCGGCAACAATTAATTCCCGTGGGTCCCTCCATGTCTACTTTTCTTACACAACCACGGCCACTACCTTTTAACACGCACTGTTGTTTGTAATCTTTTGAAACGTGCCGCACGCTTCTCTCGCACTCAATTATTTTTGGATCTTTTAAAATCCACCCCACAGATATCAAATTTAAAATTACTTATTTTCAGGTGGTCAGATTTTTTTATTTTTACTTTCGCCTTAAAATGTTTACATTCAATGTTTTGTTTTATTTTTACAAGGCCTAAAATAGCAATTTTATAATTTAGCCAAATGTTCACTGTAACCATTTTTCTTTTTTTTTTTTTTTTTTGTCAATTATTATCTATTTTGAATTTGGTGCAATGAGTTAATTAGGTCCACATTACTAAAATATATAAATACAAAGATGTTCTTTTGTATTTTCATGTGTTTCCCACGGGCCCTTCATTTCTTTGTCTTGTAATGAGCTGGAAACTTCATACCTAGTCTTTTCCCCTTCATACCATCAAATTTTAACATAAGAATTTATGTCTACAACAGGCAACAACTTGGAAAATACGGTGGTGGACTCCCTAAAATAAAAAATTTTCTATATGGTTTTTTTAAAAATTTAAATTAACAAATGTAAAATTGTACTTTGACTCTTTCTAAAAATATAAAAATTTGATTTAATTATTTAAAAATTATAAAGATATAATCTATTAAAATAGTAAAATTATAATTTTTTCTATCACAAAAACTATAATTTAATTTCGACCACCTTAAAAAACTTTCTTGTTTTGTCCCTGGGC
This sequence comes from Gossypium bickii, assembly GCA_025503065.1. Taxonomy (NCBI): domain Eukaryota; kingdom Viridiplantae; phylum Streptophyta; class Magnoliopsida; order Malvales; family Malvaceae; genus Gossypium; species Gossypium bickii. The sequence goes on from CP106716.1 coordinate 99,938,284, forward strand.
TGACTTATTAGCAAGTCCATGGGCCATCCTCCGAGATTGGTGCACCTGTAGAACCGGTGAACATACTGAGATGACAGGCATGTAAATTTTTAAAGGGATTCTAACTAACAATTCCACAAGTGATGAAGTCGTAAAGAGACTTCAGCAAATGGTAGCTATCATTTAGTATGATAAAAGATGTGTTGATGGATCAAATTGATAGAGTTTGTAATTATGAAGAGTTAAATTTGTTTAGTTATTTAAAATTGAGATCAAATTGATAAAATATGTAAATATTGAAGACTACATGGGTTATTATACCAACAAAAGAAAGATCAGATCCTCGTTCCTTAAAGGAGGGTGACTAAAATAGAATGGATTAAAAACATTAGGGACAAAATTGAAAGTTTTGTAATTTAGTGATCAAAACAAAAATACACTAATAATTAGGTGACTAATGATGTAATTTATACTTTTTTTATTTTTTAATTAAAATATACTTTGAGTTTTTGTACTTTTTAGTGTACTTATCATTTTTTATGAGATAATAAGTGCACTCCAACGCATTCAAAATCACGTTCTCTTAGTCTGACAACGAAATCGATGCCAACCAAATTAAGATTCTCAACAAATTGAACCGAGAGAAAAACTTCCAAAATTGTAAATAAAAAATTATCATAGCAGTGTGTGAGGTTATTAAAAAATTTTAATATTGTGTCTACACTTTAAATTATATTTTAAAATAGAATGTTAATTTTAAAAAAATAAAGATATTAATTATATATTCTTTAAAACATTTCATTTTAAAATATAAGATTATTATTAAATTTTAAAATATTCAAATATTTAAAAAAATATTTTTTTAAATATATTTTTTATTTATTAAAAAAATTATATTATTATTTTTAAAATAAATCTTATGAATTGTTTTTAAACATATAAAATATTTTTTTTGATAAAATGTCTATTTCTACCTAAAATCCTTTCTCAACCTTTAAATTAGAGAAAAAACACGCATAGTCGTAATTAAACAATAGCAATACTCAATTGGCACTTACAAAGTAATTCTAAGATTGATATTTTTTTCAATAATAAAAAAAGGGTATCTTTTAATATTTTTAAATATTATTGGATAATCACTTTGCTAATTTTTTATGGTATTTTAAATAATCGTTTTTATTTAAAAACCAACATATTAATTTAAAATATAAATTTAAAGAGGACTTTAAGGGTTAGTACGATAATCTTGCATTTTTAATTTTGGAAGTTTTGGTCCCAAACCCAAAAGCAAAGAAATTGGGGTTTCATAGATGACGAAGAAAATGAGCATCTGTAAAAAGTCATGCATGAGTTTTCTGTTTCGCACTGCCTATTTTATTAAATAATTTTGGTATTATATGAAAAAGGGGAAGGAAACTTATCCAGGCCTTCGCCTCGAAATTCCTTTTTCATGCCAACAATCTTTGTGTTTTTTTATACAATCAAGGCCATCTCCTGGACCTGAATTTATTATTTTATTTAATACAAAGAATAATTATTAAGATTAAATGGGATCAAATTAAATTATTAAAAACAGCTCGGCTGTTGAAAGAAATCTAAAAAAAAAAAATTTAAGTAAATTGCTTGAAAAAATTTGAGTTCCGTATACATATGATATATTTACATATAAAAGTGTATTAACAGAAGATTATTAGTTAATATGCATAAAAGAAATCAAGGAATTAGATTAGCAATTTAGCATACAAATTACGAATTAAACAATGGAGTAATAAAATAAATAAATAAATATATAGTTAGATAAATCCACCGTGAAATGTGGATCAAATTTACCGTACTGATGGAACTTGTAACTAATATTTCAATATTCCATCTTTGTCTCAATAATATTGAAAACAATGTTTACAAATATGGAAAAATGTATTTGAATGTTGGGTGCAATGAAGTCGAGTCAAGTTTGAATGTTATTAAGTTTGAGTTTGAGTTTAATTCGAAATTTAGAGTTCAATTCAAGTTTGATTGAACATATATATTTTTAAGTTTAAGTTCGAGTTTGATTAAGCTCATTTCTCAATTTTTGTACTCAAGCTTGACTTAGTAAGTATGAAAAACTCGATAAGGCTCGTGAGGTATTTGAGTTTAAGTATTACCCAAATTGAATTCATTTTTTTTTTAAATAACTTGCGAGCACTAGTATCTCAATTTACACCATACAAGAGAGTGTCCATTCCCTTGCCATGTTAGTACTTTTTTGAATGATATTTACGGTTGTGTTGATTATGTGGATGATATCTGGACTAATAAAGATCATATCAGTTGATGAAACATATTTGGAGATTGGATTAGATCAGATCGGATCGAATGAGATCATGCTTATCTAATCCTTTGAATCAATGACCAAGAATCTTTGTTTACCTTATTTCTTATTAATAAGGGTAAACTACATAGATAGTCACTCAATTATATATATATATATAAATATAAAGAGAGTTCATTTTAGGCACCAAAAATAAAAAATTGCAATTAAAATACCCACGTTACATAGTTCGGTCATTTTGGTCATTGTCGCTAAAATCACAAATGAGAAACTAATGTGGCAATTAAACAATCAGTATAATAATAAAATTAGCCCTCAACTTTTACATATTATATCAATTTAATTATAATTTTAAAAAATTTAACTCTCAAAATTTACAAATGGTCTCAATTTGGACCTAATTCTAAAAAAGTCAAAAAAAAAATATAAAATACACAAATATTTTTTAAAAATATAATAATAAAATTAATATTAAATAAAAATAAAAAGAAGAAATAGTGCATTTATAAAATTTTCCAAGTATTTGGTGATGGGTATCCATGGTTTTGAGCAATCGCTTGATATTTAAGACTGGTAATTACGATTAAATTGATTAGAAACAAGAGAGAGAGAGAGAAACGAATAGACATTAGATATTATCTGGAAGTTTAAACTTCAAAGTTGAAGAAAAAAGGATGAAATTGAAATTAGTGAAAGCTGGTGGGAGTGGCCTTATGAATGAAGTGGCTCAGTTTCTTAGACTATTTTCTGCCAAATTGATTGAAGCTCTGTGTCTCATTTTCAACTTAACCCATTGTTCAAACTCCAAAATTCAAAATGTAAAAGTAGAAGGCCAAGTCGTTCATGTATGAAGACAGTAAAAAATGTGGTTGGCCTAATGCCTACACAGTCGTAAAAACGAAGAAAATATTTTACTCTTTATCGTAAAAAGAAATTGGCTCGCTCAATGTCTCAACAGTCGTAATAAGAGACTATGTGTTTTGATTTTTTCCCACTTTTCCAACCTCTAGTATCATGACAATAGTGTGCATAGACGTATAAAAACTTCAGTATTTACCTTCTTTTCGAGTAAGATAAATTTTATTATTATCGTGGTGACAAAAAATTTATTGAAGACAACTAAAGATGGTATAAAATTTAAATGATTAAAGCAAAAGTTTTATATATTCAAATCTTTTTATTTATTTATAAAAATATTAAAAAATAAAATATTTACATAATCATAAAACTTTGTAAATAAAATAATTTTTTTTGGTAATTCTATTGATGAGTAATAATATTTCAGACTTTATAATAATTATTTTCTATTTTTATTATACAATATGAATTTCAAGTCAAATATAATATCTAAAAATTTGGAGATGAATAAAGAAATTTTATTTATAAAATCTGAGATAAAATCTTTGAATAAATTGGAGATGAAATTTCTAAGTCAAATATAATTTTTCTTCCATCCAATTATTCTATGGGTAAACTACAAAAATAATTACTTTTGTTTGCCTCATATTATATTTTAATCACTTATGTTTGAAATGTTACGTTTTAGTCACTTACGTTATCGTTTTGTTACAAAGTGGTCATTCTACTGTTAAGCTCTCTTACCTTCCTAACGATGGTCCTATGTGGCAGTCCAAATTAAATTTATTTAATTAAAAATCTATTTTTATCCCAGCAACTGGACATTCAAGTTGACATTTAAAACCCATTTGGACTGTCAAGTAGGACCGTCGTTAAGGAGGTAATGGAGCTTAACGGTAGAGTGACCACTTCGTAACAAAACGATAATATAAATGACTAAAACGTAATATTTTAAACATAAATAAAAAAAAGTGACTATTTTTATAATTTAATCATATTCTATTTAGTGTAAACATAACCTTAACTTCTCTTTTTCTTAAGACAAAAAAATTGAAATTATGGAGATCAAAATTTAAATATGAAAGGAATTAAATTGTCAAGTCTTAATTAAGCAATGAAATAATTTTCGATGCATGAACATGATACGTGAAGGCACATCCAGATAACTCCGCAAAACTATCAGAATCAATATTGACCGAGAAAAAGGGGAGGATGGGACCCAGAATTTTAGATATTGGTCAAATTCGGTAAATCAAAGTTTTAGGAATGACTTATCCGGCAGTCCGCAATGGTTATCTCAAATGGTTCTCTTTTAGTTAGAGCTGGGGAAAAAAGAAGTTCAAAATCAATTAGAGGTAAAATTATTTCGGTTACTATATTTGACTTTGATTTGGATAATTATTGAGATACATTCATGTTTTTTAACTGAAAATGATTTCACTTAATATTTAACTAAATAAATAAATGAATGAAATAACATGACCAATTTTCAAGGATGATTTTTGAAATTTCGAATTTTTAAAATAAATAAATTAAGTAATATGGTACAAAATTAATACTAAAATTTGACCTATTTAATATATAATTGGTGTAATTATTACGATTATATTACGTTAACATCTTGGGTGTCAATTTCCTTGTGTAATACTTAAAATTTAAAGCCAATAAGATTAAATAATAAAAATTTCAATATCTAAATAGAAAACCTTAATATTTTATTAAAATTGTAATTGATGTAGTCATGAGATTTTGGTATTATTGATTAAGGTAGAAGCCTTTATAGGTTTTGTTTGGATTTTTTCTTGTTTTTCATCTGTGGTATTTTATAATAATTTGATTATATATTATAATTACTTGTTCCAACATGTATTTGTATTAACAAATATATTCTATTTATAAAAATAAAATTTTAAAAAATGGATCCCCATGTCGAAACTTCTTTTTTGGAAATCGACTTTTATTTTGAAAAATGAAAATGGGAGTCGCCACCAATTCCCTTTTTTTTTATGAGGTGTGATCGGACCACCCCGTAACTTGATCATTTTAATAAATAGTTTGGTTTAAAACGACGATTTTTGGTCTACAAATTTTAGAAAACGGGTTCGGGAGTCGGTCATGCATGAGGAAGGATTAGCATCCTCGTTACGCCTGAAATTGGTACCTAATTGATTACTTGATGTCTTTGATGTCAAGAATTGGAAATTTGAAAAGAATTAAAAACGCGATCCCCTTCTTTGTGTTAAAAATTTCTTATATAAATCGAAATTAATATTAAAGACCCTCTCGTATCGAGATAACAAAATGTCACATCCTGTAAGTTAGGATACAACACCTTGAACTCTCAAGAATGAGTTTGTCCCTTTTTTATTTAAAATCTCATGTATTTTAATTTTAAAAGGATGTTCGGTTATTTAAGTTCAACAAGAATACTGAAACCCCACAAGTTAGGGTGTAATTTCTCGAATTCTCCAAATATGAAACATTACTTTATTTTGAAAATTTTCTTCTCGCGTATTTGGGCAAGAATCAACGTAATATTAAAAATGATATGTGAATCAAATGTTACATTAATAAATGACAACAATATAAATATACTAATAAGTAACTCGTAATACGTATCGTTTTAATACCAATATTAACAAAGAAAAATAAAATAAATAATAAAAATAAATAATGACAATGATAACAATAATAATACTAATGATAAAATATGCACATGAAATGACAATATCAATTTTCAAATATAATAAAGACAAAGAAATAAATAAAATAAAGACATAAATAAATATAAGGAAAATATATAGTTTGTAAAAATATTGAAAGTAAAGAATCAAAGTAAAATATAAATGAAATTAAAGATAAAATTTGTAATAAAACATATAATAATAATAATAATAATAATAATAATAATAATAATAATAATATATGTACAAGTAAAAACATAAATAATCTAATTTTTAAAAGTATGAGAAAAGGGGTAATGAACAAATAAATGAATAGATAATAATAAAACAATAATAGATAATAAAATAGTAATAATAATGAAGGCATGAATAATAAATAATCAATGAAAAAAAAACAAAAAATTAAAAAATGAAAGAATAATAGCTAAGTAAATACGAGGATTAAAATAAAAATAAATAAATAAATAAACATTATATAAATAGATAAGTAAATGAATAAACGAATTAATAAAATAAAAGGATTGACAAATAAATAAATAAATAAAAAGCATTAAATGAATAAATGAATAAATAAAAAAATTAAAATAAAAGGGGTTAATTGCAACTTAAACAAAATAAAAAGGATAAATTAAATAAAATAAATAACAGAAGGGCTAAAATGTAATGCGCGAAAACAGGCGAAGACTAATTAAGAAATTAACCCAATCTTCTGGACACGCGTCCCTTCTCCTGGAGATCAGCGAGCCAGGGACTAAATTGAAACGCGCAAAAAATTTAGTGGCCAAATCTATAAAAATTAAAAGAAAGGGATTTGGGCCTCATTGCAAACCATCAGAAAAGCGGAAGGACTGAAAGGGTAAATAACCCATTCATTAAAAAACACACGGATCCTATGCGAGCGGGTTGGCTCGGTGCGGTTCGGCCCCAAAACGACGTCGTTTTGGGGCGTTTTGGGCATGGATGAAACGGCGTCGTTTCATCATGCCTATTTAAGTTAAATTTTTTTTGAAAAAAATCATTTCAGTCTTTTCCCTAAAAAAAATCCCAAACCCTATTTTTTTTCTCTGAAGTAGTTCTGAGTCGGGTGATAGAGTCTTCGCCGGTCACCGTGACAGCCGCCGGTCGCCGGCGACGGTACTGCCGTCCACGATGGCTTAAAAAATAAAAAAGTCATTTTTTTCCGTTTTTCAAGCTTCCGAATCCTAAAAGACGTCATTTTTCATTGGAAACGACGAACCTTTGCCACCTACGGCGGCGGAATGCGAAGGATCAGGTAATTTCTACCTTTTTTATTTTGTTTATTTTTTTTATAAAAGTAAAAATAAGAGCAGAAAAAAATAGAATGGATAAAAATAATCACCTTTTGTTAGAAGATTTGATTTCTATCTTTTTTTTGTATTTTGATTCACTGGTCCCAAAATACATGGATCATTTCGTGGCTTTTATAGCCGAAGGGATACAATATTACTGTTTGCTTTCATTTATGCTACTGTTTTTGCTGTTGTGTTTCTGTTCTGCTTTCGTTTTATTGTCCTATCTTTTTTTTTTTGCATGTGATGGTGTGCGGTCAACAGAAGGGAACAGGTGGCTTATTTGCTTCATTGGTGAAACGACGACAGCAAGGTGTCAGGCCTCGGGACGAGGCATAGACGGTGCAATCGAGGAGGAGCGGCTAGGGTTCTAAGGCTTTTTTTTTTGGCTGAAATTGTTTAGGCTGTGGGCCTATGAATTGGGCTTAAGGTTTTTTACTTTGAACTTGTGATAGCTTTTTCTTTTGGGCTTGTAATTTTCTGGACTTATTTAATTTTAGTTTTATTTCGGTTTTATTTGTTTGGTCTTGGGCCCAAGCAAAAATGACCCATTACACCCCATTTCAAAGAAAAATAGAGGCTTAGGAAGGAGTCCCCCACTTTGGAGTTTAAGGTTTCCCTTTATTAGGCTGGATTTAATTTCGAGTCGAGTTATTTTTATTTTATTATAATTATATAACAATACTATAAATATAACATATGAACAACCATAAAATTGTATTATTACAAATTTTTTTGGGTCAATTTACTAGTAAATGCATTTTTTTTTTCCAAAAATTACGAAAAATGGACCTATTATTTAATTATTTACAGGAATGGGCAATTTTCTCCAAAAGCGCGTCCACGTCAGCGCGACGTCAGGCTATGTGGCAGGAAAATGTGTCCCTCGGGGAGCTTTTTGCCACATCAGTAGAAATCACGTCCTTAAGGGCGCGCTTTGCTGATGTGGCAAAAACGCTCCCCCAGGGATGCGTTTTGCCCTTTTTTCCATTAGGTTTTTCAGCTGTTTTTAGGTCTAGGGTTAAGGTTAGGGTTTTTAAGGTTTTGGGGCTAGGGTTAGGGTTTTAGGGAAAGATTAATAAATTAGAGTTTAGGGTTAATTAATTAAAATAATTTTGTATTTAGGGTTTTGGGAAAAATATATTAGCAATATAAAAATTATTTTTTTCTGATGATATCGATAAAATAATTTTAAGAAGGCGTTTCGAACAAATAGTGACCAAAACGCTTCAAGCGAGGATGCTTTATCGTGAAATCTTGAAAAAAAGCTCCCACGTTGGACGCTCTTTTGCTATAGTAGTTCCTAAAAAGATAATTTTGAGAAGTTTCTGAACAAATAATAACCAAAACGCTTCAAGCGAGGATGCCTTTGTCGCAAGAAAATCTTGAAAAAGCTCTCACGTGGACGCGCTCTTTTGCTCTGATAGTTCCAATTTAGCCTTAGACTATAAATGAGCCAAATTTCATTCTCAGGTTGCATAATAGAAATTGAGGCAAAAGTATAATAGAAACTGAAGATGAGTGAATGTATTAGTGCTGTTATTTACTATGATGGTGAGGTTCGTGACACCGAGAACGGTGTTATTTTTTTATCGGAGAACACAGTGCGACTGGTTTTTAACCAGAACATAGATTTGACAGAACTTCGTAAAAGAATTAGGCGTAAAATCTTCGGAATGACGACAATCAAAGTTCTGTCTATTAAGTATAGATTTTGTGCTTCGGTTGATCCCCTGAGATATGACTCATTTGACATCAAAGGTCCTCGGAGCTTGGAGGCAATGGTGGAGACTCATCTTGGAAGTACATCACCCTATCTTGAGGTATATGTATAATTTTCATCACCAAGTGATATTCCTTCGACTTCAACATCTACTGCTGTTCGAGAGGAATACACAACCCCAAGCCGACACTCTGTTAGTGAAAGGTAGAATAAGGAAGCGCTTGTGTTTGGTGGCAGTATGGAAAACACAACCCTTACATGACACTCGGTTGGTGGATGGGACATGCATATCGGTGGATCGATGTTCGATGATAGAAATACGTATTGGGGAACGTCATCAACTTCTAGTGGTTGGCAATCCATATATGATTGGGGACGTTACGAAAGTTGTTTAAGAGGGGATAATGTACTCCCCACGACATCCACTGGCGAGGGGACCTCGTTCGTTGTAAATGATGGTGGGTCAGATGATGAGTCTGATGTGGATCCACCTCGAAAGCCCGACCCCGATGGTGCAGAAGTTGTATTATTTTCTAAATCGGAGTCTGTTCCAATGATACCTAAATATGTTGAAGGGGGTTCGGATAAAGAAGAAAAAGATCTGCGATTTAGGGCGTACTCGCCTCCAGCCCACATGCATAATGTCGATCTATCTCAAGACGATGCGTTGGAGTTTCCAGAACTACCACACAGAAGGCGTGACCGTACAAGTTCATCGTTGGATTCGGTTGAATTGGAAGTTGGTAAAGAGTTTTCCAACAAGGATAGTTTTCTTAGTGCATTGAAACAATATAGCATCAAGAACGGGGTTAAAACATGGTTAAATCCAAACCCAATAAGTATGAGGCCAAGTGTACAGTGCAAGACGGTACATGTTAATGGAAAATCATGGCCTCGTTGAGGAAAATGATAAGCTTGTGGGAGATTAAAAAGTACAAAGGTCCACATACATGTGTTGCTGGTACAGTATCACTAGGTGTTTAGGGTTTTTAAATAATACTGATATTACGTAATGTTACATTATTTAACATACTTCATTGACAGGTGTTTCACAAGATCATCCCAAGATGGATTTAGATATGTTGGCTAGCTTAATAATACCGACGGTGAAGGCGGATCCCAAGACTTCAGTGTCGGTCTTAATTACCAATATTCGTAGCCAATTGGGGTACACGCCTTCTTACAACAAGACTTGGATAGCTAAGCAGAAGGCGTTGGAAAAGTTGCATGGTCAATGGGATGCTTCATATAATGAAGTGTGGCAATGGTGTTGGGTGCTGGAGAGATATGTCCCAGGCTGGATAACAGACCTTGAAACGGCACCTGCGTACTACAACGATTGATTGCTCCGTGGATGCCAAGTGTTCAAGCGTTTGTTCTAGACATTTAAGCAATGTCGAGACGCATTTCTATACTGTAAGCCATTGGTACAAATTGACGGTACCTTTATGTATGGTAGATATATGCATCAGCTATTGCTAGCTGTGGCACAAGATTGCAGTGAGAGAATCCTTCCAATTACGTTTGCAATAACACCGGGGGAGTCAGCTGATGACTGGGATTTCTTTCTATCTAGGTTAAGGAGGCATGTCTGCCCCCAACCTGATATATGTGTTATATCGGATCGGGTTCTTGGAATACTAGCCGCAATAGAGCAACATGGAAGCCTATGGCATCGCACACACCATCGATATTGCCTAAGGTATGTTGCGTCCAACTACCACGGGTAACATCGATCTACAAGTGAACGACGACAAGTGAACAACATGGGTATGTAATATCTATTAATATAATTTCATTTGTAATATTCAATTTATTCTTAATTGAAGAGTGGTATGTAATATTCGCTATCAACTTATATTGGCAGGGTACGAGATCAATAAGGACCGTTTTCATGAGTTGTTGGCGATTTTGCGCTCAATTAACGAAGAAGGTGCATACTACTTATGCAACATACCTTTCGAATAGTGGACAGAAGCATACGACGACGGCCTACGATATGGTCATATAACCTCAAACCTGGCTGAATGCATAAATTTTATTCTAAAAGGAACGCGTCATTTGCTGATAACATTTGTTGTGCAAGAGACATATTTTCGTTTAGCGGCACTATTTCCGAAGCGAGCAACGAGTTATAAAGGCCAAATGCAGGGAGGCCATTTATAGTGCACGAAGGTATTGAGAGAAATTAACAAGGCGAAGGCACAGGCCAACACCATGCATACAGTGTGTCACGATCGCGACAACTTATAGTTTCATGTGACGGAGTTTGACAAATCGAACCAAGGTATTCTTGGCAGGTAATATCGTGTACACTTGAGAAATAGGACCTGCGACTGTGGGATATTTGACACACTTCGCTATCCATGCGCTCATGTAATTGCAGCTTGTTAGAATCTCCGTCTGGATCCCATGAGCTATGTCGACGAAGTGTACAAAATAGAATACATGTCCAACGTGTGGAGACACGTATTCCCACCAGTCCCAGATGAACGTAAGTGGCCATTTGTATCGCTTGCTCCATTTAAGCTGTTACCGGATAGAGAACTGCGTCATAAACCAAAGGGTCGACCTTGCTTGACTAGAATACGCAATAATATGGATATCCGAGAAACAACCAACCAATGAAAGTTATGCGGATGGTGTAAGATCCCAGGCCATACATCTCGCTCATGTCCGAATCGGAATAGTTGATAGTCTCCTTATCATTTTTGTCTCTTGGTAGCTATGAAAATTCTTTTAATTTCTTGATGAAAATGATGAACTTTTATAAAAAGACTAAGTTGCAAAACAAAAAAAAAAATTCTTTTCTCTTCTCCTTACTCACATTGGAAAGATGGAAGGATGAAGACTCACCATCTTTCCTTCCTTATATACTAAGTAAAAATTAATAAAATATAAATAAATATCAAATCAAAATATCACTAAACTAATATTTATCTATTTAATTAATCTAAAATATCACCATCATCATTATTCTTCAAAATTATCTTTCTTGCTAAATGATTACTTTGCCCCTTATGATCCTTCAAAATTCCTACATTGGATCAACACCCATATTGATAAAATTACAATTTAACCCCCTCATACTTTTTCACTTATTTAATTTAGTCCTAATTCATCCATTTTTTCTTAGTTTCTAGATCATTCCACCCTTAAAATATTTACACTATTGACCCTTCAAGTTTTTCATATATACATTTTAACCCCTCAAATTTTGAATATTTACTCTTGAGCCACAAAACTTTTCTCACATTTGTAATTTAGTTCTTACTTGAACCAATACAATTAGGATATTAAAAATAACTTTTATTTTATTAAATGTAACAATATAAAAAAGTTTGTAGAAATATATTAAAAGTATAAAAATATTAAAAATATTGCCTTATTAAAAAAACAGATTTTATTAAAAATATACAAAGTAAATTACAATTAGGATATTAAAAATAACTTTTATTCTATTAAAAATATAAAAAGTAAATTACAATTAAAATATTAAAAAAAAAATTTTATTTTATTAAAAATATAAAAATTAAATTACAATTAGGATATTAAAAACAACTTTTATTTTATTAAAAATATAAGAATTAAATGGCCAATTAAAATATTAAAAACAACTTTTATTTTATTAAAAATATAAAAGCTAAACTATAATTAAAATATTAAAAAAACTTTTATTTATTTTTAAATGAAACAATATAAAAAAGTTTATACAAATATATTAAAAAAATTAATATTGGTGTCGGTCGGAATCAGTGCCACATGGGGGTGGTCGACGGTTACGCGCTGGATTCCTCCTTGTTCTATGGTGGCATAGTTGACCAATGGGACCTTCACATTCCAAATATTCGGATTTTGAAAGAATTCATCCGGAACTACTGCTCGAATTGCCGGATCCTCGTATGGTGTCTATTGAAACTATATGAACATGATAAAAATATTAGTTAAATACATAATACTAAATACTAAATACGAAACGACTATTTTATTACAAAATTATATTTTATTTTTAATACTTGTGCTTTCGACCGTTGGTCTAATAGAAGCCATATATCTTCAAGCGAGGTAGGTATTCCAACATAACTCGCCGAATGGTTCCACCTAATTAAATAATTTTTTTAGCATACAATTATATTTTAAATCTACGTAATAATTGTAAAATCTAATATTAAATTTACCTCGTTATGAGTGGGAATGTATATAGGTGGTCAACTCGATGACGTAAAAATAAAAAGCGAAACTGTGCCCATGATTGCAATAGTGATAGGCAACCTCCGATTTTGGCTTAATTCGGTCGCGTCGCCCCTCACATCTCTCGATACAATTTTGCTAACACGGCAGACCCCCAACTCAATTCACCGACTACTCTAAAATCAACGAGTTTCAGTAGCCATCTTATATGTATGAGGTTTCATGACAAGTCCGGCATCAGATAGCCTCCAATCATCTCAAGAATGTATGCCCGAGCATACCGTATTCTTTCTAATTCAGTCGAATCATTATCCGACTCTGGGAATGTGTCTCGTAACCAGCCTATCTCGATCTGACATCCGTTAATATTATCCGGAATAGCTCCTAAAAGGTCGTAACATAGGCTCCCCAATCACCAGAAGTTGCGGACCTGGTGACTACGTACCCATCCACCTGCAATCCCAATTGCAACTGCACGTCTTCCAGAGTGATAGTACACTCTCCGCATGGAAGATGGAAAGTGTGCGGCTCGGGTCTCCACCTCTTTATCAACGCACTGATTACTTTCGGGTCCAACTTGCACCCCCGACCTATAGTGGCCACGTGCCAAAAACCCTCTTCCCGCAGGTAATTCTCTATCAACTGCAATGGCGGACAAGACATATTACGAATATAGCATTGCAACACCCGATCTACAGACTGTTATAAAAAATTATTGTGAAAAAATATCGTTGGTAATGACAAATATATATCACAAAGAAAAGGAAAAATAAAAAATAAAGAACACACAGATTTTACGTGGAAACCCTTTCGGGAAAAAAACCACGGGCAGAGGAGAAAAAAATTCACTATGTCGAATTCGAATCAATTACAAGAGGAATAGACCATGTCTATTTATAGGCTTGTAAAGCCATATTCTAATAGGAGTGTAGTAAGATTGAAAACTCATTATTCTAATCAATATCAAATAGATGGAGTTTAATAAGGTTTAAAAACCTTATTTAAAATAAAATAAAAGAAGTGTAATTTTATAGGGATTCTTCTTTTATTTTATTTTACCATATATTTTATTTAAATAAGGATTCGGGTCACTTAATTCTAACAATCTCTACCTTGACACGAATTCTCAATAAACAAGTTCTTCATTGCGAACTCTCAACGAACAAGTTCTCCACCTCTTCCATAAAACTCTTTAAGGGTTTAACTTCAACAATGAACACCAACCAAGTCTAAGCAATGCTCAAACTTGGTTATAGGAAGTGACTTAGTCATCATATCTGCAGGATTTTCATGAGTACTAATTTTGCTCACAACTATATCACCACGAGCAATAATATCACGAACAAAATGATACCGAATATCAATGTGTTTTGTTCTCTCATGAAACATTTGATCTTTTGTAAGGAAGATGGCACTTTGACTGTCACAAAATACTGTGCTTATTTGAAGGTCTTCATTGAGCTTACTAAAGAGTTCCTTCAACCAAATAGCTTCTTTACAAGCCTCAGTAATCGCCATATACTCAGCTTCAGTGGTAGACAAAGCGACTGTAGTTTGCAAAATAGCTTTCCAATTGATTGCACAACCTCCTATTGTAAAGACATAACCAGTGAGAGATCTTCTTCTATCAAGGTCTCCAGCAAAATCAGCATCAACATACCCAATGACTCTATCTCTAGTTCTTCTAAACTGTAAGCAAACATCAGTAGTACCTCGTAAGTATCTTAAAATCCACTGAACTGCTTTCCAATGTTCTTTACCGGGATTCGCCATGTATCCGCTAACTGCACTGACTGCATATGATAAATCTGGACATGAACAAACCATAGCATACATGAGAGATCCCACTGCACTAGAGTATGGAACATGTGACATATACTCAATCTCATCATCTGATTGTGGAGACAAAGCCGATGAAAGTCTAAAATGGGCTGCTAAAGGAGTACTAACAGGCTTAGCACTCTGCATATTGAACTTGCAAAGAACTTTCTCAATGTACCCCTTCTAACTTAGGTACAATTTACTTGTTTTTCTATCTCTGAGAATCTCCATACCAAGTATCTTCTTTGCTGGTCCGAAATCTTTCATCTCAAATTCTTCACTTAGTTGAGCTTTGACCTTTCTTATCTCTACTTTATCTTTTGCTGTTATCAACATGTCATCAACATAAAGAAGTAGATACACAAAAAAACTATCACTGTTTTTCTTAAAGTAAACACAGCTGTCAAAACTACTTCTTTTAAAATCGTGAGAAGTCATGAAGGAATCAAACCTATTGTACCACTATCTTGGTGACTGTTTCAAATCGTAAAGAGACTTTTTTAGCAAGCAAACATAGTCCACTTTTCCTGAGACTGTAAAACCCTTTGGTTGTTGCATGTAAATATCCTCCTCAAGTTCTCCATGCAAAAATGCAGTTTTTACATCTAACTGCTCAAGCTCCAAATCATGCATGGCCACAATACCAAGCAAAGCTCGATCGAACTATGCTTCACAACTGGGAGAACACATCATGAAGTCCATTCTTGGAATTTGATGTGTAACCCTTTGCAACAAGCTTTGCTTTATATCTGGGTTCTTCAACTCCTAGAGTCCCTTCTTTCTTTTTAAACACCTATTTACAGCGAACAACCTTTTTACCTTTAGGAAGTTTCACAAGATCCCATGTTCTATTTTTGTGGAGTAATTCCATCTCCTCTTGCGTAGCAAACATCCACTTTTCTGAATCTTCACAGCTAACCGCCTCAGAATAATTAGACGGCTCTTGGTTTGCATCTATATCTTCAGCCACATTTAAAGCATAAACAACTAGATCAGCCTTGGCATACTTCTTTGGAGGTTTAATTTCTCTTCTAGTTCTGTTTTTGGCGATAGAATATTACGGTGAAGAAACAACTCTATTCTCAATTTTTGTACTGGCTTGAGGAGTTGACTCTGTATTAATCTGATGCTTCACCTGGTTTTGATTTTCTTTATTGGAAGATCTTTAAGAGATAAGTTAGGTAGCATAGCAGTTTCATCAAAAACAACATCTCTGCTAATCACAACTTTTCTATTTTCAGGACACCATAACTTATACCCTTTTACACTAGCTTTATAACCAAGAAAAACACATTTAATGGATCTCGGTTCCAATTTTCCATTATTAACATGAGCATATGCAGGACACCCAAAGATCTTTAAATCAGAATAATTAGCAGGATTACTTGATCATACCTCTTGTGGAGTCTTTTTCTCAATGGCAATGGATGGAGATCGATTGATCAAAAAACATGCAGTAGAGGCTGCTTCGGCTCAAAACGACTTTGGTAAGTTGGCATTTGACAACATACATTGAACCTTCTTCATGATCGTTCTGTTCATTCGTTCTGCAATGCCGTTTTGCTGTGGAGTATGATGAACTGTCAAGTGTCTCACGATCTCTTCTGACTTGCACAGTTTATTAAACTCATCAGAACAAAACTCTAAGCCATTGTCTATGCAGAGGTATTTTATTTGTTTTCCCGTCTGTTGTTCAATCATAGTTTTCCAAGATTTAAATGCGGAAAACACATCGCTTTTCTGCTTCAGGAAGAATGCCCAAACTTTTCTAGAAAAATCATCAATAAAAGTTAGCATATAATTAGCTCTACCTCTCGAAGGCACTCTTGATGGCCCCTACAGATCAGAATGAATATACTCCAACGTTCCCTTCGTGTTATGGATTCTTCTAGTGAATCGAACTCTCTTTTGCTTCCCAAAAACGCAATACTCACAGAACTTCAGTTTGCAAATTCCTTGCCCATCAAGAAGTCCTCTTTTGCTCAATTCTGCCATGCCATTCTCACTCATATGCCCTAGGCGCATATGCCAAAGTTTAGTAATATCATCATCTGACAATGAAGAGGAAGCGACAGCTGCATCACCAATGACAGTAGAACCCTGCAAAACATATAACTTGGCAGTCTTTCTCTGCCCTTTCATCACAACGAGAGAACCTTTGGAAATATTCAAAATCTCACTTTCAGCTGTGTATTTGTACCCTTTTGAATCAAGAGTATTTAACAAAATTTTCAATTCTAGAACATGTTGTATGTCACTAAGTATTCTGACAACTCCATCAAACATCCTAACTTTAATTGTTCCAACACCTGCGATTTTACACGCAGTATTATTTCCCATAAAACAACACCTTCAGACACTGTTTCGTAAGTTGTAAACCAATCCCGATTGGGACTCATGTGGAAGGTACAACCCGAATCAAGTATCCACTCCTCGCTCACTTTAGAATTGTTAACAGAAGCGACTAGAAGTTCACTATCGCTATAGTCTTCTACAACATCAGCTTCACAGAAATTTTCTGGTTATTTTTCCTTTTGATTCGCAGCCTCCCTTTTAATCTTGTTCTGTAGCTTATAGCACTCAGATTTAATGTGCCCTTTCTTCTTGCAGAAGTTACAAGTTTTACCTCTGTTTGAAGACTTCGATCTACCCTTAGATTTACCACGAGGATTCCGTTCCTGTGTCCTTCCACAATCATCATTAACATTTCTATCTTGTCTCCCACGAACAATGAGACCCTTTCTCTGAGAGTCGGGTTTAACCACAAGATGCTTCATCTTATCATACGAGGTCAAAGAATCATAAACCTTATCAATTGTAAGAGACTCTCGGCTATATAAAATCGTGTCTCTGAAGGTTGAATAGGACGGGGGCAACGAACAAAGTAGAATCAACCCTAGATCTTCCTTATCATACTGAACCTCCATAGCCTCCAAGTTTGAGAGAATTTCTTTAAACGCTATTAAGTGTTCATGCACAG
Organism: Gossypium bickii; assembly: GCA_025503065.1. Classification (NCBI taxonomy): domain Eukaryota; kingdom Viridiplantae; phylum Streptophyta; class Magnoliopsida; order Malvales; family Malvaceae; genus Gossypium; species Gossypium bickii. The sequence continues at coordinate 99,956,144 of CP106716.1, forward strand.
ACGCACCTTCCTCCAAATGATGAGCATAAAGACGTTGCTTCATATGCAACTTGCTAGTTAGAGTTTTCGACATACATATATGTTCTAGCCTCTTTCATAATGTAGCGGCGGTCTTCTCCTTCATCACATCCTGTAAAATTTCGTTAGACAAATGCAGATGTAACTGTGTTAACGCCTTTCGATCCTTGCGCTTCTTCTCTTCCTCCGTCAATGTCGAATGCATCTTATCTACCCCTAGTAGGGCTTCCTCTAAATCCATCTGTGCAATAACTGCCTGCATCTTTATATGCCACAATGCGAATCTGGTGTTGCGATCCAACAGCAGAATTTCATACTTAAAAAACGCCATTACCTTGATCAAGATGAAAAACCCGGAAGCTCTGATACCAATTTGTGAATAAATATCGTCGATAATGACAAATATATATCACAAAGAAAAGAAAAAATAAAAAATAAAGAACACACATATTTTACGTGGAAACCCTTTCGGGAAAAAAACCACGGGCGAAGGAGAAGAAAATTCACTATGTCGAATTCGAATCAATTACAAGAAGAATAGACCATGTCTATTTATAGGCTTGTAAAGCCATATTCTAATAGGAGTGTAGTAAGATTGAAAACTCCTTATTCTAATCAATATCAAATAGATGGAGTTTAATAAGGTTTAAAAACCTTATTTAAAATAAAATAAAAGAAGTGTAATTCTATAGGGATTCTTCTTTTATTTTATTTTACCATGTATTTTATTTAAATAAGGATTCGGGTCACTTAATTCTAACAATTATAAAATAAAAATTAATTAAAATTGCATAAATGAAAAATATATATTAAATAGTATTAAAAATTAAAATTATAACTTACCATTGTCATTTGATCGACGGAGATGTGTTTAATATCGAGACAAATTAAGTCTTCGGCCATTACTAACACGATCGCATATTTCTTAATTTAAATAAAAATTAATTCAAAAAACTTTTAAACATGGCTTTTTTGTAAAAATTAAAGGATTTTTGTGAAAGTTGAGAGGAATTTGAGAGGAATTTGAGAGAAAATTAAGAGAAATTGTAGAAATTGTAAAAAGACTTTTGTGTGAAAAATTGAAAGGGGGCTTTTATGGTTTTTTTTTTGACCGTTGGAGGCCAAACGGTCAAAAAAAATAGCCGTTGGGGTAGGAAAAAAAGGCAAAACGCGTCCTTGGGGGAGCGTTTTTGCCACATCAGCAAAGGGCGCCCTCAAGGACGCGATTTCTGCTGATGTGGCAAAAATGCTCCCCCAGGGACGCGTTTTCCTAACACATACCCTGACATCGTGCTGACGTGGATGCACTTTTGGGAAAAATGACCCATTCGAGTAATAATTAAATAATAGGTCCAATTCTGTAATTTTTGAAAAAAATACATTTATTGATAAAATGACCAATTTTTTTGAAAATATATAAAATTATAATATAAATTTAATGATCGAAGAAAAAAAATCAATTTAAGAAGTATCGTAAAAATAATAAAAAGAAACATCTGTCAAAAAGGTATATTGAATGAAAGGAAAATGTAAAGAAGCAGAGGAGGGGAAAAGAAAAGTTACACTTTTTGACTTGAAAATATTTTACTGTGATTATGATGACATGATGTTAAATTGCCAATTGATTTTGATTACGACCTTCCTCAATTGGATTAAGTTTTGACGGTAAAAACTTTGCTAATTCAAAACCTACTTTCGCTATTTAAAGTATAGTTTAATTAATTTATAATCAAACAAAATGTAGTTATTAAAAACTAGATTTATTTATTTATTTTATAAAAATGAAACTAATCAAATATTGCGTTTATTATTCAGATTTCAGGAACACCAAATATTCGTACAATTAAGTCGCATACTAATGTTGTCAACTTGTACAAATAAAAAAAATAAAGCGATTTTGTAAATGCAAAAACGGTTTATTGTGTTTGACCAGAAAAAAGCAAAAACCGGTTTCTTATTTAAGATTTAAATTATCAAAATGTTTTCTCATTTCATAGATTTCTTTAATTATGTAATGCTTTGATTTTGTCCATCCGTACTACCTAACAGAAAAAAGTTTGATATCTTCAATCCAAGCGATGGGTCTCCTAACAGAAAGAAATTTTGATAACTTCAATCCAAGCGATGGGTCTCCTAATAACTAAATATGAGATGAGTTCAACCATTTTGATTTCTTATTTCTTACTTTACCTTAATTAATTCAATGTTTAAATAAAGAAATTATAACTAGGGAAATCAATTTCACTGCAATTTAAAATTAATTTAATCCATTCATGTAATATTTTGTTGGAAAGAAATCTTATAATTTTGTTTACATTTTAATAATTCCAATTTCTTCTTAACCCAAGACTTTTTTATGAAAAAGAATAGCCCTTTTTTTATAATTTATTTTCTTAACAAAGTTTGTAAAGAAAGACACAGTAGTCAAAATCATTGAACAAAGATTTGACAATTCTGAGCGAAACGCGATGAGGAAGAATATTCAATAAACTGGTTCTAATTTTTAGGAAATTATTATTATTATTTTTTGGGTGTAAAAAATTGTTAAAAATTTCAAAGAAGAAAGAGAAAGCAACATTTTTCATCACCTGCTACATTAAACTAAGCCTAAAGTTAAAACAGAAAAAACTTAAATTTGACTCGATAAAGAAAAGCCTCCAAAAAACAAAACCAAGGTTTAAGAGGAGGTCAACCATTGTTTGTCTTAAGTTCTAAGTGGTCAGAAATGTGACTGTTTCTTCACGTCAAAAGGTTCAGCTCCCTGTATACGTACAAAGTCTTAAAGGTCCTGCATTCCAGCTCACTGTGTTCCCCACACGTAAAATGTTATTTATTGAATTTCACGATTTTATTTATAAAAACATCTTTCATAATTCTTTTTTCTAGAACCATCTCATTTTCTTATACCTCAAGTATTAGAGCGAACCATCCTTGGTAGGCATTACAATAACATTTTACTCTCATATTTAAGGGTTAATATTGAATCGAATCGAATGAAAATTTTTGGAGTTAGCCAAGTTGATAAATCTTATTTTATCATCCTAACTCGATTTAAAATTTTCTCGAATCAAGTCGAGTGAGATGGAATTAAAATCAAATCAAATCGAATCGAATCAAATAGAATATATCTGTTCAAGTTAAACTAAAAAAATGACTTTGGTTACTTGTAATCACTACCACCTACCATAATCAAATTTGTTATTTAACTTTCATTCATTTAAATTTTTTATCTATTTTTTCGAATCGAATCAAATTTTACTCATTCCTATACTAATTTCAAATATATGCTTCACGATTTTATTCACAAAAATGTGTATCCATCAATTTAGTGAAAATATGAAATGAGCTCAGGGATCCCTTTCTATTTCTAGTTCATACTAGTCCTCCGTTTTTACGTACATGCATGGCCTGCTAATAATTAATAAATGGCCTTATACCGCAGCCAACCGCAATGGTAGGTGTTACAGTGTTGTTGTTTTTTTCCTAACAGTTGAAGTTTCTTTACGTGAACAGTGAAACGAAAAGTACTGAGTAAGGACATTAAAGAGAAAAGGTCAATGTTTTACGTCTATTTATGCACACAAGGATGTCAGGTCGAGGCCAAGCTAATTTCCCTCTCCTCATTGATTTTCTTTCAAACCCATTTTCCAGACATTTCTTCAACCTTCGTTTTGCACTCTGTCTGATAAGTGCTAAGCAGTGAACAAAAGCCAAAGAGTGGATAAAAGATGAAGTTTGGAAAGGAATTTGCATCTCAAATGGTGCCGGAATGGCAAGGGGCGTACGTGGATTATGATTATCTCAAAACCCTGTTAAAAGATATTCATACTTACAACCAAAGAACCAAACAACAATCCATCCCACATGGGCTGAAACGCAGCCTGTCAATGTATAGAGCTTTCAGTGGGTTGTTGATTCACAGGCATAGTCAACACCCACCCACTAGTCCACCTTCACCGGATGTGGAAGAACAACCAATTTTGGTGAACTCCGTGAACCGAAATGGCTCCCACAAGGTTGAAACAACGTTCCTTATGCAAGGAGACAAAGGTGGAGAATACGAATTGGTTTACTTCAGAAGGCTTGATGATGAGTTCAATAAGGTGGATAAGTTTTACAAGTCCAAGGTAGCCGAGGTAACGCAGGAGGCTGAGGTCTTGAACAAGCAAATGGATGCCCTCATTGCTTTCAGAATCAAAGTGGAGAATCCTCATGGATGGTCCTGGCAAGATCAGTCCGGCGACTTGACTCGTCTTGCCTCCGAGGTTGCCACGTCCACTGCCACACTCGCCGCTACGATTCCGGCCGGTGCTAGAGCAAGCGGCAGTAAGTTCTAAGTAGTCAAGCATTGGTTTAAACTAAAATTAAAGCTGGTGAGGCAAATTTTGTGAATACCCCTTTGTTGTTGATTTGCAGGAAGATCAGTTGAGCACATGGAGATCATCGAAGAAGGGCCAAGCGTCCACGATGATTCAAATGAAGATAAGAAAGATACTGTAAAGAAAGAAAGCGGAGAGCAAAATATAAAAAAACCAGTGGGTAGTAAGTTCAAGAAACATAAACCAGCTCCATTGCAGATACTTGACCGTGTAAAAATGAATAACACACTTGCGACGCCTCGATCCACCATTAAAGTGTTTCTAAACGCCCCTAAACAGTCTGATTTGAAGTTCGATAGGGAGAATCTCAAGAGAGTTGAGAATAAACTTAAGCGAGCTTTTGTTGAATTCTACCAGAAACTTCTCCTTCTTAAAAGTTACAGGTACTGATGAATGCTGCTTATTTTAACACTTTGTTTGATTTCATGAAATTGTATTTGACTTTGTTTCCCATTAAACAGCTTCTTAAATACATTGGCTTTCTCAAAAATTATGAAGAAATATGACAAGGTATGTATACCTCTCATTTATATGCCAAATCATTCGATGATTAGATTTCTGTTTTTTATGAACAATGTTTTGTTCTTCATCATTGCAGATTGCTTCAAGGAATGCTTCAGAATCTTACATGAACATGGTGGATAGTTCGTATCTAGGAAGCTCGGAAGAGGTAAGCTTTCTTTAGTTACTAAATTTAAAGCAGTAAAGGTACTGCCAGTAACTATGATTTAATGGATGATTACTGATAATTTACATGTTGAATCACAGGTTACAAAACTTATGGAAAGAGTTGAGGCTACGTTCATCAAACATTTCGCAAACTCAAACCGCAGTAAAGGAATGAATGTTTTAAGACCGAAAGCTAGGAAACAGAGACATACAACAACATTTTACACTGGTAGAACTTTGAACTTCATACATGTAGGAAATTACAAAAAGCAATTTCGTTTCAATAGATATATAACTCTCTGCAATTCTTGAATATTTCTCAGGTTTCTTTGCTGGATGCACAGCTGCTCTCATAATAGCACTTATTTTGATAATTCGTGCTCGGCATATCTTGGGTCATGACGGAACGGACCAGTACATGGAAACCATGTTTCCACTTTACAGGTAACAAATTAATCGTTTTGGCTTAGGATCCTGTCCCAGCGATCCATATATTAAACAAGCCATTTGCAAAACATGTTGCAGTTTGTTTGGATTCATTGTTCTACATACGGTAATGTACGCTGGCAACGTGTACTTTTGGAGACGGTATCGAGTTAATTATGCCTTCATATTTGGTTTCAAACAAGGAACTGAACTTCGGTACCGAGAAGTGCTGCTTGTCAGTTTTGGCCTTGCAGTAATGTCACTTGGTAGTGTGCTCTCAAATCTTGATATGGAGATGGATCCCAAAACTAATGATTATAAAGCTTTCACCGAAATCATCCCTTTAATCCTGGTGGTGGTAAGATCATTGAATTCATTCATAACTATTTTTATATATAATGTATATATAAACTTACAACTGACTTTTCAACGTCTTCTTTCATCTGCAGGTGGTGTTTATTATACTGTTCTTTCCATTCAACATCCTGTATCGATCGAGTCGTTTCTTCTTCCTCACTTGTTTGTTTCACAGTGTCTTAGCCCCTCTGTACAAGGCAAGTTTGAACATACCCGTTTTTGATATGATGAGTTTGAGTAACTTATGAAGTTAATGATGAGGTTTAATTTAATCTGAAAATTACTTTGAAATTGCAGGTCAGGCTTCCGGATTTCTTCCTGGCAGATCAGTTAACTAGCCAGGTTTGTGACATGAACCTTTGATGTCAGAAAACACCAAGACATTGTTTGAAACTGTCTTTGATATTCAAAACACTGTTTTGTTTCAGGTTCAAGCATTTAGAAGCCTTGAGTTCTACGTTTGCTACTATGGTTGGGGAGATTTCAGACACAGAGAAAACAGTTGCAAAACCAACGATGTCTTCAACACTTTTAGCTTCATTGTCGCTGTAATTCCTTTTTGGTCTCGCCTTCTTCAGGTACTTGATACAAATTTCAAACTTGAAACAAATACTATATTCAGCCATTGACACCGACAAAAAAGATTTACGAATGATTTTGTTCACCATTTTTTTTTCCAGTGCTTGCGTCGGTTTTTTGAAGAGAAAGACACGTTGCAAGGTTACAATGGGGTGAAATATTTCATCACAATTGTAGCCCTTTGTTTAAGAACTGCTTACAGTCTGAACAAAGGGTTAGGTTGGGAAATATTGGCTCTCGTGTTCTCAGTGGCTGCTGCCATTGTTGGTACTTATTGGGACCTTGTCTATGATTGGGGACTTCTCCAACGCCATTCTAGGAATCGGTGGTTGAGAGATAAACTCCTTGTACCACGAAAAAGTGTCTACTTTTTTGCCATGGTAAGTCTTAAGAACGAACTCGAAACTAGCTCGTTGCTCTCTGTTATCCGTTTAACGAGGTTCATTGATTGGAATGCAGGTCCTGAATGTTCTGCTGAGATTTGCATGGTTGCAAACAGTGTTCAATTTCAAGATATTTGACTTGCACAGACAAACCGTGACCACCATCGTCGCCAGCCTCGAGATCATCCGGCGAGGGATGTGGAATTTCTTCAGGTAACACAGCCAAGTGTCTTCTTTCCTTGTTATCTTATAAACTCAAATCTTAAACATTGACCCTGACATGTTTCTGAACGTTATTTCCAGGATAGAAAACGAGCATTTGAATAACGTCGGTAAGTATCGAGCATTCAAGTCCGTGCCATTACCTTTCAACTACGATGAGGATGAAGATGAAGATAAAAATGAATAAATTGTTTAGAATTCAACAAGAAATGTACAAGAATACTAGTTATATATGTACATGCATTTGTCATATATATAAATATTTGCAGTAAAAAGAAGTTTAATTAGTGAATTGGGTGATACACTTCCCTCTTTCTGCTTTCAACATACTAAATTGACAAAAACACACTAACATATACAAGTAATCTAAACAAGCAAAGATAATTTAAAGGGGCGAATATGATTTTTCATTGTAATTTCAACTTTTCCTCTGTTTCAACACATCTAAGTTGTATAAATGCCCTCAGCTCGTTTTGAGTTGTAAGCTTTCTTGAATAGATCACCCATATGCTTTATCTTCAACGTCGCAAATATGGTTCTTCGTTGTCCTAACATACCCTTCCCAGTATGTGATGTCGTAACTCTAGTTTTTTTAACATCGTTACGTTCCTTCTCCAGTAGGTGACGTCGCCATGTTTCCTATTTCATGATGGCTGACGTTGTAATAACTTAATTTTTTAGTGATGTTGGAAACAGTAGTTTTAAAGCCACTTAATTTTGTAAATAAGTTTATAAATATTATTATTTAATATTTACGAGTCAAATATGATTTTAAAAAAGTTTTTGATTTGGTAATTTATGTTTTATAATGATTTATTAGGTTTAAGTGGTAAGTAGGGCTGCTCAATCGGTTAACCGACCCGAACTATCATTAACCAAATTAACCGACCCTTTTAAACCCTTAATCGTTAACCGAACCAAAATTTTTTCAAAAAAAAATTAACCGAACCGAACTTTTTTGGTTAATTCGGTCGGTTAACTGAATTAACCGAAATTTGTATGTTTTTTACTTTTTGGTTAAAACAAGTATAAAACATATAAAAAATTAACCGACTTAACCGATCGATTAATTTATATTTCCGAAAAATTAATCGAACTGAAATGACCGAATAATTATATATTATAATATTATTTATTTAATTCTGTTAATTCGGTTAACCGACTGATTTCTAACCGAATTAACCGTTAACCGATCTTCTAAAAAATTATTAACTGATCCCGACTGAATTAATTCGGTTAACCAATCAATTAACCGAATTCGGTCAGTTAACTGAATTAATTCAGTTTTACCCAAAATTTGCACACCCCTAGTAGTAAGACCCTAATGTCAAGTGGTTTTAGAAAGTGAGGTATCGGGACCTCGTTTCTATAAACTGAGCCGTAAATATTTTTATAAATATTTATAGAGTGTCATTAAGATGGTATTAAAGTTTTGTTGAAAAATTTTAACGTTTCGATAGTTAATTAATTAAAAAGGACTAAATCGTAAAAAATGTAAAATTTAGTCACTATTTGATTTGAGTGATTAAATGGTTTATTGAATAAGGAAAAGAGACTTAAATGGTAATTAGACCATTCAAGGGTTGGTAGACGTTAGTGGGCTTTTAAATTGTTAAAGTTTGATTATATTTATAAGGGTAAAATAATAAATTATTAAATATGTATAATATAACAAAAACATGATAAAAATTCATTATCATCTTCTTCATTTTAAAAGACACCACCGAAACCCTAAAGGAGAAGAAAACATTTGGCCAACTTTGGTTTGGTGATTTGGTAAGCAAATTTTACCCGTTTCTAATAATTTTTATGTTTTTGAGATCGTTGCAATTAGGTCCAGTTAACCCGTATCTTCGTTTCTGATTCTATTAAAAATTTTGGAAGTTTCCATTGATAAATACTAGATGTTTTTGATGAATAACATAGATTTGGAGCTTTGATTGTGTTGTCTGATGGTTTTGTAAAGTGATTTTTGTTAAATATTGATTTTAGGATTTAATTGTGAAAATGTCAAAATGTTAAGGTTTGATAGTGAATTTTAGGTTTATTAGGGGCTGTATGAGGGCCTAGAATATTTGGATAGATTATTTATTTGAGAAAATTAGTTAATTGATTGATTAACTAATTCAGAGATTAAATTGTAAGAATTGTAAAAGTTTAGGGTAATTGCATAAATTTAAAAAATAAAAGGGTATTAATTGTAAAATGGATTGGAAATGAAATTTATGCTAATAAACGAGTAATTTTATATTTCAAGATCTAGTAGATACTTGTGGAAAAGGAAAAATAGTGGAATAGTCCCTGAACTTCTACAATTACTACAATTCAGTCCAGGTAAGTTCGTACGGTTAAAATTTAACATTTGTATAAATTGATGATTGGTGTTATGTATATATCCTATTGTTGGAAATGAATTATTGTTTGAATTATAATATTGAATTGGATATTTGGTTTGAATTGAACGCGGGATTTGAGTACATTCATGATATGGTGTATGACGGGGGTTTGGAGTGGAGAATGTATTGGAGGGAGATATCGACATTTTACCCAAGTAAATTGGGGTTCAGCATTTGTTGCAAACTCTCGTGTTTTACTTTCTGTTTGGCGTGATTGGGTGGATTACCTCTTACGAGCTTTTGTTCAGCTCTTATGAGCTTTTGTTCAGCTTTCGAGCTTCTGTTGGCGTATTCGGGAGGACCAGCTCTTATGAGCTTCTGTTGATGATGTATTCTTATCCGTAAGTCGTTCTTCGAATGGAAAAATCTCGGTAAGGTGATTTATTTAATGAATTTGAAAGACATGTTATTTATTTTTGTATTGATTTGAATATGAATGTATTTATCGATTAAAGTTGTGAATGGCAGGGAGTTGTCATGGATGATTTTTTTATTATTACTTGATTTATTATAGTTAGTTCGGTAAGATTTTTGTTTATCTTATCGAACTTACTAAGCTTAATTAAGCTTACTTGTGTTGTTTAATGTCATTGTAGATTTTCGGAAGGTTGGACGATCGGATCGGCACTCAAATCACGCTATCCAATTTATCTCGGTAGTTTTTGAAACATTAAATTCGGATTATATGGCATGTATAGGCTCTTGTGCTTTTTTGGTTAATGTTTAGCTTATGTAAATGCTATGAATGATATTTTGTACAAATAACCAATTTGCAAAGGGTAAGAGAATGAGGTAAAATTGTTATGCTAGTATGTATCGCTTACATATTTGATTTGTTTGTGGTAAATTTGTTAGGTATTTTGATTTGGTATTGCTTGAATGAGTTGATGAATTGAATTAATGTGTATTTTGAGATTAAATTGTATATAATTGTGGTACTAATAAGGGTACATTGGTTAGGCACATATTAGGTTGGTTTTGATGTGTTTTTGATCTGATTAATGTCATTTTGATTTTGTATTTTGGTTAGTATTTGAATTTCTTAAGGTCCAAGCAATTTGATTATGTTTGTATTAATATATGATTCGAATGATTTACTATTCCGTTGTCCTGTAATACTCCATAACCCTGTTTCGACGACGGATACGAATTAGGGGTGTTACAGCATATTATTTGAGTATAAAATTTTAACTTTTTCGAGGCTTCACCATTACCTTTTGGGACATAAATTGAGCTGAGATAATCAGATTAAAAACTTGGTGTTGTTTATTTTCGATGTAATTATGGCAATTTTCTAAATTGCATAATTTTGTTTACTTTCAAGTTAAAATATTGCCTTCGCCTTAATTTAACAATGTTTCTCAAAAATATTTTTGTGTCAATTTTTAGTTCGGGAGAATCACTTTCTCTCTAAACAAGTAGTAGCTTGTTTAGGAATGTTTTTGTTTCAAAAGTGATTCTTAGAAACAATACTAAATACACCCTTTATGTTTTACATTAGTAACCGTTGTAATGCTTAACATTTGTACCAGTAATGGGATCGAGTGTGAGGTATGACAAGGGTTGTAAGATGATTGCCTAAAAGAAAAAAAATGAATTAAAGGAAAAAGGAGATCAAGAGCAATGGTGGGGGTCAGAAAATGACAAAAAAAAATTATGATTTGACATGCATAGTTGTCATTAGGGTTTTAACATTTGGATGATTAAATAACAAATTTCGCTAATGATAATGATAAAATTGTAAAGATTTTTTAGGTGACCAAAATGAAAATGCCCTAAAAGTTGAGTGACTAGTAATTTACCCTAATTTTTTATTTTTAATATTTTAATTAATACTTCAAAATATTATTTTCATTAAGGGGGTAATATTAAAACTGCTCATGAACTTCGGTACAATATACAATGTTATACAAGAACTTTGATTTTGTACAATTTTATACATAAAATCTTAATTTAATTCACTCTTAACATCGATATAACACCATCTTAAGTTTATTTATTGCATACACAAATAATTATTTTTATCTAATATAAAAATAAATTGATATATTTATTTTTTAAAATATATACAATTGAATTAAAATCAATTTTTATATATCAAACAACAAATAAAGTTTCATGTATATGATTGTACCAAATTAAAATCCATATATCAAATTATACATTAAATAAAATTGATGTCTAGCTTAAAAATTTATTCCTTTTATTAAAATTTCTTTAAAATCAATTCAAAAATTAAAGTTAAAGTAAAAAAAAAAAATTCAATATAAAATTTCAAATGTATAATAATAAAGTTAAAAATAACTTTCTCAAAATGGAAATTAAATATGGAGTTAAAATATAGTGATAGATTTACTTTTTTATGAATCTATATTTTATCTTAGCCAAGTTCATTTACTCCTTAATTTTAGTATCAAATTTCAAACGACAAAGAGAAAACAAACCAAATTAAATTTCATTAAAATATTCCTACCCTATGCCTTAATCTACCATCACTGTCCAAAGTCCTTTTTGTTCCCTTTTGCCCTCGCCATAATTACGAGTGGTCAACATCTATGTATATATAGTTTGGGACTACATTTACATGCCAACATTTAAGTGTTATAAATTCACAAATACTAGTTTCTCCTCGGGGATTTTCATTTCAACAAATTATTTAATTAATATTAAAGTAGGCTATATTTGTAGTTACTTAATTATTGGTAAAATTTTTTTTACTTAATTATAAACAAGTTATAAAATAGTTATCTAACTATTCAATTTTCTTTTGGTTACAGACCTCGGAAAGATAACTTGGTAGCTTTTAAAATTTGTATAATAACAACTTTAACTCTCAACATTAATACATTGTGTTAATTTAGTATTGATTCTAAAAAAATTAACCCTCAATATTTACATATTGTATAATTTAAAACTTTTTTTCTGTAATTTTACTTTTCTTTGCGAGTGCTTAACATTCTTAACCATCTCACTTTAAATATATAAATTAAATCAAGTACAAACCTTAAATTCACTTGCAAATAGATTTACTGATTTAACCTTTTTAATGTATAATTTTAGCATAAAATAGAATAACTTTTATTTTTATTTTGCCTTTTTTTTTCATAATTGGTTTATTGTAGATATGTTATGTGCAAATTTTATGTAGCTTTTCACAAATTTTGCAATCTCCAATTGGATGCTGACATTCAGTTGGGAAGGCTCTTTGTCTTATTCTTTCTATTAAGTTTGATTTGGGACAAGTAATTTTTAATCCAATTATTAAGCATACTGAGACAGATGATGCGTGCACTGAACTTCCATTTCCTTCTTTAATTTATCAATTGATCATGAGGCAAAATAATGTAAAACGAGTTGATGATTTCTTAGAGCCTTTGCATCATGAGCTGAAGTACAACATCAAGTTTCACATTGGGAGCCATGTTGATGGTACTGTCCAAGCTGCTACTCAATCTGTTGAGGATACAAAGGACGATCATGCTGTTGAGGATGTTGTTGTGACCGCCATAGATACCACAACTTTTCTGGCTTGTGTGAGGATAACTCAAATTTTGAAGAACTTGAAGGCAGAGCTAGAGTTTCTTAACTCTCTCATTCTGGGGACCAACAAATAGAAGATTGAAGTGTTGTAGTTTATTTGTGACATCGAGGCAGAAGATCCATTGTTCTTCCCTTTGGACTTTTAACAAAATGGGAGAGTCAACATTTAGTAAGAGTAGTGGTGTGATGCAATTAGGACTATAAATGAATTGAGTTTGAATAAATGAGTCTTTATTCATGTTTGTTTGTGTTCGGTTCATTAAGAATTTCAAAATTTTTATTTTTGCTCATTTATTTAAAATCATGTGTGTTATGTTCATTCGTTTAATGTTTACGAATATGCTTGTTTAACTTAAATAAGTTTGTTCATGAATATTAAACAAATATGTTCTCATACATGTTTATGAATATATAATTTGAACATGTTCATGAACAATGTTCATGAATAATAAACAAACAATAAATAAAAACACACACACACACACACATATATATTATTTTTAGATATAAAATAGTTAAATACAAATATTAATAATTATATTATAAATTTAAAAAATATAAATCAAAATAATTTTATTAATATATACTAATGAAACAATAAAAGAGCTTGTTCATGACCATAAATGAACTGGACAAGCTTTATTTGTGTTCAGTTCATTTAATAAACAAGACTCAAAATCTTGTTTATATCCATTTATTTAACTTAATAAATGAACAAAAATTGAACTGTTCATAAATTATTCATTGAATGCTTTATTCATTTACAACTTTAGATGTATCAAAGTTGTTATTGAATTTTTTTTCTAGGAATATGTTTTTTATTTTCAGTGGAATTTATATTTGGTGGACTTAATAATTTTTCTTCTTTTAAAATAATATTGCAGGGGAGATTTGCAACGAATATCTTTGGTTTAATCTCTCATTCAGATTTTGTTATTTTAAAGATTTTTTCGAATGTTAGAAATCAAGTTGTGACATCCACAGTAAAAACTTTACTAACCACAACTTTCTTCCTCAATTTGATCTATTTAGTTGGAAAATTTTGACTTTTGTTGTAATCCATTTTATTCTTGTAAGATAACATTATTCTAGTTTGTAATTAAGTACAGATATAGGATTCCACAAAGACTTTAAAAGGGTGATCATGCCTAAAACCATAAAGATTTGAAGAAGAGTCCTCTCTATCTTGAACACATATTTGTTATTTTATGATAAGATAAGATGACCTATTTGAATTGAAGAAGGCTGCCCTTTTTGAACTAGGGATAACCCTAATAGTTCCTTATACAATGCATGTATGTGGAATTGCTCCATAGTGAGTATATTTGAGAGAAAATTTTTGTTACTGTGTGAGATATTTTTATTATTTTTAGATGACCATTGTAAACATTTGCTAAGTGATTAAGTGTGGGTTTATTATTTTACCAACATTAAAATTTTTTTATTAACCAAACTTAAACTATAAAATTTAACCAAGCATAAACTTAAAGTAGAAAATGAACAAAATAATAAGAAAGTGAAGAATTTATACAACAAACAAATTAAAGAAAAACAAAAGACAATTTTTAAAAGCTTGAAAAACACAACTTTATGTATATATTTTATGAAGTTTATTATAAATATTTTATATAATCAATTAATAGTTTTATATTTGAAATTATTTAATCTACTTCATTTGATATATATTTTATTAAATATTTTTTAGAATTAGACAAATATTGATACATACTAGTTCTAGTAAAAAAGCGGTGCACCTACTGGTATAGTACTGACTACCTTAGTTATGCATCAATGGGGTTTTAACACAATTGAAAAATTATAAAAAATCTATTTTTTTACAAAATAAATATTATTATAAAAGTATTTTTATCTTTTTATATCTGTATACAAAATTTTAAAAAATAAACCCATAATAGGATTTCAACTTAATACACTATGATTTTCAATATTTTAATTTTATTTATTATATAATGAAAATAAGCAAACAATACTGGTCAAGCATAACATCCAAATAATATTAAATACTTATCCAAACATTGATCACCCTTTACACTGTTCCACTCCCAAAGTTTTTAGACGTTTGATATTAATTTTACAAGCTCCTTAATAAATGTTTGATCGATCTTTGTTCATTGCATATCGCCCTGCTCGATTGTGTAATCAAAATCATGCACCTACATATCCGAAAAGAACTTATACGATGTCTCCGGTTGCAGCAGTCCTACTCCAATGATACGTCGTTTCATGCAACAGCATGGAGTCATCAAACCTTTCATTCAATCCTGGTACTTGGTTATATGATCTGTCGTTCTCCAACATTAACTCATCACTGTAAGATACTATACTACTACACAAGAACAAATTGAGAGAGATGAATTTACTGAGAAATTGCTTAGTATTCTTTATCTACTTTAATCAATTACACTGTTGATGTTTATATACTTGAATATGAGTAACTGCTCTAAGTAACTGAATGATAACAGACTAACAATCTCTGTATTAACCATCTCTATACTCTAACATTCACCCAGCTTCTCAATAGGTAAGACCTGAAGCAAACTTCAAAATCAAGCAAAAGTAGAGAGAGACAATGGCTTAGTAAGAATATCTGCAACCTAGTCACAAGCTAGTACTTCACCAACAACTAGTGAGCCACTAGCCACCTTCTCGCAAACAAAAAATAAATCAAGTTCGACATGCTTGAATTTGGAGTGTAAGACCAGATTAGCAGCAACAACAACTGCACTGGAATTGTCACACCAAATAGAAGGAGGATCAGTAGAATCGATTTGTAATTCTGTTAGTAGAGAGACTAACCAAGCAACATCACTGATAGCTGCAGCCAAGCTCCGATATTCAGCCTCTGCCGTAGATCGAGAAACAACTTGTTGTTTCTCAGAGCACTAGGAGACAGGCGTATGACCAAAGTAGACACAATAGCCTGTCGTAGAACGACAGTCATCAAAATTTAGACCCCAGTTGGCATCTACATAACCAACTGAAGATATTCTGTCGGATCGACGAAACACCAGCCCATGATTAATAGTGCCATGTAAATACCTCAAAATACGTTTTAATGCTACCATATGAACTGTAGTAGGGGCATGCATGAATTGACACATTCGATTTACCGCATACGCAATATCCGGCCAAGTTAATACCACATATTGAAGAGCACCAGCAATACTTTTGTATTTAGTAGGGTCAACAAGACAATCACCCTCATCTTTAGACAATGTAGATGAACTAACCATCGGCGTATGAACACTCTTTGCATTAGCCAGAGAACACCTGTCAAGTAGGTCTCGAATGTATTTACGCTGGCATAAGTGGAGACTTCCAATAGATGACAGACTGACTTCAATACCTAAAAATTAATGAAGGTCACTCAAATCCTTTAGAGAAAATTTGGTATGTAGTTGCTGAACAAAACAATTTATTTCGTCAGTCGAACTTCCAGAAATAGCAATATCATCCACATAGACCAAAACATAGACGATGGACTTGGTTGTAATTCTAATAAACAAGGAAGCATCAGATTCAGATAAGACAAAACCAGTAGAAACAAGAAACTGTTTCAATTTGGCAAACCAGGCACGGGGAGCTTGTCGTAATCCGTACAATGCCTTTGTTAGACAACACACCAAAGGCTCACCAATTGGTCCATGTTGGACATAGCCTGGTGGTTGCTGCATAAACACTTCGTCAGTGAGATCTCCATTTAAAAAGGCATTATTTACATCGACTTGACGGAGTTGCCAACCATTTGATACAATAATAGATAATATGGTTTGGATAGTAGCAAGTTTGACCACCGGACTAAATGTTTCCTTGAAGTCACATCCAAGTACCTATGAACATCATTTTGCCACCAACTGTGCCTTTCGACGATCAACCGACCCATCAGGATTCTTTTTGACTTTGAAAAGCCATTTGCACCCAATCGCTTTTCGACCAGGAGGTATATGAACAGGTTCCCATGTAGAGTTAGCCATTAAAGCATCAAATTCAACTTGAACTGCTAATTTCCACTCCTTATGAGCAAGAGCCTCCTCAACAGTTTGTGGCTCAAAATCGACAGCCTCAACTGAAAAAACCTTGGGTTTAAAAATTCCTGCCTTAGATCAAGTAACCATGGTGTGAGTATTTCCTAGAGGAACATAAGGAGTATTAGAGGACTCAGTGATTGGCCTGACGGACTAGCTTCAGTTGACGGTACTGCAAGACAATCAGATTCTAATTCAGTTGATGAATCAACTGAAGCTGGCTGTATTGGACTACATGTAGCTGGCGAGTCAACTGAAACAGACTGCATAGGATTGCAACTCGGAGTAGGAGGCGAATGTAAAGTGGGTGAAGCTACAATGGTTTCTTTTGGTTCCACAGTAGATCAATTAGAGGAGGGCTGAATGATAGGAACATAATTGGTGACACATGCAGGAGACTTAATGGTGTCTAAAGTAGGTGAAGAAAATAAGAATTGATGCTCATCAAAAACAACATGCCGAGAGATAATAACCTTACCATCCGGTGTGAGACGGTGATAGCCCTTATGTTGAGAGCTAGACCCTAAAAATGTACATGGCTGTGAACAAAAATCCAGCTTGTGATGCATAAATGGACATAAATACGGAAAACAACAACAACCAAATACCCTTAAGTGATCATTCGTAGGTTCATGGCCATGAAGAGCCTGATACGGAGACTAACTTTTTCGGACTGGAGTAGGCAGACGATTGATAAGTGAACAACACTGCAAAATGCATAACCCTAGTAATCCATGGTAGATTGGCCTGGGCTAAGAGTGTAAGACCGGTCTCCACAATGTGCCTGTGTTTACGCTTAGTAACACCATTCTGTTCAGATGTATGTGGACAGGAAAGACGATGAAGAATCCTATGACTAGCCAAAATCGATGCAAAAGCACGAAACTCATCGCTCCAGTCACTCTGAAATTTTTTAATATACTTCCCGAGCTAAGTTAGAACCATTTTTTGAAACTAAAGAAAACACTCAACCGCTTGAGATTTACATTTAATGAGATAAACCCAAGTAAACGGACTGCACATGTCAATAAATGAAACATAATACAAACTATTTCCACAAGCAATAGAAGCTGGTCCCCATAAGTCAGAAACAACCAAGTCAAATAATTCCATATATTCAGTAGTAGAGTGCACAAAGGGCAATTTATGTTATTTCCCTTTTTGACAGGTAATGCAAACATTATATAGACATTTCTTATTAGAAACAATTTGACACTTATCGAGAACAATTTTAACAATTGCGGCAGAAGGATGGCCAAGTCTCTTATGCCACAATGTAAAAACATCATCATCTGAAAGACAATCTTAGATCCTGATGTTGAGAATAGAAGGTATTGTATCAGATGGAACAGACAGATCAGCTGAAAATTGATAGAGACTATCACGAGCTTGGCCCCGTAGTAAAATTTCCTGTGTCTGGACATCCTTAATAACACAATGAGACGGATAAAATTAAAAAAAGATATTGTTGTCGTTAGCAAACTGAGAAACAGATGTAAGATTGTTTTAGATACTTGGCACACACAGGACATTAGATAGATGTAATAACTTTTTCTTCATGGGTAGGACAGAATTTCCAATAGATGAGATTTTAGTGGGGGCCCCATTCTTCATTAAAAGAAAAGAAGTACCTGAGTATGGAGTGGACTCATTTAAACCCGAGGCATTCTGACAAACATGATGAGTAGCCCCTTAATCTGGATACCAGGACGAGGTTCCTAAAGGCACAGGCAAATAGGAATCATTATTATCAAAATTGGACCCATGCTCAGTAGCGGCCGAAAAATTAGATGCACAAAAATCAGGGATATGTAGCAGTCCTATAACAACCAATTTTTAGTGGTGTCGGAAACAGTTATTCGAGATCACTAAACCCGATGAGTGTGTTTGAAAATTTAATAAATTAATATTTATTAGTCAATTGTGATTTTAGTAGTATGCTTGAATTAGTGAATTTTGTGATTTAAAAGAATTTATTAGGTAAATTGGATCGAAAATGAGGTATCGAGACCTCGATTTTATAAACAGAGCTGTAAATATTTTTGTAAATATTTACGGAGTGTCATTGAGTTAGTATTAAAATTTCGTTAGAAAATTCTAATGTTTTGATAGTTAATTAATTAACAGAGGCTAAAGTGAAAAAGGTGCAAAACTTGTCAATTAAATAATTAGGGATTAAATAGCTTAAGTGGTAAGATAGGGAGGACCAAAAGGGTAATTAGACACCCTTGGAATAGGCTGGACAGCATATGTGAAGAGGAAAACAACAAAACTAGTGTGAACAAGGGGCAAAATTGGAAAAGAATAAAATTTAATAGATAAAAATTGGACTAAATTAAATTTCTAGACATTTCTTTATTTTTCTTCAGCCAAAAACACCATTAAAGAGTCTCTCTAATATGGTTTTTCATATTCTTGCTACAAGTAAGTTCAATTCTTGTTTATTTCTTGTAATTTTTGTGATTTTGATACTTTTACAATTAGGTCCAACTATTAAATTCATTAGTTTTTGATCCTATGAGTAATTTTAAAAGTTACCATGGATGAGTGCTGGAAGTTTATGATGATTTAACATGGATTTGAAGCTCTAATTTTGTTATGTGATGATTTTATTAAGTAATTTCAATTTCTATTGAAATTAGGACCTAATTGTGAAAAAGTTAAGAATTAGGGTTTAGTATTGAAATTCTGAGTATCAAAGGCTGTATAGTAGCCTAAAATAATTAGAAAAAGTTCTAATTGATAAAAAATAGTTCAATTAATGGGTTAATTGATCAGAGACTAAATTGTTAAAAAATTGTAAAATTTGGGGTAAAATGTGTAAATTCAAAAATTGAAGGGAATAAATTTTGGATTGAATTAGATGCTTATGAATGAATAAATTTATATTATAGATTAAGAACTCGAAGATAAATGCTGAAAAGAGAAATTAACAGATTAGTCCCTGAATTTCTACAACTTCTACAATCTACTCCAGATAAGTTCATATGGTTGAAATTTATGATTAACTTATATTAGAGATGATATAATGTATTATATTATATCTTTGTTATTGAATTATGAATATATCGAATTAAAAGTTCAAATTGAGTAGAACGCAGGATTGAATACAATCATTCAATGACGAAAGGCGAATTGACGGATAAGACCATGGTTGGACCATGGCAATGTTTAAATGTAAGACCATAGCTGGGCTATGACATTTTAGTGAAAAGATCATAATTGGGTTATGGCACCGTATACGTAAGACCATGGTTGGACCATGGCAGTAAATACATGTGTAAGACCATAGTTGCGCCATGGCATCCTGATAATAAGACCATGACTGGGTTATGGCACTACGAGTGTAAGACCATGGCAGGGCCATGTCAATATTCGTGTAAGACCATAGTTGGACTATGGCATCAAGAAAACGATGTACTCAAATCCGTAAGATGTTCTCTAATTTGATGAGTATTGGTAAGTGTTATATAGATTTATTATGGAAAAATCTAAGAAATCATTGATATTGAGCTCAATCAAATGAATGTTATTAAATGAAGTTGCGATTGGCAGGCAATGTTAGTGTAATGCTCTATTTAAATTTTTATTATAGTTGGTTCGGTAAGATTTATTCTTAAAAGCCTATGAACTTACTAAGCTTCTATAAGCTTACTCTTGTGTGTTTTATGTCCCTTGTAGACTGACGTGAGTTTGGAGGATTGGATCAACACATCGGGTTACACTATCCAGATTACTCCAGTAGATTATGTTATATATTCTATGGTTTATATGGCATGTATAGGATTGTACTAGAAATAAGTTAAACTTGAAATAAGGTTGTGAATGATATATATATGTTTGTATGCATATGTTTAGCAGTAGTCTTTAGTAAACAATGAATGAAGTTACTTTAATAAGTTTAGGTAAATGAGTTTTGTGATAAAATGATAAGTTTAAGTCATGAGTTTTGATTGCTTGGATTGCTTAGTTTGGATAGGTTTGTGTATTTAAATGTTCTGTGCAGGTTGATGATATAAAGGGTGAGAAAAGTGGCATTAAAATGGCCTAGTTTCGTCCACACGGGCATAGACACGTACGTGTGTCATAGCCGTGTGTGACACACGGCCATGTACGTGGGCGTGTAGCTTGGCCGTGTGTCCCTTGCACCTTGAAATTTTAAAACAGAATGCCCAGGTTTTAGCACACGACCTAGCAAATGAGTGTGTGGTTAGACGTGTGACCCAAGTCAAAAAGTTACACGGGTAAAGACATGGGCTGGAGCACGTCGTGTGTCTAACATCGAATACCCACACAGCCCAAGACATGGGCATGTCTCCTGGCCGTGTGAGCCATACTGCTTGGCCACACGGGTGTGTGTTCCCTGTTTCTAGGAAAAATTTTGACATTTTGAGAAAAATTCTTAGAGTCTCCGGTCGAGTCCCGAATTACTTCCAACACCTATTTTGGGCTTCGAGGGACCATATAAGATACCATATGAGTATTATATGAAAGAGTAATGCAATGTGTATTAAAGGTTATGAAATTGTTTTTATTTAATATGTAAAGTTTGGTAATACTTCGTAACCCTGTTCTGGCAACGAATTTGGGTTAGGGATGTTACAAGTCCAATACACAACGAGGAGTCAAAATCAATTACACGTGCTCGAGGTTTAGTCTGCCATGGAACTCCACAAATTATTTTGCGTGGACGCCGCATGACCAAAGCCTTGGTCAGATCCAAGAGACCCCTTAAGGCCAACATAATTAGCTGTAGGCCCAAGGGGGTTTTGCCTAGAATTCGGTCCAGAATTGGCTTGCTTACCAGAACTGAACGACCCACTATGCTGGCCTACCTCATGTGTTTTGAGAACACCAGCAGAGGGCCAAATTGATGCTGACCCAACTCTTACGCTGTTGGTGATCTACCATAAGAGCTAGGAAGCCCAAACCGACGCTGGCCTATTTCTTGTGCCACATTTGGTTTGCCATATGGACTATGATAAGCATGTGGACCACCAGCAAACCTAACATAATTGATTTTGGAATATGGAAAGGGATTAGAATCCCTAACTCGGCGAAAATCCAACATTCGAGAGCATCAGCCATCCTCCCCACGAAGTCCCGATCGAAATTGTGCTGGATCGACTCCCGTCGAGCTAACATGTCGGCCAGATCCACCAAGCCTAGCACGAAGCCCCTGTCCATCATGTGCCAAAGTGAATCACACTACAAGTGGAGCAGTCAGGCTACTGTAGTCTCGATTAAATCGATAGAAGCAGCGTTATGTCAAGTGACCATACAGGCCGCAGATTTGACACTGTACACGAGGGAAGAAACCACGCCAACGCGAGCCAGAGGTGGAATGGCCACGTACATCACGCATGTCGAGCTCGGTCACCACTGGAACCAGAGGAGTTTCAACCAGATGGGCATGCATTAGCACATCACACACTGCTCGCAACTGTCGACTTTCAAACTCCATGAGAACATCACAAGTTTCTGGAAAGGAAGAGGCTCCGACGAGAATGACGCCAAGGTTGATATCGCGTCAAAGTCCGACGAAAGGCCGGCCAAAATAAACTTCACCTTTCAGCCTCTATGTAACGACCCAAAATCCGTGGGCACCGGAAAAGTGTGTTATCGGGCCTCCGTCTTAGTAAATCGAGTTAGTAAATAATTATTAGGAGTAATTATGAGTCTAATAGTGTGTTTAATTAGATTTTTATTTAGTGAATTTAGCTTAATTGAGAGAAATTAGGAAAAAGGACTAAAGTGAATAAAGGGTAAAAGTTGAATTGTAGATTAAAAGAAAATAAAAAGGACTAAAATGGCAAATAGACCATTTTAGTATATTTGAGTGACATAAGCATAAAAATCTGAGATTTTTATGTGTTAAAATATATTATTATTATTAGATAATTATGTTAATATAATATTATATTATATAATAAAGTAATAGAATAAAAGAAAAAGAAAAGAAGAAAAGAAACAGAGAGCATACGAAGTAGGAAAGAAAGAAGAAAAAGAAAGGAAAAAGGAAAAACTAAAGATTCAAGGTTTTAAGCTTTAAAAGCAAACAAGGAAATCGAGACGTCTAATACGAAGGGGAAGGAAAAAGTGATCGAGGAGTAGCTCGAGAAAATATCGGTTTGTATTATCATAATTCAAGTTATTTATAATTGCATGTTTAATTTCAATGTATGTGTATGAAAAATGAAATTTAGGTAAGTCTTGATGCTTGAATTGAATATGACCTGGACTTAATTGATGAATATGTGTTAGTATTGAATTAAAAATATTAATATGAAAGGTACATTGAATTAATTTGTGAAATTAAATTGGAAGTGATTTGAGATTAAGATTGCATTGATAATATGTATGAATTGAATCCGAATGATTATGATCAGTTGAAAGTGAAAGTGATATGAATATGTAATTTAAATACCCTATTAACTAGTCGGGCTGGGTCGGATATAATTGGCATGCCATAGGATTGGAAGTGTTCAGGGATTCTTTGACCTTGAGTCGATGAGACACTGGGTGTCATATTATTTATTTCGGATAGATTCAATAAGGTACTGGGTACCACTTTACTTCGGCTAGGCCGATGAGACACTGGGTGTCACTATATTGCTTCGAACTATCCGATTAGGCACTGGGTGCCAGTATGGTGTGTTTGGTTGGATCCGAGTATCCGCCAAAGTCCGAGTCATGTTTATAGGGGTAATTATGTGAAACAAGAAAATTATATGAATTTGATTATTTGAACCTCTGAATGAAAGAGATATTGTGATACGAAAATATATGTGATTGAGAGATGAACCTGAGGTTCATGAACAATTGGAATTCTATGGATGAGATATTAATTCAAATATTAAAATTGTTACATTGGAAATATAACAACTTAGTATAATTATATGTATAATGTGTTATTTATCTAAGTATGTTTACGATATTTGATCATTGTTATAAATTGAATTATGATAATACCACTGAGTAATTCCAATACTCAGCGTACGATTTGTTTTCCGTGCGCAGGTTAGTAGAGTTTTCGACCGGTCCAAGCATCCAAATCCAATCCGACTCAACAAGAGGATTTTGGTGATGAAATTCTTCCTTTTGTTAAGTGGCATGTACTAGATAGTTATACGAATTATGAACATATATATATACTTAAGTTAAATGCTTTGGTTGTATTTAAATGATTATAATATTTTGGATAAGGAAAATGATATAAAGTTATAAATTGATAAATTAGTATTGGTTATTTTGGTCTGAATTTGCAGGGGGATTTAGGTGAAAATAAGCAGAAATACTGCCAAAATTTTTATAAATAAAAGAAAAATTTACGAAGAATTTTCTAGAATGATTGAACAAGTTTCTTTCTACGTTTAATATATTCTTAGGCATTGAAAGTCCAATATAGGTATTTAATTATTAAATTATACTATGAATGCTAATTTATTTGTGAATAATTAGTAAATTCTTTGATATGTCCAGTAATACCTTGTAACCCTGTTCCGGCGACGGTTTAGGGTTAGGGGGTGTTACACTCTAAAACAGTAGATCTGGAAGCCTCAAGTAACGCCCAAATATTCTAAATCTTGGCAATGTATGATAGAGCTTGAAACTAACTATTATTTCGACAAAGGCAAGCGCACCTATCGAACAATAGTACAGTTGTGGTGAGTCCGGAATATCGTATCCTCAAGGACCAAGAGTACTAGTATTAACTATCTTTTTATTATCTAGCCTAATAATTAAGGGAATTTGGTTTTAATAATAATTAAGGGAATTCGATTTTAACTTAAAATTAACTAACTAATTTAACTAACTATGGAAGCGATAGAGAGTAAATTGGGAAAATACTTTTGGACAACTTATATGAGATCGACAATACCTAAGGAAGAATCCACCTAGATTTACTTATTACTTTTGATTCATGCGATTTATTCACTTGGCTTAATCCGTAGAAATCCCTGATACCTCTCTCGAGGCTACTAACAACTGACTCTAGATTGATTAATTGAAATCTCTTTCTAATTAAAACCCCTATTGTCGCATTAACTCGATATATGGATTCCCTTATTAGGTTTGACCCTAATCTGGCAGATTTTCGTCGTCCTATCTCTAGGGTTGCAATCAACTCCGCTTAGTTGTGTTGATCTACTCTTAGACATGGACTTTTGCTCCACTGACTAAGCACATTCGACTTGAATCAATAACCTGGATTATCAAACAAGAATAAGAACTCACAATTAAGAATAAGCACAAGTATTTATCTCATAAATCAAATAATAATAAGATTCTTCTTAGGCTTCATCCCCCTTAGATATTTGGGGAGTTTAGTTCATACTAAAAGAGGGAAACATCATAAAAGAAGAAAAACAACAAAACATAAGAAAACCCAAAAAACTCCTAAGGAACTTGATGGGAGATTCTCAGTTTTGATGGAGATCCTTCTCTTAATCTATTCTCGAGAGCTGTCTTGGAGTATTTTCTCCTTCTACTCGGCGTCTATTCGACATCCTGTCGAACTCTATTCGACCTCTAGTCGACGTCCTCTTTTAGGTTGCCTCCTAGGGTGTTTATATAGGCTTTGAGATGCCTTTCTTGGCCCACAAGTATCCTATTCTGAATAGAATCCATCCTTATTTCGGTAGGGACACGCCAGTGGTTGATAGCCCAGGCCATGTTCGATCCGGCTTGCCACACACGGCCGTGTGATTTGCCCGTGTGCAGTGGTCCAGGCCGTGTAGGCCTATTTTTTTCCCTTTTTGGCCCATTTCTCGTTCTTTTCGACTCTCTAAGCTCTCCTGAGTATAAAACATGAAATTAAGAGAGTAGGAGCATCAAATTCATCAAATCCAATGGAAAATCATCCAAATTTAAGCCAAATATGGGGTTAAAATATGTGTAAATTATGGTTTATAAATGTAATAGCCTGTTTTCAGTGAAATCGAAATAGTGGTTGCAGGACCACAAATCTGAGCCCGTGAGAAAAATTATTTTATGGTCTACTGTATGTTAGGAATATCGTATCCAAAAATTTTGTTAGGAAATTTTATTGATTACATGATTAATTAATAAAAGGACCAAATTGCATAAAATGCAACAGTTGAATTCTAGTAGCTTGAGGGATCAAATAGCTATGGAATTCAAAAATTGAGGTCCTTATATGGTAATTATACCATTAAATGTACTTAGTAAATAAGAATACTTAGTCATCCATGGAAAATTGATTAAGAAAAGGATGAAATTGGAAAGTTGAAAAACTAAAAGATGATAAGTTAATTAAATAAAAGAAAATATCATTTTATTATCATCTTCCCCAAATTTTTTATGGAAGCTAAGAGAAAGAAATTCAAGCAAGCTTAATTGGGTAAGTAATCTTGTCCCGTTTTTAGTAATTTTTATATTTCCAAGATCGTAATAACCTAGTCTGGCTATTTTGGGGATTAATTTGCAAAGTTATCAAAGTATCAAAATTTTTCCATGGATTTGTATGCTAAAATTTCGAAATTTATGGTAGAAAATGAAAGGTTGTTGATAGATAAACAACTTTTGTAAAGGAAATTTTCATGAAATTGTGATTTAGGGACTAAATTAAAAAGATGAAAAATTCATGGAAAATTTTTGATTTTTGTGAAATACATGGGCCGTAAATATTATATGTAAAAATTGGCTAGGCCTGGAACAAGGATTAAATTGCATGAATTTCATTTTCCGAGCCTAGGGACGAAATTGTCATTAATTAAAAGTTTAGGGGCAAAATGGTAATTTTTCTTAGGATGTGGATTGGATTGAATTTAATATGAAGTGTATTAAATTGAGTTAAATTTACTCATATAGATCGGATAGGCCTAGTATAGAGTTGGATCGAGGAAAACAAAAAGTATAGGATGAGTAGATTCTCGTGTACGAACAAGTGTCGAGGTAAGTTCATGTAACTAAATTGTGTATATTTACATGTTTGAGTGAAATGTTGCATATATGAATGTTGAATTATGAATTTGGTATGTTTAGAAAACAAATTCATAAATCCGATAATGCCTAGTAAATATGAAATCCCGTTTGAATACATGAAATTCGATTGGATACTAGGCTCCTGTATTGGTTGTGGTCTTCCATATGTTGCAGACACACCATAGCTCGAAAGAGCATATCGTTATTAGCTCTCTTGAGCTTCCCGTATGATGGTTCTTACGAGCTTCCCGTTATAGCTCTTCGGAGCGTCTCGATAGGTTGTGATCCTACATGTGTTGTGGACACTCCTTAGCTCTTATGAGCTTCCCAATTATAGCTTTTTGTGAGTTTCCTGTTAATTGGCTCTTTGTGAGTTTCTCGATATGGCTCGCTTGAACTTCTGATATATGGCTATCTAGAGCTCCCCAATTAATGGCCCTTCGGAGCTACCCATTATAGGCTTGCACGAGCTTCCTGAATATTGCTCTTATGAGCTTCCTATTTTAGCCTGGATATGTGCTTTTATAAGCACTCCTGAATATGAGTTGATGGATTTATCATATTGTACACTTCGTGTGTATTGCCCATGTATCCATCGATATTTTAAATGATTCAACGAGTAAAGTTCTGATATGAGGTAATATGATTTTCAAGATGAATTACTATGAGAAATACTTGAAATATAAAGATATAATATGTACATGATTATTGTATACTTGATATGATAAATACATGTCTGTGGAAATTGAATAAGGATTAGCTCATTCTTGTCTCTTGAAACTTATGTGAATTACATAACTAACATGTTTGATGAGGATGTATGCGTATTTAGATATTGATTTAATTGATTTGGATGCACTTGTATGATTATTTTAAAAGCGAATAAATGGTAAGTTTATTTCCCGTTATATGAACTTACTAAGCTTAAAAGCTTACTTTGTTTTATTTCCTCTCTTTTTTTTAGTGCTCGGAAGCTCATAAAGGTTGGAATCGGTTGGAGCATCATCACACTATCCTTTAGTTCATTTTGGTATAAATAGCAAACTTATTTTAGTATAATGGCATGTATAGGTTAAGTTGGCCAATTATGGCATATATATGGTTGGTTATAACTAGCCATTGGAATGACTAGTGATGGCTTGTTTGATGTGCATGTATGAGGGTATACTATGATTAATATAAATATGTGCTTGGTATGATAATATTGAATTTTGGTAAATTTATATGTTTATACAAATAGGTAAGTTTGAATACATGAATATATGTGATGATATATCATGCATAAGATTAGTTTTGGCTTGGTTTTAATGTCTTTAATTGGTTTGTGAATGAATTCAAGTGTTGTTGTAGGTTGAAGGCAAATATGGGTGAGAAAAATGGCCTTGAAAATGACCTATTTTCGTCCACACGTGTAATAGCCCAAATTTCAGTGATATTAGAAATAGTGGTTCGAGACCATCAAATCTGACAAATGAACTCGTAGATTGTATTATTTAATATTTACGAGCCAAATGTAGCTTTTAAAAAATTTTTGAAAGAGTAAATTGTGTTTTATAAAGATTTATTTGGTCAAGAAATCGAGAAAAAGAGGTATCGAGATCTTGGTGTTATAAACTGAGTCATAAATATTTTTATGAATATTTACGGAATGTCAATAAGGTAGTATAAAATTTTTGTTAGAAAATTTTAACGTTTGAGTGGTTAATTAAATAAAAAGGACTAAATTAAAAAATGTATAAAAGTTGCTAGAAAGATTAAATAGCTTAATTGTCAAATGAGGAAGGACCTAAAGTGCAAATAAGCCCAAAGGAGATATTTTAGGCAGCAATAGCTGAGAAAAATCAGGAAATGGGTGAAATAAGGGCAAAATTAGAAAATTGCCAAAATTAGTTAAATAAAAATGGGACCAAATTGGAATATCTAGAATTCTCTTCATTTCTCTTCATTTTCTTCAGCTGAAAAACAACCATGGGAGAGAGTTCAAGCTGGTTTTCATACTCAAGCTTCATGTAAGTTTAATTCTTGCTTTCACCTTGAAATTTCTATGTTTTTAGACTTTTACAATTGGGTCCAACTTATTAATTCATTAGTTTTTGACACTATAGCTAATTTTTAAAGTTGATGTGGATTAGTGCTGGAAGAATATGATGAATAAATATTGAATTGAAGCTTTAATTTTGTTATATGATGATTTTATCAAGTAAAATTGATGGAAATTGGTTTTAGGACCTAATTGTGAAAGAGTTGAAATTAAGGCCTAGTGTTAAAGTTCTGATTTTCAAAGGTTATGAAGTAGTTTAAAATGATAGAATAAAGTATTAAATGAGAAAATTAGCTCAATTGAGGGGTTAATTGAGCAAGGATTGAATTGTATGAAATGTGGAATTTGGGACAAAATAGAAATCAACATGTTATACTAAAGCAGTTTTAGACAGCAGCAGTTGTCTAACTTTGACAAATCACCAAAAATGGTATAAATTGAATTAGAAGTTGAGTGAGATATAGAATTAAATCTTGTTGAGTCTATTTTCATATAAAAGAAACAGAGCAAGCAAAGGAAGTCTACATTTTGAGATATTTAAATTTCTGTAAGACTAGTTTAGAATAACTTCGTGATCCCCTATTCTTAATTTAGAAATTCACTAAAAATTGTAAAAAAATAATTATGAGTTATAATTTATATGTTTGTATTCCTTAGTGAGCCTATTTTCATTAGAAATAATCAGAAACACTATATGAAAATCGTACTATGAGATAATTGATTTTTAGTGAAGAGAGGTTAGAGCTGTCGGACTGTGTAACAGGGGAGAACTTAACTAATAAACTGTACTAATTGGCCACACCAAAAATTCTGGAAAACTTATAGTTAGAAGATATGTGAGTCTAGTTTCAAATAAAATTAACGGATCTTAATTTGGAGTTCTGTAGATTAAGATAAAAATAATTTAGTGACTATGACACGGGTGGACAGCCTGAATATTCACATAAGTAAATAGGGGAAATTATAGATAATGTTACCTACAAGTGTATTGTTTATACTAAGGATGTGGATGGAGAGGAGGAGGAGGAAAAATAATTATTGAATGACTTGTGTATAAATTGATTACATGCTCAATTATAATTGATAAATGTTGAATTAGAAATGATATAATGTTTTATTTGGAATATTTATTATGAAATTATGATTATCGTTTTAATACAAAAAAAAAATTGAACTTGTGAGTTTATATGGCTAAATTTTAGTGATCATTTGTTAATTTTATGAACTTCATGATGTGTTATTTCATATGTATTGATGATAAAATCGTGAATAATGTAAAAGCATGAAAATTGAATAAATGATCAAATTGAGCACTTCAGTTCAGTGACAAGATGAATTGACGGAAAAGACCATGGTTGAACAATGGCAACAAGTGATAAGTGATAGCTTCGGCTATACTTATCTGATTGATCGCTGAAATCAGAGTTTTAAAATTTATAATGAATGTGATCGAACCTGGAAACTAACTTTGAAAACAATTAAAGGCAAGTGTACTTATCGAACAATAGTATAGCTTAGGCAAGGCCGGATATCGAACCCAAAGGAACCAAAAGTATTAATACTAACTTTCTTTTTATTATTTAGCCTTAAAAATAAAGTGACGTTTGTTTTAATCAAAATTTGACAATGACTAAGCTAAGGACAAAGACAAAAAGAACGAATTGGGGAAATAACTTGGAAAAAGACTCAGTTGATCACGATGATACCTTCAGGAAGAATCCACCTAGACTTGACTTGTTATCTAACCTTGAATTATATGATTTATTTACCTAGCTTGATCCGTAGGACTCCCTAACCTATGCTAAACCCTCTCTCGAGGCGAATAACGTCTAACCCTAGGTTAATTAGTGGAACTCTCGTTCTCTTATAATAACCCCGTAGAATAGTAGTAAATCAATCTATGGATTCCTATACTAGGTTTCACCGTAATCCGGCAAAATCTCGTAACCCTATCTCTAGGAGTTCGATCAACTCCGCTTAATTATGCTAGATCTACTCTTAAGCAGGGTCTATTCCTCCTCCACCTAAGCACATCAGATTTGGATTAAGCATGCATAATTAAGAACAAACTAAGTATTTATCATAAAATTTATAAATCAAATAATAAGATTCATCTAGGTTTCATCCCCTTCAGGTATCTGAGGGGTTTTGTTCATTACTAAGAAAGAAAACATCTCAAGAGAAAAGATAAAACAAAACATAAGAAATTCCTAAAACTTCCTGAAGGAATTGAAGGAGATTTTGGCCGTCTTAAGTATAATTCCGGCTTCTTAGGATGGATCAACTGCTATCTTCAAGCGATTCCCACAATTCTGACCTTTCCGGCTTGGTTCCTTGGCCTAGCTCTCCCCCTCTCCAAAGGTGGTACTTAGGGGATATTTATAGGCTCTTTGGAATATGATTCTTTCTCCCTAAGTATCCTTTTCCAACTGAAATTATTCATTCTGACGGCAGAGGCACGGCCATGTAGCACACCCTTGTGGATCGACTTCAGGCCGTGTTCAGATTCTTTAATGAGGCACGGCTGTGTAAATCTGGGGAGAGGCCGTGCTCTAGGTGTTCGACGAGACATGGCCATGTGGACTTTGGGCCAGGCCGTGTTGATTTTGTGCCAAGGCCCATTTTACTCCGTTTTGGCCCTGTTTTATGTTCTTTTCATCCTCGGGTGCTTTCCTGGTTATAAGACATGAAAAGAAAGGATTAAAAGCACCTTTTTACATAAACCAAGGGATAAATCATCCAAAAGTAAGCTAAATGCGGGATTAAAATATGTTATAATTACGGTTTATCAAATACCCCCACACTTAAGCTTTTGCTTGTCCTCAAGCAAAATTCTTAACTTACAATTAAAACGAACTTTTCATGATTCATAATTCCTATCAACAATGCCTTATCCTAATTCATAGATAATTTATACATGGATAATTCAATTCAAAGAGTCCTGAAGATTCAAACAAGATAAGTCATATTTTTGTAGCACGAAAACATAGGTGTTTCCCTTCATCTAAATAATTACCTTTAATTCAAAACTGACAAGGATTAACATCCTCACAAAAGATTCACTCAAATCACTCAAAAAGTGTTTAGGGGTAAAAATTAAGCACTCATGAGTCGAACCTGAAAAGTTAATCCCATAGGCTTGCCTGAAAATCAAACCTCCACCACTGTAAAATGAAATGATAAACAGATCAAAAGGTCTTTGTTAGGGTTGTAACGAGGCTAGGGTTAAAGGTGTGGATAAATGCTGAAATTAGAAGGTTAGAATCGAGACTGAATTGATAGGTTACCTACCTAAAAATTTCTAAGATAACAATTACATCAACTGAAAAATAATCCTACTAATACGAGGTTTTTCTTTTAGAATTAAACTTTGATTGTGTAAGCTCACTTTTCATAAAACTAATACTGAATATACTTTTTTTTAAGAACAAACTAAGTAAAGACAATTTTTAAATAATAATAATTCATAAAAACTTAGGAAACTAATCAAATCATATCTCGATTAAAGGGTAGTCAAAAAGAAGGGTGATAACAAATACAAAGGGATTTGGGTTAAAATTAGTGGGTGAGTCAATAAAAAGGGTTGTTAGGCTCAACAGGGTTCACTAGGGGTTAATTATAAGGGTCGGCTTTTTAGTGATATAAGTGGGTTAAAATCTAGGTACCTTTATCATCTCGGCTTATCAAATCATAACTGTGGTCTTGGCATATATAATCAAGGCAAATTCTAGAATGACAATTCATAGTTGACATACTCATAATCAATAAAGTGAGCACGAAAAAGAATGTATGCTCTATAAGGCTTAAAATCTCACAAAAATTGTGGGTGTTTTTGACATCAACCTTGTAAATCTCAAACTTCAAGATAACATTCAAATTCAGGTTAACAACCTAAAATTTTAGATTTTAGAAAATTAGACTTATCGTACTTGATTCCCTAGTATTCTTCAAATTTAATAATCAATGTACAATTAACTATGACTTATTCTAAAAAAATGTCAATATCAATCAAAAATCATCAGAAATTTCATCTTAATTAGTAATATGAGAAAATTACTTTAAAACAAGATTAAATTCAGGGATTTGAGAACAATGCAGAACGTTAGGCATTTTTATCCTCAGGGTTTGAGAATAATGGAAAAAGTTAGGCATTTTCTCAAAATAACTATTCACCCCGCCACACTTAAGATGTACATTGCCCTCAATGTACAAACATAGATAATAACATTTAATGGATAAATCAAAACAGAAAGGGAAGGAATTACTCCCTAAATTTTGGATTTTTTTCCCAGAGGAGTGTCTTTGGTGGCGGTGATGGTCGGTCTTGATGACGAACCTGCATTAGATGAAGAAATTGAGTAGCGCACTGAGAAGTAGCCAGGATTTATTAAGACCTAATAAAAATAAACTAAATATAAAATTAAAGAAAAACAAACTAAAGGGAAGGAGACTAAGAAGAAAACTAAAATTAAAAGAAAATATTGATGGACTGTGAAGTCCTTATTGAAGGATGGTTCGCAAGGTGGGAATCAACACTAAGGTTAGGGATGTGATGGCGGTGGCGGAAGTGAAGAGGTTATTATGGTGGTCGGTGTGATTCCCAAGCAGCTTGGCGAACCTGACACTAAGAAACTAAATTAAGTTAAGATAAATTAAACATAAGATTATTAAAGAAAAGGAGAATGAAAGGAAAGAGAAATGAAAAATAAAAACTAAATGGTCTTAAAGACCCTTGGCCTGTTGTTTGGATGAAGCGGCCGGCATGAGCTTATGTGTACGGTCTCCGTTAGGGAGACTATGTTGGGTTGCTTCCACTTCTTCGGCATGGTTATTGTGTGGCAAAAGAGACTGGACACTTTTTCTAAGTAAAATAGAAAAATTTCTAAAGAGAAAAAGGATGGGGGAAGTTACGGGGTGAAGGAAAAAGCTGTGGGGTTTAAATAGGGGTTGAATTCTAGCACGTTCCCATGGCTGTGGTCCAAGCCCGTTTCGATTTACACGGTTACCTCGCACGGCCGTGTGTTGGTTTCCTATGCCCGTGTTTCAGCCCACCATGCCCGTGTTTGTGAAGTCAATATGTTGGCATGATTGGGATGCACAGGCGTGTCTTGCCCGTGCTCGATAAGTCAGTAGCTTCACACGGTCGTGGGGCGTGGCCGTGCTTATTTGTCGGTGCCCGTGGGGAGGGTGGTTGGACTGAATTGCACGGCCTCTGCTCTATCAGTGTGGTGGTTCCGGTGGTCCACACGGCCATGGCCACGACCGTGTGTAAGGCTGTGTGGCCTGGAAAACTGCACTTATTGTTAGTTTAAAAAGAAAAATAAAAAGGAAAAATAAAGTAAAATGAAAATAAATGCAAAATAAGTAAGGTTAGAACTCGGGTTGCCTCCCGAGAAGCGCTCATTTATAGTCTTCAGCTAGGCTTTCCTTGTGTTGTGAACAATTCATGGAGGTTTGAAGGTTTGAACATCTTTCCTCATATTATTCATTTGATGTTCATTGTGTGGTTCAGGTCGAGTGGCATTGATTTTGAGAGCATCAAAATTGGGATTGCTTACCTCGACTGTCTTGTGTGGAAGAACATCGATTACCTTAAAAGATATTTCTTTCTTCGTAATAGGATCAGGAGGAGATGTTTGTGGGTCTACTGTGATAATGTGATGATCTGATTTATCTAGCTGTACCTTGTCTCCTATTTTGAAGTGGTTGGATGTTCCTATGAGTTCTTCTGAGTGCTCTTTTGGCTTGACTTTGTGTGACTCTGGGTCTTCCTCGTGTATCCCTAATTTCTCTTTGAAGCATGTTTTCCATTCGTGTAGTTTGTTAGTCTGAATCCCTTGTTCCTTGTGAGTTATTTCTTTGTTGGTATTGAACTGAGGGTCAGGTTCAGTCTTTCCCTTTTTCGGTGGTTTCTGAAAAGAAGGTGGGATTGAATTGTTATCAAAAGAATTTTCTTTCTCACCTTTGTTGATTGATGTTCTGACTGAGTTGAGGGCTTGAAGACTGATTAAGTCGTCACCTGCACAAAGTATAAGCTCGCCTGTGGCAACATTAATTTTAGTTTTGGTAGTTGCTAAAAAGGGTCTTCCTAGAATTAAAGGGATTGAATAATCCTCATCCATGTCTAAAACAACAAAATCTACTGGGAAAACAAACTTATCAATTTTTATGAGAACATCTTCAATAATGCCCCTAGAAATTCTAACGGTTTTATCAGCTAATTGAATACTCATCCTAGTTTGTTTGGGCTTCCCCAGACCTAGTCGTTTAAACAATGTATAAGGCATGACATTTATGCTTGCCCTAAATCGACTAACGCATTATCAATAGTTAAACTACCAATTAAACATGGAATTGTAAAACTCCCCGGTCTTTAATTTACGTGGTAGTCTATTTTGTAGAATTGCTTGAGCACTTTGCATTGAATTCAATGTGTGGCTCTTCATCTAATTTGCGTTTGTTTGTCAAGAGCTGTCTTAAAAATTTCCTCGCATCTGGCATCTGAAAAAGGGCTTCAAGAAGAGGTAAGTTAATGTGTAATTTCTTTAAAAGTTTAAGAAACTTACCAAATTTTTCTTCTAAATCGTCTCTTTTTAATGCTTCGGGATAAGGAATGCGAGGTTGGTACTCTTTGATTACCGATTTTGGCTTTTCTTGCATTACCTCGATCTTACCTTCTTCTTTCTTGGTTTCTTGTTGTGGGAAGGGTACGTCTACTTCTGCATTTTCCTGAGCTGCTATGGCTTAAATTTGCTCCTTTGGATTAATCTCGGTGTTACTTGGTAGACGTCCTTGTGGTCGTTCTGACATGAGCTTTGCGAGTTGTTCGACTGCATTAGTAACTTCCTTCACTGACTTAGTGATTTCCCCAATTTGGCTCTCGTTGCTTTTGATTGTTCTCTTAGTTTCTTGGATATGTTTTTCTGTGTCTGCCGAAAATCTTGCCACTGTCTCTTCGAGAGTTGGTTTCTTCTCTTGTGGATAAGGCTGATTTTGGAAGTTTTGAGGAGGTTGTTGCCTTTGATTACCTTGATTTCCCTGGCCTCCCTATGAAAAATTTGGGTGGTTCCTCTAACCTGGATTATAAGTATTACTATATGGATTATTATTGGATCTGAAATTGCTACTTATATTATTCATCTGTTCGCTCTCTACTTATCGTTGGTAGGGTGGGTACTCAGAATTTGCCACAGTTCCTCTTGCATCACACTGCATCACTAGATGTACCTGTGAAGAACACAAACTGTCAATCTTTTTATTCATCATCTCTATCTATGTTGATAGCATGGTTATTCTGTCGATGTTGAATGCTCCGGCTGATTTCGTCGGTTTTGTCCTTGAAGCTTGCCACTGATAATTATTCAGTGACATCTCTTCAATGAACTCGTAAGCCACTTCAGGAGTTTTGTTGTTCAAGGTTCCACAGGCGGCTGAGTCGATTAGTTGCCTCGTTGAGGGGTTTACACCGTTATAGAATGTTTGGACTTGTAGCCACAAGGGTAAACCATGGTGTGGACACCTTCTCAAGAGATCCTTGTATCTCTCCCATGAGTCGTATAATGTCTCTACATTGATCTGCACAGAAGAAGAGATATCATTCCGTAATTTGGCCATTCTGGCCAGTAAGAAATATTTCAATAAAAACTTTTCGGTCATTTGATCCCATGTAGTGATTGACCCTCGTTGTAACGACTTTAACCATTGTTTGGCCTTATTTCTTAATGAAAAAGGGAATAACTGAAGACGTATGGCATCATCAGAAATGCCATTTATTTTGAAGGTATCACAGAACTCTAAGAAATTAGCTATATGAGTGTTTGGATCTTCGTCTTGCAAACCATTAAATTGAACAAACTATTGAATCATTTGTATTGTGTTAGGCTTTAATTCAAAATTATTAGCGGCTATAGCAGGCCTAACAATACTCGATTCTGCTCCTGTTAAATGTGGTTTAGCATAATCAAACATTGTACGTGGAGCGTTGCGTTCCCCAACATCGTGTGGTAGTGGATTATTCTCGTCCATCCCTTCAGCAAGATTGGATCTGTCTTCTTCCTCTCTTTCTGTATCGTTAAGGGCTCGCCTGATTTCTCGGTGATTCCTTCGAGCTGTAGCTTCAATATCACTGTCGTATACTAAAAGTCTTCTCGGGTTCCTTCTAGTCATAAACTAGAGGTACCTGGAAAGAAAAGGAAGAAAGAAAAATAAGCAAAATTAAAAATTAAACTAAAAACAAAATAAATTGCTGAAAATAAAAATAATGGCTAAAGTAATAAAAATAGAGTTTTTTTAATATTTTAGTTCCCAAGAATGGCGCCAAAAACTTGATCATTTGAAATCGAGTTTTAAAATTTATAATGAATGTGATCGAACCTGGAAACTAACTCTGACAACGTTTAAAGGCAAGTGTACCTATCGAACAGTAGTATAGCATAGGCAAGACCGGATATCGAACCCAAAGAAACCAAAAGTATTAATACTAACTTTCTTTTTATTATTTAGCCTTAAAAATAAAGTGACGTTTGTTTTAGTCTAAATTTTACAACGACTTAGCTAAGGACAAAGAGAAAAAGAACGAATTGGGGAAATAACTTGGAAAAAGACTCAGTTGATCACGATGATACCTTCAGGAAGAATCCACCTAGACTTGACTTGTTATCTAACCTTGAATTATATGATTTATTTACTTAGCTTGATCCGTAGGACTCCCTAACCTATGCTAAACCCTCTCTCGAGGCGAATAACGTCTAACCCTAGGTTAATTAGTGGAACTCTCGTTCTCTCTTATAATAACCCCTAGAATAGCGAGAAATCAATCTATGGATTCCTATATTAGGTTTCACCCTAATCTGGCAAAATCTCGTAACCCTATCTCTAGGCATTCGATCAACTCTGCTTAATTACGCTAGATCTACTCTTAAGCAGGGTCTATTCCTCCTCCACCTAAGCACATTAGATTTGTATTAAGCAT
Source organism: Gossypium bickii (assembly GCA_025503065.1). Taxonomy (NCBI): domain Eukaryota; kingdom Viridiplantae; phylum Streptophyta; class Magnoliopsida; order Malvales; family Malvaceae; genus Gossypium; species Gossypium bickii. The sequence goes on from CP106716.1 coordinate 99,994,119, forward strand.
GCATAATTAAGAACAAACTAAGTATTTATCATAAAATTCATAAATCAAATAACAAGATTCATCCAGGTTTCATCCCCTTCAAGTATCTGAGGGGTTTAGTTCATAACTAAGAAAGAAAACATCTCAAGAGAAAAGATAAAACAAAACATAAGAAATTCCTAAAACTGCCTGAAGGAATTGAAGGAGATTTCCGCCGTCTTGAGTATAATTCTGGCTTCTTGGGATGGATCAACTGGCTATCTTCAAGCGATTCCCACAATTCTGACCTTTCCGGCTTGGTTCCTTGGCCTAGCTCGCCCCCTCTCCAAAGGTGGTATTTAGGGGATATTTATAGGCTCTTTGGAATGCGATTCTTTCTCCCTAAGTATCCTTTTTCACTAAAATTATTCATTCTGACGACAGAGGCAGACCATGTAGCACCCCCGTGTGGATCGACTTCAGGCCGTGTTCGGATTCTTTAATGAGGCACAGCCGTGTAAATCGGGGGAGAGGCCGTGCTCTAGGTGTTCGACGAGACACGACTGTGTGGACTTTGAGCAAGGCCGTGTTGATTTCTTGCCAAGGCCCATTTTACTTCGTTTTTGGGCCCGTTTTACATTCTTTTCATCCTTGGGTGCTTTCCTAGGTATAAGACATGAAAAGAAAGGATTAAAAGCACCTTTTTACATAAATCAAGGGATAAATCATCCAAAAGTAAGCTAAATGCGGGATTAAAATATGTTATAATTACGGTTTATCACTGATCAAGGATAAGTAAAAGTGATAAGTGATAGCTCCGGCTACACTTATCTGATCAAGGACAAGTGAAAGTGAAAAGTGGTAGCTCCGGCTACCTGATCAGTGAAAAGTGGTAGCTCCGGCTACTTGATCAGTGAATAATGGTAGCTTCGGCTACAAGTGACAAGTGATTTCCATGTAAGACCATATCTGAGATATGGCATCGGTGTGATACGTGTTTAAGATCTAAGACCATAGCTGGGCTATGGCATTCTAGTGAAAAGACCATAGCTATGTTATGGCATCAGTGATTATCAGTGAAATTCAATACATACCGGTGCTGAACAATTCTGTAAGACGTTCACTAATTTGACGAAGTTGGTAAGTGTTACATAGAATTATGTGATATAAGGAAATATGAGTTGATGAGACATGAACATAGAACTTGGTTGATGAATGAGTTCATTTGTGATTTTATATTTGTACACCATTGAGTGTATTATCCGCATGAATTAATATTCCAAATGAGTTAATGAGAAGAGTTCTAATATGACATAATCTAAATTCGAAATGAAATATTATGAAAACGTACTTGGAATACATTGGTATGTCTTGTATATGTTATGTGAGTTCATAATATGGAAAGTAAATGTATGTGAAAATATGAGGTGATGATATACCTGTACATGGAATTTATTGGTGGATACGTACATCTTAATAGATTTTAGTGAACATTGAAATTGGGCTCAATAAGTGATTTGTCAATTTAAATTGTGATTGGCAGGAAGAGTTAGTGAATTGCATGTTTGTGAATTGTTACATGTATTTGACAAAATACGAGGAAATGATGGTAATTGATACATGGAAATATGAGACTATAATATATAAAAACATGGAATATGTTTGATAAATATCTTTATTCATAATTATAGAATTGTGCATATCAAGTGTACTATATGTGTAAAGATGATGTTTCAAATGATTTGATAAGTAAAACTCAAATATGAAGTAGTTCGAAACCAAGACAAATTGTTATAAAAATGTATATGAAATACAGAGGTGTGATTGTTATATGTTATATGAATACATAGTGTGAAAAAGTATAAACTACAAGAGAAATTTAGTGAGAATTGAGCCCATATAAGTTTCTTGTTATTTATATGAAGTGTACGACTAACAAATGGTATTAAGTATAAGGCTCAGTTGAATATCTTAAATTGGTTTTTGTATGTATTAAATGTGGGTGAAGAATAAGGATCAAATGAGTGAGAAATATGGCTTGGAAAATAGCCTAATTTGTGAAAATTAACCTTACCACACGGCCTAGCAACACGAGCGAGTACTAAGGCCGTGTGACCCAAGTTCCTTCATAGATGCAAGTCAAAGAGTTATACGCCCCAGAGGCACGGCCATGTGAGCCACACGGGCGTGAGACCCTTGTAAATGAGATAAACTTAGGGATTTTTTGAAAAATTTCATACGATTCTGATTTAGTCCCGACCCAATCCCAATGCATGATTTGGACTTCAAGGGTCCGTTAAAGGAACTTTTATAATCAATTTTGATATTTGAGCGATAAATGGTTTAAATCATCTATAAGTGTTCCGTACTCCTCGGTAATGCCTCGTACCCTGTTCCGGCATCGAATACGGGTAAGGGGTGTTACAACACGGGTAGACACATGGGTGTGTGTCTCAACTATCTGTGACACATGGCTATGCGCACAGGCGTGTGGTTTGGTCATGTGTTCCCTGCATCTTTAAAATTGAGAAACAGAATGCCCAGGTTTTTTCACACGGGTAGAGACACGGGTGTGTGTCTCAGCCGTGTGTGACACACGGCTTAGCACACGGGCGTGTGACTTGGCCGTGTGACCCCTGCACCTAATTAATGTAAAATAAATTGTTCACACGGCCTAGCACACAGGCGTGTGACCCCTGCACCTAATTAACATAAAATAAATTGTTCACATGGCCTAGCACATGGGCGTGTGGCTTGGCCGTGTGACCCAAGTCAGTAGCTACCCTAATTTGAACACGGGCTAAGACACGACCGTGTGTCTTACATCAAATGCTCACATGGTCTGGGACATGGGCATGTCACACACGGCCTGGCCACAAGGTGTGTGTCCCCTGCACCTAAGAAAAATTTTGAAATTTCGCGAAAAATTCTTGAGTTCTAGGTTTTGTCCCTATAACGCCTCAAAACCGGCCTAGACGTTATGACCGAATCCGGTGATGTCACAAAGAATGGGCTTTGATGTTGAACTCTACACGTTAAAACCATTTCAGTTTTAAAACTCCTATTTGCCTTTATCCATTGTCAAAATGTTTATTCAATTAGTTAACCTTAAAACGTGTTCAATAGCGAAAGCTTACGACAATGCTATTTTTCAAGAAATTAGTTCGTGTTTTTAGAAAAACCTTAGTTTTAGTATTGATGTGTCTCTAACTAACTGTGATCACAATAAAGGCAAGCGCACCTATCGTTTAATAGTATAGTTATGGTAAGACCGGTAATATCGTATCCACAAGGACCAAGAGTACTAGTAATTACTATCTTTCTATTATTTAGCCTAAGAATTGGAGTGATTTCTTTTAAACTAAAACTAATTAAAAGCACGACAGAGAAAGAATTAGGAAAATACTTTTTAGGCAACTTTATGAGATAGGTAATACCTAAGGAAGAATCCATCTAGACTTCACTTACTCCTTTTGATTCATATGATTTATTCACTTGACTTAATCCGTGGAAATCCCTGATTTATGTTAATATCTCTTTCAAGACTAAAAACAACTGACTCTAGGTTGATTAATTGAAATCTCTTTCTAATTAAAACCCCTATTGTCGCATTAACTTGATCTATGGATCCCCTTATTAGATTTGACTCTAATCCGGCAGATTTTCGTCGCCCTATTGCTAGGGTTGCAATCAACTCCGCTTAATTGTGTTGATCTACTATTAAACAGGGACTTTTGCTCCATTTAATAAGCACATTCGACTTGAATCAATAACCTGAATTATCAAAAAAAGAATAAGAACTCACAATTAAGAATAAGAACAAGTATTTATCTTATAAATCAAATAGTAATAAGATTCGTCTTAGGTTTCATCCCCTCAGGTATTTGAGAGATTTAGTTCATACTGATAGAGGAAAACATCTTAAAATAAGGAAAACAACAAAACATAAGAAAATCAAATAAAGAACTTGATGGGAGATCTTTAGTCTTGATGGAGATCCTTCTCCTAAGCTGTTCCTGACGGTTGTCTTCGAGTATTTTCTGCCTTCTACTCGACGTCCCCTTTTCGGTTGCCCCCTAGGGTGTTTATATAGGCTTTGGAACGCCTTTCTTAGCCCACAAGTAGCCTTTTCTGAATAGAATTAAACCTGGGTTCGGCAGGGACACGCCCGTGTGATACGCCCGTGCGTGATGGCTTAGGTCGTGCTTAATTCTGCTTGTCACACACGGCTGTGTGATCTGTCCGTGTACGTTGGTCCGGGCCGTGCTGATTTTTGAGGTAGGCCCATTTTGTCCCTTTTTGGCCCGTTTCTCGTTCTTTTCGGCTCCCTAAGCTCTCCTGAGTGTAAAATATGAAATTAAAGGATTAGGAGTATCGAATTCATCAAATCTAATGGAAATTAATCCAAAAATAAGCCAAGCATGAGGTTAAAATATGTGTAAATTAAGGTTTATCAAATATCCCCACACTTATGCCTTTGCTTGTCCTCAAGAAAAATCCTCAGCTCACAATTAAAATTAACTTCCTCAATTCATAATCCTCATCAATAATGTTTCATCCTAATTCATAGATAATTCATACATTGATAATTTAACTAAAAGAGTCTTAAAGATTCAAACGATCCAAGCCATAAATTTTTATAGCATGAAAACATAGGTGTTTCCCCTTATCCAAATAATTACCTTTGATCTAAAACCGACAAGAATTGATATCCTCACTAAAGATTCAGTCAAATCACTCAAAGTGTTTTAAGGTTCAAATTAAGCACTCAAAAGTCAAGCATGAAAAGTTAATCCCATAGGATTACATTAAAATCAAATCTCCACCACTGTAAAATGAAATGATACACAAATCAAAAGGTCTTAAAAAGGGTTGTAATGCGGCTTGGGTTAAAGTTGCGGATAAAGGCTGAATTAGAGGGTTAGAATCGAGATTGAATTGGCCATTTACCTAACTAGAAAAATTAAACTAATACTGAATAATTACATTGATTGAAAACTTATCATTAATAATGTGAGCTTCTTCTACAGATGTGATATTAATCGTTCAAGCTTAAAACTAATAATGAATAAATTTCCAATATTTTTATTATTATTAAGAACAATAATAATATACAAAAATAAGAAAGAACTTAACAACTGAAATAGAAAACATAGTTAGGCAACTGATCAAATCAATTCTCGACAAAAAAGGGTTAATTCAATAGGGAAAATTCTTGATGAATCAAAAAGAATGAGTTTTGGGTTAATATTAAAGGTAAATCAGGAAACAATTTATTAGTATTAAAAGGGGTTCACTAAGGGTTAATTATGAAGGTGAGTTGTTATGGAGTAGGTAGGTTAGATCCTAGGTGCCTTTATCATCTCAGTATATCAAATCAAAAGGTGTGGTCTCGACATGCATAATCAAAGCAAGTTCTAGAATAACAAATCAATATTGACACACTCATAACTAATAAAGTGATCAAGAAAATATATGCTCTAAAAGGCTCAAAATCTCACAAAAATTATGGTTTTTGATGTCAACCTTGTAAATTTCAAACTTTAAATTAATATTTAAATTTAGAGAAACAACCTAATATAAATTTTAATTCTGAAAATAGACTTATCATGCTTGATTCTCTAATGTCTTAAAGTTTAGACTATCAATGCACAATTACCTATGACTTAATCCAAAACATATCAATGAAATTCATAAATCAATAGAAGTTTCATTCTAATAGTAATATGAGAAAATTAATTAGTAACAAGGCATAATTCAGGGATTTTCTAATAATACTATAATTAACCTCCCCACACTTAAGATGTACATTGTCCTCAATGTACAAAGATAGATAATAGTAATATAGTAATAAAAGCATAAGATAGGGAGAGAAGTGAAACTTTTTGAATTTTGGATGGAGTCAAGGAAAAGAAACGGGAGAAAGTTGGGCAAAGGAGGAGGATACTCTGGTGGTGGTGTGGTCGATCTTTAATAGCTCCTTGAACCTAAATTAAAGAAATCAAAATATAATAATATAAATTAAAGACAAGAAAGATAAAGGAAAAGAATTTAAAAGTGAAAATAGAAGAAAAAGAAAAAATAAATGGACTCAAAGGTCCTTATCTTGTCGAGTAAATGAAGCGGTCGGCATGAACTTATGTAAAGTGGTTGTGCACGAGGAGACCGTGCCAGGATCCTTTCGCTTTTTCGACACGAGGATGGTGGCCTTGGTCTTGCCTTTAGTATTAGTCATTGTATATGGTGGCAAGGATGGTGGTTGGTGTGGTGGCGGTGTAAAGAAGAAATAAGGGAAAGAGAAAAAGGGAAATGAAAGGAGAAATATAATGGGAGGGGAAAGGAGGGTTTTCAGGCTGAAGAAGAAGTGAGAAAGTGGAGTAAGTGGAGTGAAGAGGACTGTGGTGAAAATTGAGAAAAACTGTGGTGGCTAGGGTTGGGGAGGAAAGGACATTGGGAAGAAAGTGAGCAGAAAAAAGGGGTTTTAAATAGAGATTGGGACCCATGGCCGTGACGCACGCCCGTGTGCCCTGGGCGCGTTAGGTCACACGGCCGAATCGCACAACCGTGTGATGCGTCGTTCGTTTCTCCCATGCCTGTGTAGGGGTTTCCACGCCCATGTTGCTTAATCAGTGTCAACCACAGCTTTCAGGCACGGGCGTGTCGCATGCCTGTGTAGCTTTCTCAGTTTCAACCACGGCTTCGGGACACGGATGTGTCGCACGCCCGTGTTACTTTCTCAGTGTCGACCACGACTATATTGCACGGCCATGGCACTTTATCGCAGCCCATGTTTTGGGGAAATTTATTTGTCTTGTTCTTACACGGACTCCGCCACGCCGGTGTGCCTACTTATGATGTCCACAAGGCCACGGCCACGCCCATGTGCAAGGCTGTGTGGGTAGGGAAACCTGCGCCTAATAATTTAGTTAGTTTTTAGTTAGATTTTAAAAATCAAAAATAATGACATTAGTGAAGTTAGTGCTCGGGTTGCCTCCCGAGAAGCGCTCATTTAAAGTCTTTAGCGAGACTTACCTCTCATTCACATATCTCATGATGGGTCTAGGAATTGACACTCCTCTCTCCTGCTATTAGTTCTATGATCACTGTATAGTTTGAGTCGAGTGGCATTTACCTTAAAAGTGGCGAATGTAGGATTTGTTACCTCGACTGTTCCGTATGGAAAGACATTGAGTACCGTGAAAGTAGTTGTTCCATTAGGTTCAGAGGTGACAATACGAGGGTCTGCATTATCCATTAGAACTCGGCCTCTAACCTTAATTTGGTTTGTTTTGTTTTTAGGTTCGTCATGGAGTCGCTTTGGTTCATCGTGTTTGCTCAGTTTCTCCTTGACGTGTGTCTGCCATTCATCTAGTTCATCGGTCTGAAGCCTTCGCTCCTCATGAATTATTTCATTGTTGGAACGAGAACTATGATTTGGCTCCATTGTGTATTTTCGAGGTGCTTCCTAAAAAGAGGGTTGAACCAAATGGTTATTAATAAAATTTATGTTCTCACCTTTATTACTTGATGTCCTAGCCGAGTCACGAGCCTGAAGAGTGATTGTTTCGTCACCTACACGAAGTGTGAGTTCACCTGTACCAATATCAATTCTAGTTTTAGTAGTTGCTAAAAAAGGTCTTCCTAAAATTAAAGGGACGTTACTATCCTTATCCATGTCTAAAACAACAAAGTCTATTGGGAATATAAATTTGTCAATTTTTACTAGTACATCCTCAATTATACCCCTAGGAACCCTAATGGTTTTATCAGCTAATTGAATGCTTATCGTAGTTTGTTTAGGTTTCCCAAGACCTAACTATTTAAACATTTTATAAGGCATAACATTGATGCTTGCCCCTAAATCAGCTAAGGCATTATTAATAGATAAACTACCAATTAAGCAAGGAATCGTAGAACTCTCTGGATCTTTTATCTTTTGAGGCAGTTTATTTTGTAAAATTGCTGAGCACACTGCATTTAGCTCCACATGCGACGCACCGTCTAACTTCCATTTGTTTTTCAAAAGCTCTTTTAAAAATTTCTTTGAATTGGGCATATGCGAAAGAGCTTCAAGAAACAGTAAGTTAATATGAAATTTTTTTAAAAGTTTAAGAAATTTAGCAAATTGTTCATCTGTGCGATCTTTCTTCATCTTATTGGGATATGACACACGAGGTTGGTACTCTGTACTTACCAGTTTTGGTTTGTTATGGCTTACTTCAACCTTACCTTTATCTGCTATGGTTTCTTGCTTCGGTTTTGGTGCGTCTAACCCTTCACTATCGTGAGCAGTGATGGCATGAAGTTGCTCCTTTGGGTTAGTTTTAGTGTTGCTTGGCAAGCTTCCTTGTGGTCGTTTAGAGATTAGCTTAGCAAGTTTTCCTAATTGGTTCTTGAGCCCTTGAATCAATGCTTGCTGATTTTTGAGTGTTGTTTTGGTGTTTTGGAAATGTGTTTCTGACACCGCGATGAATTTTGTTAGCATCTCCTCAAGATTCAGCTTCTTTTCTTATGGGTAAGGTTGCTGTTGAAAGCCTGGAGGGGATTGTTGTCTTTGATTTCCTTGGCTGCCCCATATAGTTCATCTGTTCGCTTTCTATGCCAGGGTTGTAGGATGGATATTCTATATTATCCGTCCCTCCTCCATTTGTATCGCACTGCATCACTGGATGTACCTGCGAAGAACCAGACAAACCATCAGTCTTTTTACTTAAAAGTTCTACCTGGTTTGATAACATGATCACTGCGCCGAGGTTCAAAACACTAGTGGCTTTTGTTGGCTTTGTCCTCGTAACTTGCCACTGATAGTTATTCAGCGACATATCCTCTATAAACTCATAAGCCGCTTCAGGGGTCTTGTTATTTAGGGTTCCATCGGCAGCTGAATCAATCAATTGCCTAGTTGAGGGGTTCACACCATTGTAAAAGGTTTAAACCTGTAACCATAAAGGTAACCCATAGTGTGGGCACCTTCTCAGTAGATCCTTGTATCTATCTCATGCATCGTAAAGTGTCTCTAAATCCATTGCATAAAAGAAGAGATATCATTCCTCAACTTGGCCATTTTAGCCGACGAAAAATATTTTAACAAAATTTTTCGGTCATTTGTTCCCCTGTAGTGATTGATCCTCGTGGTAACGACTTCAACCACTGTTTAGCTTTGTTTCTTAATGAAAAGGGAAACAATTGAAGTCAAATGGCATCATCAGAAACGCCATTAATCTTGAAAGTGTCGCAAAACTCTAGAAAATTTGCCAAGTGATTGTTTGGATCCTCATCCTGCAAACCATCAAACTGAACAAATTGCTGAATTATTTGAATAGTGTTAGGTTTCAGTTCAAAATTATTTGCAGCAACAGTAGGTCTAACAATACTTGATTCAGTTCCTGTTAAATTAGATTTAGCATAATCATACATAGTACGAGGAGCAAGATTTTGATTCAGCGGATTTGCGGCAACCACAGGAGGTAGCGGATTGTTATCAGCCATCTCCTCGATATTAGTGATTTCATCCTCTTTCTCTTCTTCTATGTATTGTAGACTTCGCCTTATTTCTCTTCGATTTCTGCAAGCTATACTTTCAATCTCACTATAAAAAAGTAATGGTCCTGACGGGTTCCTTCTAGTCATAAACTAAAAGTTCCTACCAGAAGCGAAGAAAAGAAAAAGTTAGTAAACTACAAATAAAAATAATTTGCAAATAAAAAATAAGAATGGCTAAAGCAATAAAAATTTAGTGTTCCTAATATCTTAGTCCCTGGAACGGCGCGAAAAACTTGATGTGTCTCTAACTAACTATGATCACAATAAAGGCAAGCACACCTATCGTTTAATAGTATAGTTATGGTAAGACCGGTAATATCGTATCCACAAGGACCAAGAGTACTAGTAATTACTATCTTTCTATTATTTAGCCTAAGAACTGGAGTGATTTCTTTTAAACTAAAACTAATTAAAAGCACGATAGAGAAAGAATTAGGAAAATAGTTTTTAGACAACTTTATGAGATAGGTAATACCTAAGGAAGAATCCACCTAGGCTTCACTTACTACTTTTGATTCATATGATTTATTCACTTGACTTAATCCGTAGAAATCCCTGATTTATGTTAATATTTCTTTCAAGACTAAAAACAGCTAACTCTAGGTTGATTAATTGTAATCTCTTTCTAATTAAAACCCTTATTGTCTCATTAGCTCGATCTATGGATCCCCTTGTTAGATTTGACTCTAATCCGGTAGATTTTTGTTGCCCCATTTCTAGGGTTGCAATCAACTCCGCTTAATTGTGTTGATCTACTATTAAACAGGGACTTTTGCTCCATTGAATAAACACATTCGACTTGAATCAATAGCTTGAATTATCAAAACAAGAATAATGACTCATAATTAAGAATAAGAACAAGTATTTATCTTATAAATCAAATAGTAATAAGATCTGTCTTAGGTTTGATCACTGAAATCAGAGTTTTAAAATTTATAATGAATGTGATCAAACCTGAAAACTAACTCTGACAACGATTAAAGGCAAGTGTACCTATCGAACAGTAGTATAGCTTAGGCAAGACCGGATTATCAAACCCAAAGGAACCAAAAGTATTAATACTAACTTTCTTTTTATTATTTAGACTTAAAAATAGAGTGAAGTTTGTTTTAATCTAAATTAAAGACAACTAGACTAAGAACACTAAGACAAAAAGAACGAATTGGGAAATAACTTGAAGAAAAACTCAATTGATCACGACGATACCCTCAGGAAGAATCCACCTAGACTTCACTTGTTATTTAACCCTGAATCATATGATTTATTTACTTAGCTTGATCCGTAGTGTAATATCCCAAAATAGGGGTTGCGAGTTTGGTAAATAACTCGAGTGTTAGTGGGCCTCAAGAGTGGTTTGATGTGTTTTTGGAGTTCCTAAAACTCCCGGAATAAAATGGGACACTTTTGAAAATTTTGAAAATTTGAGGGTTAAAAGTGGAATTTGGCTGAGGAAGGCCTTAAGTAAAAATTTTGTAAGGTTTGGACATGAAAGTCCAAGTAGCAAAGTGGCTTCCGTGTGCCATTTAAGGGTCAGCGCCAAAATGAGTCAGGGGTTCGAGTGGCATGGGGCGCATAGCATTTTATTTTGCAAGTATGCGCTACATTAAGGAAGGCTTTAAAAGAAAATCGAGATGGTTCTTACCACAAAACAAAGCGCTGGCGAGATGGCAAGGACGCTAGCAACGAAAAGGGGACCTTTGCAAGGACTCGAGTTCGAGTCCCAAGGCAACGATTGCGTTTTGTTTTGTCTTTTTGCGACCGAAAGGGACCCCGCGAGTGATGGTTTAAAAAAATTCACGATGCATTTATGTCATGAAAATTGGCGAAGTGGAGAGTGGCCAAGGACATTGCGTGAGAGCTAAGGCTCGGAAGACTCGTGTTCGAGTCCTGAGGATCGCGCATGGAGCGCTTTATTTTTATTTCAGCGCTAAGCAGTGGGGTGAGCTGATGAGTGCTTAAAAGAATTTCCGATGAAGTTATTGACATGAAAGTCAGGGTAGTCGAATGGCTGAGGCGTTGAGGAGTCCTCTCCGTGTCTCGGGTTGAGACACGGGACAAATATTGGAAGTTTTCTTTTGGCCTTTTCAGCGTGAAAAAATAGCATTTGCATGGGCATTAAATGCATGCAGCAAGCACGCATGCAGCCTAAGAGTTGCTCCTCTCTACTATTATTTTTTTTATCTTATTTGTTATAGGCTGGTCATTTTATATTATTAATAGTGTTGGGCATGCTATTAAACAAAGAATTTTCTTACTTCTTTGATAATGGGAATAAAGCATGCTTGGGGAGTTTTATTATTATTATTATTAGTAGTATGGATTAAACAATAATACGAATTGATTTTGAAGCATTGCCGTTTAGGATGCATCGGCATTAGCCCTTTTGTTTATTAAAGATTAAGTATAGAGAATGGTGCAATAGGGAAAGGTGATAGAATAAAGAAATAAACAATGTTGAGCTTAAAAAAAAGGAGAGCATGCGGCATTGGAATTGAAAAGTATGGCGGCCTTGGTCTTGTGATGCAAAAAGCATGGCCAAATTTCTTGATTTTGGTTTTCTTTGCAATTTTGTTTGGCGAAAATGGTGAATCCTTTGGGGGACTTTCATTCGGTTGTGAGTGTAACCAAGGAGTGCCAAATTTCCTTATTTGTTTTCTTTCTCCCACATATTTCTTTTGCATGGCCGAAATAGAGACTTAGGGAGATGAGCTTGATTTTGAGGAGCTAGAGAACCTTTCGGCTAAGCAAATGTTGCTTGCATGGCCTCCTTACGTTGTTGTTGGCGAATTATTTGGTCACTATTACCAAATCCTTCGACCTTTTCCTTGGTCCTTTATATTTTTAACCTTAAATCTTTATTTATTTTTTCGTCGAGGCCGATTCTACAAGAGTAGGACCATAGAGTCTTTGCTTTTGATTGAAGGAAGGAGACTTTAGGGAGCTCTCGGGTTTTGAAACACCAAGGTAAGCAAAAAGGTAAATTCGGCCAAAGGGCCACTTTATTTAGATTATTGTTTGAGCCATTTCTAACAAAGTTGTTAGTAGGGTTTCGTTAACACCAAACGCAAGTGATAGTTCGAGATCTTTTAGCAAAGGTGAGTGATTATAGACCTTCACCATAGACTAAATTTGGGCTTTGTGATAACTAAATATTGAGCTTGGCTTGAGGGATGGCGAATTTGTATAAAAGACCATAATGATGTGTTCTTTTTCTCGTGAAGCTAGTATTGAGGAGCATCAAAGAGAGTCTCGAAAGTGAAATCGCTCAAGAGACCTTGTCAAGCAAGGTAAATGGCAAGAATTTTGATAACTTCGGGAGCAAATCTACGAGAACAAGTGGTGTTTCGGGATCGTAATAAGCTGGGGCTAAACAATAAAAGAAAATGAAGCTTTGAGACTTTAGTTGATATTAGAATCGATAAATCAGAATCTCGTCATAGTCAGGTGCGTAGTTATCGCACTGTTCTTTTGCTTGATATATGTATTGTAAGTATTATTTTATGTAAATGTATGAGTTGTGCATGTTAGCCGAAATAAAGGCTAAAAGCATGGGTACAAAGGTAAGTGATCGAATAATCAAGTTAATGGTTATGATATTAACTTTTCAGTGATTTGCGATAAAAATTGATTATTGATGAATGTTTAATAAAGTGATGACATGTGATGTATATTGTTCTGAGTAATATATGACCATGATATATAAAGTATACATATTTGTTTCGTACAAATTGTTGCCATGGTACACATACGTACGCATGAGACTTGTGATGTGACTATCGGAGAAAAGGTGTACACTATGTGAGTGGTTTAATGCTAGCCTCGAGCTACATTCGTGCTTGATGATTAGTGAACTGATTTAAAGATATGTGAGATCCCTATGGGATCAGTGGCTTAGCCACGACCTTAAGAAATAATGTGCAAAAGAAGGATATGTGGATCACTTTGTGGATTGGACTTCGTAATTGTATATTCGTGATCATATTTATAATATTGTGTATTCATAATCGCATATTTATAATTATATGTTATATATATATATGAATTGTGTGGATATGGGCCAAGCCCATATGTGAGGACATGTGTATTAACTATGCAATCGAGTCTTGGTGACTCACTCTATTTTATTAAACCTTTTCGTGTGGCGCGTAAAGCTTGGACCAAGGTCGGAGAGGATACAAAGGTGGCCATGCAAAAGTGGATTTTCATGCAAAGGAATCTCTTGGTTAATGAATAAAATATTTATATTTTTAGTATTTTGATTAAGTGTGTATTGTAATAAGGCCCACTAAAGTATTTGATTCATTTGTTAAGTATCGTTACTATTATGCCCTATTATGGAAAGATAGTTTAAAAGTCGATTACAAATGGTTTTATTTTCTCAAGTAAAGTTTAAATCTGATAATTTTTATAATGAACTCCGATTTTACTTAGAATATTACAAGTCACGAAAATGTTTTATTAAAGGAAACAAATTTTAAACAGTTTATCTCTTAAGTAAGAATGTTTTTCGAAAGTGTTTCGCAGTGACATTTCAAATTCGGTCGGATTAAATGGGCCGGGTTTGGGGTGTTACATTTTGGTATCAGAGCTTTGAGGTTTTGGGCCCGGAAATAGTTTTCGAAAGTGGGCTTTTCAAAATGTGAACTTCTATTTTGAGCTTGTTCGCATGGCACTGTACCTCAGGACCAAGTCCACCAGTAAGTACCTCGACTATTGAGATATATTGAATATGTGAACTGTATGGGCATAATTGGGCTCGTAGATTAGAAAATTTGGGCTATCGAACCCTAAGACTAGTCTATTCAAAAATAAGTGTATAAGATTTGAAAACTGAAATGACCCTAGAGGTGTTGTGAATGAATGTGTCACTGCTTATGAACGTGCATGTGATTCTCTGAATAAGAAGTAGCGAACTTGAACTGAACCTATGTGTGATCGAAAGAACCACTTCTAAATACTTTATTCCATAAAATTTTTCACGATAATCAGTGGAACAAATTTCTAATGGATAAAACTTTTAAGTCGATTGTGCGATAGAGAGATGAGTCTAGAGGACATGATCGAGGCAAAATGGCCGATCGTAATCCGTTAGATCGGGCCAAGGGTCCGATAAGGAGGTATCATCTCCACCACCAGTCCTTGATAATGAGTAGCAAGATTAGACGAGGGACAATGCTGTATTGGGTTACAAGTTTTAGAGATGGTGGTTGGAGAGGGAGAAAATATGAGAGCTCGGAAAAATTTGTTCCTGAGCGACTTTGAACCAATAGAGCGGAGTTGTTAAAGTGATGTATTGAGCGTGGCACCCATTACGGTTGAATATTGGTTGGAAACAACCAAGCGAGTTATGGATGAGTTCGATCTAAGCCCTGAGGAAAAAGTGAAAGAAATAGTGGCGCTACTTCGCGACGAGACATATCAATGGTGGCTCAGGGTTCGAGATAGTGTCACCGCGGAGAACCCCACTCGGGAGTATGTCAAGATGACATACCAAAATAAGTATGTCAGTACTTATTACATTGATGCTCAGAGGAAATGTGTTTTTGGGATTAGTTCAATGAAACAAGTCCATGGTGAAATACGAGACTGAATTCCTAAGGTTAAGCCGATATACTCGAGGAGTAGTGGCTACGAAACATGAACGATGTGTCCGGTTTGAGGACGGATTAAGAGACGGCCTGAGACTGTTGATAGCTCCTCAACAGGAATGGGAATTTGCTGTGTTATTCGAAAAAGCTAAGGATTAAGAACTCGATGAAATAAAATAGAGATAAGGATACGGACCGTGATAAGAGAAATTTTGAATTGTTTAAATTATTGGAGGATCTTCGAAAAAGACCGAAGGTTAAAAGTTTTGCTCATGTGATTAAGCCAGCTATGGGAAATCGGGACCGTCCGTGTGCTCAGTGTGGAAAATATCATGTCGGCGAATGTTGGAACCAAAATTGAAAATGTTTTAAAGTGTAAGTCTATAAACAATTGAATATTGTTAAGTTAGTTATAACCTTATGTACATGTTGGAATCCTAGTTATAAATATAGTGAAAGCCGATTGTGGATAGACTTTCTATCATGAAATACTATTGAAGTGATAAGTACAAGTGATATGTGGATAGACTATCTATCATAATATGTTATTGAAGTAATAAGTACAAGTGATATGAATTATATATATGGTTTATAATTCTGGTCAGCTTGTAATGTGATTCAGATGCTGATAATATTATATTTCAGGCTTTGATGCCTAGCAGGCTTTGTGGCAGTGTATATTTCAGCTTTGATGCCTCAAAGAGCTTTGTGCAGTGTATATTTTAGGCTTTGATGCCCAAGCAGCTTTGTGCAGTGTATATTTTCAGCTTTGATGCCTAGTGAGCTTTGTCTTGGGGTGTATATTTGAGCTTTGATGCCTAGTGGAGCTTCATGCGGTGATGTGTTATAATAGAGAATACATGAATCACTTACAAGATGGAACATGTTTATTACCATAAGCTAAATGTTCGGGTAAGTACAAGTCTTTCGTATTTGCAAGAAGTAAGATAAGTTAGTGTATTCCCATTTGAACTAAGTAAGATGTGATATAGTTCAAGCTTCAATAAGTATTTTAATATGTGAAATTGATCTTACCATTGAAGTGTATGATTTACATAATGGAATTGAAGCTTGAATATGTTTATGGAGAAGTGGCCATATGTGAAAATGCTAAATGTGAAAAAGTTTGAAATGTGTTTGCATATGTGTACATTTGAGTATATGTGATCGATATATGGTGAATTGAAATGTGCGGATGTTCGTTAATAAGTAATTTCGAGGACGAAATTATTTTTAAGGGGGGTAGAATTGTAATATCCCGAAATAGGGGTTGCGAGTTTGGTAAATAACTCGAGTGTTAGTGGGCCTCAAGAGTGGTTTGATGTGTTTTTGGAGTTCCTAAAACTCCCGGAATAAAATGGGACACTTTTGAAAATTTTGAAAATTTGAGGGTTAAAAGTGGAATTTGGCTGAGGAAGGCCTTAAGTAAAAATTTTGTAAGGTTTGGACATGAAAGTCCAAGTAGCAAAGTGGCTTCCAAGTGTGCCACTTAAGGGTCGCCGCCAAAATGAGTCGAGGGTTCGAGTGGCATGGGCGCATAGCATTTTATTTTGCAAGTATGCACTACATTAAGGAAGGCTTTAAAAGAAAATCGAGATGGTTCTTACCACAAAACAGCGCCTGGGCGAGATGGCAAGGACGCTAGCAACGAAAATGGGACCTTTGTAAGGACTCGAGTTCGAGTCCTGAAGGCAACGATCGCGTTTTGTTTTGTTCTTTTGCGACCAGAAAGGGACCCCTGCGAGTGATGGTTTAAAACAAATTCGCGATGCATTTATGTCATGAAATTCGAAGTGGCCGAGTGGCCAAGGACATTGCGTGAGAGCTAAGGCTCGGAGGACCGCGTTCGAGTCCTGAGGATCGCGCATGGAGCACTTTATTTTTATTTTAGCGCTAAGCAGTGGGGCGAGCTGATGAGTGCTTAAAAGAATTTCCGATGAAGTTATTGACATGAAAGTCAGGGTAGCCAAATGGCTGAGGCGTTGAGGAGTCCTCTCCAGGTCTCGGGTTCGAGACCTGGGGACAGCGCTGGAGGTTTTCTTTTTGGCCTTTTTCAGGCGTGAAAAAAATAGCAGCTGCATGGGCATTAAATGCATGCAGCAAGCACGCATGTAGCCTAAGAGTTGCTCCTCTCTACTATTATTTTTTTTTATCTTATTTGTTATAGGCTGATCATTTTATATTATTAATAGTGTTGGGCATGCTATTAAACAAAGAATTTTCTTACTTCTTTGATAATGGGAATAAAGCATGCTTGGGGAGTTTTATTATTATTATTATTATTAGTATGGATTAAACAATAATACGAATTGATTTTGAAGCATTGCCGTTTGGGATGCATCGACATTAGCCCTTTTGTTTATTAAAGATTAAGTATAGAGAATGGTGCAATAGGGGAAAGGTGATAGAATAAAGAAATAAACAATGTTGAGCTTAACAAAAGGAGAGCATGCGGCATTGGAATTGAAAAGTATGGCCGGCCTTGGTCTTGTGATGCAAAAAGCATGGCCAAATTTCTTGATTTTGGTTTTCTTTGCAATTTTGTTTGGCCGAAAATGGTGAATCCTTTGGGGGGGACTTTCATTCGGTTGTGAGTGTAACCAAGGAGTGCCAAATTTCCTTATTTGTTTTCTTTCTCCCACATATTTCTTTTGCATGGCCGAAATAGAGACTTAGGGGAGATGAGCTTCGGTTTTGAGGGAGCTAGAGAACCTTTCGGCTAAGCAAATGTTGCTTGCATGGCTTCCTTACGTTGTTGTTGGCAGAATTATTTGGTCACTATTACCAAATCCTTCGACCTTTTTCCTTGGTCCTTTATATTTTTAACCTTAAATCTTTATTTATTTTCGTCGAGGCCGATTCTACAAGAGTAGGACCATAGAGTCTTTGCTTTTGATTGAAGGAAGGAGACTTTAGGGGAGCTCTCGGGTTTTGAAACACCAAGGTAAGCAAAAAGGTAAATTCGGCCAAAGGGCCACTTTATTTAGATTATTGTTTGAGCCATTTCTAACAAAGTTGTTAGTAGGGTTTCGTTAACACCAAACGCAAGTGATAGTTCAGATCTTTTAGCAAAGGTGAGTGATTATAGACCTTCGGCCATAGACTAAATTTGGGCTTTGTGATAACTAAATATTGAGCTTGGCTTAAGGGATGGCCGAATTTGTATAAAAGACCATAATGATGTGTTCTTTTTCTGTGAAGCTAGTATTGAGGAGCATCAAAGGAGTCTCTCGAAAGTGAAACTGCTCAAGAGACCTTGTCAAGCAAGGTAAATGGCAAGAATTTTGATAACTTCGGGAGCAAATCTACGAGAACAAGTGGTGTTTTGGGATCGTAATAAGCTAGGGGCTAAACAATAAAAGAAACAGAAGCTTTCGAGACTTTAGTTGATATTAGAATCGATAAATCAGAATCTCGTCATAGTCAGGTGCATAGTTATCGCACTGTTCTTTTGCTTGATATATGTATTGTAAGTATTATTTTATGTAAATGTATGAGTTGTGCATGTTAGTCGAAATAAAGGCTAAAAGCATGGATACAAAGGTAAGTGATCGAATAATCAAGTTAATGGTTATGATATTAACTTTTCAGTGATTTGCGATAAAAATTGATTATTGATCAATGTTTAATAAAGTGATGACATGTGATGTATATTGTTCTGAGTAATATATGACCATGATATATAAAGTATACATATTTGTTTCGTACAAATTGTTGCCATGGTACACATACGTACGCATGAGACTTGTGATGTGACTATCGGAGAAAAGGTGTACACTATGTGAGTGGTTTAATGCTAGCCTCGAGCTACATTCGTGCTTGATGATTAGTGAACTGATTTAAAGATATGTGAGATCCCTATGGGATCAGTGGCTTAGCCACGACCTTAAGAAATAATGTGCAAAAGAAGGATATGTGGATCACTTTGTGGATTGGACTTCGTAATTGTATATTCGTGATCATATTTATAATATTGTGTATTCATAATCGCATATTTATAATTATATGTTATATATATATATGAATTGTGTGGATATGGGCCAAGCCCATATGTGAGGACATGTGTATTAACTATGCACTGAGTCTTGGTGACTCACTCTATTTTATTAAACCTTTCAGGTGGCGCGTATAGCTTGGACCGGGTCGGAGAGGATACAAAGGTGGCCATGCAAAAGTGGATTTTCATGCAAAGGAATCTCTTGGTTAATGAATAAAATATTTATATTTTTCGTATTTTGATTAAGTGTGTATTGTAATAAGGCCCACTAAAGTATTTCAGTTCATTTGTTAAGTATCGTTACTATTATGCCCTATTATGGAAAGATAGTTTAAAAGTCGATTACAAATGGTTTTATTTTCTCAAGTAAAGTTTAAATCTGATATTTTTATAATGAACTCCGATTTTACTTAGAATATTACAAGTCACGAAAATGTTTTATTAAAGGAAACAAATTTTTTACTTAGAATATTACAAGTCACGAAAATGTTTTATTAAAGGAAACAAATTTTAAACGGTTTATCTCTTAAGTAAGAATGTTTTTCGAAAGTGTTTCGCAGTGACATTTCAAATTCGGTCGGATTAAATGGGCCGGGTTTGGGGTGTTACACGTAGGACTCCCTAACCTATGCTAAACCCTCTCTCGAGGCGAATAACGTCTAACCCTAGGTTAATTAGTGGAACTCTCGTTCTCTTATAATAACCCCCTAGAATAGTAGTAAATCGATCTATGGATTCCAATATTAGGTTTCACCCTAATCTGGCAAAATCTCGTAACCCTATCTCTAGGCGTTCGATCAACTCCGTTTAATTACGCTAGATCTACTCTTAAGCAGGGTCTATTCCTCCTCTACCTATGCACATCAGATTTGGATTAAGCATGCATAATTAAGAGCAAACTAAGTATTTATCATAAAATTCAGAAATCAAATACCAAGATTCATCTAGGTTTCATCCCATTCATGTATCTGAGGGGTTTAGTTCATAACTAAGAAAGAAAACATTTGAAGAGAAAAGATAAAAAAAATATAAGAAATTCCTAAAACTCCTTAAAGGAATTGAAGGAGAATTCCGCTGTCTTGAGTAAAATTCCAGCTTCTTGGGATGGATCAACTGGCTAACTTCAAGCAATTCCCATAATTCTGACCTTTCCGGCTTGGCTCCTTGGCCTAGCTCGCCTCCCCCTCAATGGTGGCACTTAGGGGATATATATATGTAGGCTCTTTGGATTGCGATTCTTTCTCCCTAAGTATCTTTTTCCGACTAAAATTGCTCATGTTGACCACAGAGGCACGACCATGTAGCACGCCCGTGTGGATCGAATTCAGGACGTGTTTGGAATCTTCAATGAGGCACGGCCTTGTAAATCGAGGGAGAGGCAGTGCTCTAGATTATCGGTGAGGCACGACCGTGTGGTCTTTGGGTCAGGCCGTGTTGATTTCATGATATGGCCTATTTACTCCGTTTTGGGCCCGTTTTACGTTCTTTTCATCCTCGGGTGCTTTCCTGGGTATAAGACATGAAAAGAAAGGATTAAGAGCACCTTTTTATATAAGTTAAGGGATAAATCATCCAAAAGTAAGCTAAATGCGGGGTTAAAATATGTTATATTTACGGTTTATCAAATATCCCCACACTTAAGCTTTTGCTTGTCCTCAAGCAAAATTCTCAACATTCAATTAAAACGAACTTTCCATGATTCATAATTCCTATCAACAATGCCTTATCCTAATTCATAGATAATTTATACATGGATAATTAAATTCAAAGAGTCCTAAATATTCAAACAAGATTAGTCATTCATTTGTAGCACAAAAACATAGGTGTTTCCCTTGATCTAAATAATTACCTTTAATTCAAAATCTATAAGGATTAACATCCTCACAAAAGATACACTCAAATCACTCAAAAAGTGTTTAAGGGTTCAAAATTAAGCACTCATAAGTCGAACTTAAAAAGTTAATCCCATAGGCTTGCCTGAAAATCAAATATCCACCATTGTAAAATGATATGATAAACAGATCAAAAGGTCTTTGTTAGGGTTGCAATGGGGCTAGGGTTAAAGGTGTGGATAAAGGCTAAAATTAGAAGGTTAGAATCGAGACTGAATTGACAAGTTGCCCACCTAAAAATTTTTAATATAATAATTACATCAACTGAAAATAATAATCCTACTAATACGAGCTCTTTTCTTTTGATAATTAGACTTTAACTTGTATAAGCTCACTCTTCATAAAACTAATACTGAATATACTTTGAATTGAATTGATTTTTTTTAGAACAAACTAAGTAAAGACAACTTCAAATAATAATAATTCATAAAAAACTTAGGTAACTAATCAAATCATATCTCGATTAAAGGGTAGTCAAAAAGAAGGGTGATAGTAAATACAAAGGGTTTTGGGTTAAAATTAGTGGGTGAGTCAATAAAAAGGGTTGTTATGCTCAATGGGGTTCACTAGGGGTTAATTATGAGGGTAGGCATTTTAGTGGTGTAAGTGGGTTAAAACTTAGGTGCCTTTATCATCTCGGTATATCAAATCATAACTGTGGTCTTGACATGTATAATCAAGGCAAGTTCTAGAATAACAGTTTATAGTTGACACACTCATAATCAAAAAAGTGGGCATGAAAAAGAATAGATGCTCTATAAGGCTCAAAATCTCACAAAAATTATGGGTGTTTTTAACATCAACCTTGTAAATCTCAAACTTCAAAGTAATATTCAAACTCAAGTTAACAACCTAAAATTTTAAATTTTTTGAAAATTGGACTTATCATGCTTGATTCCCTAGTATTCTTCAAATTTAATTATCAATGCACAATTAACTATGACTTATTCAAAAACATATCAATAAAAATCATAAATCATCAGAAATTTCATCCTAATTGGTAATATGAGAAACTTACTTTCAAACAAGATTAAATTTAGGGATTTGAGAACAATGCAGAAAGTTAGGCATTTTTATCCTCAGGGTTTGAGAATAATGAAAAAAGTTAGGCATTTTCTCAAAATAACTATTCTCCCCCCATACTTAAGATGTACATTGTCCTCAATGTACAAAGATAGATAATAACATTTAAGGGATAAATCAAAAGATAAGGGGAAAGAATTACTCCCTGAGTTTTGGATGTTTTTCCCGAGGAGTGTCTTTGGTGGTGGTGATGGTCGGTCTTGATGACGAACCTATGCTAGATGAAGACATTGGGTAGCGTACTGAGAAGTAGCCAGGATTTATTAAGACCTAATTAAAATAAACTAAGTGTATAATTAAAAATAAGAAAGATAAAGAAAGAGGAAACAAAAATGTAAAGGAAATGAAAATAAAAGATAAATAGACCGAAGAGTCCTTATTGTTGGATGGTTCGCGAGGTGGATGTGACCTCTAAGGCTAGGGAGGTGCTGGCGGTGGCAGAAGTGGCGTGGTTATCGTGGTAGTCGGCGTGATTCCCAAGCAGCCTGACAAACCTGACACTATGAAACTAAACTAAGTTAAACTAACTTAAACATAAGAATGTCAAAGAAAAGGAGAATGAAATGAAAGAGAAACGAAAAATATAAACTAAATGGTCTCAAAGACCCTTGGCCTGTTGTTTAGGTGAAGCTGCCGGCATGAACTTATGTAAATTATCCTCCTTTGACATGTTGTGTGATGGCTTAAGGATCTAGAGTGTTAACAATTGGAGTGAGAAGTCTGAGAGGATGAAGGTGAAAAAGAGAAGCAAGATGGAGTTAGATGGGGGGAAAGGGAAGGGCTGTGGGGTTTAAATAAAATTTCAAATCTGGCATGTTCCCACGCCTGTGGCCAGAGGGTGTGTCGATTCACACGGTCGCTTCGCAGGCCATGTGACTATGCGTGTTGGCTTTCTATGCCCGTGCTTCAGCCCTCCAAGCCTGTGCTTGATAAGTCAGTATGTAGGCACGGTTGGGCCCCATGGGCGTGTGTTGGTCGTGCTATGTAAGTCAGTAGCTTCACACGGCCAAGAGGCACGGTCGTGTCACTCTGTCGGTGGCCGTGGGAGGGGTGGTTGGATCCGTGACGTCGGGGAGTGGTTGGGCCTGGGGTGCACGGCCTCTGCATTGTCAGTACGAGGATTCATGTGGTCCACACGGGCATGGACACGGCCATGTGTAAGGCCGGGTGACCTGGAAATCTACACTTCTGGTTAGTTTAAAAGAGAAAAAAAAAAGGGAAAATAAATTAAAATGAAAATTAAATACAAAAATAAGTAAGGTCAGTACTCGAGTTGCCTCCCGAGAAGCGCTCGTTTATAGTCTTAAGCTAGACTTTCCTAGTTTTTGAAAAATTCAGGGAGGTTTAAAGGTTTGAATATCTTTCCTCATATTATCCGTTTTATGTTCATTGTGTGGTTCAGGTCGAGTAGCATTTGTTTTAAGAGTATCAAAATTAAAATTGCTTACCTCGACTGTCTTGTGTGGAAAATCATTGATTACCTTAAAAAAGATTTCTTTGTTTGTGTCAGGGTCCGGAGGAGATAGTCGTAGGTCTAATAATACCTGATCTTGTCTTTTGGACTTACCTATCTCGTAGAGTGGTTTTGACTCTGTTTCTTGTATTCCTAATTTTTCCTTGATGTGCATTTTCCACTCGTCTAATTCATCGGATTGAACCTTTTGTTCCTCATGATCTATTCCTTTGTTGGTACTGTATTCAAGATCAGGTTCGATCGTGCCCTTTTCTGGTGCTTCCCAAAAAAGAAGGGTTAATCAAACGGTTATTAATGGATTTTTCTTTCTTACCTTCATCGATTGTTGCCCTGGCCGAGTTAAGAGCTTGAAGAATGATTGATTCGTCACCTACACGAAGTATGAGTTCTCCTATGGCAACATCAATTTTAGTCTTGGCAGTTGCTAGAAAAGGTTTCCTAAAATTAAGGGAATTGAATTATCCTCATCCATGTCTAAAACAACAAAATCTACTGGGAAAACAAATTTATCGATCTTTACGAGAACATCTCCGATAATGCCCCTAGGAATTCTAGTAGTTTTATCAGCTAATTGAATACTCATCCTAGTTTGTTTGGGCTTCCCTAGACCTAGTCGTTTAAACAATGTATAAGGCATGACATTTTTGCTTTCCCCTAAATCAGCTAACGCATTATCAATAGTTAAACTACCAATTAAACATGGAATTGTAAAACTCCCTGGGTCTTTTAATTTCTGTGGTAGTCTATTTTGTAGAATTGCTGAGCACTTTGAGTTGAGTTCTACATGTGGCTCTTCATCTAATTTGCGTTTGTTTGTCAAGAGCTGTCTTAAAAATTTTCTTGCGTCTGGCATCTGAAAAAGAGCTTCAAGAAGAGGTAAGTTAATGTGTAATTTCTTTAAAAGTTTAAGAAACTTACCGAAATGTTCTTCTGAATCGTCTCTTTTTAATGCTTCAGGATAAGGAATGCGAGGTTGGTACTCTTTGATTTCCAGTTTCAGCTTTTCTTTTGTTACCTCGATTTTACCTTATTCTTCCTTGGTTTCTTATTGTGGGATGAGTTCGTCTATCTCTGTATTTTCCCGAGCTGCTATGGCTTGAATTTGCTCCTTTGGATTAATCTTAGTGTTGCTTGGTAGACGTCCTTGCAGTCGTTCTGACATGAGCTTTGCGAGTCGTTTGACTGCACTGGTGACTTCTTTGACTGACTTACTAATTTCCCCGATTCGGCTCTCGTTGCTTTTAATTGTTCTCTCAGTTTCTTGGATATGTTTTTCTGTGTCTGCCGAAAATCTTGCTAGTATCTCCTCGAGTGTTGGTTTCTTCTCTTATGGATAGGGCTGATTTTGGAAGTTTTGAGGAGGTTGTTGCCTTTGATTACCTTGATTTCCCTGACCTCCCCATGAAAAATTTAGGTGGTTCCTCCAACCTGGATTGTAAGTATTACTATATAGATTATTATTGGATCTGAAATTATTACTTATATAGTTCATCTGTTTGCTCTCTCCTTCTGGTTGGTAGGGTGGGTACTCAGAATTCACCACAGTTTCATTTGCGTTGCACTGCATGACTAGATGTACCTTCGAAGAGCACAAACTGTCAAGCTTTTTATTCATTATCTCTATTTGTGTTGATAGCATGGTTACTGTGTCTATGTTGAAGGCTCTTGCTGATTTTGTCGGTTTCGTCCTTGAAGCTTGCCACTGATAATTATTCAGTGACATCTCTTCAATGAACTCATACGCTGCTTCAAGAGTTTTGTTGTTCAAGGTTCCACCGGCGGCTGAGTCGATTAGTTGCCTCGTTGAAGGGGTTTACACCATTGTAAAAAGTTTGGACTTGTAGCCACAAAGATAAACCATGGTGTGGACATCTCCTCAAGAGATCCTTGTATCTCTCCCATGCGTCGTATAATGTCTCTAAAACCATCTGCACAAAAGAAGAGATATTATTTCGTAATTTGGCTGTTTTGGCCGGTGGGAAATAATTCATTAAGAACTTTTCGGTTATTTGATCCCATGTAGTGATTGACCCTCGTTGTAACGAGTTTAACCACTGTTTGGCTTTATTTCTTATTGAAAAAGGGAATAACCGAAGACGTATGGCATCATTAGAAACGCCATTTATTTTGAAGGTATCATAGAACTCTAAGAAATTAGCTATATGAGTATTTGGATCTTCGTCCTGCAAACCATCAAATTGAACAAACTGTTGAATCATTTGTATTGTGTTAGGCTTTAATTCAAAATTATTAGCGGCTATAGCAGGCCTGACAATACTTGATTCTGCTCCTGTTAAATGCGGTTTCGCATAATCAAACATGGTACATGGAGCGTTGCGTTCCCCCACATCATGTGGTGGTGGATTAGTCTCGTCCATCCCTTCAGTAGGATTGGATCTGCCTTCGTCCTCTCTTTCTGTATAGTTTAGGGCTCGCCTGATTTCTCGGCGACTCGTTTGAGCGGTAGCTTCAATATCACTTTCATATACTAAAGGTCCTCTCGGGTTCCTTCTAGTCATAAACTAGAGGTACCTGGGAAGAAAAGAAAGAAAGAAAAATTAGCAAAATTAAAAATTAAACTAAAAACAAAATAAATTGCTGAAAATAAAAATAATGGCCAAAGTAATAAAAATAGAGTTTTCTTAAGATTTTAGTTCCCCAGAAACAGCGCCAAAAACTTGATCGCTGAAATCAGAGTTTTAAAATTTATAATGAATGTGATCGAACCTGAAAACTAACTCTGACAATGATTAAAGGCAAGTGTACCTATCGAATAGCAGTATAGCTTAGGTAAGACCGGATTATCGAACCCAAAGGAACCAAAAGTATTAATACTAACTTTTTTTTTAATTATTTAGCCTTTAAAATAGAGTGAAGTTTGTTTTAATCTAAACTAACGACAACTAGACTAAGAACACTAAGACAAAAAGAACGAATTGGGAAATAACTTGAAGGAAAACTCAATTAATCATGACGATACCCTCAGGAAGAATCCACCTAGACTTCACTTGTTATTTAACCCTGAATCATATGATTTATTTACTTAGCTTGATTCGTAGGACTCCCTAACCTATGCTAAACCCTCTCTCAAGGCGAATAACGTCTAACCCTAGGTTAATTAGTGGAACTGTCGTTCTCTTATAATAACCCCCTAGAATAGCTATGGATTCCCATATTAGGTTTCACCCTAATCCAACAAAATCTCGTAAACCTATCTCTAGGCGTGCGATTAACTCCGTTTAATTACGCTAGATCTACTCTTAAGCAGGATCTATTCCTCCTCTACCTAAGAATATCAGATTTGGATTAAGCATGCATAATTAAGAACAAACTAAGTATTTATCATAAAATTCATACATCAAATAACAAGATTCATCTAGGTTTCATCCCCTTCAAGTATTTGAGGGGTTTAGTTCATAACTAAGAAAGAAAAAATCTCAAGAGAAAAGATTAAACAAAACATAAGAAATTCCTAAAACTACTTGAAGGAATTGAAGGAGAATTCCGCTGTCTTGAGTATAATTTCGGCTTCTTGGGATGGATCAACTGGCTAACTTCAAGCAATTCCCACAATTCTGACCTTTCCGGCTTGGCTCCTTGGCCTAGCTCGCCTCCCCCTCAATAGTGGCACTTAGGGGATATATATAGGCTCTTTGGAATGCGATTCTTTCTCCCTAAGTATCCTTTTCCGACTGAAATTGCTCATTTTGACGACAGAGGCACGGCCATGTAGCACGCCCGTGTGGATCGACTTCAGGTCGTGTTCGGATTCTTTAATGAGGCACGACCGTGTAAATTGGGGGAGAGGCCGTGCTCTAGGTGATCGACGAGGCACGACTGTATGGTCTTTGGGCCAGGCCGTGTAAATTTCGTAATATGGCCCATTTACTCTGTTTTGGGCCCATTTTACGTTTTTTTCATCCTCGGGTGCTTTCCTGGGTATAAGACATGAAAAGAAAGGATTAAGAGCACCTTTTTATATAAATCAAGGGATAAATCATCCAAAAGTAAGCTAAATGCAGGGTTAAAATATGTTATATTTACGGTTTATCAAGGTTTCATCCCCTCAGGTATTTGAGAGATTTAGTTCATTCTGATAGAGGGAAACATCTTAAAATAAGGAAAACAACAAAACATAAGAAAACCCAAAAACTTCTAAAGAACTTGATCGGAGATCTTCAGTCATGATGGAGATCCTTCTCCTAAGCTGCTCCTGACGGCTGTCTTCGAGTATTTTCTGCCTTCTACTCAACGTCCCCTTTTCGGTTGCCCCTAGGGTGTTTATATAGGCTTTGGAATGCCTTTCTTGGCCCACAAGTAGCCTTTTCTGAATAGGATTAAACCTGGGTTCGACAGGGACACACCCGTGTAACACGCCCGTGCGTGATGGCTTGGGCCGTGCTTAATTATGCTCGTTACACACGGCCGTGTGATCTGTCCGTGTACGTTGGTCCAGGCCGTGTTGATTTCTGAGGTAGGCCCATTTTGTCCCATTTTGGCCCATTTCTCATTCTTTTCAGCTCTCTAAGCTCTCCTGAGTGTAAAATATGAAATTAAAGAATTAGGAGCATCGAATTCATCAAATCTAATGGAAATTCATCCAAAAATAAGCCAAGCATGGGGTTAAAATATGTGTAAATTAGGGTTTATCAAGTATAAATCATAGTTTTTAGGTATCATTCGCTAATTAAATACTAAAACGATAATCTAAACCCAAAAGAAAATCAGCCGAAAAGGTCCGGAGAGTCCAATTGTTACAAAATCCAGAAATAACCTTTAAAATAAAAATCATAAACATAACCAGTTTAAGAACTCATTGTCATCAAGAGGCTCCGTCGCACCAATCTGCCTAAGTTTGTGGATTACCTAACAAAACAGACAGCAGATGTAAGTTTACGAAAACTCAATGTGTAACCTAATAGAATTAAGCATCCAAACACAAAAACCAACATGCACAGTCAGATAAAGATACTAATTCAGTTACAAATTCAGATTCAGATAACAGTTTCTGTTTCAGACATGCAGAATCCTACCTCCATCCTCTACAACCAACTCCGACCCTTCCATCACACCATGTGGGGTTAAAAACACCCACCCATCCTTACACACCACGTTGTGCCATTAAGACACATATAAGATAATATGCATCCAAGCTACCAGAATAAAGGCGATTAACGCCGAACAGAATACTTCCTCCTCATAATGAATCCCACCCCAATAACAGATAGAGAGATTTAGATATGGATATAACAGATTAAACATGCTCAAAATGCTTTATGCAAATAACAGATACACATACATTAATATAGATACGCATACATTTAGTAACCTACTCAGATCAATCTATCATAATATCATAACATACAAATCAGGTTTAATTAGCCCTTAACGACCCTACAGAAGGCCCACGATCGATCGGAGCGACTCGTGTGACCCTAGGAAAAATTTTTGAATTATGGTCCTCTAGGCGTGTGTGGCCCACACGACCACACTTACACCACCACACGGCCGTGTCCTACGCACGGCCATACCTTTGTCGACCACATGGTCGTGTCTCGCACACGGACGACCACACGCTCGTGTGGCATTGAAAAAATCATTTTTTGGCTTTTGCCAAAGCCTCGTTTTCTGTATTTCGGGTACACACCTAGTTTTGTTTTGATGCAAAAACCCTCCCGAGACCACTAGAACTTATATTTGACACACCAAAGCTCAGAATCAGACTTAATCCATGATTAAATCGAAACTATGAAACTGACAACAATTCCAATCAAACAACCAACACTTACCCCTACACTCCAAAAGATTGACTACGATTCCACAAGAGTAGGATCATGATCTTCCCGATTCGCTGCTGCCAGAATAACAGTACAACCGCAATCAACTTTTTGGAAAACATAAGTTACAGAATGACAAAGCCTCACTTCCCAGAAACATACGACAAAACCCGAAATAACGAGAACAAGGGTATGACGGTAGACAACAAGGAAAACGAAATTGAATGGAGGAATCAAAAGAAAAAAAGGCAGAGTTGAAGAAGACAAAGTGAAAATAGCGTTACTTCTTTTCCAGGGAAGAGAAAATTTTGAAAAAAAAAATGGATAAAAATTAAAATATCCACAATCCCATATTTTTCTCCTATTATCTCCCAACCTCCTCAGGCTCTCAACTTAATTGAAACACTATCAGTCAACTGAAAAAACATATAACATTCAAGCTTGTGTAGAGATTGGAACACAAGACCCCCAACACATTAACTCCCTTACCACTCGAACCAACAGACTCATTCTGATATGATTTTACAAGCAATTTAATATAAGCCCACCGAAAAATGATAAGGCTTTGATCCAAAAATAAAAAAAATTGGCAGAAGTGGGACTTGAACCCAAGACCTCATACACACACCCATAACACTTAACCACTGAAGCTGATACACACTTATGTCAGATTTTACAGAAACATAGATACATTATTCAGGGTGTTACAGTCCGGATTTGATCTAAATGCATATTTTGGTCCTCAAGGGCCCATTTAAGGAACAATATGATTGATTTCGGATATGAATAGTAATTGATATGAATTTTTCTATAATTGATCTGTAAGCTCCAGTAATGCTCCGTGACCCTATTTCGGCGACGGATAGGGATTAAAGGTGTTACAAGCAATGTATTCTTTTATTGTTAACTTACCTTTTTTGATCGAGTGCAGGTAATGTTTTATTCGTGATATCTTAGCACCAGAGAAGGCAGTGAAAAGCTGATTTGCTGTGCTCCAGATGTCGCACACCATTTTAGCAGCTGTAAAACAAGATAACAAAGACGGACTAATTGTAGAGAGTAACCAAGAGGCCAGTAACTTATCTTGTTGAGTAAACAAAGAAGCTTTAGGATTTAAAGTCAGAGCTCCATTTGAAGACGCCACAAATCTAGGTGCAGCAGGAAACGTGACTTCTAAAAAACCTTGCAACTCATATCTTTCTGTGATTAATCTAATGTGTTGCTGCCATTGCACAAAATTCCCTTCATCTAATTTCATTATGTCATGATGAGGGAAAGACTGAATCAAACATGAGTTGGACAAAGACTGACTAGAACAATCAATGGAAGTGGAATCTGTTGAATTGACCATGGATTGGTAGTGAAAGCAAACACCAGGAGGTCAGGCGACTAATACCATGTAAGATACTATACTACTACACAAGAACAAATTGGGGGAGATGAATTTACTGAGAAATGGCTTAGTATTCTTTATCTGCTTTAATCAATTACACTATTGATGTCTATATACTTGAAAATGAGTAACTGCTCCTAACCAACTATACACCAGACTAAGTAACTGGATGATAACAGACTAATAGTCTCTGCATTAACCATCTCTATACTTTAACAATCACCTTCATCAATTCCTCCATTGATGCTTGCAAGTGAACTAGCTGGTTTTGGATTAAGCTTATTTGATGACATTGCCTAGGATCCGACAATGATGGAATTCGAGTTTTTCGATAGTATTGGCAATAAAGGTTCAACAATGTTATTGGAGATGACGTACATGCTTGCAAAAAAACGTTTCCATGCTATTTAAGTACGTCAATGAATTGTGATCGAGTTGAAAAAACTAAGGTTTTCTACTTAAGAAGTTTTGCTTAAATAGTCGTTTCTTCGAGCGTCGGTCGGACTAGTTTAACTTTTTCGAGTCCATTAAGCCATGTGGTTCAATATGCCAGTGTTTCGACTGATAAGGTTCAATTTGGGCTTGTTGGTGGTGATATCAATCCCCATCTTAGTGAACTTTTGTTTTGTTTGTATAGTAAACTTTTTCTTAATTTGAGTGTTACATTAGTTTTTAATCTCATTGTCGGTTCGCGTAGGGGATTGAGCTGCTATGGCGGACCACCTACATATAACTAAATGTTCTAAATAATCTGAAATAGCAAATAATTCAATGTATGCATGCAAAAATAGTATTTCATATCCTACTTCATATGCTTCTTCAGCCTAGTCTTAGAGTTTACACTATCTAGTTGGTAAATATGAAAGCTTGGAAGCTGAAAAATGCCCAAGAATCATATAAAAAAACTAGGGAATCGATATAAAATAATTTAAACTGGGTATTGTTTACTTTCACATGTTTCCAAGAAAGAACGAAGTTGAATGATGGTTTTTCTTCCTGGAAACTGAACTTTCCCCTCTTCACGTCAGGTCTCAAGTAATTGGATCCATCTCAGGCTACATATTTTTCTACATATTTGAAGTTGATTTAATTTTTATATAAATATATATATAAATCGTTAGTACCAATTACACTGTCCAGATGCAACGTTAATAACTTGCATTTTTTTTACCAAGTAACTTATCATATATGTGTTCGCATCTTTTAACCGGAAAACTTTGGACTTTTAACTTTGACAATTTTTAGTAGATATTCATTGAAGTAAAACATGAAGAAAATCAAGTTAAGCAATGATCTTTTGAAAAATTTTAATATGATCAAGTTTCCTTAATTGAAGATATTTAAAGATTTGGTTTCCTTAAAAGATCTCTGTTAGTTGTTTCTAAAAGGAACACTTGCTCAAGCTTAATTAAAGGAGATTGGAGTTCATATTGGTTGTAGCTTTGGCAAGCCAATGAATGTCTATTTAAGAGAAAGCGTGTTATTGTATTTTGTACGAGACTGAGAACACATATCTTGTTTATCATGAGGAACTTATTTAAGTGCATTATTATTGTAAACGTACTGTTCTCTTTGTACAACTTGTAACTAAGCTTTCAAGGAGAAAGTCTTAACGGGGAGAGTAATTTAATTAATGTATTAGAGTAAGACCGTAACTTGGTAAGTGAGTGAAACTTAAATAAAATCTTGTACTATATATTGATAGTGGACTAATCTTTGGGCAAGGCCCCACAAGATATGGAGAATTTTTGAATTGTGTAACCAACTTCTATATCCATGTTATATTTTTACTCTTTTAGTTAGTAAGGTCAATTGCAACTAAACGTTCTACTAGAAGGCAAGATCAATGAACTTTCAATTGGTATTAGAGCTAAGCACTTTGTCCAAGCCATTTTTTTGAAAAAGGTCGACTTTATATTTAAAAATAAAAATGGAGTTGCCACCAATCATTTTTTATGAGGTGTGATCGGACCACCTCGTAATTTAACCGCTTTAATAAAATGTTTTAATTTTACTAAAACAATGATTTCTCGAATTTTAAAAAGGATATTTGTTATTTAGGTTCAACGAGAAAATCGAGACCCCGTAAGTTAGGGTACGATTTCTCGAATCTCTAAAATACGAAATATTGCCTTTGTTTTCAAGATTTTCCCTTTTTTTACGAATTTGGGTAAAAAATTAATAAAATATTTAAAAAGGGTTCGATTTATTTGGATATGGCATAAAAACGATTGAAACGAAAGAAACATGTCATGTTTAATGAATAATGATAATGCGACACAATTTGTGATAATACAATAAAACATAAAAAACAATAGATCATGATGCCAATATACATAATAGGACAATAATTATGAAAATAATAATTATGGAAATAATAAAAAAAAGCTAATAAATAACAACACCAACAACAACAATAATAATAACCATAATAATGAAAGCATAAAATGCACCATAAATATAAAAACAAATCAATAATAATAAAAAAATACAATAAAAATAAGTAAATAAATAAGGAAAATAAAGTAGAAATAAAAAATCAAAGAGTCCAAATTAAATAAATAAGGACTTGATTGCCGTTAAAATAAAGTTTAGAATCTAAATTTAAATAAAATAAATGCAAAGCCATAAAAATGATTAAATTGAAACCTTAATAAAGTTTGAGGGTGAAATTCGGATAGAAAAATAAGGTACCGGATTGATTTGAAACGCACGGAAAAGTGCAGGGATTAAATAGAAAATTATTCCTAGTCCGTATGTGGTCGTTGTTTTCGCGATGTGAAAGTCTTAAAATTTATATAAAGAATGATCGAACCTAGAAACTAACTATGACAACGATTTGAGGCAAGCGTACCTATCGAACAGTAGTATAGTTAAGGCAAGACCGGAATGTCGAACCCAAAGGAACCAAAAGTACTAATACTAACTCTCTTTTTATTATTTAGCCTAAAAATTAAGGGAATTGTTTATCTAATCTAAAATTAACTAATTACTAAACTAAAGATTCTAAGACAAAGAAGAAGAAATTGGGGAAAATAACTTTAAGAAAAACCAATTGATTAAGACGACACCTAAGGAAGAATCCACCTAGACTTCACTTGTTATCTAACTCTGAACCAAACTGTTTATTCATTTGACTTGACCGTAAGATTCCCGAAGTTATATTAATCCCTCTCTCGAGGCGACCAATGTCTAACCCTAGGTTGATTAATTGAAATCTCTTTCTAATTAAAACCCCTAGAATCGCATTAACTCGATCTACGGACTCCCATATTAGGTTTCACCCTAATCCGGCAAAATCTCGTCACCCTATCTCTAGGCGTGCGATCAACTCCGCTTAATTATGCTAGATCTACTCTTAGGCAGGTACTTTTGCTCCTCCACCTAAGCACATCATACTTGAATTAAGATCACGGAAATATCAACACAAGAATTAAGAACACATAATTAAGAACAAGTCAAATATTTATCATATAGTTCAGCAAACGATAACAAGATTCATCTTAGGTTTCATCCCCCTCAGGTATCTGAGGGTTTAGTTCATAACAATAAAAAAAACATCTCAGAAGAAAAGATAAAACAAAACATAAGAAATCCCTAAAACCCCTGAAGGAATTGAAGGAGAGATCCTCCGTCTTGAGTATAATTCTGGCTTCTTGAGATGAATCAACTGGATATCTTCGAGTAATTCCCCATAAGTATGCCCTCTTTGGCCTAGCTGGACGCCCCCTGACTAAGGCCCTAGGTTCCTTCTTTTATGATCATACTTAGGGTGTTTATATAGGCTTCGGAATATGTTTCTTTGCCCCTAAGTATCCAAATCCGAGTGAAACTCTTCTTTCTCACGACAGGGACACGCCCATGGCACACGCCCATGTAAGTCATGGCCAGGCTGTGTTTGACACTGTTGAATGAGGCACAACCGTGTTGTCTTAGGCCCAGGCTGTGTGGATTTCGTGATATGGCCCATTTACTTCGTTTTGGGCCCGTTTTCCATTCTTTTTGTCCTTTGGTGCTCTCTTGGGTATAAAACATGAAAACAAAGGATTAAGAGCACCAAATTGCATAATTCAAGGCTTAAATCATCCAAAAGTGTACTAAATATGGGCTTAAAATATGTTACTTTTACAGTTTATCAGCATGCGCATCGTTTCACACAGGACTGAAACGAAACAAATACAAAAATAACGAGGTTAAATTAAAAAAACAAAAGAAAGGATAGGACTAAATTGAAAAAGGGCGACAAAGCGGAAGGACCAGGGGCATAAATAACTCAAAATATGAAAATGCGTGGATCCCCCTGGAGTGGGTCAGGTCGCGCGGGTGAAGGCTCAAAACGACGCCGTTTTGGGCCTATGGAGGCCAGCCCTAAACAACTTCCTTTTATAGGCTTATAAAATTAAAAAGAATTTAAAAAACTCATTCTTCCTCATTTCATACACACACAAAAAAATATAAAACACCTTAAAAAATTCTCTCAACCCCCCTTTTGGCAGGTTGAACTCCAGTCACTTTGTCGCCGTGACGGCCGTCGATTGACGGTGAAATAAAAAGGGGACCTTTCGATTGCCTTTTTACCCTCAATCCTGTTTTACATTCAAAATGCCTGAAAAGCCCTTAAAATTCCAAAAAAAAGAAATAAAACGAGAAAACGAAGGGACCTTTCAGTTCCCTAGTGCCACTGGTGGGGTTTTCAGTGAGCCTACTGACTTGGCCACCCTCTAGACCGGAGAAATCTTTGACGGTAGCGATGGGGACGAATCAATAGGTAAATTTCCTTTATTTTTTATTTACTTATTTATTTCGAGAAAGAAAAAACCAAAAAAAAAGAAAAAAAAAAGAAGCACCTTTAATATTCGAATCAAACTTCTCTGTTTTCTTTATTTGATATCTCGTATGCGTGTTCGTAGGTTTCCCCCTTAAAATAAAATGATGTGTTCTTGGCTTTTATAGCCGAAAAACACAATATTTTATTACAAAAATTTCTGCTTGTTTTTTTTGCTATTGTTTCTTCTGTCTTTGTCTTGCTTGCAGGTACGGAGGCCAGCTATGTACAGAGGTGCTAACGTGGAGGTACAGAGGTTGACGTGGAGGAGGCAGCAGTGCCAGAAAGGTGTGGCGGCGGCAGTTTATGCTAGCCCTAGGGTTTTCTTTTTTGAAACTTTAAGGTTGTAGGCTTTAGAATTTGGGTTAGGGATTGGGCTTGTAATTCATTGGGCTGTACTTGTGTTTTGGACTGTTAATTATTTTGGACTTTTATTTATTATTTAGTTTGGGTTTAGTTTTGTTATTGTGATTTGGGCCCAGGCCAAAATTGGCCTATTACAACTGCCCCTCTTTGCTCCTTGTTGTGTAACGAGAATGGAGCAAAGACTTTAAAAAGGCCAATTTTGCTTGGTCTTGTCGAATCTTGATTTTTTTTGTGCTTCTTTATTTGAAGTAGCCTCATTCCCTCCCACCACATCTTCAGGGGTATAGGAATTGGTGCTTCAATCCGCTTCAATGTAATTTCAGGGAGAAAAGACTTGTAGCTTCGATCTACTCCGCTATAATTTCAAGGAGAAGAGATTTTTAACTTCGATCTACTTCGCTGGAACTTTAAGAAGATAAGAATTGGTAATTTCAACCTTCTCCACTGCAACTTCAGTGAGATACGGATTGTGGCTTCGATCTGCTCCAATGTAATTTCAGGGAGAAGAGATTTGTAACTTCGATCTACTCCGTTGGAACTTCAAGGAGATAAGAATTGCTAATTTCAACCTGTTCCACTACAACTTCAGGGAGATAAGGTTTGCAACTTGTAGCTTTAATCTGTTCTGCTACAAGTTCAGGGACATAAGATTCGCTGTCTTCAGTCTACTCTGCTACAACTTCAGGGAGATAAGGCTGGTGGCTTCAATCTGTTTCATTGCAACTTTAAGAAGATAAAATCCACCATTTTCGATCTACTGCTTTGTAATTTCAAGGAGATAAGATCTACGACTTCAATCTACTTCACTGCTACTTCAGGGAGATGAGATTTGTGGATTCACCGATGTTGCTACACTGTTCTCTGGGGGACATTGTAACACCCCTAACCCGTAACCGTCACCGAAATAGGGTTAAGAGGCATTATCGAACAATTGGAACATTTCATATCCATTTCACAACACCAAGTCAATCATCAATCAACATATTCAAATATAAACATATTGTCCCTTATTGAGGTCTACGAGACCTTAAAAACGTATTAGAAAGAGGTTGGGACTAAACCGAACACATACAAAAATTTTCAAAAATTTAAACATTTTTCAAAACTGCAAAGGTCACACGCCCGTGTGCCTCACATGGCCTCGGACACGCCTGTGCATCCAAGCTATGTCAAAACAGGGCATACATACTGACTTGTCCACATGGTCTGAGACACGCCTGTGTGCCTCGCCCGTGGTGGACATTGACTTGCACCACACGACCAGTCACACGCCCGTGTGTCCAGCCCGTGGTCTAGCCTATTTTGCACCAAATTACAAACCTGCATGACAGGGTCGAGCCACACGCCCGTGTGCTTAACCGTGTGGGCAATTATAGGCCATTTTTCAAGGCCAAATTACCATCCACACTTAGAATCACCTATATGCATTAAACTAATACCAAATCATGCCTCAATTGCAATCAATACATACCATTACGTGCATCAACTAATCCTTTGTTACACCATTTATTTCCATACTCAATTCCTACTCAAATAAATCCATCTAAAATATCATATTCTCAACTCAATTCATATAATCTAATCATCATCTAATCATGCCATAAATTCACACTTAAAATACCATTGTTATCAACCAAGTCAAGCATAATATATACCATTTCCACCTTCACTAATTCATACCATATTCATGACTTCCATAGCTTCACAAATAAACACAAACATTACTCACTTGTAAGCCATATCACATGGCAAAGTATATACATTTTAAACATGCCTGATGGGCTCAAAACTAACTAATATTTCTACAAAGGCAAGCGCACCTATCGAACAGTAGTATAGTTGTGGTGAGTCTAAGAATATCGTATCCTCAAGGACTAAAATTACTAGTAATAACTATCTTTTTATTATCTAGCCTAGTAATTAAGGGGATTTATTTTTAATCTAAATTTAACTAACTAAATAATTATGAATGTGACAGAGAGTGAATTTGGAAAATACTTTTAGACAACTATATGAGAAAGGCAATACCTAAGGAAGAATCCACCTAGACTTCACTTATTACTTTTGATTCATACGATTTATTCACTTGACTTATTCTGTAGAAATCCCTAATTTATGTTAATATCTCTTTCAAGACTAAAAACAACTGACTCTAGGTTGATTAATTGAAATCTCTTTCTAATTAAAACCCCTATTGTCTTATTAACTCGATCTATGGATCCCCTTATTAGATTTGACTCTAATCCGGCAAATTTTCGTCGCCCTATTTCTAGGGTTGCAATCAACTCCACTTAATTGTGTTGATCTACTATTAAACAGGGACTTTTGCTCCACTTAATAAGCACATTCGACTTGAATCAATAACTTGAATTATCAAAACAAGAATAAGAACTCACAATTAAGAATAAGAACAAGAACAAGTATTTATCTTATAAATCAAATAATAATAATAAGATCTGTCTTAGGTTTCATCCCCTCAGGTATTTAGGGAATTTAGTTCATACTGATAGAGGAAAACATCTTAGAATAAAGAAAACAACAAAACATGAGAAAACCTAAAAACTTCAAGAGAAAGAGAAATTGATAGGAGATCTTCAGTCTTGATGGAGATCCTTCTCCTAAGCTACTTCCAATGGCTGTCTTGGAGTATTCTCTACCTTCTACTCGACGTCCTGTTGACCTCTTCTTTTAGGTTGCCTCCTAGGGTGTTTATATAGGCTTTGAGATGCCTTACTTGGCCCACAAGTATCCTATTCTGAATAGAATTCATCCTAGTTTCGGCAGGGACATGCCCGTATGGCACGCCCATGGTCAATAGTCCAGGCCGTGTTCGGTTCTGCTTAGCACACGCAGTCGTGCGGATTTTCCCGTATGCAGTGGTCTAGGTCGTGTAGGCCCATTTTGTCCCTCTTTGGCCCGTTTCTCGTTCTTTTTGACTCCCTAAGCTCTCCTGAGTATAAAACATGAAATTAAGAGATTAGGAGCATCGAATTCATCAAATTCAATGGAAAATCATCCAAAATTAAACCAAGCATGGGGTTAAAATATGTGTAGATTATGGTTTATCAAATATCCTCACACTTAAGCCTTTGCTTGTCCTCAAGCAAAATCCTCAACTCACAATTAAAATAAACTTTCTTCATTCATAATTCTTATCAATAATGTTTCATCATAATTCATAGATAATTCATATATTGATAATTTGAACTAAAAGAGTACTAAAGATTCAAACAATTTAAGTCATAAATTTTTATAGTATGAAAACATAAGTGTTTCCCCTTACCTAAATAATTACCTCTGATTCAAGACCGACAAGAATTGACATCCTAATTAAAGATTCACTCAAACCACTCAAGGTGTTTATGGTTCAAATTAAGCACTCAAAAGTCAAACATGAAGAGTTAATCCCATAAGCTTGCATAAAAATTGATTGCTGAAATCAGAGTTTTAAAATTTATAAAAGAATGATCGAACCTGGAAACTAACTCTGACAACTATTAAAGGCAAGTGTACCTATCAAACAGTAGTAAGCTTAGGCAAGACCAGATTGTCGAACCCAAAAGAACTAAAAGTATTAATACTAACTTTCTTTTTATTATTTAGCCTTAAAAATAAAGTGAAGTTGTTTTGATCTAAATTTAACGACGACTAAGCTAAGGACAAAGACAAAAAGAACAAATTGGGAAATAACTTGAAGAAAAACTCAATTAATCACGATGATACCCTAAGGAAGAATCCACCTAGACTTCACTTGTTATCTAACCCTGAATCATATGATTTATTTATTTAGCTTGATCCGTAGGACTTCCTAACGTATATTAAACCCTCTCTCAAGGCGAATAATGTCTAACCCTAGGTTAATTAGTGGAACTCTCATTCTCTTATAATAACCGCCTAGAATAGCAGTAAATCGATCAATGGATTCCCATATTAGGTTTCACCCTAATCCGGCAAAATCTCGTAACCCTATCTCTAGGCGTTCGATCAACTCTGCTTAATTATGCTAGATCTACTCTTAAGCAGGGTCTATTCCTCCTCCACCTAAGTACATCAGATTTGGATAAGCATGCATAATTAAGAACAAACTAAGTAGTTATCATATAATTCAAAAATCAAATAACAATATTTATCTAGGTTTCATCCCTTTCAGGTATCTGAGGGGTTTAGTTCATAACTAAATAAGAAAACATCTCAAGAGAAACGATAAAACAAAACATAAGGAATCCCTAAAACTCCCTGAAGGAATTGAAGGAGAATTCCGCCATCTTGAGTATAATTTCGGCTTCTTGGGATGGATCAACTGGCTAACTTCGAGCGATTCCCACAATTCTGACCTTTTCTGGCTTGGCTCCTTGGCCTAGCTCGACGCCCCTTCAAAGGTAGCACTTAGGGGATATATATAGGCTCTTTGGAATGCGATTCTTTCTCTCTAAGTATCCTTTTCCGACTGAAATTGCTCATTCCAGCGACAGAGGCACGACCATGGCACACGCCCGTGTGGCTCGACTTCAAGCCGTGTTTGGATTTCTATTTTGAGGCACGACCATGTAAGTCGGGGTTGAGGCCGTGCTCTAGATGATCGGCGAGGCACGACCGTGTGAGATTTGGGCCAGGCCATGTCGATTTCATGATATGGTCCATTTACTCCGTTTTGGGCCCGTTTTACATTCTTTTCATCTTCGGGTGCTTTTCTAGATATAAGACATGAAAAGAAAGGATTAAAAGTACCTTTTTACATAAATCAAGGGATAAATCATCCAAAAGCATACTAAATATGGGATTAAAATATGTTATAATTACGGTTTATCAAATACCCCCACATTTAAGCTTTTGCTTGTCCTCAAGCAAAATTCTCCAATTACAATTAAAACAAACTTTCCATGATTCATAATTCCTATCAACAATGCCTTATCATAATTCATAGATAATTTATACATGGATAAATTCAACTCAGAGAGTCCTAAAGATTCAAACAGGATAAGTCATACATTTGTAGCATGAAAACATAGGTGTTTCCCTTCATCTAAATAATTACCTCTTGATTCAAAATCGACAAGGATTGATATCCTCACCAAAGATTCACTCAAATCACTCAAAAAGTGTTTAAGGTTTAGGAAAAAGCACTCATAAGTCGAACCTGAAAAGTTAATCCCATAGGCTTGCCTGAAAATTAAATCTCCACCACTATAAAATGAGATGATAAACAGATCAAAAGGTCTTAAACAGGGTTGTAACGGGGCTAAGGTTAAGGGTATAGATATAGGCTGAATTAGAGGGTTAGAATCGAGATTGAATTGACAAGCACCTACCTAAAATTTTCTGAGATAATAATTACATCAATTGAAAATAATAATAATCCTACTAATACGAGCTTTTTCTTTTGATAATTTGAACTTAACTGTATAAGATCACTCTTCATAATACTGAATATACTTTGATTTGATGATTTTTTTAGGAACAAACTAATAAAGACAATTTCAACTTATAATAATAAAAACTTAATCAAATCATTTCTCGATTAAAGGGTAGTCAAAAGGAAGGATGATAAAAAAATACAAAGGGTTTTGGTTTATTAGTGGGTGAGTCAATGAAAAGGGTTGTTAATCAACGGGGTTCACTAGGGGTTAATTAGGAGGGTAGGCTTTTTAGTGGTGTAAGTGGGTTAAAACCTAGGTGCCTTTATCATCTCTGTGTATCAAATCATGAATGTGGTCTCAACATGTGTAAACGAAGCAAGTTCTAGAATAACAGTTCATAGTTGACACACTCATATGAAAAAGAATATATGCTCTATAAGGCTCAAAGTCTCACAAAAATTATGGGTGTTTTCGACATCAACCTTATAAATTTCAAACTTCAAGGTAATATTCAAATTTAGGTAAAACAACCTAAAAATTTTAAATTTTTTTGAAAATTTGACTTATCATGCTTGATTCCCTAGTATTCTTCAAATTTAATCATCAATGCACAATTAACTATGACTTATTCTAAAACATGTCAATAAAAATCATAAATCATTAGAAATTTCATCCTAATTAGTAATATGAGAAAATTACTTAAGAACAAGATTAAATCAGGGATTTACCCCTCACACTTAAGTTGTACATTGCCCTCAATGTACAAAGATAGAAAATGACATTAAAAAAATGCAAAATTAAAAGTGAGGGGAGGAAGTGACACTCCCTGAATTAATGGCTGATTTCCTTGGAGGATGATAGAGGTCGTTTGTGTAACATCCCAAAATTGGGCCTAGGAGAATTGAGCCCAATGGGCCTTAGGTGTAGTAGCGTTTGAATTTTTAGAGAATAAGAGATTGGCTTAAATGCAAGTTAGACCTATTGGATAAGTGATTTTGGAAGGTTAGAGGGCTTCTATGAAGTCCCAGGATCAAATATTGGCTTTGGGGAAATTTTGGTTTTAGGTGAAAAAAAACCCCTGAAAGTTGGCAGATAGGCCTTAAGAATAAAATATGGAGGAAAATGACACAAGTGGAGTGTGTGGTGTAGTGGCAAAATGACGCCACATAAGAGACAATGGGGTGACGCCACAAGGAAGGAAGGAGGTCCAAGGTTCAAGTCTTGGCTTTTGCATTTTGGTTTTTTTGCTTTGACCTTAGAATTTGGCCCATAGTTTATATTTAGTTGCGCATGGTTTAAGACACAAGAGGAGCTTGTGGCCAAGTGGCTAGCGGCGTGGATTATGTTGCAAGGGA
Source organism: Gossypium bickii (assembly GCA_025503065.1). Classification (NCBI taxonomy): domain Eukaryota; kingdom Viridiplantae; phylum Streptophyta; class Magnoliopsida; order Malvales; family Malvaceae; genus Gossypium; species Gossypium bickii. Next base: position 100,036,727 of record CP106716.1, read on the forward strand.
GCACAGGTTCGAATCTCATGAGAAGCAAGGAGTATTTATTTTATGATTGGACTGGCAAGAGTTTTGGTTGAATTTAAACTCATCGACGAAGGATCCCACATCGGAAAGACACAAAGAATGAAGGTGAAGAGCTAGCTATATAAGGAGCATCCTAGAAGGAGAGTAAACACATCTTGGAGGCGTTTGGGCACAAGAGTGGTCTGAGCGCTTGGATTAGCCCTGCAGTCCTATCGGTGTGTAACTCTCTACTCTAGTTGTAGAGCGGCAAAATGCCGAAATGCCGATTACATGGCATTAGTAGCCACACGAGCGTGCAAGCGCGCGTGTGGGGCTTCGACGCGATAGTTGAGGCCATCGTGTAGTATTCTTGTGGGTTGGGTTGCTTGGGCCTCGATGGTAGAAGTGGGCCCAATGGGCCGTGGGCCTATATGAGTAAATTGCATGATTGGTTAGTATATGTTGAACTAGACTAGGTGGAAGTTATATACGTGGCTAGATTTGTGCTAGGTGGGCCACACGAGCATGTGGCCCGGATGGGCCGAAATCGAGTTTTAGGCCCAATCGTCGATCAGATTTAGGGAAGGTATTTGAGTCGCTAGTGGCGACATTAGGCCTTCGGTAAGGCCATTGCAAGTGTGAATTTACGAAAATACCCTTAGTAGGTAAAATTACGATTATACCTCAGAGGTTGATTAGCATGATTATGTTGTTTAGTTTTGGCGATTGTAGGGGAAGGCTTGATCTCGCATATCTCGAGTTGTGGCTAGTGCTCGAAAAGTGTTAAGGAAGGGGATCTAGTGCGTTAGATCTTGATCTCGGGATTTGATAGTCGTATTAGTAACCTGTGTGTAAACTAACACACTTCTTGCTTTGTATATGTTTGATAAACCGATTGATTGGTAAAATCGAAACAGTATGGTTGAGTGATATGATACCCTATGGAGTATGTGCACGGATTCGTAAGTCCGTTTCATTATGAGTAATCGTTATTGATACATGATGTCATGATTTATGATGTATGTGCTATGAGATGCAACGTTAAACATGTTTGCATGATTTGAATACTATACATGAGTTGGTATAATGATGGGTGATATGAGAGAGAGGGGCGGTGATATTTTGCCGACGACGAGCACCGTGTGTTTTGGTAACACAACTTTGTGACTTTGGGTCACCAGAGGTTTGGCACCTCCAGAGGTTTGGCACCTCGCCTCGCCCCCGTGGTTTCGCACCACGGTGGGTTGGCCCCACAAGGCGGTATTGAGGATTGACGCCGGTGATTTGGTATCACACGATGGGTTGGCCCCATCACACGATTATTGTGACTTTGGTCACCAAAGTGGTTTGGTACCACATTTGTGTCTTTGGGACACCGAGGTTTGGCACCTCATTGCGACTCCCCCCGTGGTTGGACACCACCGTGGGTTGGCCCCACTTGAGAGATCTGGGATTGTCGCTAGTGATTTGGTATCCCACGATGGGTTGGCCCCATCATCGAATTTGTGACTTTGGTCACCGGTGATTTGGTATCACAAACGTGTCTTTGGGACACCGGTGGTTTGGCACCACATTGACGGATATCGTGTCTTTGGGACACGGTGTTTTGGTAACACATTGTGACTATATGTCACCGGTGGTTTGGCACCACCCGGTGGTTTGGTACCACACGCGGGTAGAAAAGGTGTATGGATGGTTAGGATTGGGTGCATATTGATTGGATGCATGATGGTTATGTTTATGTTGCATATGATATTTTGCTAATCTGGGAAAAAGGGTGGCACACCGAGTCTTGGTGACTCACCTTTTCCTTTAACCATTTTCGTGTATTGCATAAGGTGGACAGGGATCGGAGAGGACAAGGTGGCCTATGCCAGAAGATGATGATTTAATATTTTATGTTTGGTTTTGATATAAGTACTTTATTTGAATTATTGAGTTGTGATAAAGGCCATTTTATTATTTGGTATTACTTGATTATGGTTTTGTCATTTTAAATTCTTATTAACTCAAAAATGTTTTCACACAACAAAAGAAATTACAGGAGTTTTAAGTAAGAGGAATTCGTTTTACTCACATATCTCGATATAGTTTTCAAAATTGAATTCTTTCATGCTTTATGCTAAGTTAACGAGGTTTTTCAACCGTCTTTCCGCAATAACATAACAGATTTGGCCGTAGTGAATGGGCCGGGTTTGGGGATGTTACGATTTAATATCGAGCCGGTTCAAAACTCGACTTTGAGGGTTTTGGGTCAAAAACATTTTTATGGGCTTTTCAAAGATTTGGGCTTTCATAAAATTTTTTTCAAAGTTATTCTCGGCATGGCACTGTATCTCCGACCGCATGATCCACCTGTAAGTAACTCTACTTGATGAATTGATTTATATGTGAATATTATGGGCTTTTATGGGAACGTAAATTAGTGAACTAGGATCTGTTGAACCCTAGGACTAGTCTACTCAAACACATGCATAAGACTTAAGGCTACTAAACAAACACGTGAAGTAAGTCACCGGAGTTAAGGTGTGGCAACCATGCAGACGCATGTCGAGGATTGGTATTCGGTGAGAGCTTGGTATTTAAGCGGTCATAGCGACTCACCTCCTCTTTACTCGAATCCTACTGTAGTGCAGCGCAGACTACGGTTCACCTTAAACAAGAAGACTTGTTCATAAGGCTAAACCAAGTATTAAAACCCGAAAAGGATTAGCCTTCACTGTTTTAAAACCCTTAGTTTTAAAATTTTCAAACTTACCCCTTTGGTTTGTAAACCCTAAATCTGATTTTGAAAGACGTTTTCTCGATTTACCAAAATTTCCAAAATGCCCCTAGTGTCAAAATTACAAAAATGCCCTTGTATTGTAAAATTACGGTACTACCTCAACTTGTTAAAATGATTTTACTTTGCAAAATACCAAAATCTCGAAATTTCAAAATGTTAAGATACTCTGGTATGGGAAATTACAAAAATACCCTGTGTTAAAAATTACTAAAATGCCCCTAACTTTCAAGATTTTTGGTTTAACTCCAATTTTAATAAAATTTCCCTACTTTGCAAAAGTATACAAAAATGCTATTTTCAAGATACCTGATTTGAAAATTTACAAAATTACCCCGATGAACAAAATTACCGAAATGCCCTTGGTTTCTAAATTTTCATAATTCCTCGATTTTTACTAAAATGTTCTTAGATTATGAAAATATCAAAAACTTTTATTTTACAAATATCGAGATATCTGATTTGGGAAACTTACGAAAATACCTTTAACTTCCAAAATTATGAAATAACCCCGATTTTTCAAATTTTTTAACACATCCTGGTTTGAAAAACAAATTTTTCAAGATGACCCCGAGATTTTGTAAACTTTGAAATATCTTTAATTTGAAAACTATTTTCAAATTGATTACGAAAGTTATTACCGAAATGCCCCTATAGGAAAATGACGGAATTACCCCAGGTTGGGAATGCTCAAGAAAGTGACATGGATGAATGAATGTGTCTTTAGTGCGGTATGTGAATGTTTGAATTAGAACAGAGAACTTGAGATGAAACTTTGATTGCTCGAAAGAACGACTTTCGAAACATTCATAAAATTTGCTCGTGGATAAAGCAGTGGAACCAAATTTCTAATGCATAAAACTTTTAATCGATTAAATCGCGACGCTAGATATGAGTTCTAGGGGACGTGGTTGTCGCGGACGTGGTCAAGGTGGAATCACAGCTTTATTAAGATCAGAGTGCGCAGCAAGAGCGTAGTGTGGTAGGTTAGGATGTGCGACTGTTAGTTAGTTGGAAATTTCGAGGACGAAATTTCTTTAAGGAGGGTAGATTTGTAACATCCCAAAATTGGGCCTAGGAGAATTGAGCCCAATGGGCCTTAGGTGTAGTAGCGTTTGAATTTTTAGAGAATAAGAGATTGGCTTAAATGCAAGTTAGACCTATTAGATAAGTGATTTTGGAAGGTTAGAGGGCTTCTATGAAGTCCCAGGATCAAATATTGGCTTTGGGGAAATTTTGGTTTTAGGTGAAAAAAAACCCCTGAAAGTTGGCAGATAGGCCTTAAGAATAAAATATGGAGGAAAATGACACAAGTGGAGTGTGTGGTGTAGTGGCAAAATGACGCCACATAAGAGACAATGGGGTGACGCCACAAGGAAGGAAGGAGGTCCAAGGTTCAAGTCTTGGCTTTTGCATTTTGGTTTCTTTTTGCTTTGACCTTAGAATTTGGCCCATAGTTTATATTTAGTTGCGCATGGTTTAAGACACAAGAGGAGCTTGTGGCCAAGTGGCTAGCGGCGTGGATTATGTTGCAAGGAGCACAGGTTCGAATCTCATGAGAAGCAAGGAGTATTTATTTTGCATGATTGACGGCAAGAGTTTGAGTTGAATTTAAACTCTCATCGTGAAGGATCCCACATCGGAAAGACACAAAGAATGAAGGTGAAGAGCTAGCTATATAAGGAGCATCCTAGAAGGAGAGTAAACACATCTTGGAGGCGTTTGGGCACAAGAGTGGTCGGGCGCGGATTAGCCCCAGTCCTATCGGGTGTGTAACTCTCTACTCTAGTTGTAGAGCGGCAAAATGCCGAAATGCCGTTACATGGCATTAGTAGTTACACAGCGTGCAAGCGCGCGCGTGTGGGGCTTCGACGCGATAGCCGAGGCCATCGTAGTATTCTTGTGGGTTCATTTCGCTTGGGCCTCGATGGTAGAAGTGGGCCCAATGGGCCCGTGGGCCTATATGAGTAAATTGCATGATTGGTTAGTATATGTTGAACTAGACTAGGTGGAAGTTATATACGTGGCTAGATTTGTGCTAGGTGGGCCACACGAGCATGTGGGCTCGGATGGGCCGGAAATCGAGTTTTAGGCCCAATCGTCCGAGCATTTAACAGGAAGGTAATGAGTCGCTAGTGGCGACATTAGGCCTTCGGTAAGGCCATTGCAAGTGTGAATTTATGAAAATACCCTTAGTAGGTAAAATTACGATTATACCCTTAGAGGTTGATTAGCATGATTATGTTGTTTAGTTTTGGCCGATTGGGAAGGCTTGATCTCGCATATCTCGAGTTGTGGCTAGTGCTCGAAAAGTGTTAAGGAAGGGGATCTAGTGCGTTAGATCTTGATCTCAGGGATTTGATAGTCGTATTAGTAACGTGTGTGTAAACTAACACACTTCTTGCTTTGTATATGTTTGATAAACTGATTGATTGGTAAAATCGAAATAGTATGGTTGAGTGATATGATACCCTATGGGGTATGTGCACGGATTCAGGTAAGTCCGTTTCATTATGAGTACTGTTATTGATACATGATGTCATGATTTATGATGTATGTGCTATGAGATGCAACGTTAAACATGTTTGCATGATTTGAATACTATACATGAGTTGGTATAATGATGGGTGATATGAGAGGAGAGCGGTGATATTTTGTCTTGACGAGCACCGTTGTTTTGGTAACACAACTTTGTGACTTTGGGTCACAGAGGTTTGGCACCTCCGGAGGTTTGGCACCTCGTCTCGTCCCCCGTGGTTTCGCACCACGCTGGGTTGGCCCCACAAAACGGTATTGAGGATTGACGCCGGTGATTTGGTATCACACGATGGGTTGGCCCCATCACCGATTATTGTGACTTTGGTCACCGGTGGTTTGGTACCACATTTGTGTCTTTGGGACACCGGAGGTTTGGCACCTCATTGCGCGACTCGTCCCCCGTGGTTGGACACCACCGTGGGTTGGCCCCACTTGAGAGATACGGATTGTCGCTAGTGATTTGGTATCACACGATGGGTTGGCCCCATCATCGAATTTGTGACTTTGGTCACCGGTGATTTGGTATCACAAACGCGTGTCTTTGGGACACAAAGTGGTTTGGCACCACATTGACGGATATCGTGTCTTTGGGACACCGGTGTTTTGGTAACACATTGTGACTATATGTCACCAGTGGTTTGGCACCACCGGTGGTTTGGTACTACACGGGGTAGAAAAGGTGTATGGATGGTTAGGATTGGGTGCATATTGATTGGATGCATGATGGTTATGTTTATGTTGCATATGATATTTTGCTAACTGGGAAAAAGGGTGGCACACCGAGTCTTGGTGACTCACCTTTTCCTTTAACCATTTTCGTGTATTGCATAAGGTTTGGACCAGGGATCGGAGAGGACAAGGTGGCCTATGCCGAAGATGATGATTTAATATTTTATGTTTGGTTTTGATATAAGTACTTTATTTGAATTATTGGGTTGTGATAAAGGCCATTTTATTATTTGGTATTACTTGATTATGGTTTTGTTATTTTAAATTCTTATTAACTCAAAAATGTTTTCACACAACAAAAGAAATTACATGAGTTTTAAGTAAGAGGAATTCGTTTTACTCACATATCTGATATAGTTTTCAAAATTGAATTCTTTCATGCTTTATGCTAAGTTAACGAGGTTTTTCAACCGTCTTTCCGCAATAACATAACTAGATTCGGTCGTAGTGAATGGGCCGGGTTTGGGGATGTTACAGTTTGTCTGATGACTTGTGTAGTGGTTTATTACTCCTGGTGATGTTTTTGAAACTGCTAAGTCATCAGTTAGAAATCTTTTGGCGGCGTAATTAAATAAATGTTAGGAATACTCGAAAGTTAGATGTTGATGATAATTATAAAAAGTTGTCAATGTATAAGGAAAATGTTCAAATTTAAAATAAATTAAAATAACGAGAAAATAAATAAAAATAAAAACTTAAAAATAAGAAAAGAAAATCTAGATAAAGGTACTCAAAGGTCCTCATTATCGGCCGGGTCCTGCGGTGGTTCTGCTGATGAGATGTGGAGGTACTGGTATATCTGTTGAAGTGTAGTGTCTATCCCATCAAGACGTCGAGAATTTTCAGCAAAATATAGCTCGAACTAGTCGAGCTGTGCAGAGATGTCTGCTAATGAGGGTGCTGTATGAACTGGCCACTGGCTCGGACTCGGTGCCTCCTGTGATGGTGGTGGGACATCATCAGTAATATCCTCGGGCTCCCCCTCGTCTGTGTGTGTCACTATTCGGTACTGAGGGGGGTTGGTCCCTCGACGTTGTTTAATCATTCTCATGTCTAGCATCGTCTAGATGCCTTGAGGTACCATGTTGCCTAACAGTGTGAGGGAAGTGGTCTGTGCCTCAGTATGGAGGAGGCCAAAGTATCGAGCCAGCCTTGTGATGTACAGTCCGATCGATAAAATCCCCTTCCTGTGCGGCTCTGTCTGGTGTTGAATTGCACAGACGATGAAGTATGCCAAGTCGAAAACATGCCCTTCAGACATGCATGATAGGTAGTAAACATTGTGTTTGTTTACCACGCTGGTGCTCTCTCGGCAACCTGTGATGGTATGGGCGAGGATGGCGTGGATATACTGTAGGGGTGGCAGAAGGGCTGTTGCCATCGAGTGACTGGGGTCGTAGACATTTGTGATAGGTTTTAAGTTATGCCAGCATTAGAGGGGGTACAGTGGAGCTCTCGGTTCAACTCGGATAGTGGGTTAGCTTCTATGAATTCCTGTGTATAAAGTCCTAGTGCCGAACTGAATTGCGGTACGCTCAATCAACGCACCGTTCCCCCTAGGTGAAATTGGATGGTACCCGGATCGTCAAATTGCGCCATCACAGTCTGCAATGTGAAAGTGGTGCAGAATTCTAGTATGAGCTCCGAGTATGTGGGCTCATTGATTGAGAAGAACTGCTCCTACGGGTCAGTTGAGAGGAAGGCTCGAATATCGGATGCAAGCCCTACTTGTTCTACTGCTGGCCATTCGATGCACCTACCGGTGCCGATGTGTCTATCTCGGATTGTTTTATAACTCTCTTCCTGAGCTGCTTGAGAGAATCTGAGGAATGGGTTTCGAAGCTCTGAAGAAGCACTTGCGGAAGATGATCCGGGCCCTTTTCTCTTTTTGGTGCACGGGGCTGTTGATCTTTTTCCTCTAGATGTTGACATTGTACCTGAAAATATAGATGTAATGTTTCCCTCATATTAAGTAATTTCATCTAGACCCGATATATTTAAAGGCTAAACACAATTATTCAAATTTATGAGCAGCCAAGTCTAACTAATGAATATCAAAAGAAAAAAAAATGTTCAATGTAATAATGTAGTTGCAAAGAAAGAATAATTAATACTACGTTTTTGAAAAGAAACTAATTATCATGCAAAAATACGTAATGATTTATTCTAAATAACCTAACTAATATTTGATACCAACAGTAGAAGTCATCATAAGCAAATCAAATAAATTCTATCAAAGAATTAGTTAAGAAAAGCAATGATAGACTGTAATTATAACATATTTTAACCTCACATTTAGCTTACTTTTGGATGATTTATCCCTTGATTTATATAAAAAGGTGCTCTTAATCCTTTCTTTTCATGTCTTATACCCAGGAAAGCACCCAAGGATGAAAAGAACGTAAAACGGGCCCAAAACAAAGCAAAATGGGCCTTAGCACGAAGTCGACACGGCCTGGCCCAAAGTCCACACGGCCGTGCCGCGTCGATCATCTAGAGCACGGCTTCTCCCCCGATTTACACGATCGTGCCTCATTAAAGAATCCGAACACGGCCTGAAGTCAATCCACACGGGCGTACTACATGGTCGTGCCTCTGTCGTCAGAATGAGCAATTTCAGTCAGAAAAAGATACTTAGGGAGAAAGAATCGCATTCCAAGGAGCCTATATATATCCCCTAAGTGCCATCTTTGAAAAAGGAGGCGAGCTAGGCCAAGGAGTCAAGCCGGAAAGGTCAGAATTGTGGGAATCGCTTGAAGTTAGCCAGTTGATCCATCCCAAGAAGCCGGAATTATACTCAAGACGGCGGAATTCTCCTTCAATTCCTTCAGGGAGTTTTAGGAATTTCTTATGTTTTGTTTTATCTTTTCTCTTGAGATGTTTTCTTTCTTAATTATGAACTAAACCCCTCAAATACCTGAAGGAGATGAAACCTAGATTAATCTTGTTATTTGATTTTTGAATTTTATGATAAATGCTTAGTTTGTTCTTAATTATGCATTGTTAATCCAAATCTGATGTGCTTAGATGGAGAAGGAATAGACCCTGCCTAAGAGTAGATCTAGCCTAATTAAGCGGAGTTGATCAAACGCCTAGAGATAGGGTTACGAGATTTTATCGGATTAGGGTGAAACCTAATATGGGAATCCACAGATCGATTTACTGCTATTTTAGGGGGTTATTATAAGAGAATGAGAGTTCCACTAATTAACCTAGGGTTAGACGTTATTCGCCTCGAGAGAGGGTTTAATATAGGTTAGGGAGTCCTATGGATCAAGCTAAGTAAATAAATCATATGATTCAGGGTTAGATAACAAGTGAAGTCTAGGTGGATTCTTCCTGATGGTATCGTCGTAATCAATTGAGTTTTTCTTCAAGTTATTTCCCAATTCGTTCTTTTTGTCTTAGTGTCCTTAGCCTAGTTGTTGTTAATTTAGATTAAAACAAACTTCACTTTATTTTAAAGGCTAAATACTGAAAAGAAAGTTAGTATTAATACTTTTGGTTCCTTTGGGTTCGATATCCGGTCTTGCCTAATTTGTACGTATTCATCGCTCGATAGGTACACTTGCCTTTAATCGTTGTCAGAGTTAGTTTCCAGGTTTAATCATTCTTTTATAAATTTTAAAGCTTTGATTTCAGCGATCAAGTTTTTGGCGCCGTTGCCGGGGAACTAAAATATTAAGAAAACTCTATTTTTATTACTTTAGCGATTATTTTTATTTTCAGCAATTTATTTTGTTTTAGATTAATTTTTAATTTTGCTAATTTTTCTTTCTTTTCTTTCCAGGTACCTCTAGTTTATGGCTAGAAGGAACCCGAGAGGACCTTTAGTATACGACAGTGATATTGAAGCTATCGCTCGACGGAATCGTCGAGAAATAAGGCGAGCCCTAAACTATACAGAAAGAGAGGAAGAAGACAGATCCAATCCTACTGAAGGGATGGACGAGACTAATCCACCACCACATGATGCGGGGGAACGCAACGCTCCACAGACAATGTTTGATTATGCTAAACCACATTTAACAGGAGCAGAATCGAGTATTGTTAGGCCTACTATAGCCGCTAATAATTTTGAATTAAAGCCTAACACAATACAAATGATTCAACAGTTTGTTCAATTTGATGGTTTGCAGGACGAAGTTCCAAACACTCATATAGCTAACTTTTTAGAATTCTATGATACCTTCAAAATAAATGGTGTTTCTGATGATGCCATACGTCTTCGGCTATTCCCTTTTTCATTGAGAAATAAAGCCAAACAGTGGTTAAACTCGTTACAACGAGGGTCAATCACTACATGGGATCAGATAACCGAAAAGTTTTTAATGAAATATTTCCCACCGGCCAAAACGGCCAAATTACGGAATGATATCTCTTTTTTTCTGCAGATGGATGTAGAAACATTATACGACGCATGGGAGAGATACAAGGATCTCTTGAGGAGATGTCCATACCATGGCTTACCTTTGTGGCTTCAAGTCTAAACATTCTATAATGGTGTAAACCCTTCAACGAGGCAACTAATTGACTCAGTCGCCGGTGGAACCTTGAACAACAAAACTCCTGAAGCAGCATACGAGTTCATTGAAGAGATGTCACTGAATAATTATTAGTGGCAAGCTTCAAGGACGAAATCGACAAAATCAGCAGGAGCCTTCAACATAGACACAGTAACCATGCTATCAACACAAATGGAGATAATGAATAAAAAGCTTGACAGTTTGTGTTCTTCGCCGGTACATCTAGTAATGCAGTGTGATACAAGTGGTACTGTGGCAAATTCTGAGTTCTGATCACTGTGAAATCAGAGTTTTAAATATTTATAAAAATATGATCAAACCTGGAGACTAACTCTGACAACGATATTAAGGCAAGTGTACCTATCGAACAGTAGTATTGTAACATCCTAAAATTGGGGTTATTCATGTTTGCATTATTTTGCTTGAGTTTGAATTGTTATGGTATTGATTGTGGTGTAGTAAGACTTAATTAAGGGTCTTGAGTAGGCTCGGTTTAGTAGAAAAATTTTAATTTGGGAACTTTAAAGGTAAGGAGCCCTAGCAAGTAGGGGTTACAAGAATAAATAGATGATTTATTGACATAAAAATCAGCTTGGTAAAGTGGCAAAAAAAGGGCCACTTAAGAGTTACATGTGACGCCACAAGGGAGGGAGAGCTTGTGTTCGAGTCACAAATTTTCCTTTTTGCTCTTTAAGTGGGACGGCAATAGGGGGAGAGTTTTTCTCTCTGCAAACTCTTTTTAGTTATTTAGATAATAAGATGATGGAAGATAAAGAGGGATATTATTTGGATTATTATGGTTTTTTTATTTGAATAATGTTTGAGTATTCAAAATTATTTGAGTGAGTGGCTGGGAGTATTTCAAGGGAATTGATAGATTTTAAACTCCTTTGAATGGAGTGGACGGCAAGCATTAGGGGAGGGTGCCGAATTCCTTTATAAGCACCTATCTACCATCTTGATTTTCTTTTAGCCATTTTTGCAAGTAGCCGAATCTCTCCTTCACTCCCTTCTCTTCTATTATTATTTCTCTCTCCACTTTCATTCTCTCAAATAAACCAAAAACCCTTCTCTTCTTCCTTGACCCTTGCCGAATCCCCATCCTTAATTCCCCTTTTCTTTATTTCCCTATTAGCTGAACATCCACTCCTTATTGCCAAAACTCTAACACCCTTTTCTCCCATTATTTTTCCCTCTAGCCGAATCCCCTTGTTATTTCCTTAGTGGCCTTAGCCGAATATTAAAGAGGGATAGATCTTTTCAGATTTCATTGATAATCGATTTTGAGAAGGTAAGTATGGTTGGCCGAATGCCTATGTCCCTTTTTCCTATCTTGGTCGGCTTTTTCTTAAGGTTTAAGAGCCGATTTTGGCATTTATTTACAAGGTGCTAAGTATCTGCTTTAAAAACCGAATCTGTCTAGGTGCTCCGGGATTTTGAGATCGACAAAGTAAGTCGACATTCGGGATCAATCGGGTGGTAAGTGGTGGTAAGGATCGATTTTCATAGATTTAACTTTCAAGGATTTAAAGCCGAAGGCTATTAGTTTTATTTACTAACCGATGGTAGTTGGTGAAGCAGACTCAGGAATCGAGTGCTGTGGTTAATAGCTAAAAGGGTAAAGGTAAGGATTCGGGTTCAAGATGACCTCTTTAAATTATTTTGGGTTGGCCGAATAGGCCATAGTACTAATCCTATGGTTGGCCGAATATAGGTGCACGGAGATTTGGTGTGGCCGACCTATCTTTTCGGGATTTAAAACATTCAGTGGTAACAGGTGTGTACATACACACTTTGTAATTTATTTACATGCTAAGTATGCTGTGTGTGTTAAATCTAATCTGTAGATTTGGGATCTAATACCGTAATCGGTATAAGCAAGGATTCAGGTAAGTCCCTGATTGTTGAAAGTTATTATTTGATGCTTTTGGGAAGCATGACATGTTTAATATATGTTGCTTAAAATGGCATGAAATCTGTTATAATAATTTGATATGGGTTGATGAGAGGAGGGGGAATTGTTATCTGTGTCGACGGACATCAGTGTTTTGGTAACACATCGTGACTACGGTCACCAGAGGTTTGGTACCTCCAGAGGTTTGGCACCTCATAGCGTCTCGTCCCAGTGGCTTAGCACCACAGTGGGTTGGCCCCACAGATGATAATCTGGGATTGACGCCCGGTGATTTGGTATCACACGATGGGTTGGCCCCATCAACCGATTTGTGTCTTCGGACACCAGAGGTTTGGCACCTCCAGTATGATTTTAGCAAGACCACTAAAATGAAAGGTTTTCAAAACTTAACCGGTTTCTAAAAGATTTCAAAATATTTTCCCCTATAATAAACTAGATTCGGCCATAATGTTTGGGCCGGGTTTGGGTTGTTACAAAATTGGTATCAGAGCCCAGTTCAAAGCTCGGCTGTGGGGGCCCAAGGCCCAAAAATGTTTTGGTAGGCCTTTTGAATTGTTTTTGGGTTTTTCAGCAGCATGGCCCGAGTCTCCGGCACCGATCCGCCCAGGTAAGTACTTCTGAACCTCTTGGTGAATTATTTCTTCTGTAAAAGGGTAGGAAGCATGGAACGTAGAATAGACTTATAGGAATATTGAACCCTAGGATTAGACTACTCAAACACAAACAGAACATAAGACTTAATGAACTAAACCAACCTATGACTTAGTCATCGAGCTAGGGTGTGGTAACCCCATGACGCATGTTCAGGAGTGGATCCGGAAGAGCACGGTATTTTTTAGCGATCCTCGTGACTCACCTCCTCTTCGCAGTATCCCACCAGTGCGTAGCTTCGGTTCATCCTAACTCAGAGGCTCGGTGGTGTGGCAACCTGCATGCGCATGTCTCAGAAAGGTTCGGTGGGAGCTTGGTATTTAAGCGATCCACGTGACTCACCTCCTCTCCACTTGAATCCTGCCTGGTGCGTAGCTTTGGTTCACCCTGACCAAGAGGGCTCGGTCATAGGCTAAACATAACGACTAAAACCCGAAAGGGAACTAGCCATGTTTTTGAAAAAGAAGAAAACAACAAAACCCTAGTTTTTCAAAACTTTTAAATCACTCTTTCAAATTTGAGAACAACTATTTTTACAATGTTTTCCCCGAAAAACTTGATTTGTGAAAAAAATTACAGAAATGCCCTTAGGGGGTAAAATTACTAAAATACCCTTGGTTCATAAATTTCAACTCAATGGTTTTGCCCGAAAATTTCATTATTTTATCAAAACCTAACAATTCTACTTTGATTATCATCAATAAAATACTTTGGTTTTAGAAAATTACGAAAATGCCCTCAAATTGCAAAATTACCGAAATGACCCTGGTTTTTGAATCTTTACAAACATCACCTCTTAAAAAGGAAAACTTTCAAAAAGGAACCCTCCGAGTTTTACAACTGTTAAAACATCTCTGATTTACAAAATTACAAAATTACCCCTGAATGACAAAATTACCAAAATACCCCTGGTTTCCAAATGTTGCCATATCTTTAAATTTTGCAAATTTTCAGAATCACACTTCAGTTTTGGGAATTACAAAGTGACCTGCTGTATTAAAGTTTTGAATTCCCTCAGATTTTATTACGAAAATACCCCAGTAGGAAAATGGCGAAAATACTGGGATAGAAACGGATGTAAATGTCCAAGGAGTGAATAAGTAGGGAAAGTATTAGGAATGGATGTATTCTTTTGTGTGAACTAGGATAGAAGACTTGAAATCTTGTTTGCTCGAAAGAATCCCTAACTAAACTTTCTTCATAAAATTTCCTCGCGAATAATCAAGTAGAATAAGTACTAATCCATAAAATTTTCTTAATCAGATTAAAGCGCAGTAGTTAGAATGAGCTCTAGAGGACGTGGACGCCGTGGACGCGATAGGGGTAGGATGACAGTGTCTGAACCCGTTAGGTCGGGTCAGGGTTCTGAGAATGAAGTACCGCCACCACCACCCCCAACTTTTGGAGCTGAGGATCGAGGATCGCATCGGGGTGAGCGAAGATCGCAAGTCGTGTGTTGCGAGTCCTCGAGTTGGTGGCTGGGGCCGGTGGGAATTTGGGAGCTCGAAAATCTATTTTCGAGCGAATTCGGTCTAACGGAGCTGAGGTATCCCGGGGTGTGTCGGGAGTGGCACCTAGTGCAGCAGAGTACTGGTTAGAATCTACAGAAAGGATTATGGATGACCTTGATCTGTCTAATGAGGAGAAATTGAAAGGAGCAGTGTCGGTTCTGAAAGATGAAGCGTATCAGTGGTGGCTCACGGTTCGAGATGGAGCCACGGCAGATGATCTCACGTGGGATTACTTCAAAACTGCTTTTTAGAAGAAGTACGTGGGTACTAGCTACACTGATGCGCAGAGGAAAGCTTTTCTGGGGTTAGTGCAAGAAACTAAGTCAGTGTCAGAGTATGAGGCGGAATTTTTAAGGCTGAGTAGATATGCTAGAGGCATCGTAGCTACTGAACATGAGTGTTGTGTCTGCTTTGAGGACGGACTTAGAGATGACTTGAGGCTGATAATTGCTCCACAGCAGGTTCGTGAGTTTTTCGCCGCTAGTGGAGAAGGCTAAGGTAGCCGAAGGGATCAAGGAGTCCGTTAGGCGTAATTATGATAAGAATAAGTCGAAAAGAGGCTTTGGGTCAAATGCGGGTCGAGTGGTAGTGCTCGAGAAAAAGGCTAGCGAGTGGGCCAAATCAGCGGCAAGGCCCATGGCTACTAATCGAGACCCGGCTCAGTGTAATCGCTGTGGAAAATCCCATTGGGAGGTTGTTGGACCGGTGAGAGGGGTTGCTTCGAATGTGGGTCTTTAGATCACCGTGTGAGGATTGTCCCCTAAGCGAGCGTAATCGCCGAGGGGCGAACCGCACTCGAATAGAAATGTGGGACCACAGAGAGAGGTCGCGTAACGGTGGAGGCGGCAATGGTCCTAACCGAGGGTCGGGGAATTCGAGGCGGTGTGTGCAGCAACACGCAGAGGCTAGGCACTGGCTTGGTTTATGCAATGAGGCGTCGCGAGGAGGAGGGTGACGCACCGGATGTCATAACCGTGACGTTCTTAATTTTCGGTCTTCCTTATGTTGCATTAATTGATGTGGGTTCGACGCACTCATACGTTGCTAGTAGTGTAGTAGAGACTATGAACCTAGATTCTAAAACTGCTTCTAGGGAGATGACTGTAATTAGCCCTTTAGGCCATTCTCGTAGTTGTGAACAAGCTTTATAGGATGTACCCTAGAACTCCGCGGTCGTCGATTTGTAGCCGATCTGATGGAACTGCCGTTTGGGGAGTTCGATTTGATCCTTGGAATGGATTGGTTGGTTAAGTATCAGGCGAGATTGGATTGCGCGGCTAAGCGCATGGTTCTTAAGATGGTTGAGGGTGATGAAGTGACTATGATCGGTAATAGAAGGAATTAGCTATCCAATGTGGTGTCGGCCTTGAAGGCTGAGAAGATGGTCAGAAAAGGGTGCGAGGCGTATTTGGTTCGTATTTGTGCTTTGGAGGCTAAGGAGTCAGAAGTGGAGAAGGTCCGAACGGTTGGGGAATTCGTTGATGTGTGTTCGGAAGAACTTAAGGTCCGCCTCCAGCACCAGGAAGTTGAATTCGGTATAGACTTGCTACCCGAACAAAGACACCGTGTCTATAGCACCGCATCGAATGGCACCAAAGGAATTGGTGGAGCTAAAGGCTCAAATTCGGAGCTCTTGGATAGAGGGTTTATCCGACCCAAGATATCTCCGTGGGGGAGCACTGTCTTTGTTTGTCAAGAAAAAGGACGGTTCGATGCAGATGTGTATCGACTACCGTCAAATAAACAAGTTAACGATCAAGAACAAGTATCCGTTGCCTTGGATTGATGACTTGTTCGATCAACTGAAGGGTGCCTCAGTATTCTCGAAGATAGACCTTAGGTCGGGCTATCATCAACTTAAGGTGAAGGAGGTTGATGTGCACAAGACGGCATTCCGAACAAGGTATGGCCATTACGAGTTCCTGGTAATGCCATTTGGATTGACCAACGCACCGGCAGCATTCATGGACTTAATGAATAAAGTATTCCAACAGTACTTGGATCAATTCGTCATGGTATTCATAGACGACATATTAGTTTATTCAAAGACGGAGGAGGAGCATGATAGGCATTTACGTATAGTTTTACAAGTATTGAGGGAAAAACAATTATATGCCAAATTCAGTAAGTGCGAATTTTGGCTTAGGGAGGTGGCTTTCTTAGGTCACGTGGTGTCAGCGGAATGGATTAGAGTGGATCCCCGCAAGATTGAAGCGGTGTTGGATTGGAAACCACATAGGTCAGTGGCTGAAATTCGAAGCTTTTTGGGTCTAGCGGGGTACTATCGGAGATTTGTGGAAGGATTTTCTCTTATTGCAGTGCCATTGACTAAGTTATTAAGAAAAGGAGTCCCATTTGTATGGTCGGAGAAGCAACAAGAAAGTTTTGATAAGCTAAGGAAGATTCTGACGGAAGCTCCGATTTTAGTACAGCCTGTGGCGGGGAAGTTGTTTCTGATTTCATCGTGACGCGCCCCATCCGGTTTGGGATGTGTGTTGATGCAGGAAGGGAAGGTAGTGGCCTATGCGTCTCGTCAGTTAAGACCGCATGAGGTGACCTATCCGACTCACGACTTGGAGTTAGCAGCAGTCGTCTTCGCTTTGAAGATATGGAGACATTACCTATATGGTGAGAAGTCGGTAGTCTACACGGATCACAAGAGCCTAAGGTATCTCTTGACTCAGAAGGACTTGAACCTAAAGCAGCGCCGATGGATTGAACTGTTGAAGGACTACGACTGTTCAATCGAGTATCATCTGGGTAAGGCTAATGTGGTGGCTGACGCGTTGAGCCGGAAGGTCGTGACAGACTTAAGAGCGATGTTTGCTCGCTCGAATCAGTATGACGATGGAAGCCTTTTGGCGTGAGCTTCAAGTTAGGCCAACTTGGGTCGAGGAGATTAAGGAAAAGCAATTAGTAGACGAAGGGTTGAATGCTAAGAGGTACAAGTTCGAATGGTGGATTAGAAGGGTACATGCCTCAGGGATGGAGTGCTATGTTTTCAAGGGCGAACTTGTATGCTGCAGAAGGATACAGAATGAGGCGGAGAATTCTCCAAGATGCACATAGCAGCCCATATGCTATGCATCCGGGAGGAAGCAAGATGTGTAGAGATCTTGGAGCTTGATTCTAGTGGCGGGGTTGAAGCGAGGTAACCGCGAGTTTGTGAGAAAGTGTGTCGACGTGTCAACGAGTTAAGGTGAACACCGTGTGCCATCAGGCTACTTCAACAAGAAAGATCCTCAATGGAAATGGGAAAGGATTATTATGGATTTCGTCAGTGGGCTACCCCTGACGCCCAGCAAAAAGGATGCAGTTTGGGTGATTGAGGACCGTCTGACTAAGTCAGCTCACTTCATACCGGTAAGGGTAGATTTTCCTCTTCAGAAGCTAGCTAAGCTGTATGTGGCAGAGATAGTAAGATTGCATGGTGTGCCCGTGTCAATTATCTCGGATAGGGATCCGAGGTTCACGTCAAGGTTCTGGAAAGCGTTGCATCAGGCTTTGGGTACACAATTGGATTTCAAGATGACTTTCCACCCACAATCGACGGCGATGTGAAGGGTTATACAGATCTTAGAGGATATGCTGAGGGGTTGTGTCTTAGAGTTTCGGGGTAGTTGGGAGGAATTTTTACCATTAGCAGAGTTCGCCTACAACAATAGTTATCAAGCGAGTATTCAGATGGCTCCATATGAAGCACTATATGGACGGAAATGCCGTACCCCTACATGTCGGACGGAGTTGGGAGAACGACAAGTTTTGGGTCCGGAATTGGTTACTGAAACTGAGGACAAGGTTAAGGTGATTCGGGCTCGTCTCAAAGAAGCGTCGATGCATGTGCACGAAGTTTTGCGCCGATCCAAGCGTAAGGAAATGGAGTATGATGTAGGAGACAAAGTCTTTCTGAAGGTGTCGCCTTGGAAAAAGGTGTTGAGATTTGGGCGAAAAGGGAAGCTAAGCCCAAGGTTCATCGGGCCTTACACAGTGTTGAAGCGAGTAGGACCGGTAGCTTATAAGCTTGAGTTGCCGGCAGAACTGAATCAGATCCATGACGTTTTCCACGTGTCGATGCTTAGGCGATACCGGTCAGATCCATCGCACGTTGTGCCAGTAGCAGAGATTGAGATCAACTCGGATCTATCTTTCGAGGAAGAGCCGGTTCAGATCTTAGATCGAGATGTGAAAGTGTTGCGTAAGAAGTCAGTGCCCTTAGTGAAAGTGCTATGGCAGAACCATGGTACAGAGGAAGCTACGTGGGAACCTGAGGATGTGATGCGGCAGCAATACCCCCATCTCTTCTAATCAGGTAATTTCGAGGCCGAAATTATTTTTTTTAGGGGGTAGAACTGTAACATCCTAAAATTGGGGTTATTCATGTTTGCATTATTTTGCTTGAGTTTGAATTGTTATGGTATTGATTGTGGTGTAATAAGACTTAATTAAGGGTCTTGAGTAGGCTCGGTTTAGTAGAAAAATTTTAATTGCGGAACTTTAAAGGTAAGGAGCCCTAGCAAGTAGGGGTTACAAGAATAAATAGATGATTTATTGACATAAAAATCAGCTTGGTAAAGTGGCAAAAGGAGGGCCACTTAAGAGTTACATGTGACGCCACAAGGGAGGGAGAGCTTGTGTTCGAGTCACAAATTTTCCTTTTTGCTCTTTAAGTGGGACGGCAATAGGGGGAGAGTTTTTCTCTCTGCAAACTCTTTTTAGTTATTTAGAAAATAAGATGATGGAAGATAAAGAGGGATATTATTTGGATTATTATGGTATTTTTATTTGAATAATGTTTGAGTATTCAAAATTATTTGAGTGAGTGGCTGGGAGTATTTCAAGGGAATTGATAGATTTTAAACTCCTTTGAATGGAGTGGACGGCAAGCATTAGGGAGAGGAGGTGCCGAATTCCTTTATAAGCACCTATCTACCATCTTGATTTTCTTTTAGCCATTTTTGCAAGTAGCCGAATCTCTCCTTCACTCCCTTCTCTTCTATTATTATTTCTCTCTCCACTTTCATTCTCTCAAATAAACCAAAAACCCTTCTCTTCTTCTTTGACCCTTGCCGAATCCCTATCCTTAATTCCCCTTTTCTTTATTTCCCTATTAGCCGAACATCCACTCCTTATTGCCAAAACTCTAACACCCTTTTCTCCCATTATTTTTCCCTCTAGCCGAATCCCCCTGTTATTTCCTTAGTGGCCTTAGCCGAATATTAAAGAGGGATAGATCTTTTCAGATTTCATTGATAATCAATTTTGAGAAGGTAAGTATGGTTGGCCGAATGCCTATGTCCCTTTTTCCTATCTTGGTCGACTTTTTCTTAAGGTTTAAGAGCCGATTTTGGCATTTATTTACAAGGTGCTAAGTATCTGCTTTAAAAACCGAATCTGTCTAGGTGCTCCGGCATTTTGAGATTGACAAAACAAGTCGACATTCGGGATCAATCGGGTGGTAAGTGGTGGTAAGGATCAATTTTCATAGATTTAACTTTCAAGGATTTAAAGCCGAAGGCTATTAGTTTTATTTACTAACCGATGGTAGTTGGTAAAGCAGACTCAGGAATCGAGTGCTGTGGTTAATAGCTAAAAGGGTAAAGGTAAGGATTCGGGTTCAAGATGACCCCTTTAACTTATTTTGGGTTGGCCGAATAGGCCATAGTACTAATCCTATGGTTGGCCGAATATAGGTGCAGGGACATTTGGTGTGGCCGACCTATCTTTTCGGGATTTAGAACATTCAGTGGTAACAGGTGTGTACATACACACTTTGTAATTTATTTACATGCTAAGTATGCTGTGTGTGTTAAATCTAATCTGTAGATTTGGGATCTAATACCGTAATCGGTATAAGCAAGGATTCAGGTAAGTCCCTGATTGTTGAAAGTTATTATTTGATGCTTTTGGGAAGCATGACATGTTTAATATATGTTGCTTAAAATGGCATGAAATCTGTTATAATGATTTGATATGGGTTGATGAGAGGAGGGGGAATTGTTATCTGTGTTGACAGACACCAGTGTTTTGGTAACACATCGTGACTACGGTCACCAGAGGTTTGGTACCTCCGCAGGTTTGGCACCTCATAGCGCCTCGCCCCAAAGTGGCTTAGCACCACGATTGGGTTGGCCCACAGTGATGATAATACGGGATTGACGCCAGTGATTTGGTATCACACGATGGGTTGGCCCCATCAACCGATTTGTGTCTTCGGACACCAGAGGTTTGGCACCTCCAGTGATTTGGCATCACATCTGTGACTATATGTTACCAGTGGTTTGGCACCACCAGTGGTTTGGTACCACAACTGGGTAGACAGAGGCGTTTGGTTGGCTAGGTTGGGTACATAACCTTATGCACGTTGATTGTTATAAAGTGTGTATGAAATTGCTTAAACCGGGGGAAGGGTTACATACTGAGTCTTGGTGACTCACCTTCTCCTTTACATTTTTCAGGTGACACGTAGATCGCGGATAAGGAGCCGGATGGACTCGAGTGGCCATGCAGTGGACTTGATTTAAATGAACTTTAAACTTTAGTTATTTTTGTTTTTACTGTTGGTTAAATTTTTTTTCGGATGTAATAAGGCCTCCTTATACTCTACTTTGTTACTTTGCATATTTTGGATAATCTGTTTTAAACTATTTTATTAATATTAGATTAAATACACATGTTTTCCCAACCTTAAACGAAAAATGTTTTTTCGTGCCATCGGGTACATTTGGAATTTTATGATAACTTGACTTAATTAATTACGCAAATAAACACTAAGTATGATTTTAGCAAGACCACTAAAATGAAAGGTTTTCAAAACTTAACCGGTTTCTAAAAGATTTCAAAATATTTTCCCCTGTAATAAACTAGATTCGGCCATAATGTTTGGGCCGGGTTTGGGTTGTTACAAGTATAGCGTAGGCAAGACCGGATATTGAACCCAAAGAAACTAAAAGTATTAATAATCACTTTCTTTTTATTATTTAACCTAACTAAGATAAAGGTTGTTTTTAAACTAAATTGATGACAACTAAACTAAGGAAACAAAGACAAAAAGATGAATTTGGGGATAACTTGAAAAAGACTCAGTTGATTTTTATGATACCTTCGGAAAGAATCCACCTAGACTTCTCTTATTATCTAACTTAGATTATATGATTTCTTTTACTTAGCTTGATCCGTGAGACTCCCTAACCTATGCTAAACCGTCTCTCGAGGTGAAAAACGTCTAATCCTATGTTAATTAGTGGAACTCTCGTTCGCTTATAATAACCCCCTAGGAAAGCAGTAAATCAATCAATGGATTCCCATATTAGGTTTCACCCTAATCCGGTAAAATCTCGTAACCTTATCTCTAGGCGCCCGATCAACTCCGCTTAATTATGTTAGATCTACTCTTAGGCAGGGTCTATTCCTCCTCTACCTAAGCACATTGGATTTGGATTAAGAAACATAATTAAGAACAAACTAAGTAATTTATCATATAACTTAAAAATCAAATAATAAAATGCATGTCTGGTTTCATCCCCTTCTGTATCCGAGGGTTTAGTTTATAATGTAAAAAGAAAACATCACAAGAGAAAAGATAAAACAAAACATAAGAAAAATCCTAAAACTCCCTGATGGGATTGAAGGAGAATTCCGCCGTCTTGAGTATACTTCCGGCTTCTTGGGATGAATCAACTGGCTATCATCGCGTTACTCCCTAACTCTGACCTTCTCGGCTTGGCTCCTTGGCCTAGCTTTCGCTCTTCTTCAAAGGTGATACTTGGGGTATATTTATAGGCTCTTAGAATGTGATTCTTTTTCCCGAAGTACCCTTTTTCGACTGAAATTGCTCTTTCCAACGACAGAGGCACGACCATGTAACACGCCCGTACAAATCGAGACCTGACTGTGTTCGAATTTCTGCTTTGGCACGACCGTGTGCGGAGGTGATGAGGCCGTGCTCAAGGTGTTCGTCGAGACACGACCGTGTGGTCCTTGGCCCAGGTCGTGTTGATTTCGTGGAAAGGCCCATTTACTTCGTTTTAAGCCCGTTTTGTGTTCTTTTCATCCTCGGGTGCTTTCTTAGGTATAAGACTTGAAAAGAAAGGATATAGAGCACCTTTTTACACAAATCAATGGATAAATCATCCAAAAGCATATTAAATATGGGTTTAAAATATGTTACTTTTACGGTTTATCAAATACCCCCACACTTAAGCTTTTGCTTGTCCTCAAGCAAAATTCTCAACTTACAATTAAAAAGAACTTTCCATGATTCATAATTCCTATCAACAATGCTTTATCCTAATTCATAGATAATTTATACATGGATTATTCAACTCAAAGATTCCTAAAAATTCAAACAAGATAAGTCATAAATTTGTTAGCACGAAAAACATAGGTGTTTCCCTTCATCTAAATAATTACCTTTAATTCAAAATTGACAAGGATTGATATCCTCACAAAAGATTCACTCAAATCACTCAAAAAGTGTTAAGGGTCAAAATTAAGCAGTCATAAGTCGAACATGAAAAGTTAATCCCATAGGCTTGCCTGAAAATCAAATCTCCACCACTGTAAAATGATATGATCAACAGATCAAAAGGTCTTTGTTAGGGTTGTAACGGGGCTAGGGTTAAAGGTGTGGATAAAGGTTGAAATTAGAAGGTTAGAATCGAGATTGAATTGATAAGTTACCTACCTAAAAATTTCTAAGATAATAATTACATCAACTGAAAACAATAAAAAATCCTACTAATACGAGCTTTTCCTTTTGGGAAATAGTCTTTGATTGTGTAAGCTCACTTTCCATATTACTAATATTGAAAACTTTGAATTTTTTTTTAAGAACAAACTAAGTACAAGATAAATTTAACTACCAGAATAATAAACTCAGATAACTGGCTCAAATCAAATCTCGATTAAGGGGTAGTCAAAATAAATGGTGATAACAAATACAAAGGGTTTTGGGTTAAAATTAGTGGGTAAGTCAATAAAAAGGGTTGTTAGGCTCAACGGGGTCTAGTAAGGGTTAATTATAAGGGTAGGCTATTTAGTAGAGTAAGTGGGTTAAAATCGAAGTGCCTTTATCATCTCGGTATATCAAATCATAATTGTGGTCTTGACATGTATAATCGAGCCAAGTTCTAAAATAACAATTCATAGTCGACACACTCATAATCAAGAAGTGAGCATGAAAAAGAATGTATGCTCTGTAAGGCTCAATTTCTCACAAAAATTATGGGTGTTTTTGACATCAACCTTGTAAATCTCAAATTTCAAGATAATATTTAAATTTCGGTTGACAATCTAAAATTTTAATTTTTAGAAAATTAGACTTATCATGATTGATTCCCTAGCATTCTTCAGATTTAATTATCAATGCACAATTAACTATGACTTATTCCAAAACATATCAATAAAAATCACAAATGATTAGAAATTTCATCTTAATTAGTAATATGAGAAAATTACTTT
Organism: Gossypium bickii; assembly: GCA_025503065.1. Taxonomy (NCBI): domain Eukaryota; kingdom Viridiplantae; phylum Streptophyta; class Magnoliopsida; order Malvales; family Malvaceae; genus Gossypium; species Gossypium bickii. The sequence goes on from CP106716.1 coordinate 100,060,835, forward strand.
AAAACAAGATTAAATTCAGGGATTTGAGAACAATGTAGACAGTTAGGCATTTTTATTCTCAGGGTTTGAGAATAATGACAAATTAGGCATTTTCTCAAAATACTTATTCACCCCCCCACACTTAAGGTGTACATTGCCCTCAATGTACAAAGATAGATAATGACATTTTAAAGATAAATCAAAAGAGAAAGGGAAAGAATTACTCCTTGATTTGTGGATGTTTTCCCGAATGAGTGTCTTTGGTGGCGGTAATGGTCAGTCGGGATAACGTTCCTGCGGTAGATGAAGAAATTAGGTAGTGCTTTGAGAAGTTGCCAGGCTTTATTAAGACCTAATAAAAATAAACTAAATATATAAATAAAGACAAGAAAGATAAAGAGAAAGAGACTAAGAAGGAAAATAGACTAAGGCTAAGAGATAAAGGGGCTTGAGAATCCTTATTGGTAGGTGGTTCGCGAGGTGGGTGTGACTTCTAAGGCGACGGAGGTGCTGGCAGTGGCAGAAGTGGCGTGATTCTCAAGCAGCCTTTAGAACCTGAGACTAAGAAATAAAATAAAATAAAATAAATTAAGCATAAGATAGTCAAAAAGAAGGAAAATAAAGGAAAAGATAAATGTGAAACGAAAGATAAATGGTCTCATAAGTCCTTGGCTTGGTGTTGAGACGAAGCTGCCGGCATGAACTCATGTTCTTTGTTAAGGGGCCTATGCCTAGCTTTCTCCGTTTCTTTGGCATGGTGTTGGCTTGCTCAAGGATCTAGAGCCTTAATAAGTGGAGAATCTGAGATGAAGAAGAGTGAAAAACAAAGAAAATAGGGATGAAATCAGATGGGGAAAAAAGAAAGGGGTGAGGGGTTTAAATAGATGTTCATATGTTCTGCTACCCCACGGCCGTGGTCCCAGGGTGTGTCGAATTACACGGCCTCCTCACACGGCCGTGTTATAGAGGGTGTTGTCACCCTATGCTCGTGCTTGATCCTTCCACGCCCGTACTCTTGATTTTTTTTGTTGGCACGGTCCTCTGCACGGGCGTGTCTTACCCGTACTCGATAAGTAGTAGCCTCAGTAATTTCACACGGTTATGTGGCATGGGTGTGTTCTGTCCGTGGTATGGAAGTCGATAGCCTCACACGGTTGGTTCCACGGCTGTGCCATGTCTGTCAGTGCCCGTGTTGAGAGTGGTTGGATCTATGACGTTGGGGTAGTGGTTGGGCTGACTGCACGACCTCTGCCCTATCAGGGTGGCGGTTTTGGTGGTCCACAAGGCCACGGACACGGCCGTGTGTAAGACTGTGTGATCTGGGATTTTGCACTTTTGGGTTAGTTGAAAAAGGAAAAGAAAAAGAGAAAATAAAATAAAATTGCAAAAAGAAGTAGTGTTAGTACTCGGGTTGCCTCCCGAGAAGCGCTCGTTTATAGTCTTAAGCTAGACTTTCCTCATATTTGAAAATTTTAGGGAGGTTTGAAAGTTTGAACATCCTCCCTCATGTCTATATTTTCAGTTTTATGACAAAATTGAAGTCGAGAAGCGTTTACCTTAAAAGTGTCAAATGTTGGATTGCTTACCTCGACTATTCCTTGTGGGAAGATATTGTGTACCTCAAGAAGGAGTTCTCTCTTTTCCTTCGGGTTTGTTGTGGTGATGTGAGGCTCGGCTTTATCTAACAGGCCCTGGTCTCTTATTTTATAGTGATTTGATGTCCTCACAAGTTCTTATGGTGGTTTCTCTGGTTCTACATTGTGTGGAGCTGGCTCTTCATTGACTTGTGTTTCCTATTCTTCCTTGTGTAACCCTAGTTTTTCCTTGAAGTGTGTTTTGCACTCATCTAGGTCATCAATTTGGGTCCTTTATTATTCGTAAGTTATTTCTTTGTTAGCACTGAACTGAGGATCTGGTTCAACCGTTCTCTTTTTTGGAGGTTCCTCAAAAGAAGGTGAAATTAAATGATTATCGAAAGAATTTTCTTGCTCACCTTGATTCCTTGACGACCTAGCTGAATCGAGGCCTTGAAGACTAATTGAGTCGTCACCTACACAAAGTATGAGCTCACCTGTGGCAACGTCAATTTTAGTCTTGGCAGTTGCTAGAAAAGGTCTTCCTAAAATTAAAGGGATTGAATTATCCTCATCCATGTCTAAAACAACAAAATCTACTGGGAAAACAAATTTATCAATTTTTACGAGAACATCTTCAATAATGCCCCTAGAAATTCTAACAGTTTTATCTGCTAATTGAATACTCATCTTAGTTTGTTTTGGTTTCCCTAGACCTAGTCGTTTAAACAATATATAAAGCATAACATTTATGCTTGCCCCTAAATCAGCTAACACATTATCAATATTTAAACTACCAATTAAACATGGAATTGTAAAACTCCCTGGATCTTTTTGCTTCTGTGGTAGTCTATTTTGTAATATTGCTGAGCATGTTGGGTTAAGTTCCACGTGGTGCTCTTCATCTATTTTGCGTTTGTTGGTCAAGAGCTGTCTTAAATATTTCCTCGAGTCTGACATCTGAAAAAGAGCTTCAAGAAGAGGTAAGTTAATATGTAATTTCTTTAAAAGTTTAAGAAACTTACCGAACTGCTCCTCCGAATCTTCTTTTTATAATGCTGCGGGATAAGGTATGTGAGGTTTGTACTCCTTGACTATCGGTTTTGGCTTTTCTTGTACTACTTCTGTTGTACCTTCGTATACCTTACTTTCTGGAGTTAGGTTGGGTGTATCTATCTCCTTGCTATTCTGAAGTGTGATAGCTTGAATTTGCTCCTTAGGATTAATTTCGGTGTTACTAGGTAGGCGTCCTTGCGGTCGTTCTGAGATTGACTTTACAAGTTGTTCAACGGCTTTGCTTACTTCCTTGACTAACTTAGCAAGTTCTTCCATTCGGTTTTCAGTGCTTTTGATTGTTCTGTCAGCTTCTTGGATACGTTCCTCGATGGTTGGCTTCTTGTCTTATGGATAAGGCTGATTTCGAAAGTTTTGGGAGGGTTGTTGCCTTTGATTTCCTTGCTTGCCTTGTCCTCCCCACAAAAAATTTGGGTGATTCCTCCAACCTGGACTGTAAGTGTTACTATAAGGATTATTATTAGATCAAAACTTATTACCAATATAGTTCATCTATTCATCTTCTGCTCCTGGTTGGTAGGGTGGGTACTCAGGATTCGCCACAGTTCCACTAGCATCGCACTGCATGACTAGATGTATCTGTGAAGAACACAAACTATCAAGCATTTTATTCATCATCTCTAGTTGCGTTGATAGCATGGTCATTGTGTCGATGTTGAAAACTCCTACTGATTTTGTCGGTTTGGTCCTCGAAGCTTGCCATTGATAGTTGTTTAATAACATCTCTTCGATGAACTCGTAGGTTGCTTCAGGAGTTTTGTTGTTCAGCGTTCCACTGGTGGCTGAATCTATCAGTTGCCTTGTTGAGGGGTTTACTCCGTTCTAGAAGGTTTGGACTTGTAGCCACAGGGGTAAACCATGGTGTGGACACCTCCTCAAGAGATCTTTGAACCTCTCCCATGCGTCGTATAGTGTCTCTAAATCCATCTGCACAAACGAAGAGATATCATTACGTAATTTGGCTATTTTGGCCGGTGAAAAATATTTCATCAGAAACTTTTCGGTCATTTGATCCCATGTAGTGATTGACCCTCATTGTAACGAGTTTAACCACTGTTTGGCTTTATTCCTCAACGAAAAAAGGAATAATCGAAGACGAATGGCATCATCAGAAACACCATTTATTTTGAAAGGTATCACAGAACTCCAAAAAATTAGCTATATGCATGTTTGGATCTTTGTCCTGCAAACCATCAAATTGAACAAACTGTTGAATCATTTGTATTGTGTTAGGCTTTAAATTAAAATTGTTAGCAGTTATAGTAGGCCTAACAATACTAGATTCTGTTCCTGTTAAATGCGGTTTCGCATAATCATACATTGTACGTGGAGCATTTTGATCTCCCACAACGCGTAGTGGTCGGTTGTTTTCGTCCATCCCTTCAGTAGGATTGGATCTATTTTCCTCCTCTCTTTCTGTGTAATCTAGGGCTCATTTGGTTTCCCTGCGATTCCTACGAGCGGTTGCTTCGATATCGCTATCGTATACCAAAGGTCCTCACGGATTCCTTCTAGTCATAAACTAGAGGTACCGAGAAAAGAGAAAGGAAAAAATAAAAATTAAAATTAGAAAAATTAAAATTTAACCTAAGAAAACAAAAGAAATAAATTGCGAATAAAATAATGGCTAGAGTAATAAAAATAGAGCTTTCTTAATATTTTAGTTCCCCGGCAATGGCGCCAAAAACTTGATCACTGTGAAATCAGAGTTTTAAATATTTATAAAAGAATGATCAAACCTGGAGACTAACTCTAACAACGATATTAAGGCAAGTGTACCTATCGAACAGTAGTATAGCGTAGGCAAGACCGGATATTGAACCCAAAGAAACTAAAAGTATTAATAATCACTTTCTTTTTATTATTTAACCTAACTAAGATAAAGGTTGTTTTTAAACTAAATTGACGACAACTAAACTAAGGAAACAAAAAAAAAAAGATGAATTTGGGGATAACTTGAAAAAGACTCAGTTGATTTTTATGATACCTTCGGAAAGAATCCACCTAGACTTCTCTTATTATCTAACCTTAGATTATATGATTTCTTTTACTTAGCTTGATCCGTGAGACTCCCTAACCTATGCTAAACCCTCTCTCGAGGTGAATAACGTCTAATCCTATGTTAATTAGTGGAACTCTCGTTCGCTTATAATAACCCCCTAGGAAAGCAGTAAATCAATCAATGGATTCCCATATTAGGTTTCACCCTAATCCGGTAAAATCTCGCAACCCTATCTCTAGGCGCCCGATCAACTCTGCTTAATTATGTTAGATCTACTCTTAGGCAGGGTCTATTCCTCATCTACCTAAACACATTGGATTTGGATTAAGAAACATAATTAAGAACAAACTAAGTAATTTATCATATAACTTAAAAATCAAATAATAAAATCTGTCTAGGTTTCATCCCCCTTCAGGTATCTGAGGGGTTTAGTTCATAATGTAAAAAGAAAACATCACAAGAGAAAAGATAAAACAAAACATAAGAAAAATCCTAAAACTCCCTGATGGGATTGAAGGAGAATTCCGCCGTCTTGAGTATACTTCCGGCTTCTTGGGATGAATCAACTGGCTATCATCGCGTTACTCCCTAACTCTGACCTTCTCGGCTTGGCTCCTTGGCCTAGCTTTCGCTCTTCTTCAAAGGTGATACTTGGGGTATATTTATAGGCTCTTAGAATACGATTCTTTTTCCCGAAGTACCCTTTTTCAACTGAAATTGCTCTTTCCAACGACAGAGGCACGACCATGTAACACGCCCGTACAAATCGAGACCTGACCGTGTTCAGATTTCTGCTTTGGCACAGCCGTGTGCGGTGGTGATGAGGCCATGCTCCAGGTTTTCATTGAGACACGGCCGTGTGGTCCTTGGCCCAGGCCGTGTCGATTTCGTGGGAAGGCCCATTTACTTTGTTTTAGGCCCGTTTTGTGTTCTTTTCATCCTCGGGTGCTTTCCTGGGTATAAGACATGAAAAGAAAGGATTAAGAGCACCTTTTTACACAAATCAAGGGATAAATCATCCGGAAGCATATTAAATGTGGGCTTAAAATATGTTACTTTTATGATTTATCAAGTACCCACCCTACCAACCAGAAGCAGAGAGTGAACAAATGAACTATATAGGTAACAATTTCAGATCCAATAATAATCCATATAGTAATACATACAATCCAGGTTGGAGGAACCACCCAAATTTTTCATGGGGATGCTAGGGAAATCAAGGTAATCAAAGGCAACAACCTCCTCAAAACTTCCAAAATCAGCCCTATCCACGAGAGAAGAAACCAACTCGAAGAGATAATGGCAAGATTTTCGGCAGACACAGAAAAATGTATCCAAGAAACTGAGACAACAATCAAAAGCAACGAGAGCCAAATCGGGGAAATCACTAAGTCAATAAAGGAAGTTACTAATGCAGTCGAACGACTCACAAAGCTCATGTCAGAACGAACGCAAGGACATCTACCAAGTAACACCGAGATTAATCCAAATGAGCAAATTCAAGCCATAGCAGCTCAGGAAAATGCAGAAATAGATGAAACCTTCCCACAACAAGAAGACAAGGTAGACGAAGGAAAGGTAGAGGTAACACAGGAAAGGCCAAAACCGTTAATCAAAGAGTACCAACCTCACATTCCTTATCCCGAAGCATTAAAAAAAGACAATTCAGAAGAATAGTTCGATAAGTTTCTTAAACTTTTAAAGAAACTACACATTAACTTACCTCTTCTTGAAGCTCTTTTCCAGATGCCAGACGCGAGGAAATTTTTAAGGCAGCTCTTGACAAACAAACACAAATTAGATGAAGAGCCACATGTAGAACTTAACGCAAAGTGCTCAGCAATTCTACAAAATAGACTACCATGGAAATTAAAAGACCTAGGGAGTTTTACAATTCCGTGTTTAATTGGTAGTTTAACTATTGATAATGCGTTAGCTGATTTAGGGGCAAGCATAAATGTCATGCCTTATACATTGTTTAAACGACTAGGTCTAGGGAAGCCCAAACAAACTAGGATGAGTATTCAATTAGCTAATAAAACTGTTAGAATTCCTAGGGGCATTATCGAAAATGTTCTCGTAAAAATTGATAAATTTGTTTTTCCGGTAGACTTTGTTGTCTTAGACATGGATGAGGACAATTCGATTCCTTTAATTTTAGGAAGACCTTTTCTAGCAACCGCCAAGACTAAAATTGATGTTGCCACAGGAGAACTCATACTTTGTGTAGGTAATGAGGTAGTTACTCTTCAAGCTCTCGACTCAGCTAGGACATCGAATGACCAAGGTAAGAAAGAAAAATCCATTGATAACCATTCGATTAACCTTTCTTTTCAGGAAGCACCAGAAAAGGACACAATTGAACCTAATCTTGAACATAATGCCAACAAAGGAATAGATCCTGAGGAACAAAAGGTTCAACCTGATGAATTAGACGAGTGGAAAACACACTTCTAGGAAAAATTAGGAATACAAGAAACAGAGCCAAAACCACTCTACGAGATAGGCAAGTCCAAAAGCAAAGATCAGGTATTATTAAACCTACGATTATCTCCTCCGGACCCTGACACAAAGAAATTCTTTTTAAGGTAATGGATGTTCTTCCACATAAGACAGTGGAGGGAAGCAATGCCAATTTTGATACTCTCAAAATAAATGCCACTCGACCTGAACCACACAATGAACATCAAATGGTTAATATGAGAAAAGATGTTCAAACCTTCAAACCTCCCTGAATTTTTCAAACACAAGGAAAGTCTAGCTGAATACTATAAACGAGCGCTTCTCGAGAGGCAACCCGAGTACTACCCTAATTTATTTTGCATTTAATTTCATTGTACTTTATTTTTCCTTTTTCTTTTTCTTTTTAAACTAACCAGAAGTGCAATTTTCTAGGCCACACAGCCTTACACACGGCCGTGTCCGTGGCCGTGCAAACCACCAGTGAAACACCCCAAACCCGGCCAACAAGTCTCGACCGAATCTGGTATGTTCCTAGAGTAAAACATTTTCAAATTCGTTTGTTATTTGGAAAACTTGGGTGGTTTTGAAGAAAATTTGTGTTGAGTTCAATGAAAACATTGTTATTTTTGTAATCAGGGATTTATTAAAACCTTGTTTTTAAATTACAAGATATGCCGAATTTGTTAAAGATTTATCTTTAAATCGGAAATCATTTGTATTTAGATGTCAAAACATTTGAAAGTTTATTTTAAGAAAGATTACTTAAGCGTTAATTTAATAAATTTTGTATCGTGCCAAAATAATTAAAATGCAAGCGTAAACAGTTCATACTATGGCCTTATTACATCAAAAATAAAACCCGAATAAATCTAAATACGTAAAAGAAAATAAAAAGTCCAAATTAAAAATAAACTCTGAGCTGAGCATGACCGCCACTAAGCTCCTGCCGACCCGGTCCATTACTGAGCGTCACCTGAAAACATATCCCACAATGGGGTGAGTCAAATAGACTCAGTGTGTATAACCAACACTAAGTCCCAAATGATTTAGGCATATCATAGCATATCATACATACATAACAAATAGAGATAATGATGCAATCCCGAACCCAAACCTAGATAACCATCCGCTACACATCACCCGTACCAACCATCACACCGTGGGGACTACTAAGTTGACCCTTCATCCGCTACACATCATCGAAGGCAGTCGCTGCAGACGACATGCTCATCGCCCTTATAATTTTGTGGCATAGCCACCAGATAATATTTTGTGACGTAAGTCACCACATTCAGATTTCGTGACATGAGTCACCACATTCAGATATTGTGGTATAAACCACCAGATCACTTCCCCTTTAAAATATCACCCATATGCCCCATGTCATACAAATCATACAATTATTATGCCTTATGCCTTAATTCACATTCTTATCAATATTCACATATGTGTCATAACAGGTATTCATGATATTATAACTACAGTAGTAGTAAGTTAACGTACCTGAGTACTTTGTACCATTGCATGGTACCCTTAGCCACATCTTATTTACTCTTATTAACACATTTAATAAAACATAACCATAAATCTATTAAGGCTTAGTGCGGGGTACACACCTGGTATACTTATCGAGTTCACTTCAAATCCCGAAAATCCGATCTATTGTTTTAGATCTCAAGTTCCTACATTCGGCCAACACCTAGCATTTTAGCAAAAGCCTATTCGGCTATACAATCAAATCCCGAAGGATCACTGTAACCAAAACCCTTACCTTGCTGCCGATTTGATTACTAATCAAATCCCGAAACTTTGTAGTGTTTCTTCCTTGAAATCGGCTAGCACTAAATCACTTCACAGGTTAGTTTTTGGCTTTTGAAAAAGTAAGAAACAGATCTAAGTCACTAAATAGGGCCTTGGCCGACTATTTTAAGCACTTACCTTGGGGATCTAAATCCCGAAATGTGCTACCTGATTGGGGTATCTGTTGAAATCACTATGGCATATATTAGATCCAAATTCTAACATTTAATCATAGTGAATGGCCCTTGGCCGAATACATGCCTTACCTTAGTTCTTGAAATCCCGAAGATCTCCCCCTTATAGTCGACTATAGACAATTCCCGAAATCTCCTTTATAATTTCGGCCAAGAGACATAAATGGCATTAGAATCTTGATTTTGGCTTTAAGAAAAGAAATAAAATGACAACAGTTGGATCCTTACCCTTAATATTGTAGTCAATTGCACACCTGCTTTACACCACTGAGGGATTCGGCTATAGACTAAGTGTTGATCACAGGTTTCGGCTTTTGATGATCACTAGAAAGATTCGGCTATGGCTCCAAATAGAGATGAAATCTTCGACTTGTGAGAGAATCGTGAGAGAAAAGGAAAGAGGAAGAAGTGGAGAAATTCGGCAATGGTGACAAGGAGGATTCGGCTTTTAGGAGAATCAAAAAGAAAAGGGAATGGTTTGCAGAGAGAATTCGGCAGAGACTCAAAAGAGAGAAAAAGAATGAAGAATGGCCTTACTCTCCTTCCTTGGCCGAAATTACTACACTTAGAGTCCCCCAATCGGCCAACTCACACTCCCTTATCAGCGTCCTCATTTTTCTCCTCTTCTCTCTCTTTTTACCCATTCAAAAATTATTCAAAATAAAATCATCATTTATCCTTACTCTAGCCAAAATTTTAAAAGGAATTTGACTTGATCTATACACATCCACTCAGTCTCCCTATGCCGTCCATCACTGCTCACCCTTCCAGCAAAATAAAACTCCTACTTTGCTTCCCTTGCGGCTCGAACACAAGCCCCTCTGACACTCCTTGTGGCGTCACTTACTGGGCTTTAAGTGGCGCCTCCTTGCCACTTTTCCAAGCCCATTTTTGTGTCATATTTCACCTACAATTTCTCTTAAGGCCTCCTCTGCCTAGCTTCCTCTTTTAAACTTAAAATCTGATAATTTCTCAAGCAATCCCCTATTTTTTAAAGTTCACAAAATTCATACAACACATTCATAACACACAAAGGCATGCTTTCACATATATTTAAGCACAAATGCATAAGCCAAAAATCCAGGATATTACAACCGGAACCATCACACTGACTGAGTAGAGGCCGTGCAATTCAGTTCAACCACCCTCTAACGTCACGGATCCAACCACCCTCCCCACGGGTACCGACAAATCAGCACGGTCGTGCCCCACGACCGTTTAAAGCTACTGACTTATTGAGCACGGGCGTGTCCCAACCGTGTCAACATACTGACTTCACAAACACGGGCATGGTAGGCTGAAACACGGGCATGGGGAACCAACACACTCCAACACATGGCCATGCGAGGCGGCCGCGTAAATCGAAATGGGCTTGGACCACGACCGTGGGGACGTACCAGAATTCAACCACTATTTAAACCCCACAGCTTTTTCCTTCACCCTCTAACTTCCCCCATCCTCTTTCTCTTTAAAATTTTTTTCTCTCTTTTACTTAGAAAAAGTGTCCAAACTCTTTATCCACACAAGAACCATACCGAAAAAGCAGATGCAACCCAGCATAGTCTCCCTAACGGAGATCCCACACATAAGCTCATGCCGGCTGTTTCATCCAAACAACAGGCCAAGGTGTCAGGTTCACTAGGCTGCTTGGGAATCACGCCGACCACCATGATAACCTCTTCACTTCTGCCACCGCCATCACATCTCCAACCTTAGTGTCTTAATAAATCCTGGCTACTTCTCAGTGCACTACCCAATTTCTTCATCTAGCGCAGGTTCGTCATCCAGACTGACCACCACCGCCACCAAAGACACTCCTCCGGGAAAACATCCATAATTCAGGGAGTAATTCCTTCCCCTTCTCTTTTGATTTATCCATTAAATTTTATTATCTATCTTTGTATATTTAGGGCAATGTACATCTTAAGTGTGGGGGGTGAATAGTTATTCTGAGAAATGCCTAACTTTTTTCCTTATTCTCAAACCCTGAGGATAAAAATGCCTAACTTTCTGCATTGTTTTCAAATCCCTGAATTTAATCTTGTTTTAAAGTAATTTTCTCATATCACTAATTAAGATGAAATTTTTGATGGTTTATGAATTTTATTGACATGTTTTTGAATAAGTCATAGTTAATTGTGCATTGATGATTATATTTGAAGAATACTAGGGAATCAAGCATGATAAGTTTGATTTTCAAAAATTTCAAATTTTAGATTGTTAACCTGAATTTGAATGTTATCTTGAAGTTTGAGATTTACAAGGTTGATGTCAAAAACACCCATAATTTTTATGAGATTTTGAGCCTTATAGAGCATAATTCTTTTTCGTGCTTACTTTATTGATTATGAGTGTGTCAACTATGAACTGTTATTCTAGAACTTGCCTTGATTATACATGTCAAGACCACAGTTATGATTTGATATACCGAGATGATAAAGGCCCCTCGGTTTTAACCCACTTACACCACTAAAAAGCCTACCCTCATAATTAACACCTAGTGAACCTCGTTGAGCCTAACAACCCTTTCTTTTGACTCACCCACTAATATTAACCCAAAAACCTTTTGTATTTGTTATTACCCTTCTTTTTGACTACCCTTTAATCGAGATATGATTTGATTAGTTGCCTAAGTTTTTATGAATTATTATTATTCGAAGTTGTCTTTACTTAGTGTGTTCCTAAATATATATATTCAGTATTAGTATTATGAAGAGTGAGCTCATACAAGTTAAAGTCTAATTACCAAAAGAAAAAGCTCGTATTAGTAGGATTATCATTTTCACTTGATGTAATTATTATCTTAGAAATTTTTAGGCAGGTAACTTATTAATTCAGTCTCGATTCTAACCTTCTAATTTCAGCTTTTATCCACACCTTTAACCCTAGCCCCGTTACAACCCTAACAAAGACCTTTTGATCTGTTTATCATTTCATTTTACAGTGGTGGAGATTTGATTTTTAGGCAAGCCTATGCGATTAACTTTTCAGGTTCGACTTTTGAGTGCTTAATTTTGAACTTTAAACACTTTTTGAGTGATTTGAGTGAATCTTTTGTGAGGATGTCAATCCTTGTCTATTTTGAATTAAAGGTAATTATTTAGATGAAAGGAAACACCTATGTTTTCGTGCTATAAAAATATGACTTACCTTGTTTGAATCCTTAGGACCCTTTGAATTAAATTATCTATGTACAAATTATCTATGAATTAGGATAAGACATTGTTGATAGGAGTTATGAATCATGGAAATTTCGTCTTAATTGTAAGTTGAGAATTTTGTTTGAGGATAAGCAAAAGCTTAAGTGTGGGGGTATTTGATAAACCGTAATTATAACATATTTTAACCTCGCATTTAGCTTACTTTTGGATGATTTATCCATTGATTTATATAAAAAGGTGCTCTTAATCCTTTCTTTTCATGTCTTATACCCAGGAAAGCACCCAAGGATGAAAAGAACGTAAAACGGCCCAAAATAGTGTAAAATGGGCCTTAGCACGAAATCGACACGGCCTGGCCCAAAGTCCACACAGCCGTGCCGCGCCAATCACCTAGAGCACGGCCTCTCCCCCGATTTACACGGCCGTGCCTCATTAAAGAATTCGAACACGGCCTGAAGTCGATCTACATGGGCGTGCTACATGGCCATGCCTCTGTCGTCAGAATGAGCAATTTTAGTCGAAAAATGATACTTAGGGAGAAAGAATCACATTCCAGGGAGCCTATATATATCCCCTAAGTGCCACCTTTGAAGAAGGAGGAGAGCTAGGCCAATGAGTCAAGCCGGAAAGGTCAGAATTGTGGGAATCGCTTGAAGTTAGCCAGTTGATCCATCCCAAGAAGCCAGAATTATACTCAAGACGGCAGAATTCTTCTTCAATTCCTTCAGGGAGTTTTAGGAATTTCTTATGTTTTGTTTTATCTTTTCTCTTGAGATGTTTTCTTTCTTAATTATGAACTAAACCCCTCAGATACCTGGAGGGGATAAAACCTAGATGAATCTTGTTATTTGATTTCTGAATTTTTTGATAAATACTTAGTTTGTTCTTAATTATGCATGGTTAATCCAAATCTGATGTGCTTAGGTAGAGGAGGAATAGACCCTGCCTAAGAGTAGATCTAGTGTAATTAAGCGGAGTTGATCGAACACCTAGAGATAGGGTTACGAGATTTTGCCAAATTAGGGTGAAACCTAATATGGGAATCCACAGATCGATTTACTGCTATTCTAGGGGGTTATTATAAGAGAACGAGAGTTCCACTGATTAACCTAGGGTTAGACGTTATTTACCTCGAGAGAGGGTTTAATATAGGTTAGGGAGTCCCACGGATCAAGCTAAGTAAATAAATCATATGATTCAGGGTTAGATAACAAGTGAAGTCTAGGTGGATTCTTCCTGAGGGTATCATCGTGATCAATTGAGTTTTTCTTCAAGTTATTTCCCAATTCGTTCTTTTTGTATTAGTGTCCTTAGCCTAGTTGTCGTTAATTTAGATTAAAACAAACTTCACTTTGTTTTTAAGGCTAAATAATAAAAAGAAAGTTAATATTAATACTTTTGGTTCCTTTGGGTTCGATATCCGGTCTTGCCTAAGCTATACTACTGTTCGATAGGTACACTTGCCTTTAATCATTGTCAAAGTTAGTTTCCAGGTTTGATCATTCTTTTATAAATTTTAAAGCTCTGATTTCAGCGATCAAGCAAAATAATAGAGGGAACCAGGGGTGATGGTGGTGGTTATTGACAGAGCATGGGCTTAACACGGTGGTGCTGCATTTTTTCTGCGGGTGCACGGTGGTGGTGTTGGCGTAGGCTACTGCAACACGGCTGTGGCATGGGCGTCTGGTGCGATTTTACAAGGGGTTAGAGAAAAATGGAGGTTGAGAGGTGTTTTTAGAGGGTTGGGGTCGTGAGTGTGGCTGGAAATAGAGAAAAAGAAGCTGTAGAATTTTTTTAGGGTTAATTTTGGGGAAGGCGACGGTTAAAGTCGCTTAAATAGGGGAGTGAGCACGGGCAAGTGCCACGCCCGTGTCCTGTTTTAAAATGGTCGTGTTTTTCGCGATTTCCAGATTTTGGGCGCGTTTCAGGATTTTCAGCACGGCCGTGGGTACATGGACACGCCCGTGTTGGATAAGTTAGTATGTCCACACGGTTATTGGGCACGGGCGTGTTTAGCCCGTGTGTGGTAAGTCAGTATCTCCACACGGTTATGTGGCATGGGAGTGTTCAAATCGTGCTCGATAAGTCAGTGACCTCGCGCTGTTAGATAGCACGGGCGTGGTCCGGTATCGCAGCCCGTGTTTGGACAACGAAATTTTTCCCTGTTTGTGCACGGCTAATAGCACGCCCGTGGTTCGTCCCCTGTCTTGAACACGGCCATTGGCACACCCATGTGCCAGGCCGTGTTTGAAAACCTGCACATCTATTAGACAGATTTTAGTATGGAGTTAGAAGTTAAATAAAGATAAAATGTTAGTGAGTTAGTGCTCGGGTTTTCTCCTGAGAAGCGCTTGTTTATAGTCTTAAGCTAGACTTTCCCTATTTTCGTCCTAAAAGAAGGTTCATGGAGCAGAAGGTCCTCTCTCATATCTCCAAAATCTGCACCGTTATAAATTTTAAGTCGGTGACCATTTACCTTGAATGTGCCCTTAGTGGGGCGAGTTACCTCAATTGTGCCATATGGAAAAATTATTTTGATCATTAATGGGCCTGACCATCTTGATTTTAGTGTCCCAGGAAATAATTTAAGCCTTGAGTTGTATAGTAGGACAAGTCCCCTACTTCGAATTGTTTTGATCTTTTGATACGAGTATTATGGCGTCGCTTCGTTGCCTCATTGTATAATTTTGAATTCTTGTAAGCTTCAGTTCTCCATTCGTCCAGCTTATTCATCTGCATCATTCTTTTTGTTCCTGCAATTTTGAGATCAGAATTCAAAAACTTTATTGCCCAAAAAGCTTTGTGTTCTAATTCGAATGGTAGATGACAGATTTTCCCGTATACAAATTTGTATGGGGATGTCCCTAGAAATGTTTTAAATACTGTTCTATAGGCCCATAAAGCATCATCTATTCTTAATGCCCAATCTTTTCGATTTGATTCAACCATTTTTTCTAGGATGTGCTTAATTTCTCGGTTTGCTACCTAAACTTACCCACTGGTTTAAGGGTGATATGGGGTGGCTGTCCTGTGGTATACTCCATATTTCTTTAGAACTTTTTCAAATTGAGTATTACAGAAATGAGTACCCCTATCACTAATGATGGCTCTAGGTGTTCCAAATCGGGAAAACAGTTTCTTGAGAAATTTAACTACTACCTTAGCATCATTGGTAGGTAAAGTTTCTGCTTCTACCCATTTTGACATGTAGCAAACGAACTAGGGAATGGTCCCATGAAATCAATACCCCATACATCAAATATTTCACATGACAACATATATGTTTGAGGCATTTCATCACATTTAGAAATATTACCTATTCTTTGACATCTATCACATGAGGTAACATACATGTTGGCATCTTTAAATAGAGTGGGCCAATAAAAACCTGATTCGAGTATTTTGTGTGCTGTCTTAATACCACTGTAGTGTCCTCCTGAAGGTCCTGGATGGTAATGTTCCAGGATTTTGCTTGCTTCTGCTTTTGTAACACATCTTCAGATTACCTGATCTGCACATATGCAGAAAAGAAAGAGGTCATCCCAAAAATAATTTTTCACATCAGCAAAGAATCGCTTCTTTTCGTGATGTGTTAATTTTTTTCGCAAGATGTTGGCTGCTAAATAATTCGCAATATTTTCAAACCATGGTACCTCAGAATGCATTATAGAGAAGAGTTGTTCTTCGAGAAATGAATCATTTATTTCATTTTCATCGAGCTCTTTGGTGTGTGGATTTTTTAGTCTAGAAAGGTGATCTGCTACAAGATTCTCAGCTCCCTTCTTATCTTATTATTTCCAAGTCAAATTCCTGTAAGAGTAAAATCTATCGTATGAGTCTGGGTTTTGCATTAGGTTTGTTTAAAAGGTAACAAAGAGCTGAATGGTCAGTGTAAACGACAAATTTAGACAATATTAGATATTGTCTAAATTTATCAAAAGTAAAAACTACAGCTAGCAATTCTTTCCCTGTGGTGGTGTAGTTTTCTTGTGCGGGTTATTGTCTAAATTTATCAAAAGTAAAAACTACAGCTAGCAATTCTTTCTCTGTGGTGGTGTAGTTTTCTTGTGCGGGTGTTAATGTTCTGCTAGCATAGTAAATTGGCTGAAAATGCTTGTCTCTTCGTTGTCCCAAAACTACACCTACTGCAAAATCACTTGCATCACACATTAGTTCAAAGGGTAAGTTCCAATCAGGTACAATTATAATCGGAGCATTTATTAATTTATCCTTAAGGACATTGAATGCATCTAAACATTCCTGATTGAAATCGAAAGAAACATCTTTTTCTAGTAATTTTGTCAAAGGCTTAGCTATTTTAGAAAAATCTTTAATAAATCTTCTATAGAACCCCCGCATGTCCTAAAAAGCTTCTAATAGCCTTGTGAATTAGGGAGGTATTTTTCTATGGTTTCAACCTTTGCTTTATCTACCTCAATCCCTTTACTAGAAATCTTATGTCCTAACACAATTCCTTCTCTAACCATAAAATGACATTTTTCCCAATTTAAAACAAGGTTTGTTTCCTCACATCTCATTAAGACTCGTTTTAAATTTTTAAGGAAAAGATGGAAAGAATTACTGAAAATCGAGAAATCATCCATAAATACCTCCATGATGTCTTCCACGAGCTCGTCAAAGATTGCCAATATGCAACGCTGAAAAGTAGCAGGAGCATTACATAATCCAAAAGGCATTCTACGATAAGCAAACGTACCATATGGGCATGTAAATGTTGTCTTTTCTTGATCTTCAGGAGCTATGGAGATTTGGAAGTAGCCGGAGAGTCCATCCAAGAAATAGTAGTACATATGCCCGGATAGTCTTTCTAACATTTGATCTATGAAGGGCAAAGGAAAGTGATCTTTTTTGGTGGCATCGTTCAGCTTTGTATAGTCTATAAAAACTCTCCAACCTGTAACTGTTCTTGTGGGGATTAACTCATTCCTTTCATTGGGAACCACCGTCATTCCTTCTTTCTTTGGAACTACCTGTACAGGACTTACCCAAGTGCTGTCAGAAATGGGACAAATTATTCCTGCATCTAAAAGTTTAATTACCTCGACTTTGACCACCTCTTTTATGTTGGGGTTTAGCCGTCTCTGGGGTTGCACACACGAATTGTATTCTTCTTTCATTAAAAATTTGTGGGTGCAAAACGAGGGGCTTATACCTTTAATGTCAGAGATTTTCCAAGCTATGGCTTTTTTGTGCTCTCTTAGTACCTTTATCAACTCCTCCTTTTCCTTGCGTTCTAGTTCTGAAGAGATAATTACCGGTAGCGTAGAATTGTCCCCAAGGAATGCGTACTCTAGGTGTTTTGGCAACTACTTTAATTCCAATTTGGGTGGCTCATCAATGGAGGATTTCTGTTTTATTTCGTCATTATTTTCAATGTTTTCTTCTTTCATTTGTCTGAATGATGATATAAATTCATCTCATCTCCTTCATCTTCTTCCCCTTTTCTTGAGTCAGGCACAGTTCCATCGTGTCGTCATGTATGCTTTCCTGTAATGAATTTTGAATGATATGATCAGTAGTATCAACAAAATAACAGGAATCATCTTGCTCTTTAGAATAACGCATGGCATCATAAATTTGAAAGATAATTTCTTCATCGCCTATCCTTAATACAAGTTTACCGTCACCTACATCAATAACAGCTCTAGCAGTGGCTAAAAAAAGACGCCCTAGGATTAAAGGACCATTAATATCTTCATCCATGTCTAACACAACGAAATCAACAGGGAAAATAAATTTATCAATTTTCACTAAGATATCTTCGATAACTTCTCTAGGATGTTTAATGGATCTATCTGCTAACTGATACTCATCCTAGTGGGTTTTGGTTCCTCAAGATCTAGTTGTTTAAACATTTTGTAAGGCATTAAATTAATACTGGCGCCTAGATCAGCTAATGCTTTCGTAATATTCAAACTACCAATTAAACAAGGGATAGTAAAACTTCCTGGGTCTTTTAATTTGGTTGGCAACTTGTTTTGGAGGATGGCTGAGCATTCTTCATTGAGTTCCACCATCGACACTTCTTCAAGTTTCCTTTTATTCGTCAGGAGTTCCTTTAGGAATTTTACGTATTTCGACATCTGTGAAATGGCTTCAACAAAAGGTAAGTTAATATGTATTTGTTTAAAAAGTTCAAGAAACTTATCGTATTGGGCATCAATTCGTTCCTTCGTTAACTTTGCTAGATATGGGATTGGTGGTTTGCTCTCGTTACGTACTGGATTTATATCCTCAATCCCCTTATCGCTTGCTTTGTTATCTTCATATGGGATTTGCTTCTTTGGTTCGACTAATTCTTTTCCACTTCTTAGTGTGACTGCTTTTATCTGTTCTATTTCTTTAAGAAAACTTTCTACCCGTATTTCACAGATCATCTTAGTAAGTAATCCAACCGTCTTAGTGAGTTCCCCAAATGACTCAATAAATTTTTCAACTGACACCCGTTGATTTTTGAAGGTTCTCTCGGTATCTTGTAGATGTTTTTCTGTGTCTGCCGAGAACTTTGTCAGCATCTCCTCGAGGATTGGTTTCCTCTCTAATGGATAAGGTTGATTTTGGAAGTTTTGAGGAGGTTGTAGCCTTTGATTTCCTTGTTTTCCTTGGCCTCCCCATGAAAACTTTGGGTGGTTCCTCCAACTTAGATTGTAAGTATTACTATAAGGGTTATTATTAGATCTCATCTGTTCGCTTTTTGCTTTCGGTTGGTAGGTTGGGTACTCAGGATTCACCATGGTTCCACTTGCATCGCACTGCATTACTAGATGTACCTGCAAAGAACACAAACTGTCAATCTTTTTATTCATCATTTCCATCTGTGTTGATAGCATGGTTATTGTGTCTATGTTGAAAGCTCCTGCTGATTTTGTCGGTTTCATCCTTGTAACTTGCCACTAATAATTATTCAGTGACATCCCATCGGCGACTAAATCAATTAGTTGCCTCGTTGAGGGGTTCACACTGTTATAGAAAGTTTGGACTTGGAGCTAAAAGGGTAAACCATAGTGCGGACACCTTCTCAGAAGATCCTTATATCTCTCCCATGCATCGTATAATGTCTCTAAATCCATCTGCACAAAAGAAGATATATCATTCCGTAATTTGGCTGTTTTAGCCGGTGGGAAATATTTTAATAAAAGTTTTTCGCTCATCTGATCCCATGTAGTGATTGACCCCGTGGTAGTGAGTTTAACCACTATTTGGCTTTATTCCTTAATGAAAAGGGAAATAACCGAAGACGTATGGCATTATCAAAAACGCCATTTATTTTGAAGTATCACAGAACTCTAAAAAATTAGCTATATGAGTATTTGGATCTTTGTCCTGTAAACCATCAAATTGAACAAATTATTGAATCATTTGTATAGTGTTAGGCTTTAATTCAAAATTATTAGCAGCTATAGCAGGCCTAACAATGCTTGATTCTGCACCTGTTAAATGAGGTTTAGCATAATCATACATAGTACGCGAAGCATTATTTTCTGCCACAGCTTGTGGTGGTGGATTATTCTCGTCCATCCCTTCAGTAGGATTGGGTCTGCCTTCTCGCTCTTCTTCTGTGTAATTTAGGGTTCGCCTAATTTCTCTGCGATTCCTACGAACGGTAGCTTCAATATCACTGTCGTATACTAGTGGTCCTCTCGAGTTCCTTCTACTCATAAACTAGAGGTACCTGTTAAGAAAAGAAAGAAAGAAAATTTAGCAAAGTTAAAAAACAAAACAAAAAATAAAAATAAAACTGAGTTGCAGAAAATAAAAAGACTGACTAGAGTAATAAATATAGAGTTTTCTTAATATTTTAGTTCCCCGGCAACGGCTCCAAAAACTTGATCGTAGCTGTCGAGTCTTAAAATTTATAAAAAGAGAATAATCGAACCTAGAAACTAACTCTGACAACGACTTAAGGCAAGTGCACCTATCGAACAGTAGTATAGCTTAGGCAAGACCGGATTGTCGAACCCAAAGGAACTAAAAGTACTAATACTAACTTTCTTTTTTATTATCTAGCCTAAAATAAGTGAAGTTGTTGTTTTAATCTAGTTTTAATTAACTACTAAGCTAAAGATGCAAAGACAAAAAGAATGAATTGGGGAAATACTATTGGAAAAACTCAGTTGATTAAGATGATACCCTTAGGAAGATCCACCTAGACTTCACTTGTTATCTAACAGTGAACCATACGATGTATTCACTTGACTTGATCCGTAATATTCCCTAATTTATATTAAACCCTCTCTCGAGGCGAATAACATCTAACTCTAGGTTGATTAATTGAAATCTCTTTCTAATTAAAACCCCTAGAATCGTATTAACTCAATATATAGACTTCTATATTAGGTTTCATCCTAATCTAACAAAATCTTGTCACCCTATCTCTAGGCGTGCGATCAACTCTGCTTAATTATGCTAGATCTACTCTTAAGCAAGGACTTTTGCTCCTCCACCCAAGCACATCATACTTGAATCAATATCCCAGAAATATCAACACAAGAATTAAGAACACATAATTAAGAACAAATCAAGTATTTATCATATAGTTCAGAAAACAATAACAAGATCCGTCTTAGATTTCATCTCCTTCAGGTATCTGAAGGGTTTAGTTCATAACTATAAAAGAAAACATTTCAGAACAAAAGATAAAACAAAACATAAGAAATCCCTAAAACCCCCTGAAGGAATTGAAGGAGAGATCCTCCATCTTGAGTAGAATTTCAGCTTCTTGAGATGGATCAACTGGCTATCTCCGAGTGTTTCCCACAAATCTGACCTTTTCAACTCGGCTCCTTGGCCTAGCTAACCGCCCTCTTTAAGGATACACTTAAGGGGTTTATATAGGCTTTTGAAATAGGTTTCTTTGCCCCTAAGTATCCTTC
This sequence comes from Gossypium bickii, assembly GCA_025503065.1. Taxonomy (NCBI): domain Eukaryota; kingdom Viridiplantae; phylum Streptophyta; class Magnoliopsida; order Malvales; family Malvaceae; genus Gossypium; species Gossypium bickii. Next base: position 100,081,976 of record CP106716.1, read on the forward strand.
TCCGAGTAGAATTGTTCTTCTCCACGACAGGGACATGGCCATGGCACACGCCCGTGTGAATCGTGGCCAGGCCATGTTCGGATTTCTTTAATGAGGCACGACCGTATGAATCAGAATCAAGCCGTGTTCTAGTTTATCAGGGAGGCACGGCCGTGTGGGCTTAAGTCTAGGCCGTATCGATTTCCATTTTGGCCTAATTTGGTCCGTTTTAGGCCCATTTCTTATTTTTTACATCCTCAGGTACTTTCCTGAGTATAAGACATGAAGAAAAAGTATTAAGAGCACCTTTTTACATAAATCAAGGGATAAATCATCCAAAAATATGCTAAATGTGGAATTAAAATATGTTACTTTTACGGTTTATCAACGTACTATGTATGATTATGCTAAACCTAGTTTAATAGGAACTGAGTCTAGTATTGTTAGGCCTACTATTGCTGCAAACAATTGTGAACTGAAACCTAACACTATACAGATGATACAACAGTTTGTTCAGTTTGATGGTTTGCAGGATGAAGATCCTAACACACACTTAGTGAATTTTCTAAAATTCTGTGATACCTTCAAGATAAATGGCGTTTCTGATGATGCCATCCGTCTTCGGTTATTTCACTTTTCTCTAAGGAATAAAGCCAAACAGTGGTTGCATTCTCTTCTACGAGGGTCAATCACTATATGGGATCAAATGACCGAAAAAATTTTATTAAAATATTTTTCACCAGCCAAAACAGCCAAATTGAGGAATGATATCTCTTCTTTTGTGTAAATGGATTCAAAGACACTTTATGATGCATGGGAGAGATACAAAGATTTGTTAAAGAGGCACCCACACCACGGATTGCCTTTGTGGCTGCAAGTCCAAAATTTTTACAATAGTGTGAACCCTTCAACATGAAACACCCCAAACCCGGCCCACGAGTCTTGACCGGATCTGGTATGTTCCTCGAGTAAAACGGTTCAAAACTAGTCTGTTACTTTTGAAAACTTTGGGTGATTTTGGAGGAAGTTTGATCTGGGTTCCAAACTGAAAACATCGTTATGGGCTTTAAGATTAGGTTTTATAAAAACTTTGTTATTATATTTCAAAACTATAAGTTAAGATAAAAGTTGAATTTTTAGAGTTTACCATTTAAATTGAAAATTCATTTGCGTTAGGTGTCAAAACATTTAACATTTATTTTAAGAAAGATTACTTAAGCGTTAATTTCATAAAATTTGTATCGTACCAAAATAATTAAAATGCAAGCGTAAACAGTTCGTACTATGGCCTTATTACATCAAAAGCAAAACCCCAAAAATAAATCCAGAAATATTTAAAATATAAAAATTCCAAATTAAAATAAACTCTTGCTGTGCATGGCCACCATTAAGCTCCTGCCGACCCGGTCCATTACTGAGTGTCACCTGAAACATATCCCACAACGGGGTGAGTCAAACAGACTCAGTGTATAGCAACCACACTAAGCCCTAATGATTCAGGCATATCAGATCATACATATACATATTACAATTTACAAATAATGATGCATTCCCGAACCCAAACCTAGATGCCATCCGCTACACATCACCCGTACCAACCATCACACCGTGGGGACTACTAAGTCAACCCTCCATCCGCTACACATCATCGAAGGCAGTCGCTGCAGATGACGTGCTCATCGCCCTTATATATTGTGGCATAGCCACCAGATAAAATATTTGTGACATAAGTCACCACATTCAGATTACATGACATAAGTCACCACATTCATATATCGTGGTATAAAACCACCAATTCACTTCCCCTTTCATAATCACCCATATGCCCATGTCATACATAACATGCAATATCATGCCTTATTTCACATTTTTATCATTGTTCACATATGTGCCATATCGTATATTCATAATAAGATAACTACAGTAGTGGTAAATTAACGTACCTGAGTACTTTGTACCATTACATGGTACCTTGCCCACTTTGCACATTATTATAACACATATATTAAATTTTAATGCCTTAAATCTATTAAGACTTAGGGAAGGGCTACACACCTGGTATTAACGCTTTACAGAAATCCTGAAAACCCAATCTAATGCTTTAGATCCTTAATTCCTACATTTGGCCAACACTTAGTGCTTTAGCAAAAGCCTATTCGGCTATATAACCAAATCCCGAAGGATTATCACAATCAAAATCTTACCTTGTTGCCGATTTGATTACTAATCAAATCCCGAAACATCGTGATGTTTCCCCCTTGTAATTGGCTACACTAAATCACTTTAACAGGTTAGTTTCAACTTTTGAATGGATAATGAATAGATTGAACCACCAAATATGGCTTTGGCCGATTAGTATATTCACTTACCTTTGCGAATCTGAAATCCTGAAAATCGTCACTTGACTATGAGGATGCTGAAATCCTACATGGTACACACTAGGGTCAACGTTCTGTACAAAATCTATAAAATGGCCCTTGGCTGAATACCACATGACTTGCCTTGGATGTTGGAATCCCGAGAATCTCCTCCTTATAGTCGACTATAGCCAAATCCCGAGAAATCCTTCAAGGTTTCGGTCACAACAATTATGAGATTAAAGCCTTGCTTTTCGTCAGTTAGAGAAGGAAAACAATAAGGGTTCGGCTAAGAGAGATTCTTACCAAAAGAACAATCGAAACACAATTGACCACTACCCTTAAGAAATCGGCAAAGAGCTTGCAGGAGAAATGGATTCAAAAGAAATGAACTTTCGGCTTTAGGCTTTGCTGAACAATCGGCTAAAGGTTGCCTTGAGGTTCGGCTAAGCCTTTTCAAATGGTGATGGAAAAGTCGGCCACAAGAGGAAAAGATGTATAATCAAGGTTGAAAAAGAAAAAGATGTAAAGAGAAAGGCTAGAAGAATTCGGCTATGAGGCTAAAAGAAAAAGAAGAAGAAAGTGGATGCTCAACAACAAAAAGAAATTCGGCACCTACTCCCCTTACATGACCGAAATTCATCACTAAAGGAGTCCCTTGGCCGGCCACTTCTCATCCTCCTCTATCAAATCCCAATTTTCCTCCTATTTTTCCTCTCTTCTATCCATTCAAAATAATTTGAATGGGTCAACTATTATCTCCTCTTAATAGCCGAATTTTAAAAGAACAAAACAAGTCTTTATCCTTATCTTTCAAAAGTCCCATAGCCGTTCATCACCTCCCCCTCTCCTTGATGCAAACATGCAAAATAGAAGCCCCAAAATATTGCTTCCCATGCGACTCGAACCTTGGCCTCCCTGACACTCCTTGTGGCGTCACTTACTGGGCTTTAAGTGGCGCCTCCTTGCCACTTTTCCAAGCCCATTTTTGTGTTATATTTCACCTACAATTTCTCTTAAGGCCTCCTCTGCCTAGCTTCCTCTTTTAAACTTAAAACTTAATATTTTCTAAGGCATTTTTCTATATTCCAAGGTTCACAAAATTCATAAAACATATTCACAACACACATAATCATGCTACTTCATTCAATTAAGCAATAATGCATAAGTCTAAAATCCCGGATGTTACACAACAAGATGGCTAATCAATTCAACCGCCGGTGGAACTCTGAATAACAAAACTCCTGAAGCAGCTGATTGTCAAAATCAGATCTTTAGAATTTATAATGAGAATGATCGAACTTGGAAACTAACTCTGACAACGATTTTAAGGCAAGAGCACCTATCGAAAAGTAGTATAGTTTAGGCAAGACCGGAATATCGAATCCCAAAGGAACCAAAAGTACTAATACTAACTCTCTTTCTATTATTTATCCTATGAATTAAGTGAATATTTATCTAATCTAAATTTAACTATCAACTAAACTAAAGACGCAAAGACAAAAAGAATGAATTTGGGAAAAATAACTTGGATGAAAAGCCAATCAATTAAAACGACACCCAAGGAAGAATCCACCTAGACTTCACTTGTTATCTAACACTGAACCAGACGATTTATTCACTTGACTTGATCTGTAGGACTCCCTAATGTAGATTAGACCCTCTCTCGAAGCGAATAACGACTAACCCTAGGTTGATTAATTGAAATCTCTTTCTAATTAAAACCCCTAGAATCACATTAACTCGATCTATGGATTCCCATATTAGGTTTCACCTAATCCGGCAAAGTTTCGTCACCTTATCTCTAGGCGCGCAAACAACTCCGCTGTAATTATGCTAGATCTATGAATAGGCAGGGACTTTTGCTCCACCACCTAAGCACATCAAACTTGAATCAATATCCGCGAAATCAAAACAAGAATTAAGCACACATAATTAAGAACAAATCAAGTATTTATCATATAGTTCAGAAAACGTTAACAAAATTCATCTAGGTTTCATCCCTTTCAGGTATCTGAAGGTTTAGTTCATAACTGTAAAAGAAAACATCTCAGAAGAAAAGATAAAACAAAACATAAGAAATCCCTAAAACCCCCTGAAGGAATTGAAGGAGAGATCCGCCGTCCTGAGTAGAATTCCAGCTTCTTGAGATGGATCAATTGGCTATCCACGAGTGATCCTCCACAAAATCTGACCTTTTCGGCTTGGCTCCTTGGCCTAGCTAACCGCCCTAACAAAAGCCTTGGGTTTCGGCTTCTGCCGAACTCCCCTTTAAGTTGCCCCCATGGGTGTTTATATAGGCTGTGAAATGCCTTACTTGGTCCCTAAGTATCCTAATTCGAGTAGAATTCCTTCTAGGGTGTTTGAATAGGCTTTAGAAAGTGTTTCTTTGCCTCTAAGTATCCAAAACCGAGTAAAACTCCTCTTGGCCGCAGCAGGGACATGCCCATGGCACACGCCCGTGTAAGTTATGGCCAGGTAGTGTTCGGACCTGTTGACTGGGGCACTGCCGTGTGGAATTGGGCCAGGCCGTGTCGTTTTTTAATATGGCCCATTTACACCGTTTTGGGCCCGTTTTCCATTCTTTTCATCCTCAAATGCTTTCTTGGGTATAAAACATGAAAATAAAGGATTAAGAGCACCAAATCACATAATTCAAGGCTTAAATCAACCAGAAGCATACTAAATTTGGGCCTAAAATATGTTACTTTTATGGTTTATCAGCAGCCTACGAGTTTATAGAGGAGATGTCACTGAATAACTATCAGTGGCAAGTTACAAGGACAAGGCCAACCAAAGCAACCGAAGTTTTCAACCTCGACGCAGTGACAGCACTATCAAATCAGGTAGAGTTGTTACATAAAAAATTTGATGGTTTATATGATTCTTCGCAGGCATATCCAGTTATGCAGTGCGACACAAGCAGAGGAGTGGCAAAGCCTGAATACCCACCTTACAGACAAGGCACTGATAAACCGTAAAAGTAACATATTTTAAGCCCACATTTATATGCTTTTGTATGAATTAAGCCTCGATTTATGTAAAAAGGTGCTCTTAATCCTTTGTATTCATGTTTTATATTCAGGAAAGCACCCGAGGATGAAACGAACAAGAAACGGGCCTAAAACGGACCAAATTTGGCCAAAGAGGAAATCGACACGGCCTGGACTTAAGCCCACATGGCCGTGCCACATCAATCTACTAGAACACGACCTGATCTCAATTCACACGGCCGTGCCTCATTAAAGAAATCCGAACACGGCCTAAAGACCGTTCACACGAGCGTGTACCATAGCCGTGTCCCTGTCGCTGGAAAGAGCAATTTCATTCGAATTTGGATACTTAAGGGCAGAGAAACCTATTTTGAGAGCCTATATAAACCCCATAAGTGCTACCAGAAAGAGGGCGGTTAGCTAGGCCAAGGAGCCGAGCCAAAAAGGTCAGATTTGTGGAGAATCACTCGAAGATAGCCAGTTGATCCATCTAAAGAAGCCGGAATTCTACTCAAGACGGAGGATCTCTCTTTCAATTCCTTCAGGGTGTTTTAGGGATTTCTTATGTTTTGTTTTATCTTTTCTTCTGAGATGTTTTATTTTATAGTTATGAGCTAAACCCTCAGATACCTGAGGGGATGAAACCGATGATGAACCTTGTTATCGTTTTCTGAACTATATGATAAATACTTGATTTGTTCTTAATTATGTATGCTTAATTCTTGTGTTAATATTTCCTAGATATTGATTCAAGTTTGATGTGTTTAGGTGGTGGAGCAAAAGTCCCTGTTTATTCATAGATCTAGTATAATTACAGCGGAGTTGTTCGCACGCCTAGAGATAGGGCGATGAAATTTTGCCGGATTAGGGTGGAACCTAATATGGGAATCCATAGATCAAGTTAATGCGATTCTAGGGGTTTTAATTAGAAAGAGATTTCAATTAATCAACCTAGGGTTAGTCATTATTTGCTTCGAGAGAGGGTCTAATGTACATTAGGGAGTCCTACAGATCAAGTCAAGTGAATAAATCATCTGGTTCAGTGTTAGATAACAAGTAAAGTCAAGGTGGATTCTTCCTTGGGTGTCGTCTTAATCGATTGGTTTATCATCCAAGTTATTTTTCCCAAATTCACTCTTTTTGTCTTTACGTCTTTAGTTTAGTTGATAGTTAAATTTAGATTAGATAAATATTCACTTAATTCTTAGGCTAAATAATAGAAAGAGAGTTAGTATTAGTACTTTTGGTTCCTTTGGGATTCGATATTCCGGTCTTGCCTAAACTATACTACTTTTCGATAGGTGCGCTTGCCTTAAAATCGTTGTCAGAGTTAGTTTCTAGGTTCGATCATTCTCATTATAAATTTAAGACTTTGATTTCAACAATCAAGTTTTTGGCGCCGTTGCCGGGGAACTAAAATATTAAGAAAGCTTAATTTTTATTACTTTAGCCATATTTATTTATTTTTATTTTTGCAATCAAATTTAGTTTTTCTAAATTTTCTTACTTCTGCTTTTGTTCCTTTCAGGTACCTCTGGTTTATGACTAGAAGGAACCCGACAGGACCTTTACTTTACGACAGTGATATTGAAGGTACCGTTCGTAGAAATCGCAGAGAGATAAGGCAAAGCTTAAACTACATAGACGAAGAGCAAGAAGCCGAAATTAACACTACAGAAGAGATGGCAGAAAATAATCTGCCACCTCCAGAGTTGGCAGAACATCATGCTCCACGTACTATGTATGATTATGCTAAACCTAGTTTAACAGGAACTGAGTCTAGTATTGTTAGGCCTACCATTGCTGCAAATAATTTTGAACTGAAACCTAACACTATACAAATGATACAACACTTTGTTCAGTTTGATGGTTTGCAGGATAAGGATCCTAACACACATTTAGCAAATTTCCGAGAATTTTATGACACCTTCAAGATAAATGGCATTTCTGATGATGCCATCCGTCTTGGTTATTTCCCCTTTTCCCGAGAAATAAAGGCCAAACAGTGGTTACATTCTCTTCCACGAGGGTCAATCACTACATGGGATCAAATGACCGAAAAATTTTTATTAAAATATTTTCCACCGGCCAAAACAGCCAAATTAAGGAATGATATCTCTTCTTTTGTGCAGATAGATTAAGAGACACTTTACGACTCATGGGAAAGATACAAGGAATTGTTGAGAAGATGTCCACACCACGGATTACCTTTGTGGCTACAGGTCCAAACTTTTTATAATGGTGTGAACCCTTCAACAAGGCAACTAATCGATTCAGCTGCCGGTGGAACCCTGAAAATTAAAACTCCTGAAGCGGCCTATGAGTTTATAGCGGAGATGTCACTGAATAACTATCAGTGGCAAGTTACAAGGACAAGGCCAGCTAAAGTAGCCGGAGTTTTCAACATTGATGCAGTGACCGCGTTATCAAATCAGGTAGAATTATTACATAAAAAACTTGATAGTTTCTATGGTTCTTTACAGGCACATCTAGTTATGCAGTGTGACGCAAGTGAAGGAGTAGTGAATCCTGAGTATCCACCTTACGGACAGGGCATGGAAAGCAATCCTGAGTATCCAACTATATGGGTAACAATTTCTAATCTAACAATAACCCTTATAGTAATACTTATAATCCAGGTTGGAAAAACCACCCCAATTTCTCATGGGGCGGTCAAAGAAATCAAAGGCAACAACCTTCTCAAAACTTCCAACAATAGTCCTACCCACAGGAAAAGAAGCCAAACCTTGAAGAGGTACTGACAAACTTCATAGCGGCCACAGATACACGTTTCCAGAAGGTAGAAACAAAACTTGAGGCATTGTCACAAGAGTTCAAGGATCAATTCAGGCAACTTGCTAAGCAGATTTCTAAGAGACCACAGGGAAGACTACCAAGCAACACTGAGACTAACCCAAGGGAGCAAGTTCAAGCCATAACAGCTCAAGATAGTGAAGGGTTAGACCCACCTAATTCAGAACAAAAGAAGGTGGTAGAAGAAGATATGGTTGAGGTCAATAACAAGCCAAAACCGGCAATCAAATAGTACAAACCTCGCATATCATATCCTCAAGCATTAACGAAAGATGATACAGAAGAACAGTTCGGTAAGTTTCTTAAACTTTTAAAGAAATTACATATTAACTTACCATTTCTTGAAGCTCTTTCGCAGATGCCAGATTCCAGGAAATTTTTAAAAAAGCTGTTGACAGATAAGCGAAAGATTGACGAGGAATCGCATGTGGAATTGAACGCAGTGTGCTTAGTGATGTTACAAAACAAACTGCCACAAAAATTAAAAGATCCAGGGAGCTTTACAATTCCATGCTTAATTGGTAGCTTATCTATTGATAATGCATTAGCCGATTTAGGGGCAAGCATAAATGTCATCCCTTATAAATTGTTTAAACAACTAGGTCTAGGGAAACCCAAACAAACTAGGATGAGCATTCAATTAGCTGATAAAATTGTTAGAATTCCTAGGGGTATAATCAAAGATGTACTTGTGAAAATTGATAAATTCGTATTCCCAGTAGACTTTGTTGTTTTAGACATGGATGAGGACAACACGATCCTCCTAATTTTAGGAAGACCATTCTTAGCAACTGCCAGAACTAAAATCGATGTTGATGCAGGCGAACTTATACTGTGTGTAGGTGACGAGACAGTCACTCTTCAAGCCCTCGATTCATCTAGAGCATCGAATAACCAAGGTGAGAAGGTAAATTCTATTGATAACCATTCGGTTAACCATTCTTTTCAGGAAACACCACAGCATAATCCCAATCCTAGTCCCTATGCCAACAAAGAAACAACTCACGAGGAACAAGGGACTCAGATCGATAAAATAAAATAGGGGAAGACGAACCTTAAGAAAGAATTAGGGATACCCGAACCAGAACCAAAGCCATCATATCAGGCACACGAGTTCAAAATAGGAGATCAGGTATTACTAGATAAAGCCGACCCATGAGTGTCCCCTCCTGATCCTAACACTAGCAAGGAAATCCTTTTCAAGGTAATCGATGATTTTCCGTACGGGACAGTCGAGGTAAGTAACCCTATGTCCAGCACTTTAGAAATGAATGCTTCTCGTCTTACAATTTGTCACGATAAAGGAGCTGCTAGCATGAGGAAGGACAATCAACTTCTAAAACCACCATGAATAGGCAAATAAGAAGTAAATTTGCTTCTCGGGAGGCAACCCGAGTACTAACCCCATTAACTTCTACATTTTTATTTATCTTATCTATTATATTTTATTCTTTCTTTTTATCACCTAACTTTAAACTAACCAAGGGTGCAGATTTCCAGGCCACACGGCCGTGGCCGTGTGGAAGTACAGAATCTTCGTACTGACATAGCAGAGGCGGTACGAATCAAATCTCAACTAATTTCCTAAATCATGGACCCAACCACTCCCCCACGGGCACCGACAAAGTAGCACAACCGTGCCTTACGACTGTGTGAAGATACTGACTTGCCAACCACGAGCGGAACACGCCTGTGCCTTCTAACCTTGCCAACATACTGACTTGTCACCAACAGGCGTGGCTGGCTGAAAAACGAGCATGGAGAATCAACACGCCTAGACACACGGCAGTACGACATGGCTGTGTGAATCGACACGCCTTCGGACCACGGGCGTGGGGGAATGTCAGAATTGAGCCTCTATTTAACCCACCACCCTTCCCTCTCTCTTCTCAACCATTTTCTTCCTTTTTCTCCCAAAATTTTCCCCCCTCCATAAAAAGTCTCTATACTCTTGTGCTACACCAACACAATGTCGAAGAAACGATGAAATCTAAGCATATTACTCCTTAAGGAAACTGACATTCATAATTTCATGCCGGCCGCATCATCCAACCAACAGGCCAAAGGTCTTTGAGACCATTTAGTTTCTATTTTTCTTTTCTCTTTTGCTTCAATTTCCTTCCCTTTGATAATCTTATGCTTAATTTAGTTTAACTTATTTTAGTTTCTTAGTGTCAAGTTCAAAGGGCTGCTAGGGAATCACACCGGAACCACGACCACCAACTCAACGCAGCCTTAGAGGTTCTAAAGGTTATTTGGGAATCACGCCACTTCTGCCATCGCCAGCACCTTCGCAACCTTAGAGGTCACACCCACCTCGCGAACCATCCAACAATAATGACTCTTCGGTCAATTTTTCTTTCCTTTTAATTTTATTTTACTTTCTATTTTATTTTTCTTTTTTTTTCTTATCCTTAATTATATATCTAGTTTATTTTAAATGTGTCTTAATAATCCCTGGCTAATTCTCTATGAGCTCCCCAATTTCTTCATCTAGTGCAGACCTCGGTAGTAGAAACAACCCCTTAAGGAAACCATCCAAATTCAAGAAGTTTCACTTCTCCCCTTCTCTTTTAATTATCTCTTAAATGTTATTACCTATCTTTGTACATTGAGGGCAATGTACAACTTAAGTATGGGGGGTGAATAGTTATTTCGAGAAAATGCCTAACTTTCTACATTATTCTCAATTCCTGAGAAAGTGCCTCACTTTTTTCATTATTCTCAAATTCCTGAATTATACCTTGTTCTTAAGTAACTTCCTCATATTACTAATTAGGATGAAATTTCTGTTGATTTATGATTTTTATTGATATGTTTTAGATTAAGTCATAGTTAATTGTGCACTGATGATTAAATTTGAAGAATACTAGAGAATCAAGCATAATAAGTCTGATTTTTCAAAATTAAAATTTTCTAGGTTATCTACCTAAATTTGAATATTATCTTAAAGTTTGAAATTTACAAGGTTGATGTCAAAAATACCCATAATTTTTGTGAGATTTTGAAATTTACATGTCACTTTTTGATTATGAGTGTGCCAACATTGAACTGTTATTCTAGAACTTGCCTTGATTATACATGTCAAGACCGCATCTATGACTTGATATACAGAAATGATAAAGGCACCTAGGATTTAACCCACTTACTCCATAAAAAGCCTACCTTAAAAATTAACCCCTAGAACCCCTTTGATCCTAACAACCATTCTTTTTGACTCACCCACTGATATTAACCCAAAACCCTTTGTATTTGTTACCACCATTCTTTTAACTACCCTTATAATCGAGATTTGATTTGATCAAGCAATCTAGTTATTTTATTTCAGTATATGAATTTATCTTGTAATTGATTTGTTCTTAAAAAAAATCAAAGTATACTCAGTATTAGTATTATGAAAAGTGAGCTTATACAGTTAAATTCTAATTATCAAAAGAAAAAGCTCATATTATTAGGGTTATTACATTCAGTTGATGTAATTATTATCGTCTTAGCATTTCTAGATAGGTAACTTGTCAATTCAATCTCGATTCTAACCTTCTATTTCAGCCTCTATCCATACCCTTAACCTAGCCCCGTTACAACCCTGTAAAGACCTTTTGATCTGTTTATCATCTCATTTTACAGTGTTTGAGATTTGATTTTCAGGCAAGCCTATGGGATTAACTATTCAGGTTCGACTTTTGAGTGATTAATTTTGAACCTTAAACACTTCGAGTGATTTGAGTGAATCTTTTGTGAGGATGTCAATCCTTGTCAGTTTTGAATTACAAGGTAATTATTTAGATAAGGGGAAACACCTACGTTTTCGTGTTACAAATGTATGACTTATATTGTTTGAATCTTTAGGACTCTTTGAATTAAACTATCCATGTATAAATTATCTATGAATTATGATGAGACATTGTTGGTAGGAATTATGAATCATTGAAAGTTCGTTTTAATTGTAAATTGAGAATTTTACTTGAGGACAAGCAAAAGCTTAAGTGTGGGGGTATTTGATAAACTGTAAAAGTAATATATTTTAAGCTCACATTTAGTATGCTTTTGTATGAATTAAGCCTTGATTTATGTAAAAAGGTGCTCTTAATCCTTTGTTTTCATGTTTTATACTCAGGAATGCACCCGAGGATGAAAAGAACGAGATACGGGCCTAAAACGGACCAAATTGGGCCAAAGAGGAAATCGACACGGCCTGGACTTAAGCCCACACGGTCGTGCCATGTCAATCTACTAGAACACAGCCTGGTCTCGATTCACATGGCCGTGCCTCATTAAAGAAATCCGAACACAGCCTAAAGACTGTTCACACGGGCGAGTACCATGGCCGTGTCCCTATCGCTGGAAAGAGAAATTTCATTCGGATTTGGATACTTAGGGGCGAAGAAACCTATTTCGAGAGCCTATATAAACCCCTTAAGTGCTACCAGAAAGAGGCTGGTTAGCTAGGCCAAGGATCCGAGCCGAAAAGGTCAAATTTGTGGAGAATCACTCGAAGATAGCCAGTTGATCCATCTCAAAAAGCCGAAATTCTACTCAAGACGGGGGATCTCTCCTTTAATTCCTTCATGGGGTTTTAGGGATTTCTTATGTTATGTTTTATCTTTTCTTCTGAGATGTTTTCTTTTATAGTTATGAACTAAACCCTCAGATACCTGAGGGGATGAAACCTATGATGAACCTTGTTATCGTTTTCTGAACTATATGATAAATACTTGATTTGTTCTTAATTATGTGTGCTTAATTCTTGTGTTAATACTTTGCGAATATTGATTCAAGTTTGATGTGTTTAGGTGGTGGATCAAAAGACCCTGCTTATTCATAGATCTAGCACAATTACAGCGGAGTTGTTCGCACGCCTAGAGATAGGGTGACGAAATTTTGCCGGATTAGGGTGAAACCTAATATGGGAATCCATAGATCGAGTTAATGCGATTCTAGGAGTTTTAATTAGAAAGAGATTTCAATTAATTAACCTAGGGTTAGTCATTATTCGCTTCGAGAGAGGGTCTAATGTAACACCCCAAACCCGGCCTAAACGTTACGACCGGATCTGCCATGTCACAGGATAAAGTAAAAACAAATTTTGTTGAGTTTAGGAAAATATCGTAAGTTTGAAAACTTTTCGATTTAGGTGATGTTTTGAAAACAGAGGTTTGCAGTTAAAGGAAAAATTCTCGAATTGAGTTAAATTCTATTTGTTATCTTTGTTGGCACTTGAGAGAAAATGATTGTTTTATGTTACTTGTATTTTGAAAACTCCATCTTAACTTTCATGTTAAAATATAATAATGTGATATCTTAAATAAATAATAAATAATAAAAACCCAAATGTTAACTTAAGAAGGCCTTATTACATAACCAAAAACCCAAATAAAAATAAGTCCAAAAAAAAGAAATGAGTTTACGAGAAAACATTACATGGCCACCACAAGTCCGCCTCAGCTCCCAAATCCGCGATCTAATGATTACCTAAAAAAAAAGCAAAAGGGGTGAGTCATCGAGACTCAGTGTGTAAATCCCCATAAACGCAATCTGGGCTTTAAGCCCACAGATGCACATTAGGCCTTAGCCCACTCAAGATGGCATACAAAAGATATGAATGCAATATGTCCCAGCCTAATCTAGTTTTTCCATCCTCTACACGCCACCCGTACCAGCCCAACACACCGTGCGGATTTCTACAATCAACCCTCCATCTGCTACACGCCTCATACATGGCAACAAGCCACTCGTGGTTCCAGACCACAGTGATACTAGATCGCCGTGACAGAGTCACTATTAACATACATGGGGCCAACCCACCGTGGTATCAAACCACCGTGACAATCCCTGATGAATATATGTGGGGCCAACCCACTGTGGTACCTAACTACTGGGACGAGTCACTAAATCGTATATACGTGGTATTAAACCACCGTGGCACCAAGCCACGGAGACATGGTCACTAAATCAGATATACGTGGGGCCAACCCACTCGTGGTACCAAACCACCGTGACAGTATCAAATACTTCCCCTTTCACATCATAATCCAAAGCCCATACAATATGACATAATAATTCGTGTATGCAGTATGTCATGTATGCAAAACATATATCAAACATAACGTATAACATGAATTACCATTATAATCACATAGACAAAATATAATATAATCAAGCTAATCAACCTCTAAGGGTATAACAGTAATTTTACCTACCAAGGGTATTTTTGTAATTTACCTATCGAGGGTATTTCAGTAATTTTGCACCTGTAATAGCCTTTCCGAAGGCCTAATGTCTCTTCGAGTGACTCAACTACCATTTCTGGTCGTACTGGACTATTGGGCCTAAAACTCGATTTTGGCCCATTCGGGCTCACACGCTCGTGTGGCCCATCTAGCACAAATCTAGCCACATATAAAAGATTCTCCTAATCTAGTTCACTATATACTACACCATCATACATTTTATTCAATTGGGCCCACTTCGGCCCATCGTGGCCCAAGCAGCCTCAACCCACAAGAATACTACTGATGGCCTCAACTATCACGTTGAAGCCCCACACCTGCGCTTGCACGCTCGTGTGGCTACTATTGTCGTGACCGGCACTTCGGCATTTGCCGCTTTACAACCAGAGTAGAGAAGTACACACCTGATAGGAAAAAATATTTTTTTTATTGAGCGTCTTCGCTCATCTTGTTTTGATGACCTTATCAGAGTTAGAATTTTTTATCATATTAATTTCTACTCTACCTTCTCCGAGTTCATTCTCGAGGGAACCCCATTTTAGGGTCTGAGGAAAAAATAGGAAAGGTGATTTCACTATATTTTTTACCAGGAACAGGACCTATCACAAGAATATTTTTCTTAGTGGGGTAGTAGTTCTGAAAAGACAGATTGCCTATCTCGGGCGAAATACGATCAGGGCTAGCTTCTCACCTTCCTTCTTTGTATCTTTCTGATGTAGGATCCCTTCGTCAGTAGAGTTTAAATCCAACTAAAACTCTTGCCGTCCAATTCGCAAAATAAATACTTCATTGCTTTTCATGAGATTTGAACCCAGGCTCCCCTGTAGCATAATCCACGCCGCTAACCACTTGGCCACAAGCTCATCTTGTGTCTTAAACCATGCGCAACTAAATATAAATCTATAGTCAAATTCTAAGGTCCATGTAAAAAGAAAACCAAAATGCAAGAGCTAAGACTTGAACCTTGGACCTCCTTCCTTCCTTGTGTCCTCATCACCTTGCCTCTTATGTGACGTCACTTTGCCACTACACCACACACTCCACTTGTGTCATTTTCCTCCACATTTTATTCTTAAGGCCTACCTACTAACTCCCAGGGTTTTTTCACCTAAAACCAAAATTTCCCTAAAGCCAAATTTTGATCCCGGGACTTCATAGAAGCCCTTTAACATTCCAAAATCACTTACCTAATAGGTCCAACTTCCATTTAAGCCGATCTCTTGTTCTCCAAAAATTTAAACGCTACTACGCTCAAGGCCCATTGGGCCCAATCCTACTAGGCCCAATTTCGGGATGTTACATCTAATGTACATTAGGGAGTCCTACGGATCAAGTCAAGTGAATAAATCGTCTGGTTCAGTGTTAGATAACAAGTGAAGTCTAGGTGGATTCTTCCTTGGGTGTCGTCTTAATCGATTGGTTTTTCTTCCAAGTTATTTTTCCTAAATTCATTCTTTTTTTCATTGCGTCTTTAGTTTAGTTGATAGTTAAATTTAGATTAGATAAATATTCACTTAATTCTTAGGCTAAATAATAGAAAGAGAGTTAGTATTAGTACTTTTGGTTCCTTTGGGATTCGATATTCCGGTCTTGCCTAAACTATACTACTGTTCGATAGGTGCGCTTGCCTTAAAATCGTTGTCAGAGTTAGTTTCTAGGTTCGATCATTCTCATTATAAATTTAAGACTCTGATTTCGACAATCAGGCACGGAGAGCGAACAAATGAACTATATGTGTAATAATTTCCGATCTAACAATAACTCTTATAGTAATACTTATAATCCAGGTTGGAAGAACTACCCCAATTTCTCATGGGACGGTCAAGGAAATCAAAGGCAACAACTATCCCAAAACTTCCAACAACAGCCCTACCCACAGGAAAAGAAGCCAAACCTCGAGGATATGCTGACAAAATCTATAGCAGCCTCAGAAGTACATTTCCAAGACACAGAAACAGGTTTCCAAAATATAGAAACAAAACTTGAGGCATTGACACAGGAGTTCAAGGATCAGATCGGGCAACTTACTAAGTTAGTTTTTGAAACACGATCAGAAAGCTTACCTAGAGAAAAAGAGCAGGTACAGGCAGTGACGCTAAGAAGTGGAAGAGAGTTAGTCGAAACAAAGAAAGAGGTACCACATGAACCCGATAAGAAAAAGATAACACCGACTCCTGAGAAAATTAAACCAACAATCCCATATTCAGCAAAATTGAAGAAAGACCGCTTAGACGCACAATATGGTAAATTTCTTAAACTTTTCAAACAACTACATATTAACTTACCTTTTGTTGAAGCTATTTCGCAGATGCCAACTTATGCAAAATTTTTAAAGGAGCTTCTAACAAATAAGAGAAAGTTCGAGGAAATTTCAACAGTGGAACTTAATGAAGAATGCTCAACTATCATCCAAAACAAGCTGCCAACTAAATTGAAAGATCCAGGAAGTTTCACTATTCCTTGTTTAATTGGTAGTTTGAGCATAGAGAAAGCATTAGCTGATTTAGGTGCCAGTATTAATCTAATGCCTTATAGAATGTTTAAGCAACTTGGTCTCAGGGAACCAAAACCCACTAGGATGAGTATTCAATTAGCTAACAGATCTGTTAAGTATCCTGGGGGGATTATCAAAGATGTTCTAGTAAAATTAGATAATTTTATATTTCCTGTTGATTTCGTTATGCTTGACATGAATGGGGATGTAGAGGTACCTTTAATTTTGGGACAACCCTTTCTAGCTACTGCTAGGGCTGTCATTGATGTCGGTGATGGTAAACTTGCACTAAGGGTAGGCGATGAGGAAATTGTGTTCCAAATTTATGATGTCATGCGATATTCTAGAGAACAAGATGATCCTTGTTACTTTGTTGATACCACTGATCAAATCTTTCAAGAGTCTTTGCAGGAAATCATACACAATGACACGATGGAACTGTGTCATTCACATGGAGAGGAGATAAATGACGATATCGATGAATTAAAACCAAATACATCATCCTCTAGACAGATGAAAATAGAGGATATTGAAATCAATGACGAATAAAAATAGAAATCCTCTGTTGATGAACCACCCAAATTAGAACTAAAACAGTTGCCAGAACATTTAGAATACGCCTTCCTAGGGAATAATTCTATGCTACCAGTAATCATCTCTTCAGAACTAGGACCCAAAGAAAAAGAAGACTTGCTAAAGGTACTAAGAAAACATAAAAGAGCCATAGCATGGAAAATGTCTAATATTAAAGGAATAAGCCCATCATTCTGCACCCACAAAATTTTAATGGAAGATGAGTATAAACCGTGTGTGCAGCCTCAGAGACGTTTGAACCCCAATATGAAAGAAGTTGTCAAAGCTGAGGTAATTAAACTTCTAGATGCAGGAATAATTTATCCTATTTCTGACAGTACTTGGGTAAATCCTGTGCAGGTAGTTCCAAAGAAAGGTGACTGTTGTAGCCAACGAAAAGAATGAATTGATTCCTACAAGAACAGTCACAGGTTGAAGGGTCTGTATTGACTACAGGAAGCTGAAGGACGCCACCAGAAAAGACCATTTCCCTTTGCCCTTTATTGATTAGATGTTAGAAAGATTATCTGGGCATATGTACTATTGCTTTTTGGACGGACTCTCCGACTATTTCCAAATCCCAATAGCTCCTGAATATCAAGAAAAAACAACATTTACATGTCCATACGGTACATTTGCTTATCGTAGAATGCCTTTTGGATTATATATGCTCCTACTACTTTTCAGCGCTGTATGCTAGCCATCTTCGATGAACTTGTAGAAGACATTATGGAGGTATTTATGGACGACTTCTCTGTATTCGGTAATTCTTTCCACCATTGCCTTAAAAATTTAGAACGAGTTCTAAGAAGATATGAGGAAACGAATCTTGTCTTGAATTGGGAAAAATGTCACTTTATGGTTAGAGAAGGGATTGTGTTAGGACATAAGACTTCTATTAAAGGGATTGAGGTAGATAAAGCAAAGATTGAAACCATAGAAAAATTACCTCCCCCTAGTTTAGTTAAGGCTATTAGAAGCTTTTTAGGACATGCTGGATTTTATAGAAGATTCATTAAAGATTTCTCTAAAATAGCTAAGCCTTTAACAAAATTACTAGAAAAAAATATTCCTTTCAATTTTGACCAGGAGTGTTTAGATGCATTTAATATCCTCAAAGATAAACTAATAAATGCTCCAATTATAATTGCACCTGATTGGAATTTACCTTTTGAACTAATGTGTGATGCGAGTGATTTTGCAGTAGGTGCAATTTTGGGACAGCGAAGAGACAAGCATTTTCAGCCAATCTATTATGCTAGTAAAACATTGACATCCGCACAAGAAAACTACACCACAATAGAGAAAGAATTACTAGCTGTAGTTTTTGCATTTGAATATTTTAGACAGTATTTGATATTGTCTAAAGTTGTCATTTACACTGACCATTCAGCCCTTCGTTATCTCCTTACTAAATCTGATGCAAAACCTCGACTCATTCGATGGATCTTACTCTTATAGGAATTTGATTTGGAAATTCAGGATAAGAAGGGAGCTGAAAATCTTGCAGCAGCCCACCTCTCTAGGCTTGAGAACTCACATATCGAAGAGCTCGACGAAAGTGAGATAAACGATTCGTTCCCTGAGGAACAACTCTTTTCTATAACCAATTCTGAGGTACCATGGTTTGTAGATATTGCAAATTATTTAGCTACTAACATCTTACCAAAAAAGTTAACACATCATTAAAAGAAGCGATTCTTTGCTGATGCGAAAAACTATTTTTGGAAGGATCTCTTTCTTTTCCGCATATGTGCAGATCAAGTAATTCGGAGATGCGTTACAAAGACAGAAGCAAGTAAGATCCTAGAACATTGCCGCTCAGGACCTTCAGGAGGACATTACAGCGGGATTAAGACAGCACACAAAATGCTCGAATTAGGATTTTATTGGCCAACTCTTTTTAAAGATGCCAACAGGTATGCCGCTTCGTGTGATAAATGCCAAAGAATAGGTAATATTTCTAAACGCGATGAAATGCCTAAGACATATATGTTATCATGTGAGATATTCGATGTATTGGGTATTGACTTTATGGGTTCGTTCCCTAGCTCATTCGGAAATAAATACATCTTAGTAGCAGTAGATTACATGTCAAAATGGGCGGAAGCCCAAGCTTTACCTACTAACGATGCTAGAGCTATAGTAAAGTTTCTTAAGAAACTTTTCTCTCGTTTTGGAACACCCAGAGTGATCATCAATGATAGAGGTACTCACTTTTGCAATACTCAAATTGATAAAGTCTTAAGAAACTATGGAGTACACCACAGAACAGCTACCCCTTATCATTCTCAAACCAGGGGGCAAGTGGAAGTGACAAATCGAGAGCTTAAGTGAATCCTAGAGAAAACAGTTGAATCAAATAGGAAAGATTGGGCAGTGAAAGTAGATGATGCTTTATGGGCCTATAGAACAGCATTCAAAACCCCTTTGGGAACATCCATATACAAACTTGTCTACGGGAATAGTTGTCATCTACCATTTGAGTTAGAGCACAAAGCATACTGGGCTATACAATTCTTGAATTACAATCTTAAAACTGCAAGTGAAAAGAGGATGATACAGTTGAACGAATTAGATGAATGGCGAGCTGAGGCCTACGAGAACTCACGATTATATAAGGAGGAAACAAAATGACGCCATGATGCTCGTTTAAAACAATCAAAGCAACTCGAAGTAGGAGACTTGGTCCTGCTGTACAATTCAAGACTCAAACTATTTCTTGGAAAGCTGAAATCAAGGTGGTCAGGCCCATTTGTGGTCAAAACTATTTTTCCTTATGGCACAGTTGAGGTAACCCATCCAACCCAAGGAACATTCAAGGTCAATGGCCATCGACTGAAAATTTATAATGGTGAGGATTTCAAGGAATTAAGAGAAGAACTTCAGCTTCATGAACCTTCTTTTAGAAATGAAAACAGGGTAAGTCTAGCTTAAGACTTTCAACGAGCGCTTCTCGAGAGGCAACCCGAGCACTGACTTCACTAACCCCATTAATTTTTACATTTTTAATTTTATTTTTCTTTCAGTACCTAAACCAAACTAACCAATACAGTGAAGCGCAGGTTTCCCCCGCGTGCAAGGCCGTGTGGACGCCATGGGATAAAAAACAGGTGTGCCGGTAGACATGCGATATGAAGAAGAAAATTGTACACGGGCTACGATAATAAGACCACGGCCGTACGATACAACCATGGTCTATTCTGAGTAAACCAACAGGGGGCATGAGCCACGCCCGTGCTTGCCAACGGTGTGCAACACTGACTATATGAACACGAGCGTGGCAAACATAGCACGGGTGTGGGAGATGCAAACACAATAGAACACGGACAAGAAACACCGGCGTGGGCAACATTGCAAACGCGCCCAAATTCAAAAATCACGAAAAACACGGGCTAAATAAAAGAGACACAGGCGTGGCTCCTGTCTGTGTCCCCCTCCCTATTTAAAGAACATTACCACCGTCTCTCATAAAAATTTTCCCCAAAACTTCAACCCAAGCCGTTCCCCTCAAATATTTTCCTTCCCATTCCGGCCACTATTAAAGAATCCCCCACCATTGCTTTCCCCCATCCCAAATCTTCCAATTTCTTTCACATTCACACTAAAAAAAAACCAGTATACGCCCGCCCCAAAGCTCTCCCACCGCCGTGTTTCCCCAACAAGTTGCAGCACACGCCCGTGGCTCGACCCTACACATCCGTGCTCTACCAAAACACAACGTTACCACCACCGGTCACATCTCACTATCACATTTACCTTTATTTAACTGTTTTAAACTTAGAATTTTATCTTTTTAATTAATTTAATATTAAATTAGTATTATTATATTGATATAGCCATTGAATCTTAGTTGAATAATGCTTAGGATTAGATAAAATCTTTTGTCAAATTCTTACTCCTGCTAAACACGATTAATTTAGCTTATTATAAGTTTAGTCTTTGTATATTTTAAATACTGATAGAAGCCCTTGATATATGTTTTGGTTGAATATATACTTGAATCATTACTTATCGGTTCTTTTCAGGCCCATAATGTCATCATCACGAGGAAAGAAAACAACAGTCCCCAGTTCTAAAAAATGAAAGGGACCCAGTTCCTCATCAGCTAGCGCAACCTCGAAAGTGCGCCATCCACTTTTACGATTTCCTCCAGGTATCCAAGAGGATCGTTACAAGATACTCCGGGCGCGACCACTAGGAACAGGGAGATGTATTGATTGGGCCGCCTTGGAATAGGTCCAGTTAGCTGACGACGTACGGGCGCTACTAACCACCGACCCTTGGAATCAGTTCTTCAACATCATCGAGCCTACTTACTTGGAGCTCACTCTAGAGCTATGTTCAACATTTCATCTCCAGACAGTGATGTCACAACCCGATGACCCCAGTACGATCCAATTCCGACTAGGGGGCATTATACGAGAACTTAATGTACCACAATTTGAGGCCGCATTGGGACTATATACCGACGAATTCGTGGAGGAACATGATCTTTCGGAGCTTTCTCACCATATCCACAAAGCCTCCGCAAGATGTTGGTACAACATAGCTCCTAATAACAACGAGTATGACCCCGCTCCAAAGCGACAGCCCTTGCTCCATCCCTAAGGTACATTCACACACTCTTAGCTCATACACTGACAGGTGGGCGAAAGAGCACCGGCGTCGTCAACACTCACGATGCCTATTTCCTGTGGTGCATGGCGAACGGGTATGTTTTCGACTTGGCTTATTTCTTAGCTCGCGCCATTCAACACTAGATGGAGTAGCACAGGAGAGAAGTCATATCCATGGCGCCTTACATTACACACCTGGCTCGATATTTCGATCTCCTCAACACCGACGCTTAAACCTCCTCCCTTACACTGATAGGTCAGATGACCCTACAGGGCATCCAGACAATGTTACATATAAGGATGATTCAATGCCGGCGTGGGACAGACCCTCCAATATCAGTTAGCACCCACCACCGATGGGGAGGAGCCTGAGGACGTTGCTGAAGATGTTCCTCCACCACGGGAAGCACCACAACAGAGCCATCGGATAGCTCATTTGACTATTTCACTCTTAGACATTTCTGCACGCCTCACTCAGTTCGACAGCATTGATGCGACACTTCAGCAGATCTGTCATCACCTTCATATCTCATCACCACCACCACCTCAAGACCCAGCTGATGCAGAAGACTTCTGGGTCCTTTTCTTTTTATTTTTTGTTTATTTTTATTTTTATTTTTATTATTTTTAATTTCTTCCCTCTAACTTTATTTATACTTTTATTTATGTTGATTCAATTTTAGTTTACTGTCTAAAAGACTTGAAAGTTTCATTACTACTATTGATCTCACTTCATCACCGGCTATCTAACCCTAAGTCTCCATAAGGACATCCATTCATTAAAGTTAATTGATGACTTCACAGATTAAATAGGTTTAATGCAACACTCAAGGAACGAAAATATCACTTATACCTAGTTATCACATTCATCATGGAACATCCTTCAAGGATTTTATCCATAATTCAGGAAGTTTCACTTCTCTCCCTATCTTTTGATTACTCTATTGTTATTTTTGTACATTGAGGGCAATATACATCTTAAGTGTGGGGGGTGAATATTTATTTCGAGAAAGTGCCTAACTTTCTTCATTATTCTCAAATCCCTGATGATATCTTGTCTTGAAGTAAGTTTCTCATTTTTTGATTAGAATGAAATTTCCTTTGATTTATGATTTTTATTGATATGTTTTAGATTAAGTCATTGATAATTGTACATTGATGATTAAATCTGAAGGATACTAGAGTATCAAGCATGATAAGTCTATTTTTCAGGATTAAAATTTTGTTAGGTTGTCTACCTGAATCTGAATATTACTTTGAAGTTTGAAATTTACGAGGTTGATATCAATTACCTATAATTTCTGAGAGCTTTTGAGCCTTTTAGAGCATACATTCTTTTTCTTGCTCACTTTATTGATTATGAGTGTGTCAACATTGATTTGTTATTCTAGAACTTGCATCGTCTAAACATGTCGAGACCACACCTTTGATTTGATATACAGAGATGATAAAGGCACCTAGGTTTTAACCCACTCACTCCACTAAAAGCCTACCTTCATAATTAACCCCTAGTGAACCCCGTTGATCTTAACAACCCTTTTCATTGACTTGCCCACTAATATTCCACCAAAACCCTTTGTATTTGTTATCACCATTCTTTTTTACTACCCTTATATTATTTTAGTAGTTGAATTCATCTTATTCTTATCTGACTTGTTCTAAAAAGAATCGAAGTATATTCATTATTAGTTTTATGTTAGATGAGCTTATACATGTAAATTCCAAATCTCGAAGAGAAAAATCTCGTACTATTAGTTTTCACTTGATGTAATTATTTAGGAGTAGTCATATTTCTAGTTAGGTAATTTGTCAGGTCAATCTCGATTCTAACCCTCTAAATCAACCTTTATCCACACCTTTAACCCAAGCCCCGTTACAACCCTGTTAAAGACCTTTTGATTCGTGTGTCATCTCATGTTATAGTGGTGGAGATTTGATTTTCATGCAAGCCTATGGGATTAATTTTTCATGTTTGACTTTTGAGCGCTTAATTCTGAACCCTAAACACTTTGAGTGGTTTGAGTGAATCTTTAGTGAGGATGTCAACTCTCGTCGATTTCGAATCAAAGGTAATTATTTAGGTAAGGGGAAACACCTAACGTTTTCAGACTATAAATGTATGACTTTGATTGTTTGAATCATTAGGACTCTTTGAGTTGAATTATCCATGTATGAATTATCTTTGAATTATGATGAAACATTATTGATGAATATTATGAATCAAGGAAGTTTGTTTTAATTATGAGCTGAGAATTTTGCTTGAGGACAAGCAAAAGCTTAAGTGTGGGTGTATTTGATAAACCGTAAAAGTAACATATTTCAAGCCCACATTTAGCAGGCTTTTGGACGATTTAAGCCTTGAATTATGTAATTTGGTGCTCTTAATCTTTTTTTTCATGTTTTATACTTAGGAGAACATCGGATGATGAAAAGAATGGAAAACGGGCCCAAAATAGAGTAAATGGGTCATATCACGAAATCCACAAGAACTGGCCCAAGACCACACGGCCGTGTCTCATTCAACAGCTTCGAACACGGCCTGGCCACGACTTACACGGGCGTGTGCCATGGGCGTGTCCCTGTCGTGAGAAAGAAGAGTTTCACTCGGATTTGGATACTTAGGGACAAAGAAACATATTCAGAAGCCTATATAAACACCCTAAGTATGACCAGAAAGGGGGGAACCCAAGGCTTTAGTCAGAGGGCGTCCAGCTAGGCCAAAAAGGGCATGACCGCGTGTCAAAGTCTTAAAATTTATAAAAAGAATAATCAAACCTGGAAGCGAACTATGACAACGATTTGAGGCAAGCGCACCTATTGAACAGTAGTATAGTTTAGGCAAGACTGAAATGTCGAATCCCAAAAGAACCAAAAGTACTAATACTAACTCTCTTTTTATTATATAGCCTAAGAATTAAGGGATTTATTTATCTAAGATAAAACTAATAACAACTAAGCTAAAGATACAAAGACAAAAAGGATGAATTGAGAAAATAACTTGAGAGAAAACCAAATGATTAAGATGACAACCAAGGAATAATCCACCTAGACTTCACTTGTTATCTAACTCTGAACAAGACGATTTATTCCTTTGACTTGATCCGTAAGATTCCCTACGTTATATTAATCCCTCTCTCAAGGTGACTAACGTCTAACCCTAGGTTGATTAATTGAAATCTCTTTCTAATTAAAACCCCTAGAATCGCATTAACTCGAGCTATTGACTCCCATATTAGGTTTCACCCTAATCCGGCAAAATCTTGTCACCCTATCTCTAGGCACGCGATCAACTTCGCTTAATTATGCTAGATCTACTCTTAGGCAGGGACTTTTGCTCCTCCACCTAAGCACATCATATTCGAATTAATATCCCGAAAATATCAACACAAGAATTAAGAACACGTAATTAAGAACAAGTCAAATATTTATCATATAGTTCAGAAAACAATATCAAGATTCATCTTAGGTTTCATCCCCCTAAGGTATCTAAGGGTTTAGTTCATAATAACAAAAGGCAGCATCTCAAAAGAAAAGATAAAACAAAACATAAGAAATCCCTAAAACCCTCTTAAGGAATTGAAGGAGAGATTCGTCGTCTTAAGTATAACTCCGGCTTCCTGAGATGGATCAACTGGCTAACTTCGAGTAAATTTCTGCAAATCTGACCTTTCTGGCTCAGCTCCTTGGCCTAGCTAACTGTCCCTAACTAAAGCCCTGGGTTCCGGCTTCTGCCGAACTCTCCTTCAAGTTGCCCCCTTGGGTGTTTATATAGGCTTTGAGATGCTTTACTTAGCAATAACAGCTCATGACAGTGAAAGGTTAGTGGAATCTGACCCGAGGCAAGAGCCTGTGGTAAGTGAAGGTAAGGTTGAGGTAAGCCAGGATTTACCAAACCCGATAATTACAGAGTACCAAGCTCGTATGCCATACCCCAATGCGATAAAGAAAGACCACACAGAGGAACAATTCGGTAAATTTCTTAAAACTCCAAAGAAGTTTCTTATTAACTTGCCGTTTCTTGAAGCTCTTTCGTAGATGCCAGCTCCTAGACCTCGTGTCGATAAATAAGAAATTCATGAGGAACGAAGGCTTTGGATCGATGAACTAGACGAGTGGAAGACACACTTTAAAGAGAAACTAAAAACACACGAAGCAAAAACGAGGAAACTCCACGACGAACTTAATGATGGGACAACCCAGCTTAAAATAGGAGATCAGATACTCAAAATCTTCCCAGACGAAAGAGTCAAGGTAACTAGTCCTAAAATCAGCACCTTTAAGGTAAACACTACTCGACTTAAACTTTATATCAATAACCAAATTGATCGCATGAGAAAAGATTTCCACCTCCTCAAACCACCATGATTGTGCGAATAACAAGTAAATCTAGCTCAAGACTTTAAACGAGCGCTTCTCGGGAGGCAACCCGAGCACTAACTCTACTAATTAGTTTCGTTTTATTTCTTTTCGTATTTAGGCGTAGGTTTCCATACTCACACGGCCTTGCACACGGCCGTGTAGGCACCACAGGTAGGTAAAAGGGGCGTGGTCATAGACGTGTGGCAACAGGATAAAATTTTTCCCAAAACACGGGCTGCATCTCTATTTAAACCCCCTTCTTCCTTTTTCTTTTCTAGTTGTCTTTTTTCTTTCATTTTCCATTATTTACTTTTATTTTTATTTTTTATTATTTTTTTCTTATTCTTCATGCCATTTAGATTAAGCTTAGGATACAATAAAATCAGGCCGACTGCTTCGAGAAATCAAATTCAAATGGTTCAAGGCGCTCCCCCACATTCACCTCCGCCCAATCCTATCCGGTTTCTTCTCATTGACGCCATCCAAAATTCAGGAAGTTTCACTTCTCTCCCTATCTTATGATTTTATTATTTTGCTATTATCTATCTTTATACATTGAGGGCAATGTACATCTTAAGTGTGGGGGGTTAACTATGGTATTATTTGAAAAATCCCTGAATTATGTCTTGTTTTTAAGCAATTTCCTCATATTACTATTAGAATGAAAATTCCCCTGATTTATGGTTTTTATTGATGTGTTTTGGATTAAGTCATAGTTAATTGTGCATTGATGATTAAATTTGAAGGATACTAGAGAATCAAGCATGATAAGTCTATTTTTCAGAAATTTAAAAAAAAAATTTCTAGGTTGTCTACCTAAATCTGAATGTTACTTTGAAGTTTGAAATTTACGAGGTTGACATCAAAAACCCATAATGTTTGTGAGATTTTGAGCCTTATAAAGCATATATTCTTTTTCTGCTCACTTTTTGATTATGAGTGTGTCAACATTGATTTGTTATTCTAGAACTTGCTTCGATTATACATGTCGAGACCACACCTTTGATTTGATATACAGAGATGATAAAGGCACCTAGGTTTTAATCCACTTACTCCACTAAGAGCCTACCTTTATAATTAACCCCTAGTGAACCCCGTTTAATCCTAACAACCCTTTTTATTGACTCACCCACTAATATTAACCCAAAACTCTTTGTATTTGTTATCACCATTCCTTTTGACTACCCTTACGTTGAGATTTGATTTGATTAGTTACTTAACTATTCTATTTATTTCAATCGTTAAATTCATCCTTTATAATTATATTGTTCTTAAAAAAAAGTATATTCATTATTAGTTATGTGATTAAAAGAGCTTATACGTTTAAATTCCAATTGTTGAAGAAGAAGCTCGTATTATTAGTATTAGTATTACAAGTTTTCATGTGATGTAATTATCTATTATTAGTTCATTGTTTCTAGTTAGGTAATTTGTCAAGTCAATCTAGATTCTAACCCTCTAATTCAGCTTTTATCCACACCTTTTACCCAAGCCCCGTTACAACCCTGTTAAAGACCTTTTTATTTGTGTATCATCTCATATTATAGTGGTGGAGATTTGATTTTCATGCTGATCGTTGTTTTATGCAATGTCAAAGTCTTAAAATTTATATAAAGAATGATCGAACCAGGAAACTAACTATGACAACAATTTGAGGCAAGCGCACCTATCGAACAGTAGTATAGTTAAGGCAAGACCGGAATGTCGAACCCAAAGGAACTAAAAGTACTAATACTAACTCTCTTTTTATTATTTAGCCTAAGAACTAAGGGAATTGTTTATCTAATCTAAAATTAACTAACAACTAATCTAAAGATGCAAAGACAAAGAAGAATGAAATTGGGGAAAATAACTTTAGGAAAAACCAATTGATTAAGACGACACCCAAGGAAGAATCCACCTAGACTTCACTTGTTATCTAACTCTGAACCAGACGATGTATTCACTTGACTTGATCCGTAAGATTCCCTAAGTTATATTAATCCCTCTCTCGAGGCGACTAACGTCTAACCCTAGGTTGATTAATTGAAATCTCTTTCTAATTAAAACCCTTAGAATTGCATTAATTCGATCTATGGACTCCCATATTAGGTTTCACCCTAATCCGGCAAAATCTCGTCACCCTATCTCTAGGAGTGTGATCAACTCCGCTTAATTATGCTAGATCTACTCTTAGGCAGTGACTTTTGCTCCTCCACCTAAGCACATCATACTTGAATTAATATCCTGAAAATATCAACACAAGAATGAAGAACACATAATTAAGAACAAGTCAAATATTTATCATATAGTTCAAAAAACGATAACAAGATTCATCTTAGGTTTCATCCCCCTCAGGTATCTAAAGGTTTAGTTCATAACAGTAAAAGAAAACATCTCAAAAGAAAATATAAAACAAAACATAAGAAATCCCTAAAACCCTTTAAAGAATTGAAAGAGAGATCCTCCGTCTTGAGTATAACTCTGGCTTCCTGAGATGGATCAACTAGCTATCTTCGAGTAAATTTCCATAAAAATCGACCTTTTCGGCTCGGTTCCTCGGCTAGCTAGCTTGTCACGACTAAAGCCTTGGGTTAAAGCCGCCGAACTCTCCTTCAAGTTGCCCCCTTGGGTGTTTATATAGACTTTGAGATGCTTTACTTGGCCCCTAAGTATCCTAATTCAAGTAGAATTCCTACTAGGGTGTTTGAATAGGCTTTGGAATGTGTTTCTTTGCCTCCAAATATCCAAATCCGAGTAAAACTCCTCTTGGCCGCAACAGGGACATGCCCATGGCACACGCCAGTGTAAGTCATGGCAAGGCCGTGTTCGAGCCCAAAACAGAGTAAATGGGCCATGTCACGATATCCACACGGCCGTGCCTCATTCAACAGCTTCGAACACGGCCTGGCCACGACTTACAAGGGCATATGCCATGGGAGTGTCCCTGCCGCGGCCAGGAGGTGTTTTACTTGGATTTTAATACTTGGAGGAAAAGAAACACATTCCAAAGCCTATTCAAACTTCTACTTGAATGAGTATGCCGATCCATTGTCAATCAGTACCCCCAGTAATGTATACCCCTTGTAGCAGGTGGTGATGTGCAGAGCCTTGGTGGATCTCATGCCACCAGGCGGTATTTCATTATCATTAAAAAAGATGAAATTATCGGTGCTTATGTTGTTGACAAGACGGTCTAGCTTGTTTACTGAAATATCATCAGCGACAAGGCTTCGTTTAACACCTTCATTAGCGCGTTACGGTGTGTCTCCGAGCTTAAGAGTAAAGCCAGTATTGATATACGAGCCGGCTGCTTGTGTAGTTGTTCCACGACACTATACTCGCTGTGTTTTAGGAATTTCAAGAATTCCTTAGCTTCTTTCTCAGTTACCGGCTCATTAACAGGTAGTTCTGACTTCTCTTTCCTTTGTTCGATCACCAAGGATTTCCCTTTTACAGGTTCGGCTTTTGTATTTGGGGCATCATAACAACTTCCGCTATGTGTATAGAAACCCACATCTTGACCTGCCTCTGGCGTGCTGGCCGGGCCCTCCTCTCCCGGGATTGTCACATTGCAGTCATAGTTCCAAGGTACCCTTTTGCTATCTTTATAAGGAAAAGCAATGGGTTATCAGATTACAACTCTTAGTGTAATTTTTGCTCTGGTTTTGTTGATTCTTGGTCGTAAGATGATTACTACTGGGTGGTTGGCCTCATATACTTTCTTTTTCGACCCTCTTTCTGAGGCGCACACCTCTTCTCCTTCAGTATACTCAAACAACTCTAACTCATTGTTGTCCATTAGACCTTGTACTAGAGCCCTGAATTCACTACATTTCTGAGTCTCATGATCTTCTTCATCATGGAACTCACAATAGTTCCTTGCTTCTCGGGAATTGTCCCTAAAGTCTTGTGTGATTAACCCTCTTTCTACCACTTTCTTCTAAACTTCTCTCAACGAGGTTTTCACGTCTGCAATATTCATCTTGATTTTCTTCCTCGCACTCTCGACTATCGCATTTACCCTCTTATCAGCATGGTTGGGTAACTGATTTTATACACCAGATGGACCATCAAATTTTACAATGCCCATTTTGATGAACTTTTCGACTAACTTTTTGAAAGTGGTGCAGTTTTATATCTAGTGTCCGTGATTCCCGCATGGTATTTTCATTGGGCGTTTGCATCATACCATTTGGGGTATGGGGTTTGCATTGGCTTTAGGTAGAAAGGGGATACAACTTGTACATCAAATAAACTTTAGTACAACTCTCTATACGTCATTGGAATGGGCATAAACTGGAGTTTCTCCGTATTTTGCTTCGTGTTGTCTCTTGTCTTGATGGGGCTTGATGGCCAGCAGTTACCATTCTCGGTTGGTTCACAGTGATTGGTTTCGAATAACCCCTGTTGTACGTGCTCACATTATTTACCTTATTTTCTTTTCTTCTCGAGGCTGACCTCTTTGTGTTTTCCCCAGCCTCTATTTTTCCACACCTTATTGCATTTCTATCATTTCACCAGACATCACTATATCTGAGAAACTCCTAGTTGCGCTTCCCAGCATGTGATCTTTTCCTTTTCTAGCAGTGGCAGTTGGACTTGCATGGCTACTTCCCTCCACCTTTGAGCATATTGCCTCAAACTTTTGTTTGACTTTTTCTCCATATTCTGTAATGTGATTCTGTCAGGTGCCATATCTGTCACATGGCCATATTGTTTCAAGAAGGCCTGTGTCAGGTCCTTCCACAAATTAATTTGGGCACAATTTAACTGATTATACAATTTGGTCGCAGCCCCGATCAAGCTGTCTTGGAAATAGTGAATCAATAACTGATCATTATTGACATATCCGATCATCCTCCGATAGAACATTGCAATGTTAATCTCAAAGCAGCTGGTCCCATTATATTTTTCAAACTCTGGCATTTTGAACTTTGGAGGAAGCATTAGATCTGGGACCAGGCTCAATTTCTTAGCATCAATTCCACAATGGTAATCAGCGCTTTTCAACGCCTTGAATTTCTCTTCTAGCCATTTGCATCGGTCTTCCAGTTGCTTTGGGAGCTCCACTCTCGCCTTTCCCATTTTTGCTATATCATCAAGGTCAAGTACAACGAGATTTACTGGATTGTCTCCGGGGTTAGAGCCTGAACCTATCGGGAAGTTCATCGATGCCAAAGTACTAGTCTGATATTGAGGTCTGATGTTAACCGACACCCTTTGTGGTTGTGCTTGGATGTTCGTTGGGGTGAAGCCTGGAGGATAAGTAGGGTTCTCGTTTTCGTCTCCGGTACTTGATCATAGGGCTCTTTCCTTTTTTTATGCCCCCAGCCAGCAACTGCGTTAACTGGCTCATCATGCTTCTCTAGGATTCTAGCATCTAATCCCTCATATCTTGTTGGATTTTGGTCAACTGTTCTTGCATATGTATTTGCAGTTGATCCTGCATCTCTCTTTGCATTTGTTCCAATCTTTCCAACCTTTGGTTCATAGCTTTAGTCTTTCTTCGTGTACCGTAATGATATTCCACGGAAACTACCAGGATTTTAGAGTCTCTTTATGAGTTTTAGTGCGCAAGATGTAATGCAATACTGATGCGTGAATGCAGAAAGAAAAAAGGCATTGATTCTGATTCAATTTCATTAGAGTAACCTTTCTAGAAAAAAAATTCTTTACATAAAATGGATTACATATATGGCTTTGCCCTAATGCTTAAGGTCTTGACTTGCTTAAAAAACCAAGCTAACTCTCGGCCTCGATCTGACTCTGTCTCATATTTCAATCTCAGTACATCATCCTGGACTGCCAAGGTTTGTAAATGATTAGCCATCTCTCGCACTTGAGCCAAAGCTTCACCCATAACGTAATCCCTATCCCTGACCTGGTCTTGAGATCGATGAAGTTGCTCTTTCCACTGCTCATTATTTGCTTCCAGTAGTTTAACCCGGAGTTTATAGTTTTGCAGCGCGATTTCAAGTTCTTCTATCCTCCCTTTTAGTTCCTCAATCTTACTTAGGCTGGCCCTTAATTCGATTACGGAGTTGCGACTATGATGCTAATGTAGCGATTTTCTAACTCTGCCACCCGAGCTCTTAACTTCTCCTTTTCATTTTGGCTCTTCAACAAGCTCTTTTTTAAAGAGTCCTCTCGTACTCAAATACCATGGAACTTCTTCTCTCACTGGTTAGCTCTAGTATTTTCTTATTGGATTTCTTGCCGCCATTACTCAGATGTTTTACCCAAACCAGCCGTTCTTATTGACATACGCTGTTTCTTGTAATCCATTTTCAAACTGTCTAAATCTTCTTTGGCCTTATTCTTTCCCTTACTCAGTTTCTCGGCTTCTAGTTTCTAGACATCGACATTTATCCCAGCTGCATTTTCTCCTCATCCAATTGCTTGATCCTTTTTCCTAGTTCTGAACTTTTCTTCTTAAAATCCTGTTTGATGATCTCTAGTTCAGATAGGATGTTTTCGTTGATTCTCTAACCCCACCACCGATCATACCCAGGGGTAGTCATTGGATTAGCAGCAAACCTTTTCATTCTATGAGTTTGGTTTTAGGCGTTTGATATTTCACGAACTTTCTTTTTGTAATTATCTCCCTTGTATACGAACTCGCACTCAGCTAACCCTTGTGTTGTTGGCATGAACTGTCTTGACCTGTATTGCCTTAACACGAGTAGGGGAGCATACTCAACAACTCCCCATATCCCAAGTAGGGGAACCAAATCAAAATCTCCACATCGATATAAAATCACGTCAGGGACCATCCAAGGGGCTCTCCATTCGATGTCTTCTTCTTGCAGATTTTGGAGAATCATCATCCACTTTTCCTTCGTAATATCATCCCGTCTCGGCATAACCACTATCTCTTTCAGGAGAGAATATCTTTTGAAAAAGACTCGATATGAGACCTTTTCCACTTTCCAAAAATGGCTGTAGAACTATGCCAACAAAAATTGCGCACACCCTATAAATCTGCCCTTGCCCGCTCTCCGGCGCACGTTCAAGGATCTGAAAGTTTCGGCCAAAATTGCAGGAACGGGTGTGACCCTTTTTCCAAGTCGATCAAAGAAATCCGAGACTGCCTCATCTACGTGCCCTAATGCCTTGAGGAAGATGACCAAACTGTAGATTCTCAAAGCGAAAACATCAACCCTTTTCTTCATATCTGGATGTGCTAGAATCAGATCCCTCAAGTTTTTCCAAGGAATACACTTACTATCTACTTTTTGCTTGATCCGGGCTGCAACCCACTGCTCACTCATCCCAGTGATGCTCATCAATTTCTTCAAAAAGGTTGGGACATTAGCGGCTCTTAAATATGCTTTGTCAGCTTGAATCTTCGGGCATCGAAGTAAGGCCATATACTTTTCCACGGTAGGTACCAAATCAACTTTCCTAAAAGTGAAGCAACTGTAGGCAGGATTCCAGAACTGGGTGAGGGCTCGAAATAAGTGCTTGTCCACCTTCATATCGAGCAGATAGGGCAAATTTCCATAGTTACAATAAAACAACTGCTTGATCTCATCATTCCACTGGTCTCATATCTCTTATAATTCTTGAAGATTATCCTGAGTCACGTTGATGTGGGTGAAATCCCACAACTCTGATACATATCCCTCAGTCAGACTATCACCTTTCTCTTGCTACATTGTCTCGACCCAAATTCGGACGGCCGCATTATCCTCCACTGTATCAAGAAACCCCTTTTTCCATGAAAAGTTATCTATTTAGGAACCGAATGTGAATCAACACGTTTTTTGTGATGAAAATGTCATGCAATTACAATCAAAGCAAAAATAAAGCAAGTCAGTACTTCATACACAGTTTAAAGTAAGCAAAGAATAATAAGTAAAGCATCTACTCGGGTGACCACTAGGGTTTGACGCGGCTCTACCTAAGGTGGGCTCTTAAGGCTCGCTATATGGGGTTTGGTTCTAGAGTAAAGGTACTTGAACCGACAGATTCCTCGATCTTCACCCATTATAGGCTCATGCGGACCGAGTTCAGTTTAGGGGAATACATTTTCCTATGGCCATACGGAGATGAAAATCTCACAAAGACATAGGTACGGATGTATCCCGAAAGCGATCCACTATCCTATACGGAGGTGAAAACCCCACGAAGGAATAGTTTCTCGCTCCCACTTAAAGGGGTAAAATCGACTGACTTATGCAATGCAAAAATGCTAAGACACATCAACAAATTTAAACCAACAAAACAAGTATTTTATGATGAAAACCGCGAAAATGACGGATAAAATATAATGGAGGAATCGTAAATTTAAAACAGATTTTTGATTTTTTGACAAAAAGACAAAAATTAACCAATTTGTGGCTCGACTCTCTTATGTAGTCCCCAGTGGAGTGGCCAAACTGTCGAAACCATTTTTTTGAAAAGGGTCAACTTTATATTTAAAAACAAAAATGGAGTCGCCACCAATCCTTTTTTATGAGGTGTGATCGGACCACCTCATAAATTGATCGCTTTAATAAAAATGTTTTAATTTTACTAAAACAACGATTTTTGGTCTACAAAATTCGAGAAAACGAGTTCGGGAGTCAGTTATGTGCGAGGAAGGATTAGCACCCTCACAACGCCCAAAATTGGTACCTAATTGATTAATTAATGTCTTAATATC
The DNA here is from genome assembly GCA_025503065.1 of Gossypium bickii. Classification (NCBI taxonomy): domain Eukaryota; kingdom Viridiplantae; phylum Streptophyta; class Magnoliopsida; order Malvales; family Malvaceae; genus Gossypium; species Gossypium bickii. The sequence goes on from CP106716.1 coordinate 100,117,023, forward strand.
GAATGTTGAAAATTTGGAAAGAATTAAAAATACGATCTCTCTTTTAAAAAACAAATTTTAGAAAAATGCTTGAATAAATCGAAACAATTGTTAAAGACCCTTTCGTCTCGAGATAACAAAATATCACATCCCGTAAGTTAGAATGCGATACTTGAGTCCTCGAGAATAAGCTTGCCTTTAAAAAAAGGTCTTATATTTCAATTTTAAAAAGGATATTTGGTTTTTTAGGTTCAATGAGAAAATCGAGACTTTATAAGTTAGGGTACGATTTCTCGAATCTCCAAAATACGAAATATTGCCTTTGTTTTCAAGATTTTCCCTTTTTTACGAATTTGGGTAAAAAATTAATGAAATATTTGAGAAGGTTGCCATTGAGAAGTGATAATCTAGCATAAGATGATCTAGCATAAGATGATCCCACAAAAGCGACTGCTGGCTAGAGTCAGGTTCCTCTAAATCATAGTTTATGAAAAAATAAAAAAAAAAGAAATAAAAAAAAAAAGGAAAGAACACACAGATTTTACGTGGAAACCCTTTCGGGAAAAAAACCACTGGCGAGAGGAGAAGAAAATTCACTATGTCGAATTCGAATCAATTACAAGAGGAATAGACCATGTCTATTTATAGGCTTATAAAGCCATATTCTAATAGGAGTGTAGTAAGATTGAAACTCCTTATTCTAATCAATATCAAATAGATGGAGTTTAATAAGGTTTAAAAAACCTTATTCAAAATAAAATAAAAGAAGTGTAGTTCTATAGGGATTCTTCTTTTTTATTTTATTTTACCATTGTATTTTATTTAAATAAGAATTTGGGTCACTTAATTCTAACAATCTCCACCTTGACACGAATTCTCAATAAACAAGTTCTTCATCATGAACTCTTAACGAACAAGTTCTCCACCTCTTCCACAAAACCCCTTAAGGGTTTAACTTCAACAATGAACACCAACCAAGTCTAAGCAATGCTTAAACTTGGTTATAGGAAATGACTTAGTCATCATATCTGCGCAGGATTTTCATGAGTACTAATTTTGCTCACAACAATATCACCACGAGCAATAATATCACGAACAAAATGATACCGAACATCAATGTGTTTTGTTCTCTCATGAAACATTTGATCTTTTGTAAGGAAGATGGCACTCTGATTTGTCACAAAATCTTGTCTTTGATTTGAAGGTCTTCATTGAGCTCACTAAAGAGTCCCTTCAACCAAATAGCTTCTTTACAAGCCTCGATAATCGCCATGTATTCAAACGATGGTAGACAAAGCGATCAGAGTTTGCAAAGTAGCTTTCCAAATGATTGCACATCCTCCGATTGTAAAAAGACATAACCGGTGAGAGATCTTCTTCTATCAAGGTCTCAAGCAAAATCAGCATCAACATACCAATGACTCCATCTCTAGTTCTTCCAAACTCTTGTACCATTGTCTCGGTATTGTTGTTTCAAACCAGTAAAGAGACTTTTCAGACAAGCAAACATAGTCCTCTTTTTCTAAGATCTGTAAAACCCTCCGTTGTTGCATGTAAATATCTTCCTCAAGCTCTCCATGCAAAAATGCGGTTTTTACATCTAATCGCTCAAGCTCCAAATCTTGCATGGCCACAATACCAAGCAAAGCTCGAATCGAACTATGCTTCACAAGCGGGAGAACACATCTGTGAAGTCCACTCCTGGAATTTGACTATAACCCTTTGCAACAAGCCTTGCTTGCTTTATATCGGATTCTTCAACTCCAGAGTCCCTTCTTTCTTTTTAAACACCCATTTACAATGAACAACCTTTTTACCTTTAGGAAGTTTCACAAGATCCCATGTTCTATTTTTATGGAGTGATTCTATTTCCTCTTGCATAGCAACCATCCACTTTTACGAGTCTTTATGATTAACCACCTCGAGAATAATTTTGTGACTCTTGGCTTGCATCTATATGTTCAGCCACATTTAAAGCATAAGCAACTAGGTCGACCTCAAAGATACTTCTTTGGAGGTTTAATTTCTCTTCTAGTTACTGTTTTTGGCGATAGAGTATTGTGGTGAAGAAGCAACTCTATTCTCAATTTTTGTCTTGACTTGAGGAGTTGACTCTGTATTAATCGATGCTCCACCGCTTTTGATTTTCTTTATTGGAAGAGTCTTTAAGAGATAAGTTAGGTAGCATAGCAGTTTCATCAAAAAACAACATCTCTGCTAATCACAACTTTTCTATTTTCGAGGACACCATAACTTATACCCTTTTACACCGACTTTATAGCCAAGAAAAACACATTTAATGGATCTTGGTTCCAATTTTCCATTATTAGCATGAGCATACGGAGACACCCAAAAATCTTTAAATCGAGAATAATTAGCGGGATTACCATACCATATCTCTTGTGGAGTCTTTTTCTCAATGGCAATGGATGGAGATCGGTTGATCAAAAACATGCGATGAAGGTCGCTTGGCCCAAAACGACTTTGGTAAGTTGGCATTTGACAACATACATCGAACCTTCTCCATGATCGTTTCTGTTCATTCGTTTCGCAACACCGTTTTGTTGTGGAGTATGATGAATCGTCAAGTGTCTCACGATCCCTTCCGACTTGCACGATTTATTAAACTCATCCGAACAAAACTCTAAGCCATTGTATGCATGCGGAGGTATTTTATTTGTTTTCTGTTTGTTTTTCAATCATAGCTTTCCAAGACTTAAATGCGGAAAATACATCGCTTTTACGCGCGGGAAGAATGCCCAAACTTTTACGGAAAAATCATCAATAAAAGTTAGCATATAATTAGCTCCACCTCTCGAAGGCACTTTTGATGGCCCCACGGATCGAATGAATATACTTCAATGTTCCCCTTCGTGTTATGGATTCCTCTCAGTGAATCGAACTCTCTTTTGCTTCCCAAAAAACACAGTGCTCACAGAACTTGGTTTGCAAATTCCTTGCCCATCAAGAAGTCCTCTTTTGCTCAATTTCGCCATGCCATTCTCACTCATATGCCCTAGGCGCATATGCCAAAGTTTAGTAATATCATCATCTCGACAAAGAAGAGGAAGCGGCAATTTGCATCACCAATATGATAGAACCACATAAAAACATATAACTTGGCGGTCTTTCTACGCCCTTTCATCACAATGAGGAACCTTTTGAAATCTTCAACATCCCATTTTCATTTGTGTATTTGAACCCTTTTGAATCAAGAGTACTCAGCGAAATTAAATTTCTCTTCAATTACGGAACATGTCGTGCGTCACTAAGTGTTCGACAACTCCATCAAACATCTTAACTTTAATTGTTCCAACACCGCAATTTTACACGAAGCATTATTTCCCATCAAAACAACACCTTCAGATACCGTTTCATAATTTGTAAACCAATCCCGATTGGGACTCATGTGAAAGGTGCGGCTGAATCAAGTATCCACTCCTCGCTCTCTTTTGAATTATTGTGAGGCAACTAGAAGTTCACCATCACGTAGTCTTCTACAATATCGACTTCACGAGAATTTTACGGTTGTTTTCCTTTGATTTGCGACCTCCCTTTTAATTTTGTTCTCGTAGCTTGTAGCACTCAGATTTAATGTGCCCTTTCTTCTTGCGCGAAGTTACAAGTTTTACCTCTGTTTGAAGACTTTGATCTACCCTTAGATTTTCGCGAGGATTTCGTTCTGTGTCCTTCCACGATCATCATCGCATTAGATCTTGTCTCCCACGAACGATGAGACCCTCTCCTTGAGAGTCGATTTTAACCACAAGATGCTTCATCTTATCATACGAGGTCAAAGAATCATAAACCTCATCAAGCTGTGAGAGACTCGCGGCTATATAAAATCGTATCTCTAAAGGTTGAATAAGGCGGGGGCAACGAACAAAGCGAGAATCAACCCTAGATCTTCCTTATCATATCGAACCTCCATGGCCTCCAAGTTTGAGAGAATTTCTTTAAACATCATTAAGTGTTCGTGTACCTGACGCACCTTCCTCCAAGCGATGAGCATAAAGACGTTGCTTCATATGCAACTTGCTAGTTAAAGTTTTCGACATACATATTTGTTCTAGCCTCTTCCATAATCTTTGCGGCGATCTTCTCCTTCATCACATCCTGCAAAATTTCATTAGACAAATGCAGATGTAACTGTGTTAGTGCCTTTCGATCCTTGCGCTTCTTATCTTCCTCTGTCAATGTCGAAGGCATCTTATCTACCCCTAACAGGGCTTCCTCTAAATCCATCGTGCAAGAAGCGCTGCATCTTTATCGCCACAACGCGAATCTGGTGTTGCGATCCAACAGCGGAATTTCATACTTCAAAGACGCCATTACCGTGATCGAGATGAAAAACCCGAAAGCTCTGATACCAATTTGTAAAAATAAAAAAAAAGAAAAAAAAAGGAAAGAAGAACACATGATTTTACACGTGAAACCCTTCGGGAAAAAAAACCAGGCAGAGGAGGAGAAAATTCACTATGTCGAATTCGAATCAATTACAAGAGGAATAGACCATGTCTATTTATAGGCTTATAAAGCCATATTCTAATAGGAGTGTAGTAAGATTGAAACTCCTTATTCTAATCAATATCAAATAGATGGAGTTTAATAAGGTTTAAAAAACCTTATTCAAAATAAAATAAAAGAAGTGTAGTTCTATAGGGATTCTTCTTTTATTTTATTTTACCATTGTATTTTATTTAAATAAGAATTTGGGTCACTTAATTCTAACAGTTTAAAATCTTAGAGCTGGTGGTTATAGGCGTGGATCACCTAAAAGCTGATGATTGAACCCAAGGCGGATCGAGACAATCGGAGGCTGGAATCTCCCTATAAGAAACTTTTTCTCAACTCTATTTATCTCTATTATTTTAATTTTAATTTTCATAATTTCAATTCAATCAAAACTTTTAATTCTGTTTTTTTTTTTTTTTCCAAATCAAAACTTTTATTTCTGTTTTTTTTTTCCAAGTACACAGTTTTTTTGGGCACGATTATGTTTAGGATTTCGAGGAACAAGCAATTGTGCAAATCCAGTCCTTGAGAATTTAACCCTACTTCTCTTATACTATTATTTTTTATTATTTTTATTATTTTATAGGGATAGAATTTGGTGCTCTCAACGACCGCATCACACAAGGATAGTATTTTAGTTACCAGAATTATTACATAATCACAATATAATGGTTGCAAAAAAAAAAATTGCAGCAATGTAAATTTAGATACTAAATCTTATGATGATTGCCCAATATTATTTTGTGAAAACATTTTAATAGGTTGTGTATTACTTTACGCAACAACTAAAAGTTATTGCCATAATTTTTTTTAACAACCAAAAAATGTATTTGTCAAATCGTTTACGTAACAATATTAATATCAATTGTCAAATATTATTTTGAAACAATTAAATATTGGTTATGTATTACATTGCCCAATGGCTATATACTATTGCCAAGTATTTGTTTTAACAACCATATAAGTATAGTTTCCAAATCATTTATATAATAATATTGTTGGGAACTTTAATTGACTATTCATTTAAGTTGTTACATGCCATGTTGGAACAATGATTGGGGTAGGTTGGGATAGTTAAAAGGCTATCTTGATTTGTTGGCATTTGTGGCTTGCATAAATTTTTTAAAATGTATCTAGGCAAAATATAATTGATGGTTCTTGTTACAAATAAAGTTAATTATATTGTGAATTTTATTGTTATTCCTTGTTTAGTTTTTGAAGAAAGTAGAGTATTTTAAAACTGTATGCAACCCCGTAATGCTGAGAAACGATGAATACTCATTTGAGAAAGCTAAGCGCAGATTCTTAGCCTCATGAACCATTTTGGGGATTTTCGACAACCTTCGGCTAGATAGATTTAGTGGCTCATGCTTTTTGAGGAAAAAGAAATAAACATAATGAAAAATGAAATTTTTATTGGGAAAAATATGGAAAGAACAAAAGGTTAAATTTTATGGGGGAGAGAGTGTTTACAGAAAATATGAGTGAAATTAGTGTCACTCCATCTCCTATTTATAGTACTAAGAAACCTAGTCTATTCGTATTTAAATTCTAAAAGATAAATACAAATAATTAAAGATAATTAAAGATAAATGCTAAAATTAAATCTAAATAATAATCTTTAATAATTATCCTAATATAATTAAAAATTAAATAGAGTCTTATGTTTATAAAAATCTCTTCTTTGCACTTTTGCCCTCTAAGTCTTCCATACTTTGCATTTCTAGTCCCACTTCTCTCCTACTTCACATGTTGACCCATTTCATCTTTAAATTCATGCTTTTAGCCCTCAAATTTTCTTTTGCCTTCGATTTAGTCCCTACAAGATAAAAAACCATAAATAGTTCAAATTAGTAGAATCGTACTCAAAAAAAATGTGTAATTAATACATAAAAATATTTCATTCTAGAGTATTATCATTATGCTAAAGACATTGTATCAATTTGTGGTAATTAAAACATTTTTATAAAATTAAATCAAGTTGTTATTAAAAAAACTTTATATTTGATATATATAAAATAAAAAATGACTTTTCAATTTGCAAAGACATGTATACTTTAAATAACTGAAGTATACGCAATAATACTATAACGACTTTTTATCATCACAATAAAATTTTCGCAACAGTAATTTAACATTTCGTAATAACTTTTAGTGTCGATAAATCTTATTTTTCTTATAATACCAATTCCGGAAACCGTGTTCTTCAATATAAGTTACGAGCTTCTGGTCTATATCTGGAGTCCACAAACTCCAGCATTCAGATGGCGCCCAGCAAACAGCAAATAAAGAAGCGGAGCAAAAGAGTTTGTAAGAGGTGGGGAGATACCTGAAATTGAAAGTTGATCCACAAATGTACATACACATATATAATCAATATATAAGTGTAATCCCATTAACTTGGTTAGTTGATTAGTTTGGTTCTTTGTTATTGCTATTATTAATGAAACAGTTCCTAATTTCTAATAAATTATACAAAATATGGCACATTCTGATAATGAATATAATGATTATCAGACAATGCAGTGCCAAGGGCCGCCTGCACAAAATCAAGCACATGCAGGAAGCGTAAATATCACAACTACCACTACTGCAATTACTTAAAAGGTTGCTTTGATATAGATATAGTCAGATTGGATTCCATCTTTCTGGCAATATTTACTTTAAAATGGACCATGTTGGTTGTCTGCAGTTGGTCCATATCCACACTGAAGCTCACTTCTTAATGGTAATCAATCAATTGGTTTGAACCATGGGATGAATGAGTTATTATTACTTTTTTTATTATTATAAATGTATCTATTAAATCTTAATTAATTATTAATAATCACCATGTGCGTTTTATGGTTCATGTTCAAAGTTAATTTATGTTCGAGGTTAATGGTTATCTTTTCAATAATATCATCTTCAAATTTTGAACTTGTATTCTTCTTTTAAGAGTATAATGTACCTTACTATGATACCCAACTAATCTTGAAGAAACTCCCTTAAAATAATTTTTTTAAGAATAAAATTAATTATACAATGTTGTCTATTAAAAAGCATAATGTCATATATGTATATATACACCTAAGCCACTTGAAAACAATGAAACAAGCCTTCCTTTGCCTCCAACTAATTAACATAAAAGTAAACCTAATCTAATAAACTAAGTTACTATAGATATAATTAAAATAAATAATTGTAATTATAAAATATCATAAATTAAACTTCCAATTTTACTGAGATATGATCCAAAGCTTCAAAATTTGTAATTCTTATATGCTACTTGAAAACAATGAAGCAAGCCTTCCTTTGGCTTCAACTAATTGATATAGTGATAGCTAAACTAAACCAAATCTAATAAATTAAGTTACCATAGATATAATTAAAATAAATTATTGTAATTATAAGATATCATAAATTAAACTTTCAATTTTATCGAAATATGATTTAAAGCTTCAAAACTTGTAATTCTTGTATTTAGCTTGTACAAAAAAATTATGTTTGTGCAATTTTCAATAAAATAAATATAAATTAAACTCTTGAACTCGTTTTCACACTTTCTAGAGTGCATTGCAAAACTAAGATCTTCAATCTATAAGAAGATAATGTAACCTAAAAATGCCAAGATCACATTTAAAAATGCATTGCCAGTTGGTGATGTTTCATACTTGAAAAACACTTTTGCTATTGAAAAACACTTCATTCACCGTAAGTAATGCCAAACAAATAGCTAGCTTCTGAAAGTAAAATTGTTTTTTAGCTCAATTGCAAAAGTTATAATTTGTGGCTTTTTGGTACTTTTGGAGTCAAAAATCATATTTTTAACCCATTGGTTATACAATTATTTCACTTTTGAAATTTATTTCAAGTATATAAAATTATATATATGAATTTGTAACGATTATATTTTAAGGGGACGGATCTGCTTACACAGTGTAAAAATTAGAATAATTTTACATGCTTTTGTAAGTATTTATATGATTAATGTTTTCTCACTGTTGAACTTATCAATATAATTACACTTGTCATGCATGTAAATTTTCGAATTAATTCGATATTTCTATCATATCAATCTAAAATACTCTATATATTAATATATATATTCAACGGTTGAATTTTTCTTTACATCAAACAAATATTTAGAAATTTTAAATTTAAATCAAATTTGACACGCATGATCTACATGAATAGACCATAAAATATAACGGTTAAATCGTTAAAATAATATTAATTATATAAATAATTAAGGTAGTACATAAAACTAGTTTAGTTTTTACTGTGTGAATCTCTCTCGATAGCAAAAAAAAAAAGGTGATCCCTCCCCATATTTTAATATCTAAAATATGATTTATATATTCAAATTAAATTTCAATTAACTAGAATAAACCCTCGCTTTGTTTTGGAAATATAATTAATTTTAAATAAATATTTATAATGTGTGATAAACATAATAAATCGCTTTTTTAATATATAAATTTAAAGTTAAATCATGATAAAATATGAAATAATTTAAAGCATAGTAAAAATAAAATAATTAAAACACATATGATAAAATCATATATATATATATACATGATACAAATAGTTGATGTGTAAAAAATTTATAAAGAGACATCATTTAGTAAATAGATTTATTATAATTAAAAATTTATAACACGTCACAAACATAAAATATTCCTCCCAATTGAATTATTATGACACACGACTCAATATAAAACCTAACCTATAAAAATAATATAAACACCACACATATGTCAAAGTGTCGAAATTTATTAACATGCAATAAATTTTAGATAAATTTATAATAAGAAAAAACACAAACATAAATATTCTATAAAAAAATAAATTCAACATAATATGAATATATAACACAAACATATACGAAAGCACACCAAAATTATTCTAAATATAAATAAATTGAGATATGAAATAAATGTTGATGGTGTTCAGAATTTGGTTTATGGAATAGGTACGATAGGTGGTGTAATCCGAGATGCAACTGATTTGTGGTGTTTGGGATTTGCAAGAAATATAGCAATGTGCAATACGTATAAGGTAGTGGGCTAAGTCATATGCTTGTGTGCCAGGCCGTGTGAGTATACTGACTTGCATTCTTAAAAGATATAGGGGACACACGGCCATGTCACTTGGCCGTGTGTCACAAACGGCTGAGACACACACCCACGTCTTTGCCCGTGTGGACGAAAATAGGTAATTTTCCAAGCCACATTTCTCACCCAAATTGTTGCCAACTTAGCCTCAACAAATCACACATCAACAAGCCATATCAAGACATTCAACACAAACTAAAATCATGTCTTAAACATTCATCATCACCACAATCAACCAACATGCTCTTAGACACCTCAAATGACAACTTATAAACATGTCAACCAAATATCCAAACTTACCTATTTTATCCGTCTAACTATTCTACTAAGATTCACCACAAAATAATTACATACAAACATATATCACTCACACCAACACCACTAATATGCTTCATTCCCAAACCAATATATATATGTTAGTTATATAAACAAAATATAATTCATAACATTTACACAAGCCAAACTTTGACCCAATCCACACAAAAGCCTATACATGTCATATAAACCGTATTGAATGTTTCAAAAACTATCGGAATAAGCTGGATAGTGTGACTTGAGTGTTGATCCGATCGTCCAACCTTCCGAAAATCTATAAGGATATTAAACAACTCAAATAAGCTTAATGAAGCTTAGTAAGTTTGACAGGGTAAATAAACATCTTACCGAACTAACTATAATAAATCAAATAATAAAATCATTTTCGATAATTCCCTGTCAATCACATCTTCAATCGATAAATATATCCGTTTACAAATTGATACAAAAATAAATAACATATCTTTCAAAATTCGATAAATAAATCACCTTACCAAGACTTTCTCAAATCGAAGAACGACTTACGGATAAAAGTACATCATTATCATAAGCTCATAAGAGCTAGGCCTCCCAAATACACCAACAGAAGCTCGAAAGCTGAACAGAAACTCATAAGAGTTTAATAGAAGCTCATAAGAGTTGAACAGAAGCTCGTAAGAGCTTAATAGAAGCTCGAAAGAGCTAAACAGAAAGTAAAACACGAGAGTTCGCAAAAAATTTTGAACCCCGATTTACTTGGGTAATTTGCCGATATCTTCCTTCAATAGCGTCATACGTTAAATAACGAATGTTCAAATCCTGCGTTCCATTCAACCCGAATATCCAATTCAATATTATAATTCCAACAATGATTCATTTTCAACAATAGAATAAATACATAATACCATTCATCAGAGTTATATAAATATTAAATTTTAACCGTACAAACTTACCTGGATTGAATTGTAATAATTGCAGATACTTAGGGACTATTCTACTATTTTTCCTTTTTCATGAGTATCTATGGGATATTGATCTAAGATATAAAATTACTCATTCATTAGCATATATTTCAGTTCCAATTTATTTCACAATTAATACCCTTCAATTTTTTGAATTTACACAACTATCCCAAACTTTTACAACTTTTACAATTTAATCCCTTAACTAGTTAATCTATCAAATTAACTAATTTTCTCAATTAATAATTTATCTAAATATTCTAGGCCATCATACAGCCCTTAATAAACCAAAAATTTACTACCAAACCCTAATATTTTAACTTTTTCACAATTTAATCCTAAAATCAACATTTAACAAAATCACTTTGTAAAATAATTATACAACAAAATTAAAGCTCTAAATCCATGTTATTCATCAAAAAAATCAAATATTCATCAATAGTAACTTTCAAAATTTTTAATAAAATAAAAAACGAAGATAAGATTTAGTTGAACCTAATTGTAACAATCTTAAAAATATAAAAATTACAAAAAACGGGTAAGAATTAGACTCACATGAAACAAAAATATGAAAACCAGCTTAAACTCGCACTCGCATGGCTGTTTGGCGTTGAAATTTTGAAGAAGAAAAGCCTAGAAAACCTTAAAATCCAATTTGTTTAATTTTAATTTCACCAAATTTACAAATTTTCCATTAAATGGGTTATTTTATTTTTTTTTTCTTACTTATGCCGCCTTACCTTTTATTTTAGGCATATTTATTCCTTAAGTCCTCCCTTGTTTATTAATTAATTCATTTAATCATTTATTTCTTATAATTAACAAGTTTTACATATTTTTCAGTTTAGTCCTTCTTAATTAATTAACTATCGAAACGTTAAAATTTTTCAACAAAACTTTAATACTACCTTAATGCCACTCCGTAAATATTTATAAAAATATTTAAGGCTCGGTTTATAGAAATGAGGTCTCAATACCTCATTTTCTAAAACCACTTGACCTAGAGTTTTACCTACTCGAACCTAATAATTCATTATAAAATATAAATTACCAATTAAAAATCTTTTTAAAACCATATTTGACTCGTAAATATTAAATAATAAAATTTACGAGCTTACTCGCTGAGTTTGGTTGCCTCGAGCCACTGTTTTTGACACCACTGAAAAATCATGATGTTTCAGCATTGGCATTCATTATTAATCTCAACCCCTGATTTTACTTTGAATACAGTGCATGAAGATATTAACGGTTTATCTACTACTAAACTAATTGCTAAGTTATAGTTTATACTTCTCTTTTAAAAAAAAAAACTAATTATTAATGTGTAATACTCTAAATATAATAATAATCCAAAGACTTAATTAGCCACTACATACTTATTATTTTGTTGGTTAGAAGAACAAAATCAACCATTATAATTTTGCTTAAGACATTACTATGGTTTGAATGATGAAATCAACCTTTACTGCTCCGTTGGCACGAACCATACTCTTAATTCAAGGTTCTTAGTGGAGAGAGAAATAATAGATATACAGAATAACAAGAGTGTTTTAAGGATACTGCAATAGGCCCCAACAGATTGAATATTTTGGTCCAAACAGGCCCATTGATATAAATGGCAATTATTAAATTCAGAATTAGGGTTGGGGTAAAACCGAAACCCTAAGATTGTCATTGATATGTTGGATGATATGTGATTGTCAGTGTCTGAACTGTAGGCTACCATTTTAAATTTTGCTATCTCAACAATCTTTTAAAATGACATAAGCATTGTTGTCAATATAAGAATATATAGATTTAAGTATGCTGAAATATATTTTCCTTTTATTTGTAGGTTAGAGATGAATTATGGATAATTTTAAGCATTATATTAAAATTAAAACTTATAATGAAATTATTAAAAAACATACAAATATTCATAATAATGTTTTTACCAAACACCAGCAATGTTTTGTTTGTTTTTCTCTAAATGGTCCGATGTCTCTTTTATAATTCTACTTTTGAATATAGCAAGTGAGTTAGCGTCTACTTATGAAACTAAACCTCCATAACCATGATAATTATCCTTAACAATATTGCATTACATTTTTCTTTTCAAAAATTTCGTACTTTAATATATTAATAATTAAGTCCGTTTGTGATTTCATCGGTTGTGAATTTAATAACCTAAAAGTAAAAGCGAGTGATAAAAATATTATGTTATAGCTTAAATTCAATACCAAGTAATCTCATTCTCAATCTCCAATTAATAATAATAATAATAATAATAATAACTAATATCTTATTATTTCCCATAATTATATTCAATTAGTTAGATTAATTATGTAAAAATTTTTAAAATATTTTTGTTATAATTATTTTTAAAAAATACTATCATTAATAGAAACCATGAACGATAAGAATACAAAGACATAGAATATGGTACAAGGATAAATAAGACACTACAAGCTAATACTCAAATGCCATGTCTATAGAATAATTCCTAAAATATGAAAAAGACAAATTGATAATAATTGCAATACTAGAGAATTCAGAAACAAACTAAAGATGTATCATTTGAATCAAACCATTAAAAATTACATCCTAGTTCCACCATCATCAGACCAACTTGATGATAAACTCTAGTCAACCAAGAAATCACTACTCAGGGGCAAAGCCAGAATAATTTTTTAGGGGGCCGAATGAAATTTTAATTTTTTATAGTCTATATCTTTTTAATTTTTAAAGGATTAAATCAAATTTTTATAATTTTAGGGGGGCAAAGTGCAATTTTACTTTTACTAATTTGAAATTTTAAAAAATTTTAGAGGGTCTAAATAGAAATTTTTTATTTTAGGGGGGCCGGGCCCATGCCAGCCCCCTAGATTCATCTTTGTCACTACCCAGAATCTCAAGAGATCCACCGTATCTGTGATACACAAAAAACTAAGTTTCAGATGGTCTATCCTTCTCATCATCTCGAATTCTAATTTTACAAACATTATCACTGTGCTCTATCATGATAAAGCCCTCCAAGAATGATTCCTAATAAATCTAGTGACACCCTTACCTTGATAAATCTCCTATATACGTCAAAAATAAGATTAGAAAATAAAGTGCACAAAATAATATTTAAAAAAAACACACACAAAAGTGTAGGCAAAAATCATGATATTATGGACTAAAATTAAAAAAAAAATACTAGTAAAGAAGTCGCAACCAATTCGAAAGTGGATGCTGTTATCGACGGAACAAAGATTTAAATTGAAAAACGTGTAGGATTTTTTTGGAAAAGAAAAGTTATAATTTAAATTAGTAAAGTTAAAAATATTAGTAAAGAAGTCGCAACCAATTCGAAAGTGAATGCTGTTATCAACAGAACAAAGATTTAAATTGAAAAACGTGTAAGGTTTTTTTGGGAAAGAAAAGTTATCATTTAAATTAGTAAAGTTAAATTTATATAGACAGTATATTGTACATGTACGAGTATAACAATTATTTTATACTTTTAGAAATAATGATGTGAAATTATTGTATTCATGTCTATATTTTTTTTGGTGACCATATCTATAAATTTTAATTTTAAAGATAGTGTAATTATAAATTTAACTTCTATTATTTACTCCCTTCTTCTTCTTTTTTGTCAAAGTGGTTTTGATTTTTTAACAATTTTAACTCTCAACTTTATTATTTTAGATAGAAACATTGATTAGATAGATAAAATTTTAATGACTGATGTGATAACTTGTGTAGCAATTTACATGTATTTCATAAAAATTCAAAAAAAAACTAAAATTATTAAAAATTCAATAATTTTTTAAAAAACCATAAAATTTTTAAAAGATTATCTATTTCTATAATGAAGTATATGTTGACTCTCAAGCAAGCTGACATGTAACTGTTAGAAAAAATTTAACAATTCAGTTAGTTTTTCTATTAAAAACTGTTGAGTCTCTTTTTTTCATATCTCATCAATAGGAGCATTTGGGTATTTATACTATCATAGCTCATAACCTGACCTCACTGTTTTGTCTCGACTCCATCGTTCCTAGGAGTGACATTCCATGCGGGCTTCAGGCTTGTTGGACACGTGTTTCGTCTTGGGTGGCCTGCAGTGTAAGTGGTCCTCTCTATTCTTGGGACTGACATTCTAGGTGGGCTTTAGGCCCGTTGGACATGTGTTTCACACTGGGTCACCTACAGAGCATGTGTCTCCCTTTTGTGAACACCTTGGGTATATGCGAACTGGGGTCGCGATAATCACTCGATTCGTGTGTGTTAAACTTGTGAGCTCACATTGTGAGCTAGATCTACGAACTCCCCTGCTGTCCTCTCGCGGTTCCTATTCGGGTCACGAGTAGGTGACCCGGATCTTATCTAGGAGTCGGATTGGTGATCACTGGTGTATAACAAAAACAATGACTAAAATTTAAAGATTGAAAACTAAATAATAATAATAAAAAAACTATGACTAAAACAACAAAATGAATAAACATTAAATGTTAAACTTATCACCATACCCATCTATAAGTTTTTTACCCAAAAGTCATTCCATTCATTCTCGTCCTGTTTTTTTTAAACAACTTTTTATCGTCCTGCTGAAATGTCGTTTTAGTACGAAACGTTATTGTTTCAAATATTACCTCTTTTAAGTAGGTGAGTGTTCAATCTTTATTGTTAAAATATTTTACCTTTTGTGTGTTGGTGCTGAAATTAACCTGTTACTGTATTATAGAACTCAATGCAATGGTACTTATGTCGAGCACGAAAGAAGACTTGAGATGTAGACATAACATCAATATATTACTCAAGTGTTTCTCCAAATCAATACTAATACAATGCAATTAATTACTCTTAATTAATTGAAATCACAAGTTTATTATTCATAATTCTCAATAGAAATTTATTCTACCAGAAATTCAGGATACAATTTAGTTTCCTCATATTCTCATTTTTAAGAGATGAGATTAGTAAATTGAGATTTTGGATCATGATATCTATAATCAATTGCAAAGTTTGGTTCCAACTTCACTCTTTAACTAGTTTACTCATATTTGTATATACTTAGTTGATATTTTTATGGGAATTTGTGAGATTACCTATGCAGTATATTAATATAAGATATTATTAACAACAATGAAACTATTATTGGGATTAATTCGATTTATTTACTGGGATCATATTTCCATATTTAGTGTGATATGCAATCAAGTCAAAATATGGATGACCTTTATGTATTCATATTATCCCCGCTTTCAAAGATAGATGGTGATTTTCTTGCCATCAAAAATCATCTTTCCAACATCTTAACCAAATCTCATATATAGCTGATTTTGTGAAAATGTATTTTAATTTGTTTTATTAATTGTCTGAATAAATTAAAATTAATTGAGGTTTACTTAATTCTCTATATGAAAACCTTATTCAACTTTGAAAAAAATTGTTGATGATAGCAACTAAGCTGTTGAGACTTGTCTATTTCAATTGGTGTCTTTTGATTGCGATTCTGTGCCTATTTTTGTAAAATTCTTTAAGGAATTTTGTACAACAAATTCTATGGCTATTTGAAGGAAGAAAGTGATTTAGCATGATTATCTTCCCTTATTTCAAACATATGATCAAGAAGTTCATTTGAAGAGCATCTCAATTCCTTTTCATTCCTTAAAATTATAGCAGTTCAATTGCCATCACACTAACTTGATTTGTGAAGATCAAGTATGCTCATATATGAGGTATTTACTTACAATTGAGAAACTTATTCAAGTGTGAATAAACTATTTATCAATGGAATACTCTTTATGAAGATATAATTGTAGGTGAAAGAAGTTATAATGAGTGTGAATAAGCTTGAGCTTAAATTATTTTTTGTACTATCATAATTATAGTGGACACTTCTTTTTTTTTTTTTTTTTTTTTTTTACAATTGTGATTTAAATTCACACTATTATCGACCACAATTTGTAATTTACAATTAATTTAACTTTATTTAAAAAATAATAATAATATAAGAATTAAATTGATTTGTTAATGATGAGAAAATTAATGTAATGCAATTGGTACAGTAAAGAGAGTTAAAAGCTACTTTTAGAAGCAAATGTGATATTTTAAAGTAAGCTCGCAAACCCACAAAAATTATAAAGTTGGGTATAGCAACGAAATTAGCAAGGGTGCAAAATATATTCGAAATCTTGGTAGTAGTGTCAAATCCAATCAGCTGAAATATTCTATATATGGAACTGATGAGTATAAATCTGATTTAACCTAATTCTTTAAATTTAAGTGCATGGTAGGTAATGGAATAGGGATTACATATAATTGCGAAATAATTATGTACTGTACACTTTCATTTGAGAAAATTAAATTTGATTTATATTATCATCAGTCTCTGATGAAATCTGCTATAAGAGGACATTAAATCTTTAATTAACCTCTCACCTAATTATTTTATCAAAAAAAATCAATTTTCTACCTGTTATCTTTCACGAGGTCATGCAGTACCTAAGGTGACTATCGGAACGCTGTGTTTTGTCCCATCAATTAACTCATTTTCAGCAGATAAGACTGGCGATTATACTATATGGTATCAAAAGAAGTTGTATGATGCTTTCAATCATATTATACGATTACATATTATAAATATTTGAAAAAAAATAACATAAAATTTGAGAGATGTTTAAAATAATTGAGCCTCCTTGTTAATCAAAAACTTGTGATTGTAAATAGGACAAAGTTTATTAATTCCAAGGTTTCTCGTACCATTGGGATATTATATTATATGGAGGCACTTATGAGTTTAGTATTATTCTAGAATTGGGAGTTAGGACTAGGGATGTCTTTTATATTTTTATCCAAATGTTTTATATTTAAAATAATAATAATATGTGGATTGAGGTTTAACTTGATTAATATGAATATTGTTATAAATTTAGAATAATATATATTTGAGTGTATTGAAACACATTATACTCTTATTCATGAGTTGCGAAGAGGTTATGCCTAATTCTAACATTTTTGTGTCAAAAATGCTTATGGGTTATTCTAGATATTATTTTAAAACTAACAGATATTATGAGAATTTATAATGTGATTGTCTTTTACTTCAAAAATTTATATATATTTATTTATTTCGAATCTTAACAATTAACCTCAAAAGACAGAAGAACCAGATGGGGAAGCATTAGCAAAATTAAGGATGTTGTTCCAGTAATTCTTGTTTTCTTCGAAACTACTAGCATTACTTGTTCCAACATTGAAGTTTTGTCTAGGCTCCATTGACAAACTCTTCTGATGATCCCCAGAATCACAAACCATTAACGTGTCCGAATACCCTTCCATCATATTTTCCGCCCTGTATGAGCCTTGAAACCATACATCTTCTGAGGAGAAATCCAATATGTCATGCAACCCCATTGAGTTATCCAATCTTTCCTCTAACTCAACAACTTGGCTCGATTTCTCCACACATTCCCAATTATTTCCGCAACAGCTGTTATTTGAGTTCCCCACAAAGCTGTCAATGAATCCGACAGATGAGATTGGTAACGTGTTTTCCGTGAAGCTCGACGCCGATGTTGGAGATTGGAGGTTGTCAGTGTTGAAAGTGAACAATCCAGTGACTACACGTTGCCAAGCTTTGAGTACATCGAGGCATTGCGGTTTAGTAGCATGAGCCAAACCAACATCAATTTTGCTTACCAGTGGAGGAGCCGATGAAGACGTGAACCTAAATTGGTTTTGCCGAGGGTTTGAAACTCGTTTCGACTCTCTCACCAATCTAGCTTCAGCTTCTAACCGAGCACTCTCCCATTGAGCCATGTGGCTAAGGTTAGCGGCATCCCTGGGAGTTGAACCGAGGGTATCGGTTTTAGGCCTGTGAGTTGCAGGGTCGATCCCAATCTTGGTCAATCTTTTCTTCAACTGTGTATTCCAGTAGTTCTTGATCTCATTGTCTGTTCTTTTTGGCAAATGAGCCGCAATAGCCGACCACCTATGCATATATATATTACACATAAATTTATTAGTCCAATTATACAAATAAACCCAAGCTAGACAATAGGTTCCAAATACAACTGGTAGTTAACAATTCATGATCATTGGTACTGACTAATAGTTGGGGTGGTACTGGTCGATATTATGCTGTCATTTAGTATCTCAACTAGAAGAAACGATATATGGTCCTTATTGTACTATTGCCATCACCTAAGAGAGATGATATAAGATGAAGAGAAGCATGCCACTTTATCGGTTGTCGTATATACAAAAGAGTGAAAGAAAGAAATAAATAATAAGTTGGGATTTTAAAGCAAAATCACCTGTTTCCAAGAAGGGCATGGAGTTGAATGATGGTTCGTTCTTCCTGCGAGCTAAACTTTCCTCTTTTGATATCTGGTCTTAAGTAGTTAATCCACCTAAGTCTACAACTCTTGCCACATCTTTGAAGTCCTATATCAAAATCAAAACCAAACATCAAATAAAGTTTGATTTGTCATAATTAGAAAGGCTAGGCGATCTAAGAAGAGATGTGGAAAAAATGACCAGCTTTTGCGGGCAAGTCGCGCCAGCTTCCACCGCCGTGTTCTTGAATATAAGACAAGAGTTTTTGGTCTTCTTCTGGAGTCCATGGCCCTTTCTTCAACCCCACCTTGTCGCTACATGGAGACTGCTGCATGTTCTTTGAAATCAAGCCAGGCCGAATCCTCAATGAATTTTGTTCCTTAATTTGAAAACAGACAATGATAAAGAGATGATAGAGAGAGAGATATTATACGCAGTTGAAAGCAACGAAAATGTGGGTAGAGTTGGTTAATTTAAAGTAGATATATAACTGCGTTTTATAGGCTTACAGTGTAATAAATATTGCATAAGCCTATATGACCATTATACCCTCTTTAAGAATTTAATTTTCTTTTCTAACGCTATGTTTGAATTAAAGATAGGAAAGCAAAGAAAAAAGAAAGTAAATAATATTTATTATCTTATTTAAACACTAAAAATTAGTGAAAGAAAAGAAAATTAATTAATTTTATAAAAAGGAAATGATTGTTCATAATAAAGTTTTACAATTATAACATCATCATAAAATTATTTATAAAAAGAAATCGACAAAAAATACATTTTACATCTTAAAAATTGTTTTGTTTTGTTTTCCTTTCTTTAGCTTCTCTTGAATCGGGATAAATAAAAAAAGTTTAACTTTTAAAAGAAAGCAAGAGATACTCAACTTCCATTACTTTTTTTAGTCTAAATAAATTTGATATTTATGATTAAGGATAGAATAAAAAAGTTTATATCGAGGTTGAAATAAAAAGATATCAAATTATAAATTCATGAGGTTAAAATGATTTTTTATTGTTTTTAAATATATAAATAGTAAAATATTTTAATGTTTTCAAAGAGAATACAAAGAAAAAGGAATCCCTCCTCTTTACATTTCTATTTAAAGGTTAGGTTATTGTTCAAAATTAAAGATTCACCTAAAATTTGAAAGGTTTTGAATAAAATTATTAAGCTTGAGAAATAGGCTTAAGTATAAAAAAAATTAATATTAATTAAAATATAATATGGACTCGAACTTCAATATTTAACACCCAATAGTCTAACTGGTCACCTAGCCCAGTTGTAAATTTATAATATTTTTTTATTTATTCTAAAAATTACGTAACTTATATCATAAGAAAAATTAAATATACTATAATATAAATATAAAAAAATATTAATTTATTTATGTTTAAAATTTTAATAAAAATAATTATATAATGATAGTAAGATATATATAATTTTAAAAAATTAAAGTAGGTAAGCCTAAACAAGTTGAAGTCAATCATTTACAAATATAAGTGAATTTAGAAAAAAAAAATTGAAATTCATATAAAAAATTTAAATCAATTTATTCAAAATCATAAATATATAACGAAAAATTACACAAATTTCAACGTGAATTGAGGTGATTCCCACTAAGGGTAAGAAGCGAAACGGAAATTGGCAGAGCGAGCATGACACCATCCCCTTCAACTATCGTATCCACCCAAATCATTAGGTCCCTTCCCGTTATTGTTAGAAACGTCGAATGATCCACTCCTACCCAAAAAGCTTCATTTTCTTTTCATCATAACACTCATGGAACCTAGTTTAACATAGGATTTCTTTTCATCATAAAATTTACAACAGTGCAGCTATAACTTTGTTTCCAAAATGATTTGAATTTTATTTAACAGTGTTCTCTTTATCTAGCATATACCAAAAGTAGAAAAATATTATAATTAGTAAATAAAATAAATACAGCAATGCAGCCTTAATGATGGAGACGTGGACGGTCCAAGTTAAACGTATGGCAGGTAACAATATGGTATTTATTTTATCGGAAGCTTTTGTGAGATGTTACGATAGAAAACATATAAGTACAGCGTGGGGACAGTGTCAATCAATGATCCCAACCTTTGCTTTGCAACAAACTTCCCAAGCCATGCACGACCCTAGAATGTTAGATTCATTGCGGTTTGGTCCATTTGGATTCTTCTCACTATAAAACATCTCTGATTAAGCTTGTAAGCCTCGGAAATACCAAAAATTATTATTAAAATTGCTAATAACAAAACTTTTTTCTTTTAATTTTTGACCAACTATTTTCATTGAATTGTTGATTTTCATTTATGCAATTTAATGATAAGGTTTAACAATATTATTTAATGGTATTAATATAATGTGAAAAATATAACATCGGTAATAACAAATATATCGCAAAGAAAAGAGAAATAAAAATAAAGAATACACAGATTTTACGTGGAAAACCGTTTCGGGAAAAAACCACGGGCAGAGGAGAAGAAAAATTCACTATATCGAATTCGAACCCATTACGAGAGGAATAGACTATGTCTATTTATAGGCTTGTAAAGTCATATTCTAATAGGAGTGTAGTAAGATTGAAAACTCCTTATTCTAATCAATATCAAATAGATGGAGTTTAATAAGATTTAAAAACCTTATTTAAAATAAAATAAAAGAAGTGTAATTCTATAGGGATTCTTCTGTTATTTTATTTTACCATGTATTTTATTTAAATAAGGATTCGGGTCACTTAATTCTAACAATCTCCACCTTGACACGAATTCTCAATAAACAAGTTCTTCATCGCGAACTCTCAACGAACAAGTTCGCCACCTCTTCTATAAAATCCCTTAAGGGTTTAACTTCAACAATGAACACCAACCAAGTCTAAGCAATGCTAAAACTTGGTTATAGGAAGTGACTTAGTCATCATATCTGCAGGATTTTCATGAGTACTAATTTTGCTCACAACTATATCATCACGAGCAATAATATCACGAACAAAATGATACCGAACATCAATGTGTTTTGTTCTCTCATGAAACATTTGATCTTTTGTAAAGAAGATGGCACTTTGACTGTCACAAAATATTGTGCTGATTTGAAGGTCATCATTGAGCTTACTAAAGAGTCCCTTCAACCAAATAGCTTCTTTACAAGCCTCAGTAATCGCCATATACTCGACCGATGGTAGACAAAGCGATCAGTAGTTTGCAAAGTAGCTTTCAACCGATTCCACAACCTCCCATTGTAAAGACATAACCAGTTAGAGATCTTCTTCTATCAAGGTCTCCAGCAAAATCAGCATCAACATACCCAATGACTCCATCTCTAGTTCTTCCAAACTGTAAGCAAACATCAGTAGTACCTCGTAAGTATTTTAAAAATCATCAATCGCTTTCCAATGTTCTTTCTTGGGATTCACCATGTATACGCTAAATCGCATCGATCGCATATGATAAATTTGGACGTGAACAAACCATAGCATACATGAGAGATCCCATCGCACTAGAGTATGGAACATGTGACATGTACTCAATCTCATCATCGATTGTGGAGACAAAGCCGATGAAAGTGCGAAATGGTCGCTAAAGGAGTACTAATGGGCTTAGCACTCTGCATATTGAACTCGCAAAGAACTTTCTCAATGTACCCCTCCGACTTTAGGTACAGTTTACTTGTTTTTCTATCTCTCGAGAATCTCCATACCAAGTATCTTCTTTCTTTGGTCCCAAACCTTTCATCTCAAATTCTTCACTTAGTTGGGCTTTGACCTTTCTTATCTCTACTTTATCTTTTGCTGCTATCAATATGTCATCAACATAAAGAAGTAGATACACAAAAGAACTATCACTGTTTTTCTTAAAGTAAACACAGCTGTCAAAACTACTTCTTTTAAAATCATGAAAAGTCATGAAGGAATCAAACCTCTTGTACCATTGTCTTGGTGACTGTTTCAAACCGTAAAGAGACTTTTTCAGCAAGCAAACATAGTCCTCTTTTCCTGAGACTGTAAAACCCTCTGGTTGTTGCATGTAAATATCCTCCTCAAGTTCTCCATGCAAAAATGCAGTTTTTATATCTAACTGCTCAAGCTCCAAATCATGCATGGCCACAATACCAAGCAAAGCTCGAATCGAACTATGCTTCATAATTGGGGAGAACACATCTGTGAAGTCCACTCCTGGAATTTGACTGTAACCCTTTGCAACAAGCCTTGCTTTATATCTGGGTTCTTCAACTCCTGGAGCCCCTTCTTTCTTTTTAAACATCCATTTACAACGAACAACCTTTTTACCTTTAAGAAGTTTCACAAGATCCCATGTTCTGTTTTTATGGAGTGATTCCATTTCCTCTTGCATAGCAAACATCCACTTTTCTGAATCTTCACAGCTAACCGCCTCAGAATAATTAGATGGCTCTTGGTTTGTATCTATATCTTTAGCCACATTTAAAGCATAAGCAACTAGATCAGCCTCGGCATACTTCTTTGGAGGTTTAATTTCTCTTCTAGTTCTGTTTTTGGCGATAGAGTATTGTGGTAAAGAAGCAACTCTATTCTCAATTTTTGTACTAGCTTGAGGAGTCGACTCTGTATTAATCTGATGCTCCACCTGGTTTTGATTTTCTTTATTGGAAGAGTCTTTAAGAGATAAGTTAGGTAGCATAGCAGTTTCATCAAAAACAACATCTCTGCTAATCACAACTTTTCTATTTTCAGGACACCATAATTTATACCCTTTTACACCAGCTTTATAACCAAGAAAAACACATTTAATGGATCTCGGTTCCAATTTTCCATTATCAACATGAACATACGCAGGACACCCAAAGATCTTTAAATCAGAATAATTAGCAGGATTACCTGACCATACCTCTTGTGGAGTCTTTTTCTCAATGGCAATGGATGGAGATCGATTGATCAAAAAACATGCAATAGAGGTTGCTTCAGCCCAAAATGACTTTGGTAAGTTTGCATTTGACAACATACATCGAACCTTCTCCATGATCATTCTGTTCAATCGTTCTGCAACGCCGTTTTGCTGTGGAGTATGACGAATTGTCAAGTGTCTCACGATCCCTTCTGACTTACACAGTTTATTAAACTCATCAGAATAAAACTCTAAGCCATTTTCTGTGCAGTGGTATTTTATTTGTTTTCCCGTATGTTTTTCAATCATAGCTTTCCAAGACTTAAATGCGAAAAACACATAACTTTTCTGCTTCAGGAAGAATGACTAAACTTTTCTGGAAAAATCATCAACAAAAGTTAGCATATAATTAGCTCCACCTCTCGAAGGCACTCTTGATGGCCCCCACAGATCAGAATGAATATACTCCAACGTTCCCTTCGTGTTATGGATTCCTCTGGTGAATCGAACTCTCTTTTGCTTCCCAAAAACGCAATGCTCACAGAACTTCAGTTTGCAAATTCCTTGCCCATCAAGAAGTCTTCTTTTGCTCAATTCTGCCATGCCATTCTCACTCATATGCCTTAAGCGTATATGCCAAAATTTAGTAATATCATCATCTAACAAGAAAGAGGAAGTGACAGTTGCATCACCAATAACAGTAGAACCCTACAAAACATATAACTTGGCAGTCTTTCTCTGCCCTTTTATCATAACGAGGGAACCTTTGGAAATCCTCAAAATCCCACTTTTAGCTGTGTATTTGTACCCTTTTGAATCAAGAGTACTTAACGAAATTAAATTTCTCTTCAATTCTGGAACATGACGTACGTCACTAAGTGTTCTGACAACTCCATCAAAAATCTTAACTTTAATTGTTCCAACACCTGCGATTTTACATGCAGCATTATTTTCCATCAAAACAACACCTTCAGACACTGTTTCATAATTTGTAAACCAATCCCGATTGGGACACATGTAGAAGGTGCAACCCGAATCAAGTATCCACTCCTCGCTCACTTTAGAATTGTTGACCGAAGCGACTAGAAGTTCACCATCGCTGTAGTCTTCTACAACATCAGCTTCACCGGAATTTTCTAGTTGCTTTCCCTTTTGATTCGCAGCCTCCCTTTTAATCTTGTTCTGTAGCTTATAGCACTCAGATTTAATGTGCCCTTTCTTCTTGCAGAAGTTACAAGTTTTACCTCTGTTTGAAGACTTCGATCTACCCTTAGATTTACCGCAAGGATTCCGTTCCTGTGTCCTTCCACGATCATCATCAGCATTCCGATCTTGTTTCCCACGAACAATGAGACCCTCTCCCTGAGAGTCAGTTTTAACCACAAGATGCTTCATCTTATCATACGAGGTCAAAGAATCATAAACCTCATCAACTGTAAGAGACTCGCGGCTATATAAAATCGTGTCTCTAAAGGTTGAATAAGACGGGGGCAACGAACAAAGTAGAATCAACCCTAGATCTTCCTTATCATACTGAACCTCTATGGCCTCCAAGTTTGAGAGAATTTCTTTAAACACTGTTAAGTGTTCGTGCACAGACGCACCTTCCTCCAAACGATGAGCATAAAGACGTTGGTTCATATGCAACTTGCTAGTTAGAGTTTTCAACATACATATTTGTTCTAGCCTCTTCCATAATGCAACGGCGGTCTTCTCCTTCATCACCTCCTGTAAAATTTCGTTAGACAAATGCAGATGTAACTGTGTTAACGCCTTTCGATCCTTGCGCTTCTTCTCTTCCTCCGTCAATGTCGAAGGCATCTTATCTACCCCTAGTAGGGCTTCCTCTAAATCCATCTGTGCAAGAACTGCCTGCATCTTTATCTGCCACAACGCGAATCTGGTGTTGCGATCCAACAGCGGAATTTCATACTTCAAAGACGCTATTACCGTGATCGAGATGAAAAACCCGGAAGCTCGGATACCAATTTGTGAAAAATATAACGTCGATAATGATAAATATATCGCAAAGAAAAGAGAAATAAAAATAAAGAACACACAGATTTTACGTGAAAAACCGTTTCGGGAAAAAACCACGGGCAGAGGAGAAGAAAAATTTACTATGTCGAATTCGAACCCATTACAAGAGGAATAGACTATGTCTATTTATAGGCTTGTAAAGCCATATTCTAATAGAAGTGTAGTAAGATTGAAAACTCCTTATTCTAATCAATATCAAATAGATGGAGTTTAATAAGATTTAAAAACCTTATTTAAAATAAAAAAAAAAGAAGTGTAATTCTATAGGGATTCTTCTTTTATTTTATTTTACCATGTATTTTATTTAAATAAGGATTCGGGTCACTTAATTCTAACATACAAATTTAGCCCCTAACATTCACTCGTTTTATCATTTTAACTCTTACTTTTTTTTGGGTCATTTTGACACTCCATCTTTAAAATTTAGTCAAAATACTTGCTTTTGGATAGAAAATTTGATTGAATTGTTAAAATTTTAATGACATTAACATGATATCTCATGTGGCATTTTGCATATACTTCACTGTTAACACGAATAAATTTTCTAAAAGTTTTTATGAACATTTTGAAATTTGTTTTTTTTAATATTTTGTATTAATTATTTTTGAATTTTATGAATTATATATGGAATGCCATTCGAGTGACCATATCAATGTCGTTAAAATTTTAACATTCTAGATAGCTCTTCATCCAAAAGCAAGTAATTTGATTAAAATTTAAAAAAGTAAAGGTAAAAAATACCCAAAAAAAGAATAATGATCAAAATGAGTAAATATTAGGAGCTAAATTTATCTTTATGCCATTATTTAAGAGACTAACTTCTTAATTTTCATGAGTATAAAGATCAAATTAAAGTAAATAAATTAAAGTTTTTATGTTTTTATAAAATAAAAGGATAAAATTTATATATATTCAAAGTGGATCGTGTGCAGAAATGAGTTGATTCTGCTACCACTTCCAATTTTCAAACGTGCAAAAAAAGAAAAATAGATCTCATTATTTGATCATCACAATCTCATTTTTGTAATGATTTCTAATTTTGTACTTTCATTAATTCAATCTGAAAGACTAATTGATAATGATGTTCTACTCTTCGGTTAGATGTACGGCTTTATTTTATTGATGATAAAATACGCTACCTCTCATTTTTACCCACTCCCCGTAAAGTACACAAAAAGTGAAAAACTTCTGCCTTATGATTAAAAATACTAAAACATAATTAATTATATTTAATTAAAATAAGATATAGGCTATTTCTAGATTCACATGTTTCAAAATAGTAAAAAAATAAAATAGAGAGTTAATCCATTTCCGACATGTTGGAGAACCATGGAACTATCATGTCATAAATAACATTAACCACATTAATGTTGTTACCTAATTGCTCGAAAAAATGTTGTTAAATTTATTAAAATTCCTATGTTATAACCAGGTCGGATTGAGTTTGGACCGGATCTAAATATGATATTAACATATTTTATGCTTGTTCAAGTCCGGCATGAAATATAAGCCTAAAATTTTGTTCAAAGCCGCTCATATTTGCAAAAAACAGATCTAAGTCCATTTTAGGCCCACCCATATTACTTTTAAATTTTTTTAAAAATATTTATTTTGTTTCATTTTTATATTTAATAATTTTATACATTTTTTATTTATTGAAAATATTTATATATTCGTCTTAATATTATTTTAATATTTACATTAGAGTAGTATTATATATTTAGTATAAGTTTAATTTTTTAATTTGTTCTAAATTAGATAATATATATAAAAAATATAATATAAAGTATTATAAATTTAAAATGGGTCGGGTTGAGCCGAGCTTGGGCCTTGAATGTTCAAGCCCGAGCCTGACCTATATTTTAAATGAACCTAATTTTTTTGCCTAGACCTATATTTAGGCTTAATATTTTTGCCCAAACCATCTCAAATTTTTGATAGATCTTTTAGTCTGAGCAGATAATCTAGCTCATGAACAGGTTTAGTTATAATTAAAAATACTAAAACTGTTTCCAAATTAGAATTAAAACATAATTAATTATATTTAATTAAAATAAGATATAGGCTGTTTCTACATTCACATGTTTCAAATAGTAAAAGAAAAAGAGAGAGAGAGTTAATCCACTTCCGACATGTTGGAGAACCATTAAACTTTCATGTCATAAATAAAATGAACGACATTAATGTTGTTACCTAATTGCTCAAAAAAATGAGTATTACCTAAATCCGTTTTAATAAAATGTAGAATAGTTAAATTCATTAAAATTAGAGTAATCATTAATTAAAACAATATAAATGAGAAAGTAGAAAAGAAAAAAAAAACACAACAAAATCAGACTTTAACCTACCAATTCATTTAATATTTTTGGAGGATTTTTTTTTAAAATTTTATATAGTTAAGATGATGATAAGGGAATCTCTCATATATATATATATTATTTATTTCTTTTCGTATGAGTGTAACATTATGATTTTTATTTTTGTTTTTATACAATCTCTAGAATCATTCAAAGTTCCTCTTTAACCATTAAATAGAAGGATAATGTGTTTCAACGTACTTAAACTCATATTCTCTTACACTAACAATAATATCAATACCAACTTAATTAAGACCCAATCGATATATACATTATATATTAGAATATGCTCAGTCCCACGTTTTGCAAAATCAGATTAATTGGAACTATCGTTAGGCCAACTAACCGTGTAATTGACTGTTGTAGACATGTTAGGCCAACTAACCGTGTAATTGACTGTTGTAGACATGTTTGATTTTAATCTACCATTGCTTACATTTTAACTCGTGAATACTTCTAGCCAAAGAGATATAACTGACATCTTTGCTCCATTCAGTATATGAACCACTGAGCACTCGATTTTCTTGCAACCCTTTTCCAACACCATAACAAGCCCACAACTTAGCTTGATGATTGTACAGATTCCTAAATTCCTATTCAACCAACAATCCAACCACCATTTGAGTCTCAAAGAACACCTTTTAAAGACTTAATTTCCCTTTGATTGCTCCAACGGTGTTGAACTTTGTTGGAATTTTGACTGGTTCTTTTGCCCCACTTCATGTTGATAGAACAATAGTTTTGATGTTATCAAAGTTTTTCAGTTGACATGTTTAACTTTTTAATGACATGGTTTATGATTTAAACTTATTGAGCAACAAATGAGGAAGTAATTTCATGCTAATACATGTTATGAACATCATCTTTCAATCGACTAACTTAGAGGAAAAGGGAGAAGTTTAAAATGTTGAAAATTCTTATCCTTATCCCTTGAGAGAATTTTGAAGCTATTGGAAGACTTATTTATTAAGGCTTTTATGCAATAAATACTCAAGAAAATTAAGAGAATAATTTCAATAAAAATTGACAGTTTAAAGCTTATTAAAACACTGTTAGATGATCACTTGAAGAGGCCTATAAATAGGCATCACTTGAAGTGCAATTTTGGGGTGTCTTTTTATATATTTCATGTAGAGTTTTATTGATTGTATTGTGAGGTAATTTGAGGAAAGTGATTGTACTATAAAGGTAGTTTAAGCTTTAGCCAATAGTTGATTCAAACAAATTATGGAATAATTCTGAGTGAGGTTCCGTAAAGTAAGATTGGTGAATCTAAATTGCGTTATCAAATATCGTGTGTTCATTTATCTCCTTAAGTTGCTACTTGTTTTTACCTTGTTACAAAGTTTCTTGTCACATTCTCTAGTCTAACAGAAGTTAGAATAAAATTGCCTTATAAAACTTTTATTTTCTCCTAATTCTTTGTTCTAACAAATTAAAGTTAAATGAAATTGTTTTGAACAGTCTGCAAATCGAAGCTTTTTCAATTTTTATCTAATCATGATTAAATAGTGTCATACTTGAACACTCTGCTATTTCCCACCTCGATACAAGCCGGTATTGATAGAAATGTATTGGAATAGTTGAAATACATCGAAATCTTAACCATATCGAAATTTAGATTACTTGGTATTGATTGAGGAATATGATACCGACTACCATGATCTTTATTAAATATATAATTTATGTTTTTATAAAAATTTGAATTGTGTTACCAAATATAAAAGTAAAATGAATTATTACATTCAAAGTTAAATTATTTATAACTCAGAAAATTTAAATTTTTTGAATCCGTCTGAGTCTATTCAACTCGAACTGATTTGAATCCAAAACTGATAAATCTTGAGACCGAGAAAAACTCAAATTCGAAAATATCAAAGTCCAAGAAAATCTTAACCCAAGGTGATCCAAGACCGAAAAAATCTAAATCCAAAAAAAAACCCAATCCGAGCGGGTACTTTTACCACCTCTAGTTAAATGGATACCCGTTTACTTGCGTAATAACAGATGGGGTTCTAATCGCATAGAGAAACAGTTGGATAAAGGCCTTATAAATGATGCCTGTTACAATTCTTCCCTCGGTTATTGAGAATGGTTCGAATGATCCTATTGCACATTGCAGGAACTAGACCACCAAGTTTGTACAAAAGACACGATCGGGGCAGTTGGAGATGGTCCAAAGATATGGTCTATTTTGTTCTGATGCCTGCAAGTATTTTTTTTTTTTTTTTTTTTTTTTTTTTTTGGTAACAATGCCTGCAACTATTTGAAACAAGGAAGATAGGGGCAAGTAGAGAAGCAATGTACTCTAATTCGGAAGCATAAAGGGCCACAACGAGTAAGACATTTTCTCTACCTAGTGTTGCATGATAAGCTTTTAGTGAATGTTCAAAGGTGTACACAAGGCATCGGGAATGATCCTTTATATCACATTTGAGATGGTGGCACAGAAACAAGCTTGTACGTTTTAAGAGGTTGCCAATCGGCCACCTCAATTTGGAGCAAAATAGTGCATCAACATGATCATGACAGATACTTCAATCTTCCACTCAAGGATTGGTTATCAAATTGGAGCACAGAACTCAATTCGATGGAGCGATTTGGAGCTCACTGTTTGCTTTGATTTGTTAGAGGATATGGGAAGCAAAGAAATCTTGTGTTCTTTAATAACGAGAACTTTAGGACTGAGGATATAATTAATCAATGTATTGCATGGTCAAGGTGTAATTTGGTTGCCTTTATGAATGGAGTTCATACACACAGTAGGGTACTGAAGCAGATTGTTAGATTCCTCTAGAAGATTGGGTTACATTAAACACGGAAGACAGCTGCAGCAGAGGAATTATTGGAAATAGCTATGGTTCATGGCTGGTAGGCTATGCCTATAATCAAATGCAGGGACGTATACAATCACATAGGCAGAACTCTGAGCTATTTTTTATGACTTGCGGATAGCACGGTTACTGCAAAGTTTTAGTGGAACGTGATAATAATTCAGTTGCTGGGTTGTTAAATGTAGATGATGCTCAAGGAAGCAACTTCCAACTTTGTACTAGGCAATGGGAGATAAGGTGAGGTCGAACTCTGATCAAAATAGAAACCGGGTTGATTGATGCTAATAATATTTAAGAATCAAATCTTAACATAATTTACGACCCTTTTGTCTCTCGGATATTATCCCAACACAGGCGAACCACATGGTGAAGAATTCAACAAGTTGAGTACGCTATCCCAGGAATTACCATTCTCCATTACAGTGTTTTCATCTGTTGATTTGTCGACACCCATCCATGAATTCAAAATAAAAGCATCCGATAAACCTTCCATTATATTTGCAATAGGTAGACTGTGTAGTATGACTGAGTCCTCCTCAAACCATGCATCATCAGCATTGCTGGAAACCTTCATTCCCTGGCCCCGCCATTCCTCAGCTTCTCCCCATCCAGCTGAAGGGAAACGAAGAGTTGAGGTTGTTAGGGACCTGGGATCCTGGGTGGAGAAAACAAACATACCGGTAACTACACCTTGCCAGGCTTTGAGTACGTCAAGGCACCTGGGACTGCTTCTGGTGAGTTGACTCCTCCTAGTGGGGCGGGTGGTAAGATTTGGGATAACCTGTTTTGACTCACGGACCAACCTGGCTTCAGCCTGAAGACGTGCACTCTCCCACTGGGCCATGTGGCTTAAATTTGAACCATTTTTGGGTGATGGGGAGGTTGAGGGCTTGTGAGTTATGGGATCAATACCCATTTTGATTAGCCTTTTCTTTAGATGTGTGTTCCAGTGATTCTTGATCTCATTGTCTGTTCTCTTAGGCAAGTGTGCCGCTATTGCCGACCACCTAAAATAAAATATGATCCATGCATCAACTAAAATTCACCATTGCTAATATAAGCAGTAGAACAATTAATGAAGCGTGAGTGTATAGCTACCTGTTTCCAAGAAAGGCATGGAGTTGAATGATGGTCTGTTCTTCCTCTAAACTAAACTTTCCTCTTTTGATATCAGGTCTTAAGTAGTTAATCCATCTCAGTCGGCAGCTCTTTCCACATCGTTCAAGTCCTATTCTTACATTTATATAAAACCAAAAAAAACAGTGCAAAATTTTCAAATTTGTTAACTAAATATATAAAAATATACAAAAGATATTTGATTATGATATATGAATAATATGGGAAATAATAAGCGCAGACCAGCTTTGTGAGGCAAGGAACCCCAGCTACCATAGCCATGTTTTTGAATGTAAGCCGTAAGTAATTTGTCTTCTTCAGCTGTCCATGGCCCTCTCTTCAATCTCACCTCTTTCTTTCTGTTCGGAGACGGTGGCCGCATTTTGCTCAGGATGAATTCAGGGTTAAATCAACTGATTTTTTTTGTTTTAAACTTACTTATTTTCAGAAAAGGGGGTTGATTGAGAAAAACAAAACGCCAATGTGATTTATAGTGAAAGAGTATAGTGATGAGTAAAACTGAACGCTTTGATTGTAAATATATAG
Organism: Gossypium bickii; assembly: GCA_025503065.1. Lineage (NCBI taxonomy): Eukaryota > Viridiplantae > Streptophyta > Magnoliopsida > Malvales > Malvaceae > Gossypium > Gossypium bickii. The sequence goes on from CP106716.1 coordinate 100,149,937, forward strand.
AGACGAAAATCAACTAAAGAGTGAAAACTTATCAAAAGTACAAATAAATTACTCCAACTACTTGATGTATGATAAGACGACGTGAAATATGCTTCTCATTACTATCATTCCTATGCTTTAAAAAAAATTAATATAAATGTATTTATAGTTTTAATATTTTTATATTTTTTAATTAAATAGCATAAACTACCTTTTTTTTAATCTTAAAATGAATGAATAGTTAAGATTGGAGATAATTTGAGTTGGAGTTTAATCCTGGGTTGATTTTATATATTTTTCTAAATATTTTTTTAATCACTCGGGAGTTATATAATTTAGTGCATGCATATACTATTATTTAAGTGTGTGATTAAGTTGGTATCATGAATCAATTCGATAACAACTCAACCAATAAAATTATTAAAATAACTTTATATATTTTAAATAATTTATACTATTATAATGATACTTTTGTCTTTCCCTTATTCAAAAAGACTAATAAAAAAGTTCTAAATGTTAAGATTTGAACCTATGCTACCAATATATATATATACCACCCAAACCAAAGCTTTATTTAAATATGTCCGTACATTTCAATTTTATTACATAGATTATTTTGCCCACATTGTTTGTATATCTATACTATTATTTAAGTGTGTGATTAAGTTGATGTTACGAGTGCTCAATCAATGAAATTGCTAAAATAACCTTACATATTTTAAATAAGTTATATTATTATGAGGGTACTTTTACCTTTTTATACTTTGGTATTTTTGTATCATTATCAATTTTAAACCATATGTTTTACTATTTATTGGATGTTATTTTTAAAATCAAGCATCTGTTCTAAATATTCTGTTTCCACTTAAGAGCAAAGCCAAAAAATATTTTTTGGGGGAGACTAGAATTATGTTGTATATTTTTACGATAGTAAAAATATAATTTCACCATTTTAATAGTCTATTATCTTTATAATTTTTAAAAGATTAAATTAATTTTTTATCATATTTGAGGGATCAAAATGCAATTTTAATATTATTATTTTAAAATTTTTATAAATTATAAAATAATTTTTTTTAGGAGTACTGAGTCCACTACTAACCCTTCTAGTTACGCCCCATGTTTCCATTCAGATGTGATAGAATTATTATGTTATTATAAAATGGGTAGATGAGTTTAGTTACCTAAGTCAATAAATTGACATAAAATATTGGTATTGTATAAATTATGTAGATTGTCAAGTTGTGAAGTCTTCAAGTTCCAAAAAGCCAAATCAAGTAATTCAAAGGTTGCATAGGACATTTCTTTACCATTAATTTCCCTTCTCATTATGGTTTTCATTCATTTTAATTACTTATAATTTTCAGAATCAAAATTGAAGTTAGGTCATAAATCCAATTCAGTAGCTTTCATTATTGCTTTTTACAGATCCAAAATCTTCAAAGTTTTGAATAGTGATCTTAGGTTCTGCATTAGGTTTTGTAATCTTTGATTAAAATTACAGTTGTTCGGACGCACGTTATTTATTAAGAAAAAACTCTTTCAGCTTTACTTAAATTAATTAAAGGTTTAGCTTATTATAATGTTTAGAATTTATTAAAAAGTGTGAGATTTATTTGAATAAAAATTTAAGAATTTTTTTATTAATCTAATCAATAATTTTCTGTAATAAATGATATACAGATTAATTCTCTTGCTTGTTTGTTTTATCAACAATTTTGTGGCAATGTCTTAAAAACGAAAAGATAACAAATTTGGCAGGTGAAACTGGTGGCACGAAGTTGTACTTATGTCCCGTAAAAGATTTAACCTTTTTTTTTCTCTAAATATATTTTTCGAATTTATATTTTTATCTAAATTCTCTCACTTTTTAAGCGGGCATTCTCAGCTCAACCCATGGACAAGTCTATTTTTTGCCCGCTTTGGATTCAAGAATGATAAACGAAAATATGTTTCTTTCACCCCCAATTTTATCGACAAATAACGTGTCCCATTCAATACAAAATTTATGCATTCCACTAGGTTCATTGCCATATGTCCTTATCGTAGACCTCCATCTATGATTGAGTGACCAGTGGTGAACCCAAAAATACAACTTAGGGAGGCAAGGGCAAAGTTAAAAGAAATTTTGGGGGGCTGAACTAAATTATATATTTTTATGATAATAAAAATGCAATTTCATCATTTTAATAGCCTATATTTTTATAATGTTTAGAGGATTAAATCAAATTTTTTTATCATTTTGGGGGCGGAGGGGCAAAGTGCTATTTGACCATTACTAATTTAAAATTTTATAAATTATAAAATGCCTAAATGAAAAATTTTCCATTTTAAGAGGATCGGGTCCCTACCAACCCCCTAGGTCCACCCCTAATTGTATTCACTATTCCATAGGCATGTTGGGAAGTGTGCTTATATTGTAATAAGCATGTAACTGTTTTACATTTATTTGAACGATGATTAAATAAATACAGTTAATTTCACATTACACTGTTACATCTTTTGTGTTTCTCTCTTTCATATTTTGCATATATAGCAAAATTGTAACAAGCAAATATTAGCTCATCGATTGTCTAAGTTAAAAATGATGATAAATGGATGTTTACATTGTGAGAAAGACAACTTACTTCAATAGATAATCTAAACGAGTTCGTAATCCCGCAAAAAAAAAAATCAAAGTGAACATTTGATTCAAATACTTGGAAGGATTATTCTGTCGTCTACAATTTCAATTAAGGAGGTAACTAGTCTTGGCTATAGGAGCAGTTGACTCCACGGGTAGAGATATAGATGTACTCATTGGAAGAATGATACATTGGACTGGACCCAAGTTGAATTAATTCTGAATTAGTTTATGAATTAATTCACTTGTGACGTTCATGGTGTGATTTATCTAAATCCTGAATTTAGCCACTCACCATGCGTATGTAACTCATGTGCTTTGATATAAGTCTAGCCCATAGTCGATGTATTGGGTACATGAATTGTGTATGGCATAGCTTTACTAGTAAAAATGAAACTCATAACTCGATTAAAAATTTAACGGTATCCTCTCATTGCATTCTAAGGATTAATAAATATGGAACGTAGCCACAGGTTGCTTATTCTCGAACAAGCAATTTATCACAGTCATTTGTTGATATTGGTCATATTAATCATTAAAAAGACACAATGGTGACAATGAGATAAAATATGATTGTATTGAGTTAACGGATTTAATTCAAAGAATCAAGGATATCGTATAAGGGTAACACTGTAACACCCCGGTTTTTGGGGTTAAAAGTTTGAGATTCAAAGTAGGGTCAGTGAGTAGGTCGCGCACTTAGGGTAGTTTTCATGTCCTGATGTCAGAATGGGTCTATTGGTCTGGTGGTTGGTTGTGTGTTAATGTATCTATAGGTCACGAGTTCGAATCCTTGTGTGTGCGTTTCGGTGAAATATTTTTATTTTCTTAAATATTAAGTTTGTTTTAAGTTTAAAAATGAATATTTATTTTCTTTTAGTTTTTATTTTATTATTATTTTTGGTTTTATTTTAAGTTTTTTTTCCTTTTTCACGTTCTCCTCTCTCTCACTATCGGTTGTAATAGGCCCAATTTGCCCGGGCCCATTAACTAATCAGATTCAAACAAAAAAAAATAAATATTAAAAACCAAAAAAGCAGTAATAAAACCCAAATTTAACAGTCCATTAACCAAAAATAATAACAGTCCAGTCCTTTTATACAAACCCAATAAATTAAACTAGCCCAAATCTATTATTAAACCCCCAGACCCAAAATCAAAGCCCAAATCACTACCCAAAGTTTGCAGGCCTGAATGGCCCAAGATTTTCAACATGTTCCAGAAACCCTAGAGGGTTCTAGAATCAGCCAGCGCCGCAGACCTTCCCCTCTTCCACACGTGCGTCTCCCCACACCAGCCTAACGCTCGGGCCACACTTCCTGCACAGTTGTACCTGCAACAACCAACAAAGCAAACAGAATTCCAGTAAAGCAAACAACATTTTCGATTCGGCTATAAATAAGGCCAAAATAGAATGTAAAGGGATCCCCTTTTTTTTTGTATGTACGAACGCATATACTAAATACAAAGAGAAAAGAAATTGGAAACCAATTTTGAAAGGTGATTTTCAGTGTTCGATAATCTTTTTCTTTCTTTTCTTACTCTTTCTGCATCTTGATTTTTTTCCTTGTCCATGTGAAAATCAAGAGAAGAAAAGAGATTTACCTTTACCAAGTGAACCGTCGGGATCTTTCTTTCTTCGTTGAAATCAAAGCAAAGAGGGTCTTCAAGGTTGAAAATAGTGAAGCATTTGAGTCTGGTTTTAAAAAGAATGTTCAAAGAGACTTGAATTCGTCGCTAATCGCCGATTGCCATGGCGGTATAGTGGCCGGACTGTGGTTTCTTTTGATGCGGCGAAGAAAGGGAAGGAGCTAGGGTTCTGGTTTCAGAATAAAAGGGGACCAAATTTCTGATTTGATTTTAGGTTTTATTTCCTTTTAAACCGTGTGAAACGACGCCATTTGAAGCCTGATGAAGTGGCCTCAAAACGACGCCGTATGTAGCCACCCTGATCCGACCCAATCCAATATCCACAGGATCCGCGCGTTTTGTGGTGAATGGATAATTTGTGCGTTTGGTCCCTCTTTTTTCATGCTGCTATTTGATTAGATATGTTATGCATTTTCTTTATTTTTTTAATTGATCTCTGTAAATTGCGTGCCATTTCAATTTGGTCCAATCTGTACGTAGCGTTTTCGCGAATGGGAATATTGCATTTCTAATCCTCGGTCATTTGTGCGCATTTTATTTAAGTCCCTGATTCTGTTTTCATAATTTTATTTGTTTAAAAATTACTCTTTTGATTTTGTTTTTATTTCAATTGGGGTCCTTTTCTATTTTAGTTTATGTAATTTATTTTATTTTTCTTAGTTAATTCGTTATTCATTTTTTAAATTGTCTTAACATATTATTTTGAAATATTTTACTGATTGTCTATTTTTTTTTTACTTGTATATCTTTTTAAACTTATAATTTGTTCATTTTAAAATTGTCTTTTATGTATATTTCTTTGATTTAAAGATTTATATAATATTTTTTAAATACTTTTATACATCATTATTTTATATATATTATTTAAATTAAACTATTTCTTAATATATGTATATTATTCATATTAATTTTTTTTTACTTTATGAGTATTATTCATTTTGATGGATATTTTATTTTGTATATTATGTATTTTGATTTTCTTCTTATAATATTTATTTTAAAATTCATTTGTATACTATTATCTAATATATTTTTAATCTTTCTTTTTTGATTGATATATATATTATTTTATACACTACTTATTTTAATTTTCTTTTTATATAATACTTGTTTTAAAATTATTTAATATATTACCGTTTGATATATTGTTTATTTTCATCTTTATTTTATTCTAAATTCTCTCATATTTTATTTGTTTATAAATTCATATACATATAATTTGTTGTTTGTATATTAATGAGTTCATTTTTTTTTTATATATTATTCATTCTTTCTATTTGTCTTAAAATTTGTTGCATTTTATTTATGTTAAGTTGCTTGATATTTCTTTCTAAATTATCTTTTAATTCATTAGTTTTGAATCACTACACCAAAACAGACTTTTAGCTGCATTTTTAGTGGCGTTTTAATGAAAAATGCCGCAAATATTATACATTAGCGGCGTTTGAAAGAAAACGCCTCAAAAAGTTGAGCAATAGCGGCGTTTATTTCCAAAACGCTGCTAAAAAGGAGAAAAAGCGGCGTTTTTTTTCCCCAAACGCCGCTAAAGCTCTGAGCATTAGTGGTGCTTTTAGAAAAACGCCGCTAAAGACCTGAGCATTAGCGATGCTTTTAGAAAAACGCCGCTAAAGCGCTGAGCATTAGCGGCGCTTTTTCACAAAATCCACTAAAAGTTTTTCATATTTTTTTCTTATTCTTACTTTGAATTATATTTTATTTTGGTACATTCACTTATAAGCAATGAGAAAGTTTCATTTTAGTTACTTAAATATGAAAAGTTACAAATTGCTAACTAAATAATTTAGAAGTTTTCATTTAAGTTACAAATTAAGCTATTAAAAGTGATTTAGGGTTTAATGTTTAGTATGTTAATTTCATGGTTTAGGGTTTGTTATTTTGGTGTATGGGTTTAGTGTTTTAAAGTTTGTTGTTTGGGTTTATTGTATAGTGTTTAATATCTTAGTATTTACCGGTGTTAAGGTTTAAGTGTTAGTGGTTAGGGGTTAATGTTTAGGGTTAGGGGTTTAGGGGAAATGGATAATGTGTTAGGGTTTTGGATTTAGGATTAGGGGTTTAAGGGAAATGGTTAATGTGTTAGGTTTAGGTTTCTGAGTTTAGGGTTTATGGTTTAAGTTTAGGACTTTAGGGTTTAGGGTTTAGGGTGTTAACTATATGACCCAAAATCCCGAAACCGAAATCCCTCATGAGGGATTTATGGTTAATGTGTTAGCTATTAAAATATATGTTTTGTACTACACTAACAATGGCCACATGAATTCCCAAAAAGTTGGTCTCGGATTATGGTTTAAGGTTTGCAGTTTAGAGTTTAGGGTTCAAGTTTTATGGTTTAAAATTTATGGTTTGGGGTTTTGAGTTTGAGGTTTAGGTTTTTGGTGTTTGTGGTTTAGGGTATAATATTTAGGGTCTAGGGTTTATGATTTAAGGATTAATCTTGGATTTTTTAGAATATAAATCAAAATAAGATAAATGTAAATTATTATTTTAAAAATATATATCAAAATGGGTTAAATCCCAAAAGCATACATGAACAATGGTTTAGTGTGCAATTGTATACATGAACTTTAATTTGATCCAGATCTTGTAAAATATTAACACAATTATTGATATAATTAACATCATTTTTTATTTATATATTTCATACATAAAAATTTATATTTATTCAATATAAAAATATATTGATGTATTTATATTTTAAAATAATGTGTATGATTAAATCAAAATTAAAGTTTCAACTATACATTTAAACCACAATTAGAATTTCACATCTAGAATTACACATTAAACCAAAATTCATATATAATTATGAGATGTATCTATATCAAAATTTAAGTGTATACATATAATTAAATGCCACCTATATAAAAATCTAAACAACTAATGCAGACCATACTTAAAATAATAATGTTGATGTAAAAAGAAAGAAAAAAGAAAATCCTAAAAGAGTTGATAATGGTAATTAAATTTTTAAGATTTAATAATAAAAAATTAAAAACTTAAAAACTTAAAATTTTAATATTTAATATTTAGTTAAAAAGTTAAATTCTCAAAATATAATAAAAATAAAAATTCAAAAAAAATGATAATCTCAACACAAAAATTTTGAAAGAAAAAACATAGGAAAATATAGGTTAAAAATAGGGGAAAAAATAAAATTGTATAACAAAAACGCCGCAAAAAATAGGGCAAAAATCCAGAAAATACCAAAAAAAAATAAAAATTACCGGAAAGGATAGGGTTGAAAAAAAATGACCGGAAAGGGCAATTTCCCCCAAAATCGCGCCCCTCACGTCGGTAGCGTTTTTGGGAAAGCTTGACCTAAAGCGCGTCCCAGGGAGCGCTTTAGGCCTTTTTCCCGGCAAATAAAGTGGCAGCAAGTGGGAAGAAAATGGCACCAAAATTAGGCACCGAAAGTTGATGTGATGTGAAAATTGTTATGGGATAATTGCAATATTGGTCCCTATTTGAATAGGTAATTTGTAAGATTGATCCCTAAACCTCAACTATAAATAGGCCTAACCATTTCTCATTTTTTTCATCCCACAATTTGCCATTCTCTACTTAAGGCATTGTTCTCTCTCTCCTATTTGTAAATTTTCACTTGTATTTTTGGAGTGAAATATATTTGTTAGTGCAGAAGATGTAGGCAAAATTTTGCGAACCTCGTTAAAATTCTCGTGTTCATTATTATTATTTTTTCATATCTTGTGAGTGTGATCGTAGTTATTTATTGTGCTATTAAATTACGATTGAGGATATTCGGCTAGGAAAGACGTGGTACTTAAGTGATCCTTGTGATCCACCTCTCTTTCCCGGGAATTGAACCGAGTGTGATTTTTAGTACAATAATTTTACTCTTTTACACCGCCCACTTGCAATGAGTGAACGTATTAATGCTTTGTTATTTACTACGATAGTGAAGTGCGTGACATCGAAAATGGTGTTGTTTTCTTATCGGAGAACACAGTAGCGATTGAGTTTTAATCGAACGTCGATTTGGTAGAACTTCGCAAAAGAATTAGGCGTAAAATATTGGAACAACGCTAATGAAAGTTCGATCTATTAAGTATAGATTTTTGCGCGCCGGTTGATCCGGTGAGATATGACTCATTCGACATCAAAGGTCCCTGAGCCTTGAGGCAATGGTGGAGACTCATCTTGCCGATGGTTCACCCTATATCGAGGTATATGTAGAATTTTCATCTCCAAGTGATCCGTTGCGACCTCAACATCTAGTATCGTTCGAGGGGAATACACGACCCCAAGTCGACACTCTGTAAGTGGGAGGCAAAACACAGAAGTGCCAGTGTGCGGTGGTAGTATGGAAAACATAACCCCTGCACGACACTCGGTTGGTGGATGGGACATGCATATTCGTCATTCGACGTCGGATGACAGAAATACGTATTGGGGGACGTCATCAACTTCTAGTGGATGGCAATCCACATACGATTGGGATCGTTACGAAAGATGTTTAAGGAGGGATGATGTATTACCGAGCGACATCCATCCATCGATGAGGGGCCCTCGTTATTACCGACGACATGCACCAGTGAGGGCCCTTCGTTTGTTGCAGATTATGGAGGATGGGACGATGAATCCGATGTGGAGCCACCTCGGGAGCCAGGGCCTGATGGTGCAGAAGTTGGATTATTTTCTGAACCGGAGCCCGTTCCAATTGTACCTGAAGACGTTGAGGGCGGTTCAGACGAAGAAGAAGAAGATCCGCTATTCAGGGCATACTCACCTCCTCGGCGCACATGCATAATGTCGATCTATCTCAAAATGATGCATTGGAGTTTCCTGAACTACCACACCGGACGCGTGACCGTACAAATTCTTTGTTGGATTCGGATCAATTAGAAGTTGGTAACCAGTTTTTCAACAAGAATACTTTTCTTGCTGCATTGAAACAATACAGCATCATGAACAAGGTTAACTACACTATGGTTAAATCAAAGCTCGATAGGTACGAGGCAAAAGTGTGCGATGCAAGGCGGCACATGTTCATGGAAAATCATGGCGTCGTTGAGGAAAAGGACGAGTGTGGGAGGTGAAAAAGTACAAAGGTCCGCGATACATGTCTTACCAGTGCGAAGACGAGTATGTGTTCAATGATTTGAATAACACTAATATTATGTAATGTTGCATTATTTAACGTACTTCATTGATGTGTGTAAAGAAGATCATCCGAGGATGGATTCGGACATGTTGGTGATTTAATAATCCCGACGGTGAAAGTCGATCCCGTAACTACTGATACGGCCTTAATTGGCAATATTAGTAGCCAAATGGGGTACACGCCCTCTACGTAAAGGCTTGGATAGCCAAGCGTAAGCGTTTGGAAAAATTTACGGTCGGTGGGACGTTTCATATAATGAAGTATGGCGGTGGTGTCAGTCTTTGGAGAGGTATGTCCCGTGCAAAGACAACAGACCTTGAAACGGAACCGGCAGATTACAACGATCGCTGCTCCGTGGATGCGCAGATGTTCAAGCGCCATCTGCTCGGACATTTAAGCAATGCCGAGATGCTTTTACATATTGCAAGCCATTGGTACAAATTGGCGGTACCTTCATGTATGGTAGATATACGATCGGCTATTGCTAGCCGTGGCACAAGACGGTGTGGGAGAATCCTTCCGATTGCGTTCGCAATAACACCGGGAATCGGTGATGATTGGGACTTCTTCCTATCCAGTTAAGGAGGCATGTTTGCCCCCAACCCGACATATGCGTTATATCGGATCGGGCCCTGGAATACTTGCGGCAATAGAACGCGGGAGAAGCATGTGGCATCGCACACACCATCGATATTGCACGAGGCATGTCGCATCCAACTACTATGGGCAACATCGATCTAAAAGAGAAAGCGGCAAGTGATCGATATGGGTATGAAATATCTATTAATAAAATTTCTTTTGAAAAATTCAATTTATTCGCAATTGAAGAGTGGTATGTAATATTCGCTATCAACGTATATTAGCAGGTTATGAGATCAATAAAGGCCGTTTTCACGAGATCTTTGGCGATTTGCGCTCGATAACGCCGGCGCGCAAGCTACCTGTGCAATATTCCTTTCGAACAGTGGACACAAGCATATGACGGCGGCCTACGATATGGGCATATGACCACAAACCTTGCCGAATGCATAAATTCTGTTCTGAAAGGAACGTCATCATCCGCCGACATACAGTAGGTTGTGCGAGAGACATATTTTCTAAGTTAGCGGCACTATTTAGAAGAAGAGAGCGGCGAGTTATAGAGGGCAAATGGAAGGAGGCCATGTATGGAGCAGAAGGTCTTGCAACAAATTAATCGTGGGAAGGCGCGCGTGCGAACACCATGCACACAAGATGTCATGATCGCGACAAATTTATGGTTTCGTGTCACGGAGTTTGACAGACCCAACCAAGGTATTGTTGGCGGGCATTATCGTGTACACTTGACAAATAGGACATGCGACTGTGGGATATTTGATGCACTTCGTTACCCATGTGCTCATGTACTTGCGGCTTGTCAGAATCTCCGTATTGATCCCATGAGCTATGTCGGCCGAAGTGTACAAATTAGAAAACATGTACAACGTGTGGAGACACGTATTCCCACCGATCCCGGATGAACGTAAGTGGCCGCCGGTATCGCGTGCACCGTATAAGCTGTTGCCGGATAGAGAATTGAGGCGCAAACCAAAAGGTCGACCTTCCTCGACTAGAATACGCAACAATATGGATATCCGAGAACCGACCAACCAAAGTCGGCGGTGCGGATGGTGTAGGAACCCGGGCCATACATCTCGCTCGTGTCCAAATCAGAATAGTTGACCGTGTTATTAGCTTGTTTGTCTCTTGCTGGCTATGTAATTTCTGTTTTTTTTTTGGAGTACAACGGTTAACTTTTGTACAATAATTCAAATTTATTAACTAAATTATATTGTAAAAAAACTAAATTATCAAAGAACACTTCTTATTTTAGTGAAGAGGACTAAATTAAAAAAATAGAAAATAGAAAATAATTTTTTATTTTATTAAAAAATTCAAATTATATTACATACAAAAAAAATACACAACTTTTGATATTAAAATTAAATTACAAACACAAATAAAAAAACAACTTTTTTTATTCAAAAAATAAAAAAATTAAATTACAAAAGAAATAACATTGAACTCAATTTTATTAAATATAAAAAAATTATATTGCAAAAAACTAAATTATCAAAGAACACTTCTTATTTTAGTGAAGAGGACTAAATTAAAAAAATAGAAAATAGAAAATAATTTTTTATTTTATTAAAAAATTCAAATTATATTACATACAAAAAAAATACACAACTTTTGATATTAAAATTAAATTACAAACACAAATAAAAAAACAACTTTTTTATTCAAAAAATAAAAAAATTAAATTACAATTTAAAAATTAAAAAGCCCATCCTAATCAATGTTGATCTTGGTGTGGAACCAAAGTTACCTGATCGGGTGGTGGCGATTCTGTATTTGGATTCCTCCTTCTTCTAGCTTCCGGCCGGGGTCGTGGAACCTCAAGGCGGGAATCGGGTTCCTCCGGCAGTGGGTCTGGTTCTAGGTGTTGCGATGATGACCCACCTTGATAAAATAATGACCCCGGAGGTGTTTGCATAAACCACGGCGGGGTGATCGCATCCGTCACGGTGAAGGAGCACGGTAGAAACCATCGCTCCCGACGGCACCTCATGTAATCCCACACCAAGTCGGCCTCACGATCGGTCGCCAGCGGGAGTTGTCGAGAACGGACTCAAACTCGGCCATGCATTCCAACTCAGGGTGGGACAAGGAAAAGGAAACATATATGGGTTAGGAGGATACATATAAGGGCGGTGGTACGCTTTTTGGCATAAAGCGTGGATCTTTGTGATGTCGGTGTTGTCGGTGAACGGATGGGCCCGGTGGATCGTGTAGGCGCCGTTGATGGGCCCGTGATCGTGGTAGCGCTGTTGATGGGCCCGGTGATCGTGTCGCGCACTGGGGCCCGGTTCATCACCCATTCTCTTGGATGTAAATGGCCCCGACGTTCCGCTTCGCTCGCGAATTAGCGCCGCCTCTCTTCATCCGGACAACAGATACGGCTTGCCATGGATTCTAAACCATGGCATGTACTCGCGACACACGCGCTAACTCTGGAACTATGATCGGTTCCGGTTAGGTAAAAAGTCATCCCGGTTCTCCCACGCCTCGATATGTTCTCGACCAAAATCTTGGCCAATCCGTATCTTTGCTGCCGTAAGTCCACTTTGTGCTCATCATCGAGCACCTCGGGAGGCACGGAATCGGTTTGCCGGCATCCAAATTGCCGCAGAACCCGATCCCGGTGGTGCATCTCCACGGTTGAGTAGGTGATTAGCGGGACCTTAACGTGCCAGCTGTTCGGATTTTGGAGATACTCCTCCGAATTCGCCGAATTTCGGGATCCTCGTCGGTGTCCATTGAAACTATATTAACATTACCAACTTATTAGTTATATACATAATATTAGACACTACCCTACGAAATACTAAATTATAATAACGAAATTCGACACTTACTTGTGATTAGACCTTTGGTCCAACGAGAGCCGTATATCCTCAAGCGAGTTAGGTATTCCAACATGATCGCTTCTCGGATGGTTCCACCTAATTAAATAAACTTTTAGCATACAATTATACTATAAATATACGACATAATTGTAAAATATAATATTAAATTTACCTCGTTATCGGTGGGAATGAATATGGTCGGTCGAGTCGAGGACGTAAAAATGGAAATCGAAAAACCATGCCCATGTGCGCAGTAGTGATAGGCAACCTCCGATTTTTTGTTTACTCAAGCAGTGCCGCCGCGCACATCTCCCGGTATAACCTCGATAGCACGCGCGACCCCAACTCAATTCACCGCGGTGCTCTCGAAGTCAACAAGTTTCGGGAGCCATCTCGGTGGACGAGGTTTCTAGAGAGGTCCGACATCGGATAGCCTCCAATTATTTGAAGAATGTATGCTCGAGCATACCGTATTCTTTCTACTTGGGCCGAATCCTCGTTCGGCTCGGGAATGTGTCTCGTAACCACGCCATATCGATCCGAGCTCCTCGAATTCTATCCGGAATGGCACCCGTAAGCTCGTAGCATACGCCATCCAATCGAGAGATGTTACGACCGGTGACTACCGCCCCGCCCACCGGTAATCCCAAGCAGAATCGCACATCTTCTAAGGTGATGGTACACTCTCCGCATGGCAAATGGAAAGTGCGTCTCGGTCTCCACCTCTCTATCAACGCTAGCGATCAAAGCGGCTCCAACTTGAACCCCGGCCTATCGTGGCCACGTGCCAAAAACCCACTTCCGCGCAGTAATTTCGATCAATGGCGATGGGGACTGTGCATGTTGCGAATATAACATTCCAACACCCGATCTACTGATTGTTTAAAAAATTATAAAATTATAAAATTCTAAATTAATTAAAATTGCATAATTAAAAATTTAATAATATTGAAAAATTAACATTCAAACTTACCATTTTCTTTTTCTTTGGGCGGCAATGTGGTTCTCGTCTAAGCGACATAAGTCCCCGACCATTGTACTCGATAAAGAATTTAAAAATTTTCTAACAAAATAGATATAAAAAAAAAAATTATAAAGGCTTTTTATAAATAGTAAATGACTATTTTGAAATTTGAGCGTAAATTTGAAGGACTTTGAGAGAAACTTGAGAGAAAATTGAGAGCAAATTGAGAGAAAATTGAGAGAAATATGAGAAAGGATTGAATTGTGAAAAAATGAAGGGTTGGGGGTATTTATAGTTTTTTTTCGTCGATTTGGTTCAACTGACGGTCAAAAAATTTTGACTGTTCTTGCCTAAAGCAAGGCCCCGGGGAGCGCTTTAGGCCATTTCCCCCAAAAAATACGCTGACGAGGACGCGATTTTGGAAGAAATTGCCCTTTCCGGTCATTTTTTTTCAACCCTATCCTTTCCGGTAATTTTTATTTTTTTTGGTATTTTCTGAATTTTTGCCCCAAAAAATAAGTTATACTGGCGTTTTTTTAGAACTCGTTTTCCCTCTTTCCACTATCCCCGAATCTTATTTCCCCAATCCCTAAATTTCCTAAGTCCCCAAAATTTCTCAAGTCTCCGGAGGCTCTCGTTGACTGGAACTCCCTCACCATCGATCGCTAAGATGTGCGCCACCTCTCTGGAATGAAGTTCTTGAGGGTTATAATTGCACCATATTTGCATATGGCCAGACGGGAACTGGAAAGACATACACAATGGAGGGGGGAGCAAGGAAAAAGGTTTGGTTTTGTTCTAGTTTGTTAAGGTTGCATTTGGAAACTTTAATTTAGAAAATCGTATTAGTGTGGTAAAGCATATATGAATGCAACATTCATTATTATTTTTCAAAACCATTGATTCTTTTATGCCTATGTAGTTGTGATTTTGAAATCCTTTTTGTAAATGAATTTCATGTTTTTATGCCTTTCAAAGATATAATCTTATTGAATTTCAAAATATTTTAGATAGAATATATGCTTTTTTATTTTCACAATTTTTGTATAAAAATGAAATTTGAATCCAAATTTTCAAGTGTATGTTTTCAGGCATAGAATAAATGATTTCATGTTCTTTTGCTTGCTTTCAGTTCTAAATGAACTTGTGGTTTATGCAGAATGGGGAATTCCCAAGTGATGCAGGTGTTATCCCTAGATCAGTTAAACAAATTTTTGATATATTAGAAGCTCAGAATGCTGAATATAGTATGAAAGTTACGTTTCTAGAGCTTTACAATGAGGAAATAACAGATCTTCTGGCACCAGAGGAAACTATGAAATTCGTTGATGATAAATCTAAGAAACCCATTGCTCTTATGGAAGATGGGAAAAGGGGAGTTTTTGTCAGAGGCCTTGAAGAAGAGATAGTCACAACTGCTAATGAAATTTACAAAATCTTGGAAAAAGGCTCTGCTAAAAGGCGAACAGCTGAAACTCTACTTAACAAACAAAGTATTCGTTCTCATTCTATATTTTCAATCGCAATCCACATTAAGGAGTGTACTCCAGAGGGTGAAGAAAGGATTAAATGTGGGAAGCTAAATCTTGTTGATCTTGTTGGTTCTGAGAATATTTCACGTTCTGGTGCGAGAGAGGTATTGTGTCACGATCCTGAATGTATAATTTTCTATGGCTATGAGTCTTATGTATCAATCAAATGACAAAAAAGGACAAAAAATTCTATGTTACTCTCTTCAAAGACTGATTTTGTGTTGCCAATGTTAGGATATTTGAACCTTTTAATTGTTGATCCCAAGTTAATTGGCTCTTATACAAAGTTAAAATATTTGATCTCTTAGCGACATGCTGAAATAATTGAAATTTGTTACTATTACAGATTAGCCAGAAGATGATGAAATTTGTTTTAATAAAAGATTTATATTCTGAAATTGATCGGCTGAAGCAAGGTAGTTGGCTGTTCTTTAAAATTTTTGCCAAGAAACTTAATTACCTCATCGTTTGGTTCTTATAAGTGATAATTTTTTGCTTCCCTTTTTATGTTCTACCAGAGATGTATTCTGCAAGAGAGAAAAATGGCATTTACATTCCACGAGAAGGTACATTTCTTCAAATCAACCCTTTAGTTCTTTTCTGATGTAGGATTTAGTGGTCAAGCTAATTATTCTTTCTTTACTTTTTTGCAGCAAATTACTGAGCTTCAGGAGCTTTATAACTCATAGCAGCTGATGACTGCGGATTTAAGTGAGAAACTTGAAAAGAAGGAGGTATTACAGTTTTGGACAGTCATCGTACAAATATCATATTAGCTCTTTTACTGTCTTATACCGTGACAGAAGTGACATTCTCTTTCTCGTTTCCTTTTTCGCCAGAAAAAGCTCGAGGAAATGAAATTGCATTGTTTGATCTTGAAGATAAACATAGACAAGCAAATTTTGCTTAAATTACGGTGCGATTGAATCTTAGATTATAATTTGTTCCTTTTTAAAGAATTACGGTGCGATTGAATCTTAGATTATAATTTAAGAGAAATGAACTGTTATTGAATTCTGTTTCTTTCTTCACAGGTTCTTAAAGTCTTCCATTACCCTGTAACTATCAGTGCTGTTCAGTTTGTTGTTGGGACGATAATTGTTTCCCTAATGTGGACGTTTAACTTGTATAAAAGGCCGAAAGTTAGTGGTGAACAGGTATTAAGAAAAAAAATTGGTGCAAATAATGATTCTCTTGGAATTGTTGGTTCCTTTTGTGGATTGATACTACTTTTTAATTTGTTTATTCACAGCTAGTAGCAATTGTGCCTCTTGCGTTGGTGCATATCTTGGGCAACCTCTTTACGAATATGAGTCTAGGAAAAGTGGTTGTTTCGTTCACTCACACCATTAAAGCTATGGAGCCATTCTTCTCAGTTGTGCTTTCTGCAATGTTTTTAGGAAAGGTGATTTTCTTTTCTTGTTTAGTTATTTTTTATCGTTTTTTTCGTTCACATTTTCATAATTATAGTTTATTTTCCTTTTTGAGTTGCCTTTATTCGGGTGTTAAATTTTGATTTTACAGCTACCAACTCTTTGGGTAGTTGGTTCACTTCTACCAATTGTTGGAGGAGTTGTACTTACATCTGTTACTGAGGCATCTTTCAATTGGTAAGAATTGTGCATGCTATCATGTACTATCTCTATTTAATTGTAGAAGGTTTTCTTTCACTTGCAATCCATTTCTGATTTTGTTACAGATATCTTGAAAGTACTTGAATTGGCTACTTTGTATCATTGTAATGTAACCCTTTCTTTTGTTACATTAAAGGCCTGGATTTTGGAGTGCAATGGCTTCTAATTTGGCAAACCAGTCCCGTAATGTTCTTAGCAAAAAACTCATGGTTAATAAAGAGGTAATATTACTTTTTGATCTCTATTTTCTTGATCACTATGGTGCTAAAATTTATTGGAGCGGAAATTCTGTCTCCTTTGTTGATTAACTACGAAGTGGTCTTTCTACATTAATAATCTAATTTAAGAGTTGACTTTCACATCAGCGCATAACGAGCAATTATCATGTGACAGGAATCGCTGGACAACATTACTCTCTTCTCAATAATAACAATTATGTCCTTTATCTTGCTAGCTCCTGTGGCTATCTTTGTAGAAGGCATAAAGTTTACCCCTGCCTACATGCAATCTGCTATGAGTAATTTTGATAGCTGCATTGTCTTGATTTCCTTGCAATGGGCTAACAATTCTATCTTGTCTAATAGGGTTTGAATGTTAAAGAAGTTGTTGTAAGATCTCTTCTTGCTGCTCTTTCCTTCCATGCCTATCAGCAGGTGAGAATTTTCGCCATTAATGGTTTTTCTCGTCTTCCTTAAGAATCGATACACAAACTCATAGCACGGTGATACAAGTGTTGAGAATGAATTACACAAAGGGCATTTTTATTGAAAATTCTAATAAAGTTTCACCGTCCAATACACATATTTGAAATTTTATGCCCAACTGTGATAAACTTTTTTGCATAGCATTGATATTCTCATTGAACTCTGTTGATCTATCTGATTCGATTTTTGTAATTTATTTTCTGTTTCATCATATTGAATCTTTGGCTTTAAAGAGATTGATCCAAAGCTATGAAATGAGCAGGTTTCATATATGATACTGCAAAGGGTGTCCCATGTTACTCATTCAGTGGGCAACTGTGTCAAGCGGGTAACAGCTCTGTTATTTTCTTCAAGACACCTGTCTCACTGATCAATTCTCTTGGTAAATTTGCTTTCTAATAATCTGCTATCTAAAATTGTTGCGTTTTATTTTTTGGTCTTATTGTTTCATTTTCTGATAGGTTGTTTTAGGCATACAGAAGTACCGAAACTCCTTAGAGTCTAATTCATATTGGTAGAACATTGGGAGCATGCATATATATTCAAATATAACTTGGTTTATGTTGTATCAAATGTTTTTAAGTCTTGCAACTTCTTTTTAAAATTATTGGCTTGCTGAGATCTTCCTTATGAAGTGACAATATAAAAAATGCACAAATTGTCTGCAAATGTGAAGAGGTCAACTCATGACTGTGGCAGAATTGTTGCACAGGATGTGTATCAGCCTCTGTGGTGTAACTATAGGCTATTGTTTACACTTTAGTCTTCTTTTAATATCTTTTTCTTTCCTTGGTGTGGAGTTGCTATTTATTTAATTTTCTTTTTCTCTAATTTGTCTTTCCATTTGCCATATCCCTTTTTCAGACAATAGTAGTACTCTATGCTGCTGGCTGCAGGTCACGCAGTAAAGGTTCTTCATTAAAGCCTCACATCACAGAGAACCTGATACATGACTGGTACTCTTATTAGCAAGTTACTTTAATGTTTTGATGCTCATCCTTTTAGCAGCTTCTATGACCTGCATGAAAGGAATATTTCTATTTTGTGTTATTTAACTATATTATTTTCTAAGTGCACACACCAACTAGATAATAGGAAATTAGAATATACTTTATTGTATGTATGCCTTTGCATGTATTCCCTGCCTTTAAACCTATTAGTTCATTCTCTACGTGGTGCTTGCTAGTATAAGAATCTATTGGTTCTTCACTCAATTCATTTGTTTACTTATATGTATGCATGCATGATAGGCTTTTTTTAACTTGTTCTTTTTTTTAAAAAAGGAAGATAAATTATGTTTGATATTTTGGCTTTTAATGTGCTTGCTGACTGTTGATAGATTCACCAAATGTAAACGTGGCCCCTCAAGGTTTTGAAACTGATAGGGCTGATGTTCAGCAACTAATTTTGGATGAAGAAAATTCCGAGCTTCAACAATAGCTCTCAGTTTTTGTCGATTCTGCAACAGTGGGGAGAATGGGAAGTTTTTGTTTCTTTTAGGACCTTACTTTGTGAATTTAGTTGTTAATTTCCTTTTTGCTCTGCATTTTGAAGATATGACGTAGGTGACTGGCTTCCACTTACTTTGCATTCTCTTTAATGATGGTTTATTAATTTGCAGGAAACTGCCCACGGCTGTGCCTCAAACCTTTCGTATAGGGAGACTACGAATGGTGTCAGTATTAAAACTTGGCAGGTATTTTAAGACATATCTTGTAAACCTAGCGTCGTTTATCAATAAGAATAAGCATTTAGCCAGTATTAGCAAAGTAGAAAGTAGAGGACTATATGGAGCTTCAATTGTGAACGTATCTGAAAAAAAGACAAGATGGTAGCATACTTTTAACATTTAGATGTTGTTTCTGAGTAAGATATGAGATCTGATATTTGCTTGAACATGATTTGTAGTTAGAGACACTTCTGGTTTGAGAATGACATCTGTATCTTTGTGATTCTTTGATATAGGGTGGTTCTGGTTATGTTCGTGGTGTGCGTTTCGAAAATGTGAGAATGGAAGATGTTGCTACCCCACCATTATTGATCAATTCTACTGTGATTCACCAACAACCTGCCAAAACCAGGTGTGTAATCCAAGTTACTCAGTATCTGTATGATGATTGCATTAGAGTCCCGATTCTTGAAAGAGTCTCTCATCCAATTAAAATACTGCTCACATGAATTCATTGTTCTTCTTTTATTTGTTAGACATCAGCAGTCCAAATAAGCCAGATTGTATACCGAAACATTAGTGGGACAACGAAAAGCAAGCAAGCAATGATGTTTACCTGCAGTAATACTGTTCCCTGTAGCAATTTAGTCCTAAGCAATGTAAACTTGGAGAAGAAAGATGGCACAGTTGAGACCTACTGCAACTCTGCACAAGGCTTCGGCTACGGGCTTAGAAATTAAACATTTGCCATTACCAAGATCATGCATATCAATTTGCAAAATTGGGTGTGTTGAATTGAGACTGTAGCATTAGAAAACAAATTCATCCTGCATATACTTTACTTCTCTTTTTAAAATTCTTGTTGAATATTATTTGCTATCGATTTTTTTTTTTTGGTTTAAATGTTATGGGCTGAAAAATGTTTAATTTTACTATTTTTCCCTTAAATTTTTTTATAATATTTTAATCTTATTCTTTTTTATAATATTTTTTTATTTTTCATGACTTTTAGCGGCTTTTTTAGAAAAAGCGCTGCTAAAGGTCATGCTTTTATTGGCATTTTTAGAGAAAGCGTCGCTAAAGGTCATGCTTTTAGCGGCGTTTGTAAAGAAAGCATCGCTAAAATCCCTGACTTTTTGCGGCATTTGTGGGAAAAGCGCCCTAAAAGTCATGATCTTTAGCAGCGTTTTTTTCTCATAAACGCCGCTAAAGTTTGCGGCGTTTGTTTTAGAGGCGTTTTTGGCGCCGCTTTCGAAAGCACCGCAAATACTATTAGTGGTGCTTATAAACGTTGCTAAAAGCCTAAAAAACGCAGCTAAAAGTCTGTTTTGGTGTAGTGAATGTTAATATTAGTATTTGTATAGCATATGATATGTTGCCATTATATGAACCCTAATTCGCTCTTTTGTGTTTTCATTATTGCCATGTATTGTCATTTTATGATTGCAATTATACTTTTGTTTTTATTATTGCGTTGTAATTAAGGTTTCCAACTTATTTATGAAAAATTGTTTATTTTATATCCAAACAAACCAAACAAATATATTTTGAGTCCATTTTATATTCGCTTAGTAAAAGCTTTCAAAACAAGGCAATATTTGATGTTTGAAAATTCGAGGAATTGTGCCCTAACGTGTTGGTTTCAGTTCTTCATTTGACCAAATAATTAAATGCCCTTTTAATCGCATGATTTGGAAATTGTGAGATTGTAACATCCTAAAATTTGGAATTTTATGTGTTGCATTATTTCTGGTGTTAAGCTAGTTAAACTATTAATTTTGTATGTCTAAAGGAGGTCCTGAGAGGGCTCGGGGTCTATTTGGACCTAGTAAAAGGTTTGGCATTTAGCATTTTAAGGAGATAGAGTAAGTGACCTTAAAGCTTATGGAAATAAATGAGTAAATAGCTAGCATAAATGAGCAATTGGTAAGAAGGTTATGGCGCCACATGAAGTACCTTGAGGGAAGAGGTTCAAATCCCATAATGTGCAAATTTTGACTGTTATTTTTGTACTTTTCTCCTAAGTTTCGACCAAGCTTATAAATAAGGCAAGTTGGACTTTTAAATTTTGGCAAGGTGGCTAAGGAAATAAGGAAAGGGTGAAGGTAAGGTAAGGAATAAAAAAAAAGGGCAAGGGGAACATGTGGCCTTTTTCAAGGGAAGTGTTATGGAAAGTGTGGTTGGCCAATTTTTGACTATTATGGTCATGGATGTGGACGATTTTGGGTGTAACGGGAGGTAGCCGATTTTTTCTTGGTGTTTTGGTATAGCTTTAGTGTTTGTTTTGGTAAAAAATTCCTTTAGCATCAATAATGTCATTTTCTCCAAATTTCTACTCTTTGTGAGTTTAGTTTTTCTTCTTTTCTTTCTTCTTTGCCGAAACCTCCTAGCACATTTGTGCTTTTTTTTCTTCTCTTTTGTTTGGTCAAAACATTCACCTCTTGTTCATCTCCCTTTGATAGCTGAATCACCTAGCATCCATCCAACATTCCATCCTTTTCTTTTAACCATTCCTTCAATCTTTCCTCTTCTCTAAAATCGACACCACCATAAGATTACATCTTCTTGTTTGATTATCCTCCATAGCCGAATATCAATATTCATTTTCCTCTATAACCGAACCTTCATCTCTTTTCTATCTTTTCTTCTCATCCGTAATTACACTCAATTCTTGATCAATCGGTAAGTGTTCTTCTCATCATTTTTATTTTTCTTTCTCTTAATGCCGAATTTATTCTTTGGTTTGGGATGGTCATATTGACCGAGACCATCACCTTACTCTCTCTCTCAAACGAGATCATTTTCTTCTTCGTAGTGATATAGTGGAAGGCAGAAACTTTGATTCTTCTGAAGTTATCATACAATCGTTGGGAATCGGCCCTAAAAATCTTTAAGGTAAGGAGTTCTTTAAGGATTCTATAAAATCGTTCTTTATTTGTTAAGATGTTATTGGAATAGTGATGATTAACCGATTATAATTATAGGGATTAAATCGCTCGATCTATCCAACTGTTGATTACTCGGAATTAGTGGTAAGCCGATCTTTTACCCATTGACAATCCATATTTTATCGTAATATCGATCTATATAAGATCTAATCGAATGGAGGCTTGTGGTATCGATTCGAAAGGAAAGTCGAGTGGAGATCTCAAAAGAAGCGGATTAGCGATCCCACTCCTAAATTCAAACGAAGGGCAGTTTCGGCGGTTCGGGATTTTCCACCGGGTTGTGGACCGTCATCCGGGGAAAAATGACAAATCATGGTCATTCACGATTCCAAGGGTAAGCACTGTAGATCGTTCATTTTAAAGATTGATTAATAAATCACATATGTCGACTAATCAAGTGTTACGATATCTTAGGTGTTGACGATCAAGAAGGCTTAGTGCTTACCGTAATCAGGTGTGTAATCTCACACCGTTTCTCGTGGGTTTAAGGTGGATATAATATCGGAAACAAATGACTATGACTAAAATCGTAATAGAGTGTAAATCGGAAAAATTGGCCTAATTTATTATTTTGATAAAACTTGACGAAATTGGTAGTATCATTATGTAAATTGTGAAAATACCCTTAAAGGGCCGAAATACAAAATTGCTTAATGGGCCGAATGGATATTTTGATAAATGGGCCAATCTGATATTTTGCTAAATGGGCCGATCTGATATTTTGCTAAATAGGCCGGGTTTGAGGTGTTACAGAGATGATCTTAGTTTCAAGGTTTAAGACGTCATATCCTAACGTGTTGGATATGGTGTTTTATTCCCTTCGAAATGAGAAAATCTTAAATTCCAACTTAAATTAATCAAATATTTTTCAAAAGGAATTACATTTTAATTTTTTCTAATTTTCAACATAATGACATCAGTTAATCAATTTGGTACTCGTTTTGAGCGTATGAGGGTGTTAATCCTTCCTCATACGTAACTGACTCCCGAACCTATTTTTCTATTTCGTAGACCAAAATTATTTTTTTCAAGGTGATCCAATCACACCTAAACAGAAAAGGTTGGTGGCGACTCCACATTTTTAAAGTCGATCCCGTTTTTCAAAAATAAAAAAAATGGTTTCGACATCGTTTTTCTTTTCTCTCTTTTTCTTTTTGCTTTCTTGCGACCTTTGAAAGAAAAAAAAAAGTGGAACGATTCTATTTATGATTTCCGAAAAGATTTGATTTCCTTGTCATCAAGTCGGTGTCTAGTCGTTTTGATCATGAATCATGTGTGGGTTTTGAAACCTTACATTTTCTTTAGCGGATTGTTGATCCAGCTCAGTGAAATTTGGTAATTTATGCGTGTGTTATTTTACGATATTGTACTATTGTTCTTATGCATAGAAAATTGTTTGATTTGGTATGATTTTGAGTTATCGACAACTGGGAGGCACTTCGGGAGCAGAAGCACGTAATCCTGGGCTATTTCATGGTGGTTTCGTGACAACACGGGTGGCCACACGGGTGTATGTCCCCACACGAGCGGTCCACACGGCCGTGAAAAATCGGGAACTAGATTTTCGGGCGAATTTTGGTGCCATACGGTCGTGTGGCTAATTTGGGGATTTTAGTAGACGTCCACATGGTCGTGTCCTGCGGGTACATGAGCGTGTGCACTTGGGGAATAGGGTTTGGATGATTTGGTGCCACACGGCTTGGCCATACGACCGTGTGGCTAATTTAAGGATTTAGAGTTTTTTTCTTATCTCACACGGGCGTGTGTTTTGGACATACGGCAGTGTCTGGTGGGCACATGGCATGTGAGACCCTCACATTATTGTGTTTGCCCTGTACTTTGATTTTAGCCATTTTGGACAGAAAGTTACACGGTCGGATCACACGGCCATGTCCTTAGGTCACACGGGCGTGTGCCTTAATCACACGGCTGTGTGCCTCCTTTTGCTCGGACATGTGCCTCTTTCACATAGGCATGAAGGCTTCCACACGGCCGTGTGGCTCTAAGTCGTAGATTTTAGTTCTATGACAGATTTTGACTTGTTGGTGTTTCTGAGTGTTCCAACTCTCAATTATGTCTTAGTAAAGTTGATAGAGACTTTGATAAGCTTGGATTCGTACGTCTGTGTGCAATTAGAGTGTGAATTTATCAGTTCGATTATGTGTTATGTTATGTTTGTAGTAAATAGCTGCAAACATACTTGATTCCGAATCTGGTCGAATGAATATGTGCACCTCTGATTCTGTTTGACTGATGTATGTCTGTCTGTGAGTTATTTACATTATTTCTGTGAGTCTATTAGTGATTTGTTTGCATACATACATTTGCATAAAAGTCTAGGTTTGGTTGCGAAGAGAAGGAAGTCTATTCTGTTTTGGTAGTTTTAACTTTGGTTGTGAAGAGAAGGAAGTCTATTCTGTTTTGGCAGTTTTAACTGCAACATGTCTATATAGCGGTTTACCACACAATACAGTACTTATGGCAGCTCAGTTGCATATTGTTATTTACTTGACTTAGTTCTACATACGTGGTGTGTAGGGTTGAATGGGCTTTTCGAGGTCCTATGTAGTGTGCATGGTTGGTTGAGCTTCTTATAGCTCATTTGTGGTGTGAATGAGGGACGGAGAGGTGTTCGATTGGATGGGTGGGATTGTTCTTTTGTTTGTGCATACATATTGCATTTGATCTGTCCGTAAGATTGCGTGATTAATTGCGTAAAAGTTGTGTGTTCGATGTGTTCTGTACCTGTCTGTAATGAATGATAACTTTGTAATACGTCTTGCCATTTAACTGGTTTTTGAAATGGGTTGTTTCGTACATCGATTGAGTTCTTGTATAGCTAAGTAACTACTTTGAAACACTGCCCTTGATTTTGTTTCCGCTATTAAATTGTTATTTGGAATTCTATTTTGTAACTCTGTCATTAGTTACGTTTCGAATTCACACTGAGTCGTGTAGCTCACCCCCTTAGTTTTCCTTTTTTAGGTACTTCCATTTTTTGTAGTTGGACCCGGTATGTGGAGGTCTCAGACAATCACGATTAAAAACAAGTTAACAGTTCTTCTTTCCACCCATTTGATATACAGTTTCAAACTGTAAGGTTTTATAAAAACTATGGTACAAGTTCTGTTTTGGATTTTTCTCGTAAATCTTACTTTGTTCATAAATTAAACTTACTGTAATTTTTCTGATTGAAATCTAAATGATTAAATGTCTTTGGTTTGAAAACAGAAAAATGCGTTTGTAATGGAATTTGAGATAATTTGTTTTGTAAAATTTTCCTATGATCACTTTGGTGTTCAATGTAACCTCCGAGATTCAGTCTAAACTCTTAGGTCGGGTTTTGAGGTGTTACAAACACACACATGACACAGTCATTGGTCAATGCAGTTGGATGAATTGTTTTCGTAAAGAGTATACAATAAGGAGTTTTCAATCATGATATTTCTTGTCGACTGAATCTATGATTAAGTAAATTGAAAATTATTGGAACGGTGCTTCTGGATATAATTGCAATTACTCGAGCCTAATTGTATATGTCTAATTGGTCCCTCTACTAGCTCAACAAAGTTCGACCTAACTGTATTTGAATCAAAAGAAAATTCTGCGGCTTTAGAAATAATGTAATTGAGTCAATTTCTTCGATGTGGAATTAAATTAGGCAGTCATGAGAATTATTCAACTAGAAATTTTAATTAAAGAATTTTAAAAAAAATTAATATGAAAAATCTTAGTGATTTTTTTTTTAAAATTAATTTTGATCAAGGAAAATTAAATTAATCAAATTAATTAAAATTAATATGATACTTTTAAAGATTAATTTTCAAGTTACACAATTAGCTCAATGGGTAACTGAACTTGAAAATTGAACCTAAGATCGAAAATCAAGCCTGAGAACCCAAAATCAAGATCGAGGCCCAAAACTAGTTGAAATGGGTTCGGTAGGTGAAACCAGGCCAACGGTCCAACCGATGGTTGGTACGTACCGGTTAGGTCATCACTGGCCCCAATCGAACTGACTCGAGGTGCCGTGAAGGTGTCGCACCTACGGTGGCACCACCGGACACGACAGTGCCAATGGTGACGAAAACAACATTCCAATTCTGGCAGTGGTTCTTCGAAGGTTGGTGTTGAAAAATGGCTTTGGAAAACGTAGCGAAAAATAAATTTAGGGAAAAACCAAAGATTTAAAATTTTTCCAAAACAAGATCTTGGTTGTGATATCTAAAGTAATAAATACTTAATCAAAATTGTACCTTTTCGATTCGTCTAGGATGAACACTTCAACCAAGTAGTCTTCTCCGCTATCCTTAAGCTCATGTCTGTCGAGTGTGGGCTAGCTTTAAATAAGAAAATTTTTCACAAAAATTACCTGTAACACCCCTTACCCGTATTCAACGCCGGAATAGGGTACGAGGCATTACCGGAATTACAAATTTATTTATCAGACATTTTATTTCAATTTTTTTATATTTGAAACCAATCAAAATCAAAATATTGTCCCTTAAACATATTTATTTTTCTCGTCATGTCTTACTTAAATTTATTACTCGTCTCAACATACTTAATTACCTTGTATTAACATATTAAAGATAATTACATACTTACATATCATGATAAATATCATTCACTTGTCTCTTCTTCATAAACATAAATCAGTTAATTCATCATATCAATATTTCACGTACCATCAACTCATATTTCCTTATATCACATAATTAAATTACACGAACTTAACTGGCTAAATTTGTAGAAATATCAAGATTCAGGGGCATTTTAGAAATTTTTTATTTTCATCAATTTTTCAACCGATCTTAATCTAAATTAATAATTTCATTTAAATTTTAAATTTTAAATAAAAAATAATCTATTTCATGCAAATTGATCATTTCGAACATTTTTTTTACAAAACTAATCATAAAATTTTACTTTTATTCAATTTAGTCCCTGAGCCTAAAACATTACAAATTAGCCATGCTAGTTGAATATTCAAACATATTTTCCTCCTCCTCCTCTTCATTCCACATCCTTAATGTATATAACATGCTATAAGTAACATTATCAATAATTTCACTAATTACTCATATGTATATTCAAAACTCTCCATTTGAGGCATAGTTACTAAATTATTTATATCTTGAGCTACAAAACTCGAAATTAAGATCCACTAATTTTATTTGAAACTAGACTCACATATATTCTTACTATAATTTTTACAGAATTTTTGGTATTACCAATTAGTACAGTTTATTAGTTAAGTTCTCCCCTGTTACACGGTCCGATGGCTCTGACCTTTATTCACTAAAAACCAATTATCTCATAGTACGATTTTCATATAGTGTTTCTGATCATTTTTAATGAAAATAGACTCACTAAGGAATACAAAAATATAAATTATAACTCATTTATTTTTATACAATTTTTAGTGAATTTCTAAAGTAAGAACAGGGGATCACGAAGTTATTCTAAACCAGTCTTACAAAAATTTAAATATCTCAATATGTAGACTTCCTTTACTTTCTATGTTTCTTTTATATGAAAATAGACTCAACCGGATTTAATTCTGTATCTTACTCAACTTCTAATTAAATTTCTATCATTTTTGGTGATTTTTCAAAGTTAGACAACTGCTGCTGTCCAAAACTGCTTTAGTGTAACATGTTGATTTCTATTTTGCCCCAAATTCCACAAGTCATACAATTCAGTCCTTGCTCAATTAACCCATCAATTGAGATAATTTTCTCATTTAACACTTTTCTCTATCATTTTAAACTACTTCATAACCTTTAAAAAATCAGAATTTTAACACTAGGCCTTAATTTCAACTCTTTCACAATTAGGTCCTAAAACCAATTTCCATCAGTTTTTCTTGATAAAATCATCATATAACAAAATTAAAGCTTCAATTCAATATTTATTCATCATATTCTTCCATCACTAACCCACATCAACTTTAAAAATTAGCCATAGAATAAAAACTAATGAATTAATAAGTTGGACCCAATTGTAAAAATCTAAATACATAGAAATTTCAAGGAGAAAGCAAGAATTAAACTTACATGAAGCCAGAGTATGAAAACCAGCTTAAGCCCTCTTCCATGGCTGTTTTTCAGCTGATGAAAATGAAGAGAAATGAAGAAAAACTCTAGATATTCCAATTTAATCCCCTTTTTATTTAGCTAATTTTGGCAATTTTTCCAATTTGCCCCTTTTCTTCTTTCTCTTCTCTTTTTCTTTCTTTCCTTCCCCTGCTCTCTGCTTCGTTTGGGTTTTCTGTTTCTATTTCCCTTCCTTTTGTTTTACCTATTTATAATATAATATAATATAATATAAATAAATAATAATATTCTTAATTTATTAAGTAATCATATATATATTTTAATCATAAAAATCTTTGATATTTTTATGTGTATGCCGCCTCAACTATAGAGAATGGCATAATTTCCTTTTTAGTCCCTTTAGCTTTTCTTTAATCTATAATTAAACTTTTACCTCTATTGCAATTTAATCCTTTTTTTCTTAATTTCTCCTAATTAAGTCAAATTCACCTAATCAACATTTAATTAAACACACAACTAACTTCATAAATATTTATAAAAATATTTACACCTCAATTTATAATATCGAGGTCTAGATACCTCGTTTCGACATTAATTTATCTTTTTAAATCACAAAATTTACTATTTCAAAAATATTTCTAAAATCACACTTAACTTATAATTATTGATTAACAAAGTTTTCTAACTTTTTCGTCAAATTTAGTGATCTCGAATTACTGTTCCGACACTACTGAAATTGGACTGTTACAACTCTTCCCCCCTTAAAAAATTTCGTCCTCGAAATTTCCTTGTTATTTTGATCATGAACTTCATTATTTCTATAATTCTATAGCTCCTTTGTGCACATTTATCTAGTTTATCATTTATATCCATTGCATTTCCTTTCAGTTCGCAATTTATTTTTAATTCAATATTACGAACATACCTTATAACGAAAATTACTTACCTTTTATAAGAGGCCTGATGAGATTAAAGCAGAACACTTAGGATATCTGAAACAAATATAGAAGTGTATTATTATGTACTATTAATCAGATAGCACTTGATGAGTACCAAAGTGTTATTATCAGAGAATGCGCTAGAGTCCCTTAATGGTATACCACTAATATCCTAGTAGATCTAATCTCATTTACTTGGGCAAATTACATTATGCACACATATCATTTTTCAATTCCAATTTCATTTTCAATTTATTCACAACTAAATTTAATTTCACTTTCTCATCAATATACAATTCAATATAATATTTATCCATCACTTAATTCAATTTCCATTTAATTCAACAATAACACTTACCTCATACTTCACTTACTATACGCATAATTTAAATTTAACATTTAATATTAAATAATTTGAATTATAATAATACAATCGTACGTTGAGCATGTCTATATCTATACTCAGTGGTATTACCATAATTCAAATTATAAAAATTATAAAAAATAATAAATAATAAATATCAAACATGTAACAATATAAATCATATGTGTTAGTTTATGCTTTAATTTCATATCTCAACAATAGTCTTTCATCACATGACATCATATATCATCTATATCATCTTTAATCAATTCATAAACCTTTGGTTCAAGTTTTCAATCTCATATCTCAATTTCAATTTACATTTCAATTCCTAATTCCACTTTTCCATACTTTCAATAGTTCAACCAATCATATTCAATCGATTTTCTCATTTCGTTTATTCAACAGATTTCAATAATAATAGTTTGATATTTTAGCAAATTCATGAACCTTAAGTTAAGCTGCAAATCTCACATTTCAATTCAATTCACAATTCAACTCATAATGTCTTTCTCATATTTTTAATAGTACGATCAATCAAATTTATTTAATTTTCTCATTTCAGTTATTCACCCTATTAACAATCCAGACTTTGACGGATACACGGATTCCAACCCAAACACACCAGTACGGCACATTGTGCCTAAAACGGTACATAGTACCTGATCAGTATAAGACACACGAGGTGCCTGAAATACGACACATAAAGTACCTCATACGACACACGAGGTGCCTGATACAACACATAAAGTGCCTGATACGACACACGAGGTGCCTGAAATACGACACATAAAGTGCCTGATACGACACACGAGGTGCCTGATACGACACATAAAGTGCCTGTTCAGCAAAGCCGATAAATCCCGTACTCTTCCAAATCCTATGACATGCCAATTATATCCGACTAGTCCGACTAGTTAACAGGGAAATCAATTCTCATTTTAATTTCACTTAATATTCATATCTACCCCTATTAACAAGACTCGGACTTTGGCGGATACGCGGATTCCAACTAATCACACCAAAATAATGAAATCCTCCATTACACATCGGTATATCATATCCTCCCAAACACACCAATATATCATATCCTCCAAAACACACCAATAAGGCATTAAATGCCTCTTCGGATAAACCGAAGAATATAATCTGAAATTATCACCTCGGTAGGAGCCTCAAATCTCCTCATCACATCACAAATCCTATGGCATGCCATTTGTATCCAATCTAGTCTGATAAGTTAATAGGGTATTCAAATCATTTTTTTTTCTATTTCAAATTCACTTTTTCATTTTCTAATCAGTATACAATTCAATAACAATACATATTTCACATATTCACACATAATCATACTTCAATTCAGTTCCAACCACTTTTCAATCAATACACGATTCATATATTTACACATATTCATAATTTAATTCATTTTTTTTTCAATTCGTATTTTTAGTTTATTGTTCAATCAAATTTAAAATCACTAATTACTTTTCAATCAATATACATTTCAATTACTCACATATTTTCTTTATTTAATTCAATTTGATTCAATTCAAATCACTTTTAATTTTCTATTAATATACCTTCAAATATTCACATAATTCATAAGTCAGTTACGTAATTTAAATAACTTTTAATTTCCAATTCATTCTATTTTCACTTCTTATTTCGATCAGTTTCACAGTATTGTAATAATTCATTACATCAGTAATTTCATAGCTTAATGCAATCCACATAACAATATTCAGTAACTTCACAATTTAGTTCAGTACTCAAAATAATATTCAGTATTCCATAATTCAGTTCAGTATCAGTTTCAATTTCATTACCCAATCATAAATTTATCATTTTAGTAAACACTTACTGTAACACCCCAAACCCGGCCCATTCGTTACGATCGAATTTGAAATGCCACTGCGAAAAACGTTTGAAAATCTTCTTACTTAAAATTAAAAACCGTTAAAAATTTGTTGCCTTTACTAAAACATTTTTCGTAATTTAAAATATTCTAAGTAAAAATTAAGTTGTTATAAAAATACCGGATTCAAAACTTTAATATGACTTTTGAGATATAAATAGCTTTTAAAATTGAACTTACAAAGTATTAACTTAATTATAAATCTAACTTAAACATAACAAAATTCCAATACTTTAAGTGGGCCTTATTATAATAAATACTTATTCAAATACTCAAAATACTGAAATTGATAAATTCTATTAAATAAGGAAAACAACTTCTACATGGAAATCTGCTTCTGCATGGCCACCTTTGTATCCACTCCAACCCGGTCCGAAAATCACGATCACCTGTGATATTTAATAAAATTTTGGGTGAGTCTAACAGACTCAGTGTGTAATTAAGCCACTGAATTCCACCCACATGTTAACCACTTATATCAGATAACAAATATCATATTCACATATTACCACATTCTGGGCTTGGCCCATATTCATATCACATTCATATAATAGAGTAGATAACCACATAATTTCCACGTACTGGGCTTAGCCCATTTCCACACTGATTTACATTCATATACTGGGCTTGGCCCTTTTCTTAATAATCCACATGTCAACTGGGCTTGGCCCATTTTCACATATATTCACATACAAAATTATGCAATTATGAAGCCCAACCCAAACTTAGGGTCCATCCGCTACACACCCCCGTATCCAGCCTACCACACACCAGGGGATTATTAAATCACCCTCTCCTTTTCACTCCAAAAAGGCAATCAATGCCGTCCACGTGCAATTAAGCACAATAATCCACAACGCGACCTCAGTCAGCGCCAATCCACCATGTAGCCGTAGCTAACACCAAAACCACGATGGGACATATAGTCACTCACCAACCACGAAATGGCACATAGCCGATATCAACCACGATGAGGCACACAGCTACTGATCAAACCACGCGAACTTAATCGCAAATAATCCACAACGTGACCTCAGTCAACGTCAATCCACGTGAGGCTCATGGCCATCACAAAACCACGTACTCGAAGTACACCCGTACCTTCTTTCATATCCCACCCCATGCACATGCACATGTAATAGTGACATAATAATAAATGCATGCACATGTTATTAAGGCAATCAATCATATTTCCATAGGCATAGTCACATTCACATCGGCACTTTCACATTCTTATCAACAGATAATACTAACCTGAATATCGATATACCCCTTTTTAGGGTAATTACCACATAATCGCCATTGCCTTTGGTTAGCACATAAATCACACATGCAATTATAGCAAAAACCGGAAAGCGGTGGGTTAATCACACACATGATTACTTGAAGAACTATGCTTTCGATCCTGATGCTATCGCTAAGCGACACTACGGCTATTTGCCTACTTTCTTGCTCTTGGACTGTCGAAATCCCTATTAAACAATTATTAGACTCGGCCAAACCAACACCAAGGCTTTAAACACTTGCTTTCGGCACACAAATGGAAGAGAACCTATAACCGATTGCTAGGACAGAAAATACTTACCATAATCACCCGTTGAAGTGCAAGAGAGAGTGTATTCGACAAAAGAGAGAAAACTCTTGATCTTCGGCTTTTGAGAATCAAGGTAATGATGGTGTTTCTTTAGAGTTTCAAACAAAGAGAAGCTACTAGGTTCGGCTATGGCACTAATGGCAAATGGGGTATTTGGCCATATAAGAAAAGATGGAGAATTAAAGTTGAAGAAAAGAGAAAGAATAGGGAGAAGAAGTGAGAAGCAATTCGGCTCAAAAAGAGAATTAGAGGGACAACTTTCGGCCAAGGAAAATAAAAATGAAGAAAAGAATAGCTAAAGGATGGTCACCCCTATTTATACTACTCAAATTCGGCACTCCTACCTCCTCTCAAATTCCACTTCCTTCTCCTATAATAACTCTTGAACACATATTCACAATAAATAAAATAAAATAAAACTCTATCTCCTATTTATCTCCTATCTCCACATTTAAACTAAATAAAATAACTCCTCTATTATCTAAAATAAATAATACAACCATTATCTCTACCTATTCAAAATAAACAAATAACAAAAGTAAATCCAACAATTATCCTTACTCTCGGTTGAATTTTAAGAGGATAAAAAGCTTAATCCTCTTTCAATTAAAAGTCCAATTACCGTCAATGCTTCCTTCTCTCTTGGCGCTTAAAAGCCAAAATTAAAACACCTAACTCGCTGCTCCCACGCCTTGAACCGGGACTGTTGGAACCCTTAATCGCAGTAACGTCCCCGCCACTTTGCCAAGGCGTTGATTGTGTTATAATTCACCTCGAACTTCTTTTAACACCTCTTTCCCAAGCTCCCCCCCTTGTCCAAGCGCCAAAGCAAAATAAAAACACGCCCCATCATCGCTTAACGGATTCGAACCAAGGCCCTTGTTGCGCAAGCCGCATATAGCGCTCCAAGCCACTCTGTAGTGGCGGTTTTTATGACATAAACCCGCCACAAATTCTTTTAAGACCTCCCAAGCCAAGCTCCTACTTTGCGCATAAAAATAAAATCCCATTCGCTCCTCTCGCAACTCGAACCAAAGACTGCGCAGCGTCACCTCCGAGCCCTTAAGTGGCGCCTTGCGACCACTTTACCAAGGCTCGCTTTATGTCCAAAGACCCATTGCATATTTCCTTAAAGTCGTCTTGGTCCAACCTCCCTTCTTGACGCAAAATACAAAAATAAAACACTCCCATGCTGCCCTCAAGACTCGAACTCCAGACCCTTGTTGGCGTCATTCCCAGGCCTTAAATGGCGTCCCTAAGCCACTTTACCAAGCCCCCTTTCATGACCCAAAACGCCCACAAATTATTTTTGAGGCCTCCTCAGCCTAATTTCCTCTTTTTACACTTAAATCCAAAATTTTTTCCAAAGCTTTCACCTTCATTCTAAAGTTCTAAAAACTCTTAAAACATCTCCAAATACCCTTAAAACCCACTAGCACTTGGGTTATGCTCCAAACGCATAACCCCTAATCTAGGATGTTACACTTACCTTAAAATACTTACCACAAATAATTAGTAAATTACACATAATAATGATAAAGTTTGAATTATAGTGATACAAATATCATCAAAGTTAGAAGATATCACATTATCTCAAGTTATATATTAATAATGGCATATATTTCTAGACTCTACATATACTATATTTGGTCCGAGAACCGACTAAACCATAGCTCTGATACCACTAAATGTAACACCCTTACACTGTATTTACTTGTAGGAATAAGTACGAGGCATTACCGGAATTACAAATTTATTTATCAGACATTTTATTTCATTTTTTTTATATTTGAAACCAATCAAAATCAAACATATTGTCCCTTAAACATATTTATTTTTCTCGTCATGTCTTACTTAAATTTATTACTCGTCTCAACATACTTAATTACCTTGTATTAACATATGATGATAAATATCATTCACTTGTCTCTTCTTCATAAACATAAATCAGTTAATTCATCATATCAATATTTCACGTACCATCAACTCATATTTCCTTATCTCACATAATTAAATTACACGAACTTATCTAGCTAAATTTGTAGAAATATCAAGATTCAGGGGCATTTTGGAAATTTTTTATTTTCATCGATTTTTCAACCAATCTTAATCTAAATTAATAATTTCATTTAAATTTTGAAATTTTAAATAAAAAAATAATCTACTTCATGCAAATTGATCATTTCGAACATTTTTTTTACAAAACTAATCATAAAATTTTACTTTTATTCAATTTAGTCCCTGAGCCTAAAACATTACAAATTAGCCATGCTAGTTGAATATTCATACATATTTTCCTCCTCCTCCTCTCCATTCCACATCCTTAATGTATATAACATGCTATAAGTAACATTATCAATAATTTCACTAATTACTCATATGTATATTTAAAACTGTCCATTTGAGTCATAGTTACTCAATTATTTATATCTTGAGCTACAGAACTCGAAATTAAGATCCACTAATTTTATTTGAAACTAGACTCACATATATTCTTACTATAATTTTTACAGAATTTTTGGTGTGGCCAATTAGTACAGTTTATTAGTTAAGTTCTCCCCTGTTACACAGTCCGATGGCTCTGACCTTTATTCACTAAAAATCAATTATCTCATAGTACGATTTTCATATAGTGTTTCTGATCATTTTTAATGAAAATAGACTCACTAAGGAATACAAAAATATAAATTATAACTCACAATTCTTTTTATACAATTTTTAGTGAATTTCTAAAGTAAGAATAGGGGATCACGAAGTTATTCTAAACCAGTCTTACAAAAATTTAAATATCTCAATATGTAGACTTCCTTTACTTTCTATGTTTCTTTTATATGAAAATAGACTCAACAAGCTTTAATTCTATATCTCACTCAACTTCTAATTAAATTTTTACCATTTTTGGTGAGTTTTCAAAGTTAGGCAACTGTTGTTGTCCAAAACTGCTTTAGTGTAACATGTTGATTTCTATTTTGCCCCAAATTCCACAAGTCATACAATTCAGTCCTTGCTCAATTAACCAATAAATTGAGATAATTTTCTCATTTAATACTTTTCTCTATCATTTTAAACTACTTCATAACCTTTAAAAAATCAGAATTTTAACACTAGGCCTTAATTTCAACTCTTTCACAATTAGGTCCTAAAACCAATTTCCATCAATTTTTCTTGATAAAATCATCATATAACAAAATTAAAGCTTCAATTCAATATTTATTCATCATATTCTTCCATCACTAACTCACATCAACTTTAAAAATTAGCCATAGAATAAAAACTAATGAATTAATAAGTTGGACTCAATTGTAAAAATCTAAATACATAGAAATTTCAAGGAGAAAGCAAGAATTAAACTTACATGAAGCCAGAGTATGAAAACCAGCTTAAGCCCTCTTCCATGGCTGTTTTTCAGCTGATGAAAATGAAGAGAAATGAAGAAAAACTCTAGATATTCCAATTTAATCCCCTTTTTATTTAGCTAATTTTGGCAATTTTTCCAATTTGCCCCTTTTCTTCTTTCTCTTCTCTTTTTCTTTCTTTCCTTCCCCTGCTCTCTGCTTCGCTTGGGTTTTCTGTTTCTATTTCCCTTCCTTTTGTTTTACCTATTTATAATATAATATAATATAATATAATATAAATAAATAATAATATTCTTAATTTATTAAGTAATCATATATATATATTTTAATCATAAAAATCTTTGATATTTTTATGTGTATGCCGCCTCAACTATAGAGAATGGCATAATTTCCTTTTTAGTCCCTTTAGCTTTTCTTTAATCTATAATTAAACTTTTACCTCTATTGCAATTTAATCCTTTTTTTTTCTTAATTTCTCCTAATTAAGTCAAATTCACCTAATCAACATTTAATTAAACACACAACTAACTTCATAAATATTTATAAAAATATTTACACCTCAATTTATAATATCGAGGTCTAGATACCTCGTTTTCGACCAATTTATCTTTTTAAATCACAAAATTTACTATTTCAAAAATATTTCTAAAATCACACTTAACTTATAATTATTGATTAACAAAGTTTTCTAACTTTTTCGTCAGATTTAGTGATCTCGAATTACTGTTCCGACACTATGAAATTGGACTGTTACATTACCAGTGGGGTAATTTTCTAATTTCTCTAAACTTTTGGGTCAAGTTGTAAATCAAAAAAATATCTCTAGAAATTTTCTGAATAATCTTTTCTGAGAATTTTCTCTCTACAACTTTCTCTTAAATTTAAGTGTGTGTAAATAATGACCCAATGCTCTCTTTATATAGGGAGAATTTAAAGAGTTCAACTACGATTAAACTGAATCACTTTAATATTAAATTATATAATATTTATATATTAGATTAAATTTAATATTAAATCTTATTAAAATAATAGATTAAATTAAATTTAATAACAATATAATCACTTTAGTATTAAATTATCGAATGCTATTAAGATAAGTATTAAATTAAATTTGATATTAAAATAATATTATTTTTGGAATAATTAATCTGAAATTAAATTCTCTGGTAGAGTCCTAGTAGAAGTGTAACACTTCCACTGCTCAATCACCGACGACCAACCGTCGCCAGCCACCTGGATGCTGCCGTCGCAACCACCTGCACCGCTGTGTCCAATGATGCAGGTGCGACACCCTTACGGCACCTCGAGCTGGTTCAGCTACTGCAGGTTTGGTCCTGGTCAATGATGACCCAGCCGGTCAAGTGTAGCCACCAGTTGGACTATCGGCCCAGTTTCACATACCGGGTCCATTTCGACTAGTTTTGGATCTCGATCTTGGTTTTGGGTTCTCGGGCCCAATTTTTGATTTTAGGTCCAATTTTCAAGTTCAATTATTCATTGGGTCAATTGTCTGACTTGAAAATTAACTTTCAAAAATATCATATTAATTTTAATTGTAACACCCCTAACCAGTATCCGTTGCTGGAACAGGGTTACGAAGTATTACAGGACAACAAAATAGTAAATCATTCAAATCATAGATTAATACAAATATAATCAAATTGCTTGGACCTTAAAACACTCAAATACTAACCAAAATAAAAAATCAAAATGACATTAATTGGGTCAAAAACACATCAAAACCAACCTTATATGTGCCTAACCAATGTACCCTCATTGGTAACACAATTATATACAACTTAGTCTCAAAATACACATTAATTCAATTCATCAACTCATTCAAGTAATACCTAACAAAATTACCACAACCACTACAAATCAAATATATGTAAGCCACACATACTAGCATAACAACTATACCTCATTCTTATACCATTTTCAAATTGGTTATTTGCACAAAATATCATTCATCACATTTATACAAGCCAAACATTAACCAAAATAGCACAAGAGCCTATACATGCCATATAATCCGAATTAAACGTTTCAAAAACTACCAAGATAAGTTGGATAGTGTGACTTGAGTACCAATTCGATCGTCCAACCTTCTGAAAATCTACAGCGACATTAAACTACACAAGCAAGTTTAATGAAGCTTAGTAAGTTCGACGATTTAAATGAAAATCTTACCGAACTATCTATAATAAATCAAACAAAAAAAATCATCCAAGTAAACTCCCTGTCATTCACAACTTCAATCGATAAATACATCAGTATTCAAATTAATACAAAAATAAATAACATATCTTCCAATTTCTTTAAATAAATCACCTTACCGAGATTTTTCCATTATAAGAACGACTTAGGGGTAAAGTAAATCGTCAATAGAAGCTCATAAGAGCTGGTCTGTAACAGCCCGATTTTAGCTAAATCAGAACAGTGGTTTTGGAACCATAAATACGAGGTTAGAAAATTATTATAATATTATTTTTGGTGTTTACAACATGTTATTATATATGTGTGAAAATTTAGTGAGCTAATTTTATTGTTTAATAGCTCAATTTGATTAAAGGACTAAATCGCGTAAAATGCAAAAGTTGAATTCTATTTGTTAAAAGTGTTTAATTACTATGATTCATTAAACCAAAGGTCCTTATGATGATATTAGACCATTAATAGTGGAATTTGATATAAAAGGGCATTAAATGAATGTTTTAAATGGTTTTTATTTAAGGTTAAATATGTAATTTAGTAATTAAACATAACGTAAATAAAACAAAAGCTGAAATCATCTTTATTTCCTTCATCCATAACTGAATATCAAAAGAAAATAAAGCCTTGGAGAGCATTCTAGGGTTCGACACTTTGAGGGATCAATTGGTATGTGATTTTTGTTCAGTTTTTGATGATTTTTATGTTTTTGAGATCGTTGCTTTGTATTCTAGCTAGCCCATGCCTTAATTTTTGAAGTTTTTAATGATTTTTTGAAGTTTTTGATGAATACTTGAGATTTTGAATGTTTGATGATGAAAAATGAATATTTGTTTATAGTTACACAAGTTTTGTTAAGTGATTTTAAGTAAAAATGCCTATTAGGGGTTTAATTGTGAAAAGTGTAAATTGAGGGGTTGAATTATGAAATAAATGAAAATTTTGGGCTGCTCGAGACCTATATGAAATTCATTTAGGCTTGAGTTTAATGAAATTTCATGAATTTTGTGTATTTGTGAAATAGGGACTAAATTGTAAAAATATAGAACTTTAGGGGATAAATTGTAAATATGCCCAAATATGTGTTTTTGGGTTGAATTGAATGAATTTATGAATGAATGAGTTAATTTTGAATGTATATAGATCAGGAACGAAAGAAATCGGATTTAGATCAGGGAAAATCAAATGTTATCGAATAGTCGATCCAGTCTGTTTATTCCGAATACAAGGTAAGTTCATATGCAAATAAATGTCTTTAAATTGAATTATATATGTTTAATTGTCATTGAACTGCTACAAATGTTGAATGATCAAATATGAGCAAGAATCAACAAGGTTACAATATCGAAAAGTCCCGTACGAACCTGAGGAATAGTATAGGATACGAATGTCATGACATTAGAATTATCGATAAGTTATTATGTGTAAGACCATGTCTGGGACATTGGCATCATTATGTGATTACGAGTAAGACCATGTATGGGACATTGGCATCGTTATTTGATTTCGTGTAAGACCATAACTGGGCTATCGGCATCGATATGTGATAACATGTAAGACCATATCTAGGATATGGCTTGTACGAGCTATATGTGATTTTCGAGTATCCTTAACAATTCCAAAAGGTTCAACGGGCAAAGTCAAGTCGAGAAAGAATGTGTGAATGAGTTAAGTGACTCAGGTACGTATGAGATTTATACAAGTATGGAAAAGGGAAGTATTTGATAAATTCACTTATGATATTGAATATGTATACATTGGGAAAGGTTTGTGAGCTCATATGTGTTTACTCATAATTTGCGTATTAATGGAAATGATGTTGATTCATGTGGTAATTTTATTTGTATATGGCTTACTAAGATTTTAAAGCTTACTTTGTGTGTTCTTTCCCTGTTTTATAGATAATCAAAGCTAGCTCAGACTCGGGGATCATCAGGAACATCATCACACTATCGATCAACTTGTTGGTACTTTTGGTCTTTGTAAATTTGGTATATGGCATGTATAGGCTAGTGATATGATGATGTGTTTTGAGATATGATATTAGCCATGAGATTTGGCTCATGAATGATGTAAATGTCAATGTGTATTTGTCCGTTTAAGTTGGCTTAAATCATAAGTTTGATAAGTGACATATGATGTATATATTGCCTTGTGTTTTGGCATGTTTGGGATGGTTGTTGTGATGGTTATATGGTTGCTCAATTAGCTAGTTTTCAATTAGTGTATTATTGCTTGAAAAATGGCATGTTGTGGCTTGATTTTAATATGATGATTTGGTATATTCCATGACATGAATTAGTTGATAAGATTATGAGAAAAATGCATAGAGAAGATAGGTGAAATTGTTGGTAATGGCATATTGTTTTAGTATGTTTTGGATTATGATTTGGGTAGTGAAATGGATGGACTTTAAATGGCTTGATTTGTATATAAAATGGCATGTTTTGGTTGCCTATAAATGTGTTGAAATGGTATTATTTTGGTTGTTTAGGTGAGTATGAGAAAGGGTGGCAAATTGGCCTTGCAAATGGCCTATTCTTGTCCACACGGGCGTGTGTCTCAGCCGTGTGTGATACACAGTCATACTACACGACCGTGTGTCCCCTGGTGTTGAGATTGAATTGAAGTCAATATAATTCACACGACTTCACATACGGGCATGTGACCGGCCGTGTGGCACAAGTCAGTATACCCCCCTAAATAGCACACGGCCTAGCACATAGGCGTGTGACTTGTCGTGTTGCATAAGTCAGTATACCCTACAAGATTGACACGGCCTAACACACGGACGTGTAACTTGGCCCTGTAACACCCCTTAACCCCAAACCGTCGCCAGAATAGGGTTACGAGGTATTACCAGACATATCAGACTAATTACAAATAATTCACAAATAAAATAACATTTATAGTATAATTGTAACACCCCTTACCCGAGACCTTTGCCGGGGTCGAGTATGTGGCATGACAAGACTCGACTACAAGTTCGGAACATAAAAATTTAAAGCTGTCAAACTGCATCATACTGACTAAATTGATCATAACTCGAGTTACAAAACTCGAAATTTAGATCCGTAAATTTTCCTTGAAACTAGACTCTTATAAGAATTTACCATAATATTTCCAGAATTTTTCATGTGGCCAATTAGTACAGTTTATTCATCAAAGTTTCCACTATTTCACTGTTGATGATTCTGACCTGTCATTACATAAACTCATTTATCTCATAGCACAAATTTTCAATAATGTTCTTGTTTATTCCTATTAAAAATAGGATTTCAAACATATAAACCATGCTCCCTAATTATTTTTGTACAATTTTTAACAATTTTTCCAAGACAGAACATGGATTCACGAATTCATTCAGATCAAGTCTCACTAAAATTTAAATATCTCATAACACAAAGCTCCTTTGCCTACTCTGTTTCTTTCATATCAAAATAGACACAATAAGCTTTGGTTCTATACCTCATTCACCTTCTAATTCAACTTATCCTATTTTTGGTGATTTTTTCAAAACTACATCACTGCTGTTACTAAAGACTGTTTCTTTGCAAGATATGATTACTAGCTTATAACCGAATATACTCACATATAATTCGTACCATCCATGCATCTTAACCATTTACGCAATTTAGCTTATACCTAAATCATTCGCATAATATCATAACATCATCGATTTAAAAGAGCACCAACATTTATAACCAAAGTCCCAAAAAGCATACTTGACTAAAAATTTAGCCATATTCGCATGGCTATTACATACATGAACCAAAGTTTCCTTCAAACTTAGACAAAGTCTTTCCTATACATGCCTTCTTTGGAAAAACCAAAATGAAAGAGTACCAAAACAGTTTGATAGTGTGGACGACTTTCCGAACGATCCCGACGAGCTTGTAGCTTGCACCTAATCTATAAAACAAAGGAGAACATTTCACACTAGTAAGCTTACTAGCTTAGTAAGTCCTAATCTCATGATAATAAAACATACAAATAATTGAAATTAAAACTTCTAACTTATTGTATTCCATATAAGCACTTAAGTAAATTACTTATACAAGGCCGAATACTAGAAATTCAATAACCCAAGTAAAGTAGAAATCATTTCATTAAAATTCATATAAGCATATCGCATGAAAATCTCCTTTCTTAGCATTTATACTTGAAAACCAATTGTTCCATAATAGCACATTCTAACTTGAATTCCATCATATTACACCCATCAATATTAACTTCAGCACATATAACACAATTCTCATAATATTAATTCGACTCAAGTGATATTAAGCATAACATACCTTACATGCTTACCTGAATCATATACTCAATAAATTAGCTTTAAGTTGTCTTGAACAAAGATTCGATTTCTCTTTTGTAAAATACATCACCGGCATCAAGCCTGCTAGGCGTAAAAGCCCGATAAATAACACCAGCACAAGGCCTGCTAGGCGTAAAAGCCCGATAAATAACACCGGCACAAGGCCTGCTAGGCGTAAAAGCCCGAGTCACGTCAATACAGTTAAACATTACCAACACACTTCATGACTATTATAAACTCATCTAATTCAATTGGGCTCACTCACATTGGACCACCAAAACCATTTTATCATTATGCAATCCAACAATTCCCATCACATACTCAACATAAATCATCAACCTAATATGTCAATATACATTCGACCATGATGTAAATGGATACTAACATCCATCAATTTTTAATATTCAAGATAACCATAATTAATTCTTTGACACAATTTAACTAAAGGACTTACCTCGGTTGTTGATAGTCCGTGCGAATCGGCTATTCGAGAACCTTCGTCTTTCCCCGGTCTAATTCCGTTTTTCTTTGCTCTTAATCTAAAACACATTAAAATTTAGCTCATTTAATCGCATTTCATCTCAATTTAGTCCCAAAACACACAAATGGGCAATTTACCATTTTGCCCCTAATGTTTCCCATTTTTTACAAATTGGTCCAATTTGCACAAAACACAAAATATGAAAAATTTTCCAACACTATAGCTTGGCCGAATCTTCCCCATAGCCCTATGTGTTCATGCATTTCATTTATTTTATGTTTTAGTCCTTCAAAATATTTATTTTTTTCAAATAAATCCCTAACATCCAATTTCATCACAACTTCTAATTCAAAAGAGGATGATTTAACACATACTAATTGAAATCTACTATCAAACATTTCAAACCATGCCTATACAACCATAGCCGAATTTTAAAGTGCCAAAATCTCAAAAATTTCCACATGGGTTGTATAGCATTCAAAGCAACCATTCAAAAATGTAAAAATTATCAAAACTAAGCAAAATACATACCCCTAATTAAGCTCCAAATTGCCGAAATTTCAAGCTCCAACAATGGAGTTTCTTCCTCTAACTTTCAGCCAAGAAGATGAAGGAGGTAAGATTCTCTTTCTTCCCACTTGTTTTTATTATTTTATGTTAAAACAACACACATATATTAACAATATTTATTAACTCACTAATATAACTTATACTAATACTAAAATAACATCAAATTTGTAATTAAAGTGGCCCATTGCCGTCCCTCTTTGTAGTATATGGGCTAATTGCCCTTTTAGTACATCCACTTAAAAAGCCACAATCAATTTAGTACCTTTCACTTTAGTATGCAACTTTTGCTCTTTTCTCGATTAAATCCTTTTTATCAAATTGAGCACTTAAATAACTAAATTTTTCTACGAAACTTTCACACTCACTAAATCACATATAATAAACACGAAATATAATATTAAAATATTACTCAGGCTCGGATTCGTGGTCCCGAAACCATCGTTCCGATTAGGGTCAATATTGGTCTGTTACAATAATTATTAAATAAGTCCCTATAATAGACTTTCAAAGCCCAAAACATTTATTAAAAGTAGAATGTGACTTATTCGAATTTTCTAGATTTTTTTTAAAATCCTATAAAAATTTCGGCAGCATTTCTACTTATTTTTACCTAACTCCCCCTGCAAATTCAAACCAAATCAACCAATACCAAATTTATCATTTTATAACTTCATATCGTTTTCCTCATCCAAAACAATATAATCATTTATATACAACCAAAATCATTTAACTTTATGTATGTTTATAATTCATATAACTATCTAGTACATGCCACTTAACAAAAAGGAAGAAATTCATCACCAAAATCTTCTTGTTAGAGTCGGGTTTGTTTTGGATGCTGGACCGGATCTGAAACTCTAATGACATGCGCACGGAAACAACC
This sequence comes from Gossypium bickii, assembly GCA_025503065.1. Classification (NCBI taxonomy): domain Eukaryota; kingdom Viridiplantae; phylum Streptophyta; class Magnoliopsida; order Malvales; family Malvaceae; genus Gossypium; species Gossypium bickii. Next base: position 100,194,897 of record CP106716.1, read on the forward strand.
GTACGCTGAGTATTTCATAATCAGTGGTATTACTATAAATCAAAATTATTTAACATTAATAAATTACAAACATCACCATAAACTTTATAAATTATTAAAACTAATTATACATAATTATATATATCACTTCATAAATCTTAAATTCACATTGCATTTAACACATACTAATTCAATTCATAATTTAACACGTACATTCTTTCACATACCTTTCAATCCATCTCATTTTCAAAGTTCCATTTCAATTACTTACCTTATTAACAATGCTCGGACTCTGACAGCTACGTGGATTCCACCCAAGCACACCAAAATATCCAACCCAATCACGCCCGGAATAATATAAATCCTCCATAACACACCAGTATAATATAACCTCCAAAACACACCAATATATCATATCCTTCCAAACACACCAATAAGGCATTAAATGCCTCTTCGGGTAAACTGAAGCATATAATAACAGAATTATCTTCTCGGCCGAGCTACAAATCTCCTCATCACATCACAAATCCAATGGCATGCCATTTGTATCAAATCTAGTCCGACAAGTTAATAGGGTATTCAAATCATTTCTCAATTCAATTTTTAATTTAATTCAAAACACACCTTTCATTTTAATACATTTTCCACTTTCTAATTACTAAACAATTTAAATACTCAAACATATTCACACTTCATCTCAGTCTCTTTCATGTCAATAATAATACTTATCTTATAAATTACTTACCATGCATATGAATTTAAATATAACATTAACTAAATAGTAGTTTGAATTATAGTAATACAAACCAAAATACAAGTTTACTCCTCCACGATCTTTTCTTTTCCCTTGGATGCCGATGCCACGTTTTCCTTGTTAGCTACGAAAATAATAATTTACATTATTAATTACAGCATTAAACTACAATAAATAATGAATTTTATTCAATTTGTAATATCCTGAAAAGGGCCTATGCATTTTCGGTTTAATTGTACGAAATGACATGTCTTACGTGTTATGAATAAATTTTGAACATTTTTGGAAACTTGAAAATGCATGGAAATGATTTAGAAATGAACATTTTTGGAAACTTAGAAATGTATGGAAATGTTAGGGTTAAAACAGAAAAGTGAACATTTTTGGAAACTAAGGAAATGATTTAGAAATGATTCAAAAGAGGAAAGTGAACATTTCTGGAAACTTGGAAATGTAAGGAAATGTCAAGTTTAAAGAGCCAAACGAAAATTTTTGGAAACTTAGAAATGACTTGGAAATGTCGAGTTTTAAAGTTTAAAAGAGGAAACTGGGGCAAGGTGGCCTTAAAAGAAAAAGTATGTGAAATTTGACATGCAAACAAGCTTGGAAAAGTGGCCTGGAGATGCCACTTAGAGCCTATGGAAATGGTGCCACATGCACGGTGTTGGGCCTGAGTTCGAGTCACAAGGGAAGCAAATAAAAGAAGTTTTATTTTTGCTTCCAGAAGCCAGAGGTGGACGGCACAAGCTTTCTAGAAAGGAGGAGTTTTATTCTCTTTAAAATACGGCAAATTAAGGGGATAAATAAGGATTTAATTTGGAGAGATAATTAAAGGATTATTCTTTTAATTATTTTTAAAGGATAATATTATCACATAGGAAGAGTGGTGGCCAAGTAGGGGACTCTAGCCTAGTAATTTCGGCTAAGGAAGGGAAAGTGAGGCTATTCTTTCATCTTTTCTAAGTGTTTGCCGAAAATCCTCTAGCCAACTCTCTCTCTGCCGAATTTCCTTTGGCCAAGTAGCCTCTCTTTCATCAATTTTTTCTTTTCTCTTCTCCTCTCTTCTCTTCTATTGTTCAAAGCCGAAACCTTTTTGATCCTGTCTAAGTCTCCATAGCCGAATCTTTGTGGCTTCAAACAAGGGTGTAAATGATTGTGGTGTTAAGGTAAGAATAATGGATTTTTCAATCTCTTTTAATCAAGATCTAGGAACTGATTCTCTTGTTGTTTCTTTGGCCAAAGAAATATTAAGGAGAAATTAGGGATCTTTGCTAGTGTCGACTCTTAAGGGAGATAGTTCGAGATCTAGCCAACCAAGGTAAGTGTACAATCGGCTAAGGGCTATATAAAGGTGATTTAAATGTTAGAAGTGGATCTAACAGATATCATGTAGGTTTCAGCATCTCCATAGCCAAAGGATACTTTTCGGGATTTGAAATCACAAGGTATATGTTTAAGACATTCGGCCAAGGCCTATTTTAAATGTTTGGATTTATTATCAGAAGCCGAAAACTAACCCGTGGAGTAATATAGTATTTAGCCGATTTCAAAAAGGAGGAATACAAAGTTCCGGCATTTGATTCTTAATTCAATTCGGCTACAAGGTAAGTTTTAGTAATACTAATCCTATTAGGATTTGGATTAATGGCCGAATGGTTTTTATTAAATAGTAAGTGATTAATTTATGTATGACTTGAGATCTAAATCTGTAAAACGGTTTTGTTCGGGATTTCAAGGACTTCGTTAAGCGAATCAGGTGTGTACCCCACACTAATTTTTAATACGATCTATGGCACATTTAATATAAGCATGTATAAGTATGAATAAGAATGTGAATATGGCTAAGGTACCTTATTGTGGTACAAAGTACTCAGGTACGTTTCCTACTTCTACTAGGATTACAAAATATGTTATACTTAACATGTGGAAAGTGACATGAATGTGATTCTAAGTATGATATGCATGATATATGGGCATCCGGGTTATATGAAAAAGGGGAAGTGAATGTGGTGACTTGGTCTCACTATCTCGAATGTGGTGACTTGGTCACATTATCTCGAACGTGGTAACCGGTTACATTATCTCGAATGTGGTGTCTCATGACACAATTATCCAGTGGCTATGCCACAAATTTTATATGGCGATGAGCACATCGATGCAGCTGATCGCCTTCGATGGTGTGTAGCGAATGGAGGGTTGACTTAGTAGTCCCCACGGTGTGCAGGTTGGTACGGGGATGTGTAGCGGATGGCACCTAGGTTTGGGTTTGGGTTGCATCATCACTTTTATCTATTATATGAATAAGTATTTGATATGAAAATGTATGCCTGATCTATTGAATTTTAGTGTTGTGTACACATAGAGTCTGTTGACTCACCCCATTGTGGGACTATTTTTCAGGTGACAATCAATAATGGACCGGGTTCGGCAGAAGCTTAGGGATGGCCATGCTCAACTTGAAGTTTTATTCAATATGGATATTTAATTTTATTTAAGAATTTTAGAATTTTATTTTGGGATTTTACTTGATGTAATAAGGCCATAAGTTACATTTTTTTACTTTTATTTTTAATTACTATGTTACGAATTATTTTCAATTAAAATTAAGTAAAATTTATTTCTTTAAAAATAAACTCTAATTGTTTTGTCACCTTCACTAATTGGATTTTTAAAATAAGATAAATGGGTTTTTGACTCAAGCCCAACCCAAAACAATATTTCCTTTAAAAATACACTATTTTCCGAAGGAACAAAAGGATTTTTAACCGGTTTACTTGAGGAACATACTGAGATCCGGTCCGGGCTCGTGGGTGGGCGGGTGTGGAAATGTTTCAGCGGTATCGAGAGCGATTTTAAAACTCTCGGCCGTGTGGGCTAAGGCCCAAAACGTTTTCCTATCGGCCAAATGAATTTTATGGAAATATTTCGAAAATAAGCGGGTTTTTACGGCATGGCACCCAAGTCTCCGACCCATGATCCACTGTAAGTACCCTCAACCATCCGTGTGATTATGTGAATTATAGAAGGGTAGAAGAGGAATGGGCGTAGAATAGCAAGATAGGAACTTGAACCACATGACTAGTCTACTCAAACACAAACACATAAGACTTAATTCCATTAAACAAACCTATGGCTAAGTCCCCAAGTTAGGGTGTGGTAACCCACATGCGCATGTCTAGGATTGGATCCGGAAGAGCACGGTATTTAAGCGAAACCAGTGACTCACCTCCTCTTCGCAGAATCCTGCAGTGCGCGTGACGGTTCACCCTAACCGCAGGGCTCGGTGGGTGTGGCAACCTCTGTGCGCATGTCTAGGAATGGTTTCGGTGGGAGCTTGGTATTTAAGCAGTCCGCGTGACTCACCTCCTCACCACTCGAATCCTGCCTGGTGCGTAGCTTTGGTTCACCCTGACCAAGAGGACTCGGTCATAGGCTAAACACGATAACTAAAACCCGAAAGGGAACTAGCCGTGTTTTTATAAAAAAAAAACCCTAGTTTCAAAACTCTTAAAATTACCTTTTTAATTTGTGAGAACTATTTTATACAAAATTTTTTCCGAAAAATTCCTTGACTTATAAAATTACAAAAATACCCCTAGTGGTGAAATTACAAAAATATCCTTGGTTTATAAGATGTCTAAACTACCCACAGTTCTAATCCAAATTTCATTACTTTATAAATGTTCAAAAACCCTTATTTGCAAAATATCAAAATACCATTATTTTTGGAAAATTACAAAATTGCCCCTAACTTACAAAATTACCAAAATGACCCTGATTTCCAAAATTTATGCAACATCACTGTTTTAGAAAACAAATTCTCAAAAAGAACCCTTAAAGTTTTGCAAATTTGGAAATACCCCGGAATCATTGAACTTTACAAATTCACCCTGGTTTATTACCAAAATACCCCCGAATTTTAAAATTTTCCCAAAATACCCCGGGAATTTAGAATTACTAAAATACTTTTTGACAAAACCACCAAGGGACTTTTTCTTTTAAAAAATTACGAAAATACCCCTGTAGGATAAATTACGAAAATACCCCTAGGTAGTGGAAAAACAACAACAGTGAAAACTACAACATTTCTCTGAATGAATGAAAGTTCATAATTGATTGATGGATGTATGTATGAATGTAAAGACTGTGTGCATGTATGAATACGAAAGAACCACTCCTAAAATTCTTTCCATAAAACTTCTTCGCGGGTAATCAAGTGAAACAAAGACTAATTCATAAAACTTCTTAATCCGATCACGACGTTAGAAATGAGCTCTAGGGGACGTGGCCGAACGTGCGAGGACGCGGTAGAGGTAGGATGACCGTGTCAGAACCCGTTAGGTCGGGTCAAGGGTCTGACAATGAGGTACCGCCACCACCACCCCCAGCTGTTGGTGTTGAGCGACAAGCTCGAGACGGGGATGATCTTTGTGTGTCAGGTGTCTTTGCGAGTTTTGGAATTGGTGGCTGGTGCAGGAGGAAATTTGGGAAATCGTAAGTCTGTGCCTGAACGGCTCCAAGCTAATGGAGCCAAAATGTTTCGTGGAGTATCGGGTGTGGCACCCAGTACAGCTGAGTACTGGTTGGAAGCAACTGAGCGCATCATGGATGAGCTTGACCTGACCCCTGAGGAGAAGTTAAAAGGAATGGTGGCACTGTTACGCGATGAAGCGTACCAATGGTGGTTAACTGTTCGGGATGGTGCCACGGCCGAGGATCTGACTTGGGAGTACGTTAAGGAGGTGTATCAAAAGAAGTATGTGGGAACCAGGTATACGGATGAGCAAAGGAAGGCTTTTCTGGGGCTGGTTCAAGGGAACAAGTCCGTGGCAGAATATGAAGCTGAATTCCTGAGGTTGAGTCGCTATGCTTGAAGAGTAGTGGCAACTGAGCATGAGCGATGTGTCTATTTTGAGGACGGACTAAGAGATGATCTGAGATTGTTGATAGCACCGCATCAGGAGCGGGAGTTTTCTGCTTTAGTGGAGAAGGCTAAAGTGGCTGAAGGAATCAAGGATTCTACAAAATAGACTATGGATCGGAATAGGCCCAAAAGAGGTTTTAGATCATCTGGGAAGGTTCAAAAGAGGCCTAGAGTTGATGGGCCGCGAGGTCAGCAAGCTGGTACAGGATGGCAGTATCGTCCTTGTGATCATTGTGGAAAGAAGCACTTAGGGGAGTATTGGAAAAAGACGGGAGGATGTTTTTGGTGTGGGTCCAAGGACCATATGCTCAAGGATTGTCCTAAGAAACCAGATGAAAGTCGACCAGCAGCTCAGAATGTTAGTTAGGCTGGTAGAGGAGGACAACAGCCTCAACGAGGTCGTGGTTCGAATAACAGAGGTAATGGTGCTGGCAGAGGACGTGGAACACAGGCGGAGAGTCTTTGCTAATCGCCGAGGCAAGGCAACCGGGTTTGGTTTATGCGGTTCACCGGAGGGAAGATGGAGACGCACCGGATGTTATAACCGGTACGTTCTTTATTTATGGCAATCCTTATTATGCCTTAATTGATGTGGGCTCGACCCATTCATATATTGCATGTAGTGTAGTGGAAACACTAGGCCTAGACTCTGAACTTTCTGATAGGGAGATGACTGTAGTAAGCCCGTTAGGCCAAACTGTAGTGGTAGATAAGATTTTTCGAAACGTACCCCTAGAGATTCAGGGAGTGAATTTTCGAGCTAATTTAATGGAACTACCTTTTGGGGAGTTTGAACTCATACTCGAAATGAACTGGCTAGTAGAGCACCGGGCCGTGTTGGATTGTGCGGCTAAGCGAATGGAACTAAGGACCCCGGAGGATGAAGTAGTAGTAATGATCAGAGAAAGAAAAAACTACCTATCTAACGTAGTTTCGGCGTTAAAGGCTGAGAAAATAGTTAGGAAAGGGTGCAAGGCATTCTTAGCCTTCGTAAGTGCGTTGGGTGGAAAGGAAGAAGGTGTTAGAGGAGTTAGAACGGTAAAGGACTTTGAGGATGTGTTCCCAGAGGAATTACCAGGAATACCCCCAAGATAGGGAGGTGGAATTTGGAATAGACTTGCTCGGGGGAGCGACTCTGTGTCAATCGCTCCATACCGAATGGCGCCTAAAGAGTTGGTTGAGCTCAAGGCTCAAATTCAAGAGTTGTTGGATCGTGGGTTCATTCGACCCGGTGTGTCTCCATAGGAGAGCCCGGTCCATTTATAAAGAAGAAGAAGGACGGAACTATGCGGATGTGCATAGATTACCGTCGATTGAATAAAGTGACTATCAAGAACAAGTATCCTTTGCCAAGGATCGATGACTTGTTCGATCAGCTGAAGAGGGCCGCAGTATTCTCGAAGATAGACTTAAGGTCGGAATATCATCAGTTGAAGGTGAAGGAGGCAGATATCCATAAGACCGCTTTTAGGACAAGATACGGTCATTTTGAGTTTGTAGTAATGCCGTTTGTGTTGTTTAACGCTCGGCCGCGTTCATGGATATAATGAATCGGGTTTTCCAACCCTACTTGGATAGGTTCGTCGTTGTGTTCATCGGCGATATTTTGGTGTACTCAAGATCAAGAGGAGCATGATGACCATCTCCGAGTTGTGCTGCAAGTGTTAAGGGAGACGAAGCTCTATGCCAAATTCAGCAAGTGTGAATTTTGGCTCAAGGAGGTGGCATTTTTAGGACATGTGGTATCCGCAGAAGGAATAAGAGTGGATCCTAGGAAGATCGAAGCAGTGTTGGATTGGAAACCACCTAGGTCCGTGGCTGAGATCCGAAGTTTCTTAGGATTGGCAGGCTATTATAGAAGCTTCGTGGAAGGGTTCTCGTCAATAGCCGCGCCTTTGACAAAGTTGCTAAGGAAGGAAGTACCCTTTGAATGGACGGATAAGCAACAAGAGAGCTTCGAGAAACTTAAGAGGTGTTGACGGAAGCTCCGGTGTTAATTCAGTGGAGAGGGGAAAAGATTTTTGTGGTGTCTTGTGACGCCAGCATACGGGATTAGGATGTGTCCTAATGCAAGATGGAAAGGTGGTTGCGTATGCGTCTCGGCAACTAAGGCCTCATGAGGTTAACTACCCAACCCATGACTTAGAATTGGCAGCCGTGGTTTTTGCCCTTAAGGTTTGGAGGCACTATCTTTATGGAGAAAGGTCGATAATCTACACAGATCACAAGAGCCTTAAGTACCTGTTGACTCAGAAGGAGTTGAACTTGAGGCAGCGAAGGTGGGTAGAGTTGCTGAAGGATTATGATTGCCCGATAGAGTACCACCCGGGCAAGGCGAATGTGGTAGCTGATGCCCTAAGTCGGAAGGTTGTGTCGGATCTAAGGGCTATGTTCACTCACTTAAGTTTATATGATGACGGAAGCCTGTTGGCAGAATTGCAAGTCAAGCCCACATGGCTGAATGAGGTGAAAAGGGGACAGTTGGCTAACAAGGACCTAAGTGCTAAGTTACAGCAAGTACGGAACGGAAAGTTAGAGGATTATGGCGTTAACGATGAAGGAGTATTGTGCTACAAAGGAAAATTTTGTATGCCGAAGGACGAGGAGTTAAGACAGAGGATTCTTCGGGAGGCGCATAGTAGCCCTTATGCTATGCATCCTGGAGGCACTAAGCTGTACAGAGATCTAAGGGAACAATTTTGGTGGCCTGAGCTTAAGCGAGAAGTTACAGAATTTGTGGGAAAATGTCTGACGTGTCAGCAAGTTAAGGATGAACACCAAGTTCCATTAGGATTGCTTCAACCAATCGAGATTCCACAGTGGAAGTGGGAAAGAATTACCATGGACTTCGTTAGTGGGCTTCCCCTTACGCCTACTAAGAAGAACTCGGTATGGGTGATAGTGGATCGTTTGACCAAGTCCGCGCACTTTATTCCGGTGAGAGTTGACTATTCTCTTCAGAAGTTAGCCAAGTTATACGTGGCGGAGATCGTAAGGTTACACGGAGTACCAGTATCGATCATCTCCGATAGAGACCCAAGGTTTACGTCTCGATTTTGGAGGGCACTTCATCAAGCTTTAGGCACTAAGTTAGACTTCACTACGGCTTTTCATCCACAATCGGCAGGCGATGCAGAGCGGGTTATACAAGTGTTGGAGGATATGTTGAGAGGCTGTGTGATGGATTTCCAAGGAAGTTGGGAAGACTACTTGCCTTTAGCTGAGTTCGCTTACAACAACAGCTATCAGGCTAATATTCGGATGGCACCATATGAAGCATTGTATGGTCGGAAGTGTCGAACTCTTACTTGTTGGACTGAGTTAGGAGAACGTCGAGTTTTGGGTCCAGAGTTAGTGGCAGAAACTGAAGAGAAGGTTGAGATAATTCGGGCACGGTTAAAGGAAGCCTCTGATAGGCAGAAGTCGTACGCAGACCTTAAGCGGAAGGAAATAGAGTTTGAAGGTGGAGACCAAGTGTTTCTGAAAGTCTCGCCTTGGAAGAAGGTGATGAGGTTTGGTCGAAAAGGAAAGTTAAGCCCAAGGTTTATAGGGCCCTATCGAGTACTGAAGCGAGTTGGACCAGTGGCATATCAATTGGAGTTGCCACCAGAGTTGCAGCAAATGCACGACGTATTCCATGTATCCATGCTACGTCGTTATCGATCGGATCCGTCTCATGTGGTACCAGTTGAAGAAGTGGAGCTAAAGCCAGACTTATCCTACGAGGAGGAGCCGATTCAGATATTGGAACATGATGTAAAAATGTTACGGAGGAAGTCAGTTCCTCTAGTCAAAGTGTTATGGCGCAATCATAGATCGGAAGAAGCTTCGTGGGAGCCAGAAGAGGCAATGCGACAGCAATACCCTCAATTATTTTAGCTAGGAAATTTCGAGGACGAAATTATTTTAAGGGGTAGAAGCGTAACATCACGAAAAGGGCCTATGCATTTTCGGTTTAATTTATGCGAAATGACATGTCTTACGTGTTATGAATAAATTTTGAACATTTTGGAAACTTGAAAATGCATGGAAATGATTTAGAAATGAACATTTTTGGAAACTTAGAAATGTATGGAAATGTTAGGGTTAAAACAGAAAAGTGAACATTTTTGGAAACTAAGGAAATGATTTAGAAATGATTCAAAAGAGGAAAGTGAACATTTCTGGAAACTTGAAATGTAAGGAAATGTCAAGTTTAAAGAGCAAAACGAAAATTTTGGAAACTTAGAAATGACTTGGAAATGTCGAGTTTTAAAGTTTAAAAGAGGAAACTGGGGCAAGGTGGCCTTAAAAGAAAAAGTATGTGAAATTTGACATGCAAACAAGCTTGGAAAAGTGGCCTGGAGATGCCACTTAGAGCCTATGGAAATGGTGCCACATGCACGGTGTTGGGCCTGAGTTCGAGTCACAAGGGAAGCAAATAAAAGAAGTTTTATTTTTGCTTCAGAAGCCGCAGTGTGGGCGGCACAAGCTTTCTAGAAAGGAGGAGTTTTATTCTCTTTAAAATACGGCAAATTAAGGGGATAAATAAGGATTTAATTTGGAGAGATAATTAAAGGATTATTCTTTTAATTATTTTTAAAGGATAATATTATCACATAGGAAGAGTGGTGGCCAAGTAGGGGACTCTAGCCTAGTAATTTCGGCTAAGGAAGGGAAAGTGAGGCTATTCTTTCATCTTTTCTAAGTGTTTTAGAAAATCCTCTAGCCAACTCTCTCTCTCTCGCCGAATTTCCTTTGGCCAAGTAGCCTCTCTTTCATCAATTCTTCTTTTCTTCTTCTCTTCTCTTCTCTTCTATTGTCAAAGCCGAAACCTTTTTGATCCTGTCTAAGTCTCCATATTTGAATCTTTGTGGCTTCAAACAAAGGTGTGCTGACTGTGGTGTTAAGGTAAGAACAATGGATTTTTCAATCTCTTTTAATCAAGATCTAGGAACCCGATTCTCTTGTTGTTTCTTTGACCGAAATATTAAGGAGAAATTCCAGGATCTTTGCTAGTGTCGACTCTTAAGGGAGATAGTTCGAGATCTAGCCAACCAAGGTAAGTGTACAATGGGCTAAGGGCTATATAAAGGTGATTTAAATGTTAGAAGTGGATCTAACAGATATCATGTAGGTTTCAGCATCTCCATAGCCAAGGGATACTTTTCGGGATTTGAAATCACAAGGTATGTGTTTAAGACATTCGGCCAAGGCCTATTTTAAATGTTTGGATTTATTATCGAAGCTTGAAAACTAACCCGTGGAGTAATATAGTGTTTAGCCGATTTCAAAAGGGAGGAATACAAAGTTAGGCATTTGATTCTTAATTCAATTTGGCTACAAGGTAAGTTTTAGTAATACTAATCCTATTAGGATTTGGATTAATGGCGAATGGTTTTTATTAAATAGTAAGTGATTAATTTATGTAGGACTTGAGATCTAAATCAGAAACGGTTTTGTTCAGATTTCAAGGACTTCGTTAAGTTTAATCAGTGTGTACCCCACACTAATTTTTAATACGATCTATGGCACATTTAATATAAGCATGTATAAGTATGAATAAGAATGTGAATATGGCTAAGGTACCTTATTGTGGTACAAAGTACTCAGGTACGTTTCCTACTTCTACTAGGATTACGAAATATGTTATACTTAACATGTGGAAAGTGACATGAATGTGATTCTAAGTATGATATGCATGATATATGGGCATCCGGGTTATATGAAAAAGGGGAAGTGAATGTGGTGACTTCGGTCTCACTATCTGAATGTGGTGACTTCGGTCACATTATCTCGAATGTGGTAACCGGTTACATTATTCGAATGTGGTGTCTCATGACACAATTATCACAGTGGCTATGCCACAAATTTTATATAGGCGATGAGCACGACGCATCGCAAGCGACGCTTCGATGGTGTGTGTGTGGCGGATGGAGGGTTGACTTAGTAATCCCCACGGTGTGCGCGAGTTGGTACGGGGATGTGTAGCGGATGGCACCTAGGTTTGGGTTTGGGTTGCATCATCACTTTTATCTGTTATATGAATAAGTATTTGATATGAAAATGTATGCCTGATCTATTGAATTTTAGTGTTGTGTACACATTGAGTCTATTGACTCACCCCATTGTGGGACTATTTTTCAGGTGACAATCAATAATGGACCGGGTTCGGCAGAAGCTTAGGGATGGCCATGTTCAGCTTGAAGTTTTATTCAATATGGTTATTTAATTTTATTTAAGTATTTTAGAATTTTATTTTGGGATTTTACTTGATGTAATAAGGCCATAAGTTACATTTCTTTACTTTTATTTTTAATTACTTTAAGTAAAATTTATTTCTTTAAAAATAAACTCTAATTGTTTTGTCACCTTCACTAATTGGATTTTTAAAATAAGATAAATGGGTTTTTGACTCAAGCCCAACCCAAAACAATATTTCCTTTAAAAACACACTATTTTCCGAAGATACAAAAGGATTTTTAACCGGTTTACTTTGAGGAACATACCAGATCCGGTCCAGGCTCATGGGTCGGGTGTGGGGTGTTTCACAATTTCTACTCTTCCTCTTCATTCTACATTCTTTATACACAATTCTATTATTTACTTATAAGTTCTTTCAAAGCTGTCAATAATAATACTTATCTTATAAATTACTTACCATGCATATGAATTTAAATATGACATTAACTAAATAGTAGTTTGAATTATAGTAATACAAACCGAAATACAAGTTTACTCCTCCACGATCTTTTCTTTTCCCTTGGATGCCGATGCCTCGTTTTCCTTGTTAGCTACGAAAATAATAATAATTTACATTATTAATTACAGTATTAAACTACAATAAATAATTAATTTTATTCAATTTCTACTCTTCCTCTTCATTCTACATTCTTTATACACAATTCTATTATTTACTTATAAGTTCTTTCAAAGCTGTCTACCCGAGTCATTGTCACTAAATTATCTATATCTCGAGTTACAGAATTCCAAATTAAGATCTGTCAATTTTATATGAAACTAGACTAATATATCTACTTTCCATAAAATTTTCAGAATTTTTTGAGTTAGCCAATAAGTACAGTTTATTCTTTGATATCACTCCTATTTTGTTGTCTGACAGTTCCGACCACTCTTTGCTAACATTTAATTATCTTTTTGTACAGAATTCAAATGATGTTTTAGTTTCTATCTTCTAAACTAGACTCATTAAGGAATCTAACAATATAAATTATGTCCCACAATTATTTGTTTACAATTTTTAATGACTTTTACAAGTCAGAACAGAGGATCTCGAAATCACTCTGAACCAGTCTCACAAAAATATAAATATCTCAAAATACAGAATTTCTTTGCTTTCTCTGTTTCTTTCATATGAAAATAGACTAATTAAGGTTTAATTTCATATCTCAATCAACTTCTACTTCCATTTCTACTATTTTTAGTGATTTTTCAAAGTTACTCTTCTACTGCTGTCCTAAAACTGTTTTCTTATAACTCAATTTACAATTTAATCCTAATTAAGTTTACTTATTTTCTTAACTTATTTCATGCTTTAATTCTACTTAAATTCCTTCCATAATCAACTTGACTATCTAATTCATAATAAAACCCTAATTTATAATTTCTTCCAAATTAATCCCTATAATACAAAACTTATAGTTTACTTTACAGTTTAATCCTTTTACTAATTCTCCGTAGATTTCATTTAACTTAATCCCTAATTCATCTTTTTCTTCAACATCAACTATACTTAAAAACCTAAAAACTCTTAGAATATCTACTTATTTTCATCAAAATCTTGCTTTAAAGCTTCTAAAACATCAAAAATTAAGAAAATAGGACTTGATTGACTTACCTATTTAAACTTCAAGCTTTAAAATCCCTATTTCCCCCTTGTTATTTTCTTTTCTTCTTTCTCTTCTCTGTGTCGAGAGCTCTCTGTTACTATCTTTTTTTTTTTAAGCTTTTGCTTTTACTTCATTTTAGTTCTTATCTACTTATTATATTATAATAATATAATATATATATATCTAATATAAAACTATACACTAATGATATAAATTATAATTTAATATAATAAAACAATAAAATCTTAGTTTTTTATCATCCTTTTGCCGCCTCAACTCATTCCAAATGGCTTAATTGCCATTTTAGCCCTTTTTGCTTTCTTTTAATCCATATTAGACTTTCACTCTTTATTCAATTTGATCCTTTTTCCTAATTACTTTAAATTAAGCTAAATTCACTAAATAAAAATCTAATTAATCACACTATTATACTCATAATTACTCCTAATAATTATTTGCTAACTTAATTTACTAAAACGGAGGCCCGATAATACACTTTTTCGGTGCCCACGGATTTTGGGTCGTTACATTTCTCCCTCCCTTAATAAATTTCGTCCTCGAAATTTACCTGAGAATAGGTGAGGATATTGTACACTCATAGTTTCTTCCGGTTCCCAAGTTGCTTCTTCCACACTATGGCTTCTCCATAATACTTTTACCAAAGGAATTCGTTTGTTTCTTAATCCTTTCACTTCTCGAGCTAGTATTTGAACTGGTTCTTCTTCATATGACAAATCCGGACTAATCTCAATGTCTTCAGTAGAAATAATATGAGATGGGTCCGATCGATACCTTCATAACATGGAAACATGAAAAACATCATGAATTTTTTGTAATTCCTGAGGTAAAGCTAATCGATAGGCAACCGATCCGATTTTTTCAACTACTTCATACGGCCCAATGTAACGAGGACTTAATTTTCCTTTGCGGCCAAATCTCAAAATTTTCTTCCAAGGTGATACCTTTAAAAACACTTTATCACCCACAGAATACTCTATATCCCGTTGCTTCAGATCTGCATAAGACTTTTGTCTATCAAAAGCTACTTTCAACTTGTCTCTGATCTTTTTAACTATTTCTTCTGTCTCCTGAATTAATTCCGGTCCAACTATCTTTTTCTCATTCAACTCTATCCAACATACCGGTGATCAACATCTTCGACCATATAATGCTTCATAAGGAGCCATCTGAATACTAGATTGAAAACTATTATTATAAACAAATTCAGCTAACGGCAAGTATCGTTCCTAACCTGATTCAAAGTCAATAATGCAAGCCCGAAGCATGTCTTCTAAAATTTGAATTACCCGTTCCATCGGTTTGTGGATAAAATGCAGTACTAAATTTAAGCCGAGTACCCAAAGAACCATGTAACTGCCTCCAAAATCTTGATGTAAATCGTGGATCCCGATCGGAAATTATAGACACTGGAATACCATGTAGTCCCACAATTTCTCGGATATAAATTTCAGCAAGTTTCTGTAGAGACCAATCAGTTCTGATTGCTATGAAATGAGCAGACTTAGTAAGTCGATCAACTATTACCCAAATAGCATTCTTTTTGCTCGCCGATAGTGGCAACCCCATAACAAAATCCATAGTAATACTATCCCATTTCCATTCAGGAATACTAATAGACTGGAGTAACCCTGCTGGTACCTGATGTTCTGCTTTTACTCGTTGACAAGTCAAACATTTACTGACATATTCAACTATATCTTTCTTCATCCCTGGCCACCAATAAAGCTCCCATAAATTACGATACATTTTTATTCCACCAGGATGCAATGCAAAGGCGCCATCGTGTGCTTCTTGAAGAATCATCTTCTTTAATTCAGAAGTAGCTGGAACACAAATCTGATTTTGAAACCTCAAACAATCATGTTCATCAATACTAAAACTCTCTGTTGAACCATTTCGTACCATTTTTCTTTTCTTCAATAATCTGTCATCTTTCATCTGAGCTATTTTAATCTGATCAAACATCATCGGCTTAACCATTAACTCAGCTAACAAGCTCCCATCATCATTAATACTAAGTCGAGCAAACATTGCCCGTAATTCAATCGCAGCTTTCCTGCTCAATGCATCAGCTACTACATTTGCTTTTCCTGGATGATAGTCTATAACACAATTATAATCTTTTAGAAGCTCGATCCACCGGTTTTGCCTTAAATTCAACTAATTCTGCGACAGAAGATATTTGAGACTTTTATGGTCTGTGTAGATGTAGCATTTCTCGCCATAAAGATAATGCCTCCAAATCTTTAAAGCAAAAATTACTGCAGCTAACTCCAAGTCGTGTGTCGGATAATTACGTTCATGTGGCTTCAACTGTCTAGATGCATATGCAACGACTTTCCCATCTTGCATCAATACACAACCCAAACCACTCAAAGAAGCATCACTGTACACAATAAAATCTTTCCCCGACTCTGGTAATGTTAATACCGGTGCCTCTGTCAACATTTGCTTCAAAGTTTCAAAACTATTCTGGCACTAATCATCCCAAATAAAAGGAATGTTTTTCTGTAATAGCTTAGTCATTGGCAGTGCTATCTTCGAAAATCCATTAACAAATCTTCGATAATATCCAACCAAACCAAGAAAACTGCGTACCTCAGATACATTCTTTGGCGCTTTCCACTGAACAATTGCTTCAATTTTCTTCGGCTCAACTCTAATCCCATTGGCAGATACCACATGTCCTAAAAATACCACTTCAGACAACCAGAATTCACATTTACTTAATTTCCCATACAACTGTTTTTCCCGCAGAATCTGTAAAACTTTTTGAAGATGCTGATCATGTTCTGCCTCTGTCTTTGAATATACCAATATATCATCAATAAAAACCACCACAAACTGATCTAGGTAAGGCTGGAAAATGCGATTCATCAGATCCATAAAAGCAGCTGGAGTATTGGTCAATCCAAACGGCATTACCAAAAATTCATAATGGTCATAACTAGTACGGAAGGCAGTCTTAGGCACATCACTTTCCTTCACCTTCAGCTGATAATACCCGGATCTCAAATCAATTTTAGAAAATACTGAAGCTCCCTTAAGTTGATCAAACAAGTCATCTATACGAGGTAAAGGATATCTGTTTTTGATTGTCACTTTGTTCAACTGTCGATAATCAATGCATAATCGCATAGAACCATCTTTCTTTTTAACAAACAATACTGGAGCTCTCCAAGGTGAAATACTCTGTCGGATAAAGCTTCGATCTAATAAGTCTTGTAACTGCACTTTCAACTCTTTCAACTCAGTAGGCGACATTCGATACGGAGGTATAGAAATTGGTGCTGTACCTAGATACACCTCAATAGCAAATTCAACCTCTTTTTATAGCAATCCAAAACTACCCCATGTTCAGATAACCAATCCATACCCAAAATGATATCGAAATCACCAAAAGGCATGATCAGCAAATCCACAGGAAACCTTTTATCATGTATTATTAACGGGCACCTCCGACATACTCTATCTACTAATACTGTTTGTCCCAAAGGACTAGACACCTCTATGAAAACTCTAGAAATTTAAGATTCTAACTTCCCCGATTCAACTAATTTTGAATTAATATATGAATGTGACGATCCCAGATCAATTAAAGCATAAATAGGCTCAGAATACAGTAACAATATACCTGTCACCACATCATGAGCATTGCCTTCTTCACGGGTCCGAACTACGTACGCTCTGGCTGGTGCTCTAGCCTCTAACTGTTGTGTAATTATATCACTACCTCTACTAGCTCCTCCTCTCCTCGAAACAAAACCTCCTCTGGACATTCCTCTACCTCTGGTAGACGATACTGATCTCTGAGATGCTGCCGGTGTGACAGTTTCACTTTTTAGACAATCTCGAATGAAATGACCTGTAGACCCACATCGAAAACATCGTCGAGTTATCCTCCAACATTCACCTAAGTGTTTCTTCCCACAGTGTTCACAGTCTGGAACCTCAATGTTCCGTGAAGGCCCTTTTACACTGCCAGTAGAAATAGTAGTCTCTTTACCCTGACTTTTATCACCTCGATCAGATCTGAAACTTGGCTTCCAACCACTTCTGAACTCTCTAGATCTTTTTGGTAAAGGATTAGAACTAGCAGTTCCAACTCGTTTCCCAGTCAATTTAGTCATTTCAGGCTTTTTACCTAATCCCAAAACTTGTTCTACCATTTTTGCCCGCTCGATCAAATCAACAAATTCAGTGATTTTTGGGACACTAATTGCAGTTTTATTTCATCTCTTAATCCCCGTAAAAATCTTTTACAACTATCTGCTTCAGTTGGTACAAACTCTGATGCATATCTACCAAGTCTAGAGAACTCCCATTCATAGTCCACTACTGTCATTTCACCTTGTTTTAGCGTCAAAAATTCTTGTTTCTTGTCTTCTATATACATATCCCCAATATACTTCTTTTGAAATTCTTTTTGGAATAGATCCCATGTTACCTGATCAGTCGGTAAATGTCGAATCACAGATTCCCACCATAAATATGCTTCACCTTGTAATAAAGATACAACACATAACAGACTTTCTCGTGACGTACATTCTAACTGTTGTAAAATTCTTTTTGTTGCGTCCATCCAATTTTCTGCTACAGAAGGATCAACTCCTTTCAGACCTAAAAATTCCGTGGCACCGTACTTTCTTAATTCTTTAATAGGGGCCTGTCTAGGAACAGGTACAGACGTGGTAGCAGGTATAGACTCCGCTATTCGCTGAAGAACATCAGTTAAAACTCTCACTACATCATAATCATTTCTACCTTTTTCATCTCTCTCCCTAATGTTCTCTCTTTCTACTCTGGGAGGTTGATTTCTGATTGGATTTACACTGGGTGTAGCTGACTCGGTTTCATCTAAACCATATGATTCTTCATCCCCAATGAATATTTCCTCATTTATGTCATCAATGTGTTCATCAGACATCTCTAATCTATAAAACAAAAACAATAAATAGGTCAGCATCCAAAATTCCCGACTCAATTTTCAACTCAAAAGTGGCAAGTACTACTAGACTCGCTTCCGAGCTCAATTTGGCCCAAGAATCGGCTAAACCTGATAAGCTCTGATACCAACAATTGTAACACTCCTTAACCCCAAACCGTCGCTAAAATAGGGTTACGAGGCATTACCAGACATATCAGACTAATTACAAATAATTCACAAATAAAATAACATTTATAGTATAATTATTAAATAAGTCCCTATAATAGACTTTCAAAGCCCAAAACATTTATTAAAAGTAGAATGTGACTTATTCGAATTTCCTAGATTTTTTTTAAAAATCCTATAAAAATTTCGGCAGCATTTCTACTTATTTTTACCTAACTCCCCTTGCAAATTCAAACCAAATCAACCAATACCAAATTTATCATTTTATAACTTCATATCATTTTCCTCATCCAAAACAATATAATCATTTATATACAACCAAAATCATTTAACTTTATGTATGTTTATAATTCATATAACTATCTAGTACATGCCACTTAACAAAAAGGAAGAAATTCATCACCAAAATCTTCTTGTTGGAGTCGGGTTTGTTTTGGATGCTGGACCGGATCCGAAACTCTAATGACCTGCGCACGAAAACAACCGTACGCTGAGTATTTCATACTCAGTGGTATTACTATAAATCAAAATTATTTAACATTAATAAATTACAAACATCACCATAAACTTTATAAATTATTAAAACTAATTATACATAATTATATATATCACTTCATAAATCTTAAATTCACATTGCATTTAACACATACTAATTCAATTCATAATTTAACACGTACATTCTTTCACATACCTTTCAATAGAGCCAAATCAATCCATCTCATTTTCAAAGTTTCATTTCAATTACTTACCCTATTAACAATGCTCGGACTCTGACAGATACGTGGATTCTACCCAAGCACACCAAAATATCCAACCCAATCACACCCGGAATAATATAAATCCTCCATAACACACCAGTATAATATAACCTCCAAAACACACCAATATATCATATCCTCCCAAACACACCAATAAGGCATTAAATGCCTCTTCGGATAAACCGAAGCATATAATAACAGAATTATCTTCTCGGCCGAGCTACAAATCTCCTCATCACATCACAAATCCAATGGCATGCCATTTGTATCAAATCTAGTCCAACAAGTTAATAGGGTATTCAAATCATTTCTCAATTCAATTTTTAATTCAATTCAAAACACACCTTTCATTTTAATACATTTTCCACTTTCTAATTACTAAACAATTTAAATACTCAAACATATTCACACTTCATCTCAGTCTCTTTCATGTCAATAATAATACTTATCTTATAAATTACTTACCATGCATATGAATTTAAATATGACATTAACTAAATAGTAGTTTGAATTATAGTAATACAAACCGAAATACAAGTTTACTCCTCCACGATCTTTTCTTTTCCCTTGGATGCCGATGCCTCGTTTTCCTTGTTAGCTACGAAAATAATAATAATTTACATTATTAATTACAGTATTAAACTACAATAAATAATTAATTTTATTCAATTTCTACTCTTCCTCTTCATTCTACATTCTTTATACACAATTCTATTATTTACTTATAAGTTCTTTCAAAGCTGTCTACCCGAGTCATTGTCACTAAATTATCTATATCTCGAGTTACAGAATTCCAAATTAAGATCTGTCAATTTTATATGAAACTAGACTAATATATCTACTTTCCATAAAATTTTCAGAATTTTTTGAGTTAGCCAATAAGTACAGTTTATTCTTTGATATCACTCCTATTTTGTTGTCTGACAGTTCCGACCACTCTTTGCTAACATTTAATTATCTTTTGTACAGAATTCAAATGATGTTTTAGTTTCTATCTTCTAAACTAGACTCATTAAGGAATCTAACAATATAAATTATGTCCCACAATTATTTGTTTACAATTTTTAATGACTTTTACAAGTCAGAACAGAGGATCTCGAAATCACTCTGAACCAGTCTCACAAAAATATAAATATCTCAAAATACAGAATTTCTTTGCTTTCTCTGTTTCTTTCATATGAAAATAGACTCATTAAGGTTTAATTTCATATCTCATTCAACTTCTACTTCCATTTCTACTATTTTTGGTGATTTTTCAAAGTTACTCTTCTGCTGCTGTCCTAAAACTGTTTTCTTATAACTCAATTTACAATTTAATCCTAATTAAGTTTACTTATTTTCTTAACTTATTTCATGCTTTGATTCTACTTAAATTCCTTCCATAATCAACTTGACTATCTAATTCATAATAAAACCCTAATTTATAATTTCTTCCAAATTAATCCCTATAATAGAAAACTTATAGTTTACTTTACAGTTTAATCCTTTTACTAATTCTTCGTAGATTTCATTTAATTTAATCCCTAATTCATCTTTTTCTTCAACATCAACTATACTTAAAAACCTAAAAACTCTTAGAATATCTACTTAGTTTCATCAAAATCTTGCTTTAAAGCTTCTAAAACATCAAAAATTAAGAAAATAGGACTTGATTGACTTACCTATTTAAACTTCAAGCTTTAAAATCCCTATTTCCCCCTTGTTATTTTCTTTTCTTCTTTCTCTTCTCTGTGTCGAGAGCTCTCTGTTACTATCTTTTTTTTTTTAAGCTTTTGCTTTTACTTCATTTTAGTTCTTATCTACTTATTATATTATAATAATATAATATATATATCTAATATAAAACTATACACTAATGATATAAATTATAATTTAATATAATAAAACAATAAAATCTTAGATTTTTATCATCCTTTTGGCGCCTCAACTCATTCCAAATGGCTTAATTGCCATTTTAGCCCTTTTTGCTTTCTTTAAATCCATATTAGACTTTCACTCTTTATTCAATTTGATCCTTTTTCCTAATTACTTTAAATTAAGCTAAATTCACTAAATAAAAATCTAATTAATCACACTATTATACTCATAATTACTCCTAATAATTATTTGCCATCTTAATTTACTAAAACGGAGGCCCGATAATACACTTTTTCCGGTGCCCACGGATTTTGGGTCGTTACAGGCCGTGTTGCCTAAGTCAGTATACCCTAGGGGATTGACACGGCCTGGCACACGAGCGTGTGTGGCCACTTCGAAGAGCACACGGGCGTATGGTCGGCCGTGTGACCCAAGTCAGTATGTATGCCCCGTTTTCACACGGCCTGAGATACGGGCGTGTGACCTTTATATGTTTGAAATTTTTCTAAGTTTCCAAAATTTTTATAAGTTATCGGTTTAGTCCCGAACCACTTCTAAAGCATGTTTAAGGCCTCGTAGGCCCGTATAAGGGAAATAGTGAATATGATTGAATGGTGTTTGAGAATGAATGCTTAAATGTATAATTTATGTTTGATAAATAATGTGTATTGATTGGTAATACATCGTAACCCTATTCTAATAGTGAATACGGGTGAGGGGTGTTACATGGTCCTCCTAAATACACCAATAAAAGCTCGAAAGATGAACAGAAGCTTATAAGAGTTGAACAGAAGCTCGTAAGAACTGATCCACCCAAACACGGCAAACAAAAAGTAAAACATAGGATTTCACAACAAATTCTAAACTCTGGTTTACTTGGGTAAAATGCCAATATCTCCCTCCAATACCATCTCCACTCCAAACCTCCGTCGTACACCAAATCACGAATGTACTCAAGTTCTGCGTTCAATTCAAACCGAATATCCAATTCAATATTATAATTCAAAAAATAATTCATTTCCAAAAATAGAATATATGCATAATACCAATAATCAATTTATACAAATGTTAAATTTTAACCGTACGAACTTACCTGGACTGAATTGTAGTAGTTGCAGAAGTTTAGGGACTATTCTGCTAGTTTTCCTTTTCCACAAGTATCTACAGGATCTTAATCTAAAATATAAAAGTACTCATTTATTAGCATATATTTCATTTCCAATCCATTTAACAATTAATACCCTTTTATTTTTTAACTTTATGTAATTACCCCAACTTTTATAATTTTTGCAATTTAATCATTTAATTAGTTAATCTATCAAATTAACTACTTTTCTCAAATCAATAATCTATCCAAAAATTCTAGGCCCTCATACAGCTCCTAATAAACCTAAAATTCACTATCAAACCCTAATATTTTGACATTTTCACAATTTAATCCTAAAATCAGTATTTAACAAAAATCACTCTACAAAATCATCACACAACACAATCAAAGCTCCAAATCCATGTTCTTCATCAAAAAATCTAATATTTATCAATGTAAACTTCTAAAATTTTTAAAAAAAATTAAAAACGAAGGTATGAGCTAGTTGGATCTAGTTACAACGATCTCAAAAACATAAAAATTACAAAAAGCGGGATCAAAATGGACTTACATGCAAAGAAATAAGCCAACTAAAGTTTTATCATCACCTTAGTTATGGCATTTGGCCATTTGAAGAAGATAAGGATAAAGTTTTGTTTTCCATTCTTTAATTTAACTTAATTTAACGAAACTTCAATTTATTTACAAAATTGCCATCTAATTCACACTATTTTATTATTTTCTATCTAATTGCCGTCCCATTATTACAATTAAGGCATAATTGTTTCTTAAGTCCTCCATCATTTATTAATCAAGCCATTTAATCACTTAATTATTATAAATAACATATTTTGAAATTTCTACAATTTAGTCCTTTTTTTTTAATTAACTAACTAAACGTTAATATTTCAAAACCAAATTTTAATACAACTATAATGACTCTATAAATATTCTAAAAATAGTATTTATGAGTCGATACAATGGAATTTTGTGGCCCCAAAACCATTGTTCCGTCACCACTGAAAATCGAGCTGTTACATTAATTGATTTGATTAATTTAATTTTACTTGATCAAAATTAATTTTTTTAAAAATCATTTAGATTTTCCAAGTTAATTTTTCAAGAAAATTTTTTAATCAAATTCTCTAGTTGTACAATTCTCACGACCACCTAATTTAATTACATATTAAATAAATCGATTCAATTAAATTATTCCCAAAGTCGTAGAATTTTCTTCTGATTCAAATGCAGTCTGATCGAGCTTTTGTTAAGCTAGTGGAAGGACCAATCAAGCATATACAATTAGGCTTTAGTGATTGCAATTATGTCCAGAAACATCATTCCGATAATTCACAATTACTTAATCATGGAGTCAGTCCACAAGAAGTATCATAATTTAAAACTCTTTATTGTATACTATTTACAAAAGCAATTCATCCAACTGCTTTGTCCAATGACCTCGTCATGTGTGTGTTACCCTTATATGATATCCTTGATTCCTTTGAGTTAAATACATTCACTCAATACAATCCTATTTTATATTATTGTCACCATTGTGTCTTCTTAATAATTAATATGATCATTGTCAACAAATGACTGTGATAAATTGCTTGTTTGAGAACAAGCAACTCGTAGCTACGTTCCATATTTATCAATACACACAAGTCAATGAAAGGATCTCATTAACTCTTTAATTGAGATATGAATTCCATTGTTGCTAGTAAAACCATGTCATATACATGTCATGTACCCAACATATAGGCTATGAGCTCGATCATCTTTAGAGTATAAGCCTCCACTTATATCAAAGCACATGAGTTTCATATGGATGGTCAGTGACTAACTCAGGATTTACGTAAATCACACCATTGATGTCACAAGTGAATTAATTCACAAACGGATTCAGAATTAATTTATCTTGGGTCCAGTCCAATGTATCATCCTACCGATGAATACATCTATGTCTTTACTCGTGGAGTCAACTGCTCCAACAATCAAGACTAGTCATCTCCCTAATTGGAATTGTAGACAACACAGTAATCCTTATCAGTATTTGAATCAAAGGGTCACTTTGATTCTTTTATGGGATTACAGACTCATTTAGATTATCTACAGAAGTAAGTTTTCTTTCACGCAATATAAACGTTCTTTAAAATGTCACTTATCTTCAGTTTGAACTTTAGACAATCAATGAGCTAATATTTGCTTGTCACAATTTCGCTATGTATGCAAAATATAAAAGACGTAATAGTGAAATGTGAAATTAATTTTATTTATTTATTAATCATTCAAATAAATAGAAAATATTTACATGTTTACTACAATATTGGCACATTTCCCAACAGTTGAATAGTGGAAGATTTTTACTCCTATTAGGGCTCTACCTAATAATTTGATTTTAGATTAACTATTTAAAAAATAATATTATTTTAATAAATTTAATATTTAAGTTAATTTAATACTTATCTTTATAGTATTTTATTAATTTAATATTAAAGTGGTTATCTTAATATTAAATTTAAGTTAATATTTATCCTATAGATAAATACTCTATTGATTTAATAAGATTTAATATTAAATTTAATATAATATTTATCTTGATATGTATTATATTAATTTAATATTAAAATAATTAAGTTTAATCATAGTTGAACTTTCTAAACTCTCTCTATATAAAAAGAGCATTGAGTTATTTTTTTCACACACACACACTTGAATTCAAGAGAAAATTGTAGAGAGAAAATTCTCTAAATAAATTATTTAAAAAATTTTCTAAAGATATTTTTCATATTTACAACTTGACCCTAAAGTTTAAAGAAATTATAAAATTACCCTACTAGTAATTTTTGTGATTTTTTTTATTCAAAATGAGTCTACACTCGGCAGACGTGAACTTGAGAATAGTAGAGAAGACTACTTAGTCGAAGCATTCATCGTAGACGAATCGAGAAGGTAAAATTTTGATTAAGTGTTTATTACTTTAAATAATATAACCAAGTTTTTGTTTTTGGAAAAAAAATTAGAACTTTGATTTTTCCTCAAATAGATTTTTCGTTGCGTTTTCCAAACTCATTTTTCTAACAAGGTATCCCATCGAGGTAATTAGCACCGCATTTGTTTACTACCCACAAATTCTCCAACATTTCATGGAATCAATGTTGGATTAAATTGTACCATGTCAAAGAAAATAAAGAATATATACATAAATGCATACAATGTATATGTTAAAGAATAATATAGAAAATAATATTTACTATGTAACCATGTTAATAACATATTGTCGTTTCTCATCTTTTTGGAATTGACACATTTATTTTGTCTCGATATGACATATACAATACCTATGGTGTGCCCGATCACATAGGCTTCCACGTTGATCAATCGCAATATGTATTCTGAGTGCCCTATCAGAAATGATATATATATCAGGTTGCGACACAACATACCTCCTCAAGTTAGTCAAAAAGCCTTAGGCATCCATTGTTTCTTGTTAGACAATTGCAAAAACTATTGGCAGGATTTTCCGATTACCGCCCTATGCAACGACCAACAACAAGCAATGCTCAAATCTCTCGTACATGAATGTACCGTCAATTTGGACATGTGGCTTATAGTACCGAAATGCCTTAATGCATGCCTTGAATGTCCAAAAAAGACGATGGAAAATTCTTTTTCCTTGGAGCATTCAATTTTCATGATACACAAATTTCGTTTGCAAATCGATGGCAGTACCTTGGACATACTGATTCAGTACCTTCAACCACTGCCACAAATCATTATATGATTTATCCCACCTGTTATGCATTTTTGTTCATTGACCTCTGTTTTGCAACACATGTCTTGTAGTACAAAATGGTGTAATCGTAGTCACTACGAATATTAACAATCAAAATTAGCACGAGAATCCTAGGATTCACATTCACCATGAGATAAGGTCAAAATCCAATTTTGGATTATCATGTGGCATACCTATAACGACACAAGTACGTGGAGCATAATATTTCTTTATTGTCCATAATATCACTTTCTTTCTCAGCGATGCCATGATTTTCCAAGGATATTTATTGCCATGCATTGCACACTTTGCCTTATATTTTTCCGCTCGCGATTTCATAACATGGAAATTGACCTCATGTTTTATGTTATACCACTTCAATACAGCAGCAACAACATCTTTGGAGGAAAACTCCATTCCAACTTGTAAATCATTGAAATTTGTAAAAGAACTCGCATGGCCCAGTCTTCTATGAAGAAGTTTTGGAAATTTTAACCTATCTTGAGCATAAATATCAGTATTAAGCATGTGAGGTGGAGGTTCATTACACCGTAAAATTTGGTTGGGTTCCTCCAACATTTTCCGGACTTTCACTGTCAAAATCACTCCCCTTTGGTTCAGCAGGAACAACCTTTTGGTTTAGAAAATAATGCAATTTCTAAACTATCAGGCTTGGACTCCCGGATTGGATCATCATCAATTTCAACTTCCTCTTCGTTATCAACCCCAGTTATGGTTCCATGTACCGGATAAGATGTCCCTTCATTGATGCAGGTTGTAGGGAGAACATCATTCGTTCTCATTAGCCCTACATTAAAACAATATTACTTATGGATTGCCCACCCGTGTAACTTGATGACATACCTGCAAAGTATTTCCAACATAGGTGAAAATTTTCCAACTCAATCAACATAGATTATATATGTACTATTAAGCCATACTATTATTTAAGCTCTTGATTGAGTTGGTGTCATCCTTAACCGGGTCACCTACTCGATTAGAGAAATTACAGAATACTCTTCCATAATTAAAATAAATTATATTATCCGATGGTACTTTTGTCTTTTATTTTTTTTAAAAAAACAAATAAAAATATGCATATGGTGATGTTTGAACCCAAAACAGTTGTATTAGTAAATTTTTAATTTACCACCCAATTAAAGCTTTATTTTGATATTTTTATACATTTTAATTTTATTATATTATGCACACTTTATTACTTTCATTAATTGTGGTATATATAAACTTATTTACCAATGATGTATTTGATTGAGTTTGTGTCACAAGTTAACTTGGCATTGATTCGAGATTGATGACAACATAAAGATAAACAATTTAATTTAATTTTTTAAAATTTTAGTATCGTACTTATTTCATGTGTTATTATTAATTAGTTTTAAGTCATACATTCTATTATTTATTATATGTTATTTTTAAACATATATTTATATTTTAAATTTTTAACTTCTATATATACACGCATGTATTAAAATTTCTAATAATATTTAAATATTAATTGAAGAAAACTGTAGCCACCTACTTCATGGCCATCAAAATTAAAATTGAATCCTAACATTAATTTCCTGTATACACGCTTTTTTTCAAAAATCAAACCAAATTTCTTTGATGATGGGAAATATTTGGTATATTATTAGTAGAAATTTTAGATTGTATAAAATAAAGGATTGACAAATATTTTATAGAATATAGTAAAAATTTTAAAAAATATTTAAAAAAAAAAAAACACTTCACTAAATGTGTGTATATATAGATTCTATAAGTAATATTATTTGCAGAATAAATAAAAAATTCATTGTCATTACACTATCTCTATATATAAATGTATGTATATATATTCAATCTGTATACTATTTGAAAACCAAGATATTTCGAATATGGATCGGAATTTTAAATTATGTAGTAATTAATTCTACGAGATCGGATCAATTAATGAGTAATTTTAAAAATAAATATGATTATATCTTCATTAAACTACGCTAAAGGTTACTAAATTATTATTAATTTTACATTTTAGTCATTTAATTTCAAAAAGTTATAAAATTAGTCATTGAATTATTCAAAAGTTTTTTTTATTTCAATCACTAGGTTGTGAAAGTTTTTTTTAAAGTCCGACCAACGAACTCCAATTAATGATTTGACAATCGGTACAATGGATCACTACCTATCAACAAGTAGAATAATATATCTTAGATCCAAGTCAATCTGTATATCACTTCCAAAGATCGGAGAAGAAAGTTGTTTGAACTTTAGTTCACAAATTCGTGACATTTAAAGTTGTTTCATGGAAAAAAAAAAAAACTAAATTACGGAAGAGAATGAGAAGAAGAGATTTTGGTTGGTCATGCAGTGCGAACAAAGAAGGCCATATAATAACAATTTTAACAGTTTAGTAACTTAAATGAAAACTTTTGTATAGTTTAATGACCATTTTATTAACTTTTTAAAGTTAAGTGACCAAAATATAACTTATTAATAGTTTAATGGCTTTGGGTATAGTTTAATTTTATATTTTCTAACAAGTGACACTGGGGTTCATTGATATGGCATAGACTTGTATTGTAACATACTATTAGTGCATCAAATATAAATACAAATATATAGAGAGAGAGTTTGATATAAAATAAATCATTCTTTTTGTTGGGAGGGGAGTTGAAGGATCGATGTTAACTTTTTTTATTATTTAAAAAGCAATTTTTAACATACAAAATTAAAAAGTAAAATTAGGAATAGCAAAACTCAAACCGCCCGTTAGATTTCGTATCAATCCCCTCCGAATGGAGAGGATTTTTTTCTTTTGAAAGATGGATGCAAGGCGGGGTGGATTTTTTTCTCTTGGATAGTGAGTATGGAGTGATTATGGTAATTATTTGCCCTACCCTAACCCACTCCACTATATAAAATTACCATTTTATCCTTGTATATGTAAACTATTAAAAGGGTAAAAATGTAATATAGAAAAAGAATTCATATATTTTATGTTTAAACATTTTTTGAAAAAATATATTTAAATGTTTACTTGGGGTTAATAAGGGAAAAATGCCATTTGAAAAAGTTAATTAGTAAATTAGGTCGATTTTCCCAAAATTTAGGGAAATTGGCCCATTTTGGAGAGAGAAATCAAAAACATTTTCTAAAAAAACACGTTTTCTTTTAACACATCACTCATCTGGTTAGATGGTCAAAAAATAGTAATTTCATTCTTGTGTCTCAAGTTCGGTTCTTATTCACATTTGTATTTTTCATTTCATGTTGTTTCAAGCTTTTTCTTCTTTAATTAATAACTATTTTATTTATATAAATAAAATAATAAATATGTAATTATATAATAAAAATATATATTTAACATATAGGCGGGATAGATATATTCAATATTGATAGGAATAGTAATGATATTGAAAATTATGTAAATATAATAGGGAAGAGGGGATGATGAAGCAGCAAGCAGGGCGCCTCAACTATAGAGCAATATTCACTTCCATTACCATGCTCAAGTAAAATATTCATTGACCTGTTTTTAGTAAAAGTCAAAAGAAAGCAACTTCACTGATCAATACTCGTAAATTTGTTAATTGTTAACAAGGGAAAGTGGGGGCGGGAATCCCATCTCAAACAAATAATGTATTTACTTTTGGATATAAGAATGGGCCCTAAACACATTAATATTAGAGAGATGCTGTCCCATTTTAATGGCATTACACTGTTTTTACTTCCTATTATTAATTTCTGTAGTTATACTCTACCTGAAATTTTGTCCTCTATTTGTATTTTGTAACTAATAAATAAATTGTTTAGTCTATTTAAATTTTTAATTAAATTATTGTCAAACATCATTTCTATTAAGAAATAATTAAAAGTTTGATTTACAAAATAACAATATTTTTATAATATATTATTATAACTAAATTTTAAGCCTAGCTTCATCATAACCAAATCTATATAATTTTACTATAAATATATTTTTATATAATTTTTTTTCAATATATCACAACCTCATCATCATCTAATCATATATATAATAGCTTTTAAATTTGCCTTTCCTATATTTTCTTTTTTCTTTTTAGAAAACAGCAAATCCTCGTATTTTATAGAAAACAATTCCACTCTCTTAACCTCTAAAAGAATAATATAAGGAGATGTTATTTAATAAATTTAAAAATTAAGTGTTAAAATTTAAAAATTGAATTTAAATTTTTTTTTTTCATATTACTTCATATTAAGTATGAAATATAATTAAAAATATAAAATTAAAATACTTAAAGGATAATGTTAAACAAATAAAAAAATGAAAGAAAATTCCACATTGTCATAAGTAGATTTTTCAAACATTTTCATTGATGATAAAAATCTATAATTTTTTTAATTAAAAACCATTAAATATGTTTTTTAAAAAATTAAATTATTGAAAATATTAATTTTTAGTTGATTTAACTTTTTCCTTGAATTAACAAACAAGCCCTCAATTTTTAAGATTGTTGATATAATATATATACTTTTAATTTTAAACTTGTACAAAATAAATTTAAGATAAAAATATTATGGAGGCCCTTATAGTAATAATCAAATTGTATTTTATCCATTTTTATTAAAAAAATGAGTAAATTAGTTCTTATACACTAGATCAAAAAGCAAAAGTCCTTTTTATTAAAAATTTTATTCATTTCTACAATTAAAATTAGTGCGTCTAAAAGAATAATTAGAAAGTTACTTGTTGTGTATCGCGTGTACCTCATTTTGATAGACACAAACCAATTTTTAACGGTAGAAACAGATGAAATTTTTAACAAAATTGTTTAGAGTTTAACTCCCTTGGGACTCTCATCTTGTAGATAGGTTTTGATCTCGACCATCGATATAATTTAAATTGTACCGTTGGATTCGGGGAGCTCAACTATAAATAGAAGATTTCCCCCTCATTTGTAATCACTCAGTTGTATTCTTTCAAAGTAATAGAAACACTTTGAAAGCATTTACTAAAATACTTGGTCTATGTAGTTTTCTTGTGATTTTTTTGTTCGTTTTTTGCTTCTTCATTTTGAGTTTACTTCCACTTTATTTTGGTACCTTAGAGAATTTTCTTTGAGAATTCTTATATTTCAAGAGCTAGACTGACTTAGGTGGATTTAAAGCAAATGTATCACCTAAGGTTACACAATTTGCCAAACTAAAGTTCTGCCCTTGTGACACTTCAATGCGCTCGAACCTACGTTTTTTTGCACTGAAAATAATGTCGTTGCTAATCAAACTAAACCACATGATAAATTTAAATTAAAATGGAAGAAAACTAACATATGATCTACACTTAAAATGCGACAACTTAAAACTTCATTGACAATTATAGTCAAGGGAGGGATCCACTTACACCAATGTAAAACTTAAGTTATTTTACACAATTTCATAACTTTTTATGCAATCAATTTTTAATGATCCAACCATTGAATTTATTATGATAATTTTACTTGTCATTCATGTAAATTTTTGAATCGATCCTATATTTCTATCATATTGATAAAAAAATATTGTCTATATTAATATATATTTAACGATTGAATTTTTTTTACATAGAACGAATAGTTAGTATTTTTTAATTTATGTCAAACTTGACATGCATGATATATATGAACAGAGCATAAAATATGACGGTTGGATTGTTAAAATATTAATTATATAAAAAATTATAAAATGTGTAAGTGGATCCTTTCCCAGTGTTAAATTCCAAATGTATTTTTAGTAGTTCCCTTTTCCTAGGATTCCACCACAATTTTAATGTTTACTAGTATGGTTTCAACCCAAGTTTCACATTGGGTTAATTAGTCTTTGATTAAATAGTTAAAATTTAAATGTTATAATATGCTTCAAGTTTTTGTACTCTTTATATATTTAGAATTTAATCCCCATATTTTTTAATTTCAAAATTTAGTTCCAATTGTTATCATTTTTTAAAATTATTCTGCTAAATTTGTTAGTATGACATTTTAAATTTTTTAAAAAAATACTCACTCGATAATCATGAGAACATTGACATTGTAATGGACCTAAACTTAACAAATATTTTGACGATGTTAATACTTCTTTAATTATACATCAACATTTTAACTAGAATCAAATTTGAGTATAGCATAGGGATCGAAATTAAAATATGATAAGTATTATATAATCTAAAAAGTAGAGACACCATAATTTTGATTTAACCATTATCGTTAATAATGTAAAAGAAAAAGAAAGAACATGTGTAAAAAATAGAGGGACTATAATTTCAATTTAACCATTATTGTTGATAATGTAACAAAAAAAAAAGGGGGATAGGTGTCTAAGAAAGGAAGGCATTAAGGCCATCCTTTTAATAATATAGATTATACCAAAATCATGGTCCAACAAAATGAAAAAATAAAAATAAAGGAAATACTAGAGATATGATAGTAATTAGATATTATAATTAGGTGATAACTGTTTTTTCAATCATAATCATATTTAAAATATTATTTATTAATAATTGCATTATATTAATTTTTATTTGGGTTAGTGTTTTTTAATATTGTATTTTTTATTTCATAAATAATCTTAAAAAATTGTTATATATTTATTTTTTAATATTCTATTATATTCTTATATCAAACTTGTCAATAACTGGGTTTTCTTAATAAGTAA
Organism: Gossypium bickii; assembly: GCA_025503065.1. NCBI lineage: Eukaryota > Viridiplantae > Streptophyta > Magnoliopsida > Malvales > Malvaceae > Gossypium > Gossypium bickii. The sequence goes on from CP106716.1 coordinate 100,227,660, forward strand.
TATATAAAAAGTTTTTGCTTTCCTTTTATTTTATGTTAGCATTTTATAATAATTTATACAATTATTACATCTGAAAAAAATTGTCAGGAAAGGTAAAGTGAAGAGATCAATTATTTATTACTGACAAACAGAACACAATTTTAATAAGTGGGGAAGGTAGCTAACCTAATTAAGATGGTCGGATTTGATTCTTTCAAAATTAGATCTGTGAAGTCCCACATTGTTTCCAGAGTTTTTTATTGGCATCTGACAACAAAAGCGATTTGGTAAATTTTAATGGCGGGATTTAATAAAAATGTGATTTAAAAAGAATATTTAGAGTAATAAGTCGATTTTAAAAAGATAAGTAAAAATATGTCTTATGTGACGCGTTCTCACTGATATGTAACAAAAATATGTCTTATGGTGTGTGCTTTCTAATTTAATACATTAGCTCTTTTGGTTAGATTGTTAAATATTAATAGTTTTATTTTTGAGTCTCGGGTTTGATTCCTCTTCTACTAATATTTGTATTTTTATTTCATTTGTTTTAAGCTTTATTCTTACTTTTAATTATTGTCTTTAACACATTAGCTTCTTTGGTTAGATGGTTAATTAATAGTGGTTTTAGTTCAATTTCTCTTTTAAGCACATTTGTATTTTTTATTTCATGTTGTTTGAAGTTTTTTAATTAATAAATATATTGTTTTCAAGTTTTTTTTATTTTTAATTCATCTTTTTAATTAGTAACTCTTTTATTTATAAAACCAAATAATTATTGCCAATTATATAAAAAATTAATTTTTTTATAAAATTGACATTTATTATTATGTTAAATATATTTTAATTTTTAAAAACATCAACTAATTTTTTGATATATTTTTCTTTATGTATAATATTTATATATCAAATATTTATTTTCTCCACTTATATTGTGGGTATGGTGGTTTTTAATATTATAAAATCGAATAATTATTTCAAATATCATTGTTTTTCATTTGCATTGAGGGTATGATATTTCAAATATTTTATATGTGAAAAATTTCAAATAATTATTTCAAATACACTATAAAAATATATAATACTAAAATTTACTACACTCATCATGATATCACTACAGGAAAACAGACTTTTTGCGGCGTTTATTTGTAAAGACTAAGACTTTTAGCGGCGCTTTTATAGAAAACGCCGCTAAAAGTCCTAGTCTTTAGTGGCGCTTTTTTTATAAAACGCCGCTAATTTGGGCAGATTTGCAACATAAATTTTTCACCAATATCCCACCCTTCCTGCTTAAAATCCAACCCAAAACAGCAAAGATAGCATGAAATCCAACCAAAAATAGTAAATCTAAATGATACAAAATTATACGAAAGATATATGACATAAATTATAAATGAAGTATAATTCAAAAATTTCTTACAATAATGTTTAAAAGTTACAAGAAAATAAATGTCTACAATGGCGGCATTTGCGACTGCTGGAACATCTTCATCATAGTCCAAGTTTGTAGTGGAGTTCATCATACTTTCGCGCTCGCTCGCTTCCTCATGTTGCCTCTAATTCCATCGCTTCCCTCGCTACTGCCTTTGCCTTAAGTTGTAGCTGAAGTTCTTCATATTTTCTTTGAACCTCAGCTTCTCTCGATGATGCCTCTGCTTTAAGTTGCAGCTGGAGTTCTTCATATTTTCTTTGAACTTCAGCGTCTCTCGATGTTGCCTTCGCTTTAAGTTGAGAAATTTGCTCAACTATGCTCGCTTGCATCTGAGCTATCTGGTCTCTTAACCTCTAAACTTCAGCTTGAGCTTGACTCCCGGAAGGCATGTATTGCTGCGAGCTAGATCCAAAATATTGGGTCGGGTTAACAGCAGATCCTTGAAATCGAACCCGACCATACCTTTTAGAACCTAAAACTTCATTAATAATTATGTTTTCAATGTCCTCAAAATTAACAGAACTATCATTCGAAGCAATCGTTTCATACACCGCCTTCTTATCTTTTAGTTTCTCCTAATAAGTCAATTAAAGAGTTAAAAACGAAATATATAATAAAAAAGGAATGCAACATAACTTAACATTATTTAAAACTACTAAAGACGAATTAAATCATTATAATTAAACATTATAAATATTTATAATAAATCAAATTTTATTAAGTAAATATACCTTAATTTCTACAACTTCGGATGTCATCGGAGATCCATCTTTCTTCCTATGCGTAATGTCAAAAAGCTGAAGGCGTCTAACTTTTTGACCAGACGATGCTTCCTACAATATAGTAGTAAAAATAAATCAATAAATAGTAGAAAGCCATTAATATTTGACAGAATTAATAAATTCATAATACCTGGGCCTCAGCTACACAAGCAAAACTTCTCGACCCTGCCATGTGCGTGAATTTTTGGTTTTGCCTGCTGCTTGTTCCAACTCGCTCACAGTCCTACATAATGAAATTATTATTAAGTATATAGTAAATACTATAAACCGAAAAATTTATAAGAGTTTGGAAGTACGTAATACCGCTCCTTTCTTTGAATTTTAGAATCTAACTGCATCTTCCCATTGGTACCTCAGCATTCCCGGCGGGACATTTCGCAATTTTTCTTCGAGGCTTATGTCTTTCTTAAAATAATCTTTTTTCAAAGTGCTTTTATGGTCTTTCCATTTTTTACCCAATGCCTTCTTGATATAGGCATCTGAGACCTGTAAAGCAAATCTCTCCTAAAAAAACACAAGTTTAGAAAGTAAATATAAATGAAACTTAAACCAAAGTATTATAAATTACATTCACGTTTTGTTACCTTAATATTATCGAGAGCTTGATTCTTGTTGCTATCAGGCATGTGATGCCATGATTCGTAGTTGATGGGCAACATATTGGCATTTCGTGCTATAATGCCCAAATAGCCTGCTAATAGTCGAGCTTCTGATCCAACAGGCTGACCATGACTGTTTCTACTTACTTTGACAAGCTCGACAGGATTTAAGTCGTATAAATCTTTAAGTAGTGTGCATCCTCGACCTCTGTGCGTCTCACCACTTTCAGCTTGAAAATAATATATTATTATATTAAAATTGAGAAATAGGAGCAATAATAAAAGTCTATACGCATGTAAAATAAACTTAACATTACTTTGAAATTTTGCAGGCTCGTCAACTGTCTCCGGCACATTTGAAGATCCAATAGTTGTCTGCTGTTCACTATTTCCTTCTTCTGAATTTGGAGTATTCTGGACAATACTTAAATTTCGTAATTTTCTTCTACGCATTTTTCCTGCAATACACATAAAATAGTTGAAATTTTAGTAACAAATAACAACAATAATAGTACATATAAAATAGTTAAATTATATAACATGACCAAAATTAAAATTATAATATTACATATATTTAAAAAATCATAAAATCTTACTACATCATAATTCGTAAATATCTTCGTCCACGTCCTGACGAACCTATAGAAATTGTGTACTAGTACTAGGGATATTTTCATTTAAGTTTTGTTCTGGAAAAGGAAAAGTTTCTGATCTTTCGACGATGTCATCTCTACTTCCATTGCCCATGTCAAACAAGTCTCTAGGGGTGTTTCAGAGTACAACGTACCAACCCTCATCAGTTGGATCTTTTGAGTAAAAAACTTGCTTCACTTGAGAAGAAAATACGTACGGCTCATCTATTAATTGTTGTCCAGTGTGAATCAATCGAGAGAAGTTCACCATTGTAAAACCAAATTGATCTTGTTTAATTCCGTGAATCGTATTAACATCAGCCCAATCACCTCGAAATAAGACAACTTCCCATTTGCCATAATAATCCAACTCAATTATGTCAGTAAGAAGTTCGTAATACTCCACATTTCCCTCAACTGGATTACTGTCCCTAGCACTAGCATAACTTATAATTGAGGAATTAACAGCAATTCCACAATTTTGAGTTCTCCTCAATCTCTCGCGATATTTTGTATGAAATCTGAATCCATTGATAAGGAAGGTACTATATCTTTTCACTATTTTATTTGGACCTTGGGAAAGCCATTTAACTTCGTCATTTACTTCATTCCGACTCCAAACCTATTGAATCAAAAGTAAATTGAGTAATTATAAATGTTATGAGAAAACGTTATTACTTGTCAATGAAAGCTTCAATTGCATATCGTTTGGCTTAACCATTCATGAAATGATTCTGTGAACAACTTATTAATTTTTCGTTGTTGTAATCTTCAGGACCATGAACGAGCTCTCAATATTTGTTTGTACTCACTATGTTAAAAAAAAGGTTTACTTTGTTAGAAGACAAACAAATTATAATTGATGAATAATGATCAAATTCTAGAACTTACTTGCGTTGTAATAATCCAAATTTCAGTGATATTAGAAATAGTGGTTTGAGGCCATCAAATCTGACAAATGAACTCGTAGATTGTATTATTTAATATTTACGAGCCAAATGTAGCTTTTAAAAGATTTTTGAAATAGTAAATTGTGCTTTATAAAGATTTATTTGGTCAAGAAATCGAGAAAAAGAAGTATCGAGATCTCGGTGTTATAAACCGAGTCATAAATATTTTTATAAATATTTACGGAATGTCAATAAGGTAGTATAAAAATTTCGTTAGAAAATTTTGACGTTTGGGTGGTTAATTAAATAAAAAGGACTAAATTGAAAAAGGTATAAAAGTTGCTAGAAGGATTAAATAATTTAATTGTCAAATGAGGAAGGACCTAAAGTGTAAATAATCCCAAAGGAGATATTTTGGGCGGCAATAGCTGAGAAAAATCAGGAAATGGGTGAAATAAGGGTAAAATTGGAAAATTGCCAAAATTAGTTAAATAAATATAGGACCAAATTGGAATATCTAGAATTCTCTTCATTTCTCTTCATTTTCTTCAGCTGAAAAACATCCATGGGAGAGAGTTCAAGCTGGTTTTCATACTCAAGCTTCATGTAAGTTTAATTCTTGCTTTCTCCTTGAAATTTCTATGTTTTTGGACTTTTACAATTGAGTCTAACTTATTAATTCATTAGTTTTTGATTCTATGGATAAAAAACTTTTACAATTGAGTCTAACTTATTAATTCATTAGTTTTTGATTCTATGGATAATTTTTAAAGTTGATGTGGATTAGTGCTGGAAGAATATGATGAATAAATATTGAATTGAAGCTTTAATTTTGTTATATGATGATTTTATCAAGTAAAATTGATGGAAATTAGTTTTAGGACCTAATTGTGAAAGAGTTGGAATTAAGGCCTAGAGTTAAAATTCTGATTTTCAAAGGTTATGAAGTAGTTTAAAATGATAGAGAATAGTATTAAATGAGAAAATTAGCTCAATTGAGGGGTTAATTGAGAAAGGATTGAATTGTATGAAATGTGGAATTTGGGACAAAATAGAAATCAACATGTTATACTAAAGCAGTTTTGGACAGCAGTAGTTGTCTAACTTTGAAAAATCATCAAAAATGGTATAAATTGAATTATAAGTTTAGTGAGATATAGAATTAAAGCTTGTTGAGTCTATTTTCATATAAAAGAAACAGAGCAAGAAAAGGAAGTCTACATTTTGAGATATTTAAATTTTTGTAAGACTGGTTTAGAATAACTTCGTGATCCCCTGTTCTTACTTTAGAAAATCACTAAAAATTGTACAAAAATAATTATGAGTTAGAATTTATATGTTTGTATTCCTTAGTGAGCCTATTTTCATTAAAAATAATCAGAAACACAATATAAAAATCATACTATGAGATAATTGATTTTTAGTGATGAGAGGTCAAAGCTGTTAGACTATGTAACAGGGGAGAACTTAACTAATAAACTGTACTAATTGGCCACACCAAAATTCTGGAAAAATTATAGTAAGAATATATGTGTGTCTAGTTTCAAATAAAATTAACGGATCTTAATTTGGAGTTCTGTAGCTCAAGATAAAAATAATTTAATGATTATGACACGGATGGACAGCTTGAATATTCACATAAGCAAATAGTGAAAATTATAGGTAATGTTACTTATAAGTGTGTTGTTTATACTAAAGATGTGGATGGAAAGGAGGAGGAAGAAAAATAATATATGAACGATTTGTGTATAAATTGATTATATGCTCGATTATAATTGATAAATGTTGAATTAGAAATGATATAATGTTTTATTTGGAATAGTTATTATGAAATTATGATTATTGTTATAATACAAAAATTAAACTTGTGAGTTTATATGGCTAAATTTTAGTGATCATTTGTTAATCTTATGAACTTCATGATGTCTTATTTCATATGTACTGATGATAAAATCGTGAATAATGTAAAAGCATGAAAATTAAATAAATGATCAAATTGAGCACTTCAGTTCAGTGACAAGATGAATTGACAGAAAAGACCATGGTTGAACCATGGCAACAAGTGCTAAGTGATAGCTTCGACTATACTTATCTGATCAAGGACAAGTGAAAGTGATAAGTGATATTTTCGGCAACACTTATCTGATCAAGGACAAGTGAAAGTGAAAAGTGGTAGCTTCGGCTACCTGATCAGTGAAAAGTGGAAAGTGGTAGCTCCGGCTACCTGATCAGTGAAAAGTGGTAGCTCTGGCTACTTGATTAGTGAAAAGTGGAAAGTGGTAGCTCCAGCTACCTGATCAGTGAATAGTGGTAGCTTCGGCTACAAGTGACAAGTGATTTCCGTGTAAGATCATATCTGAGACATGACATCGGTGTTATACGTGTTTAAGATGTAAGACCATAGCTGGGCTATGGCATTCTAGTGAAAAAGTGATGAATTGACGGATAAGTCCATGGTTTCACCATGGCATAATGATAGTGAAGATGTAAGACCATCGCTTAGCTATGGCATTCTAGTGAAAAGACCATAGCTATGTTATGGCATCAGTGATTATCAGTGAAATTCAATGCATACTGGTGCAGAACAATTCCGTAAGGCGTTCACTAATTTGACGAAGTTCATAAGTGTTATATAGAATTATGTGATATAAGGAAGTATGAGTTGATGAGACATGAACATAGAACTTGGTTGATGAATGAGTTCATTTGTGATTATATATTTGTACACCCTTGAGTGTATTATCCGTGTGAATTGGTATTCCAAATGAGTTAATGAGAAGAGTTCTAATATGACATAATCTAAATTCGAAATGAAATATTATGAAAACGTACTTGGAATACATTGGTATGTCTTGTATATGTTATTTGAGTTCATAATATGGAAAGTAAATGTATGTGAAAGTATGAGGTGATGATACCTGTACATGGAAGTTATTGGTGGATACGTACATCCTAACAGATTTTAGTGAACATTGAAATTGGGCTCAATAAGTGATTTGTCAATTTAAATTGTGATTGGCAGGAAGAGTTAGTGAATTGCATGTTTATGAATTGTTACATGCATTTGTCAAAATACAAGGAAATGATGGTAATTGATACATGGAAATATGAGACTATATTATATAAAAACATGGAATATGTTTGATAAATGTGTTCATTCATAATTATAAAATTGTGCATCTTAAGTGCACTATATGTGTAAAGATGATGTTTCAAATGATTTGATAAGTAAAACTCAAAAATGAAATAGTTTGAAACCAAGACAATTTGTTATAAAAATGTATATGAAATACAGAGGTGTGATTATTATATGTTATATGAATACATAGTGTGAAAAAGTATAAGTAAAAGAGAAATTTAATGAGAATTGAGCTCATATTCGTTTCTTGTTATTTATATGAAGTGTATGACTAACAAATGGTATTAAGTATATGGCTCAGTTGAATATCTTAAATTGGTTTTTGTATGTATTAAATATGGGTGAAGAATAATGATCAAATGAGTGAGATATATGGCTTGGAAAATAGCCTAATTTGTGAAAATTAACTTTACCACACGGCCTAGCAACACGGGCGTGTACTGAGGCCATGTGACCCAATTTCCTTCATAGATGCAAGTCAGAGAGTTATACACCCCAGAGGCACAGCCATGTGAGCCATACGGGTGTGGGACCCTTGTAAATGAGATAAACTTAGGGATTTTATGAAAAATTTCATACGATTTTGATTTAGTCCCGACCCAATCCCAATGCATGATTTGGACTTCAAGGGTCCGTTAAAGGAACTTTTATAATCAATTTTGATATTTGAGCGATAAATGGTTTAAATCATCTGTAAGTGTTTCGTGCTCCTCGGTAATGCCTCATACCCTGTTCCGGTGTCGAATACGGGTAAAGGGTGTTACATGCGTAATAGTTCCATTGGATCATGATGAAAAAGAACATATCGATGTGCTTGGACCCATGATCTATCATCTAATTCTGCAATTTCAACTTTACCGACTGGTTCTCCAAAACTTTCAAATAAATATGTTTCGGCCAAGTTATGATCTGTGAGCCCAGCATTTCTACTTAGTCTGTTCATTCTTGTTTCAACATCTTCCAAATACCTTGAACAGAGAGTCATACATTCCTCTGCCAAGTAGCTTTTAGCAATTGATCCTTTCGGAAAACACTTATTGTGGCAGTAAGACTTCAATTTGGATAGGAACCAAAACACGATATACAATATTATCAAAAGTTGCAACTAAAGGCACTGAGGTGAATGAAGGAATAATTTACAAATAAATTAACACCTTTCTATGGGATACATCCATCGATAGAAAACGGGTCCACCAAGTATTGCTTCACGAGGGAGATGAATTATCAAGTGCACCATAATAGTGAAGACGGAAGGTGGGAAGATCTTCTCCAGATTGCATAAAGTCAACGCGGCTCGATCTTAGTGTCTCAAGTTCTTGAACATCCAAAACTTTGCCACAAATGCCTTTCATTATATTGGATAGTTCAATTACACAAGACGTCACCTTTTTCGACATACAACACCGTATAGCAACTGGCAGTAAGTCTTGCATCAAGATGTGATAGTCATGTGATTTTAAGGCATATAGTCTTCGATCTTTAAGACTCATACATTGAGATATATATGATGCATACGCATCCGGGACCTTTATATCATTCAACACCATGTAGAACACTTCTTTCTCCGTCTTTGACATTGAAAAAATAGAATGCGGCAACCGATATTTCCTATTCGGAAGTGCTTGGGGATAAAGCTCACGCCAAATTCCCATGTGGACTAAATCAAGTCAACTCCGAAGATTGTCTTTCGATTTTCCATCGATATTCAAAATAGTCTCAATGATGTTCTCGCAGACATTTTTCTTAATGTGCATGACATCAAGATTATGTCATAAAATGTGATGCTTCTAATAAGGCAACTAAAAAAAATACTTCTTTTTTTCCACAAGTCCGCCCCATTAGGATCATCCTCTTCATCAGATTCATCCTTTGATCTTCTATTTCCTTGCGTGTTAGGCGGTTGATTCATCTTCTCATAAATGAAATTCATATCTTTCAACATGAACAAGATTTCAGATCCACCGGTCTGCGAAGGAGCTTCTCTGAATTCGTCAGTACCGTTATATAACCATTGCGAACATGTTTGCGCAGCACAACAAGGACAAGCATAACGTCCCTTGGTACTCCAACCATATAAATTGGCATAAGCCGGGAAGTCATTAATAGTCCACATCAAAGGTGCACGTAAATTAAAGTTCTCCTTTCTCAGTACATCATATGTCTCAACACCAGCCCATAATTGTTTTAACTCTTCAATAAGTGGCTGCAAATATATGTCAATATCATTCCCGGGACCTTTCTCTCCAGGGATAATCATAGACAAGATAAAGGATAATTGTTTCATGCAAACCTATGGAGGCATATTGTAAGGAACAAGCACCACAGGCCAAGTACTATACACAGTGCTCATGATTTTGTAAGGATTAATCCATCATATGCTAGCCCAAGCCTCACACTCCATCACTTGCAAAGCTTGGAATTCGGAGCCAAATGATTTCCAAGCTAAAGAATCTGCAGGATGCCTTAACAATCCATCATCGGTTCGTCCGTCATGGTGCCACGTCACTAACTCGACTGTCTTCGACGACATGAAAAGCCTTTGAAGCCTTGGTATTAGCGAAAAATACCGCAAAATCTTAACTGGCTTCTTCCTTGACTGTGCATCGTTTTCATCCTCGTTACCATCTTCTGTATTCCTATTCATCCAACGGGATTGACCGCATACATGACAGCACTGTTGGTTTTTTCGGTCGCCCTAATACAACATACAGTCATTTAGGCAACTATGAATTTTGTTGTACCCAAGGCCCAAATCTTTTATCAGTTTCTTCATGTCTTTGGAAGATTGAGGGATTTTCGCAAACGGAAACATTTCTCTCAAAAACTCTAATAGCATTGTCAAAGAGTTTTCAGTCCACCCTCCCAAACATTTTAAGTGAAAAAGACGAATACAGAAAGACAATTTTGAAAATTTTGATCCCTCATACAGTTCTTCATTCATTTCACCAAGTGACGTGTAGAACTTCGCCGCTTCTTCATTTGGCTGTTCATCAGGTACACTTTTTCCCATTTCAGTGAAAGGATTTCCACCAAAATTATAATCATCAGTTGCACCCAAGTCAGGTGGAAATGATTGCAAACCATCACTGCGCATAGTAAATGCATCGCGCAACATGCCTTCCATGTCATCTTCTCTAACATTCTGATTGTAAGCACTATGAGGATAACCCAGATTCATTGTTGAAGAGGCTCCACTAGATGTACACTCTCCATGGAAAATCCATTTTTTATACCCCCGGACAAAGCCATCAACAATTAGATGTTCGTAGACAACTTCACGATAATGCCAATTGATATTGCAACACTTCTTACACGGGCAAAGAATCATATTTTCTTAGCTTGCATTTTGAAATGCAAAATTTAGAAAAGTTTCTACTCCATTTCGATAGTCATTGCTTACCCTTGACAAATTCATCCAAGTCCTATCCATTTCGTAGTTGTTGAAGTCTAAAGTTGATAATAAATTACACGTGTAAATTGTTTATTTATAAGTTATGTAAGTAATGATATAATATATATTTATGTACCATGTAAGTTATGTCAATTATGTAAGTCATGAAAGTTGATCTTTAAATTATGAAAGTTGATCTTTAAATTATGTAAGTTATTTAAGTTATGTAAATTATGTAAGTTATGGAATTTGATCTTTAAATTGTGTAAGTTATGTATTATGTAAGCGATGTAAATTATGTAAGTTATGAAATCTAAACTTTAAATTATATAAGTTATGTATTATGAAAGTTATGTAAATTATGTAAGTTATAAATTTGAACTTCAAATTATGTAAGACTGTAGATACAGTTTAATTTTATTAGCTAATGCTAAAATAAAATAAAAATGTTGAAAATATTTTTCTTGATTCAAATAAAATAAAATATTTAATTGAAACTTTAAAAATAATTTTATTTAATTAGGTAATTTAAAAATAAAATAAAATAAAATATTTTTCGTGATTAAATTTAAACTAAAAGGAAATTGAGGGGAAGAAAAGGAGATATATTGTTAAAGCAATGTTAAAATACAATTTAATTTAATTTAGTAATGTTAAAATAAAATAAACTATTGAAAATATTTTTTCCTGACTAAAATAAAATAATATATTTAAAATAAAACTTTAAATACAATTTATTTAATTACGTAAATTAAAAATAAAACAAAACAAAACAAAATATTTTTCTTGATTAAAATAGCATAAAATGGGATTTTGGAAATGAATTAATTGATCTTGTTATTTGAAACAACATGGGGAATAAAATTACGTAATTTAAAAATAAAATAAAATCAGACAAAATATTTTTCTTGATTAAAATAAAATAAAATAAATAGTTTAAAATAAAAGTGTAAATACAATTTAATTTATTTACGTAATTTAAAAATAAAATAAAATTAGATAAAATATTTTTCGTGATTAAAGATAATAAAAATATATTATTTAAAAAAAGTTTATATGCAATTTAATTTAATTATGTAATTTAAAAATAAAATAAAAGTAGACAATATATTTTCAAGGATTAAAAAAAAAATATCACTCTCATTCTCTTTATCTTCTTATATTACCGTTGCTCCGTTGACATCTTCTTGTTTACTTTATATTCCCGAAATATTTATTGAGTTAAGTATTAAAGAATGTCTCGAGTCACAAGTTCAAGTTCTATTGCTCATATAATTCATATATCTCTTATATATCTTCCGATGATCCAAATTTAGTTCTTAAGTTCAGTTGACTGCTTTAATCCTTAAACTTAAATTTTAAGTTTGAAAAATGAATTAACATACTACTTCTTAACAAAGTAAATGGTAATAAAATTTAATAAAAAGAGATCACGGCAAACATGGCAAATTGAAAGACAAAATCAGTAATCAAAACTATACAAAATCGGAGCCCCAAAAGGAAAATCAGCATATTTGCAATTAAGTCAATAAACAACATCACATAACATTTGAACAGTTCAATTAATTAAATAAAACCTCATAATTGACTAATGAAATAACATAAATGACTACACATTAGGACAGTTAATTTAACATATTTGCAGAAGCAATTAAATACGACAAAATATAAGTAACCAACCCTCTTTTGGATAGCATTTACACTCCAATTAAACAAGCATTAACATTCGGTAATCATAGGAAACATGTCCTGCTTTGGACATCTTCAACATTCCAATTAACCATGCATTCCAACAACCAAGGATAATAAAAATAAAATAAAATCAGACAACATTAATTCACTGACTTTTTTAAAAAAAGAACTCACAGTATGGCAGATAACAGATAAGTGGATGGCAGAAAATGGAGTAGCAACAGAGGGTTGCCGATGGAGATGCAACAGAGGGCTGCCAACAGCGATTCATAGGGCTACCAAATAATAACCATAATTTGTTTATCACCTCATTAGAACACAAATATGCAAACTCACATGGAAACATATGTAAATATATTATAATCCGCATCCCTTATAGCGCATTCTTCATGAATACCATAACCAAATGTGTATAGACATCAAAGCTCACTCAAATGGCCTATTTCGCATATAATCTACTGGTTTAATCATGTCTAAAACATCATGCTTACACATGAAATAAGTCATATTAAACTAAACATAAATACCTAATATTTAAGCATAACATATATACAAACTTGTCATCACAAACCAAAACCAAATGACCAAACCACAAATGAATCAAACATTAGTGCACTCATATGATAAAAACATCATTTCTGAATCTCAGAGAACCAAATATACCAACAAAGTTTCACATACATTTATACACATCATAGCCGAATTACCAACCTACTATATTCATCACACAAATCCAACATTGAGCCAATTACACATCATCAACTAAACCAAACTTTACTATCAATTTCACCAACCATTTGCAAATTTTCATATAGTTTACTTCTCATGTTAAATTATTCGGTTAACATTTTCTGTTTTGTATCTTTTGTTTTGTATTTTTAACTAAAACGTACCTTAATAATTTCAACAACCCGGTCTACTCCACTTTCAACAGCAAACAGAGGCTGGAGTCAGAAAAGTTGTATCTGTTAAGCAATTTAAAGCGAATGGTTACTTGGTTACTTTATAAATAAAAAATAAAAAATAAAAATAATATCAGACAAATCTGTAACAAATACATATGAATATATACATGGTTACTTGTCAAACATAAATTGCAAACGATTGTTACATAAATTGAATGGCTCATAAGCCCTATTACACAACTCATATGATACAAAACAAATATATAAATATATACAAAGTTATTTGTCATAACTTAAAACATTCTATCAAAGGATATATCACTATGTTAAAAATTTGCTAAACTTGTATATTTATATATACTGTCATTTTCCTCTCAACATATGAAAGAAAATGTCATAAAATTCATGTATATATTAAAGAAATGGATAACCATGAAATGGAAGATCAGAAATCAGCAGCATCTAAATCAGTAATTTAAAGGGAAAGTGCATATAAATAAACAAAAAAATTTAGCAACGAAACATGTACCTAGAATAGAGGTCAATAGCTGTGGTGTATTCAGTTGTACTAAATATTAATCCAGGTGCTCGATAGTACCTAGAACAGATGTAAGATTATAAGAGTAGCACCAAATATTAATTCATTTGAAGCAAATAAAAAAAAATTATCAATATCAGTACCAAATATTAATTCGAAGATTAAATGGCAGCTTCAGTTGAACCAATAGCTGCAGGAGGACCAGGAAGCATAAACTGAAATACATAGAACAATAATTCACTAAGACTTTAATTTATAAACAAAAAATATAAAATAAATATAATAACAGACAACATTAATATACATGCATTTCCATTTCCAAGGCAAGTTGCCATAGTAAGGAAAGAAACTTAAAAGGTTGATTACATGCATACATATACATCATATATATACATGCATACATACATCCGTGCATGCATTCAAGGATTTTTATTAGACATACTTGCAGTAAATCTTCAAGGCGCAGGACATGCAAAAACTGCAGTGAACCAATTTAGCTTCAGCTATAATACTTGCAGTAAATCTTGAAGTCCCAGGTTGGTCTTTTGGTCTTCAAACTGGCAAGAGATATAAAATAGAAACAGTGTAAGCCTAAATCATTATGTGCTTTGTCATTTGTTCATCATAAGTTCCAAAGTTAAAATGGCAGATAATTGAGACTTGAAGCACTCGTTTACATGGAAGGCTAAAGTTCCTCAGATATAGTAGTTGAAATAAATTCCCAACTTCCTCAGATTATTATGAAATTTCTCAAAAAATGTGCAAATGCATCTCTTATCACTGGAATCAGTAATACAAGCAAAGGACAGAATTCTTGTTTCCATCCTGGATATTGAGACAGACACCAGCAAATTTGAAAGAATATACAAGCAAAGTGTATCTTTTAGTTAACTTTTGAAAATTCACATTAGGAAATTTTGAAAGAACTAGCACATATATACCTTATGATAGATAACAGTCATGATACTAGATCGTAACTTTAGCTTCAGCTTTGAAAGATGAAAACTATACTATGTATCAGAAAAGGATCTGCATGATTGGGGTAAGCATTTATTAATTATTACATTTAAACAAAAAAAAATTAGTCAGGCATCATTCTTTAAGACAAAAGAATTGATCAAAGAGGGCAAAGGGGAAAAAAAGTTGTTATAAGAAATGAATCTTAAGAGAGAAAAGAGGAAAAGAAAGCATTTCTAGATTTATATATTTCACATATTCTCAATTCAAGGATTTCACAAGAATTCTGAACAACATTATAAACACATACATTAAAATATATGGTATGTTACTACATTTCAAGTACTAATTTGGATATTATCTTTCATGCCTAAACCATGTTCCATATTAGCATGCCAGTGTAGCAAGTCGGCAACCCATTAATGGTTTGCTGTAAACATTATGTTTCCTGATGAATGATGTAACCATTATTGTGTTTCTAATAAGTATGTAGATAAAAGATAAGTTAAAGGCTTAAGGGAAATTAAAATATGGTGAAAACAAAATTAATCCTCATGTTGCCTGTTTACAAGTGGTCCGAAATGAATAGAAAAACAAGAATCCAGCACATACAATAGATATAGTTTTACTTGAATCGATCCAAACTAAATATATACCCAAGGGCCCAAAACATGCTAAACATATTTTTCCTACTTTAGGACACATTTTAGTTGCAAAATCTAAGCAGACCAATACAAAGAAACACAAACATAGAGAGAAAATAAGTACAAAAATGTATAAAATCATCATTGATTATATTTAGCAAAAAGCTCACTTGACAACTTATACTAGGCCTAACGATATTGCTAGAACATAGCCATCCAAATTTCCAGAACCTGACAAAAGAAAAACAAGTTGCATAAGCAAGGTCAACATAAGTATATTTCCAATTAAAACTTCATTATAATTTAATTATCATGAAGCCCTAGTTAGTTACAAACAGTTTGCAAGGAAAAGTCATGTTGTCTTCATGGAAAAACTATAAACTTAACAGAAAGAGAGAAACTTAGCTTAACTGAATTCATAAATTCGGCAAGAGATATTTCAAATTATAGAATATGCATATAACAAAAATACTAACTTGTGATCTAAAGCAACATGACATATCATTATGGTTGCATAAGAAAAGATAGAGATAACACCAGATATCCAAGAGATCAACAAAACATGGTCTCATTGATGTACGAAACAATGACCGCTATGTCAAATCATACGTTAGAATAAAGGCTAACTTTTCATACAGAAAAAAAATTAACTAGAAAGTATTATCCCCCCTCTTTTACTTACCCTTCATTCCCCACAATCCAATCAAACCCTGGGTAATGACAAAGATGGTTTTCCTTGAGAGGTGATCAGGAACAGTTCTTTAAAACAGCAGAAACTGGTAGGAACCTCAAATCCTAGTATCCTAAGAATCCTTTTATGGAGCTCTCTTTATCATCTCATGTGGGACAGATGCGGGAACTAACAAAAAGCAGAACAGTAATATGACCCAACTCATTGAAGGCTTGAACTTATACCACAAAACTATGAATCTTACTAAGTAGAACCAAAAACAGTACCAAGCACTCAGTCGCAGATTATAGAATAAGTTGCATAAGATAATAACAATTGCAATTTAGATGTTTTATCACATTCACTAATATAGTATTTGGTTTAATTGTACATAGTGGAATACAGAAAAAGTAATTAATCATTCCAAAGTATAGAGAAATATTTAAAAATGAAATAAGTGATGCAACAAAACTAGGGAGGTGGTGACCACTGACATCTTTTCAAGAATTAGAACTATGCAAACCTTGTTGAAGAAACCGAATTAGCTTATTCAGAAGCAGTGGTCTAGCAAAACCAATGAAATCATTAAAAACCTGCAAAAAGCAAAATTATACATGTGGTAGGAAAAACTTAAAATTCATATAAAGCAACTTGAAAACTTCAGCCAGGGATCTTTTATTTTTCTACAAGTTGAACCCCAGAATTCCACATAAGCGAGTAGACCTCAATTTCCAAAAATGTTTTATATGCATAAACATATATGCCTAAAAACTGAAAAAAAAAAACGATAACATAAACATATATGCCTAAAAACTGAAAACAAAAACTCAAAATTCCCTATTCAAGCACTTGCAATCAAACCTAGAATTATATGCGTTAAAGGTTAAAAAATGAAAACGAAAGCTAACCTGCAACTCTTTCAACTTTGGCACAGTTAGGGTGTAACGCTCCGAATTTTGGGCCTAGATGAAGTGGGCTTTGAGCTTTGGGTCTCATAAAATTTTTTTAAGCAAATGACATGTTGGCTTTAAGGGTTTAATAAACTTAGAGTGTCTAGTGGTGTTGGAGAAGTTATGGGTTCGAACTTTGAGGAGAAGGAATTTTTAATTAATTATTAAAGGAACCAAGGCGGTGAGTAGATAGGCTTTTAAATAAAAATAGGGAAAAATGGCATCAAATAGCCTTGTGGTGGAGTGGCTAAGTGACGCCACTTAGGGTATAGGAAGGTGGCGTTATGGGCTAGCAAGGAGATCCTAGGTTCGAATCCTAGCTTAGCATTTTTTTAGGAGTTTAATTTTGGCCTTCTAGAAGGTTGGAAGTGGTGTGATGATGGACTCTAAAGAGAGTGATCAGAAGAGAAAATTTAGGAAAAGGATTGGGGAGTTATCAGGGAGAAAAACGAGGAGATGAGATGGGGAAGAGTTGGAGTCGATTGGGACTTTGGGGGGTAGGCAGAGTTTCAGTTTTGTGTATAAATAGGGGGTGCCGAATTCCCTCTGTGCTATTTCGGCAATTGGAATTCTCTTTGTGTTATTTCAGCAACTATAGTGCTCTGCCGTATTCTCCTTCACTTTTTCTGTTCTAAACCTCACATCTTTCTTATGTGTTTTCTTTTCTTCTCTCCTAAAGCCTTAAATCGAATACCATCCTCTTCTTTCTCCATTGCTTGTGCCGTCCTACCTTCATCTCAATTGTTGGGGACCAAATATTCGTGACTTCAAAAGCAGAAAACCTTTGCTCTTGAAGCCGATTTCTTCATCGCCCCAAACCTTATGTCGAATACTCTAGTGACCAAATCTCTGTCGTGCTATCATCAATCCTTTGATTTTTGGTGGATTGATCTTGGAAAAATTGAAATCAAGCTTGGATCTACAAGTCTCTGTCGAAAAGCTACCCATACGTTTCGGTTTTGGGTAAGTGTTCTTGATTTTGGGATAAGTTGGCCGAATAGTCTATAGTAAGGGAAAGGGTGACTTAAGTGGATACAAGTCACCTATTATTTTATCTTTAAGGATTAAGATTGATGCAAATCTAGGGGATATTCGTGAGTAGTAGCTAAGGAAGGGCTATTAGGACTAGTGGCACACGGTAAGGTTATGGTAAGGCTTCGGTTTTTGGTAAATATTATGGTTAAGTGTGTGATTGATTAGAGGTTGGAGGCTGAGGATAGTGTAGCACGTCTCATTTACCAGGTGTGTACATACACTTCACACACGACAAATCGGCAAAAGCCGAAATCCCGAAAAAATTGAAATGCCGAAAAGCCGAAAGGTTGGCGCCGGCAACCGCACGAGCGTGCAAACATTCGTGTGGTAACACCGATATGATTACCAGGACCAAGAGAGCGATCGCATGGTCTCGGGCCACTATTTGGCCAACCGGGCCAGAAGGGGCTAAATGGCCCTGCCGAGCTCATGGGCCCAAATCGGTAAGAATTGATATGTGAAATTGAATGATGGATTGATATGGATGGTTGTCTGATTTAATTATGATCGGGTCTAATGGGCTACATATACATGATTGGGCTTAATGGGCTATATGGACATGATTGGGCTTAGTGGGCCTTATGGTATTTTAGAAATGCATGCTAGGGTTTTAATGTACTCTAGGCTTAGTTCTGATAAATTCTTAAACAGCATAAAACTTAATTTAATAATCAAACACGTCTGTGGACAAGTCGCTAGGGTAGAGTGTGGCAATGGACATATGCATGTCTAGGATTGGATCTAGGGAGAGCTTGGTACTTAAGCGATACTAGTGACCCACCTCCTCTTCTCTGGAATCCTACCTGGTGCGTAGTGTCTGTTCACTTTAGCCGCGAGGACTTGTTGACGGGCCAAGATTCGTAATTAAGACCCATACTGTTAGAATTACTGAAATACCCCTGTAGGATAGGATTACAAAAATACTCTTGAATTGCAAAATTACCGAATACCCTTAATTTGTGAATGACTAAAATATCATTATTTGTTGATTGTAAGATTTATGGATGTTACATGTACATTTGCTGCATTCATATGATATTCTGTTTAGGATGTATATGGGTGGGAATTATGGAACGGAAGAAGTATTTGAGGATCGCATGGTTGCGTGACAACTGTGGATCCACCGATGGCTTTCTAAGCCTATTATATGATAAGAAGCTTTGCTGCAACGTTAGGTAGTACCGCAACCAGGCTACCCTTGAAGTGTATCAGATGGGTGGGTCGATTTAGAAATCCCCATAGAAGTGTTTCGGTTGGACGGAGACAAAGTGTACCGGATGGATTATTTGGGGAGAGTTTGCACAGAATTGCATGTATGATATTATTATGTTATTATTATGATATGTATGCTATTTGTTTGACGAGGGTCGTATACACTGAGTTTTCGAAAACTCACTCCCTCTTTTATTTTTCTCAGGTGATCCTCAGTAGGCAGTTCGATGGATGGAGGGACTTAGAGGTGGCCAACTAGCAAGACAATTGGACTTGTTTTCTTAATATCTAAATTCTAGATTTTAAGCTATTTTATTTCGGATTGTAATAAGGTTTCCCTCTAGTTATTATTCCATTACTTCCACTATGCATTGTAATTTTGAAACGGAACCTGGATTTATTTCTTTTAAGTATATTTCAAGTTTTTTTGAAAATAATTGTGTTTTAAGAACGAGCTTTCGCTGTCAAAGGAAATTTTTACATAGCAACAAGGAAAATGGTTTTTGGCTACACCTCGTTTTAAAAGCGAACTGGATTTTACTTAACTTTTCTTTAGAAGGGTTTTCAATGAAAACAAGGTTTTCGCAAAAACACTTCAATGTGACACGCTGGATTCGGGCCTAACTTCTAGGCCGGGTTTGGGGTGTTACATAGGGCACCAAAGCCACAAGCTTCTTCAACTTAATATCTTCATTCTCTCTTTCATCTATATGCAACCTTTGGTTAATTTTGAAGTGAGAAGACTTTGAAATACCAAACAAAAATGGTTAAAGTAAAATACCTCTACGAACCAAAGTTTCCAGCGGCGGTGGTGGGGAGAAGATGAGGACGCGGAGTGAAGAGGCGAACAATTTCCTTTTGCAATGGCGGAGAGAAGAGTCGAAGTTGATTTCGGAAGGTGGGAAATTAGGGAAAAATATTGCAGAACAACAACTTGAGGAAATTAGAGGAAAAAAAGTTGAGAACTTGGTGAAAATAATCGGGCAAATCTGAATGGAAAAGTGAATGGCAAATCTAAACTTGGTTAAACGAGTCGTTTAAGTTGGACTTTTTGCGGCGTTTAACATAAAATGCCACTAACAATATGGCTAAAGCTAAAAACGGTGTCGTTTACATACAGTCAGAAACATAATTGCGGCATTTTTTAGTAAAAAACGCCACTAAAAGTAAAGGTAAAAACGTTGTCGTTTCCCAGTTCACCTTATTTGCAGCGTTTTATTTAAAAGCGCCACTAAACAAAGCTTAAAACGACACTGTTTTTGCACAAACTGGAACATATTTGCGGCGTTTAACTTAAAAACGCCACTAAAAGCACAGGGGTACAAATGTCATCATTTTGCCTTAAAACATACTTGCGGCGTTTATACACCAAAACGCCACTAATACGCAGGTGAAAACGGCAACGTTTTTTCACAAACTGAAACATAATTGCGGCGTTTCTCCTAAAAACTCCACTAAATCTAACCCCTATTGCGGCGTTTGAGCAAAAAACGCCGCTATTGCTCTGTTTTTCGCAAAGTTTGAACAAAAAAAGGCCGCTATTGTTGAATTTCAAAATATGAAATAAAAAGGTTTAAAAAACTATAATGATAATTTTTATATATTAAATTTCATAGTATCTCTTTTAGGATTATATAATAAATTATTTAATATATAAATTAAAAAATTTAACCCCAAACCCCAGTACATAACCTCAAATGCAAACTCCAAACCCTAAACTCTAACACATAACCTCAAACCCCAAACTATATAATGATAATTTTAATATTAAAATTCATATTACCTATTTTACAATTATATAATAAATTATTTAATATATAAATTAAGGATAAAAATTTGAACCTATTTTAAAGAAATAAACATTGGGGTAATGGATACATACCATTCGGGGTTATGGGAAGACAATTTCACAATAAAAGGAAGGATCGGTGAACGATGGTTGGATCCAACAGCTTCGGGATTATGGGATTCTAGGGATTTTAGGGATTTGAATTAAGAGAAACCGATTTGAGGGATTTTGGTTTTGAAATTTTAGAAAATTTTTAATTGGAGAATTTTTAGGGACTTAGGAAATTTAAGGTTTGGGGAAATAATAATAGGGGTTATGAAATACTGAAATTAATTTTTTAGTGGCGCAAACGGCGTGTTTAGGGTTAAAATTAAACTCAATTATAAATTAATAAAAAAAAAAAGAAAATATAGGAAAGCCAAATAGAATGGGGTGTTTAGGGTTAAAAATACTTATTCCTTTCATTTCCAGAGAAACTCCTCCACCAGTCTGTGAGTTAGTTTTTGGTGCCTTAAAGTTCCTTTTCAAATCATCATTTTGTTGATAATAATTGCTTCCCCATTAAAGACTTCTTCTCAGCATTCTGCAAAGTCTGATCAGTTAAAATGCATGAATCATTCAAATACATTTCTTTAAATCAAAATTTGAAATTTGGCTTGTAGGGTTGCAGGTGCAGGCAATTACTTTTTCTTCTCAGGCACTGATTTGCTGGTGAAATGGACAATGTCCAATAGTTTAACATTTCAACATTGCACGATATATTATTTTCCAAACAGCTTCCTACGGTAGATATGGTGAGATTGGATAGGGTAATTTTCATTTTACCCCTATCATTATCTAAATTTAATTAAATTATTTTTTCACATGAAATACTTTTAATATGTCAATATAATTATTATTTCAATAATTAATTTATTTTTAATATAAATGTAAATTAAATATTTTTAACTATCATTCAACATTAATTTTATTATTTAATATGAATATAATTTTAGTATTTTTATTTTTAAAATTATTATCATACATAACTAGGGTGAGTCTCGTTCAGTATGGCCATGTTTTTTTTTTTTTTGTTTTTTTGTTTTGGGTCTACTTAAATTGCTCATCATAATTTGGTTCAGTTCGAATCAATTCAATTCAAGTTTAAATTTTTCATATTAATTTTTAATTTTATTTTATGCCTTTTGGGTATTATTTAGTATAAAGCTTTTTTTTAATAAATATTTCTAACAAAAATAATTTTTCAAGTAAATAAAAAATAATCTAATAACTTTTATACAATTTTTTTTAAAAATATTTTTTTGTATAAAATTTTAAATTATTACTAATCTAAATATAAAATATTTACTTTTACATAGTAAGAAATTAAAATTAATTATATATTAAATAAATTAGCATTCTATTTGGTTTTGAGTAATAATAGTTTTTAAACTTGTATTCTATAAATTATGTAAATATATCAACTTGGGCCACTTTTTGATTTTTCTTGCTCGGCCATATACAAAATAATCAAGTTTTTTAATCTAATTTTCTTGATGATTATTTTTTATTCTCACCTCATTACTGTACTTATGTTTGAATCATTATATGTACCTTATTGGTAAAAGATTTGGATTTGTGGCCGGACAGTTCTACTTTGGGAAGTTATGAGAACCTCCATGGAACTTGATTGGAGATGGAAGAAGTGCCTCTTTTCCATGGAACTTTAGAGTAGATAAAGGAGTGTAGGGTTACTACAGAGTTATGTGGATGTGAAAGGACTAGATATTTGTGTATAACTATTACCTCTTAGTTGAAGGGAATGTTAAAAGAAGGACATTTCTTGATATGAGAAATATCAAAAATATGTGTCATAGGTGAGGTTAATTTAGTTTAAGGAAATGTGATTGGTTTTTTTTCTTATAAAAATATAAGAATGCTATGATTATTTATGAAAATGGTTCATTTTAAAAATTATGTATATAAATGACTCGTTTTGAATAGTAAATCATGATGTCATTATTGCTATTGGCGGCACCACCCATCACAATTAATTAATGATTGACCCGTGGAAATAAAAAGTAATTTCTTTGGGTGTTGCCATTGGAATTGGCAGCACCAGTATAAATATATGTATACCCATCCGTTTAAAATACTCGTATTCTATGGAAAAAAAATATTTTGTAAATAGCTGCCGCCAATGACAAAGGCGACACCAATGTTTTTTTTTTAAATAGTATTTTTGGTGGCACCAATGACAACAATGACATCGAAACTTACTATTCAAAACAGATCATTTATATATATAATTTTCAAGGTGAACATTATCATAAATAATAAAAACTTTTGGCTATTTTTATGAAAAAACTAAATGTGATCATATTTATTCTAAAAAGAAAAGTGGAAATTTTTGTAGATATAATAAGTTTAATATTCTTGTATCTCATGTTATAATTTTCTTATAAAGTGTAGAGCAGTAGTTATTAATATCTAATAAAACAATATTAACCGAAGAGTCAAACAACTTTTTTTAGGGTAAATTACACCAACAGTCACCCAACTTTGGGGTAGTTGACAAAACAATTACCTAGGTTTTATTTCAGTCACTCAACTTTCGAAAAGTTATAAAACAGTCATTTTTGCCGTTTTCCGTCACAAACATCGCGACAAAGTGACATGGCAGGTGACGCCATCGTTGGTGTCAAAAAACCGTCCAGTTGGCCGGTTACTCTCACATTAATAGCCCTACCAACAGCATTTTAGGGTTAGAGAAAAAAAGAAGAAGAAGAAGAGAAGGAGAAGAAGAAGAAGAAGGAGAAGAGGAAAAATGGAGATGCCTGAAGTGATTCCGGTGTGCTATTGTGGAAACCCAGCCAAGTTAAACACGTCTTGGTCTAATAACAACCCAGGTAGAAGAAGAAGAAGGAGAAGAAGAAGAAGGAGAAGAGGAAAAATGGAGATGCCTGAAGTGATTCCGGTGTGCTATTGTGGAAACCCAGCCAAGTTAAACACGTCTTGGTCTAATAACAACCCAGGTAGGAGATTTTTTTGGGTGTAACAAATTTGGCTCTGGATTTCAAAAATCATGTCGGTTTTTCAGTTGGTTTGATCCACCATTGACGCCCCGTTTACGAATTGTGTTGTTGGGTCTTCTGAAAAAAAGTGAGGACATTGGAGGATGCAAGGAGGAGGGAGAGAAGAACCTGGTTTTTGGTGCTTGTATTTGTAACTGTGTTGTTGTTTTTTAAACCTTAAAAATCAGCTTATGTTGTTGTTGTTAACATTGAAAACTAGCTTATGTTTTGTAATATTGTTGCTACTATATTGTTGGTTATGTTGGTATACATGACTGCTAGTATATTGTTGCTTAACATATGTTATACATGGCTGCTGGTATACATGGCTAACCAGCTCATGCTGTTGTTTACAAACACTTGAAAGACTTGAAATGGGATAATTTTTTTTTATTACAAATTGTTTTGTAATATTTTTGTTGCTTACAACAGTTAGAAGATAACAGATGGAAAAACACATGTATATCTCAATACTCAAAATGCAGAAGATAAGAGATAACAAAAATAGCATGGATAAGAGATAACAGATGGAAAAACACATATGTATTTCTCAATTCTCACACATTTTTTTTCAATACTCATATGTTAGAAGATAAGAGATAACAAAAATATCATGGATCAATGCTTATATATTAAGGCCAAAACGCCAAACTGTTTACAAAAGGAATGAGGGGAAAAATATTGCCAAATTTTCCTACAATTCAACACAAGTGAATAGATGTGAATTGTAGGGAAATTTACAAAAAATTTCAGTTACTATATGCCTAAGTTTATCAACAGTAGCAATCATAGGCAAATTTACAAAAAAATTATCTGCCTAAGTTAATAGATCAGTAGCAGGCAAATTTATACATTTTCAAAAAGTTAACAAAATAAGGTTTCTGGTTTTTGGTTAATCAATGGTCTGTCATGGATGACTCTTGAGTAGGAGGCATCCATCTAACAGTGGTTGGTCTTCTCTTGAATGGGAGCTTTTCTCTTAGGGTAGCTTGTTGATGAGTTGGGTCAGTAGGTAACTGAGTTGGGGCAGCCTGTTCAGTTAGGGTACTCTTTTGCTGATTTGGGGTAGTCTATTGTTGAGTTGGGACACCAACTTTATGTCTTTTGACCTACAGGAACAAGAGAAATCTGTCAAACAAATTCATAAACGAAGTATACTAAAACTTAAGGCAAATGGCTTATTAGAATGTTTTGGCCAACTTCCCCTTTGCAACTCCTCTTATTGTGGCCTATTCTTTTGCATTTACTGCACCTCATGTCCACCCCTCTCTTGCATTGGCAGCATGTTTGACAAAGAGGCCCATTGTTTAGGACCCCTTACTAGACTTATAAAGTTGGAGTAAATTTGAAGCTGGGTTTGCTTGGTGTACCAGGTTTGTACATAGGTCTCTGGGAACTCATCTTTTAGATGAATGACAGCCAATGCATGCATGCAAGAGATGCTAGTGAAATCCCAATTCCTACAGGGACAACAATTCTCAACTAAGTCCACCACATGCTGGCTGCCAAGACTACTTTCAACCTGATACTTGTCCCTACCAGCATGTGATGGAACTAGGGGTGAGCAAAACTCGATTCGATTCGAAAAAATTGAAAAAAATTCGAATTTCGAATTATTCGAATCGAGTTAATCGAGTTAATCGAATCAACTCGAATTTTGAGTTTCGAATTTCGAGTTCGAATCGAGTTGCATTTTCGAATTCGAATAACTCGAATAATTCGAATAAACCGAATATAATATATATTTTTTTTAAATTTTAAGTTTTTACTTAATTATTTTAACCCAATTTCCCTCAAGCCCAAATAATTTATTTTTATCCAATTTCTCAAAGCCCATCAGTGATCAGCCCAAAAATTTATTTTCCATAAGACCATAACCCAATTTTCCCCCAAATCAAACCTCCAACCCCAAGCACCAGCAGCCAGCAGCAGCAGCCAGCAGCAGCGGCCATTCCATCGTCTCCTCCACCACTCCAACTCCAAACCCCAAATTAATTTTCTTCTTCTTTGTTCTGACTCTGAGGCTCTCATCTACACCTTTCCCTGGTAAGTCACTAAGTTGTCTAATCTCTTTTTCTACTCTTCAATTCCATATTTCTTGTTCTTGAGTTTCTCTTCTTCAGTTCTTCCTGCTTTACTTTCGGTGTGATTCATGCAAGCTAAAATAGTTTTATTATTGTCCATAGATGATAGATTTATTACTTGTAATGCTGGGCAGTCATTAGTAGGAAACCCTTATCTTAAAAATTCTGATCGGGACTCTAATTTGAAATATTGGTATTCTTTTGGGTATTCTTTTGAAATATTGGTATCGTATTAGAACTAGCGGGTATTCTAATTTAGAAGTTTGGTACCGTCGGGAAGGGAAGGCATAGGGTGGGTGGTCCACTGCTCCTGTGTTTGATAACCAAAAAAGAGAAAAGTTAGTTTGAACTCAATGATGCTATCCTAATCATGACTCATGAGCATGGAATGCACAGGAATATCATCACATTTAATAAACTTAAAGCAACTGATGATAGCATATTATTTACTTACTTTAAGTATTATTGAGAAAGTGTTAAGATCCCAACACTAGAACTTAAATTAAACTTTGTGGACGCCATCCTCATTCGCTTTAGCTATCAATTTTTAGAAGTTTCACGGACCTGATTGATACAGAAACAGTAGTCCACCAAGCCGTGATGGATGCAGACATTGAGAAGCAAAAGCCATGGATTATTGGATTCCCCCTTTTGGAGATGGTAACCACGCAAAGGTAATGAGCCCCCAGACCCAACCCTTATCTTAAAAATTCTGATCGGGACTCTAATTTGAAATATTGGTATTCTTTTGGGTATTCTTTTGAAATATTGGTATCGTATTAGAACTAGTGGGTATTCTAATTTAGAAGTTTGGTACCGTATACTGCATTAGAAATATTGGTATTGTTTTAAAAATTATTACTATAATAGAAAGTTTGGTATCTCTTAAAAATTTTAATACTTCTAATGTTAAAATTTTAATATTACTTTAAAAATATTGGTTCATGATAGAATTTTGGTATATGATTAAAAATTTTTGTTTACCAACAAACCAAAATTTATTCTTTTACGTATTAAAATTTTTTGATACACCAAATATTATTTTTTTTAATGTGTAACAATTTTTTTTACATATATCACAATTTATTTTCAATGAAATTATGAAATTATAACACCAGAATTTGTTAGTATGGATCAAATTTTGGTTCATATATCCTATACCAGGACTTCTAAAGGATATCAATATTTTTTAAGGGATACAAAAATCTGAAAGGAAACTAAAATATCTGAAATCTTTGAAGGGTACCAAAGTTTCTTTAAGGTGTACCAAAATTTTTAAGTAATACCAATCGAAAACATTAGTATCATTTTATATATTTCAATATTTAGTTAAATTTTCTGGTATAATAAAATATCTAACAAGGTACCCTTAGAAATTTTAGTATCAATTAAAAATATTGGTGCTCCATTAGAAATTTTAGTATCAATTAAATAATATATTTGTCTTTGTATGATTGTATCCTCAGTCCAAAAAGGTCAAAAGGTTTAAGACCACTGTTTGGGTGGTCAAACGGTCAAAAGGTCAAATTTTGGGTGGTTTTTTCACTGTTTTAATGGAATTGTATCCCTCTTATCCATTGAAATCAAACGGTTTCTTTGACCTTCCCTTTTTGTCCAAAGAACGATTTCTTTTACTTTAATTCCTAATTTATGAAACATTCTAAATATTTACTTTATTAAATACTACAGATGAAAAAATTATCATTCAACTAATTCACAAAAAATGAAAACCAAGTCAACTCCAACCATTAAAAAATAAACAAATATTTTTTTTTAAATACTACAGATTAAATTTTGTAGAATAAATTAAACTGCTTTTCATTTGTTTATTTTTTAATGGTTGGAATTGACTTGGTTTTCATTTCTTGTGAATTAGTTGAATGATAACTTTGGTTCAGAAAATGAATTAAATCAATTATTGGTCATCATTAGTGATTGCAACAAATGTTTACTTGTAGATGAGTGATCCAAAGCGAGATGGTTCAACTTAAAGTTCACAAAATTCTTCCCCAAGTAGAGATGATCAAACAGTAACCAAGGAAAATGTTCGAAAAAAGATTACTCCAAGGGCAGCTTATTGGAACCATTTCACCAAGTATGTGACTAAAGAAGGGGAGAAGAGAGCAAGGTGCAATGCATATGATGTTACTTACACCATGGAAACAACTATGGGTTCTACAACAAATTTGAATAACCATTTGAAAACATGCCTAAAAAGACCTCGAGGTAATACTTCTGATCCGAAGCAATTAGAATTAACATTTGTGAATGTTAGGTAAGAAACAACGGATTTATCAACTTGGGTGTTCGATAAAGATGCTATTAGAAAAGCATTGGTTCGTATAATAATTGTGGATGAACTACCTTTTAAAATTGTAGAGGGAGAGGGTTTCAAATACTTTCTTTCTATAGCATGCCAACGTTTTAGTCTTCCATCTCGTTGGACAATTAGAAGGGATTGTCTTGATTTATTTAACTCCATGAAGAGTGTGATGAAGAGTTGTTTTGAAAAAGATATAAGTACAGTTTGTTTGATGACAGACACTTGGACTTCATTGCAGAGGATATCTTACATGGTTTTAACAGCACATTGGGTGGATGATGAGTGGAGGTTGCACAAAAGAATTATAAATTTTTGCCCAATATCCGCTCATAGAAGTTAAAGCGTAGGTCAAGCTATTGAAAAATGTCTTCGAGATTGGGGGATTGAGAGGGTCTTCACTATTACTGTTGATAATGCATCCGCCAATTGTGTTGCCATTGAATATTTGAGAAAGAAATTGAATCATCGAAATGCTTCTGTTGCAAATGGAAAATTTATTCATATGAGATGTGTTGCACACATTCTTAATCTTATTGTGCAATATGGTATTAAGGACGTTTCTCTGTCTGTGGATCGAGTTAGAGGTGCTGTGAGGTATATAAGAGCATCACTATCGAGGTTGGTAAAATTCAACCAACGGGTAAAAGAAGAAATGATAGATAGTAAGGCTCAATTGTGTTTAGATGTGCCTACTAGATGGAACTCAACATATATGATGTTAAAGGTGGCCGAAAAATATGAGCGTGCATTTGAATCATATGTACGTGATGACCATAATTTTTTTCTTGACCTTACTGCTGGAGATGGAGTTCCTACATTTGATGATTGGGAAATTGTTCGAAGAGTTATAAAAGTATTAGAGCCTTTCTATCATCTTACATTGAAGGTGTCCGGATCTTTGCATGTTATCTCTCATTCACTTTTTGAAGTATTGACGGATGTGCATTGTCTTTTTGATGGGTGGCAAAATTGTTAAGATCTAGACATAGTTTCTATGACTTCCAAAATGAGAGATAAATATAATAAGTATTGGGGTGAAGGAAACAAGATCAACATGCTAGTTTACTTGGCGGTCATCTTTGATCCACGATGTAAAATGAGTTTTTTGAACTTTGGGGTCAACTTGCTTTTTCCTAATGTTGCTAATGACATTATGAAAATGATTGATAAATAATTGCATTGCTTGTTCAACGAGTATTCTTCTAATGCCGGGAGAATTCAACAGTTTGAAGGTAGATCTAGTTCTTCGACAAATCTTTGTAGTTCAATGGAAATAGATCATTCAAAAATGAAAACGGGCTTGGCCAAACAAAAATACCTTCAGAACAAGAAACAAGTTGGATTAGAAAGCAAACTCGAGTTGAATAGATATTTGGGTGAGGATGAAGAAGTAAACAATTCAAGTTCATTTGATTTCTTGTTGTGGTGGAAAATGAGCAGTCTAGATTCCCTATTCTTTCACAAATGGCTCAAGATATTCTTGCTACTCCTATTTCAACAGTTGCCTCAGAAAGTGCATTTAGCACGGGTGGACGTGTTCTCGATAGTTTTAGAAGTTCTCTAACTCCTCTCATGGTCGAGGCTTTGGTTTGCACACAAGATTGGCTTCGGAAATCTAATGATGCCATCAATCTTGAAGATTATGTTGATGAACTTCAAACCATGGAAGATGGTAATATATAAATTTTAATTTATAAAATAAGCTTTTGTGTTATTTATATTAGTAAGCATAATTTAACTAACACTTTTGTTTTTAAATTTACTAGACTTGTCAAAAATACCTGAAGATCAAGAAGGTAATATACTTAGCATTAGTTTATAAAGTTAAATGTTTATTTAATTTTTTTTTGCGAACATTTTTATCATTTAACTAACTCATTCAATACTTTTCCTAGATGTTTCAAGATTATCAATGCCAACGGTGTTTGAAGCACAAGAAGAAACTTAAACTATTCTATAATAGTTTTTGAACTGATGTGTTATTATTATTAGTTTGGTTTGGTTTGTTATTGTTGTTGGTTAATTTAATTTTAGGTTGATGTTGTGTTGCTTTTGTTTATTCACTTGTTTACTTCAATTTTTTATTATATGATCATGTTTAAAAACTTTAAAGAATTTTTTTTTTGAAAAATTACATAAAAATAAAAAACACTAAAGTCATTTTTTTAAAACTTAACTCGAACAAATATATTCGATTCGATTCGATTCGAATTTTGTCTCACTCGACTTGATTCGAAAAAATTTCAAATTAGGTTAGGATGATAAAATACGATTCGAAAACTCGATTAACTCAAAAATTTTCGATTCGATTCGATCGAATGCTCACCCCTAGATGGAACACACTTAAAAAACAGTCAAGCATGCTTGGTTAAAAAATAATCACTAAAATAACTTTTTGAGCAGCCCCGCCAATAATGATACACACATACACCCCTAAAAAATAGTCACTATATGCATATTATAAAAAAAACTCACTGCATGCATATTAAAAAATAGTCAACACACCAACAATTACTGCATGCATATTAGAAAAACATTCACTAAAACAGCATGTGACCAGCAACATGAAGTCAGAATAAAGGCATCAGAAAGATTAAAAATGGTAACTTTACCTCAAGGAATCTTTTATATTTACATCCAGCTTTTTCTTGATCTTTGGAGACAACATTCCTTTCCATTTGTCAGCTTCTTCTTCTTGACAATAAGCAACATAATCTTGGTCCTTATTGTTTCCATCACGGTCAGAATAGGTTTCCCTCTTGTTTCCAGTATCATCTTTCAGTAAACAACATAAATGATTAGTAAATTGCTAATGATTAGTAAGAAACATAAAACATAGGGGTTTACCTTGTTAAATGATTCAGAAAGATTATTCACCAACATGTCAGAATGGCTCCTAATTGAGAAGTGAGATCTTGACCAGTGAGTAGGGTTCTTTTCTTCAACCAATCATAAGCATGTTGATTAGTTTTCCTCAGTTCATCCATGACTTCTTCAAAATCCCTTGTAGTGCTTACTCTGGCAACTTTCCAAAGCATATATTTCAATTCCTTTGTTCGAAAACCAGCCTTCTTGAAATTGGCATGTAGGTGTCTAACACAGTGTCTTGTTTCTGCATTAGGAAACAGCATACATATTGCTTCTAAAAGTCCCTGCAATTAGAAAAAAACAGTTTAATTCTTTGACAATCCCTAAATAGAAACAACATAAAAAAATAAATAAATGGAGTTTTACATTTTGTTTGTCAAACATGAAAGATATTTGGTACGAGCTCACAATTTCCAAGTCTATTGCAAACAACTCCAAGAACCAAAGCCATGATGCTTGGTTTCACTTTCCACAACATCATATGCAAGAGGATAGATGCCATTATTTGCATCTATCCCAACAGCTGCAAGCAAGTAGCCATCATAGTAACCTTTCAAGAAATATCCATCTAAACCTACTATCCTCCTACAACCAGCCCTATAGCCATCTTTGTATGCTTGCAGACATACATACATCCTTTGAAACAACCTGTTATTCAGATAACAGATTGTTGTTGTTCCCTCATTTTGTGTCTTAACCTCCAATAAATACTCATAAATCTTCTCATATTAAGCCTTATAAGCTCCTTCAATTAATTTCAATACCCTAAGTTTAGCCCTCTTACATTTGGCTAGTGAGACTATGCAACACAAATCTCTTTTGACATCTTGTTGTAATGATTTCAGAGAATAATCAGGATCAACAATGAATTTTTCTTTATAATGTTCACCTATCCAAGCTGAGGTTACATTCTTATTTTTATATACTT
Source organism: Gossypium bickii (assembly GCA_025503065.1). Taxonomy (NCBI): domain Eukaryota; kingdom Viridiplantae; phylum Streptophyta; class Magnoliopsida; order Malvales; family Malvaceae; genus Gossypium; species Gossypium bickii. The sequence goes on from CP106716.1 coordinate 100,260,152, forward strand.
TAGAACAAGTATGGTTAGGGTTTGAACTCCTAATTTGCCAAGTCTGGTCAATAGGGTCATTAGGGTTTAGTCTCAAAGCCTATATAAACCAAGGACATTTTTCACTGCAGACTACTTTTAACCTTTTTAAATCATTTTTGGGAAACTTAATAAAATAATTGTTCAACCTACCATACTGCTTGGCAGCTTCTTTTAGATTGTCCTTAGACTTAAATAACATTCCAACCTTAGGTCTAGGATTACTCATGTCATTCTCTAGGTTGAACTCAGGCTAATTTTGGCCATCTGAGTCAGATTCATGTGCACCATCTAACCTTCCAGAATCATCACTATTACACAGTTCATCTACTCCTATACCATCCATGTTTAAACAATCTAAATTAACTCTTATCCTATTAGACACATCACTTTCAGATGCATCACTACCAGACACATCACTACCAGACATGTCTTCTTCATTCTCATTAAAATTGTCATCAACTAAACCTGCCAAACAAATTACTCATCAATAAAGGCAGACAACATAGGCAAACACTTTAACCATTTCTGTTAGATAATAACCAATACAAAATACCCAATAATTTAATACAAACACAACCATTTTTGTCATGCACATGGCAAACAACAACCAATACAAAAATAATTTAATACAAACACAACCATTTTTGTCATGCACATGGCAGACAATAACCAGTACAATAAAGAATGTAAATAACAAATTTTGATTTTGCCACATACAATATAATAGCTTGGATACAAACAATGGCAGATATACACAACAAACATCAGTTTGATTATAGCATTTATACAATGGCAGATACAAACAATAAACATCATGCACATGGCATACAATACACATTATATGTCATACATTTTAATAACCAAACCCTAATCGGTCATGCACATCAGAATTAGTGAGTGTTTCAAAATTGAAATCGAAATCGAAATCAAAATCAAAATCAAAATCATAATCGAAATCAGAATTGAAATCGAAATAACCCTAAATCAAAATAACAACATTGAAATCCAAAAAATTTAAAACTAAATGCAATAACTTACCCGTTAAAATGAATGTAACAACATTGGTAGCTTCTCTTCTATTGCCCATTATCGCTGAGAATCAAAAACACTGAATGGTTTCTGGTTTCGTCTTCTTTTCTCCCCAAATAAAAAAGAACAATCATACCCTAAACCCTTATACACTGTTAATCGATTGTTGATTCGATTTCTAACCCTAAACCCTTCTTAATCGATTCCCAAATCAGTTTCAACCCTAAAATATCCCAAATCACAACCGAAATTTCCCCAAATTAATTTTCGCCCAAACCCCCTTAATCGTTTCTAACCCTGAAACTAATCTCATAACCCTTCAATCTTTTTCCCTAAACCCGCCCCAAGCCAATACCCCTCAGTCGCTTCACCAATGTGGCAAGTTAACTTGCCACATCAGCTAGTTAACTTGCCATGTCAGCGATCCCGTTAACACCCTAATGGAAACTATTAATCAGTGACTGTTTTGTCACTTTTTCATAACATTAGTGACTGTTTTGTAACTTTTCGAAACTTGAGTGACTAAAATGAAACTTAGGTGACTGTTTTGTAGTCTACCCCAAAGTTGAGTGATTGTTGGTGTAATTTATCATTTTTTTTATTACTCCATCCACTCGTATAAATTAAAGATTATATTAATAATAGAGAAAATATTTGATACATTGTAAGAGTAATTTTTAGACTTAACAAATAAGATTAAAGGATTAATAAGTATCTTATAATGATATAATAAAATATTAAAAAAGTACATAATAATTTTTAAATATTAGTTATAAAATAAAAAATTATATCACTAATTTATTAAATACTAATTGAAAAGAAAAAATATTGGAGGTGATTAAATACAACATAATACCTTTTTTAAATATTAAAAATATGTATACTTTTATTTTATAAAAATTTTAAAATATCATTCCACAATTACAGTAATTCCATCAATCAATCCATTTAATTATGATAAGTTGATCTTGAATTATCCTTATCGATAAAAACAAAATAAGCAAAGTTGAAAAAAAGACAAGCCAAGTACTACGCATGCTAGTGTAATATAATGTGCTATTTTACTAAATCGACTTAAAAAAATTTGATATTTATAAAAATGACTTGGCCCCATGATTGTCTGATGATTGTGTCAGATTTTAAAAAATTAAATTTTTTTATTCTGGCCTTCTAATAACTGGCACCAGGGTATTTTTTTTTAAAAAATCGTATCACACTAGTATATACAAATACCAGTATTTTAAAAAAAAACATTTTTAGTTCTAGCCTTCGAATTTTTTTAGGTGCTGACCTTCTAGTGGCCGGCACCAGACTACCAGTATTTAAATTTTATTTTTGGTTCTGGCCTTCTAATGGCCAGCACCAGGTATGAAAAAAAATTCAATTTTTTTTAGGTCTAGACTACTAGTATTTAAATTTTTTTCTGGCCTTCTAATGGCCGGCACCAGGTACGAAAAAAAATTCAAAATTTTACTTTATTTTAAAATTATTCTGTAAATATTTCTTTTATTTTTAAATTATTTTTTAATATTAATTTAATATTTGAATTTTTTTTCGTACCTGGTGCCGGCTATTAGAAGGCCATAACCAATTTTTTTTTTAAAACTGGTAGTCTAGTGTCGGCCATTAGAAGACCAGAACCAATTTTTTTTTAAAATACTGGTAGTCTGGTGTCGGCCATTAGAAGGCCAGCACCTAAAAGCTGGCCTAAAAAAATTGAATTTTTTTTCGTACCTGGTGTCGGCCATTAGAAGGCCAGTATCTAAAAAATTTGAATTTTTTTTCGTACCTGGTGCCGGCCATTAGAAGGCCAACACCTAAAAAATTTGAATTTTTTTCGTACTTAGTGACGGCCATTAGAAGTCCAGAACCAATTTTTTTTAAATATTGGTATTTTTGTATACTAGTATGATACGATTTAAAAAAAAAAACCCTGATGTCAACCGTTGAAAGGCCAGAACCAAAAAATTTAATTTTTTAAAGTCTGGTACAATCATCAGGCAATCATGGGGCCAAAAAAATCAGGTGGTGCCGGCCATTAGAAAGCTAAAACCCTATTTTACTGTTCATTTCAGGTCATTTTGGTGATTGTTTTTTAATATAGGTCATTATTGTAAATATCAAAATTTTTAGGTGAGTTTAGTAAAATACCCAATAATGAGCAAGCGACGGCCCAAATTCACAGAATATTCCTAAAAATTCTTGCCGACTGGTGATTTCATAGGAAAGATAAAAACCAGTTGACGTGGTTAGTTATAGTTTTCATAATTTGTGGAGTAAAGTGATGAATTTGTTTCGATGTTTATGAATTTTAATTAGCATTAAACAATTGAAATAAAGTTTTAAAATAAAAGTTTCAGCCTCATTCTTATCGTATAAGATGAACATTTCTATTTTTTAAACAAATTAAAATATTCATTGGATACAATTATTAGGTATCAATGTTTGAAAATGTCCAATTAACTCATCCTCATCCTTTTACTTTTCCCCATGTTTGAATCGGTGATGACTCATCCTTCGCCCTATGTTTTGTTATTCTTTGCCCAAAACTCCATTCGCGCGACTAGATAAATAACCATACTTGCTTTCTTTTGCCTTTTTCATACCATTGCTTTCCATTTTCACCATTTTTTTCACTTAAAATAATAATATTTATACACACTTTAAATTAAATTAATACAATAAATGGATTCAAATTTATTTATAAAAAAAAAAAGTCAATAATCTATAATGAAAAATGAACAATGTTTCAAAGTTATTTTAGATGACCAATTCACACCAAAATTAAAATAAAAACAAAATTGTTTCATAAGTCGTATTATTATAATATAAAATATATTGTCAAATTGCTTAACAATGCCATACAGTGTAGATTGATTATTGTGTTGGAGGAGACCTTTCTCTGTTTCAACAGCTTGTAGTGTGAAAGATAAGACTTAATATACACACACTAACCCATTGTTTAACAAATATATGTTGAATCACACAAGGTTTTTAGAATTTGACTACTAAAGTTTTAAGTTTTATTATAATTATAGATTTTAATTTTATGTTATATTTTATTGTCAATTCAAATTATTTAAATTTTCATTTATAGTTGTTCAAATATATATGTTGAAATTATGTCTAGTACGACATTTTGTGGTTCACTTGTGAGAAAAATGTTCCAGTCATTAATCATAACCTAAATTCATATCCGATGGCTAAGTGGTAGATTGAAAATGAGAAAGAGAAGAGGGTAACAATAGGAACATTAATGAAGCATATATATGATGCTATGCGATTGGATATATCCCAAAAGCAATACAAGTCTTTTAGTAATTCGCAACAGAGGTACATTGAACCAAGCAGAAGAAGTCAAATAGAAAGAGAAAGGCACGTGTTGTCCACGTTCCTGTGAGGTTGTCAGCTGATTATGATACGAGGTTCATGTCTTAAAAAGCCTACAAACAGAGTCAAGTCATCAGCCAATCAAACATTTCATTTCAGCCCCCCGTCTAATAACGACAAAAATCCTTCAAAGATAAAAGCCTTAGCCTTCTCTTTGTAAACATTTCAAACACCCTTCTTTCCTCTGCCTCCCCCCCCCCCAAAAAAAAAAAAAGTATCCTTATCCATTTATTTTAGCTTTAATTAACTTAATTCATTCCTCTTTTTTTTTCTCTCCCATTAACTTGATTTCTTGTTTGGATTAGAAGGAACTAAATGGAAAGAAACACCAGTTCCAAGTCTGACCTTCCTCCTGGTTTCAGATTCCACCCTACAGATGAAGAATTAATCATGTTTTACCTCAAAAACCAGGCCAAATCAAAGCCATGCCCTGTTTCAATAATCCCAGAAGTTGATATTTACAAATTTGATCCATGGCAACTGCCTGGTTAGTTTTTCTCTTTATTGATATTATCACCCAAATTAATATAATTTATGTTCCACGCACTTTGATGCTAAGCTGAATTCATACGGTTGGTTTTTATGTAGACAAAGCAGAGTTTGGTGAAAATGAATGGTATTTTTTCAGCCCTCGAGATCGAAAGTACCCGAATGGGGTTCGTCCGAATAGGGCCACTGTTTCAGGGTACTGGAAGGCTACTGGCACGGATAAAGCTATACACAGTGGTTCTAAATACGTTGGGGTGAAGAAAGCTCTTGTTTTCTACAATGGCAGACCACCAAAGGGTGTCAAAACTAATTGGATTATGCATGAATATAGATTAAGCGATTCGCATAAACAAATCAAGAAACACAATGGATCCATGAGAGTAAGATCTGTTGTTTTTGGTATTTTGGTTTATGATCATCAACTGTTTGATCATATTGTTGTGCGAATTGTCCAACTAATGACTTCTGTGTGTGTTTTTTCCCTTTTCAGTTGGATGATTGGGTACTGTGTAGAATTTACAAGAAGAAGAATTCAGCTGAGAAAATTTTGGATCACAAAGTTGAAGAATCAAATACCCAAATTGATAGGGTAGGGTATTCAAATGATGATAGTGAAAGTCAAGAATTATTGAAATTCCCAAAAACAGGCTCATATTCTCGTTTGTTGGAGTTGGATTACATGGGTCCAGTTTCCCATCTTTTAAATGAAAATACATACATTTCGAGCTTTGATTTCCCTAACACCATAGCTAATACAGGGATTGAAGATGTTGAGAAGCTACAGCTTGGACACATACCTTACAATTACAGTACTGAGTCAGGGAATTTTCAAGTGAATCAGAATGGGATCTTAATGAATCCCATGGTGTATCAATTTCAGTAATATTTGTTCATTACATTAGTTTTTCACCTTCACCAAATATTGGATTGTCTAGAAATGTAAAAAAATGGATCACCTTTATCCGTTCAAAAAAATTGTGAAAAAAACTACTGTTTCATGATACATTATACATTTAGATGGTTTAACTTTTTTTCTTTTTTTTTTTTTATATTTTGCATCCATCTCTTTCAAGAACTATAAATAATTACTGATTACAGTAAATATTATGAAGGCTTTAATTTCGCAAAAGAAAAGAAAAAAGAAAAAAAGAAGACAACCTAAAGACTTTTGTCTTAAATTCAACCTAAAGACTTTAAGAAATATTCCTAATGAAAATACTATAATCCATTGGTTATTTGCTTCTTATTTTTCCTAAATAAGCTCTCCTCTCCCAAAAAAAAAAATTGGTTTGAGGCTTGAGGAAAAAATTAATTAAAAAAAATTAAAACACGAGTTTAATTTAGTTGATTCATACAATTTTTTTAAACCCGCAAATCACAACATTTATAATCCATTTAGTTCTACCTAAACTGATTCAACATAAAACTTTATTACCAAAAATAAATTTCAACATAAAACATGGATATTTATATCATACGTGGGAAGTGTGAAGACGACAAACATAAAAGAACAAATGGAACTAAGATTGGTACAAGGAAAATGGATAGCTACGCCATCACTTATCCAAAAGAGAAACTAAATAATTGGGGGGAATCAAGATGGTCAAAAGGACCTTTGTGGGAAAGCAGCGATAGTAGTGGATGATTGCGTCTAGAATTGCTGCAATGCGTGGGGCTAGTTTTGTCGTTCTTCATATTTCTTTCTTCAGATTCTACCGTCATCCAACATTAGCACCTGGATACCAATTGATTCTGTTTGAACTAGCTTTAAAGTAGCTGCTGCCTTCTTTGAACCAGTCATACTTGTAGGACTACCGTTTTGTGTTTTTGCCGCTTTTTTTTTTTTATTATTATTACTTTTAGAAAGTTGGGTTAGGTGGAACTCCTTCTTAGAGCCGAAGAAGCATGCATGTATGTGTATATCTATCGATTGAGTCGAAGTGCTCTAATTGTAGAGGTCTATTTAGAGATGTTTATGAACCGATTGAATTTATGTGAAATATTTATTTTAACTTTTTAAGTTCAAATTGATTATGTAGATTAATCTTTTTGCAATATTATTTTCGTTTTGATTTTAAATTTTCACAAATTTTTTTGTTCTTTTTAAAGTGATTTACCAAAACTCATCATCTCATTTGAGTTTTTTTTTTTCATCCACACTCTTAAAAACTAATATTTATTGGATTATCATAACATTTCAAAACAAACTAATACTTAAAAATATTATGTACAAATATTTAATAAATTTATATTTTTATATAATTATTCAATTAACTTATCAAAGTAGGCGTTATTTAGTAGAATTCAATTTAAAAAATGTTAGTTAATTATAATATTTATTTTTAAGTTAAGAATCCAAATAAAAGTAAGAAAATAAAAGTTAGTTAAATAATTAAAAATGGTTTTTGTTACAAGTATTTAATTAATTTGGTATATTAAGAACAGAGTTTTTTAACTCACCAACGAGGCTAAGAAGCTACCACATGTTTTTAATTGAGTTTTTAAAATTGCTTTTGTAAAATTAGAAATTTCATCATCGTATCAAATAATAACAGTTTAATTAATTTATAATATTTATAATATTCTTTTTAAGGAATGTTTTATATATTTTTAAAACTTGTAAATAAAATAATTATTCAAAAAAATGATTTTTTTTCTTCGGAATTTTTTGATTTATCAATTCTACTAAATATTTTTTTTTTTTAAAAAAAAAAAACTATGAATGAATTTTACTGAGTATGAGCTTAAGTATATAACTCAATACATTAAACTTGACAACACTTCGAGTATGGGTCTCATAACAATCTTCTTCGAATTTTGGCCTCATGTGATTTGGTATAATTGAAAAGGGCATCATTCTTCATTGGTATTTATATAATAATAAAAAACTCATTTTAATATTTCATTTAATTTCATTTTTTTAATTATTAAATTTGTTTTTTTGTCAAATTATTTCAAAATAGATAAAAAAGTTAATGTTTGTCACCTTTACAGACGTGACATAAAAGTGGATGACATTTCAATATTTAATTAATTATTTAAAATTTAAAATTATTAAAATATATATACTTTATACTTTTTTAATAATTTTAATTTTTAAAAATATTTTTTTGAATTTTTAAAATTTTAAAAAATTAATTAAATATTGACGTGTCATCCATATGACAATCCACATGTGTGCCACATCAGCAAAGTTAAAAAATCGTTAACTTTTCAATCAATTTTGGGGTAATTTGACGAGAAATGCAAGTTAAAGTACTAAAAGAAGTAAAAAATTAAATGAAGGGTTAAAATGATTTTCTTGCAGAATTGAAATGTCAAAAAAAATCATTATGCCTTTTTTTAGTCAACTTAAATAGTAGGCGAAATTGGTTGAAGTGAAATTATCTATAGTTCAAATTAAAATTTGATTTGCAAATTTTACCGTATGCACATGTGTATAAAAAAAAGATTTTCTTTATATAATATTGAGGTGGAGATGAGGTGACACAATTTAACTCATATCATAAAGATGTCTAACAAAAACTTTAACCACCATTCCATATAAATCAAGATTTATGTTGCAACCATATTTTTATTTATAAATGGGAAGAGGGGATAACATCAATGGTGTTTAATCAAAGTAAGTTATAGAAATCCTTAACCACTGCTTTTTTTTTTTTAATGCTGTTTGCTGAAAACCAAACCCAATTATAGATGAAATAACACAAAGGGCAACATAATATTTGAGGTTAAAGCGGGTCATCAATCAACTAAATAAATGGGATTATTTTTGAAGACGAAAGAAATAATTTGGTTAGACTGAGGTTAAGGAAGCAAAAAGAGGTGAAACATTTTTTAAAGCTATAGCATGCAAAGAATGTTGACAAAGTTGTAGTTAATTCATGACCTTCACAACCTATCTACATTATAGCAAACCTTGTTCTTCCTTGAACTCCTTATAAGAAACAGTATTTCCCCAACTCATTCTATCAACAAATTAGATTTTAAACAAAAATGGAAGTTCATGACAATCATTTTTTAGTTTTTTCACAAGGATGCAACATGGGAATGGTGATGCTAGCTTGCATCTTTATTTCATGGATCTTTGTTTACAGGTGGAACCAGAGGAACAAAAAAGGCCCCAAAACATGGCCACTCATCGGAGCAGCGTTCGAACAATTAATTAACTATGATCGAATGCACGATTGGCTCGTCGAATACCTGTCGGCATCGAAAACTGTTGTAGTTCCAATGCCTTTCACAACTTATACTTACATTGCTGATCCTGCTAATGTTGAACATGTACTTAAGACCAAATTTGCCAATTACCCCAAGGTAAAGCTTTCATTATTTCATTTTTTTCCTGTGGTTGTTGGACTGCAACATGCTCGTTATATTGGTTAACAGAGATATAAAGGTTGATGTCTGGTTTTGTTATATTGAAAGGGTGAAACGTACCATTCATATATGGAAGTGCTGCTTGGAGATGGGATTTTCAACGTAGATGGTGAGCTATGGAAGAAGCAAAGGAAAACAGCTAGTTTTGAGTTTGCATCAAAGAATTTGAGGGATTTCAGTACTGTGGTCTTCAGGGAATATAGTCTACAACTCCATTCTATTCTAAGTCAAGCTTGCTTCCATAACCAAGAAGTAGACATGCAGGTAAGTAAATCCTACCATTTCAGTCAAATGCCGTTGCTTTTGTCAGATAGATTGAGCTGTGAATTCAATTTTCAGGATTTATTGATGAGGATGACTTTAGACTCCATTTGCAAGGTGGGGTTTGGTGTTGAAATTGGAACTCTGGCTCCCACTTTACCAGATAACAGCTTCGCTCGGGCGTTTGATACTGCAAACATCATTGTTACACTGAGGTTCGTTGATCCACTCTGGAAATTGAAAAGATTTCTCAATGTGGGCTCCGAAGCTCTACTTGGAAAGAGCATCAAAGTCATTGATGACTTCACTTACAATGTCATAAGGAGAAGAAAATCTGAGATTAAAGAAATTCGAGAATCTTGCAAAACCAGCAAGGTAAAGTGAGAAGGGTTGCTTCCTTCTTTACATTCTTTCCCTTTTTTTTCCCCAGAAAATTTATCCTAGAAACTTTCTTTCTTGGTGGAAAATTTCAGATAAAGCATGACATATTGTCAAGATTTATTGAGCTAAGTGAAGATCCAGAAGGAAATTTAACTGACAAAAGTCTTAGAGATATTGTCCTGAATTTTGTGATTGCTGGCCGTGACACAACAGCTACGACTCTCACATGGGCCATATATATGATAATGACCAATGCTCGTGTAGCTGAAAAGCTTTACTCAGAACTTAAAGCTTTCGAAGAAGTACAAGCAAAGGAGGAGAGGATTTCATTACTACCATGTGACTTGGAAGACCCTGAATCCTTCAATCGAAGAGCAGTGCAATTTGCAGGCTTGTTGAATTATGATTCACTGGGGAGATTGTATTATCTGCATGCAGTGATCACAGAGACACTACGTTTATATCCAGCAGTTCCCCAGGTATGTAGCTTCTTCCTTTTCAGTCAGTAAATAAACAAGAAATATTGTAAGGACTTAAAGATGTAGTTCGTTCAATCTCAGTTCCCAAAAAGGCTTGAAAAATTGTGTCCAAAAGAAGCATCTGATATGTTCGTTTCTGGTTTTATAACCAAGTAAATGTTACTGGTGATTACAGGACCCCAAGGGCATCCTGGAGGATGATATCTTGCCCGATGGAACCAAAGTAAAAGCAGGAGGCATGGTTACTTATGTTCCCTACTCGATGGGTCGGATGGAGTATAATTGGGGCCCTGATGCAGCAGTATTCAGGCCTGAGAGATGGCTAAAAGAGGGTTGCTTCCAAAATGCATCTCCATTCAAGTTCACTGCATTTCAGGTATAATATGCAAAAGATCTTCATCCTTTGATAAATACAAATTCAACAAACTGGTAGAAAGCAGATTGAACCAAGTGTTGTGTAGTTTCTTTACATTGAATTCGTATATAATCTATGAAAATTCTCAACTCTATCAAAGAACACTATAAGCTTATGCTACAACATGGTGGCTAACTGGTTCTTGTTTTCTAATGTCATGCAGGCAGGACCAAGAATATGCCTTGGAAAGGACTCTGCCTATCTCCAGATGAAGATGGCATTGGCCATTCTGTGCAGGTTTTTCAAATTTAATTTGGTACCAGACCATCCAGTAAAGTATAGGATGATGACTATTCTATCAATGGAGAAAGGTTTGAAGCTCAAAATAGCCAGACAATCTTGTTGAGGTGGCCAATGGTCTACTTCTGGTCAAAAGTTAAACTCTACCAGATGTTGTCCAAACGATAATATATACTTTAGAATTTTGCAAGCAATCAATTCGGATTGTTAACTAGAGAACTCCTCTAAGCTCTGCTGATAATCGCAATAAGGAATACCCTTTTTGATAGAAAAGGCATTATAAATTTAACTGCTGAATAACTAATAAATAGATAGAAAACATATGTTGCAGTAATGGTCGATTTCAAACAAGCTCCAAAACAGCATGTAAATCTGTTTCAACATGCAAATCCTTCCAACTCTGGCAAATCAGGGATAAAAAAGAGTGGCTATTATAACCATTTCATGTGAACATATTCATTGTAGCTACAAGCTGATGAACTGTCAATTCATGTGCTTTGAGTCACGATTTGTAAAATGAAACATTAAATGTATATTATGAGTTATTTCTAATTTTCTACTCAAAGAAATCACCTGCAAGCTAATGTCAATGGATGCAGTATCTAATTAAGTAAATTCTGCTTCTTTTCTTTCCATTCATTGATTTCAGTTTCGATCTTTGCTTGAACAATTGCATGAAACCCAGGGTACGGTTCATAACCAAAGAAGGTTTGAAGAGCCTGAGGAGCAAAGGATAAGAACTTATGAATATGTATGAAGATCAATCACTTTTTTTTTCCTGTCCCTTTTCCTTTATTCTGAAAGAGAAAAAAAGAAGATGAAATTACCTCAAACAGCACAAAGAAGGGAGCCATTATAAAGGCTTGAACAAGGTTATCTAATAAAGCTGGTGCTCGTTTCTGTAGCATATTAATCGAAATTTAGGAGAATGAATGTATGATCGAAAGGCATTAACTTTTCGTGTGTATGTGCTTACATATGCATGAATATACACATGTATGTATTATTAGAACCCATTACCTCAAAGACCCCATGGCCAATGAACTGTCCAATCCAGCAGAAAAGTTGAACCGCAAGAACGACCTAAAATTGGTTTCAATCCAATCCAATCCAATCAGAGTAAAGCAAGGTAAAGTGAACTTGCAAAATGCAAATTCAAAAACTACAGCGATCAGTTGGAAGAACCAGTGTAACTTGTAAGCAACAAACGGATTGAAACAAGAAGCGTCTGAGATGTAAGTGCCAATGCACTCTATAGAGCAACAAGAACATGCACATGTTGCAGCCATAGAATTTTACGAGAAGAACAGCCTTAAAACATTTAGGCAAAATGATAAACTGTTTTTAATTTGTCTGGAAATGTTATGGATTGAGATTATCTAAAAAAAATTGCAGCTGAGAGGCCAATAAACAATTAAAGATCAATTTCAATGATTTTCAAAGTCCAAGACCATGCATGGGAATGAAATGGAACCAAAGACTCCATTAGCATGTGAGAATTATAGACTTTCCATGTTTTGGAATAAATTCCAGACGCCACTTATGTTGTAGGCTACCATACAACACCAAAGTGAAACCATCATTCAAAACATTGAAACTTGAAAGGATGCTTCAGAAATAGATATCTTTGAAGGTCTGGTTCTTTTAGAATAGAAATGCACCCAAATATTTTCAGATTCTTATAAGCAAAACAATGTGTGTGTCAATTTTCTAATACTTTGGAGTTTGGGGGTATGCAGACCCTCCTCCGTGAAAATAAAAAAATGAAAAGGATGCTTAATATGACTGAGTCAACCAGAAACCAAAACCATTAAAAAAACCCGTAACAAAAGGAACAAATTTGTACCTTCCAAGCAAGAGAAAAGCCAAGTCGAGTTGCAAGAACGCTGCTAACAATCCAACAAACCCCGCAAAGTAAGGCAGCCAAGGTTCCAGCTTTGACATCCAAACACATGTAAAATACAGCGTAGACCAAAGCAAACAAGAACCCAAAGTTGAAAATCAACGAAACATGGACTCCAAACAGAGAGAAATCAATATGAGGGAGATTAAACAGAGAAGGAGTGAAGTCAAGAAGCAGAATTGCAGTGAAGAAGATTGGCCAAACAAATAACATGTGAATTACTATGTTTGCTGGGTTGCTATGATATGCACCATAAAAAGCAAAGTGCTTTTCCAGATTAAATAATTCAATCCTATTTCCCATACTCAATTTTCTTGCAAATTTTCTCAAGAAAATTTCTGGGTATGCTGTAAAAGGAGAATACTTGAAAAGCTAAAAATTTTGCTTCGTAAAACAGCGGAAACAAAGTCCTTCTTCTTTACTGCTCAAAAGAAAAAAGTCGTTCTTCTTGGTTCATCAAAGGCCAAATCAGAGAACTAGCACGCTTGCCATTTGACATCCTCATTCAAATATTTATAATAAAAGTTCTATTTTTTGTTTAATTTAGTCAACGAATCTTTCTAATCGTGTCTAAAAATTCCTGGGTAAACTCTGGAATTAGTCACCCAACTATTAGCATATTTCTGTTTTCTTCATTTAACTATGAAAATTTTTAATTTAGTCACTAACGTTATAGATCATTTCTATTTTCGCCACTCATGTTTTAGATAGTTCTATTTTGGTGACTCTCTCTTAAATGGTTAATGGTAGTGATGATTTTTATAATCAGTATAATAACACATTTAGTCCTCAATACTAACGCATTCTATCAATTCGATCTTAATTTTAAATAATTTAATAAATTTAATCCTCCATATTTTCAAATACTTTCAATTTGATCTTCAAACACTTATAATTAAATATAAATATAATTATACTGAAACGCATATAATTAAATCTTGATAAACTTATATCTAAACTTTTGGTTTTTATAAATTTCATTTATAAAAAATGTTTAGGTACCAAATTAGGGAAAAAAAGTTTAGATACAACTTGTGACAAAAAAAAAATATTTAGTTACCAAAATGAGAGAAATGACATAATTTAGGTATGCTTAATTCGTATTTATTGTGTTTTGCAAGCAACCCACGACACATTAGCGGATGAAGGAATATTATTAAGCCCCTATCCGTATCAAGACATGTGGCAAGCCAAAAAGACACTTAAACAGTAAGTTTGCCACCAGTAAACCAGAAGGCCACTCATGAGCTCTCATTTCCTAGATGACCATCTGAACAAGCACATACCATCCGCCATTCGAATCCTTGAGCGTCATTGAGAACATGAAATTGTTGGCCACTAAACATTTTGTGGGATCAATTACTTTCTCTCATCAAGTCAGAATGGATGACAATATCTATCATGTCATAAACATTCTCATCCTATTGAAGCCATCCCCCTAACGCGCTCCATAATAATGGGTAAATGGCAAGTTAAATACGTTAAAGCCATCTTATACAGGACATCTGCCTATAAATAACTCCAGGAACAATGAATAGAGGACCGATTCTCCAAAGATATTGAGCCTATACTTTGTCAATATTCCTTCTAACTTTCAACCTTTATACTTCTTTCAGCTTTATTTTCCTTAGCCTCTAACTTTTCACCCTCACTAAGTGAATTGACCTCTGTAACAACCACCACTATCTCTTTTATACTCCATCCTTATTCTTCACTGTATCAACACCATTCAATGTAAAAAATCATTTATATTATTTTTTAGTCTTTTAATTTAGAGATTAATATACATATAGCTTTTATTCCTTACAAGTTTTATCATCTTCGTGAGTTCTAATACTCTTATCATTTTTACCACTTTATTATTTCAACATTACATTTGCACATCGAAAATATAAAATCTTAGCAAAAAAACAAATTGAAATTCATAAAAAAAAAATCTAGTTTTTAAGTATAAAGAAAGGTAACAAGATATTGAGAACTCAGTGTTGAAGGAGTTGTTGAGTTGCACTCGACTGTGTCAACTGTAAATTGCCATTGAAGTGGCCAAAAATTTGTCTTATCTGGTTTGGCAATTTAATGAAGAAAAATTTTGAATCTGTTAATGTGCTATGTTATTGAGGATACTTTAGTTCATCTATGAAAACTAGTCTTTGGCATTTGAAGATTGGATGCATGTTAATCAATTAAGTCTTTAGAATGTAGAGATGTGACTAAGATAATGCGACTGATTTTGGAGAGTATATATTCTAGTGATTTTATTTTTATTGTTATTGATGTAATAACTCTTTTCAAGGTGTTAGTTTTTATTCACTTAGATTCTATTTTAACAAGTTGAAATTGAATTTATGCTTTGAGGCTTGATATGTTTTGTATAAGAGTTTATAATGCATTCTAATATGTTCATTGTGGAATCTTGTAAGAGAGTGCAAACTGATATTGTAAACATCGTCGAGTGTTTAATGCCCAAGTTCTCAAGGGGAGGATTTTGAGGTAAGTGTTCTAGTTTTTAGGTACAAAGGTGAGATCTTTATACTTTGTGAGTGATAGAGTGTGATTCACTTGTTGTGTTGTGGATTAAAGATAGTAGAATTACTCACTGAATTAGCTTCGTAGACGTAAGGAAACTTGTGTAAACAAACTTGTGTTTTTAGATTTTTTATTTGCATAGTTTTCACAATATCAAGCCGCAGCAGCCAGCAATCTAGCACTTCCATTAAAATTTCCATTTTAAGCAAATATACAACTTAACATAGCAACACTCAGGATGTCAACCCTTAATACATAAGAGATGCAATGAATCATGAGAGAGAGATGGCAATGGCAGATGAAATGATAATGAGCATGAGAAGAAATGCTGAAGCGAAAGAGCTAATTAGTGATCCAGACGTGCGCTCACAGAAGGAATCCAACTGTTGGCATATTGATAACCAATTCGCATTAGCATTCCCTTTGTGTGCTAAATACACAATGGATGTGGCAGCTGATGCACCAGCCGTCACCAAGCCCAGCATTGCCTGGAAAACAAAAAAAAAAAAATGCATGTTTTTTTAAGTTCAACAGTGAAAAAACTATGAACTTGGAAGGCCCAAAATTAAAGGTGATAAACTTCACCGTGTCAAACGTGACCAAGACAATTCGACTGTGCTTGGCTGCTCTTGTGATGATATAGTAGAAAGAAAGCGGAAGAGAAAACACAAGATACGCACAGGCAACTGAATTGGCAATCACAAAAAACCTGTTAAAAAAAGCATAGGCATGTCAAGAAAGCTCAATATATTTACCAAAAAAACGTGTTTACGACATAATAACAACTCACGTGAACATGGGAAGATCACTATATTTGGCATTCAAAAGGATGGATTGAGGAAATAATGGAACAGTTTCTTCAGTAGTACCCATGGCCATAGCACTCCCTAGGGTTCCTCCAGCAGCAACGAATCTGAGTATGAATTCTAGTATAGCAACCCCATTGATGTTGGAGTTTACTGGGGTTGCCTCGTTGGATGTTTCACCAGATTCACCTGCTATTCCCTTCATGCTATTCAACTTTCCAAGGTTTCTATTAATTAATGGGTGAAACTAGATTAAGCAGAGTAGAAGATATTAACATTTATACTACTTTGTATGCCTAAGCAAATCTGGATTTTTCTGACTGTACAAGTAAAAAGCAAATCAAATTGGAAGTTTGGTTAATTTGCTGAGCTTGAGATACTTGGCATTTGCTTCCGTAACATGTCATGCCATTTCTTAAATCCTATTCATTTCTACCTGCCCCTACTTTAGTGCTGTTGTCTGCAATAAGCTCTCTTTAAGTCCTATATAATATGCTATAAAAAGTTATTAAATTACAATATAATATATAACACGAATTTCCTAATTTAGTGCTGTTGTCTGCAATAAGCTCTCTTTAAGTCCTATATAATATGGTATAAAAATCAATGTCTAGAAGGCTTGAATTGTTCTTATTTAGCATGGGTTTATAATATTGAGGAACTTACATTTTTTTTTTCAAATTATTTACTGTTAATGTCTTCGGGTACTATTATAAGTATTCTCTTTACAGTTTGAAAACTTCACGATGGATCATCAAATTGAGAGAATGTGTAAATATTATAGAATAAATTTTTAATTTTAAAAAATAAAAACTAAATTAACAAAATGTTAAATATTGAATGTTAAATCTATTATTATATCAAATCACGTTAATATTTCGTTAGGTGATTAGACACTTTTTATTTGTGAAGGGATTAGAATGTAAAATTAACTTAACGGAAATGAATAAATTAACACATAAAAAATCAGTAAAAAAAACATGTTAAAATTTAGGTGATTATCTAATTAATAGTTTAGCTAATATTAATAGTAGCTAACATAAATGTAAAAAACAATGTTATAATAATACATGATTGGCAACAGAAGAATAAATTATTAATTATGTACCACATGGTCGTATGGTAGCCCATGTGGGTCACACGGTCATGTGGAATGGTCAACCTGTGTGGCTCTTGTAGCTTGTTCCGATTTTTTTTATTTTTGCTCATTTTTCGTTTCTTTTGCTCCCAAGTGCTTTATTAAGCATCAAAACATAAATTTAAATGATTAAGAGAATAAAATTCACAATTAACAACGAATAATCACTCAAAAGCGCATTAAGAATGAGGTTAAAACATGTTACTTTCAGCATTTATCAGGTTCCAAATATTAAATCTACTGTTGTTTTGCTATCGCTGTCAACTAACAATCAACGCACCCTTTTTCTCAAGTCATTTTTAGCCCATCTATTAGGCCACGTTTGGTTCGCTGTAATGGAATAGAGTTGTAATTGAATAGAGGTGTAATGGAATAGATGTGTAATGGAATAGAGCTGTAATAAGTAATTCAATTGTTTGGTTGAATGGAATGGAATAGAGCTGTAATAGAATTCTTGTGTTTGGTTGAATGGAATGATGTTGTAATAGCATAAGGAAAAGAACTAAAATGACCAGAATACCCTTAGCAGAATTTTTTTTAGGTAGATAATTATTGTTATTGTTATTAAATTTTAATAAGATTATTATTGAAAATAATTTAATAAAAATAATAAATAATTTAATCATATTTTAACATAATTATTATTAAATATAATTTAATAAAAATAATTTAATAACATTCTTAATATAATTATTATATGAATTAAAAAATCAAAATATATAATACTATAAAAATATATATAATCTACTTTATTATTTTTAAACTGTAATGCATATTTAATGTGCTAAAATATCATTATTGAAACAAATAATTTAATTATTCTACAATAAAAAAAATATTAGAAGTAATAAATAACTTGAGAATTTATATCTTGCATAAACAGAATATTCATATATTAACAAAAGGTTACATGAAACATATATAAGTAAGTTAATTTTAACTTATGCCATGCACCTTTAAAGGCTAATTTTAATCAAAATAGATGAACTCCTGATCCTTGTTATGTATAAGTTAATTAGTTTATGTGACTAAAGTACATGTCTTGCATGCTTTATATTATAGTATAGTATACATTTCTATTGCAATCCCTATAGTTTTTATTTCTTGCTTTGTGCACCTTATCTAAGGATTGAAACATATGATTGACATGTTGAAATATATATCCTCTTAGGTTATGTATAGCCTTTGAAAAAACCAACATGAATTGAAAGGGGAAAGTGGATCATCCATGCATCTATTTCAATCATTTCTTAAAAGTTAAGCTGCATTTTCTTTCAGTAGAAATGCACTTACGAACTCACTTCAACTTCCCACTAGAAAGAGAGAGAAAGCAAAGTTAATGTATCAAAATAAAATATATCTAATTTTAATTCACATAATAACCACTGCTAAAATTGCACTAAGGATTGACAAATTCGTTTCAAGAAGATCAAAACATTCAATGGCTATTGAAGGAAAAAGCTATATGGAGATAATTAGAAATAGATTAATATAATACCAAGCTAAAACACATCGTCCCAAATATTACAAACATAAAAAGTTACCAAAATATCATCAATACAACTATGATTTTTAATGGTCAGCAAGAAATCTTCTGACCCATTCCAATCGTACAGAAGAAGGTAAACTAAAGAAAATGAGCATTTGCGTTGGATGATCTGGAATTTTCCTCAGTGCTCGAAAACGTTCATCCACAGTTAAACCTTCTATTTCACATAATGTTGGATATAAATTTATAGCTTTTTCTTGGATGGTCTGAAATTCTTCTGACTTTTGTTGAATTACCGCATCGGAGGCAATACTCCTACTGATTTGTTCGCCAACAGCCCGCATGTTTTCCGCCAATAAAGTGGCAGTATCATGAAATGAAGGAGAAACATGATCACTCGAATCAGAATTCCTTTTTTTCTTCTTTGAAGATGTAGAACCCCCTTGGTTTCTAGCTGGTTGCGATTCTGTAGCTGAAACATCCATGTCATCCAAAGAGATATTAGCTTCACAATCATAGAATTCGTTTCTTTCTTCATGAATATTTGTAGCAGCTACATCCTCAACATGTATTTCTTCAATGATATCAGCGGTTGTTTGAGCATTTTTTCCAGTGGCTCGATCTTTTGCGTAAATGGCAGTAAATTGGTCGTAATAAGGGAAACTACGATGTTTAAATTGACCAGCTTCTTTATGACTCTATAAAAAAGAAGAATTCATATTAGTTATAAGTTTGGTAAAAATAAGATAATAAAGACTTGAAATAATTCTTACATTTATATATGAGTTCCACACCGCATCTTCAGCAACAACGAGCTGCCAATGCTCATCCCAACCAAAACCGCTATTGTTTTTTCTATTAAGCATGTCATAAACGATTGACCAATCCCTTTTCAGTAGTCTAATCCTCGATTCAATATTAGGTTTAGCCTTCAACATTGAATTGGGTAAAACTTTTTCTAACATTCTTTCCAACTCATTTAAATAACCAGCTTTAAATCCCGTATCAGCATTATAGGTTCCAACATTGTGCAAGTCGAGCATACAAGAAACCAACGCAGCATCTTCTTCTGGAACCCATTTCCTTTTAGTTCCTCGAGAAATTTGGGAAGAAATATTTGATTCTGAAAAACCTGACATAATTATCTTAAGAAAAAAAAACAAATTAACATTTGACAACATTAAGACATAATAGGTAGCTAGATACCAGAATGTGCGCATAAGTGTGTGTTGCTGAATACAAATCCCTAGGGTTATCTATACTAGGGTCAGTAGCATATTATTGAACTTAGCCCAAGCTTTCAAGGCTCAAATAAACATCAATAAAATTTTCACATGCTAATAAGTAACTATTTACTACAAAGATAACGTGTACAAACAACCAAAAAAAGAAAAAGAAAGAACAGTAAACAACTGCTCCTGCATCAATTGGAATGGCTACATGGATTCTCTAGATGTGACATTACTGTTAAGACTTTCCTGTTTATGTTGTTATCATCTGAAAATCTGCAAAATCATGGAACTTATAGAAGCTATTCATGAAATGTTGCACAAAAACCTCTAGCAACTCTTTTATATCAACTATATCATGAAATGTAAGTGTTAGCATTTTTTTCCTTCCTTTTTTTTCCTTCCTTTTATCTGATCTACTATTACTAGGACTGAATTGGGAACTGTGACTGCAATAGATGGCCCTTCCTATTTCAAGAAGTCTCTAGCTGATGTCAAAAATCATTTTGGTTATTTAGTTGTCAGAATAAATCTATTATGCGTTAAAGTTGGAACTGAAATATTATACCTAATGCTTCTTGTTGAAATATTATTTGTGCTTGTTTTGGTTCCACAAAACTTTCTGCTTTCTCTAAAAGAATGATATTCCCCTTGTGCAGGCTTGGCTTACTACCATCTCATTGGCTATTTGTAAGGTTAGTCTTATATGTCACTAAAATCTTCCATGTAAAAACTTTGTTCCATATAGTGATATCTTTGTTCCCAAATGCAAGGAGAAACAAAAACATAAAAAACAAAGAAAAAGGAAAATTTTAAAAAGTTTACAATGAATTCCAAATATTTTAGAACAGAAAACAAAGCTATTGGATAGATAAATTCCTTTCCATCTGATCAGATAATAAATTACAGAGAAAAGTGTTGCTTAAATAACTTTAATCTAATGCGACCAGCTGGAATAAATATTATAAGAGCAGACAACAATACAACCATGTAGGACAACAAAATATAGATGATTCATTTATGGACCTCTTATAACATTGTTGAAAATTTGTTATGTCATTAGTTAGAAGCATCCTATTGATCTTCAATAAGTTGAAACCACCACAAAACAAGGGCATTATCAAATGCAGGTTATTTCACAACAATGGTAATCAAAATCATATCAAAGTGAAAAGAACAAGTAGGCATTACCAACTGCTGGAAATATCGATATAAAAGCGTTGAGATACTAGCAGGAGATTTCCACAATTTCTGATAACTAGGCAGTTCACCTGCATAAACATTACAAATACATTTGCAATAGAAAGACAATAAATAAAAGTAACTGAAGTATAAGAGAGGAACCTTGAGCATGAAATTCAGCTTTTCGACATAAAACAAAGAATACCCATGTTTTTTTTTTTTCTCAGTATCAATCCCAAATTTAACTTTATGATCATCCAATAAAAAGAAAAGAGCGATAAAGAGAGAAACTAACGAGGTAAAACAGGGGAGTTTAAGCGAGAAACAGAAGAAGAATAGTTGGTAAAACTTAT
The DNA here is from genome assembly GCA_025503065.1 of Gossypium bickii. NCBI lineage: Eukaryota > Viridiplantae > Streptophyta > Magnoliopsida > Malvales > Malvaceae > Gossypium > Gossypium bickii. The sequence continues at coordinate 100,281,863 of CP106716.1, forward strand.
AATGTAAGGTTACAAATGCAAAATGGCAAGGTACAGCAATGATGATAAAGATAATGCTTTCCATACCTCTGGCTTCAAGTCTCTGTGAATGATATGATGGGACTACAATACTTCCAAACTGACTCCTGCAAAGGAAACGAATGGCTACTCCTTGAGAACCAACCTACACATAGAAAAAAGGTTTATTAGATATAGAAATTATAACAAAAATTCATGGAACTGCTAAATTGAACCCTATTACCTAATCTCCTTGATTCATGCAGTCACTATTAAGAAGTGCCGTATAATAGGTCTACACAGCAGCCTCCATAATTTCTAAACTAATATTTATACCTATTATGAATCATAGTTTGAGGACATCTAATGGAATTAATCTATTTTCATGTGATGACTCCAAACTCCAATAGTTTTAAATTAGGGTTTAAGGTACTTAATAATATTGGTAGATACAATATTGTGTATATACATATATAATTATGTAAATGTGGAGGAGGTAGGTAGATACATATGGTGGTACCTGCTAAGTCCAGACATAAGCATTTGATAATTATCTTCATTTCAATTTCTTTTTCCAGCATTGATTAGGAAAGCGTGATACAGAATGTGCAATGGTCTGAAGATAGAGATAGCACGAAAAGCTAATAGCAATCTTAGTAAAGTATCAAGAATTTCCGCATCTTAACTTAAATCAAACAAATACAACAAAGCAAAACACGAGTAAATAAACACCATACCATATATTATCGAGACAGAAGGTGAAAAGTGAAAACAGATCAGGAAATAACTTATGAAGGTTAAAATGAGCTACACACACTTAGATGAAAAGAAAAGAAAAATTGCAAAACAAGAAACACGAAACAAACTTTCAGACTACTAGAGACCAACAGAACCTTAATTACATATTTTTAGATTAAAATTAGGTTTAATTACTAGTAACTAGTGAGAGATCAGATCCAGAATGGCCACTCCACTCTTTTGAAGAATTTGGAGTTCTCTTCTAGGAAGATGCTAGATCAAGCTTTGAAGATTAGCTTGGAGAATTGGGCATTTATTTTCCTTTTTATTTCCTTTTCCTTTTATCTAGATTTGAATGGATTGATTGGATTAATGTTGCTGCTTAGATCTAAGATCACTTATGGAAGAGTGTTGAACTAATTTACTAGATTAGTTTTTTTTTTAAATATTCTAAACACAACAAATAAAAGGTGAATGTTTAGCGATTTAAAACAACTGGTTAATAGTGAATAAAGAGTCACCGTAGTTGTGATGACAAGAAAACTAAAGAGCACTATCAAATATGATCCCAACACGAGAAGTAACAGCAAGTCGAATGTTACACTAGCAACCTGCAACACCACGATTAAACCTGTCATTATTTGAATGGGCAATGGTAAATAGAAATTAATTCTGTTAAACAAAAAAAAAGTCAATTCAAACAATAGTAAATACCTGATAGATGTTAAGCCTAGCACTAGTCAGATCATAGAAAGTGAATACCTCTTCAAGAACCTCATGTTGCATGTTCACTTCATCGGTATGATCAGCTAATTCCTGCAATAGAGTGAGACGAACAGCAATCAGAACTGAAAGTTAAAGAAAGCACGTGGCAAGTCATTCTAGTGTTTTCACCACTTACCATAAAATCTTTATCCAAAAGTTTGTTCTGTTATATTTACTGATAATGATACTTGGAAGTTTATGTGGTTGGTAAAAGAGAGTACAAGTATTGAAGTGATGCAAGCTGGAATGAAATACACATACTTTCTTTTCTTTACGCTTTTGTAATGGTACATGCAAATTTCTTTCATAGAAGCAAAGTATTTCTTTCATCAAACTTCCAATTGGAAGAGCAGTTATCCAAGACATTTGACAATCCCCGCATCTTAAATATCATATATTTGATTCTTTAAACTTAATTCCACTCTGAAGAAAAGCAATTCAATTCTTAAAGCGCAAATCATCATCTTAAAGAAAGAAACTGTAACATAAAGGAAAAGATCAAGAAAAGGAATAGGTTTCCTCCAGCATAGAACTCAAGGACCAGGAACAAACAACTTTCAAACTGAAAATTAAAGAAAAATCAGCCCATTCTTATGTGGAAATTAGAGTAGAAAAACATATATACATTGTATTCTAAATAATCAGCACTTGATACTTGACTTTAACGTATTAACTATTAAGCAAATTATAACATCAAATCCCAACACAAACCAATTGGTGGAAAAGCATTGCCAGAAACTAGAATAAGGGTCTTATTTAATATTACCGGCATTACTTATGAGCTTTTTCATTTGTTTAGAGCTAGGATTACCATGGTTATACAATCTTCTAAAATAACTATAACAAATATTTAAAAATTAAAAGGATTGAAATTGACTAATAAATTGCCCAGTCCCCAGTAATCGCTACAAAACAACCAAATTTCCAAGTTGACAAAGAGAAATCGAATCAGTTAATCCATCAAACCGTGGGATTAAAGAGAATATATCAAATGGGTATTCCGAAAATGGCGGAAAATCATAAACAACCCATCGTTGGAATCGAAAAACGAGAAGAAAGAAAAGAGAAAGCCAAAAAAAGAACAAAACTCAAAAGCGTGAAGAAGGCGAATGATGTTAGGGTGATTAACGTAAGAGAGAAAATTAAGCTCGCAATCCAAACAGTTGGCGAGGTGTTTGTTGATCTTGGAAAGGAAAACTTGCTTCACTGCCACTTCTTCACCACTTGATTTCGTCTCAGCTTTCCAAACGATGGAAACAAAACTTCACGTAGCTTTGATTTTAGCAAATAGTCTCAGGTCGTGAAGGGTTCCAACAAATCGCGAAGGAGAAAGTCTGAAGGAGATTTTGGGAAATTTTTTCTTCATTTCTATTCGACGATGGTTGGAATAGCCATTCAGAGGTTTCAGCGCTGAATCCCTATTACGCGTTTGAGAGAATAGAAACGTAATAGGTAATCCGGCCGAATGAAGAAACGGTGAACCAAACAAAGGCATTAGGTGGGCCCACAGAATAGGGGGTGTAATGGCATAGCCATTACACCCAACCAAACATGCCGTTAAACATTATAAAGCAACAAATACTATTTTATGATTATTTTTATTCTTTTAAAATTTTATATAAAATTTTAAAAAATAAATACTATAAGTTTAAACTCAAAATATTACATTATTATTATCTTCCAAACTTTATCATTTCAATCAAAATTACATTTAATTTTAATATATATTTTTAAATTTGTTACCCCTCTAAATTTAAAAACATATTAATATTATCTATAAAGCAAAACAGGCCATGGAAACGTCAGTATCCATCGATTTCATGTTAGGATATTATTAAATAATCATGGTTGGTCCAGTGGAGTTGTTTGTATAAGGTAAAATTCTTATTTATTATTTATCTTATAACAAAATATAGTACAATAAGAACTCATATTGGGTAGTCACTATTTCAATTGTGGCTTGAATTATAGTTGCATTATTCACGTTACTAGGGGTATTCAAACTTTGGTTAAATCCGAAAAAACCAACCGATCAACCGATCAATTAATGGTTTTTTAAAATTTCGGTTATTAGTTAATTTGATACAAAATTAGATAATTAATCAAATTAATCGAACTTAATAATTATGTAGTATTTCAAGAGTTGAAATTTCAGTTAATTCGGTTAACTTTCAAGACAATGAACATCAATGATGTATTTTTTTATGTCTTATACTTATTTTAACAAAAATATAAAAATTTGTTCGGTTAACGGTTAAAAGATTATAAAGTTCTATTAATTCGATTAATTCTAATTTGATTTGGTTAACAACCGAAATGACAGTTTGAATACCCTTTAAAACTTTATCCTCCTCTGTAATTCAACCAAAAAAAATTATAGTAGAATAAAAAAAAATCTTTATTCTTGTATTTTCCGCTTGTATATATAGGTGGTTGGCTGTTGGATTCTTTGGGGTTTGAAAGAGAAAGGTGCTTTGCCTTTCCATAACATAAAATTCATGGTTATCTGCTGAGCTGAGGCCCTATATCACTTTCTTTTTCCATCTACCATTTCAGTATGCCCGTAGGATCGGGTTATCGTTGAATTTCGGCATTTATGATCCAACCATATCTATAATTATAAATATAAATTAATTCAACTGGGGGCACCCATTTGCTGATGTTCTCAGAATATATAGTAGAATCTTTCATTTGCAACTTTTAATTCTCAGAATATTTATTGTAGCAGCAAAAGATGAGGAATACATAAGTGGAATCAGATTATGATTTAATTTACAAGTTGTGTCATATCACAGTCTCGCATGAAAACCTATATCGTAATAACACTTCTGGTGAAAGTAGAAAAAAAGGAAGAGTCAACTGCAAACTGTTTTGCATGATTTGGTTCAATAAATCAATGGCTGAGATAGCATAGTCATGAAATGCTATACATTGTCATTTCTCTTTCATGTGTTTTCGTGGAAATGGAGCGATCGAGACAAGGCAGCAAGGTTAGCTCGCAGCATTGAGAATGTTGTTAGTCTGTAATTTCTATCATCACTGGTTTTGGATTGAAAGCCATCGAAGATACCTCCTGAATTGGTGTTCTTGGTTTTAATCCGAAGTGTCGCCAGCATAGAGCTTTTTGCAGTCTCCTCAGTATCATCATCAATCCTCAAAGCTTTTGAATTGGAAGAAGCTCTTCTTTCTGATATATTACTGTCTGCTGAGGGCTTTCCCCTTTCGTCCCTTGAATGTTTTCCCAGAACTGGCCAAGTTGGAGTTGGACTTGAGCTTTCAGTATTTGGAGCGCATTGGTTAATGGAAGCTGACGATAGGGTCGCCACTGGAACAACCGATGGGCGATATGTTGGTGATGAATAGAAGGATGCTGGAAAGCCAGGACGGTAGAGTGTCGACGGAGGCAAACGTGGAAGACTGAATACTGAAGAATCCGAACCAAATGTGAAAACACAACTATCACCACTTGCTTGATTAACAGCACTTGCTTGAGCTCCAAGGATAGCTTCGGAGACCATAACATGATGGTAATGCAAAGAGGAAGAAGAGCTCTTGGTCTTGCGACGACCGGCACCGACCGGCACGTTTCTCATGGCTCCTCCGTCGGTCCAGTATCTTTGACAGTTTTTGCAGAAATGACGCGGCTGGTTCACGTTGTAATTGTTATAGTAGCAAAACTTGGTTTCTTTGCTATTACATCGGGGACATGGAAGTATCTTATCAGGCTTCTTCAATGTCTTTTCTTGTGAGCTATTTGTCTCACTTTTTTCTTCGTTCTTAGAGCTTTCAAGCGATGAAGGTTTTCTTTCAGATAAAGGGACTCTAGTGCCACAGTCATCCTCTTCATTTTTTTCCTAAAATCCAGAACTTCAAACAGTTAGGGGCTAATTTAAGCCAACGGAAACTCAAATTCAAGCACAAGTTAATTTCATTTGTGTTGACTTGGTTTTCATGCTTAACAACAAGGAGGTCATTCAAACAGGGACTCCGCAACATAGAACTTCCAGAGAAAACTGAAGTATCAAAGAGGGAATCCTACCCAACACTACATATATTTTTTTATGATTATTTTAACTGCAAAAAAGTCAGTCATGCATGGCGGATCATTGAAACTGAACTGAACCCTCAAGTTAGAAAATAATTTATCTGTAGCTCAAAACAGAGCATGTTCATTCAAAGGGGGGGTGCGAGAAAGAAAATATAATAACAGTAGAACTAGAGTACAGCTTGGCAACTTACTTGAAGATTAAGAAACATAAAATAACGTTTTGCTCAGTTGCATGGAAGCAATCGGCATTAACCTGAAATGATTGTTTGAAACTGCAAGAAATAACATTTCTCGCAGAAAACTCAAAGCAATCAGCCCAAGCAAATAAAAAAATGAAATTATCTTTTTCAATGTTTACAAAATTCAGTGTCTGAACTAAATTTGATTAGATCAAACCCAAAACAGAATTTCTTTTAAACTATCAAATGAGTATATATATATATAAGAAAAAAAAACTTTGACTGGAAATTTGAAAAGTTTAATGGAGATGCAAAAGGGTGCTAAAAAGTGGAATCAACACATTTATAATTATGAACTTGTAAACAATGGGTTGCTCTTGGAATTCCCAAAAGCCTAAACCCAGTAAGAATTGCAGTAAAAGCAAAATACAGAACCGAGTCAACAACACGATTTTGTTAAAAACCTTGGAGAAAAAAAAACCAACGCAACCCACCAATGATTTGCAGTTTGTAGTCAAGTACTTGAAAAAATAGCATATATCCCAGTTCAAATGGAAGAATTATGAAAAAATATATATTACCTTGTCTTCGATGGGAGCCTGAAGTTGAAGCCCGTGATTAGAATTCACAGCACCTAAAGAATTAGAGGAAGAAAGAAGATATCTGTTAGAAGAATCAAGGACTAAATTTTCATCCTGGTTGAATGTCAGTAATGGAATCATCTTGCCAAACAGCTTTATAGAGGAAGAATCATTAAGTTCAGACATGGTTGATAACTTGTAATATTATTTTCCGACTAGAGCAAACCTTTCTCTTTATCAGAAAATCAATTTCATAGAGGTTTCTGTTAGTGAGTTTAATCGAGGCGAAGGGAGACTAAGGTGGCCAATGGTGTTGGCTTAAACAAAGGTGGGGAATGCCAAATAAGCAAGAGAGGCAAAGACAAATGAGAGCCACAAATTTTGTGGACTTTTAAGATCTTTTCATGCTGTTATATTCCTCCACATTGCTGAAAAAGATAGTGCTTTTTGTTTTGTTATTTTTTTTGTTGCCTCCCTTTTTTCTGCCATTCCAGATGCCCCCCTTCCCTTAGTCTTCTTCATTTACCAAATACTAAGCCCTTCACTTCTCATATTCTCTCTTTCTTTCATCAAATGATAGCCTTCACTGACCAAAGTAACTTAAACATCTTACTTTCTTTTAAGCAAAATTCTAACACTTTTCACCTCAACTTTACTTAATCGTCCTTCCTATTGTGACTAGAAAATTTTTATCTTTATGATTTATTTTTCTTGCAAGTCTTCAAGAATTTTAATAACTTTGACTCTTTTTCCTACATATATATTATTAATTGCTCCCACTTCCCACATTAAGTGTTGACAAAATGTTTAACTAGAGATGATAACACAATTAATAGATATCTCAACTATGAAAAATAATTAGGTTTATATCCACTTTAAAATGTAAAATATGATATATAACATCAACTCTAGACATTAAAGTTATTAAATTATTAGTAAATTTACGTTTTGATCACTCAATTTTAGAAAATTACAAAATAATCACCCAATTATTTGAAAGTTTTCATTTAAGTCATTGAACTATTTGAAAGTTTTTAATTAAGTCTGGTTAGCGAACTTCAAGTGACGATTCAACGATTGATATGGTAGATCAGTACCCATCAATAAATAGAAGAACATATCTTAGATTCATGTCGATCCGACGGTTAATGTCAAAGATCATAGAAGAAAGTTGTTTGGATTTTACTTTGCAAATTTTCATGAAAAATCTAAACTATAAAAGATAAGGAGAATGAGAGCTTTTGATTAATGCAGGTGGTGCAAACAGAATAAACCATACAATAACATTTTAATAACTCATTAACTTAAATGAAAACTTTTGAATAGTTTAGTGACCATTTTGTAACTTTTTGAAGTTGAGTGACCAAAGCATAAACTTACTAATAGTTTAGTGACCTTTGATGTAGTTTACCCTTTTTTAACTAGGCTTGTCCTAAAACTTCTATTTTAGATGTGTTGATAAACTTAAAAAAAAAAAAAAGTGTCGAAAGATTAAGTATTGAATTTAAGCTATAAAATATGTTTGATATATAACTCAAAAATAATTATAGAATATAATTAGATTGTTTGATAAATATAGATTTTAAATTAAAAATTATATTCTATATTTTACCCTTAATTTTTAAACTTTCACCTTATTCCAAACAAATGTCAAATTTTAAATGTAAAGTTTTTATAGGATAATATAATATTAAAATAAAATTGAATTAATTGAAAATATTCTTCATTAAGTGATAAGTAACTGATAAACCATAATTTACACATATTTTAACCTCATGCTTGGCTTAATTTTGGATGATTTTCCATTGGATTTGATGAATTCGATGCTCCTAATCTCTTAATTTCATGTTTTATACTCAGGAGAGCTTAGGGAGTCGAAAAGAACGAGAAACGGGCCAAAAAGGGATAAAACGGGCCACACGGCCTGGACCACCACACACGGGCAGATCACACGGTCTTGTGTGGCAAGCCGGATCGAACACAGCCTGGGTTATCGACTACAGGCGTGTTCTTGCCGAAATAAGGATGAATTCTATTTGGAATAGGATACTTGTGGGCCAAGAAAGGCATCTCAAAGCCTATATAAACACCCTAGGAGGCAACCTAAAAGGAGAGTTGGACAAAGGTCGACAGGGTTCGACAGGACGTCGAATAGACGTTGAGTAGAAGGAGAAAATACTCCAAGACAATTGTCGGGAAAAGCCTAGGAGAAGGATCTCCATCAAGATTGAGGATTCCCCATCAAGTTCTTTAGAAGTTTTTGGGTTTTTCTTATGTTTTGTTGTTTTTCCTTTTTTATGATGTTTCCTTCTTTTAGTATGAACTAAATCCCTTAAATACCTAAAGGGATGAAACCTAAGACGAATCTTATTATTATTTGATTTATGAGATAAATACCTGTGCTTATTCTTAATTGTGAGTTCTTATTCTTGTTTGATAATTCAGGTTATTGATTCAAGTCGAATGTGCTTATTCAGTGGAGCAAAAGTCCCTGTCTAAGAGTAGATCAACACAATTAAGCGGAGTTGATTGCAACCCTAAAAATATGGTGACGAAAATCTGCCAGATTAGGGTCAAACCTAATAAGGGAATCCATAGATCGAGTTAATGCGACAATAGGGGTTTTAATTAGAAAGAGATTTCAATTAATCAACCTAGAGTCAGTTGTTAGTAGCCTTGAAAGAGGTATTAATATAATTTAGGGATTTCTACGGATTAAGCCAAGTGAATAAATCGCATGAATCAAAAGCAATAAGTGAAGTCTAGGTGGATTCTTCCTTAGGTATTGCCTATCTCATATAAAGTTGTCTAAAAGTATTTTCCCAATTTACTCTCTATCGCGTTCATAGTTAGTTAAATTAGTTAGTTAATTTTAGATTAAAAATAAATCCCTTTAATTATTAGGCTGGATAATAAAAAATAGTTATTACTAGTAATCTTGGTTCTTGAGGATACGATATTCCAGACTCACCACAGCTATACTACTGTTCAATAGGTGTGCTTACCTTTGTCGAAATAATAGTTAGTTTCGAGCTCCATCAAGTTTTTGGCGTCATTGCCGGGGACTAAGATATTAGGAAAACTAAATTTTTATTACTTTAGCCATTTTATTTGCAATTTATTTTATTATTCACTTTGCTAATTTTTCTTTTTTGCTTCTGGCAGGTAATTCTAGTTTATGACTAGAAGGAACCCATCAGTACCTTTGATTTTTGACAGTGATATAGAAGGTACCATTTGCAGAAACAAAAGAGAAATAAGGCGAAGCCTACAATATATAGAAGAAGAGTAAGAGGACGATACTAATACTACCGAAGAGATGGCTGATAACAATCCGCTACCTCCTGTAGTTACCGCAAACCCGGTGAATCAAAATCCTGCTCCTTGTACTATGTATGATTATGCTAAACCTAATTTTACAGAAACTGAGTCAAGTATTGTTAGACCTGCTATTGCCGCAAATAATTTTGAACTGAAACCTAATACTATACAGATGATTCAACAATTTGTTCAGTTTGATAGTTTGCAGGATGGGGATCCAAACAATCACTTAGCAAATTTCCTAGAATTATGCGATACCTTCAAAATCAATGGCGTTTCTGATGATGTCATTCACCTTCGGTTGTTTCCCTTTTCATTGAGGAACAAAGCTAAATAGTGGTTGAACTCGTTACCACGAGGATCAATCACTACATGGGAACAGATGATTGAAAAATTTTTGTTAAAATATTTTCTGCCAACTAAAACGGCTAAGTTGAGGAATGATATCTCTTCTTTTGTGCAGATGGATTTAGAGACACTTTACGATGCATGGGAGAGGTACAAGGATCTACTGAGAAGGTGCACTTACCATGGGTTATCCTTGTGGCTACATGTTCAAACCTTTTACAACGGTGTAAACCCTTCAACTAGGCAGTTGATTGATTCAGCCGCCGATGGAACCCTGAATAATAAGACCCTTGAAGCGGCTTATGAGTTTATTGAAGAGATGTCACTGAATAACTATCAGTGGCAAGTTATGAGGACAAAGCCAACAAAAGCCGCCAGTGTTTTCAACCTCGACGCAATAACCATACTGTCAAATCAGGTAGAACTTCTTAGCAAGAAATTGATGGTTTGTGTGGTTCTCCACAGGTATATCCAGTATTGCAGTGCAATTCCAATGGAGGAAGGACGAACAACACAGAATATCCGTCCTACAACCTTGGCATAGAAAGCGAATAGATGAACTATATGGGTAATAATTCTAGACCTCAGAATAACCCTTATAGTAACACTTATAATCCAGGTTGGAGGAATTACCCCAATTTCTCATGGGATGGCCAAGGAAATCAGAGACAACAACCCCTCTTAGACTTTCAACAGCAACCCTACCCACAAGAGAAGAAGCCGAACCTTGAGGAGATGCTAACAAAATTCATCGCGATGTTAGAAACTCGATTCCAAAACACCGAAACAGTACTTAAAAATCAACAAGCATCAATTCAAGGGATCGAGAACCAATTAGGACAACTTGCTAAGCTGATCTCTAAATGACCACAAGGTAGCTTGCCAAGCAATACTGAAACAAACCCAAATGAGCAACTTCATGCCGTTACCGCTCATGATAGTGAAGGGTTAAATGAACCAAAATTGAGGCAAGAGAATGTGGTCGAGGAAGGTAAGGTTGAGGTAGGCCATGATAAGCCAAAACCAGTAATTACAGAGTACCAACCTCGTGTGCCATACTCCAATACAATGAAGAAAGACCACACAGATGAACAATTCGGTAAATTTCTTAAACTTCTAAAGAAATTACATATTAACTTACCGTTTCTTGAAGCTCTTTCACAGATGCCAGATTCAAGGAAATTTTTAAAAAAGTTTTTGAAAAACAAACGGAAGTTAGACGAGGCGTCATATGTGGAGTTAACCGCGATGTGCTCAGCAATTCTACAAAATAAACTACCACGAAAGTTAAAAGATCCATGGAGTTTTACAATTCCGTACTTAATTGGTAGTTTATCTGTTGATAATACTTTAGCTGATTTAGGGGCAAGCATAAATGTTATGCCTTATAAAATGTTTAAACAAGTAGGTCTAGGAAAACCCAAACAAACTAAGATGAGCATTCAATTAGCTGATAAAACTATTAGAATTTCTAGGGGTATAATTGAAAATGTACTAGTAAAAATTGATAAATTTATATTCCCAGTAGACTTTGTTGTTTTAGACATGGATGAGGACAATAATATTCCTCTAATTCTAGGAAGACCCTTTTTAGCAACTGCTAGAACTAAAATTGGTGTTGGTACAAGTGAACTCATACTTCGTGTAGGTGACGAAACGGTCACTCTTCAGGCTTTTGACTCGGCTAGGACATTGAGTAATGAAGGTGAAAACATAAATTCTATTAATGACCATTTGGTTCAACCTTCTTTTCAGAAAGCACCACAAAATTACACAGCTAAGCCACATCCTAGACCTCGTGCCAACAAAGAAATAACTCATGAGGAACGACTGCTTCAGCTCAATGAACTAGACGAGTGGAAGACACATTTCAAGGAGAAACTAGGAACACACGAAGCAAAACCGAGGCAACTCCATGACAAACTTAAAGATGAGCCAAACCAATTTAAGATCGGAGATCAAGTATTGCTGGATAAAATAGACCCTCGGATCGCCACTTCAAACCTTGATACAAACAAAAAGATCCCTATCACGGTACTGAATATCTTCACATACGGAACAGTCGAGGTAACTAATCCTAAGTTTGGCACTTTTAAGGTAAACACTACTCGACTCGAACTATATAGTGATCATAGAACTGATAGCAGGGGAGGCAATCCGAGCACTAACTTCATTAGTTTTCATATTTTTTTTTATTTTTAGCACCTAACTACAAACTAACCAAATTAATAAAACGCAGATTTCCTTACCACACGGCCTTGCACATGGGCGTGGCCTTGGCCGTGTAGACACTAGGTCGGCGTGGACAACAATTTTCCCAAAACACGGGCTGCGATAAAATGCCACGGCCGTGCGATATGGCCGTGGTCAACACTAAGAAAATCACACGGGTGTGAGACACGCCCGTGTCCCTAGGCCGTGGCTGACACTAATTAAGCAACACGGGCGTGGAAACCTCTCCACAGGCGTGGGAAAAATGAACGAAACACCACACGGCTGTGTGACCTAACACGCCTATGGCACATGGGCGTGGGAAGCCACCAGATCCTTGTTTCCTATTTAAACCCCCCATTCTTCTCACTTTCTCCCCAATTTTTCTTCTCCCAAACCCTAACCATCACACCCTTCTCTCTTTCTTTTATCTTTTCCCTTTTATTTTCCTTTTTTCCCTTTCCTTCACTCTCTCTCTACACCACCATCCCCATGTGAAAGAAGCAAAAGGGCCCTAGCGCAGTCTCCCTGTGCGAAACCAATCTCCATAAGTTCATGTCGGCCGCTTCATTAACTCAACAGGACAAGGACCTTGGAGTCTATTCAGTTTTTCTTTTCCTTTTCTCTTATCTTTTATTTTTCGTCTCTTTATCTTTCTTGTACTTAATTTATATTATTATATTTTGGTTTCTTTAATTTAGGTTCAAAAGGCTGTTAGGGAATCACCACACCACAACCCTAGTATCCATCTCCACCTTCATCTACGCCCAACTTACCGTTCATTTTCCTTGAGTTCATTCGAAATTCAGGAAGTTTCACTTCTCTCCTTATCTTACAATTATTTATATTGTATATATCTATCTTTGTACATTGAGGAGAATGTACATCTTAAGTGTGGGGAGGTTATTTAATTGATAATCAGAAAATCCCTGAATTATGCCTTGTTCTTAAGTATCTTTATCATATTTACTATTAGAATGAAACTTCTATTGATTTATGATTTTCATTTATATGTTTCGGATTAAGTCATAGGTAATTGTGTATTGATGATTTAAACTTTAAGATATTAGAGAATCAAGCATGATAAGCCTATTTTCCGTAATTAAAATTATTAGGCCATTTCCCTAATCTTAAATATTATTTTGAAGTTTGAAATCTACAAGGATGACATCAAAAACCATAATTTTTGTGAGATCTTGAGCCTTTTAGAGTATATATTTTTCTTGCTCACTTTATTGATTATGAGTGTGTCAACATTGATTTGTTATTCTAGAACTTGCTTCGATTATATATGTCGAGACCACATTTTTTATTTGATATACTAAGATGATAAAGGCACCTAGGTTTTAACCCACTTACTCCATAAAAAGCCTACCTCTATAATTAACCCCTAGTGAACCCTTTTTAGCCTAATAAATCGTTTCTTGACTCACCCATTAATATTAACCTAAAACCAAATTTTTAATGCCCTAATCTCTTGACGTCCTTTTTGTCGAGAATTGATTTGATCAGTTGCCTAACTATGTTTTCTATTTCAGTTATTAAGTTCTTTTCTTATTATTGTAAATATTCAAAAAAAGTATATTCATCATTAGTTCTTTGTTTTATGAGCTTAAACAGTTAAATTCACATCTTTAGAAGAAGCTCGTGTTATTAATTTAATTATTCATTATTAGTTTATTGTTTCTAGTTAGGTAATTTGTCAATTCAATCTTGATTCTAACCTTCTAATTCAGCCTATATTCACACCTTTAACCCAAGCCCCATTACAACCCTTTAAAGACTTTTTGATTTGTGTATCATCTCATTTTACAGTGGTGGAAATTTGATTTTCATGCAAGCCTATGGGATTAACTTTTCATGTTCGACTTTTTGAGTGCTTAATTTGAACCTTAAACACCTTGAGTGATTTGAGTGAATCTTTAGTGAGGATATCGATTCTTGTTGGTTTTGAATCAAAGGTAATTATTTAGGTAAGTGGAAACACCTATGTTTTCGTGCTATAAAAATTTATGACTTAGATTGTTTGAATCTTTAGGACTCTTTTAGTTAAATTATCAATGTATGAATTATCTATGAATTATGATGAAACATTATTGATAAGGGTTATGAATTAAGGAAGTTAATTTTAATTGTGAGTTGAGAATTTTGCTTGAGGACAAGCAAAGGCTTAAGTGTAGGGATATTTGATAAACCATAATTTACACATATTTTAACCCTATGCTTGACTTAATTTTGGATGATTTTCCATTGGATTTGATGAATTTAGTGCTCCTAATATCTTAATTTCATGTTTTATACTCAGGAGAGCTTAGGGAGTCGAAAAGAACGAGAAATGGGCCAAAAAGGGACAAAATGGGCCTACACGGCCTGGACCACCACACACGGGCAGATCACAAGGCCGTGTGTGGCAAGCCGGATCAAACACGACCTGGGCTATCGACCACGGGCGTGTTCTTGCCAAAATAAGGATGAATTCTATTCGGAATAGGATATTTGTGGGCCAAGAAAGGCATCTCAAAGCCTATATAAACACCCTAGGAGGCAACCTAAAAGGAGAGTTGGATAGAGGTCGATAGGGTTCGACAGGACGTTGAATAGACGTCGAGTAGAAGGAGAAAATACTCCAAGACAATCGTCGGGAACAGCTTAGGAGAAGGATCTCCATCAAGATTGAGGATTTCCCATCAAGTTATTTAGAAGTTTTTGAGTTTTTCTTATGTTTTGTTGTTTTTCCTCTTTTATGATGTTTCCCTCTTTTAGTATGAACAAAATCCCTTAAATAACTAAGGGGATGAAACCTAAGACGAATCTTATTATTATTTGATTTGTGAGATAAATACTTGTGCTTATTCTTAATTGTGAGTTCTTATTCTTGTTTGATAATTCAGGTTATTGATTCAAGTCGAATGTGCTTATTCAGTGGAGCAAAAGTCCCTGTCTAAGAGTAGATCAACACAATTAAGCGAGTTGATTGCAACCCTAGAAATAGGGTGATGAAAATCTGCCGGATAAGGGTCAAACCTAATAAGGGAATTCATAGATCAAGTTAATGCGACAATAAGGGTTTTAATTAGAAAGAGATTTCAATTAATCAACCTAGAGTCAGTTGTTAGTAGCCTTGAAAGAGGTATTAATATAATTTAGGGATTTTTACGAATTAAGCCAAGTGAATAAATTGCATGAATCAAAAGTAATAAGTGAAGTCTAGGTGGATTCTTTCTTAGGTATTGCCTATCTCATATAAAGTTGCCTAAAAGTATTTTCCCAATTTACTCTCTGTCGCGTTCATAGTTAGTTAAATTAGTTAGTTAATTTTAGATTAAAAATAAATCCCTTTAATTATTAGGCTAGATAATAAAAAGATAGTTATTTCTAGTAATCTTGGTCCTTGAGGATACGATATTCCGGACTCACCACAGCTATACTACTGTTCGATAGGTGCGCTTGCCTTTGTCGAAATAATAGTTAGTTTCGAGCTCCATAGTAACTCTTATCTACTTATCATTTTCCACACTTTTTATAGAAATTTCTATTGGGTTATTTTATTTTGGATTATTAAACATGTATAAAAGATTAAATTATTGATAGGTGAGTTTTTGTTTATTTTTGAAATATGGAAGAAATTTTGGCAGACTTGCGAATCGAAGAAGAAGTAGAGAGAGGGGAGACTGAGTTATGTGAGATTAAACAAGTAGAAAATCCAATGGAGCAATCATCTAATTTTTGTTTAGTTGGTTGTTTTCTTACAGCAAAGGTTATAAATTTTCAATCGATGTGTACGGTGATGGCTAATCTCTGGCATCCTATTGGAGGGGTCTCTATTACTGATATTGGAGAAAAAAGAATTCTTTTTCGATTCTACTATGAAGTTGACAAAGATAGGGTGGTTAAAGGGTCTCCATGGACCTTTAACAATCACTTACTTATTATCTAAATACTAAAGGAGGAGGATGATCAGTTAGAAGTGCCTCTTAATCATGCAAATTTCTGGGTTCAGATATATAATCTTCCTTCAGGTTTGTACTCAGAGAATATTGCGAGACAGTTTGGTAATTTTATAGGTTCTTTTATGGAGTACGATACAAAAGCTGTTACAAAATTTCATGAGGGCTACGAAATTTCATGAGAATTAGAGTGCAATTATATGTCCGAAAACCTTTGAAGAGATGGAAGAGATTGCTGATTGCCAAATCGAAGGAATGTTCTGTTAGTTTCAAATATGAGAAGTTAATGACGTTCTGTTTTTTATGTGGCCGGCTAGGACATGGGGAGAGTTTCTGTCCGATTTGTATGTACCAAGAGAGTAAGGAGTTACCGTTGGGATGGGATATTTCTTTAAAAACTCTTCCATGACGAGCGGCAGTTGGTGGGAGTCCTTGGCTAAGGGAATCTGGTTCTAATTGGGGAATAATTTTAGGAGCATCAGGATCTAATCAAGGGAATGATTTTAGGTCACCAGATTCCTAATTTGATGCGCAATTATGGAGCAAATTTGAGGCTAGAACTTGATGGGCAAGTCTCTTTCTCCCCCAAGATAACAGTATTAATGAGGAGGATATTATGGAGGAATGAGGAATTAATAAAGAAGGGCCCATTTTAGTCAATGAAGGAAAAAAATATTGAGGTCTAATTTTATTTCGGAAGTTTCCTTACAAAGGGATTCTAGTGAAATGCAAAGGGAATGGACCAACAGTTGCCCAAATGATAAGTCATTGAACTCACGGGAATGGTCACCGGCGCGTTATAAAATTATAAGCTGGAACGTCCGTGGATTGGGGAATCCACGGTTGGTTCGTCGTGTTTAGCATATGCTGAAGGAATATCGTCCACATATTTTTTCTTTTTGGAAACTAAAATTAATGTGTACATAATGGAGAGAATAAGGAAAAAATTCAGGTTTCAAAATGGGATTAAAGTCTCGGCTAATGGTACTAGGGGAGGACTTTGTCTTGGATGGAAAAATGATGTGGATATTAGACTTATGGGTTACAATGAAAATTGCATTGATGTTATGGTAAATAATGATGGAAATAGACCTGAATAGCGTGTTACAGGTTTTTATGGATCTCCTGATGTTAGAGACAGAGCTGACTCTTAGAATTTATTAAGAAATCTCAGTCATAATTCTTCTGAAGCATGGGTTGTTTTGGGTGGTTTTAATGAAATTCTTTCAAATTAAGAAAAATGTGGAGGGAGGTATAAAGAGGAGAAGCAAATGGATGCATTCCGAGAGGCTTTGGACTACTGTGTCCTTATGGATCTAGGTTATCGGGGATGCTGGTACACTTGGAAAGGGGGAATTTTGAGACAACCAACATTCAAGAAAGATTGGATAGAGGAGTGGCAAATCTTCGATGGTAAAATCTTTTCTCTAATTATAAACATCATTTAGATAATTCGATATCAGATTATTGCCCTTTTTTCCTTAATACAATTTATTCTGAGAGTAATAGAAGTACAATTAAAGATCGGGGTTTCCAGTTTGAGAGGATGTGGCTATTGGAAGAGTTATGTGAAGATGAAGTTCAATCTCTGTGGAATATGAATAAGTAGTTAAAGATACCGGATCGTCTCCATGCAATTGGTAAAGGACTACGTAATTGGGCTTTAAGGATTAGAAAGGAGAAAAATTGTAAGATTAATTCTCTAAAATGCAGATTGAATGCTCTCTACAATGCTCTGCCAGATGATGAGAATTTGGAAGAAATTATTGAAGCAAAGCTCGATCTCAATCTGGAAATTGATAAAACAGAGTTATATTGGGAGCAAAGGGCTAGATCAAATTGGCTCAAGTATGGTGATCGTAATACAAGTTTTTTCCATAGTCTTGCTTCCACTAAACGTCGATTGAACAAGATTATGAGAATCAAGGGTGAGGATGGCTCGTTTATTACTGATAAGGATGAAATGATAAGGATGAATACTGTTTATGAAGGGGTACCTTCTAGGATCTCCTCTTCTATGAATGAGCATCTTTTGCGTGATTTCAAGGTGGAAGAAATTAATGAGGCTTTTAGGGAGATGGGTCTGATTAAAGCGCCAGGATATGATGGTTTCTATGTTGTATTCTTTCAAAAATTCTGGCATATAATTGGGCAAGATGTGGCGAAGTATTGTTTACAAGACCTTAATAGGGAGATTTCGTTAAATGAGGTAAATTTTACCAATATTATCCTTATTCCCAAAGTAAGTGATGCGGATATGATGTCTTTATTTTGCCCTATTAGTCTATGTTCGGCTTTATACAAAATAATTTCTAAGACCATTGCTAATAGGTTGAAAATGGTTTTGGATCAATGTATTGATCATGCCCAAAGAGCGTTTGTGTCTGGAAGACTTATTTCGGATAATGTTCTAGTGGCATATGAGGTCTTACATGCGTTGAAGAGGAGTAAAGGGAAAAAAGACTTGTTTTTTCTTAAGCTTGATATGAGTAAAACTTATAATAGAGTGGAATAGGGTTTTTTAGAAGGTATGATGGAAAAAAATAGGGTTTGCGACAGAGTGGATTAGTTTGGTTATGCATTGTATAACTTCGGTTTCATACACAGTCGATGTTAATGGGGTTTCAAGTGAAAGATTTTTCCCCCAAAGGGGACTACCCAAGGTGATCGTTTAAGCCCCTACCTTTTTCTAATTTTACTGAGGGCTTTTTAGCATTACTCGACTCTGCTGTTCAGATGGGCAACTTAAAGGCGTTGAAGGTATGTAGAGGAAGTCTAACTGTCACTTATTTATTTTTTGCTGATGATAGCATTATTTTTAGTGATGCAAATGAGATAGGAGGACGAGTTTTGTTGGATATTTTGAGACGGTATGAAACTGTTTCAAGGCAAAAAATAAATCTTGATAAGTCACAAATTTTCTTTAGCTCTAATGTCTCTGATAATTCTTGTAATCAATTAGTGCAGATGTTAGGGGTTCGTCGTTTGTTGTGCATGGAAAGATATTTGGGTCTTCCTACGATGGTTGGGAGAAGAAAGAAGGATGCCTTTCAATATATTTGTGATAAAATGAGAATGAAAGTTCAGAATTGAGGGGCTAGATTACTATCTCAAGGAAGAAAAGAAGTTTTCATTATGGCGGTCCTTCAAGCAATTCCTACTTATTCGATGTCTTGTTTCTTGCTTCCAAAGATGCTTTGTACGAAGCTTGAGAGTATTATGAGTCGCTTTTGGTGGCAAAAAAACTCAACTCGAAATGGAATGCATTGGTGTAATTGGGCTAGTCTTAGTCTTCCTAAAACTTGTGGAGGAATGGGTTTCAAGGATCTTAGCAAGTTTAACATTGCACTTTTAGCTAAACAAGGTTGGAGGTTAGTCACTAATTTGGATTCGTTACTTGGACGTATTTATAAAGCAAAGTACTATCCTCATACTTCGTTTTGGAATGCCGCTTTAGGTAATAACTCATCGTATGCTTGGAAAAGTATATATGCGGCCCGAAAAGTCTTAGAAGATGGTATTGGCTAGAGGGTGGGATCGGGATCTCAAATTTCAGTTTTGCAAGCTTGTTGGTTGCCCCGTTGGGTAGGGGGAAAATTCAAGCAACTTCTGCAAACAGTGGGATTTATAAAGTGTTAGAACTTATTGATCAATCAATAAAGACTTGGAAAGTGAATTTTATTAATAGTCTTTTTACCTTGATGGAAGCTCATGCAATCTGTTGTATTCCTCTTTCAGTTTACACTTCTAAAGATAAAATAGTGTGGTGCACTGATAACTCTGGCATGTATACGGTACGTAGTGGATACTGCTATCTTGTTGAACCGAATATTAATGACATTACAAATACTGATTATATAGGAATTTACAAGAAGATTTGGGAATTAAATCTCTCTCTAAAAATCAGAATCACCATTTGGCGATTTACATATGAGTATATTCCTACTGCTGCTAATCTATACAATAAAAGAATAAGTTCATCCCCAATTTGCCCTAGCTGTAGAGAGACCCTAGAGAATTTTATGCATACTCTTCTGATATGTGGCCCTGCAAAAAATGTTTGGCAATCAATCGGTGTTGACTGGTCAAACTTTAATGAAAATATGGATTTTTGTATCTGGCATAATTTTGTTTTTCAAAACAAAAGGCATGATTTTGGTGAGATCGCTACAACAACGGCCTGGGCACTCTGGCAAGCCCGAAACGAGCGCACAATGGAGGAAAAGAGATAATCAATCCATGATGTTTGCTCTTTTATTTTCAATATTATAAGAGAGATGAGGGAGTTTAGAGATAAAATACCTATTGAGGTGAATACAATGAACCCTTTATGGAAGCCCCCTCAAGAACCTTTTATTAAGGTGAACTTTGATGCTGCGTTCAAAATAACCCTCCACCAGTCTTATTCTGGTTTTGTTATCAGAAATAGCAGAGGTTTGGTTATGGGAAGAGGAACTATTTTTAATAAATTTGTCCCCACCTCTTTTACAGCAAAAGCCAATGCATGTCTCCAGGCTTTGGATTTCGCACGGGAAATGGGTTTTACTCATGTTCAAATAGAGGGTGATTCTCGGACAACGATTGTCAAAATAAACCAAGTGCTACCAGATTTTTCAGATATGGGTACTTACATTGAAGAAATAAAGATAAAGGCGAGCTCTTTTCAGCACATCTCCTTCCACCATGTTAATAGACGAGCGAATATGGTGGCTCATATGATAGCAAAAGAAAGGATATCGTTACCGAAAGACAGGTTTTGAGCGGAGGACGGTAGAGGTTTATTTGGCTAGAGATCTCTCGGAATTGGTTTCTCAGATCTGAGGGATTGGAAGAGTTGGGTTTTCATTTTAGAGAAAATTGTTTTTTTTCTCTGTTGATGGTTTTAGTTTTTTAATTTGATAGTGGGTTTCTTTATGTCTTTCCAATTACCCACAAAGCTGTCGAGAGTTATGGTTTGGCTCTTTGTTTCTTTTGTGTGTTACAGCTAAAGGTGAGTAATTGTTTTACTATTTTGCCCTTATTTTGTAATTGTTTTTTATTTTCAATAAAGCTTTCGATATTTATATCAAAAAAATTAAATTTTGAAAATATTAATTTTCGATTGATTTAATTTTTCAAGGGTTTATCAAATGAAGGCCTTACTTTGCTTAAAGCTTGTTTGATAAATTATTCAAAAAGATCAATTAAATTTTCTGTAATTTATTTTTTAAAACACATTTGATAACCCACGGTAAAAATTTGTAGATAGAATTTTTCTAAAAAAGTTAAACTTAATAGAGTACACCTTAAATTTTTTTAATTTTATTTCTTTTAAGATTATATTATCCTTTATCAATTTTTATTTTATTTCATTTTATTTTAAGATTATATTATCCTTTTTATTAAATAAATTAAGGGTAAACTACATTAGTAGTCACCCACCTTGTAACACCCTTAACCTGTATCTGTCGCCAGAACAGGGTTACAGAATATTACAAGATAACAAAATAGTAATGTAACACCCCGAATTTTGGGCTTAAAAGTTTTGTGGTTTGTGGTTAGGGTCAAAGAGAAGGTTGCACTGTTATGTTTAGTTGCTCATTTTAGTTTTAGAATGGGACTGCTGGTCTGGTGAGTGAGTGTGTGTTAATTCGCTTCTAGGTTTTGGGTTCGAGTCCTTGTGTGCGCTTTTTGAGTGAATTTACTTTTAGTTTTATTTTGCTATTGGTTTTATTCTATTTAGTTTTAGTTTATTATTATATTTTTATTTTAATTATTTTAATTCTTCAATGCACGTTCCTTTTGTTTTATTTTATTTCTTTTCTTTCCTTTCTTTTCTTTTCCGTTTGGCTTTTCTTTTTGCTTCTTTTCTTAAACTTTCAAAAACGGTGGTGTGTGATTTCGAAAGAGTCATTTCATCATCGCCAATTTGGTGTTGGAATGTCGTAGATCGCAAAACAGGTGTGGGTTTCGAACCTTTTCTAATTTATTTGCGAATTATAATTCGACTTTGCAAAAAGTCGACTATGGATGTGATATCGTTATTTTATGCTTGGAATGTGTATGGTTTTGTATAATTTTGATCAAGCGAGGATCGGGAAGTGCCTTGTGGTTGAAAGTACGTTTTTCGGGGTTGTTTTAGGGTGGTTTCGTGACCACACAGGCGTCCACACGGGCGTGTGACGACTCACACGGCCATGTGCTTTTCGGAATTAGGGTTTCGGGTGAAATTTGGGTGCCACACGGCCTAGCCACAAGGATGTGTGGCCGGTTTGGGGTTTTTGTCGATTTTCACTTGGTCGTGCCCCCGGGGTACACGGGCATATGTGACTGGGAATTAGGGATTTAGAGTTTTGGTGCCACATGACCGTGTGGCTAATTAGGGGATTTAGGGATCCCACACGGGGGTGTGTTCTGGGCACACGGGCGTGTGTTCTGGGCACACGGGCGTGTGTTCTGGGCACATAGGCGTGTGAGACACTTACACTGCCGTGTCTACCCTGCACTCTAATTTAGCAAATTTAGACAGTGAGTTACACAGCCTGTTCGCACGGCCGTGTCCCTGTGTCACACGGGCGTGTGCTTCCCTCCACATAGGCGTTTTGGACCCCATATGGCCTAGGTTCTCCCACATGGCCGGAGCACACGGCCGTGTGGCTCTAAGTCACTTATTTTGATTCTATGTGTTTTGCCTTGGCTGATCTTTAGTCAGAGTGGCTAAGAATTATCTGAACTGGTCTTCGGCTTGAGTGTATCTATGACTGTCATGTGAGATGTGTGGATCTGAATCTGTTCTATTGGGTGTGTGTGCATAGCTGTTCTGTCTGACTTTCTGATATTGTGTCTCTGCTCTGTGAGATTGTATGCATACATGCACTTGCATAAAATATTTTGGGATGAGTTTTGAAAAGAAGGGAGTCTGATTCTGATCTAATCTGGTAGTTCAAACTACAATTTTTTTGTACTGCAGATTACCGCACTACACTATACAGCACATACATCAGCCTTGCTGCATATATTTATTTGATCTGGCAATTAAACTACAATTTACCAGTATAGCGATTTACCGCATGACACTGTACCGTATGTACGTTAGCTATGCTACGTACCATTATCTGATCTGGCAGTTTAATTGTAAATTATCGGTATAGCGGTTTACTGCATTACACTGTACCGCATGTATGTTAGCTATGCTACGTATATATATTTGATCTAGCAGTTCAACGACATTTTGATAAGCCCGCGTTGCCGGGCAATCTGAGGTGGTGGGTCATTGTTGTCAGGCAACCCTGGATGACTTTATATGGTGTGTAGGGTTGGATGGGCCTTCTTGGTCCTATGTGGTGTGTTTGGTTGGATGAGATCAAACAGCTCCTACGAGGTGTGATCGGGGAACGGAGATGTGTGTTTGGCTGGATGGGTGAGTTATTTTAATATCAGACTACATACATACGCATCTGTTTGAGTGTTCTGCGTGTGGGATTCTCTGACTGTTTCTGTTTGACTGATTAGCACATATGACAGTGTGCCTGTAAGTGTGACTTAGTGTGCTCGAATTGTTATTTAGTTTTGAGATGTTGGTTTCGGGTTACCTTCTGGATCTATATGTCTCTGTGAGTATGTTTCTTTATTAAACTACTGCCTGGCATATTATTCTATGTTACAGTAGTTAGATTGGTTTTAAACTCACACTGAACTCGTGTAGCTCACCCCCTTCTATTTCCCTTTCAGGTATCTTTCAGAATTTTGTTGCTGGACTCGGCATGCGGAGATCTCGGACAATCCTGGAGAATAATATAGTACAAGTCGTATTTTGAATTTCTATTTTGTTATTCAGTTTTGAATTATAAGGTTTTATAAAATTTTGGAACAAATTCTGTTTTACCTTTTATTCGTTCAGTTATTTCCAGTTTTATAATGAACTTATCTGTAATTTTTGCTGACTGAAACTAGGCGATTAAATATTTCGGTTTAACGTAATAACTTGTTTTCTAAAAATTTACCTACGATCACTTCGGTGATCAGTGTGACATTCGGGATTCGATCTAAACTTCTAAGTCGGGTTTCGGGTGTTACATGTAAATCATCCAAATCATACATTAATAAAAACATAATCAAATTGCTTGGACCTTAAGAAACTCAAATACTAACCAAAATACAAAATCAAGATGACATTAATCGGGGTAAAAAACACATCAAAACCAACCTAATATGTGCCTAACCAATATACCCTGATTGGTACCTCAATTATATACAATTTAATCTAAAAATACACATTAATTCAATTCATCAACTCATTCAAGCAATACCAACTCAAAATATCTAACAAAGTTACCACAACCACAACAAATCAACTATACCTCATTCTCATACCCTTTGCAAATTGGTTATTTGCACAAAATATCATTCATAACATTACTTAAGCCAAGCATTAACCAAAATAGCACAAGAGTCTATACATGCCATATAATCTGAATTTAACGTTTCAAAAACTACCGAGATAAACTGGATAGTGTGACTTAAGTGCCAATCTGATTGTCCAACCTTCCAAAAATCTACAATGACATTAAACAACACAAGTAAGTTTAATGAAGCTTAGTAAGTTCGATGAGATAAACAAAAATCTTACTGAACTAACTATAATAAATCAAATAATAAAAAAAATCATCCATGACAACTCCTTGTCATTCACAACTTCAATCGATAAATACATTCGTATTCAAATCAATACAAAAATAAATAACATGTCTTTCAAATTCATTAAATAAATCACATTACCGAGATTTTTCCATTCGAAGAACGATTTATGGATAAGAGTACATTGTCAACAAAAGCTCATAAGAGCTGGTCCTCCCGAATACGTCAACAGAAGCTCAAAAGTTGAACAGAAGCTCGTAAGATGCCAATATCTCCCTCTAATATCATCTCCACTCCAAACCCCATCATACACCAAATCACGAATGTACTTAATTCTCGCGTTTAATTCAAACCGAATATCCAATTCAATATTATACTTCAAACAATAATTCATTTCCAACAATAGAATATATGCATAATAATAATTATCAATTTAAGAAAATGTTAAATTTTAATCGTGCGAACTTACCTGGATTGAATTGTAGTAATTGTAGAAGTTTAGGGACTATTTCGCTATTTTTCCTTTTCCACGAGTATCTACGGGATCTTCATCTAAAATATAAAATTACTCATTTATCAGCATATATTTCATTTCCAATCCATTTTACAATTAATACTCTTATATTTTTTGAATTTATGCAATTACCCCAAACTTTTATAATTTTTGCAATTTAATCCCTTAATTAGTTAATCTATCAAATTAACTAATTTTCTCAAATCAATAAACTATCAAATATTCTAGGCCTTCATACAGCCCCTAATAAACCTAAAATTCACTATCAAACCCTAATATTTTGGCATTTTCACAATTTAATCCTAAAATCAATATTTAACAAAAAATCACTTTACAAAATCATCACAAAACACAATCAAAACTCCAAATCCATGTTATTCATAAAAAACATCTAATATTTATCAATGGAAACTTCCAAAATTTTTAACAGAATCTGAAACGAAGGTACATGTTAGCTGGACCTAGTTGCAACGATCTCAAAAACATAAAAATTAAAAGAAACTAGCAAAATTTGTTTACCAAATCATCAAACCAAAGTTGGTCGAATACTAAGCCCTAGCTATGGCTTCCTTCTTTAACAATTTCGGTGGAAAAAAAAAAGTTAAAGAAGATGATGCTACGTTTTATTTGTTTTACTTTTCTTTTAATTATTACATTACTAATTTAATCTTTGTTATAACATTAAAATTCACCCATTTAATGTCCACCTTTGTCCATTATTTTTAGTAATGGTATAATTTCCAACTAATTCAGTAATTTATAATTTCCAACTAAGTCCCTTTTCCTTATTTAATAAACCATTTAATCACTCAAATTAAATAGTGACTAAATTTTACATCTTTTACGATTTAGTCCTTTTTAATTAATTAACTATTGAAACGTTAAAATTTTTCAACGAAACTTTAATACCACCTTAATGACACTTCGTAAATATTTATAAAAATATTTACGACTCAGTTTATAAAAATGAGGTCCCGATACCTCACTTTCTAACACCACTTGACTTTAGGGTCTTACCACTTGAACCTAATAAATCGTTATAAAACATAAATTACTAAATAAAAAACCTTTTTAAAATCATATTTGAATCATAAATATTAAATAATAATATTTACAAACTTACTCACGAAATTTGGTGGCCTCGAAATCACTATTTTCGACACCACTGAAAAATCGGGCTGTTACAACTCTCCCCTATTAGGAAATTTCGTCCTCGAAATTCTTACCTGAAAATAGATTCAGATATTGTAATCTCATTGATTCTTCAGTTTCCCAGGTAGCTTCTACTGAACTATGTCAATGCCACAATACTTTTACTAATGGAACTCGTTAATTCCGCAATTCTTTGACTTCCTGAGCTAAAATTCTCACCGGTTCCTTCGAATACGTTAAATCTGGCTGAAGCTCAATCACACTATGAGGAATCACATGCGAAGGATCAGATCTGTACCGTCTCAGCATTGAAACATAAAACACATTATGAATTTTCTCGAGTTCAAAGGGCAAGGCTAATCTATAAGCTACAAGGCCGATTCTTTCAACAATTTTATACGGTCCGATAGACATCAGACTCAGCTTTCCTTTCCTGCCAAACCGTAACACTTTTTTTCACGAAGAGAATTTTAAGAATACCCGATCACCAACAAAAAGTTATATATCTTTTCTTTTCATATTCACGTACAATTTTCTGACGATCAGATGCAATTTTCAAACTGTCCCGAATAATCCTAACTTTATCTTCAGTTTTTCCGATCAAATCAACTCCACCATTTTGGATTCACTCAACTCAGACCAATACAATAGTTTTTACATTGTCTCCTGTAAAGAGCTTCAAATGGTGCCATTTTTATACTGGATTGATAACTGTTATTATATGCGAATTCAATCAACAGTAAATATTTTTCCTAGTTACCTTCAAATTCGAGTATGTAACATCTCAACATATCTTCCAGAATCTGAATCACTCGTTCTAATTGCCCGTCATTCTGATGATGAAATGTTGTGCTAAAATTAAGCTTAGTGCCTAGAGTCTCATGAAGTTTGCTCCAAAATCTCGATGTTGTGCTGAAATGTTTGTCTCATCAGACGGAGTCTGATGATGAAATGTTGTGCTGAAATTAAGCTTATTGCCTAGAGTCTCATGAAGTTTGCTCCAAAATCTCGATGTAAATCTTGGATCTCGATTTAAAATAATTGATTTCGGAACTCTGTGTAATCTCATAATCTCAGATACATATAGTTTCGCTAATCTCTTAAGTGTAAAGTCTGTTCTGACTGGAATAAAATGTGTCGATTTAGTCAATCTGTCAGTAATCACCCAGATCGAATCTTTCTTTCTTAGAGTTACAAGTAAACCAGATATGAAATCCATCGTGACTCGCTCTCACTTCCATTCAGGAATCATAACAGGTTGTAGTAAACCCGACGGTACCTGATGTTCTGCTTTCACCTGCTGACAAATCAAACATTTAGCTACAAATTCACAAATTTCTCGTTTCATACTTGGCCACCAATACATTTGTTTCAAATCATAATACATCTTCGTGCTACCCAGATGAATAGAGTACGTCCTACTGTGAGCTTCAGAAATAATATCATTTTTCAAATCTAAATTACTCGGAACGTAAATTTTATTGCGATAACGCAATGTGCCACTATTATCAACACTGTACTCTGAACGCAAATTATTTTGAACCATTTGTCGTTTCAACACCAACTTCGGATCTTCATCTTGCAATTCTCGAATTCATTGTAGAAACAGGGGTTTCATTCTCAACTCTGCTAATACAGAACCATCTTCATTAAGAGCTAAATGAGCATTCAACGCTTGAAGTGTAAACAATGACGACTTTTAACTAAGTGCATCCGCAGCTAATGTAGCCTTTCCCTGATGATAATCAATAACCAGATCATAATCTTTCAGTAATTTTAACCACCATCTCTGTCTCAAATTCAATTCTTTCCGAGTCATCAAATACTTTAAACTTTTGTGATATGTAAACACGTGACATTTCTTGTCGTATAAATAATGTCTCCAAATCTTCAAAGCGAATACAATAGTGGTCAACTCGAGATCATGTGTAGGATAATTCTTTTCATGTGACTTTAATTGTCGAGAAGCATAGGCTACTGATTGTTGATTTCAGAGTTTTAAATTTATAATGATCGAACCTGGAAACTAACTATGACAACGATTGAGGCAAGTGCACCTATCGAACAGTAGTATAGCTTAGGCAAGACCGGATTGTCGAACCCAAAGGAACTAAAAGTACTAATACTAACTTTCTTTTTATTATTTAGCCTAAAATCAGTGAAGTTGTTGTTTAATCTAAATTTAACTAACTACTAAGCTAAAGACGCAAAGACAAAAAGAATGAATTGGGAAAAATAACTTGAGGAAAAACTCAGTTGATTAAGACGATACCCTTATTCTTCCTAGACTTCACTTGTTATCTAACACTGAACCAGACGATTTATTCACTTGACTTGATCTATAGGATTCCCTAATTTATATTAAACCTTCTCTCGAGGCGAATAACGTTTAACCCTAGGTTGATTAATTGGAATCTCTTTCTAATTAAAACCCTAGAATCACATTAACTTGATCTATGGACTCCCATATTAGGTTTCACCCTAATCCGGCAAAAACTCGTCACCCTATCTCTAGGCACGCGATCAACTCCGCTTAACTATGCTAGATCTACTCTTGAGCAGGGACTTTTGCTCCACCACTTAAGCACATTCAACTTGAATCAATATCCCGGAAATACTAACACAAGAATTAAGCACACTTACTTAAGAACAAATCAAGTATTTATCATATAGTTCAGAAAACAATAACAAGATCTGCCTTAGTTTTCATCCCCTTCAGGTATCTGAAGGGTTTAGTTCATAACAATAAAAGAAAACATCTCAGAAGAAAAGATAAAACAAAACATAAAAAATCCCTAAAACCCCCTGAAGGAATTGAAGGAGAGATCCGCCGTCTTGAGTAGAACTCCGGCTTCTTGAGATGGATCAACTGGCTATCTTCGAGTGATTTCCCACAAATCCAACCTTTTCGGCTCAGCTCCTTGGCCTAGCTAACCGTCCCCTTCTAGGTTATACTTAGGGGGTTTATATAGGCTTTTGAAATAGGTTTCTTTGCCCCTAAGTATCCTTTTCCGAATGAAATTGTTCTTCTCCACGACAGGGACACAGCCATGGCACATGCCCGTGTGAATCGTCTTTAGGCCGTGTTCGAACTTTTAATGAAGTGACACGCCCGTGTAAATCGTGATCAGGCCGTGTTCTAGTCTATCAAGGAGGCACGGCCGCGTGGGCTTAAGTCCAGGCCATGTCGATTTCCACTTTGGCCCAATTTGGTCCGTTTTAAGCCTGTTTCTCGTTCTTTCCATCTTCTGGTGCTTTCCTGAGTATAAAACATGAAAAGAAAGGATTAAGAGCACATTTTTACATAAATCAAGGGATAAATCATCCAAAAGTATGCTAAATATGGGATTAAAATATGTTATTTTTACGGTTTATCAACTACTACCTTTCCTGACTGCATCAGTACACAACCCAATCCATTGAGAGACGCATCACTATAAACAACAAACGCTACTCCATATTCAGGCTGAGTCAAGACTGGGGCTTTCGTCAACATTTTCTTCAGCTGATCAAAACTCTGTTGGCACTTATCTAACATGAAATGATTTTAATAGTGAAATTTAGATGTTAAAAGTTCCCTCGTCGCGCCGTGATCAAAATAGTAAGTCACATTATGACGAAGAACTCTCTCATGTCAAGACATCGATCTAAAATTTTTTTATTTCTTGTAATTAAATCCTATCTCTATCCCGAGCTAGATTTAAAGTTTACATAAGTTCGTGCAAGACCCAAAATTGATTCCATCCTATATTAATGTATGTTTTAGCTGAATTTTAATTATTAATTGCTAAGAATTGCACGTATTTGATTGTAGTTACTTCGGTATAGTTTGTGACATCTCGTAACTTGAACTCAACGACCGGATCGGGTAACGAAGTGTCACATCTAACTTATGAACTAATAATTTATATATTATTAATTAAGCTAACTACTTATATCACAAATGAATATTATTATCTGTATTTTTGTTTATCATGTAAATTTTATTTTAATGAAACACATGGTGTATTTTTTAAATTTCATACATAAAAGATTAATTGTAGTGTATCTTATAATCTTTTAAAATGTTTTAGATGTAAATTGCAAATTAAACTTGTTTGATATTTTTGCTTTAAAAAGATATAGTAATGTAATTAATTATTGATTAAAGTGATATTTGTTAATAAAAATATAATTAATATATTATTTTATTAAATTCAATTGTATTTTAGGAATAAAGCTTACTTTGTTACAAAGAACTTAGTGGACAACACACAATTTAGCAAGTAACACCATTTCTAAAGTTTTATTAAAGATAACTATCACATCAAATCTAATCTCATTTAATAATCCCAACTAGCTAGACCCATCTACCTATAATAATTTCATCTAATACATTTCACACCCAAAACCAAGCTTAGAACAAGGCTTACATCAGACTCTACAAGGAGGTCACCATTAAATGAGGGGCTATTCTCAACCCTTCTCTGTCTATAAAACCTCCTCCTCCAATAAGGGAGAGAGGCAAACAAATAGTGCAAAAACTCTCTCCCCATAACTACATGACATACTTTCACCGTCATAAATAGTAGCTATGCGCACTTCCACGATGTGAACCACCTTTTTCGTAGCAATTCTTTGCACCTCTAATAGTATGAATTGCTGTAATGAACTACTCTTATATTTTGTGTTGTGACAATTTACGTTGTCTATGGGAAGATAGCTCAACCAGTTTAGGACGCCTTAAAGCACAAACAGATAAGGTAGACTATGGGCAAGAGGATCAACGCTATTAGGATCAATGGGAACATGAAAACAATTAGTATGACAAAAACAACTATTTTTTTTCTCAATTTATTAAGACATAAAAATTGGCAGATACAATGCCTAAAGTAGACTTGTTCATGGGTCGTGCTATCCGCCTAAGCCCGAAGGCCCGCCCGAAATTTGAGAGGGTTTGGGTAAAAATATTAAGATGAAAAAATGGGCTTGGACAAAATAATTAGGTCCATTTAAAATATGAGTTGGGCTCGGGCTTGAACATTCAAGGCCTAAGCCTAGCCTGACCCCTTTTTAAAGTCTATAATACTTTATATTATGTTATTTTTGTATATTATGTAATTTAAAACACATTAAAAATATAAACCTATACTAAATATATATAATACTATTCTAATGTAAACATTAAAATGATGTTAAGATGACTATATAAAATTTTTCAATAAATAAAAAATGTATAACATTATTAAATATTTAATTAATATAATATAAATATTTTTAAAAAATAATATGGGTGAGCTTAAAATGGGCTTGGATTAGTCTTTTGCAAATTTGGATAACAATGTAAACTTGTATTTTGGGTCGAGCAAGGCTTGGGCAAACATAAAGAATATTAATATCATGCTTAGACCTGACTCGACCCAACCTATGAACATCTTTAGTCTAAACTACTCATAACTCACCAAATCTCTGAAGTGGAAAATATCACGCATTTAAGTGCATTCATACCAACGTCCTTAGAATTGTTACAACAATAATAATGTCAACTAAGTTAAGATAAATAAAATATCATTATTAATTTTTCATAAATATATTTTATAAATAATTATTATATTAGAATATTTTATTGGTAAATAAATACTTTAAATATTTTAATAACAACATTTAGTATTAAAACATTATGTTAATGTTAAATACATAAAATAATATTATTTTTATTCATTCTTTAGGTTGAATGGAGTTTAATTTAACTGATTGATGCAATATTCTTTTAAATGACACCCCATTAATTTAGATTCTATTTTTTGTGTATTTTATTAATCATGTTGGAAGTTTGTAATTTTTTTTTTATTTTTATAAATTTATTGAACATAATAAGACAAAAAAAAATTTATGGATTGGACGACTTTTCATTAGAGAATTTCTTCTTTTTTTTATTTTTTTATTTCGATTCTTTGCATGAGTTATATATATTAATGTATGCATACCTAAATTAGTTTGATCTTAACATAATCTTACTCTCTTTAGTTCGTATAAAGTTGTGGTTGTCTAAAAAAAGATTAAAAGAAAGCTTAAAATAGAAATGTGGGTTTAAGAACTTAGGAATCTGAAATCAAAATCATAGAGAAAAGACATTATTAGTGGAATGAAGAAAGTGGTGGGGGAAGATGAGTTGTTAGTCACTTTGCATTCACTTTTGCTTACCATATATCCCAACCCCATTCCATCTTTTCTTCTATTTTATCTCCAACACTTACTTGCATTTATGTGACAGTGAAAGGTGCATTTAAAAAGCTCATCTTGTCTTAACCTAATAAATTTGACAATGGGTAATTTGCTCCCTTCCACTCACCCCCACCCCCATTAACCAAAGCCAAATTTTATCTTCTTATATGCTCATTCCATTTACTGGAAGATGCTTTAGAAGTTTCTTATCCTCCATCATGTTTTCACATGTAACAACTTTGTATCATACACACATTTATACTCAGTTGATAAAAGTATTAAAAGAATTAAACTATTAAATTAAAATAAAAGGAATTAAGAATATTATGTCATTTGAAATTATTCTTTTATAAAAAAAAATTATCCATTCCTCTAAAAAATATCATTATTTCTCAAGATATATTGGAATATGAATCTTTAAATTTAAACTTATTAATTTCATAAAACAAAAAAAAAATTAAACTTATTTCTCCTCTTAAATTTGTTTGATAATCATTAAAAAAATAAATTTATTAAAAATTAATACAATTTAATTTTTTTTAAAACATGTTTGATAATAAATATAAAAAGCAAATAAAAATTTTCACAAAAAAAAACCATTAAATTCCAAATCAATTCACAATAATTTAAAATTAATTTTTTTTATTAGTTTGGGTATTGCTAAAAAGTATGTTGAGAGAGAGAGACTTGCTATGCAGCTAACTCCTTCTATGACTAATCTTTTGTTATTCATATCAATTACTGCTGAGGCCGAGATTGGTACGAACACCCAAAACTTTTGAATCCTGTCTTGCCATGCTGTTTCTTTTTCTAACATTTGGAAACCCTAAACATTATTGACCGCTAGTTATTGTAAGAGTCGAGAGCTTCCTTGCATGACAATAGAATGTGAAAAGAAGTTCAGCTCCAACTAGGGCTGAGCATGAGTAAGGCTAGACTCGATTAAAAATTTAGGCCCATCCTTATATGATAATAGAATGTGAAAAGAAGTTCAAGTCTAACTAGAAGAGAGCATGAGCCGGGCCGGGCTCGACTAAAAAAATTAGGCTCATTTTTTAGGATCGAGCCTGGCCCATCTTGAAAATGGTACTAAAATTTTATCTAAACCCGATCCGAATAAAAATGCTAAAATCTGGGCCCAACCCGACCCGCCCATATTAATTTTTATATTATTTTTTTATATGATTTTAAAATATATATAATACATTAAAAATACTAAGAACATCAAAATAAATATTTCCCAACAAATTGAAAATAAATTTTAAAAAAATGTATACTTAAATAACACTAAGATAGATACAACTTAACAAGCAAATATCTCTAAAATAATAACAAAATTAACAATAAAATAAGTTTAATATAATATCCAAACAATAACAACAAAATAGTAGCAACATAATAGTAAAATAGTAGCAAAATGGGGAGAAAATAACAAGAAAATAATATTAAAAAAATAAAAAATAATTGTCCTAAGTAAATTCGGGTCGGGTCCGGGCTAAAAATGCTTTATTTGAGACTCAGTCCATATTTTTAACGGGCCTTATTTTTGTCTAAATCTATTTTTCGGGCCTATATTTTTATCCAAACTCTCTTACATTTCGAGTAAGCCTTGTTGAGAAAATTCTCAGTGACAGTGATCCAACCAGGTGGATCACTTTATGGCAATCTCTTGCTGTTGGATAAAAGGTTTTATGGTTTCTCATTGATTCATTAGCTCAAGAATTTCTCCAACCATTTTTTAGTGCCACATTTTTTGTTGTCTAACTTCCCTTTTTATAATGGCTTAACTACGAGAAATTATTACATATCATATGGGATATGGTCCCTCCCAACAATTATTTTCCACATAAACTATTTTTTACACAACAACCTTCTTCTCATTCTCACCCAAAACATCTTGTTGTCGGTTGTGTAAAATATAGCTCATGTGAACAATGACCATATCCTACGTGGTAAGGACGTACCTAATCATTTCTATATTTGCTCACAAGTTTTTTTTTTTTAAGATTAATAATTAAATTGTCAACAAAAGTCTTAATTATTACTCTTAATTTACATAAAAAATATATATTTAATTATATAATGAAATTATATATATATTTATATTAAATATATTTTATTTTTTAACAACATCAACTTTGATCATTTAATTTCAAACAAATCTTCCTTTAAAATCTTTCTATTTTGATAAAAGTGTTTGACACAATAACATATCAGATCGACGGTTACGAGTGAGAGGGAAGGGAGCAATGATAGGGATTGGGGCGGTGAGGAATGAGAGAGAAGGCATCGACGGTGGGAATTGGACACAACGACGACAACAACTAGAGAGGAAGGGAGAAAGAGGAGAAAACAAACAAATTGAAAAAAAAAAAGAGAAACTTTGTTAATCAATTGTGTTTTTATAAATGACATCATCTATGATCTCATGCTTATGTGTTTTTATAAATTGGTCCTCTCTCTCCCCAAATTCATCTTCATATTCCTCTCCAACATTTTTCCAAAATCCAATAGACCACTGTCATTGCTGCTACCTTCCATCACCGTCAACCACCAACATGAATTTACCTAAATTTTACTAAGAACTTTTCTTGATCTCTTTTTTCATATTTTCCATTTTGGTTTTCCTAAAAACCTTCCAAAAGCCTAGATCTACAAAGCTTTTGTATTAAAATTTCTTTTTTTTCTTTTTTTCTTTTTTGGTTTTTTTGTTTACTAATATTATTAAAGAGTGCTACTATCAAAATAAAAATACTTTTAAAAAGTAACAACATAATCCAACCATCATATCAACATCTACATAATCGTCGCCTTGTAACTAAAACCAATGAAGCTAACTATTTTCCTCAAGATTGCTTTGTTCGTATATTCTCGTAAATAAACTATCTACACATGCTTGAACCTATAAATTATCTATATTACTTAGACTGGAGTGTGAATGTTTAACACAGATAAATATCCAATACGAAAATTAGTGTCAAACATATATAGAAAATGAAGATTTGGAGCAACAGAATCTCATATCACTATCCACAAAAGCATTTACAATAGAAGTAAAGATCTAAAACTATATTGAATCAAACTGAGTTAAACAACTCAGATTCTACAAGAGATCATTAAAAAGATCAAAAAAGGGGAATTTTCCAATTAATCACCCAAATTGAAAGAACTAAGCAAAACCCAGATCATAAATTGAAACAAAGGCTCAACTAATGTTGATTTCAACATTTTCAAGCTTTTTTTTTCCTTTTCAAAAGAAAGTCTATTTTGTCACCAAAGAAACCGACTGAGAAGCCTAAATCAGAAGGGGAAAAAACAAGTAAAGTCCCATTTTATTTTACTAAAAATATATTAAAAAGGAAAAAGAAAATCTATACAAATAAGTAGATACTTTCAAGCTTAAAACAGTGAAACTAGATATTAAAAATAGCTAATTTGTCACCAAATAGCCAAATAGAAACATATAAATTCCTATTTTTATTTTACTAAAACTAAATTACAAATATATATATATATTCAAGCTTAAACAGTCCCTCAAGAACTACAACTTTTTCCTCAAAACAAATTCAAATACAATAAAAATGGCTAAAAAAAAATACTCAGATGCAAAAGAAAGTAAAAAGAAAAAACCCAGATCTTCATTTTGAAAGAAAATGGCAAAGATCAAATATCTGATGGAAAAAATAAAGAAGAAAAATGAACGATGTAAAAAGGGAAAAAAAGAAGAAGAAGAAGAAGAAAAAAAAAAAAAAAACCTAAAATCGAATGGGAACAAGGAGACAGAGCTGGGGGTGTGGTGACTTGAGGTGCTTGGTGAGGGAGAGTGGTAAAGGGCAATAATGGGAGGTTATATCTTTTTCTTTATTGCTGGAGGCTGTAATGTGCTAATATTTGGGTCTGGTGAGGAACGACCATTAGGGGAGAAGGTGGAATCAAAACTATTGAATCCTTCCTTATTTAAATCATTGTCAAAACTTTACTTAAATTTTAATAAATATGTTTTTTTACATAAATTTTTTTATCCACGTGGTGGACATAAAATTGTTTTCTATAACCAAACCTTTTCTAACGGTTTGATAAGCACTTTTATTTCAACCTAAAATAATAAAAGCATGCAAGAAAAGGGTTTGATTTTTGTTGTGGTTGTATAGATTGTTCTTGAATTACCAGATTTTTAGTTAATGAAATGCTAGATTTTAGCCCAAATTTTCATTAAACTTGCTTAAGGTAAGAGTAAGTTCACTTTTAGCCAAAACAAAACCAAAGTCGCATTTGTTTGTGGTAGAGTAGTATTTGGAGCAAATGTTTTCGATTATATCTAAGAAGCTTTAAAAACTAAGAATGATAATATAGCAAAATATCATGGACACTATATGTTCGTCGAAATGCCTAGCTGAAGTCTAAAATGTAACAGAACCTGCAATATCGTGTTAGTCAACATTTCTCCAATGGGGTTTCTTTTTGGCTTTCTTTTATCCTCTGCTTTATATTTGCAGGAGAGAAGGGTGACATAAATCAACAGTTTCTTATTTGCTGCTGGGGGGACTGACAGGTTTCAGTAACTACAAGCCATGGCAGTGGCAAATTTCCCTGCACTTCAGTTTAAAACTTGCGATATTTTTCGTTCCACTCCAAAATATTTCAAATTGCTCCCCTTACAAAAGAAAAGTAAGTTACAATATTCCAGTTACTAACTGTTCCTACTTTTTCTTCATCTGGTTCTAATGACTTGGGACATGTCTAGTTATTCAATTCTAAATTCTATTTTTTTTTCCATATATTTTTAGCTCTGGGTTGAATGTAAAATCAAGTGATTTTCCACAGATCTTTTTGCTAAGACATTAGTAGTTGAAGCAAAGGCAAATACCAGAACAGAAAGCGCTAAAATTAGGAACAGAAGAATGCTAAAGAAGGTATGCTTTATTTTCCTGTTAAGAAAATGTACAATACAATGGCTAGGACACATGTATGTTATTTTTATTATTCTTTTTGAAATATTTATGGTCGAAGCTTGTGTACGAAATTTATTTGGATATAGATATGGAATATGATCTTCCGAAAATCTTCAAATTTTAAAAATTGAGCCTACACATATACACCTGAGTAACATAGCATTCAAGGCCCTACGAAGATTGTTGAATCATTTTCTAGAGTTGGTGAAATAAATTTCGTGAGTTTTTACATGTTTATGAGTCGGATGTTTTCAATGTTATTTCCAGTTTAATGGCACCCCAAGAAGACCAAGACTGTCGGTATTCTGTTCAGAGAAGCAGTTGTATGCTATGTTGGTCGATGACAAAAACAAAAAGTGTTTATTTTATGGAAGCACTTTGCAGAAATCTATTCGTGACGATCCCACTTGCACCACCATTGTAAGTATCATAGGGTCTTTGAAAGCCTTTGAATATAATATTTCTTGCTTGTGGAGAGAAATTTTGGGTTTAGATAACTGTCTAGGGCATATAACAATATAGAATAATGAGTTTAGAGACAAGTTGAAAATATGATACAAACACGACATATTTCAGACACAACAGTGTAGTAAGTACAACAGGATATATATGCCTAAACATGACTAGCATAGTTGACACTACACTATACATTCATCTTTTGGATTTTGTCGCATTTAGTAATTTGTGTTGTAATTTATGCTTACACTGCTGACATGCACAGATTGCTAGGTCAACAAGAAGATATCACCCTATGTTTAAACACAATCAACATAGATAGCACTACACGTATATGTTCATATTTAGGATT
Source organism: Gossypium bickii (assembly GCA_025503065.1). NCBI lineage: Eukaryota > Viridiplantae > Streptophyta > Magnoliopsida > Malvales > Malvaceae > Gossypium > Gossypium bickii. The sequence continues at coordinate 100,320,244 of CP106716.1, forward strand.
TTGACTCGTTTATAATTTGTGTTTGACATGAGAAAAATAAAATAAAATACAAGCACGACATGCATACTCAGATTGCTAGGTTTCCAAGAAGATTTATCCCTATGTTTAAACACATTTAATAATTTGTGCGTGTGTTTTTATGTTTGCATGGTTAACATGAAAAAAAAGTAACTGGTGTTTCTGTTGCGTTGGTATTTTCAGGATGCTGCTAAACGTGTTGGAGAAGAGCTTGTAAAGGCTTGTATTGATCTTAACATAAACGAAATATCATATTATGATCGGAATGGATTTGCACGCGGTGAGAGAATCCAAGCCTTTGAGATTGCAATAGCAAACTATGGTTTCTTGCCTACATAGAACTTAATCCAATGACCTTTTAAACCCTCGGTTTTTAGTATGATCGCAATGGATTTGCACGCGGTGAGAGAATCCAAGCCTTTGAGATTGCAATAGCAAACTATGGTTTCTTGCCTACATAGAACTTAATCCAATGACCTTTTAAACCCTCGGTTTTTAGTATTAAGTTATCAATCATGTAATTTGCTAGTGTAGGATCTGAGATAACAATTTGCAAGATTTATCGAATGTAAAAGCCCTTTATTAGTTTGATGCATTCTTCAATTGTCTAAAACTTTTGTCGTATTTTTATGATTCAATGTAACAATCAGATTCTGCGATGTCTTGTTTCCCAAGCATCTGCTGACATCCAACTTATTTTACTGATTTCTCATTCAAAAGTGTGTCTCTCTTGGGTTGAACCAATGCTCACATATGAGAGATGGCAATACCTTGATTTGGGAACGTCTATGCTGAATTTGTTTTCTTAAATTCCTTCGTTCCTTTCGAAGATTATACTCATATCTTAACAGGTGCCAAACAAAGATGTCAGACACAAATACTTCAAAATAATAATAATAATAATAATAACATAGGCGTACATGAGATTGAACTTGGGTAAAACCTGCATATTTATGTTGGCTATGGGCTTCTCTATACAAGGCACCAAACTACCATTTTCTAATCGGTAATGTTGATTACTATGTATCCCCTACAAAAATATTGCTAATTATACACCAATTTAATCACCAACCCCATCTACCTAATATCAAAAAAAACTTCAAAAGAATAAAAGAAACAAAAACCCACCGAGACATCCTTCTCTTATCCGAATTTTCTTGACCCATATCAATCAAATCGGCAATGACTGATTGGTTCCCTCATCTATTTCTGGTCAAGTTAAAGTTAGCACTGGGAAAGTGCTCGTTATGAAATGTAGTTGCCGTTATTGTTTGCCGAATAACCTAAAAATCCATTGCATACCTTAAAGTAGTCTGCCTATGCTTATGGATCACCACAGCATCTAGCTCTTTTTGTCTCCTGGAGTTTCTGCCACAAACACATCATCTCTCTTGGGCCTTGATAGTGAGCAATAACATAACCATCCTTACAACCCTCGTTAAAGATCCTCTCTTCCTTCTCATAATGGACTTCTAAACCATCTTTTTGCATATCCGCAATCCAAATGCCCATTGCCACATCTTCGAGTTTAAACATCTGTTATTTACACGACATTTGTTTAACATTGAGAATTATTTTCCACACAAGGAGTTAATGATGAAATCCTATTCCAATAAACTTTCATGCTTACATATATAATGAATATATGTTTCCATAATCCAGAACAACAAAAGTAGAATAAGGGAAGAGTTAAAATTTTCATCTTACCTTTAAGCGCACTTCATTGAACCTCTTGTAAACAGCCTTTGCTATGTCATGGGACACCACGTAACCAGGACCATGCGCCCAAGGTGGGTACTTCTCTTTAGACCATTCCTTCATTGAACACATCATGACAAGAAGATAATAAGCACCAGAAAACGATTTTTATCCCATTACAGTTAAATAATGGTGATTTGTCACCAACAAATACAACTAATGAATGCCTATGCAGTCTACAATAATAATAAAAACAAACTAAAGCTTTGAGTTACTTTAGCTTGAGCTAGAGGAATTGTAATGCACATAAACGTGAGCCATGTGTGAACTACTCTGAAAAAAAGCTGATCTTGTTTTCTCTTTCTTTTCAGTGATCCCAATAGATGTTGCTTTTATGAACATGATCACACAACATAATATGGTGTTCGATTTAAAAAAGCTAAACATGGAGCTAATCAAAATTAACAGAGAATGTAGTTCATCCTTCCAATCTTTGCTTATATCAAGCAAAAATTTAGAGTTTATGATTAATTGTCTCCTGACATTGTGCCAAATTTGAATAGTTGAAACCATTTGAGGGAATTGAGTGAAAAATTACCTCAGGGCTGATAAACCACTTGCTATCTGTACTGCGATGAGGTTGGGAATCTGAGTTAATGAGTCCATAAAGCAATCCATGAGTCACATTTATCCTGCTTAATGAAGCCATGACTTCATCTAAACGAACAAACGCATCATCATCTGTCTTCATGACAAACTTTGCAGAAACAACCTCTATCTGTAGCAGAGATAAGCTCTATAAGGGAATGAAAATTTTTGCCTATTCAAATGAAGGGGCAAAGACTTTACCCCAAAGGTGCAAATAGCCAAGGTTTTCCAGGTGATCAGGCTGTAGTAATCAACAAAAGGCATCAGCTGTATGTCTCCATATGTCCGTGCTTCATTCCAGAGTTCATCATTCACTATATGGTTTTTATGCTGCAGAACAACTCAAACTTGGTAAGCGATTATATAAGAGGCTTAGAAAATTGTAAAACTTAAAACCACAAACTCGATGATGGTTTCAAGAGAGATACAACACCAGATTTTGGCACCAAAACTGTCAACTGTCTAACTATTTTATCATATTTAAAAAGATAAGATCATTGCCCATTTCAGCAAAACAAAGAGTACATGAGTGCTTAGGTGACTATATGAGTAGAATATATATGCTGAACTAGTGAGGTAACAACTTATTACGGTAAAGCATCGTAAGCCACCTATTGGGTACAGCTATGGTCTAAAAACAGAGAAAATACTGAATATTTCCCCCAGCTCGAGACATCTAACAGCATTTAATGCTTCTGGCACAAAATCATAAGTGATCTAGTGGTGCAACAATGGTTGGCAAACACGATCAAGATTCAAGAACCATGTAGCGTTTGAGGCAAGAACATCTCAACCATGTATTGCTTCAAGAGAATGGTTCTCCTTTATTATGATAGAACTAGAACTACCCAAACATCCACATTCTAGCTATTTTGGGTGAGAGAAATTCACAAGGAAACCTTACCAAACCAACAAAAAAGCGCACTACAACTGTCCCAGATCGAACTTCAGGATACTGCATCCATGTTCTTCTCACAGCCATTCTTCTTTTAAAATTATTGGCAGTAGAGAAAACACCAATAAAGAGATCCACTGGTCTTTGAAGAGAAAGAGGAACTGATTTAAGTGCTTCTATATCAACCGTATGGTCTGAATCCTCTGAAGTAGGTAAACCACTAGCCAGCACAGAGATTAATTTCACGTCACCAGAAATTCTAACCTCACTAACAAGCCATGGCTCCAATGTCTGAATATAAAAGCAGCCAATAAGTCATTAAGCTTAACGGAACTATTAATTATTAAACAAATTCCACAAGAGGATTTAGAAATTACTTCTCGATAAGCAAAGGATGTTACATGCTTCCCATCAACTGTCATTTGTACTCCCTCCGGTCCTACTCTAAGTGTCGCAACAAAAAGAGAACCTTGCTTGAAAGGAAAATATCTTCTGGGTTTAACCCCTTGCAGCCCCATTAAAGGCAATCCGAAACCATGGGAGAGCACTCTAATTGTCTGGTTATCATCTTTACCAACCAACTTATTGCACTGTTCCAACTCATCCACTGAAACAATAAACTAAGTAGAGAGTTACCTCAGAAAAAAGTACACATTTCTCATGTATGCAAACAAATAAAAGGGAAAAGATGAAAGAAGAGGGAGAAATTAGAATTTTACATGAGGTGGGAATACTCTATCCCAACGCACATACTAAAGGTAAAGCATTTTTGTAGCTCACTGTTAATTGTCTTCATTAAGAATAGTGTTTCATGCTAGACAAAGCCTAATGACACCTTCTATGTTGATGGAATTTTCGGACTCCTTTAATGTCTTATCTAAAAGATGAAAAAGAGCATGTTTGGGATTCAATAGAATTAAAAAAGATAAAAATGTAAATGGAAAAAGAGCAATCTCAACCTAAGGACTGTAAAATGTACAGGTGGTATATGGACCTATTTAAGGTAAAACAAGAAGAAAGATTCTAGTTCTTTTTGCGTATGCATAAAGTACCAAAATGATGTAACAAGTCTTTCTACCTTTTTCATTCTCTTCAGGAGTTGGAGGTGGACAACGCACCTCTTCACCCCAATCATGAGCTATAGTCCAGGTGTTTTGGACAATTACTGGGTCCTCAGTTATCTTATCCCCATGAAGCCTAACATTGTAATGCAAAATTATTGGTGGGTCTGGCTCCCCTGGAAGTGCTTCCCCTGTTAAATCAATGCGAAAATCTCCAAGAAGACCATTTGGAATGCCAATGATTGTAATGGAAGAACCTTGAGTGAGGCCACAAGGAACTCGCAACTTGTAGTGACTCTTAGGTTCTGTAGCATTCATTTTATTAAGAAAATGAGGACACTGCTTCTCTTTTGCTTTCCTAGATGAATTATCATTCACATAACCAAGTTTTTCCTCTTCAATTGAATCCATCAAGCTATTCCATGCACTTCCAGCTTCCTTGATAGCCTCTACTCCATTTGGTAAAGCATGAGAATGGTTAATTAAGTTCTTCAATAAATTCCAGGTCAGCAAAGACTGTTGCTCTCCCTTGGAGAGGTTCCTTTGAGCAAAGAGACTGAAGGCTATGGCATCAATAGAAATTACTTGAGAAGCATTTCCTGGATTCTGAAGTGCAGGAGGAGCTGTAAAACGCACCCATTCAAGTGGATTTGTTCCATTGGAAGAGAAGGGATTCATCAAGTAGCTTTCTTCAACAGGATTTTTCATAAAACCATATCTCAGCAGCAACAACATAAACAAAGATGAAACTAGAGCACCACCATACCATTTCTTCATTCTGCCAATTATACAATCACATCAAAATGTTTTGCCAACAACTAGGAAATAAGCATTTAAGTCGATTTATAAAATTATAATCTGTAGACAGTAAGTAAAGTAGCAAATGAAGAGTTAAAATATGGGAACACTTTGGACAGACAGTCAACAGTCTATTAAATGCTGAAGGATCATTTCACCTTGTCAAATGGGGTGTTTCAGCCTTCATTTTCAACCTGCTGTCCAGCTGAGCAACTACCAAAAGTTACAAGCATCACCTTCAGGCTTCATGTATAAAAACTCAAGATTTCTGCAACCATGAAGCAACTTTATGAAATATTCATTGTCACGCTTCGAGCATAAGATTGCCACACTGACAGAACATGAAACCAATCAGTCCATTGGAGAAGGTATCAAATCTTGCCACCAAAAATAAGCAACACATCAACAAAAAGAGACATTCCAACAACAAAAGTACACAACTCCAAAAAGATAAAGCAAATCAAACCGAAGACCCAGGCATCTACTCTTAATGATTACAACTAACCTAATTGATATTGATAAGCTACACCAAATTTATCCAAGACAAGTGCCATACATTTCATAAACATCAGTATCAGCATTATAATTTATAAAATACTAAACTAACATTTTCTCCAAGCAAACAATAATCAATTCGCAACAGTTGCCATAGACAACCAAGATGTACAAGTCAAATGTATAAAGCTGTCTCACTCCAATTGCTCTTATGGAGGGAGTGGTTGAGTTTACTCTTTCAATGGGTATATTATATTCATGTTGACGGAAGCAAACAAGAAACTTTCGCTATATAAATTATGTAATATGACTAAATGAAACTAGTGACACCTATAGCAAATAGGAAGCACTTACAGCTTCAAACAATAAATTATTATTTTGTTTACAAAATTATAATTCTGCCCCAGAGAATAAACAAATTATATTTGCTTTTAATTGAAATTATTATTTGATTTTTATTCTCAGTTTGTATCAAAAGTCATAAATATTTTTCTTTATATTACACAAAAATAACATTTCCATATAAGAAATTCAGAATTCGTTTCGCTTTGGCTGCGGACTTTTTTTTGTAATGAAAATTAACAGTAATTACTCATCACAGCTACGATTGGTAGGCGAGAAAATGTAGGAGAAGAAAGAAAAGGCTGAATAGAAATAAATTTTCAAATTTTGCGTCAGTTAAATTTAGGATTCGAGGGCATGGTCTTTTCCTACTCTAACTTAGCTCCATTACTAACTTACCTTAATTGATACTAGTTTCAAACTCCAAAATTTCCATAAAGAAAAAAAAATCAAGATTTAAGTTTCCATCATCTTCTAGTTACGTCAGGTTTTCCCTGAAACCAAGCTAAAACGAGAATTGCACCCAAAAAACGAGACAGATTCAAACGCGTTGAACTAAATCTGAACTTTACAATGAAAACCCTTCAGAAAATACAATGAAAACACGAAAAGTAAAAGCAAAAATTGAGTAACATAACTAAAGAAAAAGCATTTCTGAATTAAAAAATTTCAAAAAAAAAATTGAACTGAACGAAACTAAAATGAATGCTATATGCGAAAAAGAAGAAAAAATATTTCCAAGAAAATCAAAGACTGAAGCTTACCGGTGAAGAGAGAAATCGAAGAGAATTTGAAGACAATGGAAACAGCGTTTGGATCTCTGTCTTTTGAACTTTGTTTTTTGAACTTTCAAGTCGTTTAAAGAAAGCTCAACGGTGGGAAATAAAACCGTTTTCCGGTCTTCCCAAATGAAAAACAGAGATTTGTGTTGTTGACTGACTTGAATAGGTTGTATCTTTTCTTTTCTCTTTTTTTATCTCCCTACAATACACAAAAAACATAACATAAAACCTATCTCTTTTTTTACTTTTACTTTTTTATATTTTATTTTCCCTTCGCTTTTACTAGCATCAGCTGATTCGACATTGACTAGAATGCCTTATGAAGTATCCACACGTGGCATACTGTCGGCTGATTTTCTTTTCTTTCTTTTTCGAACTTAGTAATTTTTCACATTTTGGTCCGCTCAACTTTTCTTTTCATATTAATTCCTGGATTTGACAACTTTCCTTAGTTTTATCTTTAAATTTGAATTTCATTAACGCATAATGAACTGATATTTATTATTTTATTATTTCATCACTTGAATTTTTTGAATTAAAAATTTTAAGTTTAAATGTTTTTTAGATTTTTTAAAGTTTTTTTAAATTTTTAGGTGGTGAAGTGGCATAATTTTAGAATGTTATATCATTATAACTTAACAACATTCAAGTTAAGGGATTAAATTGAGAAACGTTGTTAAGTTTCAGGATTAATATAGACCAAAGTTCAAGGATCTAATTGAATAAATTACTAAATTTAAGGACTAAATGTTACCTTATCCCTTTTAAATAAATTTAAGGTTTGATTTGATAACTTTTAATTAATTTAAAAAAATATGTTAAAGTTAGTATTTTAAGTAATTGGTAATTATCTATATATATTTAACTAACTTATTAATTGATATTATTTTTTAATTGAATCCCAACTCAACTGAACAATTATTGAAAATCTTTCTTCTTATAAAATAATATCAACCCATTTAAGCAATTACCCATAATTTTCCCTTTTATAATTTTTAATATTTTTACTATTTCAACTAAAATTTTTATTTTATCTTTAAATCAAATTATTATAAATAGATTTATTATATAAAAAGAATTTCACTCACATAGTAAATATATTATAATTTAATTTCAATAATTTATTAATTAAAATGTAACATTGAACACGTGGCTCAACATATTGTGACTTTTGATTGAGGAATAGTCGGAGGGGCAATTCGAGAAAGAGCTCTTTTTTTTTTTTTTATGAGGATTTAAAAAAGCAGAAAAAAGAGGGTGAAATCCAAAAATAAGAAAGTAACGGGGGAGTTAAGAAAAAAAAAAAAAGGGAGGGGGTGAGAGTGGGCCGTTAGGGTTTTAATGGGAAGCAAAGACAGACAAGTAGCGTGATATGCCGACAAGCAATGATTAAGGATTTCAATAACGTAAGAACGTAGCTTAATTAATGTGAAAGCAATAGTACACCTCTCCTATGTTGTATCATACCAAAAATATTGTTGTGGAATTTATTAATTAGCACCTTAAACGCTTTTCAAAGTTGTTGTATATGGTAAATTTTAGACATTATTATAAAATTCGGAGCAAGTAGAAGAATGTTAAAATAGTTGTTTATTAAATAAATATTTTACGTTTTTTTGGGTCCTTAATTTTATAATATGAAATTAAATAGTTTTATGTATTTAGGGTAATTATCATTGAGTAAATTTTTTTACTTGGGTATTTATTAGAATTTAGTGGAAAATTAAATAGAATGAGAGAGTCTGATGGTAACAACTCTTTCTTATCTCTTTCATTCTCTTTAAAGGTTCTACATGAATTTTCATAGAGTTTTCAGATACCCTCAATGGACACAATCCTTCAACCAATTCCATCTTTATGGTGGTTGTAATTTATTGGAAGTTCTTTAAGCATACGAATTCTGTTAGAAAATCTATAAACGATATCAGATATCTCTAAATATTTTATATAAATTGTAAACATGCTCATAAATATTAGAACATGGAAAATATTTCCAACACTTACTTCCAAAGGGCATTCCCAAATGCGCATATGTTGAAAACTCGATTCTCAACCTTTCCAAATTTCAAATGGTGTTTAGGAACTACCTTAGTTGGAACTTGGTTTAATATATACACTGTCGTTTTAAGAGCGTATATCCACAATAAAGAAGGAAGCTTGAAGTTGCTAAGCATAGTTTATACCATATCCATCAATGTATGATTTTGTCTCTCTTCTACACCATTTTGATCTAGTGAGCCAAACAAGGTGTTCTAAGTTATAATACATTGCTCTTAAAGAAATTAGCAAATGGACCAGGTGTTTGTCCAATTCTATTGTATCTACCATAGTATTCCCCACCTCTATCTAATCTGACGATTTTAATTTATTTTTCACATTGTATTTGTAACATCCTTAATCATTATCTATCGCCGAAACAGGGTTACGGAGTATTACCAGACTTTATGGATTAATTAAGAATATTTCATAACATTTATTATAAAAATCAAGAATCAATCATATAACACTCATATTGTCCCTTAGATGGATCCTCGAGGCCCAAAACACACCTTAGAAGTCAATCGGGACTAAACCGGACACTTAGGGAATTTTCCCAAAATCTTAAAATTTTTCTACGAGCTGAGGACCCACGCCCGTGTGGACGGTCGTGTGGGCATTTGATGTGAGGCACATGGTCGTATCTCAGCCTGTGTAACTCTCTGACTTGGGTTACATGGCCAACTACACGCTCGTGTGCTAGGCCGTGTGCAAAGTGCAGGGGTCACACAGCCAAGCCATACACCCGTGTGCTAGGCCATGTGCAAATACCACACGCCTATGTGCCAGGCCGTGTGTCACACATGGTTGATACACACGCCCATGTCTCTGCCCGTGTGGACGAAAATAGGTCATGTTAAGGCCATTTTTCTCACACTTTTTTATATCAACCTATACACAATATTTCAATACATCAAATAGCCTCAAACAAGCAATCAACACAAGCCAAAATCATGTTTTAAACATAACATAACATTACAAAAATCATTTACCTAAACTTACCAATATAACTCATTTCATTAATTTACTAAAGTCTACTACTAAGTACATGTATACAATTATATATATCATTTTCAACCATACTTCAATTTAGTTCTTTTTCAATCCAACCCTGTACATGCCATATAAACCAAAATTTACATTTCAAAAACTATCAGATTAATTTGGATAGTGTGGCTTGATGTGTTGATCCGATCTTCCGACCACACGTTAATCTACAAGAACATTAAACACATAAGTAAGCTTATTGAAGCTTAGTAAGTTCAATAGGTTAAACATTGATCTTACCGAACTTAATATAATAAACTAAATTGTAAAAAAAATATACATTCTCCCTGGCAAATAGAACATAAGTTAATGAACACACTTCCTTTAGATCTATATTATTAATAATTAATATATCTTTCAATTCATTCACATAGGTCTTTGACCAATTCTTACTAAATCGAGGAACGACTTACGGATATGAGTACATTGTTTTCTTTGTGCCATAGTCCAACTATGGTCTTACACATGTATTGCCATGGGCCAACCATAGTCTTACATTCTAGTGCCATAACCCAGTTATGGTCTTATCATCAGAGTGCCATAGTCCAGCTATGGTTTTACATATAAACACTGCCATGGTCCAATCATGGTCTTACATTCATTGTTCCATAACCCAGTTATGTTCTTATCTGTCAATTCATCATTTACATTAATGCCATAGCCCAACTATGGTCTTACTTATAAACATTGCCATGGTCCAACCATGGTCTTATCCATCAATTCCTCTTTTGCATTGAATGATTGTACTCAATCCCGTATCCCGTTCAGTTCAAAAATTTACTTCATGTAACGCCCCGATTTTTCTTAATTTTGGCTTTTATAGTTTTGACACACAACGTCTATCTGCTTTAGTGATTATGTGTTCTGGGTGTGTGTGTGTGAGGTCCCAAGTTTAAGTCACAACTTGGGTAAATTTTGGTATTTTTATGAATTAAGCCATATCTCTGGTTAATAGGCTTATAAATTAAAGTATGAAAGTAATTAACAGAATGGGCCTACTTGTCTGGTGGTTAAGTGGAGTGTTAAAGTGTTGGTGGCCTTGCATTCGAATCTCGGCGTGAGTATTATTTTTTTGGCTATCACGCCCAAAGAGTTTGTGTTTGATTGAAAGTTTGATAGTAATGAGAGATTTGGGGAGATGATAGGGGGAATATCAGAAAATCTGTTCAGTTTTCCTCTTCCCAACAAAAATAAAATTTTGGTTTCTCTCTTTTTCTCCAAAATCCTTGCCACTGCTCTTCTCATTCCTTGCTGTTAGCCTTTTTTCTTTCGAGTTCAGTGGACCATTATTCGGCTGTAGGGATCGATTTTGATAAGACGGGATTTTGCTATTCTAAAATTCTATGTTCTTCCTAAAAGGGATTTTCCTTTTTGGTATTCAGGAATTAATCAAGGGACTGAATATCGTTCTCAATTGACGAGTTAAGCGCGTGGAATTCTCGTTCTGATCAAAGGTAAGGTTTTGATAGTTAGGGATGAACGCCTCGTTACAATTTCATTTAAATCCCGATTATGTTACTAAATGGGGGCCTTGATTTGTCGAATATAGGTACTGGAGTGCTTTGGAGTTGTTTTAGCTTCAATCGAAACTAGGTGTGTACCCGAAAATGTAGAAAATGAGGTTTCAGCGAAAGCCAAAAACCTTACTGTCGACGCCACACGGGTGTGTGGTTGCTCGTGTTGTAACATCCTAAAATTGGGGTTATTTGGAATTGAATTATTTCTCTTGTGTTTGACTTGCTGTGATGTATTCATAGTATGTGAAGGCTTAATTGGGGGTCTTGAGTAGGCTCGGAATAGAAGAAAATTTTATTTGGAAGCCTTAAAGGTAGGGAGCCTTAGTAAGTAGGGGTTACAAGAATAAGTGAAGGATTATTTGACACTAAAAAGCCTTGGAAAAGTGGCAAAAGGGAGGCCACTTAAGGGGCTGGAATTGACGCCATCAAGGGAGAGAGAGGGCCTGGGTTCGAGTCGCGAAATCCGCTTTTTACTCCTTATTTTGGAGGGCAATAGGGGGAGAGTTTTTCTCAGTTTAAACTCTTTTTGATAATGAGGATATTATTTAGATTTTAGTTGGATTATTAATTGATTAATCTTTAATAAGTGGCAAAGAGAAAATATAGGAGTTTGAGTGTTCAAATAATTTTGAATAATTTTAAATTAGTGGCCAAGAGTGAATTAAAGTAGTTGTTGAATTTTAAACTCTCCAAGGAAGAGTGGACGGCAAGCATAGGTGTAGGGGGAGGCCGAATTTGCTTAAGTGAATTACTTGGAATTTTTGGCTAGCAATTTTCCTAGCCTTCATCTTTTCTTTTTCTTTCTTTTTCATTCTTTCCCAAAACCGAAAACACTCTCCCTTAGACTTTCTTTTCTCTTCTCAAACCCTTAGCCGAAACTCTTACTTTCACTTCCTTACTTTCTTTTATTCCATGCAAAGCCGAACCCTGATTGATTGAGTGAAGCAACCATAGCCGAATTCCCCTTCTCCATATTTTGTGAAGTCTTGGCCGAATATTAAAGCAAGGGTAAGTGTACCGAAACTCTTCTCCCATATTCCTTCTCTCTGTCGACTTGGTTAAATGGAAAAGCCGAATTATTTCAGTGGCTAATCAGTGATAGAATCGATTCTGTGTAGGTGCCGGGATCTTAAGGTATACGATCCAAGCCCCATTCCCTGTCAAGCGATTTTGGTAAGGATCTATATATTTATTTAGTATTCGTTTAAGCCGAAGGCTATTAACTTTAGTGATGGCTGATTGTAGGGAGTGAAGCAGGAATCGCATATCGAGCAATCTTGGGCGAGTACTCAAGGGTGATAGGTAAGGTTTCGGGTTCACAAGGAACCCTTCTCAATTAATTTGGTTTGGCCGACTAGGCCATGGCACTGACCTAGTGTTTGGCCGAATATAGGAGCAGGAAGTCTAGGGTGCCGATTTGATTCTTCGGGACTTAGAACTACCGTGGGTGACAGGTGTGTACATACACACTTTATGATTAATAACTGTACTAAATCTATTGTGTGCTAATCGGATCTATGTAGATTTGGATTGAATACCATGAATGGTATAAGCAAGGATTCAGGTAAGTCCTTGTTGATTATGAGATTATTTTACGATGCTTTTGGTAAGCATGACACATTTGGTATATGTGACTTAAGACATATAGCTGATGTTAAATCTGTTAGATGATGTTAAATAAATCTATTAGCATGAACTTTGTATATGCATGTGATTAATTGATGTGGGTTGATCAGAGGAGGGGCGTGATGATATTCGTGTCGATGGACACCAAAGTGGTTTGGTACCACATTGTGACTACTGGTCACCAGAGGTTTGGCACCTCCGAGGTTTGGCACCTCATAGCGTCTCGTCCCCGGTGGCTTAGCACCACGCGTGGGTTGGCCCCACAGTTTACATTACGGGATTGACGCCAGTGATTTGGTATCACACGATGGGTTGGCCCCATCATTGGATTGTGACTTCGAGTCACCAGTGGTTTGGCACCACAAGTATTGACGGACATTGTGACTATAAGTCACCAGTGGTTTGGCACCACCAGTGGTTTGGTACCACACGGGGTAGAGAAAGGTGATACGGATGGTTAGGTTGGGTGCATGATTTAGTGCATGTTAATTTATTATAAATTGTGTATGATGTGGCATTAAACCGGGGGAAGGGTTACACATTGAGTCTTGGTGACTCACCTTCTCTCTTATCTTTTCAGGTGACCCGTAGATCGCGGATGAGGAGCCGAATGGACTCGAGGTGGCCATGCAGTGGAATTAGATTTAATGGACTTCGAATCTTAGTTTATTTTTCTTTATTGTTGGTTTTGTTTTCAATGAAGTTGTAATAAGGCCACCTAGGATTATTTTTATTATTTTTACATGTTTTGAATATTTTTGATTAAACTATTTTCATGAAATTAAAACAAGTACACATGTTTTTCTCAAGTTGTACGCAAAATGTTTTATCGTGCCATCGGGTACTTTTAAAATATGTAACAACTTGACTTAATAAATACACCTAAGTATGGTTTTCATATACCTCAACTGTTTTAAACAAAGATACTATTTCTATCAAAAACTCACATCGATTTTAAGAAGTTTTTACAAAGCATTTTCTCTGTAGCACACCAAATTCGGTCGTAGTGTTTGGGCCGGGTTTGGGTTGTTACAAAATTGGTATCAGAGCCCAGTTCAAAGCTCGACTGTGGGGGCCCAAGGCCCAAAATGATTTGGTAGGCCTTTTTGAAGTATTTTTGGTTTTTGGAATAGCATGGCATCGAGTCTCCGGCACCAATCCGCCCAGGTAAGTACCTCTAAACTTCTCTGTGAATTATTACTTGTAGAATAGGCAGGAATGGAACGTAGATAGACTTATAGGAACTTGAACCCTAGGATTAGACTACTCAAACACAAAAACAAAACATAAGCTTTAATGAACTAAACCAACCTATGGCTAAGTCACTGAGCTAGGGTGTGGTAATCCCTGTACGCATATCTAGGATTGGATCCGGAAGAGCCTAGTATTTAAGCGATCCTAGTGACTCACCTCCTCTTCGCGCAGTATCCTGCACAGTGCGTAGCTTCTGGTTCACCCTAACTCGAGAGGCTCGGTGGTGTGGCAACCTGCGTGCGCATGTCAGGAATGGTTTCAGTGGGAGCTTGGTATTTAAGCGATCCGCGTGACTCACCTCCTCTCTACTCGAATCTCGCTTGGTGCGTAGCTTTGGTTCACCCCGACCAAGAGGGCTCGGTCATAAAGTTAAAACATAATGACTAAAACCCAAAAAGGAACTAGCCATGTTTTCAGAAAAAGAAGAAGACAACAAAACCCGAGTTTTTCAGAACTTTTAAAATTACTCTTTCAAATTTGAGAAACAACCATCTTCACAACTTTTTCCAAAAATTTGATTTGTGGAAAATTACAAAAATGCCCTTAGGGGTAAAATTACCAAAATGTACTTGGTTCATAAAATATCAACTACTCAATGGTTTTGCCCAAAATTTCATTATTTTACAAACATTCAAAAACCTTACCTTGCAAATTGTCAAAAATACTTTAGTTTTGGAAAAATTACGAAAATACCCTCAACTTGCAAAATTACCGAAATGACCCTGAGTTCTAAAATTTTTGCAACATCATCTTTTTAAAAAGAGAAACTCTCAAAAAGGAACCGTCAAAGTTTTACAACTGTTAAAATATCCCTGATTTACTAAATTTACAAAATTACCCCTGATTGACAAAATTACCAAAATACCCCTGGTTTCCAAAAATTTTGCTATATCTTTAAATTGCGAAATACTTCGAAAATACTCTCTAATTTTGGGAAATTTCAAATGTTTTGATTTATTAAAGTTTTAAAATTTCTTTTATTATGAAAATACCCCTGTAGGAAAATGACGAAAATACCCCTGGGATAGAAACAGGACAGAAATGTCCGAAGAGTGAATAAGTATGAAAGATATTAGGGAATGGATGTTCCTCTCTGTGTGAACTAGGATAGAGAACTTGAAACTTTGTTTGATCGAAAGAATTCCTATTAAACTTTTCATAAAATTTCTTCGCAAGTAAGCAAGTGGAACCGTCACTAATCCATAAAAATTTCTTAATCAGATTAAAGCTCGGTAGTTAGAATGAGTTCTAGAGGACGTGGACGTCGTGGACGCGGTAGAGGCAGGATGACCGTGTCAGAACCCGTTAGGTCGGGTCAGGGTTCTGAAAATGAAGTACCGCCACCACCACCCCCAACTTTTGGAGCTGAGGATCAGGATCAGATGGGGGGTGAGGCAGTATCGCAAGCTGTGTTGCGAGTCCTCGAGATGGTGGCCGGTGCTAATGGAGGAATAGGAGCTCGGAAATCTGTTCCCGAGTGACTTCGATCTAACGGAGCTGAGGTATTCTAGGGTGTGTTGGGCGTGGCACCTAGTGCAGCGGAATACTGGTTAGAGTCGATTGAGAGGATCATAGATGACCTCGATCTGACCAATGAGGAGAAGTTGAAAGGAGCGGTGCCGCTCCTAAAGGATGAGTCATATCAGTGGTGGCTCACGGTGAGAGATGGTGCTACGGCAGATGACCTTACTTGGGAATACTTCAAAACTGCTTATCAGAAGAAGTATGTGGGTACCAGTTACACCGACGCGCAGAGAAAAGCTTTTCTAGGGTTGGTACAAGAAAGTAAGTCAGTGTCGGAGTATGAGGCGGAATTCTTGAGGCTGAGCCGCTATGCTCGGGGGATTGTGTCAACCGAGCATGATCGTTGCGTCCGTTTTGAAGACGGACTTAGGGATGAGTTAAGGCTATTGATTGCTCCATGGTTGGGAGCTTGAGTTTTTTGTTCGTGGAAAAGGCTAAGGTAGCCGAAGTGGTCAAGGAGTCTGTGAGACAGCATTATGATAGGAACAAGCAGAAGAGAGGCTTTGGGTCATCTGGGTCAGGTGGTAATGTTCAGAAAAAGGCTAGGCAGAGTGGGCCAAGTCAGGCAGGAGGGCCCATGGCTACTAATCAGAGACCGGCCCAGTGCAATCGCTGTAGAAAATCACATTGGGGAGGTTGTTGGACCGGTGAGAGGGGTTGCTTTGAATGTGGGTCTCTAGATCACCGTGTAAGGGATTGTCCTCGGAAGTTAGCTAAGAATCAGCTAGAGGGGCAAAACCGTACTCAGGATAGAAATGTGGGACCACAGAGGGGTTGTGGTAATGGTAGAGGAGGCAATGGTCCTAATCAAGGTCGCGGGATTCAGGGCAGAGGTGCAGGCAACACAGCGGCTAGGCAGCCTGGCTTAGTCTATGCAGCGAGGCGTCGCGAGGAGGGTGACGCACCGGACGTCATAACCGGTACGTTCCTAATTTTTGGTCTTCCATATGTTGCCTTAATTGATGTGGGTTCAACGCATTCATACGTTGCTAGTAGTGTGGTAGAGACTATGAACTTAGACTACGAGGCGCTTACAGGAGATGATCGTAATTAGTCCTTTAGGTCACTCAGTAGTCGTCGTAAACAAGCTTTATAGTGATGTACCCCTAGAACTCCGAGGGTAGTGTTTGTGGCCGATCTGATGGAACTGCCGTTTGGGGAGTTCAATTTGATCCTTGGAATGGACTGGTTGGTTAAGTATCAGGCGAGATTGGATTGCGCTGCTAAGCGCATGGTTCTTAAGGTGGCTAAGGGTGATGAAGTGGTCATGATAGGTAATAGAAGAGATTACCTATCCAATGTGGTGTCTACTTTGAAGGCTGAGAAGATGGTCAAGAAGGGTTGTGAGGCGTTTTTGGTTCGAATATGTGCCTTGGAGGCTAAGGAGTCAGCAGTTGAGAAGGTTCGAACGGTAGGGGAATTCGCTGATGTGTTCCTGGAAGAACTTCCAGGTCTGCCTCCAGATCGAGAAGTTGAATTCGGTATAGACTTGCTACCCGGAATGGCACCTGTGTCTATAGCACCGTACCGAATGGCACCAAAGGAGTTGGTGGAGCTGAAAGCTCAAATTCAGGAGCTCTTGGATACAAGGTTTATACGACCAAGTATATCTCTGTGGGGAGCACCGGTGTTGTTCGTCAAGAAGAAGGACGGTTCAATGAGGATGTGTATCGATTACCGTCAAATAAACAAGTTAACGATCAAGAACAGGTATCTGTTGCCTCGGATTGATGACTTGTTTGATCAACTGAAGGGTGCATCTGTGTTTTTGAAGATAGACCTTAGGTTAGGTTATCATCAACTCAAGGTGAAGGAAGTTGATGTTCACAAGAAGGCATTCCGAACTCGGTATGGGCATTACGAGTTCTTGGTGATGCCATTCGGGTTGACTAATGCGCCGGCAGCCTTTATGGACTTAATGAATAGGGTGTTCCAGCAGTATTTGGATCAATTTGTCGTGGTATTTATAGACGACATATTGGTTTACTCAAAGACAGAGGAGGAGCATGACAGGCATCTGCGTATAGTTTTACAAGTACTGAGGGAGAAGCAGTTGTATGCCAAATTCAATAAATGCGAATTTTGGCTTAGGGAGGTGGCTTTCTTAGGTCACGTAGTATCAGCTGAAGCGATTAGAGTGGACCCTCGCAAGGTTGAAGCGGTATTGGATTGGAAACTGCCTAGGTCAGTGGCGGAAATTCGAAGTTTTCTGGGGTTAGCAGGGTACTATCGGAGATTTGTGGAAGGATTCTCTTTAATTGCAGCGCCGTTGACGAAGTTATTAAGGAAGGTAGTTCCATTTGTTTGGTCGAAGAAGCAACAAGAAAGTTTCGATAAGCTAAGGAAGATTCGACGAAGCTCAGCTTTCGTACTGACCAAGCAGGAAGTTGTTTACGGTTTATTGTGATGCATCTCATACTGGTTTGGGATGTGTGTTGATGCAGGAAGGGAAGGTAGTGGCCTATGCGTCCCGTCAGTTAAGACCGCATGAGGTTAACTATCCAACTCACGACTTGGAGTTAGCGGCAGTAGTCTTCGCGTTGAAAATATAGAGACACTACTTGTATGGGGAGAAGTCGATAGTCTATACAGATCACAAAAGTTTGAGGTATCTTTTGACTCAGAAGGATCTGAATTTAAGGCAACGTCGATGGATTGAACTGTTGAAGGACTACGACTGTTCAATAGAATACCATCCGGGCAAGGCTAACGTGGTGGCTGACGCGTTGAGCCGGAAGGTCGTGACAGACTTAAGAGCGATGTTCACTCACCTCAGTCTATATGACGATGGAAGTCTTTTGGTAGAACTGCAAGTTAAGCCAACTTGGATCGAGGAGATTAAGGAAAAGCAATTGATGGATGATAGCTTGAATGCTCGAAGGTTGCAAGTGCAAGATGGTGGGTTGGAAGGGTATAGTTTGACTGAGGATGGCATACTATATTTTCAAGGGTGGCCGTGTATACCGATGGATGTGGAGTTGAGCCAAAGAATTCTTCAAGATGCACATAGCAGCCCATACGCTATGCATCCTGGAGGTAGTAAGATGTATGGGGATTTACTGGAGCTTGATTACGGTGGCGTGGTTGAAACGTGAGGTAACTGAGTTCGTGGGAAGATGTCTGACGTGTCAGCAGGTTAAGGCTGAACACCAGTTGCCATCAGGGTTACTTCAACCAGTAAAGATCCCTCAATGGAAATGGGAGAGGATCACTATGGATTTCGTCAGTCGGCTACCCCTCACGCCCAGCAAGAAGGACGCAGTTTGGGTAATTGTGGACCGCCTGACTAAGTCAGCTTACTTTATACCGGTGAGAGTGGATTTTTCCCTCCAGAGGCTAGCAAAGTTGTATGTGGCAGAGATAGTAAGATTGCATGGTGTGTCAGTGTCAATTATCTCGGCTAGGGATCCGAGGTTCACGTCAAGGTTCTGGAAAGCGTTGCATCAGGCTTTGGGTACACGATTGGATTTCAGCACAGCTTTCCATCCACAGTCTGACGGACAATCGAAAAGGGTTATACAGATCTTAGAGGATATGCTGAGAGGGTGTGTGTTGGATTTCAGTGGAAGTTGGGAGGAGTATCTACCGTTGGCGGAATTTGCTTATAACAATAGTTATCAAGCGAGTATTCAGATGGCTCTATACGAAGCACTGTATGGACGGAAATGCCGTACTCCTACGTGTTGGACGGAGTTGGGTGAACGACAGGTTTTGGGTCCGGAATTGGTGACAGAAACTGAGGATAAAGTTAAAGTAATTCGAGCTCGTCTTAAGGAAGCGTTAGATAGACAGAAGTCGTATGCTGATATTAAGCGTAAAGAAATGGAGTATGCGGTAGGAGATAAAGTCTTTCTGAAGGTGTCACCTTGGAAGAAGGTGTTGAGATTTGGGCAGAAAGGGAAGCTAAGCCCAAGGTTCATCGGCCCATATACTGATTTAAAGCGAAGTAGGGCCGGTAGCTTATCACTCGAGCTACCGGCGAGAGTTGAGCCGATTCATGATGTCTTTTCATGTGTCGATCCGAGAGGCAGATCTCAGTCCGATCCATCACACGTTGTACCAGTGGCTGAGATTGAGGTGAACACGGACTTATCTTTTGAGGAAGAACCAGTGCAGATCTTGGACCGAGATGTCAAAGTTTTGCGTAGCAAATCAGTACCCTTGGTGAAAGTGCTTTGGCAAAACCATGGTGCAGAGGAAGCTACGTGGAAACCCGAGTATGTGATGCAGCAGCAATACCCCCACCTCTTCTAATCAGGTAATTTCGAGGCCGAAATTATTTTAAGGGGGTAGAACTGTAACATCCTAAAATTGGGGTTATTTGGAATTGAATTCTCATGTGTTTGACTTGCTGTGATGTATTCATAGTATGTGAAGGCTTAATTGGGGGTCTTGAGTAGGCTCGGAATAGAAGAAAATTTTATTTGGAAGCCTTAAAGGTAGGGAGCATTAGTAAGTAGGGGTTACAAGAATAAGTGAAGGATTATTTGACACTAAAAAGCCTTGGAAAAGTGGCAAAAGGGAGGCCACTTAAGGGGCTGGAATTGACGCCATCAAGGGAGAGAGAGGGCCTGGGTTTGAGTCACGAAAATCCCCTTTTTACTCCTTATTTTGGACGGTAATAGGGGGAGAGTTTTTCTCAGTTTAAACTCTTTTTGATAATGAGGATATTATTTAGATTTTAATTGGATTATTAATTGATTAATCTTTAATAAGTGGCAAAGAGAAAATATAGGAGTTTGAGTGTTCAAATAATTTTGAATAATTTTAAATTAGTGGCCAAGAGTGAATTAAGGTAGTTGTTGAATTTTAAACTCTTCAAGGAAGAGTGGACGGCAAGCATAGGTGTAGGGGGAGGCCGAATTTGCTTAAGTGAATTAGTTGGAATTTTCGGCTAGCAATTTTCCTAGCCTTCATCTTTTCTTTTTCTTTCTTTTTCATTCTCTCCCAAAACCGAAAACACTCTCCCTTAGACTTTCTTTTCTCTTCTCAAACCCTTAGCCGAAACTCTTACTTTCACTTCCTTACTTTCTTTTATTCCATGCAAAGCCGAACCCTGATTGATTGAGTGAAGCAACCATAGTCGAATTCCCCTTCTCCATATTTTGTGAAGTCTTGGCCGAATATTAAAGCAAGGGTAAGTGTGCCGAAACTCTTCTCCCATATTCCTTCTCTCTGTCGACTTGGTTAAATGGAAAAAGCGAATTATTTGGTGGCTAATCGGTGATAGAATCGATTCTCGTGTAGGTGCAGGGATCTTAAGGTATACGATCCAAGCCTCATTCCCTGTCAAGCGATTTTGGTAAGGATCTATATATTTATTTAGTATTCGTTTAAGCCGAAGGCTATTAACTTTAGTGATGGTCGATTGTAGGGAGTGAAGCAGGAATCGCATATCGAGTACTGAAGCGAGTACTCAAGGGTGATAGGTAAGGTTTCGGGTTCACAAGGATCCCTTCTCAATTAATTTGGTTTGGCCGAATAGGCCATGGCACTGACCTAGTGTTTGGCCAAATATAGGAGCGGGAAGTCTAGGTGGTGCGATTTGATTCTTCGGGACTTAGAACGGCCAGTGGGTGACAGTGTGTACATACACACTTTATGATTAATAACTCATACTAAATCTATTGTGTGCTAATCGGATCTATGTAGATTTGGATTGAATACCATGAATGGTATAAGCAAGGATTCAGGTAAGTCCTTGTTGATTATGAGATTATTTTACGATGCTTTTGGTAAGCATGACACATTTGGTATGTGTGACTTAAGACATATGGCTGATGTTAAATCTGTTAGATAATGTTAAATAAATCTACTAGCATGAACTTTGGATATGCATGTGATTAATTGATGTGGGTTGATGAGAGGAGGGGGCAGTGATATTCGTGTCGACGGACACTAGTGGTTTGGTACCACATTGTGACTACGGTCACCAGAGGTTTGGCACCTCCAGAGGTTTGGCACCTCATAGCGTCTCGTCCCAGTGGCTTAGCACCACAGTGGGTTGGCCCCACAGTTTACATTACGGGATTGACGCCAGTGATTTGGTATCACACGATGGGTTGGCCCCATCATTGGATTGTGACTTCGAGTCACCAGTGGTTTGGCACCACAAGTATTGACGGACATTGTGACTATAAGTCACCAGTGGTTTGGCACCACCAGTGGTTTGGTACCACACGGGGTAGAGAAAGGTGATACGGATGGTTAGGTTGGGTGCATGATTTAGTGCATGTTAATTTATTATAAATTGTGTATGATGTGGCATTAAACCGGGGGAAGGGTTACACATTGAGTCTTGGTGACTCACCTTCTCTCTTATCTTTTCAGGTGACCCGTAGATCGCGGATGAGGAGCTGGATGGACTCGAGGTGGCCATGCAGTGGAATTAGATTTAATAGACTTCGAATCTTAGTTTATTTTTTTTTATTGTTGGTTTTGTTTTCAATCAAGTTGTAATAAGGCCACCTAGGATTATTTTTATTATTTTTACATGTTTTGAATATTTTTGATTAAACTATTTTCATGAAATTAAAACAAGTACACATGTTTTTCTCAAGTTGTACGCAAAATGTTTTATCGTGCCATCGGGTATTTTACCACCTAGGATTATTTTTATTATTTTTACATGTTTTGAATATTTTTGATTAAACTATTTTCATGAAATTAAAACAAGTACACATGTTTTTCTCAAGTTGTACGCAAAATGTTTTATCGTGCCATCGGGTACTTTTAAAATATGTAACAACTTGACTTAATAAATACACCTACGTATGGTTTTCATACACCTCAACTGTTTTAAATAAAGACACTATTTCTATCAAAAACTCACATCGGTTTTAAGAAGTTTTTACAAGGCATTTTCTCTGTAGCACACCAAATTCGGTCGTAGTGTTTGGGCCAGGTTTGGGTTGTTACACGTGTAGTAGGTCGTGTGTAAGACTGTTCGTCACCACACGACCGTGTGATCGACGATCCAGGCCGTGCGCGAGTGACATAGCCGTGTGATGGATGGGCAAGGTCGTGTGCGACACACGGGCTCGACCAATTGGGCCGTGTGGGATTCTGGGCTAGGCCACGTGATCCACATGGCCAAGGCTAAATTAGGTCGTATGGGCCACACGGGCGTGTGAGCCCACATAGGCAAGCCACATGAGCGTGTGAGCCCAATTTTCTTAAAACTCTGTAAGGTTGCACGGGTTGCCCAAGTCAACTATAGACCTACTGTAGGGTCGGTAAGCGATACTTAGGTCCTAAATGAATGATCTGTCTGTCTGATTTATGTACTAAGCATGTATACTGATCTGAATATATGAGTTTTAATTGCATAATAGCATGTCATTCTTGTATGTTGCATTGCATTGGAGGTGGGCTGATTATGATTTGAGGAAGTATCTGAAAGGCTCTTAAACTTATATTTATATGTACTCATTTTGCAAATTTTGATTATGTCTTTGTATTTGGTACGACATGGTGTGTAGGGCTGGGTGGGTTGGTTTTATCCCCACATGGTGTGTCGGGTTGGACGGAGTTGGTGTGTAGAGGCTGGTGGGTAGGACTTTGTTTTCTACATATTCTGTCTGAAATGGGCTAAGGCCCTGTATTATGTCTGATTTTGTATCTGAGTGGGCTAAGGTCCACATCATTTCTGTAATAGGCTCAGACCCTAACTGTGAAAATTATGTCTATTATCTGATGTTACTGTGTGTATGTTTTCTGTGGGGTTTACACACTAAGTTTGCGAAAACTCACCCTTTTCTATTTAATTTGTTCAGGTAATCCCCAGCAGAAGATAGATCGGTGCAGTGAATGACTCGGCAGTGACCACGACTCTGGACACTTATTTACGGTTTATTTTTAATTATGATTTGGTTATATTTGGGTAAATTTTATGTAACAAGGCCTTTCAGATTTTTGTTTAAAATTTGGGATCATTATTTTATAAACTGCTAGCAGTAGGACAAGACGCGAGTTTTCAAAATAAACAAAGGTTTTATCAAAATACACACGACCTTGCAAATCGTTTTAAAAGCTTCCGCAACGTATAAAGTTTTAAAAACGGATAATGAATAAATAACTACACGTTTTGAGATAGCCTTAGATACCTAAAAATGGTTTCAACGCCGTTACGTTTTCTAAAGCACTATCATGTGACATCACCAGATTCGACCATAACGTCTAGGCCGGGTTTGGGGTGTTACACTTTAATTTCGTAATTTTAGCAATAATTTCATTTTCAAAAAATAACATGAATAATTACATAATATTATTCATCAATTTAATATTTAACATTAAATTTTAACCATACGAACTTACCTGGAGCAGATTGTGGAAGTTGTAGTAATTCAGGGACTATTCTATTAATTTCTTTTTTTCACGATTATCTTCAAGCTCTTGATCTAAAATATAAAATTATTCATTTATTAGCATCTAATTAATTCACTTCACAATTTTATACCCTTCAATTTTTTATCTTACACAATTACCTCAACTTTTATAGTTTTTACAATTTAGTCCCTCACCAATTAACCCATCAAATGAGCTAATTTTTCTCAATTAACATTTTATCTAAATATTCTAAGCTATTACACAACCTTTGATAAACATAATTTAATACCAAACCCTAATATTTAATCTTTTTCACAATTTGGTCCTAAAATAAATTTCTATTGAAATTACTGATAAAATCATCATATAACAAAATTAAAGCCTCAAATCCATGTTAATTCATCATAAATATCCAAAACTCATCAATGGAAACTTTCAAAATTAACCATAAAATTAAAAACCAATGAAATAGATAATTGGACCTAGTTGTAAAAGTCTTAAAAACACAAAAATTTCAAGAAAAGAGCAAGAATTGAACTTACATGAAGCTAAAATATGAAAGAAAACCTTGAAATATTTTCAATGGTGTTTTTGACTGAAAATTTGATGAAGAAAATGTCTAAAAACTTTTAGGTTTTTCAATTTGATATTTAAAATTTCATTATTTCCAATTTTGCCCTTCTAATCACATCATTTTTGTCATTTTTCTATACCTATGCCATCTCAGCCACTCCAATTAGGCCCAATTACTCTTTAAGTCCCCCTTATTTACCCCCCATGCTATTTAATCATTATTTCTTTAATTAGCAAGTTTTGCACATTTTTCAATTTAGTCCTTTTTAATTAATTAACTACCAAAACGTTAAAATTTTCTAACGAAATTTTAATACTAACTCAATGACACTCTGTAAATATTTATAAAAATATTTATGACTCTGTTTATGAAATCGAGATCTCGATACCTCATTTTCGAAACCACTTAACCTAATAAAATTTTCTAAAACACAATTCACTAATTCAAAAGTTTTCCTAAAATCACATTTGGCTCTTAAACAGTAAATAATAAAATATACGAGCTCACTTGTCGATTTTGGTGGTCTCGAACCACTATTTCCGACAACATTGAAAATTGGGCTGTTATAGTATTCCACCTCTATTTTAAATATTTTAAAAGTATCCAATACTTCATCTTTATTGTAAAAGTAAGTAGAGATACATGTATCATGAGTAATCATCTATAAAGATGATAAAATATTTACGACCATGTAAACTCATAACATGACAACAATTGTTAGTGTGTGTGATTTTAATAATTCAATACTCTTCCTAACACCTTTATTGGTTTTTTTTGTTTGTTTTATGTTAATGCAATCAATACATGAATCAAAATATGTAAAATCAAGAGTTTCAAGAACCCCAATATTTACTAACTTTTTAATTCTATTAATATAGATATGTTCCAATCTCTAGTGCCACAAATTGGGAGATTTGTTTGTCATTTATAACACAACGTTTAATACTAACATTATCATGAACATGCATTATTTTATAAAGGGTGTTTTTTTGCAAATAAATTCAAAAAAGATCATCAAACATTGTACCATTCCCGACAATATCAGATTTATAAAATAGTTTAAAACTTGTATCTGAAAAAATCAAAGGAATAACTCAATGGCACAAGTATTGAAACTAAGATCAAGTTTATAAAGAAACTTGGAATATAAAATGTCCTTTCCAAGTTCAAAACAAAACCAAAATCTAAAACTAATTTGCATGTTCCAACAACTTCCACATGTGAATACATCTTATTTCCTGAATAGATGCTCGGCTCATTGCCCCCCGACTTCCTTTGGTTTAAAAATCCCTACAAGGTAATTGAAATATGGATTGTAGAACCAAAATCAATCCCCCTAATGTTATGAAAACCATCAGCCATATTAGATTCATAGCAAACAAAAGCGATTAAATTACCTTTCTTCTCAAGCTAAGCCTTAAATTTGGCACAGTCGTTCCCTATATGCCTTTTCTTTTTATAGAAAAAGCACTTGAATTCAAGCTTTTTCAACTTTGGTTGTAATACCTCAAAAATTTTTACAGTAAGATATTATTTTTGATATAGTAAAATAAGGAAATAAAGCGACAAAAAGGGAAATGTTGGAGTTATGACAATATTGGGAAGTATATTATGATATATTAATTCAAGAAAAGACTAAATGGTAAAAGTGAGAAAAATTTTGTTACCTAAGAGTAAATACTCAAAACTTAAGGGGTTAAAGTGTAAATATGAAAAAGTTGAAGGACCAATAGTGCAAATATTTTAACGGTGGAATGATCTAGAAACTAAGGGAAATGGATGAATTAGGACCAAATTAAATAGGTAAAGAATTATGAGGGACTAAATCGTAATTTTACCAAATTATGTGATGATTCAAGGATGGAATTTTAAAAGATCACAAAGGGCAAAATGGTCAATTGGAAGAGAGATAAATCTAGAAAGTAATGATGATGTTGATGATATTTTATAAATATTTAATTAGATAAGTATTATTTTATTAATATTTTAATGAGATATTTTATTATTATTTATTTACTATATAAGTTTTGCTTTCTTTGCAATTTGTTCCTTCTACCAAAAAAATTCACCATTTTCACCTAGAAATCAAAAGAATTTCCATAGCTACCAAGAGAGAAAAATGTTAAGGAGACTATTGGGAGTTAGAATATCAAGTTGGATTCAAGAAATAGAAGCTGGAGGAGAGATAAAAATCAAGTTGAAGATTGAAATCAATATGACAAGGTAAGAACATCAAGATTTTAATATATTTTAAAGTTTGATATTATTGAAAAAGTATAGAAATGATGTTAATGTAAAGTTTTTCTTATATATAGTCCTATGTTCTTAATATGTTAGTGAAGATAAAATAAGAGAAAGTGATAAGAAATAGTGTAGAGAAAGAAAATAAGGGTGTTATAAACATGGTAATTAATATTTTGCACTAAAACAGTTTTGGACAGCAGTAGTAGTCTAATTTTGAAAAATCATCAAAAATTGTGGAAATCAAATTATAGGATGAATAAAATATGAAATTAAATTTTATTGAGTCTAGTTTTTCATAGAAGAAGCAATATAAGTAATGGAATTTTAAATTATGAGTTATAATAAATTTTGTGAGATAAGGTCAGAATGATTTTGAGTTCCCCTATTCTGAGTTTGGAAAATCATCAAAAATTTGAGAAAAATAATTAGGGGCTTAAATTTACATGTTTAAATTCTTAATGAGTCTATTTTTGATATAAACAAATGAGAACATCATCCAAATCCCGTACTAAGAGATAATTAATTTTTAGTAAAAAAAGGTAGAAGCTGTTAAACAGAAGAACAGAGTCAAATTTGAAGATTTTATTGTACTTATTGGCTAAACTATAAATTCTGAAATTTTTATGGTAGAAAAATATTTGAGTCTATTTTCTAAAACATCAAGAAGATCTTAAATTTGAATTTTTTCGCTCAAGATATAAATAATTTAGTAACTATGACTCAAATGGACAGCTTTGAATAAATTTATAAGTAAATAGTGAAATCATAGATAATGTTACTTATAAGCATGTTATATAAATTAAGGATGTAGAATGGAGAGGATAAGGAGGAAAATATATATGAATATTCAGCTAGCATAGCTAATTTTCATGTTTTAGGCTCAGAGACTAAATTGAATAAAAGTAAAACTTTATGGGTAATTTTGTAAAAATGTCAGAAATGAACAAATTGCATGAAATGAATTATTTTATTATTTAAATTAAAAATTAAATAAAATTATTAATTTAGATAAAGATCGGGTGAAAAATGTTTTAGGGATTAAATTGAAAAGTGTTGAAATTATGGAAAATTCTGATATTTCATTGAATTCATAGGTTGTTATCAATATATATGAGAATAATTAGGCTTGAAACAAGGATTAAATTACAAGAATTTTATTTTTCTGAGCCTAAGGATGAAATCGTCATTAATTAAAAGCTTAGGGGCAAAATGGTAATTTTACCTAGAGCATTAATTGAATGTATCAGAATATGAAATAAATGAAAATGATGATCAAATTTATTTATAAAGATCTAGATGACTCAAATACGAGACTTGAACATGGAAAAGAAAAGACATCGGATTAGTGAAATTATAAACACGAACAAGCAACGAGGTAAGTTCATGCAACTTGAATTGAATTCTTGAATGCTTGAATTGTATATTTATGTGACATTAATGTGAATTGAATGTTTAATGTATGATAATAGATGAAATGTTGATAATACTTGATAAAAGATAAATAAATCACAATTTGGATGAAATGGAATTCGATGGATCAACGAAAAGATTTGATGAAGAAAAAGGATCTAATTTAGAGCGGGTGATCCTGATATTAGCCCTACCGAAGAATATGTGTGAAAAAGATCTAGCCCGAACGGGTGATCCTGATATAAGCCCTCCCGAAGAATATGTGTGAAAAGGATTTAACCCGGACGGGTAATTCGAAGTAAATGTGAGCCTGGATTTAGCCTGGACTGGTAATCCAGACAAAGCTCTATAGAGTATTTGTCATTGTAGGGGATTTAGCCAGGACTGGTAATCCAGCTGTAAGAAATGAGGTTCGCGGGAGTGTGCTCTCTGAAAAGGACTTATGTATATATATGTACGAATTGACGGTTAATGAGATTGCATACTATAAGTGTACTACTGGAAATCCATTGAAATTCCGAGAAATTCAATAGGATAAATATAGAAAATGGTAAGTACTTGAAATCATGACTTGAAATACATAGAAATGATAATTATTTGATATATTGAAATATGACATGGAAAATACATGAATGTGAAACTTGCCCGATAATTATGCAGATTCAAGATTATGAACTGCTATTGGAATAAATATACACTAAACTCATGAAAATGATGGTACATAAAATATTGTCATAGTGAATTGAATAATTTATATTTATGAAGAAACAACAAGAGAATGATATGTATCATGACATGTAAATATGAGACTATCTTTGATACGTTGATACAAGAAAAATTATGTATATTAAGACGAGTAATAAATTCAAGTGAGACATATCAAGAAAAATAAGTTTGTCAATATTAAAGTACGCTAACCAATGTTGTTGCTTGAAGTTTAGGCAAGTGCCAAATTACTGGTTGAATGGTAATATGTTTAATTATAAGGTGCATTGAAATGGTAAGTGCTTAGATGAAAATATAATTGAGCTTATGAAAGAATGGAAAGGTTTCAGTTATGCAATTTCTTATGAAATTATTTGTTATGAGATATGGCCATATGAATCCTGCACCTGATTCGAAAATAAAAATTAACTACACGGCCTAGGGACACGGGCGTGTGAAGCCACACGACTAAGAGTGAGGTTAGTCACATGGGCGTGTTGGTCACATGGCCTGACCACACAGGCGTGTCCTCGAACCACATAGGCGTGCAACCTCTGTAGTTGAGAAAAATTTTAGAATTTTGCGAAAAATTCCCTATGATCCCAATTTAATCCCGGTTGGTTCCTAATGTATGTTTTGGACTTCGAGGGCCAAATAGAGGGACGTTATGATTATTTTCAGAATATGAATAATAAATGACTCGAAATTATTTGAAAATGTTCAGTAAACTCCGGTAATGCCTCGTACCCTATTCCGGCAACGGATACGGGTAGGGGGTGTTCCATTGGTCCCTTGATTGCTAAGGTATTTCAAGCCACATTAAATTCATAGCAAACAAGAGTGACCAAATTACCTTTCTTCTCATGCCAAGCCTTAAATTTGGCACAATCCTTCCCTATATGCCCTTTCTTTTTATAGAAAAAGCACTTGGATTCAAGCTCTTGGCCGAATCTTGAAAGGAAATAAAGGTTTCAAGCTTTTTCAACTTTGGTCCCTTGATTGCTAAGGTAATTCAAGTTCATTTCTTGCCATTTTTATGTTTTTGAGATCCCGAGAGCTTGATTTAGTTGACTTGTGTACTATTTTGTAAAACTGTTAAAGTTTTAAAAAGTTGACATTGTTAAATACTTAATTAAATTGGTGTTATTTTGTTAGATTTTAAACTTATAAGTGAAAAAAAGACTTTTCTAAGTTTAATTGTTAGTTTTTAAACATAAGGACTAAAGTGTAAATATTTTGAAATTGGTATGAAATTTTTGTAATAATGGAAAGTAGAGAACTTAGAAGGATGTAACTGAGATCATTTTCAAAATCGATAATCAAATTTGAAATTTATGGCAATTTCGTTATAAGGACTAAATTGAATAAAATACAAATCTTTAGGGAGCTTCTAAAAACTGAAATTGAATTGTCATATGCATTTAATCGGATGATATAAAGTATTTGGAATCGATGAATCGAAATGAATTATCATATAGATCATGATTTGAATCAACTAGAGGATAATTAAGGAAAATACAATATTGTGAATTAGTCCTCGACATCTTATTTGTTGTTGTTTTTGCCAAGTAAGTTAATATGTAACTTACTATGTTAATTTTTGTTATGTTTGTATTATTTTTGCTTGTTGATTGAATTAATGTGAAAATAAAAACTATTGGCATCAAATGGACTAAATCGTAAAATATGAGATATAGAATAATTATGAATAGATACGAGATATCAAATAGATATGAAATGTTCATATGATTGGATGGAACATTTATATAATGATGATACAGAGATTCAAATGATACAAATGCAATAATAATGCTCATGTGAACTTAGTAAATGTTTAGGATATGAAGAGTATACCACTTAGTAAATAGATGGCTTGAGATCTAGCATGTGATGGCTTGAGATCCAACACGCGTTGCGAATTCTTTGAAGCTTGTGTGAGCAGCATCGATCATTCTTTATCAATGGCTTGAAATTCAGCACATGTAACGGATTCTCAGAAGCTTGTTTGAACAACATCGAATAAAGCTTATATGGTAACCCTGATCTGAAGCTTGTGTAAGCAACCCACATATGTCAGTTTATGTGAGTAGATCTGTCTCGTGTATTCGAACTCAATTTACCAAGGTTATCTGGGCAAAAACGGTAACTAAACGAAAATGAAATGGATAGAAAGGTTAATGATTATTTTGATTTTCATATTTGCAAAATTAGTGTGGATTGAATGGAAAATGGTATAAATTGGCATGAATATTTATGTAATTGGCTTAAGAAGTATGATTATATTATGTTAAATTACTAATTCATTTTTTATGTTGATAGATTGAGTATGAATCATAAAGATGCCATGGATTATCATGTTTGTGCCAATTTATTTCTATTATGTAAACTTATTGTGAAGTTTAGGTAAGTTGAGTACTTTTATTATGAACTTACTAAGCATTCATTATGCTTACTGTTGTTTCTTTTCCTTTTAGTTGTCGGTTTGCGGAACATGTCAGTCGAATCACCTTAAAGCTCACACTATCATGTTATCTTTTTAATAGACTTTTGATCGTTTTAGTTTGGTTATGTGGCCTGTATATAAGTGTTCATACAAGTGTTAAACTTGAATTGATAGTTGGCTTAGCTTGATATAAGTTGAAGTGTGGCATTAAGGTTTAAAATTTAAATACATATGTAGAAACCCAATTTTGCCCGGGCCCATATAACAAACCAAAATAAAAAATAATAAAAAAATAAATACCAAATGTCTAAAAAATAGTCCATTTACAGGCAATGGCCCACTACTCTACCCAAACCCGATTAGCCTAAACCCGTGACCCAATTACACCCTTAATACCCAGTCCTAACCTAGCCCAACAAAC
Source organism: Gossypium bickii (assembly GCA_025503065.1). NCBI lineage: Eukaryota > Viridiplantae > Streptophyta > Magnoliopsida > Malvales > Malvaceae > Gossypium > Gossypium bickii. Next base: position 100,352,111 of record CP106716.1, read on the forward strand.
TACACGGCCCAAAGTGGCCCAGTGACTAAGTGGAATCAGCAGAAACCTAGGGTTTCCCAGAAACCCTCGCGCCGCAGCCCCAACATCGCCAGCCTCGGTCACACCGCAATTCACGCGAATCGCCCCATCGTTGCCGAGATCTCCGCCTCTTACCTGCAAGAAAAGGAAAGAACAACAGCCAAACTTGGCAAAAATAGGACAAAATTTTTTATTCCTTTTTATTTTATTTCGAGGGTTATAAAAACCCCTAATCTGTAAATCGAACGAAGGATATACGCAATACAACACAAGCAAGAAAGATACAAAAAATAAAACAGAGAACACAGAGGTGATTCCCGAATATCTGTTTTCATTTTTTTCTATTATTCTTCTCAGGTTTATGCTTTTTTTAAACAATACTACCAAAACAAAAAGGGAATACAAATATTTACCTCTCGATTCACAAAAAAAGGTATTTTTCTGGCTTCAGGCCGCCGTGTGCGGTGGCGCGTGGGATGTACGCGCTGTGGCCTATCGCCTGAACCCAGGCCGAAGTTTGGTCGGAAGCAGAGGAAAGAGGAGAGCTTTCAAAAGCTCAGTTTCTGTTTTTTTTTTTGGAAGGGCTGTTAAAATGAGTTTTTTTTTATTAATTTTTACTTTATATAGGCTTAAGAAACTACGCCGTTTTGGTGTGGTCAGATAATGACCAAAACAACGTCGTTTTAAGGCTAGAACCGCGTGTTGACCCGAAAATCCGAATAGGATCCGCGTGTTTTTGTTAAATGGTCTAATTGCCATTTTAATCCTCCCGCATTTTTATTATTTTTAATTCCGTTTAATTTAATTTTTTTATTTTTTAAGTTGGCCCTAAATGTTTGTTTATATTTTAATTTAGTCCCTTGGGCTATTTAAGGGCTAGTAACAGAACAACGCCGCTTTAGAAACAAGGCATAATTGCCCAATTGGTCCTTGCATTTTCGGCGCACATTTCAATATCGTCCTTTTTTGTATTTTAAATTTATTTTTTATTAGTATTTTAATTTAATCCTTATCCATTTTTTTATTCTTTTTATTTTTCATTTTTCATTTTTTTATTATTTTAATATAATGTATATATTAAATTATTATTTATTATTTATATTTCTCTCTGTTATTCATATATTGTATTTTTATTAATTATTATATCATATTTTATTTTTGTATATCATATTATTATATTATATTTTATACAGCATTTAAATTATTTTATCATCAATATTTTATAAAATTTCTATATATTATATAACATATATTATTTATGCAGTTTATATCACATAAGTACCATTTTTTATAATTATTGTATTAATAGATAAATTTATTTCAAAGTTGGTATATTTCTTTATAACTATTTTTATCAAATATTATTGCTTATATGTATGTATTATTTTATAACTTATATTAGTTATATATTATGCGTTTTTAAGATTTTTTGTATTTATTATATTGTATTACATATTACTTCTAAAATTTATTTAGTATAAATTTATTTTTATTATATAATATATATTGTTTATGTTATATATTTAGTTTTTTATGATTACTGCATCACATATACTTCTATTTCAAAATTTTAATCGTTCTTTATCATATAGTATTATTTTTATTTTTACGTACCAAATTATTAAATTATAAGTATTCTTATATTTCTCATATACTCTAAGTTTTATATGTATTATTTAAATATTGTTTATACATATTAATCATTTTGGAGATTTTTTTTTATGTTATTAAGTATATATATATCATTTTTTATATGTGATCTTGTTTGTAGTATTTCACATTTATTTCTTAATTCTTATCTTCGATATAGATTTATTTTTAAATTTGTATTGCATATTTTATAACTTGTATTTGTTTATTTATGTTCTTTATTTGTTTAATATTGTTTTAGTATAATTCTTTTATTATATACATCATTTGTCATGTTATGATAGTCTTTTGTTAATTGACTATAATTTTTAATATGTTTCGTAATAGTGAATAATTGTTATTTGAAATTGACGTTTAATAGATATATGCCACATTTTATTCAAAACATTGTTTTATAAAAACACTTTTTTTATATATATTAAAAAAACAGCGATACGTGATACTTAGGGACTACGAAGAAATTATACCTTAACTTACTAGGTTTTAATTTTTCTCGTGGAACTTAAGGTATTAAGTATCCTCCCTTTTTTAAACCCTATAAATTTTACAATCAAAACTTATTTCAGAAATTCAAAATGTTATATCTTAACTTATTAGATATAATGTTTTGCACCTCAAGATAAGGATTTTCTATAAACAAAGGTGAGCCTAATTTCAAGGTCATGAGAGGTTACATCCTAACTTATTGGGTGCAGCATTTTATTTCTTTGAGATAGGTAAATCTTAGTTTTCTTTCAAATAAAAGGATCGTATTTTAAATTTTTCTAAATTTCAATATTAGGACAGAAAATTATCAATTAGGTAACAAATTTTGGGCGTTACGGGGGTGTTAACCCTTCCTCGTACGTAACCGACTCCCGAACCCATTTTCTTATATTTCGCGGATTAAAATAAATGTTTTAAAATAACATGTTTCATAAGGTGGTCCAATCACACCTAAATAAAAAGGGATTAGTGGCGACTCCCGTTTCCGTTTTCTTAAAGTCAACCCCTGTTTTTATCAACCTTAAAAATAGTTTCGACAACATATGTTTAGTAACTTGTTAATTTGGTATATGGTATTTTGGTTGCATGAATGAGAATTTAAATGGCATGGTTAAATGTTGAATCAAATGGCTTAAATTGGAGTTGATTTCTTTGGCTTGATTTGGTGCCAAATTGTGGCATATTGGTTGTGATAAAATGTATGGATGAGTAGAAATGAATATATGTGAATTGGATTGGTTTGTATGCATGTTTTAGGGTGTATTTATGCACCATTTGCTTAGCTAGTGGTTTGGCTTGAAATAGGTGTTAAAATGCAAAAAAAAATTACCTTATTGCCTTAAGGTATTGATACCTTTGAAATGGTATCAGTACTTTACCAATTTTTCTTAAAATTTTCAAACTTTGAATTCCAAATTGGTATTGATATCGGACTAAAGTATTGATACTCTATATCAGGGTGTCGTTATTTTACAAGGGTATCGATACATATGATTTTTATTTGATCTTTGTAAAATATCGAGCCGTAAAATGGTATCAATACTTCATACTAGAGGTATCGGTACCATATGACAAGTATTGATATTTTTTATTTATTAAGATTTTTCTAAACATTGAAGCTAATAATGTTATCGGTACTTATATAGGGGTATCGATAAATGTTGTGGAAATTCTGAAAACATTGCAATTTAGTCATTGTTCAAGCTTGGGTTTGTAAATAAGCTTTTGTAGGCTCGAGTAAGAGCCGGAAATGATAGTATAATGTAATAGTGAAATGTTTTGATTATAAATGCTTGAATTATGATTTAAATTGTTTATTTAAATCTATGTAACTATTTTGATATCAACTATAGCCTATTGTAACTCAAACCCGACGATCGGGTCGCACGAGGGCTGTTACAACTGATTTGCAAACCAGGTCCTCTTTAAGTTCGTACATCTCTTTCCTCAAAGCCTCAATAATGGCTTTAAGAGCATCATTTTTCTATGAATGCATATCTATTGTTACATTGTGAGCACATTACATCTTACCCTTGATCTCATCTCTTGCAAAGTCCAACTCTTCAATACGCCCCTAAACAGTTTTACGGCATGTTGGTTGGGTGTAACAGCATAGCCATTACACCCCTATTCTGTGGGCCCATCTAATGCCTTTGTTTGGTTTATCGTTTCTTCATTCGGCCAGATTACTTATTACGTTTCTATTCTCTCAAACGCGTAATAGAGATTCAGCGCTGAAACCTCTGAATGGCTATTCCAACCATCGTCGAATAGAAATGAAGAAAAAATTTCCCAAAATCTCCTTCAGACTTTCTCCTTCGCGATCTGTTGGAACCCTTCACGACTTGAGACTATTTGCTAAAATCAAAGCTACGTGAAGTTTTGTTTCCATCGTTTGGAAAGCTGAGACGAAATCAAGTGGTGAAGAAGTGGCAGTAAAGTAAGTTTTCCTTTCCAAGATCAACAAACACCTCACCAACTGTTTGGATTGCGAGCTTAATTTTCTCTCTTCTGTTAATCACCCTAACATCATTCGCTTTCTTCACGTTTTACAGGTTTGTTCTATTTTTTGGCTTTCTCTCTTTTCTTTCTTCTCATTTTTCGATTCCAACAGTGGGTTGTTTATGATTTTTCGGTCGTTTCTGGAATACCCATTTGATATATTCTCTTTAATCCCACGGTTTGATGGATTAACTGATTCGATTTCTCTTTGTCAACTTGGAAATTTGGTTATTTTGTAGCGATTACTAGGGACTAGGCAATTTATTAGTCACTTTCAATCCTTTTAATTTTTAAATATTTGTTATAGTTATTTTAGAAGATTGTATAACCATGGTAATCCTAGCTCTAAACAAATGAAAAAGCTCATAAGTAATCCCGGTAATATTAAATAAGACCCTTATTCTAGTTTCTGGCAATGCTTCTCCACCAATTGGTTTGTGTTGGGATTTGATGTTATAATTTGCTTAATAGTTAATACGTTAAAGTCAAGTATCAAGTGCTGATTATTTAAAATACAATGTATATATGTTTTTCTACTCTAATTTCCACATAAGAATGGGCTGATTTTTCTTTAATTTTCAGTCTGAAAGTTGTTTGTTCCTGGTCCTTGAGTTCTATGCTGGAGGAAACCAATTCCTTTTCTTGATCTTTTCCTTTATGTTACAGTTTCTTTCTTTAAGATGATGATTTGCGCTTTAAGAATTGAGTTGCTTTTCTTCAGAGTGGAATTAGGTTTAAAGAATCAAATATATGATATTTAAGATACGGGGATTGTCAAATGTCTTGGATAACTGCTCTTCCAATTGGAAGTTTGATGAAAGAAATACTTTGCTTCTATGAAAGAAATTTGCATGTACCATTACAAAGAAAACGTAAAGAAAAGAAAGTATGTGTATTTCATTCCAGCTTGCATCACTTCAATACTTGTACTCTCTTTTACCACCCACATAAACTTCCAAGTATCATTATCAGGAAATATAACAGAACAAACTTTTGGATAAAGATTTTATGGTAAGTGGTGAAAACACTAGAATGACTTGCCACGTGCTTTCTTGAACTTTCAGTTCTGATTGCTGTTCGTCTTACTCTATTGCAGAATTAGTCGATCATACCGATGATGAAGTGAACATGCAACATGAGGTTCTTGAAGGGTTTTCACTTTCTATGATTCGACTAGTGCTAGGCTTAACATCTATCGGTATTTACTATTGTTTGAATTGACTTTTTTTGTTTGTTTAACGTAATTAATTTACATTTTACCATTGCCCATTCAAATAATGACAGTTTAATCGTGGTGTTGCGAGTTGCTAGTGTAACATTCGACTTCTTTGTTACTTCTCGTGTTGGGATCATATTTGATAGTGCTTTGAGTTTTCTTGTCATCACAACTACGGTGACTCTTTTTATTCACTATTAACCGAGTTGTTTTAAATCGCTAAACATTCACCTTTTATTTGTTGTGTTTAGGATATTTAAGAAAAAACTAATCTAGTAAATTAGTTCAACACCCTTCCATAAGTGATCTTAGATCTAAGCAGCAACATTAATCCAATCAATCCAATCAAATCTAGATAAAAGGAAAAGGAAATAAAAAGGAAAATAAATGCTCAATTCTCCAAGCTAATCTTCAAAGCTTGATCTAGCATCTTCCTAGAAGAGAACTCCAAATTCTTCAAAAGAGTGGAGTGGCTATTCTGGATCTAATCTCTCACTAGTTACTAGTAATTAAACCTAATTTTAATCTAAAAATATGTAATTAAGGTTCTGTTGGTCTCTAGTAGTCTGAAAGTTTGTTTCGTGTTTCTTGTTTTGCAATTTTTCTTTTCTTTTCATCTAAGTGTATGTATCTCATTTTAACCTTCATAAGTTATTTCCTGATCTGTTTTTACTTTTCACCTTCTCTCTCGATAATATATGGTATGGTGTTTATTTACTCGTGTTTTGCTTTGTTGCATTTGTTTGATTTAAGTTAAGATGCGGAAATTCTTGATACTTTACTAAGATTGCTATTAGCTTTTCGTGCTATCTCTATCTTCAGACCATTGCACATTCTGTATCACGCCTTTCCTAATCAATGCTGGAAAAAGAAATTGAAATGAAGATAATTATCAAATGCTTATGTCTGGACTTAGCAGTTATGTAACACTCTGGTTTAGGGGCTAGGTAATTCGGGTATAATTCAAGTGTTGGAAGGTTTTTGGGTGTTTTTGGATGTGTTTTAAAGGTTTAAGAATGCTTGGATGAAAGGGAAGGCTTTGGAAAATTTTTGATTTTTAGTGTAAAAGGGAAAATAAAGGTGAAAGCCTTAAAATAATTTTGTGAAGTTTAAGACACAAGAAAGGCAATCGCAAAGTGGCTCCACGCGCCGCTAATGGTGGAAGTAGGGCCATTGAGGCACTGGTTCGAGTTCAAGCGGCAACAAAAGTGGCGTTTATTTTTGTTTTGGGCGTTGGGCTTAGTAAGGCCTTAAAGATATATGGTGAGGAATTCGGACAAGAAAGATGGGTCTGGTTGAGTGGCTTGGGGCGCCACTTAAAGGCCTTGGTATGGGGTTCTGGGTTCGAGACTTAAAGGCGCAAGGGAGTTTTATTTTTAGGCTTTTTGCGCTTAAAAGAAAAGAAGTGAGAAGGAAGCCTTAAAAGAGTGGGGCGTGTTCTTGACGCAAGCAAAGACCTTGGCAAAAGTGGTGCCCGTCGTCACACTAGGAGCTGGAGGTGTGCGTGGCGCTGGTTCGAGGGTCGCAGCGACATTTTGGGGCGTTTTATTTTTATATGCGGTTATGGGCTGGCGTAGGAAGGGTTTAAAAATTAAATGGTGTGGCTTTATGGCATGAAAGTCTTTGTGGCCGAGTGGCCTGGGCGCTACTTGGCTGCTGGTTTCCCCCAGGTCCTATGTTCGAATCTGGAAGGCTGCAGGTGGGATTATTTTTTCTTCTTTTTGCTGCTGATTGGCGTGAAAGTGGGCGGCGCATTGAAGTTTTATTTTTGTTCTTTTTGGCAGCAGGTTGGTAAGGTGTGGACGGCACATGGGGTTCTAGGTAGGTGAGGATAGTATTTTATTTTATCTAGTATTTGTTTTAGTGTAGGATAATCACTATTTTTATTTTAATAAGTGGGATAATAGTGGAACCATTCAAATTGCTTTTGAATGGATGAAGATGAGATAATAAAGGAGTTGTTTAATTCAAATTAATTTGAATTCATCGCCATAGTGATGGCCGAATCTTGGGTTCTTGGTGGGGGTAGCCGAATATTATTTAAGGGTGGTGTGCTCTCCTTTTTCCAAATTTTAGTTCACTCTTCTAAATCTTGAATTCCTTTTTATATTTTTTTTAGTTGACCGAACCTCCAAGTAATCTTTATTTCTTTTTGTGCTTTGAAATTGAAATCCTCCCAAACACCATTAAACCTTGCCAATTTCTCCTTTGGCCTTTATAGTCAAATATTTTTATTGTGTTCTCTTAATCCCTTGGTAGCCGAAACCTTTAGCCCTCCTCCTCTCTTCTATTTTATCAAGCTTGAAGTTTAAACGGTGAAAGTGGGTCTTTGTCGACATCTAAAGATTGTAGGTAAGTATTCTAGTGATTTGGTTGGTGGCCAAACCGAATGGTTGGCCTTAGTTTTTGAAATGGCCGAATGTCTTCTGGTGCCATAATAGTGTGTTTTCGTTTGTTTATAGTCAAAACCAAGGAGGTTAAAAAGGGATTCTCTCAAGGTTAGACTCATCAAGGTAAGGTGGTGGTAAGTATTCGGCTAAGGGCCACATATTCCTATGTCTTCAAGTTAGGCCGAAACTAATGTTGTTTTTCAGGGATTCCGGCAGTTCAAGGGCTAGTGCAATTTTCGGGATTCAAGTTTACTTTCGGTAAGGATGTTAATAAGTGACCTAGATTCGATATTTGTAGATTATGATTGCTATGATGAATCGTGTGGTTCTGATTAAGTATCGTCGATGGATGCGAAAGTGCGCCAAGAGGGAAAAGGGAAAGCTCCCATCCCAAAGTTTAAGAAGAGGTCGGTTTCAGCTGTTCGGGATTGGCCACCGGGGTGTGGGCCAGCAGCGGGGGAAAGCTATAGGCAGATAGCTGTATCTCGCTAAGTGATAGCGTCGGGATCGAGGGTTTAGAGCTTCAGGTTATAAGGTGTGTAGTTAGCCATTGTTTCCGGGATTTGCGTGATATTTGCCTGTTATATATGTTTGCTAACAAGTGCAGTAAATGTGAAAAAGATACCCTTGAAGGGGGTATGGTGATAACCAGGTAAGTAGCAAAGTTGTTAATATGTGATCATTTATTTAAATATGAGTGTATGCCTATATTTATGAATGACATGCACATGCATCATCTTGTCATTATATCATGTTACATGTGTATGGGTGGGTTATGAAAGAAGAAGATGTACGGTGTACTTGAGCACGTGGTTGATGTCACTTTGTGCTACATCGTAGATTGGCGCTGACTGAGGTCGCGTTGTGGATCTTTGCGATTTAGTTCGCGTGGTTACCTTGATTGATATCGGCTTTATGCCATATCGTGGCTTGATGGGTTGCTATGTGCCCCATCGTGGTTTGATGTTAGCTACGTGCTACATCGTGGATGGCATTGGTTGCCTTTTTGGAGGAAAAAGGAGAGGGTGACTCGATAGTCCCCGGTGTGTGGTATTTGGATAAGGGTGTGTAGCGGATGGACCTTAGGCTTGGGTTGGGTTTCATGTTGCATTATCCCGTTTATAAAATGGTATGAAAATGGGCCAAGCCCCAAGATGGCATGTGGATTGGTATGTTTTGGGAACATACGTGGAAATGGGCCAAGCCCAGTGATCAGTGGATTGATGAGAAAAGGGCCTAGCCCAGTGTTGGAATGTGATTGAATGTGGGCCAAGCCCAGAACGTGGTAATGTCTATATGATTATTATTTACATGTTGCATTTGATGTTTGGGTTGATTTGTGGGTAACATGTGGGTGGATATCAGTGGTTTAATTACACACTGAGTCTGTATGACTCACCCAATTATTTATCCAACACCGCAGGTGACAGGATGATCGGACCGGGTTGGAGTGGATACAAGGTGGCCCATGCAGAGGACGTTTTTAATCTTTTCTTTATGCATTTTATTATCGAGTACTTGGATTAATTATTTTTGTAATAAGGGCCTTATTATTATTATTTTTGTTATCACTATTTTTGATATTACTTGATATTATGGTTTACTTAAAAGAAATTATTATGTGAAGATGATTTTAATTTTAGCAACCTATTTAATCAAAGTATTTATATATTTTTATACTAAAGTTTTAATATTGATTATTTTTAATAACAAAGCTTTATTTATAATTTTAAAAGAAAAGACATAGTTTCCAAAAGTTAATAAAATTTTCAAGTTTTATTCTAAAGTCAAAGATTTTGCAAACGGTTTTCATGATGACATAACCAGATCCTGGCAGGACTTGTGGGCGGGTTTGGGGGTGTTTCTGATTTGGTATCGAGCCCGGTTCAAAACTCGGCTTTGAGGGTTTTAAATAAAAACGTTTTCAAAATGGGCTTTTCAAGAATATGGGTTTTTATGAAATATTTTTCAGTATTACGCATGGCACTGCACCTCTCCTACCGAGTCCACACTGTAAGTACTTGGACTTGTGAAGTAGCTTGTTATATGAACTGATATGGGCTTAGTTGGGCTCGTAGATTAGTGAACTAGGATCTGTTGAACCCTAGGACTAGTCTACTCAAACATATACATAAGACTTAAAAATTACTAAACAAACCTACGACTAAGTCGCCGAGTTAGGGTGTGGTAACCCCTGTGCGCATGTCAAGGATTGGATCCGGAAGAGCTTGGTATTTAAGCAGTCCTTGTGACTCACCTTCTCTTCATGGATTCCTACTGGGCAGTGCGTAGCTTTTGGCTCACCCTAACCAAGAGGACTCGATCATAAATTTAAACACAACTGAATAAAACCCGAAAAGGACTAGCCTTGTTTTATGGAAACCCTAGTTTTAAAATCACTAAAGCATTTTTTTTCATAGTAACGAAAATTTATTTTTGGAAAAAAAAAATTTCAAAATATTTTTGACTTACCAAAATTACCAAAATGCCCCTAGTGGCAAAATTACGAAAACGCCCTTGATTTCTAAAATTATCATATTACCTTGACTTTGATAAAATTCTCGTACTTTGTAAAAGTATCCAAATACCCTGACTCTAGAGAAATTTATGAAAATACCCCTGCGTTAAAAATTTCCAAAATGCCCCTGACTTTTAAAATTTCGGTTTAACCCCAAGTTTAATAAAATTTTCTTACTTTGCAAAAGTATCCAATTTTCTGTGTTTCAAAATAACACCCTGATTTGAAAATTTACAAAATTACCCCTAACTGACAAATTACCAAAATACCCCTGGTTTCCAAAATCCTGTCATACCTTTAATTTGAGAATTTTTTTGAAAATACCCTTAAAGGTTTGGAATATCCAAATATCCTGATTTATTAAGGCTTCCAAAATTTTTCTGATAATTTACGAAAATACCCTGTAGGGAAATGACGGAAATACCCCTGGGGTAGAAACGGGCAGAAAGGTCCGAATAGTGGATGTGTGTGGTGGATACCACTGAATGTGCCTCTACTGAAGGAGAGATGTGTTCTTATGGATGAATGAATGTGTGTGTAAATGTGATTCTTTGAATTAGGGTATGGCTGGAATCGAGACTTTGTGTGATCAAAAAGAACTACTTTAAAATACCCTTCTTTCATAAAAATTTGCTCGCGATTAAATAGTGGAACAAAATTTCTAATGCATAAAATTTCTTAAATCAGATTAAATCGCGACGATAGAGATGAGTTCTAGGGACGCGGTAGAGGTAGGATGGCGCCGGAACTCGTAGGTCCGACCATGGGTCAGGAAATGAAGTGCCGCCGCCAGTCGTAGGCACGGAAAATCAAGATCAGCAGAGGAGGACGACGCAGTTGTCACAAGCTATGTTACGCGTGCTACGACAAGTGGCAAGAGTCGGTAGGGGAAATGAAACTCTCGGAAGTCGATGATCCGAGAGACTCAGTCGAGCGGTCAAGTTTTTAGAGAGTATCGGGAGTGGCTCGAATGTAGCGAGTAATATTGGCTAGAAGGGTCGAATGAATTATGGACGACTTGGATTGTACCCAGAGGAAAAGTTGAAAGGTGCTATTTCGCTACTTCGGGACGAGGCTTATCGATGGTGGCTCACGGTTAGCAGCAAGGTGCTCGCGCGATCGATTGGATTGGGATTACTTCAAGGCTGAGTTTGAAGGGAAGTATGTAGGAGCCGATTACTTAGACGCCGCAGAGGAAGGCGTTTCTGAATCTAGTACAAGGGAATAGATCGGCAGCAGAGTATGAAGCGGAATTCGTGCGATTAAGTTAGTACGCTAAAGGAATCGTGGCTACTGATTATGAAAGGAGTGTTCGATTCGAAGATGGGTGCGAGATGAGTTGCATGGAGTTGATCGCCCGCAAAGAGAAAGGACTTCGCCATTCTCGTAGAGAAAGCTCGGATCGTCAAGAGGTTAAAAAGACTATAAGAGAAAACCGAGAGAAGAATGGGAACGAGAATAAGAGAAGGGTTGAGCCGTCAGCATCGTTTGGAGATGCTCAGAAAAGACCAAGGATTGAGAATCCTGTGCGTGCACTTGCCCCAGTGGATCGGAATCGTTCTTGTGTTCGATGTGGAAGACCTCATACAGGAGAGTGTTGGGGGAATAGTAAAGAATGTTTTCGGTGCGGATCTAAGGCACATCTGGTTAAGAATTGTCCCCAAGCAACGAATGGTCGAGGTTCGAACCACGGAAGAAATGGTATCGGCAGAGGTGCTGAAAGATCGAATACGATTCAGCCAAGGATTTGATATCAGGTATGTTCTTTATTTTGGGACACCATTTATTGTTTTGTTAATGTGAGGTTAGTTCATGCTTGTGTGGCTAAGTGAAGTGTAGAAACCCTGAATGTGAACTTTAAGACTATGTCTAGAAGGCAGGATAGATTAAGATCAGAGTGCGCAGCAGAGGCGTAGAATAGCGAGTTATGATTGTTCGGTAATAAGTAATTTCGAGGACGAAATTATTTTAAGGAGGGTAGAATTGTAACACCCTGGTTTAGGGGCTAGGTAATTCGGGTATAATTCAAGTGTTGGAAGGTTTTTGGGTGTTTTTGGATGTGTTTTAAAGGTTTAAGAATGCTTGGATGAAAGGGGAAGGCTTTGGAAAATTTTTGATTTTTAGTGTAAGAGGGGAAATAGGGCAGGAAAGCCTTAAAATAATTTTGTGAAGTTTAAGACACAAGAAAGGCATTGGCAAAGTGGCTCCATGCGCTGCTTAAGGGGCTAGAAGTAGGGCCATTGAGGGCCTGGGTTCGAGTTCAAGCGGCAACAAAAGTGGCGTTTTATTTTTGTTTTGGGCGTTGGGCTTAGTAAGGCCTTAAAGATATATGGTGAGGAATTCGGACAAGAAAGATGGGCTGGTGGAGTGGCTTGGGGCGCTACTTAAAGGCCTTGGTATGGGGTCACGGGTTCGAGACTTAAAAGGGCGCATGGGGAGTTTTATTTTTAGGCTTTTTGCGCTAAAAGAAAAGGTCGAGAAGGAAGCCTTAAAAGAGTCTGGGCGTGTTCTTGACGCAAGCAAAGACCTTGGCAAAGTGGTGCCGTCACGTCACTTTAGAGCTGGAGGTGTGCGTGGCGCTGGTTCGAGGTCGCAGCAGCATTTTGGGGCGTTTTATTTTTATATGCACGGTTATGGGTGGCGTAGGAAGGGTTTAAAAATTAAATGGTGTGGCTTTATGGCATGAAAGTCTTTGTGGCCGAAGTGGTGGCTGGCGCTACTTGGTCTTTGGTTTCCTGTGTCCTATGTTCGAATCTGAAGGTGCAGGTGGGATTATTTTTTTTTTTTTGCCTGATTGGCGTGAAAGTGGGCGCGCATTGAAGTTTTATTTTTGTTCTTTTGGCAAGCGGAGTTGGTAAGGTGTGGACGCACACATGGGTTCTAGGTAGGTGAGGATAGTATTTTATTTTATCTAGTATTTGTTTTAGTGTAGGATAATCACTATTTTTATTTTAATAAGTGGGATAATAGTGGAACCATTCAAATTGCTTTTGAATGGATGAAGATGAGATAATAAAGGAGTTGTTTAATTCAAATTAATTTGAATTCATCGCCATAGGTGATGGCCGAATCTTGGGTTCTTTGGTGGTGGAGGTAGCCGAATATTATTTAAGGGTGGTGTGCTCTCTCTTTTTCCAAATTTTAGTTCACTCTTCTAAATCTTGAATTCCTTTTTATATTTTTTTAGTTGACCGAACCTCCAAGTAATCTTTATTTCTTTTTGTGCTTTGAAATTGAAATCCTCCCAAACACCATTAAACCTTGCCGATTTCTCCTTTGGCCTTTATAGTCAAATATTTTTATTGTGTTCTCTTAATCCCTTGGTAGCGAAACCTTTAGCCCTCCTCCTCTCTTCTATTTTATCAAGCTTGAAGCCGAACAGGGTGAAGTGGGGTGTCATCGACATCTAAAGATTGTAGGTAAGTATTCTAGTAATTTGGTTGGTGGCCAAAACCGAATGGTTGGCCTTAGTTTTTGAAATGGCCGAATGTCTTCTGGTGCCATAATAGTGTGTTTTCGTTTGTTTATAGTCAAAACCAAGGAGGTTAAAAAGGGATTCTCTTAAGGTTAGACTCATCATGGTAAGGTGGTGGTAAGTATTCGGCTAAGGGCCACATATCCCTATGTCTTCAAGTTAGGCCGAAACTAATGTTGTTTTTCAGGGATTCCGGCAGTTCAAGGGCTAGTGCAATTTTCGGGATTCAAGTTTACTTTCGGTAAGGATGTTAATAAGTGACCTAGATTTGATATTTGTAGATTATGATTGCTATGATGAATCGTGGTGGTTCGATTAAGTATCGTCGATGGATGCGAAGTGCATCAAGAGGGAAAAGGAAAGCTCCCATCCCAAAGTTTAAGAAGAGGTCGGTTTACTGTTGGGATTGGCCACGGGTGTGGGCAAGAATGGGGAAAGCTATAGCAGATAGGTGTAGTCTCGCTAAGTGATAGCGTCGGGATCGAGGGTTTAGAGCTTCAGGTTATAAGGTGTGTAGTTAGCCATTGTTTCCGGGATTTGCGTGATATTTGCCTGTTATATATGTTTGCTAACAAGTGCGATAAATGTGAAAAGATACCCTTGAAGGGGGTATGGTGATAACAAGGTAAGTAGCAAAGTTGTTAATATGTGATCATTTATTTAAATATGAGTGTATGCCTATATTTATGAATGACATGCACATGCATCATCTTGTCATTATATCATGTTACATGTGCATGGGTGGGTTATGAAAGAAGGTACGGGTGTACTTCGAGTACGTGGTTGATGTCACTTTGTGCTACATCGTGGATTGGCAATTGACTGAGGTCGCGTTGTGGATCTTTGCGATTTAGTTCGCGTGGTTACCTTGATTGATATCGGCTTTATGCCATATCGTGGCTTGATGGGTTGCTATGTGCCCCATCGTGGTTTGATGTTAGCTACGTGCTACATCGTGGATGGCATTGGTTGCCTTTTTGGAGGAAAAAGGAGAGGGTGACTCGATAGTCCCCGTGTGTGGTAGGTTGGATAAGGGGTGTGTAGCGGATGGACCTTAGGCTTGGGTTGGGTTTCATGTTGCATTATCCCGTTTATAAAATGGTATGAAAATGGGTCAAGCCCGCGGTATGGCATGTGGATTGGTATGTTTTGGGAACATACGTGGAAATGGGCCAAGCGGTGATCGATGGATTGATGAGAAAAGGGCCCAGCCCGGTGTTGGAATGTGATTGAATGTGGGCCAAGCCGTAACGTGGTAATGTCTATATGATTATTATTTACATGTTGCATTTGATGTTTGGGTTGATTTGTGGGTAACACGTGGGTGGATATCGGTGGTTTAATTATGATCGAGTCCAGTATGACTCACCCAATTATTTATCCAACACCGCAGTAACAGGATGATCCGGACCGGGTTGGAGTGGATACAAGGTGGCCCATGCAGAGGACGTTTTTAATCTTTTCTTTATGCATTTTATTATCGAGTACTTGGATTAATTATTTTTGTAATAAGGGCCTTATTATTATTATTTTTGTTATCACTATTTTTGATATTACTTGATATTATGGTTTACTTAAAAGAAATTATTATGTGAAGATGATTTTAATTTTAGCAACCTATTTAATCAAAGTATTTATATATTTTTATACTAAAGTTTTAATATTGATTATTTTTAATAACAAAGCTTTATTTATAATTTTAAAAGAAAAGACATGGTTTCCAAAAGTTAATAAAATTTTCAAGTTTTATTCTAAAGTCAAAGATTTTGCAAACGGTTTCCGCAGTGACATAACCAGATCCGGTCAGGACTTGTGGGCCGGGTTTGGGGGTGTTACAAGTTACCACCATATGTATCTACCTACCTCCTCCACATTTACATAATTATATATGTATATACACAATATTGTATCTACCAATATTATTAAGTACCTTAAACCCTAATTTAAAACTATTAGAGTTTGGAGTCATCACATGAAAATAGATTAATTCCATTAGAGGTACTCAAACTATGATTCATAATAAGTATAAATATTAGTTTAGTAGTTATAGAGGCAGCAGTGTAGACCTATTATACGGCACTTCTTAATAGTGACTGCATGAATCAAGGAGATTAATAATAGGGTTCAATTTAGCAGTTCCATGAATTTTTGTTATAATTTCTATATCTAATAAACCTTTTTTCTATGTGTTGGTTGGTTCTCAAGGAGTAGCCATTCGTTTCCTTTGCAGGAGCCGGTTTGGAAGTATTACAGTCCCATCATATCATTCACAGAGACTTGAAGCCAGAGGTGTGGAAAGCATTATCTTTATCATCGTTGCTGTACCTTGCCATTTTGCATTTGTAACCTTACATTATAAGTTTTACCAACTATTCTTCTTCTGTTTCTCGCTTAAACTCCCCTGTTTTACCTCGTTAGTTTCTCTCTTTATCGCTCTTTTCTTTTTATTGGATGATCATAAGGTTAAATTTGGGATTGATACTGAGAAAAAAAACATGGGTATTCTTTGTTTTATGTCGAAAAGCTAAATTTCATGCTCAAGGTTCCTCTCTTATACTTTAGTTACTTTTATTTATTGTCTTTCTATTGCAAATGTATTTGTAATGTTTATGCAGGTGAACTGTCTAGTTATCAGAAATTGTGGAAATCTCCTGCTAGTATCTCAACGCTTTTATATCGATATTTCCAGCAGTTGGTAATGCCTACTTGTTCTTTTCACTTTGATATGATTTTGATTACCATTGTTGTGAAATAACCTGCATTTGATAATGCCCTTGTTTTGTAGTGGTTTCAACTTATTGAAGATCAATAGGATGCTTCTAACTAATGACATAACAAATTTTCAACAATGTTGTAAGAGGTCCATAAATGAATCATCTATATTTTGTTATCCCACATGGTTGTATTGTTGTTTGCTCTTATAATATTTATTCCAGCTGGTCGCATCAGATTAAAGTTATTTAAGCAACACTTTTCTCTGTAATTCATTATCTGATCAGATCGAAAGGAATTTATCTATCCAATAGATTTGTTTTCTGTTCTGAAATATGTGGAATTCATTGCAAACTTTTTAAAATTTCCCTTATTCTTTGTTTTTTATGTTTTTGTTTCTTCTTGCATTTGGGAACAAAGATATCATTATATGGAACAAAGTTTTTACATGGAAGATTTTAGTGACATATAAGACTAACCTTACAAATAGCCAATGAGATGGTAGTAAGCCAAGCCTGCACAAGGGGAATATCATTCTTTTAGAGAAAGCAGAAAGTTTTGTGGAACCAAAACAAGCACTAATAATATTTTCAACAAGAAGCATTAGGTATAATATTTCAGTTCCAACTTTAACGCATAATAGATTTATTCTGACAACTAAATAACCAAAATGATTTTCAGCATCAGCTAGAGACTTCTTGAAATAGGAAGGGCCATCTATTGCGATCCACGATTCCCAATTCATCCCTAGTAATAGTAGATCGAGATAAAAGGAAGGAAAAAATGCTAACACTTACATTTCATGATATAGTTGATATAAAAGAGTTGCTAGAGGTTTTTGTGCAACATTTCATGAATAGCTTCTATAAGTTCCATGATTTTGCAGATTTTCAGATGATAACAACATAAACAGGAAAGTCTTAACAGTAATGTCACATCTAGAGAATCCATGTAGCCATTGCAATTGATGCAGGAGTAGTTGTTTACTGTTCTTTCTTTTTCTTTTTTTGGTTGTTTGTGCACGTTATCTTTGTAAGAAATAGTTACTTATTAGCATGTGAAAATTTTATTGATGTTTATTTAAGCCTTGAAAGCTTGGGCTAAGTTCAATAATATGTTACTGACCCTAGTATAGATAACCCTAGGGATTTGTATTCAGCAACACACACTTATGCGCACATTCTGGTATCTAGCTACCTGTTATGTCTTAGTGTTGTCAAATGTTAATTTGTTTTTTTTTTCTTAAGATAATTATGTCAGGTTTTTCAGAATCAAATATTTCTTCCCAAATTTCTCGAGGAACCAAAAGGAAATGGGTTCCAGAAGAAGATGCTGCGTTGGTTTCTTGTATGCTCGACTTGCACAATGTTGGAACCTTTAATGCTGATACGGGATTTAAAGCTGGTTATTTAAATGAGTTGGAAAGAATGTTAGAAAAAGTTTTACCCAATTCAATGTTGAAGGTTAAACCTAATATTGAATCGATGACTACTGAAAAGGGATTGGTCAATCGTTTATGACATGCTTAATAGAAAAAACAATAGCGGTTTTGGTTGGGATGAGCATTGGCAGCTCGTTGTTGCTGAAGATGCGGTGTGGAACTCATATATAAATATAAGAATTATTTCAAGTCTTTATTATCTTATTTTCACCAAACTTATAACTAATATGAATTCCTCTTTTTTATAGAGTCATAAAGAAGCTGGTCAATTTAAACATCGTAGTTTCCCTTATTACGACCAATTTACTGCCATTTACGCAAAAGATCGAGCCACTGGAAAAGATGCTCAAACAACCGCTGATATCATTGAAGGAATAAATGTTGAGGATGTAGCTGCTACAAATATTCATGAAGAAAGAAACGAATTCTATGATTGTGAAGCTAATATCTCTTTGGATGACATGGATGTTTCAATTCTGAGAATCGCAACTGACTAGAAACCAAGGGGTTCTACATCTTCAAAGAAGAAAAAAGGAATTTCGATTCGAGTGATCATGTTTCTCCTTCATTTCATGATGCTGCCACTTTATTGGCGGAAAACATGCGGGCCGTTGGCGAACAAATCAGTAGGAGTATTGCCTCCGATGCGGTAATTCAACAAAAGTCAGAAAAATTTCAGACCATCCAAGAAAAAGCTATAAATTTATATCCAACATTATGTGAAATAGAAGGTTTAACTGTGGATGAACGTTTTCGAGCACTGAGCAAAATTCCAGATCATCCAACGCAAATGCTCATTTTCTTTAGTTTACCTTCTTCTGTACGATTGGAATGGTCAGAAGATTTCTTGCTGACCATTAAAAATCATAGTTGTATTGATGATATTTTGGTAACTTTTTGTGTTTGTAATATTTGGGACGATATGTTTTAGCTTGGTATTATATTAATCTATTTCTAATTATCTCCATATAGCTTTTTCCTTCAATAGCCATTGAATGTTTTGATCTTCTTGAAACGAATTTGTCAATCCTTAGTGCAATTTTAGCAATGGTTATTATGTGAATTAAAATTAGATTTTAATTTATTTTGATACATTAACTTTGCTGTCTCTCTCTTTCTAGTGGGAAGTTGAAGTGAGTTCATAAGTGCATTTCTACTGAAAGAAAATGCAGCTTAACTTTTAAGAAATGATTGAAATAGATGCATGGATGATCCATTTTCCCCTTTCAATTCATGTTGGTTTTTTCAAAGGCTATACATAACCTAAGAGGATATATATTTCAACATGTCAATCATATGTTTCAATCCTTAGATAAGGTGCACAAAGCAAGATATAAAAACTATAGGGATTGCAATAGAAATGTATACTATACTATAATATAAAGCATGCAAGACATGTACTTTAATCACATAAATTAATTAACTAATACATAGCAATGATCAGGAGTTCATCTCTTTTGATTAAAATTAGCCTTTAAAGATGCATGGCATAAGTTAAAATTAACTTACTTATATATGTTTCATGTAACCTTTTGTTAATATATGAATATTATGTTTATGCAAAATATAAATTCTCAAGTTATTTATTACTTCTAATATTTTTTTATTGTAGAATAATTAAATTATTTGTTTCAATAATGATATTTTAGCACATTAAATATGCATTACAGTTTAAAAATAATAAAGTAGATTATATATATTTTTATAGTATTATATATTTTGATTTTTTAATTCATATAATAATTATATTAAGAATGTTATTAAATTATTTTTATTAAATTATATTTAATAATAATTATGTTAAAATATGATTAAATTATTTATTATTTTTATTAAATTATTTTCAATAATAATCTTATTAAAATTTAATAACAATAACAATAATCATCTACCTAAAAAAAATTCTGCTAAGGGTATTCTGGTCATTTTAGTTCTTTTCCTTATGCTATTACAACATCATTCCATTCAACCAAACACAAGAATTCTATTACAGCTCTATTCCATTCCATTCAACCAAACAGTTGAATTACTTATTACACCTCTATTCAATTACAGCTCTATTCCATTACAGCGAACCAAACGTGGCCTTAATGCTTTTCTACATCTCTTACGAATCCTTGATTTTGGCCACTTTACCTTCTATTGCCAACAAGATATCCTTGAATTATTATCTTTCTTAATTCTCCCACAAGTTTTTGAGACATCTTGTGTCTTACCTTCTGTTTAAAAGGCTAAGATACCATCTCAAAACCTGCATTTTGATCAAACCATAGGCGCTTATACCAATTGTCACGGGCCTAAAATTTAACCAAGTAATCTATACAATCTTAGGTATTATATCCACTGAGACCTAAAGAATTCTCTAAGGCACTAAAGCTAAAAGATATTAAAGTGATAAAGGAAAGAAAAGTAAAATTTAAGAATATATAGAGGAAATGGTCTTAGTGTATTGATTATCTCAAAAAATGATGAAATAAATGAGGCCGAGATAGGCCTTATTTATAGTTGAGTCCCCTAACATCAATGTGTAGATTAAATCATATCAACAACTAAAATTTAAACATATCTACATGATAGTGTCTAAGGAGTTTAACCACTATTTATCTTTGTCTCTTATAATTCAAATTAACTTGGTAAATTACAAGTTATTAAAGTGTTTATCAAGTCACCAAGCTTCAAGTCGATGAACCTTTTAGAATGTTTTAAGAATTGGGCTAGTATTTTTAAATTAAATGAGCCCAGTTTACACATATGAATTGCTATGCACAAACCATGACACATGATGTATAGGGTGCACTTAATTTCTCTGAACTTACGCCATCTATGTGTTAGAAATGATACCATGGGATTGCTCCCACTTCAAAAACATAAGATTGTGTTGGTTGTAAAATATGTAAATTCGTTTGTCCAACAAATTTCTTTGAGCATTCAATTTTATTTAAGGAATGAAATAACTAAATTATAGGTATTGATAAGTTTTAAAAAACCCCACTTGAATACATTTATAGCACAAATTTTTTTGGGTCAAGTATATCTATTCTTTACAATCAATTATTTTCCTTGAAACTTCTTATAAAACACTTATTTTCCTTTTTCATAATAAAATTTTATGTAAAATTCCATAACTAGAATATGCTTTCCAAATAAATTATATAAATGACTTAAACTAATAAAAATAGAAGCTTAATGATGCAATTAATGAAAAAGAATGTTTGTGACTTATATAAAAATTAATGTTATTGAAATAAGTTTTGGGTTCATTTTTTCTTTAAAATGGAGAAGATAAACATGCTCATACCTTTATGGGTTTAGTTGACTTGAGTATGAGATAATTTTCATGTCTAGACTCAAATTCTTATTTCACTAAATAATTAAAATTTATTAAAATATGATTAACAAGACTTTAACAGCTTATTGGGTTTAGGTTTTAAGTGTTAAGTGGTGGGACAAATTAAAATGATGGTAGCCCTTTCGTGCAGGTCATCACATGATCCATTGCTGCATCTAATTAATTTACCCATTGAGAAGCACTTGCTATAAATTCCTAATATTTCAACCTTTAATTTTAATCCCATTTTATTCTTAAACATTGTTGAGAAGCAATTGAAACTTTGGGGGTTGAATCATCAATGGGTAAACTACACTGTAAGAGTTTCAAACCCTCTATTATTGCAAATTACAAAGAAGTTTTTCCCATAGGATATGCAACAATTTGCTGAATAAAATAAATTAAAAAAATGGATTGGAAAATGGATATTAAAACTTAGGAAACTGGATTCTTGAACCACATTTAGCCCTGGGTAACAAAGGACATTTAATGAAATCTGAACCGGAAGTATCCACACACAAGTAAACTTGATAAAGCTGACTGTTACGAGATGAATCCACATTGCACTCAATGCCGGGAGTAAACCCAACTGCTTGCCTTATAGCATCCTCGATCTCCTCCAATTCATAGAATTCATCATTTGGTTTTATTCCTGCAGCACAAGCAAACTCGTTCAAACAACTATTAACTATATATTGCTCTCACCCGAATCTTTATGAATTTGGGGGTTACCTGCGCTTGTTAAAGCTTGAAGGAGGTTAGCCTTTTGTTTCAATTGGAGAGCAGCTTCAAAGTATTCACGTTGGTCAAGTTCAGATTCTGAGCAAGTCCCATGTTTGAGCCATTCATGAGTCCAGAACTTAACTCCATCGTTGCTAGGACATGAAAGAGTGGGCCATTCCTTTTCCAGACTCCCAATCAAGCTTGAAATCTATTTACAGGAGAAGCCATTATGTTAATCCCATGGAATCTGTTGGTAAATGATATTTGCGTATTTCTGTGATTAAACAATATCAATAATAATTTGGATTTTAGCAGCAATTAGTATTCTTTTAAGCCACGAAAGACATTTGACTAAATCGAGACATAAACAGGCTGTTGGGTGGTCTGCTTTGGTTTCCTCAACTCTCACTCCCACCAACATGTAAGGTGACAAATTCGGTAGTTGTCATGTGAATAAAGTATTTTAATGAAAGAAGAAAAGTTAATTACACCACATATCCTTAAATAAATTATGACCCTCATTTTGAATTAGTCTTAAATTTAAAAATATTTTAATTATATTTTTAAACTATTAAGGTTATACCAACAAGATACATTCGTTATTAGAACTATTAAATAACACACCAAATCTTTTGTAGCTAAATTTAAAATATTCATTTTAAATTATATCATATAAGATTCAGTATATATATCATTTAACAGTTAATGTCATAATTTTAGTAACAGAATTATTTGATTAATAAAATATCGGCAATTTGAAGTTTGAGGACCAATTTAGAATGAATGTTATAGGTTGACAATTTGAAGATGTAATTAAAAATGAAAAGATTTTATTATTAGCTAACCAAATAATTTTTCTTAATTAGAGCTAACCAAATAAATTATGTAATTTCAAAAGACAGATAGATTTGTCTCGAATAAAAACAATATAAATCTTAAGCATGACCAAATGTGAGCATAAAGATAATCTGTGTGTTCCAAGGTAGGCAGCGGGCATATGCACCCAAGATTCTTCTTCCTTTAAAGCGAAGGGCGCAGGGGCTTACGTTTACATTACAGCCCCCTTCATCGCACATCTTGGAAGTGAATTATTACTACCTGTTTCTTCATTTTATAGGCTAAAATGATGTTAAAGGTTAAAACGAATATAATTTTGTGTTATATTTTCAGCATAGTTTTAGATATGATAGATGTTCTTTATTCTCTTAATCATTAATAGCATTGTTGTATTTTTCATTATTCACATTTATCTATTAGAATATTCCAAATCTATAAACAAAAATAAAAATTGCTGGTCTTTCTAAAACCTTAAAAACCATCACGTTACACATAGTGCCGCAAGTATAATATATACCTCAGATTTGTCGAAACGACTGTCGGGATCACAGTTGGAAGGGTAGCCACCATCGTTGTAATTAGGCCAAAGTCCATGGATCCCAAAATCCGCGGAAGGCTTTCCCGTCTTCGGATAACAACATCTTTGTTTCGTGTCGCAGTATGATCCAGGCCACTGTACCAATTTATAATCCAAACTCCAAAACATGAGCTTAACGATAAACTTTAAACACAAACTAAAAGAACAATATATGTGTATAACATAAATAAGGGAGTCTCATCGTTTTCATTACCTGTAGAACAAAGTAGAAGAAATCAAAATCTTGTGAGAGACAAAGAACAGGCAAGTATTGTAATGCCAAAAGGTTGATGATAACGATTGAACCTGAGGTGAGTTTCATGTTTTTAGAAGTTTTTTTCTCTCTTGAACAAATGATGAAGTTGTGTTTGATGGATGAGTACATTTATAAAGGCAAGAAGGGGTAAGTTTTTAGGATCATGGAACCTTTTTGGCAGCATATTCTTGTCAACACATTAATGTTGGCGCGTTTTAAGATCATCTTCAATGGATTTTAGTTTCTAAAATAATGTTTTGATTATTAGGTCTTAATCTTATTGGTTTTAAAGACGTGGTTAAGTGGGGTTATAATTATGAAGTAGTAGCAATATTGGTGGAGGTGAAAAAGAGGGGGAGGGGAGATGGCCTCTTGCGTGCAAGTCAACAATTTCATCCCTTGTGGCCTAACACGTGAAGTTTCAATCGTTTTGGAAAGGGATTGGTTTCTTTGATAAGGGATCTTTTATTTTTGTTTTTATATATTACAAAAAATTAATAATAATAATAATAATAATAATAATTCAAACCATTACTCTTATTTTATTTGGAATGTTATTTAATGCTACATAATCCATTTTTTTATGATATTTTCATTTGTTTATCAAAATTTTAATTATTACAAAGAGATGGTTGTTATATATCTATAATAAAATTTGAGATTTAAATCCTATTTAACTATCATAAGTAAAAGTGACTTAATTTTTTACCTAACTTTTTACAAGTAACAGTTTTTAAATTATTCTTTCCTAATATTTAAAATAAAACATTTTTAAATTAAAATTTTTCATGTTAAATAATTTATGAGTTTTTTATGTGTAAAATTCATAGCAGCATAATTGTTTAAAAAAAATATGATTTTTTTTGTTTTACTTAAAAAGATTTTTTATTTAATAAAATGTAATTAATATGCATGCTTTTATTAATATTTGAGTCGAGAGATTTTTATAGAGAACTAATTTAATAATGTATGTACTTTATAATTATAGTTGTTATTATAAGTTGAAACTGTTATAAAAAATTAAATTAATAAATCATAAAAAAATTGAGTGACTATTATAAAGAAGATTGATTGTATAATAAGGGCCTTTTGGATGGCCATTTACTTATAGTGTGATGCGTTTAAATTTTTTTTTTTTTGTTTTACACTACGGTATTGTTATAATATTTAATCTTATCATCACTATTTTTTATATTAACCGTAAATAAACATACTGCCCATATAAAGAGACCCTAAATATCTCATATTAATATCTCGTAATACGATTACATGCACACTAAAAATGGAAAAGTAAAAATTCAAAGCAGACTAAAAGAGTGGCAGGCAAATCAAAAGAAGGCAGTCAATATGAGGAAGTTTTTTACTCGTGGTAGTTGGTATCATACACAAGAGTAAAGCCAAAAAATATTGTTTTAAGAGTAAAACTAATATTAAATTTGAAGGATTAAATCATTATATTAATTCGTGATTTTATAAAATTTGAAGGAATTATATAACAATTCTCTATTTGGAGAGGGTAAAGCTACTTCTTACCTCTATCTTTGCCCTTAACCTTACAAGTATCGAGTCTATCCGTTGGTATGTATTATTTAAACACCAAATAATTTAAATTTCATTCTAATTAAAATTTTAGTGTATTTTAATCTATTTCGATTAATATTGTATTGGTATATATTGAATCGTATCGATTGGTCCAAGATTTATATATTTTTAAATCAATCTTTAATTTTTTCAATTTATTTTTTATAATTACATTAAAAAATAAAATATAATTATTAAATTTAGTTATTTAGCTTAATTAGTAATTTTAAAATTCATAGTTTTATATTGGGGTATATTTCGTAAAAAGAAAAGAAAATATTAATATTACTCAAAACAAAACTTAATATTGTATAAATAATAATTATTGAATTCTTAAAATAATATGTTTTTCACATATATGTAGCATGGGAGGGGTCATCGGCAAATAGAGATTGAATGCGATAATGCATCGTTTGTTGAGTGTTTACTGGTGGGCTGCACTGTCAATAGTAGCTTAGCTGAGTTATGCTTAATTCACAGCTTCATCCACTGAGATTGGAGGATACGGATTCATCACATTCCTAGGACCCAAAATGCAGTTGTTGATCGAATGGCCAAGTATGAGTTTAATAGTCCCTTGAATTTAATTTTATTTGAAGACCTCCCTTATCAGTTCAAAAAAAAAAAATTTGTCGTCGGATAATGCTTTCTCTACATAGACTTAATTGATTTTGGTATACTCATTTAATGCTATTATTTTCCACCAAAAATAAACATCCCAATACATTAGTTTCTCTTTTATTATACAAACTCTTAATAATGGAAGCTATCATTTTTATTAGTTTATATCCTAAAATTTAGTAGGAAAACCGATTTAAAATTTATTAGCTTCTTTTTTTCTTTTTTTTTTTTTTGTATTTCTCAATGGCAAGAATGAGTCCCAAATATATAAAAAAAGGAAGAAAATGTGTAAAAAAAAATTATTGAATTTTTATAATTCTTAAAATTACATTTAAAAATTAAAATTATTTGTCTAGAAGTAGGAGTAAACTACAGTACAATTTACGCTTATGTTATTCTTTTATGTCGTAGCAAATGCATTGTGATGATGAAATTGAATATTTGGGTTAAAGAAAACCATTGCTTGGAATTAGACCGAGAAAGCAACCCTCCAACAGCAATTACCCAGAATTTAAGCTCTAAAAACCTTAAACCTTTGCTTACAGTTTGGTCAACCATTTAAATGATAAATCATGCTGTTCACTTTACTTTTGGCTTATCTGGATTGCGTAATACACTTTATAACGTATAAATAACAAACACTATTTCTTTTCATTGAACTGGTATTTGGGTGATGAGTCATTCCAATCATAAAATACAAAGACAACAAGCCCTGAACCTATATCACGACATTAGAAATAAAAATGCTGGAAATCCAAATATAACAGTCTAAAAGGTAGGAAATTCAATCTCAGACCTACATCTCTTCCCTTTAGGGAAAACGGGACATTCAATGAGGTTGGACCCTGATTTGTCCAGGCATAGATACACCTGGTAAAGTTGGCTGTTCCCTGATGAATCTTCATTGCACTCTATCCAAGGTGTATACCCACTTCCTTCTTTTATAGCATCTTTAATGTTCTCCAAACTGTAACTACTTCCATCTGGCTCGATTCCTGCAATACCCAGAATTTTTTTTTTATTGTAACAAATACTGCAGCGAATAAAGCTAATATGAATAGGAAGTTTTGACTTTTATGGATTACCAGCAGCTTTAAGAACTTTAAGTACATTGGTTTGTTGCTTTAAGCCGAGTGTTGTTTCGAAGTAGCTATGTTGATCAAAGACAGACTCGGAACAGGTACCATGTTTCTCCCATTCATGTGACCAAAAGCTTTCCCCATCGTTGCTTGGACAAGACAATGATGGCCAGTTCTTTCTCATGTTACTGATGAGGTCTGAAATCTACGTGTCAACATGAGCCAAGATGAAATTATAAAATTTCAGGGAGCTAAAACTAAAAATATTATGTTAAAAATACTTAAATTGAATTATTTATTTTTTAAAGGGCCAAAATTTGACTATTTTTATGTTTAAATTTAATGTTTTACTTTTTGGAAGGCCTAAAATAAGAATTACAATCAATTTATCAGCCTGTTATGTAATTTCATATTGTGACTGCTATTTAAATTTCCACTAGGAAGGATAATTATAAGATGGAAGATTATACCTTAGATGCATCAAATGGGTTGTTAGAATCACAATTTTGAGGGTATGACCCATCATTGTAATTAGGCCAAAGTCCATGAATGCTAAAATCAGCAGCAGGCTTCCCTGTTGTAGGGTAACAACAACTGTTCTTGTCTGAGTCACAGTAAGCCCCTGGCCACTGCAAGAACATAAAAACAAATGAAAAACAATAGAATCCAAAAAAAAAAAAAAAGGAGGAAAAATCTTTGTTTCTTAACAATCAAACAACTCACTTGTTGAACAAAGTAGAAAAAATCAAAATCCTGGGAAACACAGAGAAGTGCCAGAGACTGGAAAATCAGAAGATAGATAAGAAGTAAACACTTGGACTCCATTGTGTTTTACTTGATAATGTTGGAAGAGTTGAGAATGATTAAACGGGTTTTATAAGGTTAAATGGAAGGTTTTAAGGTATGGAATCAGGAGGCGGATATCCTGAACAGATCCTTTATAAGTTACAAAATCTGTATATCATGTAACGTTTGTCGGCTCATTTCCATGTTCATACTAAGCCTTTCCATTTTATGGTATGAACCCGGTTAGACATTTTACTTCCCTTTTTTTGTTTTCTGCTATATATATATATATATAGATTATTGACTCATTGATTTGGACAGCTCAGCAATATCCAAACATTTAATGTTATCAATCAATTTTATTATTGAGAAAACTTTTCTTTAATAGAATAAATTATTCGAATATAAATTTTTTTTTGACAAAATATGAAAGAGTATCAATTACAAAATAATATTAGTATCAGCAAGATTAGGCATCGAGAGTTATCTATCTAATCAAATTTGGTCAATAATCTTTGAAAGAGCTGCATAGAATATTTTGGGACCAATAGGTAATTCCTTCATCAATCCGGCCAGAATATGAAGAGCAAAATTCACGTCCTTAAATATCTGCATAATTTTCACACGCCAATCATGTTTGCATACTTCTTGAATTCTTAAAATCAAATCTTTGTTCGACTAAATTTTGTTAGTCTCAACAATAAATCTGTCTCATTTAGCATCCTAAGTTATCCAAACACCATCATAGATAACCTAAAATTTTACTTACTCTACATTACATCTTCTAATGTTACGTACTATCCCACATCCATCTAAGTATGATTAATAAAATAGAGACATAAACAAATATCACACTTCTAAAATTAAGTACAGAGGAATAAACAAAGATGAAAAATTAGAAGCGAAATCAACATTATTAATTTAACAAATCGGAAATCAAAATTTAAGAAAGTGAGATGGTGACACTTGGGAGCAGATGGCAAAGCAGGTAATGGGAATCGAGATTCCCATATTTTTTATACATTGGAAGTGCCAATTATTGGTTGGTGAGAGAGTTGAAAATATGATGTCTTTTAATTTAATGTGCAGCTGCATCTGCAAATGCCTTCACACATTCATGGATTTAATAATTCCACTCTAACCCATATGAAGTAGACAAGTGTCTGTTCAGTTTTCAAAAAAAAACCCATCTCTGCACTTTCGTGATTGGAAATTCAATTGATTTCAAAATCCATGTTTTATTATTATTATTTCTTTTAAGTTTCTTTTCTCTTTAATATTGCTTTCGAGTTTGTTAGTATTATTTCTTTTAAGTTGGGACTCACGTAATATTTTTTTGGCCCAGCTTGAATATAAAAAAAATTATAATTTTTTTATCATTTTGCTAGCATCTAATTATTATGTTGCTACTATTTTATTGTTATTGTATA
The DNA here is from genome assembly GCA_025503065.1 of Gossypium bickii. Lineage (NCBI taxonomy): Eukaryota > Viridiplantae > Streptophyta > Magnoliopsida > Malvales > Malvaceae > Gossypium > Gossypium bickii. The sequence goes on from CP106716.1 coordinate 100,381,236, forward strand.
ATTCTTGTTTTATTGTTAATTTTGTTACTATTTTAGAGGCATTTGCTTTGTTAAGTTGCACTTATCTTAATGTTATTTAAGTATACATATTTTTTAAAAAATTTATTTTCAATTTATTGGGAAACATTTATTTTAATGTTTTTAGTATTTTTTATGTATTATATATATATTTTAAAATTATATAAAAAAATTAATATAAGTCGTGTCGGCCCGGGTTCTAATGTTTTTTATCTGGGTTTTTTAGGCCAAACTGAACCCAAACCTAACAAACGGATCTAAAATTTTGGTTGAGCGCAGCCCATGAGCACCTCTACCTCCAAACAATCCTACGATTATTATTTTATATTATCTAAATATTAAATTTACTTGAAAATTTATTTTCAAGTTGAGTTCTTTAATTAATTTTTAGTACAATTATAAATATAAGCATAATCATAAATAATATGCATTTGAATAATTATTACAGTTGTGGATTAGTCAATTTCTTTGAGATAAATTTTCAAAGTGTCATATGTTAGGTAATTGACTGACTCCCACGAGAGAGCATTTTATTTCTTGTGCTCTGCGAAGGGCCAACGTGTCTTGAGTAATTACCCTAGGGGCTTGATTTACATAGTCATTTCTTTTCTGAATTCCATTCGAACCCTTGCAACACCAACCCAGTTCCCATTCGAACCCCCACCACCTCTAAGCTAACTAATGCAATTATTCATATAACATTTTATTCATTCATTTTAAATCACATACGCATATACATAATATTTTCAATTCACTTTCATATAATATACATAAAATATGTAGTAAACATTGCACATAAATATCTATTTACTTTATTGCCAACGGAAAAGAAGACGGATGAAAGTATATCAACATTATAAACAACAGCTACATGTAGGTCCATATTTGGAAAAGGGTGCAACAACTGCTTAATTATTTTATTTGCTTTAAGTCCTGATACAGTACATGAAAGAAGAAGAAAATTATCACCATGAAAATACGATAACAACAAATGTGATACGTTTTTCAGAACAATAAAAAGTATAGGGGGCTACACTGCACTGAACTTCTCCATTGCCGCATTTGCATCCTCCACAGTTTTAATCGGCGGCTCTTTTCAGAGTACTTATCATACATGACTTGCAATTTTACATCCATAGGAAGAGCATTTTTAGAATTTTTTTTTTATTTTTATAATTTGAATTATTTATTTTTTTGAGAATTTATTAGTAAGAACAATGTTAAAAATATCAAAGTTAATTATCATCCCTTTAAACTAATGTGATACGTCCTCTCATTAAAACATAATTTTAAACGAAGTTGAGGTAGTGGTGTAGAGTTTACCCTAGAGGTCATCATGGCCGGGCCGGGCCCAATCAAAATTTTAGGCCCGTTTTCTAGGCTCGGGCCCGACCTAAAATATGGGCCTAAAATTTTGTCTAAGCCCGGCCTGAAAAAAAATTGATAAACTCGAGCCCGGCCCAGACCGGCCCATATATATATTTTTTAGTTTTTTCATTAAATAAAAAATTTTAAAACAAATATTAAAACAAAAAAAATATGTAATTTTTTTTTTAGCTTTTTTCATTAAATAAATTTTTTTAAAACAAATATTAAAGCAAAAAATAAATAAAAAAATGTAAATTTTAAAAAGTATATTTGATTAAAAATAAATATATATTTAATATATAATTCGGACCGGGCTCGGGCTAAAAAAGTTTTACCCAAGCCCGGCCCATTTTCTAAACGGGCCTCATTTTTTACTCAAAATCATATTTCGGGCCTATATTTTTACCCGAACTCTCCTATTTTTTGGACAAGCCGTCGGGCCGGGCCGGGTAGGTCAACCCATGATGGCCTCTAGTTTACCCTCCATCATTATAAGTCCAAATCGGTAAAGACAAGTTCGTAAACACGAACCGACCCGGAAATATTGCAGAGCGCTTATGGTACGCGTAAAGGCTTCAAACATATTAAACTGAAAAACCAGAAGACAAAGAGAATCAGATAGGGGAGAGAGAGAGAGCTGCAACCTCTGAAAGTCATAGTCTCTCTCCCTCTCCAAGTCAATCCCAATTCTAAGCCAAAAACCCTAGAAATCCTTTTTTTTTTCTTTTCAATTTCGATTAAAATTCATTTCTTTTCTTGAGTAGTATTATTAACAATCACATGCTTCTTCCCAACAATACTTGTTGATCTTTTGATGCGACGATTGAATGCTCGACATCGGGTCGATTCCGAACTCAAGACCACCACCAACCAACCTAAAATGGATCCAATTAAGTTCCAAACCCGACCCAATTCCCGATCCACCGCCCTTTTTTCCCGAAACCCTCGTCAAACCAAGCCTACCCCTTCTCTCTTTGCAATCTCAGTATCCGTATCTCTCGCTTTATTGATTTTTAGTTACATTTTCATTTTCTCCTCACCAGTGTCCACGAAGTACGGAATCATAATCGATGGTGGAAGCACGGGAACGAGGATCCACGTGTTTCGGTACAGAGTTGATGGAAGCAAAAACCTGGTTTTCGATTTTAAAGAAGGGTCAGATAGCTTGAAGGTTAATCCGGGGTTGTCGGCTTACGTGGAGTATCCGGAAGCTGTTTCGGATTCTTTGGGAAAGCTTCTGGAGTTTGGGAGGAAGAAAGTTCCAAGAAAACAGTTGGCAGAGACGGAAATTAGGTTAATGGCGACGGCTGGGCTAAGGTTGTTGGATGTTGAGTTGCAGGAGCGGATTTTGGAGGAGTGCAGGAAGGTGCTTAGGGTGTCTGGGTTTAAATTTCACGACGAGTGGGCGTCAGTTATTACAGGTAATACAATGCGGGTTACTTTAGTGGTAATGCAATGTGATCTGTTTTGAATCTAACATGTGAATAGGAATAGAAGAGTAGTAAGAGGTAGAACTTCATCTTTAGTGGTAGGAGATAGAGTACTTGAGTCTTGACCATGTTTTAAGTGAATTTTCCAAGCCAATGGGGGAAAACTTCGATGGTGTTTTACAACTGAGATGTAGGAAAGGGAAGAGTAGTACACTGCGGTTAGTCCACATTTTAGTATAATGGTTTATGTTGATTCTAACGTGAACAATGGTTGTTTGTCTTGGTCCATTTTGGCTGAAATTACATATCACAGAGGGAACCAACTTCATTGATCACTACTTATGATATTTTTGATATTTGCGTCTCATTTTCTCTCTCCTGACTGTATTTATTATGTATTATGAGCTTAAATAAGATCTGCTCTTGTAGTCAAGACTGGAAATCTTTTAGTCCTTTTGTTTATATCTAGTTTTTAATCCCTGATCCACTTTTTTTGAGGCAAGTTTTGGATGCTCTAACTGTCTTAGGCTCTGATGAGGGGGTCTATGCTTGGGTTGTTGCAAACTATGCACTTGGTACTCTTGGAGGTAATCCTCTGGATACAACTGGAATTATTGAACTTGGTGGGGCATCTGCTCAGGTTTGTGGTTATCTTTAGTCTTCCCTGCTTCTAGATTCTTTAATTTGGAATTCTTGCCTATAATGTTTTGGTAGAATTGATTAGATTTTTCCACTCTAGATTTTACAAGTCATTTGAGCTTATAATTAACGGTCCTACATGTTAGAGTTCCTTGAAGCTATTTCTTGTGTATCAAGAAATGATATCTTAGATTATTTCGTAACCCACTTAAAAAGTTTCTTTATTGAACTTATAACTATGAAGCAGGTTTTTAGTGTGAGCCATCAACTAAATTTCGTTATTTGTCCTTAAAAACGACATGTTGGTGTCATTTCAAGAAATGGGCATTAACATGAAAAAATTTATTGTTGTCAACGGCATTACTTCTGCTTAAAGCAATGAAACTATAAATATTGTCAAAAGAAGGTGGGGGGGAGGTTAAAAGAACGAAGAGGCTATTATTTAACTCATTGCAAATGCATTGGATGCCATTACGTATGTTCTTGGCTTGGTGCTCTGAATGTATAAGTTGAGAGCGCTTATAAGATCACCATTACTTGGCTTATACTTATTTTTCAGGTAACCTTTTTCTCAAGTGAGCCTATGCCTTCTAAGTTCTCACGCTCCATTCAGTTTGGGAATTTCACTTACAGTCTCTATAGTCACAGCTTTCTTCATTTTGGCCAGGTAACCTTCGCATGCAATAGCTATTCATCTACTTTTTTTATTTGTTATGGTTGCTAGGCTGTCGTGTTCCAATTGTAGGCATTTTATTCCAAAAAAAAAAAACGGTTTAACTTTCTTGAAATTCGAAGGAGATCTTTGCTATGTTTTGCATTGTTAAAATCGAATGTTCTGAGAATATATATATATAAGGACATTTTTTTCCATAACATTCTGGATGTTTATTTGACTGATTGACTGTGCTACTGCAAGTTTTTTTCCCCTTCAAAAACAGTAATGACTACAATACATATCTAACTTCTAACTAGTATGATTATTATTTCAATATGGCTTTGCATTGTGATTTCGTATGGTATGTTATTAGACATTCTGTCAAGAAATTCAATCTTGACCTAGGAGCTTTTAACTTTTATCATTTTATTTTCAGGATGTTGCACATGAATCATTGAGGGAATCGTTAATTAAAGGAGATTTCAGTCCTGGTAAGTTTTGATGTATTTTCTTTCTGCCAAAGTTTTGCGGGCTTAGAAGTGCTTGAAATTGTGTATGAAACTCCAGTTAGGAATTTCACTCATGCTGAATTCTAATTTAATCATCTTCTAGAGTCTTGCAATGTTGAAGCTTAAGGAAGGTATCTAAATTTGAGTACGAGCGCTGTTTGTATATTGCGGTTTTGACTGTTTAGGCCGAGTTGAATGTTTAATTCTAAAAGTTGGCTTCTTTTTACCTTTGATCATTTATGGCTTTTTCATACTGGACATTATGGAAAAGCTTGTTAGAATCGAAAATTTTTTTTATTGGATATCTTCACAAAATCTTTGTTACCTTTGATAGAGATGGTGTGGTACTAGTTTGTTAAGTTATTATGTTTATATGGCTCATTATGTTTTTTCTTACCTTAATACAGCTTCTGACTCTCTTAATAAGGTGATGTACATGGATCCTTGTACACCTAAAGGTTACTTCGCTCCATCATCAAATCTTTCACTGGGTTATATGGCTGAAAAAAGTAAATATAGTTCCGAACTTCAAGCTACTGGTAACTTCTCAGAGTGCAGATCTGCTGCACTACTGCTATTACAAAACGGAAAAGGTTACAAACTCTCTTAGAACCACTACATTTACTGCATTACCTTGTGCCACATGATTATAATCATTATATATATTCTGAGATGCAGAAAAATGTTCCAACTACCGCTGTTATTTGGGGTCTGTTTTCATGCCCAAGCTTCAAGGAAAATTTTTGGCTACAGAAAATTTCTTCCATACCTCAAAGGTATAATTATAATCTCCCTTTCTCCTACTGGCTTATGCTTGCTTAGTTGCCCCCTCCCCCAAAACACACAGACATTTCATATGCCTTGCATGCACAACCTTAGCCCATGTGATGTTTCATGGTTGCACTGAGTTTCTGTTTCCTAAATTGCTTCCATTTCTTTGTTTGACTACTCTTGTTGGATTAGTTCTTTCGGTTGCATCAAAGGGCCACTCTTTCTGATCTCATGATGGCGGGGCAACATTTCTGTGGAGAAGATTGGTCAAAATTGAAAAAGAAGCACCAATCACTTGGTGAGGAAGAACTGTTGCGCTATTGTTTTTCTTCAGCATATATTGTCGCCTTACTTCATGATGGCCTTGGAATTGCTTTGGATGATGAAAGGTATATTTCCTGCTAAGTGTCCTCAAAAGCAAACAAACCATGTTTGTTCAATGGCTTTTTGGGCACTGTGGCTTTCCTCCATATGGAAATATCAAATTGGGGGTTTGTCAATAGTGTTCTTGTTCTTTCTCAGAATTGAAATTTTACTAATGTGATTCAGCCCTTAAACAGGATCAGCTTTGCTAATCGGGTAGAAAATATACCACTAGATTGGGCCTTGGGAGCTTTCATATTACAGAACACGGCCAAGTTGGATGCGCAGCAAATTGATTGGATAACTACCATTATCAGCAATGATTCACCCACGCTATTCTCCATCATTGCTGTTTCTGCAATATTGATGTTCATAGCTTGGTTTATATTGAAATGGAGGAAACCCGAGTTGAAGACAGTGTATGATTTAGAGAAAGGACGATATATAGTGACTCGTATTGGCAGAAAATGATATTGTTGTCCTGAGGAGATTGGTTTACGAGTTTGCAGCCAAAGGAGGAGAATGCATGTCTTATGATGGTATATTATCATTATGCTTCCTTGGTTTAATATGCCCTCCACTTAGGTTCGCTATGTGAGTGGGAAATATAAGATTGTATATCATCAACTTTTACCGTAGGATTGAGTGTAATCTTTTCATGGGGGAACCAGGATAGATGAGTAGATTCCGATTGTGTATATACCGGAAGTTCCAAAACCCTTATTATTATACCACTTGACTGCTCATTTTTTACCCACACTACAGGATTAGATAAAAACTGATGAAATAGTAGTAGTGGGAAGTAGAGGAGGGGGTATTTTCAGAGCTGTATCACTGCATCTTCCTCAAATATTGTCCCTGAAGTGCCTTACAATGGCTGCCTTGTTTTCTTAAGAAAATTTTGTTCATTTCCCATATGTTCTCTTACACACGCCTGAAATTACCTTTTGTTCTTCTCTTCCAATAGGGTGTAGCACACATGTGTACATATATGATACTATGTTCTATAATGTTAGCATGTAAGATTTTCTTATTTTTCATAAATTTAAAAAATTTTCATATATATATAAAATAGCAAGGACAGGCACCGAAAGAGAGAAAAGGAGGTGAGCCAGCAAATGTGCATTGGCGATCTCAAATTCTAAAAATACCCTTTTGGAGCCGTATCGATTGACTTCATGTCTCTTTCCACTCAAATCCAACTCTTCCCCAGCTCACCATTTTCTCCTCTCTTTTTTTTTTTTTTGAAAAAAAATATTCTTACTATTATTACATATTTGAGGAAAAGCAAAATTTCTTACAAAAAGCTCCCAATCAACGGAAATTTAGAGAGGAAAAAGGCGTGCGTAGCCAAAGAACAAAAGAGAAAAATGAAAGACAAGCTTAATTAGAAATTTTCTCTCCTATTTCTTCGTTCCCTTAATTAAACACAAATTCCCATTTTTTCCCGCTGAAGGTATTTTTTTTTTTTTTAATCTTTATTCTTTTTGCCTTTGATTTCTTCGTTCAGTACTTTCTAATTCTTTCATTTATTTGGAACCCCCGGTTTCGCTGCTCTAACTCAGAGCGATTCCGGGTTTCCTCTTATTATTTTATTTTTTTCCGATTGAATTAAATAGTTAGAAATCGAAGTTCTTTCTTTTTTCTCTTTGGTTAAATTTGTAGAAATTATGAGCGATCACCTGGTTTTGGGTGTCGACCGTCTGGTGAAGCCGGAGGAGTCGGATGCTGGTCCCTCAACGGAGGTTCCGGGGCCGTCGTGCTTGTTGGAGTCTAAGGAGAAGGGGTTTGTCAACGGAGAGGAGGAGAAGGAGCCGCTGATTCAGTCGGCGGAGTGCCGCATTTGCCAGGATGAAGATTCCATTAAGAATCTTGAGACTCCATGTGCCTGCAGTGGCAGCCTCAAGGTATTATTATTAAATATATATATATATTGTTTAACTTGCATTTCTTTTCTTTTTCACGAAAAAAAGTTCGATCAAGAACATTTTTTCCCGAAATAGAAAGTGCATTATCTAAAGCTTTCTTCACGATTTAGTTTTTAGTTTAATGAACCTCATAAAATTATGCATATTTCGCCATGATCAGTAATTGCTTTGGTATTTCTTAAATACTACATGAAACAAGATTTATGACATTCATTTGTTGAATTCTATATGTTTCAAATTGCAGTATGCACATAGAAAATGCGTGCAGCATTGGTGCAACGAGAAAGGCAATATAAAGTGCGAGATATGTCATCAGGTATGTACTTGCTTTAGCATCCCCTATCAAATTCGTTATTTTGTTTAGTAACATTCATCGATTACTGCACCTTGGTTTCATCCCTTTTCATTTGAACTAGCAAAAGTTTAGGCCTTTTGTGCAAGGAATAGAAAGTTTGAGGATTCCGAAGTAGTTACGTGGGTGTGGAAGAGGGTGAAATCGATGGCTTTTATGAAGAATTTTTATTAGCCTTTTGATTTATGGGAGAAACCCTTATCTTTTAAGCCCCGGCTTATCATGTATGTTGCTTTTCAGAATTTATCACAGCTATGGTTGGATTTGAGCAACCTTGGGGTTGGATACATTTAGGCATTTAACTGCTGCTGATGCCTTGTTAAATTCTTAGTTCATGCTTAGTGCTATTCATATTTGGTTATGTCTCCTTGCTGAGATAGTCTGTCCTTTCTGTTTGCCTTGCAGCCTTATGAACCAGGTTACACTGCTCTACCTCGCACCCAAACTGAAGAAACCTCTATCGATATTGGGTAAGTTTGATGGCCTCACATGTTTTTTGCAGATGACACTGACAACTACTCTGTATGATCTGTTTGGAAGATACCATCTTATTAATTTCTATATCTGTCTTGTAGTGGAGTCTGGACAATCTCTGGCACCCCACTGGACTTGCGTGATCCGCGCCTCTTAGCCATTGCAGAGGCAGAACGGCAGTTTTTGGAAACCGAATATGATGAATATGCTGCATCAAATGCCAGTGGAGCTGCTTTTTGCCGTTCAGCTGCACTAATTGTAAGCTTTTAGTTATGAAGCTCCTCGACACATTCAATTTATAATCATGTTTAACATGCTTGTTTAAGTGAGTTTAACATTAATTCCTGAAAATTGGACTATTATCATTTCTATTTATTAATATATAGACTATGCCTAAAGGAAATATATTGATGAATTAATTTGGACAAAGGATTTTACAGCATCTAACTCGATGGCCTTCAGTTTTGTACTTGACCATTTAATTAAGACTTCATTTTTAAAGTGATTAATATTTTTTTTTCTTCATTTTTATCAGTTAATGGGACTTCTGCTATTGCGCCATGCATTGAATGTTCCTGATCCCGACTCAGACGAAGATTTGTCTACTTTCTTCTCTGTAAGTTTTGCCAAAAGCTGCATACAGTGTTTCGCATAGCATTTCTCAATCATCCACATTAAAGTCATCATCCCATTGGAGCCATTTCTTCTTAAATTGCTTTGTTTCATGTTTCAGCTTTTCTTTATTCGTGCTGCTGTGTTTCTCTTGCCATGCTACATCATGGCCTGGGCCATCAGTATATTACAGCAACGAAGGCAAAGACAGGTAATTTTATCATTACTTCCTACTTTCAATTTGAAAACCACTTTTTTATTTCTCTCCCCGGGGAAGCCTGGAAAAGCATAAAGTTAAACAAAAGACTACATCACAGACATGGTTTTTATACTTCAGTTGATATTGTATCGTATCCATATCAGGAAGTGGCAGCGGCTGCAACACAGGTTGCTTTTGTGCTACAATCCGGGCAACATAGGGGTATGCATTTTACCATTGCATCAGGAACTACAGTGAGTCCCCAGCAGGTAAGCGTTTGAAGCATGAAGCTCTGCACTGCCATTATATTGCTAGTTGATGAACACTGATGACGGTTCCGCTCATTTGCCCTATCACTGAACTTGAAAATCTTTGTGAACTTTTTATTCCACGAATTGTTGGTGGACAAAGCTTTGGACCTCTAGTGATTTCTGTTTCAATGAATTGCTATGGGTGACTCAGTCATGTCCATATCTTGTGCCCATCATTGTATCTTGTATGTGAACTTCACACATTCTCTCCATCTAGATTTTCAATTTCTGTTGATTGGATTGCAAGAAACTGGTCGCCATAAGTTATTGTTTATTCTTTTTATTTTTTTATTTTTAATTTTCGTGTTTGACATTTGTATCCGATATATCAGATATTGTACTAGTATCATCTATCAAATATATGAAATTTTCTATCTGTGTTGAAAGAGATTTGTATTTGACACTTGTTGAAATCCGGATGGTTTGAGTTGTATGGGGATGTTGGGAGGAATAAAAGAAAGAAGTAAACAAATGGTGTTTATGAATCTAAATTATTTACTTCATTAAAGCCAAAGTGGTGAAATTCGAATACCATTTGGGAATCGTTAAAATCCGAAATGCGAGTCCCACTACAGACGCCACTAAACTAGTTGGTCACATCAATGGATGCCAATACTTGGTGGTATTCTTTTTCTTTTTTTATTAAGAAAAGAGCATATATTCTCGACCAGACTTGATCATGATCTATATGGGAACAACCTTAAAAGTAAAGCCAGTTAAAGATTCTGCCTTTAACTTGTGTTTTTGGTAACATTCCATTTTGTGGTCTCTGCCAAGTGAAAACGAATGCAGGTCTCGGATTGGAACTCTGAGGTTGTTAGTCTAAAAAAAAGGGTTCAAAAGCTTTTGCTCAGGTATGTATTTAAGACGACGAAGTAAGCGTTAAATTACTAGATCATATACATATGCAATGCTTGTTAGATGGAGATTTCAAAATATAGTCGAAAAGGAATTGGATATAAAAAGAAAATTGGAAGATTGGGATTTGGGAAATGTAAGAAATAGAAATTAGAAGAAATAGAGTGACTTTAGCTTTCTTTAATACTTTGGGTGGGGGTTGGGTCAGGGATTCAGGCTGTGTGACTGTGGAGGGTCTCATTTGCACAAAGACCATCGAGGCTGGCAGTGGCTACACTGCCTCATCATCAAGCAGGATGGGCCCCTTTTGCCTTTGGTTTAAATCGAAGTTTAAAAGTATCTACTTTTAGACCAACCTCGACAATCTACAATCACCCCTATTTCCCTCTCTCTTTTTTTCACCCCTTTTTTCTTTTAAAATACTTGTTATGACTAATCAAAAGATTCAAATTAGGCCTGCTCCTCAATTGAATAATATTTGGTTCAAAGAATTTATTTCTAATCGGAGTAAATTATATTAGTAAATTTCTTTTAATTATTAGTAAATTTCTTTTTTAATCACTTAAACGAAGAAAAGTTATAAAATTGTCACTCAGTTATTTATTTTTTTATCTTTTTTGTTCATCATTTGGTTAACATTTCAAAAAGTTGCCACTATTAGCCCGCCAGTGATAAAAAAAGACAAAATTAAATAGTTGAATGATCATTTTATAATTTGTATAGTTGGGTGGTAAAAAAACTTACTAATAACTGGGTGGCTATTAATATAGGTTACTCTTATAAATATATATATTTGTAATTTGAAAATTGTATTTACACTTAAAAAGAAAACGAGATAATTAATTAAATTAAATTTGAGTTATGATATCATTAAAAGAACAATGTTTAAATTCTAAATTCAAATGCCTAAAATAATTCATTGACATGTTACATCAATGTAGTTTAGGAAAGCAGCTCAGAATTTGATTTTCATTCTCTAAAACTTTTTCGTTGTTCAATTGTATTGATAAGAAGTGGAGAATCAGAACATTAACTAAAACAAATTCAAGCCAAAATGGAGTGAAATACTGATGGATGGAGTATGAGCAGCCAGCCACCATTAAACCCACATCTCATCCCAACATCAAATCCCCATTCCATAAACTAACCCTAAAGTGTAAGCATTTATGCTTTAGAATGTTCCAACTTGCATGTGGTATTTTGCATATTTTAATAAAAAAAATGAAGTAAAAGAAATATATATAATCCTACATGGATAAACGAGAACATTCAAACATATTAAGGGACGAACACAAGTTTTTTCTTATTTTTTATTTTTTTTTTATTTTTGAAGTGGGTCTTCTTTTTGCACACACATATATACATATATATATATACACACACACATACTTTCACTTTAAATTCTCGTTCTTTAATGAACCAAAAAAAAAAAAAAAATTCTCTTTCTTTTAATGGAATTAACTTTGGTTGCTACTGCTGCAAAGCAATCTAGCAGTTCTAAGTGGTCCATCCATGGCTTGTGTCTGACCAGTCATTTCCATTAAAGAAAACAAAGCCACCCTTTTCTTAGTATCAAAGGAATGGCTTTATATTTTAATACTCTTGGCTTAATTTGCAGTAATTTTCACATCATTTTATGAAACAATCATTATATTTGTTAGTTTTAGCAATACATGTCATATTCTATAAATCACAAAGATTTGTAATTTTCTTAAAACATTTCAGTTCATAACCTTTTGATTTAATGACAAAATCATTGTATTTTACATTACAACCCTAATTATATAATAATAATAATAATAATAATAATAAAGAATTATATCCATTCAAGAAGCATGCTAGATTGGAATAAGTGGGTCCCAAGTTGAATGTACACATAGGAACTGGTCGGATGATGTGGCAAGAGTCCAAAGAAGAGACCAGGTTGGTCGGCCCTAGTTTTGGCAGACAAAACACAGTGGCAAATGATAGAGTTAATATAGATGGGTCACCATGCTTGGGTTCGAGGATTTTGAGCGAGATAGGTACAAGCTCTTTTTACCTAATAAAAATCGTGTGGGGATTAATTAGTTGAATTAATTAATTAATTAAAATTAATAAATTATTCGATTCATTGTCTTATTAAAATTGATGCTGTAACTTTAATAATAATAGAAGGTAGCTCAACAAAAGATACTTGGCTTCTCAAGGGTATTATTCCAATTTCCAAACCCTTTATTCATGGTTGTCAGATTCTTCCAAATAACAGCCTTAATTTGCTTAGATTGCAGACATGATTTTAGTGAATCCCAAAACTCCCTCTTTTAAATTTGGGTCCCATCATTGCTTTTTTAATGCCCTTTAGAGTCCTTTCCAAATCCAACAACAGAGATAAATAACAGCGCTATCTACAGCAATGGAACATAACTACACACTGACTCAACAAAGACACAGTGTCTGTTCAGTTTGTTTGAGTTGAATTCAGTTCTGTTCTGTCCAGTGACAAAAAAAATGGTTTGCAGTGCTCAAAGAGTGATCATATTGCTCATCTTTTTGGGGTTATTAGCACTTCAACCAGTTGAAGTGTCTGGTTTGAGAAATATAGACTTTGTCTTCAGGCATAGTCAACGTGTTCTTAAGGCTGTTGATACGAAGGGAATAAGTAGTGAGAAGAAGCCAGCTTTTGTAAACAACAAATTCGATCCGAATCGATCAAGCAAACGAAGAGTTCGAAGAGGATCAGATCCTATCCACAACAGGTCTTGAGTTGAATGTTGATGACAAAAAGTTTCTCAAGTGGTTAATTTCTTCAACATGGAAGATTAATAACCTCAAGTAAGTTTCAACACTTGGAGAAGTGATACAGTGCAGATAAAACTAGAAGCTGCCAAAACTGTACCCGAGGGTTGGCTGATTTGTTTTCTCTTTGTTTTCGGGTTTTCTTGTTCTTTCTTTTTTGGTCACAGAGCTAAGTTACTCTGACTCTGATTATTTTTTTTCTAAACCACCTTTGAAAGAAAGCCATATCCCATAGCCGTATCTGATACAATTAGGAAGTTGGATAGTTAAAGAAAAATGAAGAGTCAAAGTAACATAGATAAAAAGATGTGTATAGTGAAGTTAGTAGAGGAAGGCTGGTCCTAGAAGACATCATCGTCATCATCATCTTTGTACTTTTAAGTTGAATCCTGATAGACGATCAATGAAGAAATCCAAGTATAGAGTATGGTTTGAAAATCTCCAGAATGATAGTAACTTTTACAGCTTTTCTTTTCTTTCAAGACAAAATCTATCTTGTGTTAGCATATCAGTAGCGTGCTCATATTCTTTTTTTGTATAAATATATGTCGCAGCTTCAGTTCCAATTTAATTTGCATATATTACCTAAAGCTTCATTCAATAACGTCAAAATACTCGAATTTGATCTTGAAGATCAACCAACCAGACAAAACCTCAAAATCAAACGGCTTAGTGCTTTGTTGAAGCTTTACTATATAGCTGAAAAAAAGCTTAACCCGTTTTGGTTTTCCAGAAAAATCCAATTTATGTCATGGTCTAGTATCAAACACCTGCAAACTTTCCACCATTCTTATGGCCTGGGTTTTTGCAAATTATACACTCTTAATGCTAACTACAACAACAATGGGAAGTCTTGTATGAACACCAATTAGAGTTTTAACCTCAGATGAGTCCATCAACTACGAGGTATGTGACCTTCAGATATATAAAAATTTTCAATAAATATATCATGTTTTCTTTGTAAAAAGAATACACTCATCTTTGCATGCTAATAATGGTGGTGATCAATATCTTTGACTAAGAAAATGTTGAAAAACTTAGTTTGAAAAATATGCTTGTAAGCACACTGAAAATTTTAAATAAAAATTTTGACATCTATTGTCTGTGATTTTTATAATAATAAATATATTGGCAGATTTATTTGTCCTCGGATCCTTTTAATTAATCTTGATCTCGATTTGTTAGAGTGTGAGTTATGTTCAGAAATTGATAAAAACTATGTGAACTTTCAAATGAGCTGAAAACCAAAGATAAATTCTTATCAAAATATAGAATTTATTTTAAGAAATAACTTGATTATATTTTGACAGAATATTTATATAGAAAATAACAAGAGTGTCAATAGAACAAGGTGTACATGAATAATAATATTTTAATAGGAAAGGCACACTCCTATTAGGAGTGTATACAAAGGCTGATGACCACACCATCTCTTGGATTGAGGCATGGCCGCCCATACCTCTTAACTGAGCCTAGTTGGACCTTGTCATGTATGGGGTCTTTAATCAACTTATATTGTTTATTCATACTAATAAATATATTTCTTATGCTTAAAATATTGTTTATTCATTTAATTAATTAATTAAACTAAATTAAATTATTTATTCAACTCAATTCTAATCTCGTTAAAATTATGACGACTTTATTATACTAGAATCTATGAGCAAATTAATCTAATTAACATCATGTCATGTAATTATGAAGACTTCAATTGTTTAATTGCAAATTAATTAAGTAATAATTCAAAGAAAATGATTTAAGTATCAAGTCATCTCTTGTTCGTAACCAGAAAACACATTCACGGCAGATAATGATATATGCAATTTATTAATGATAAAACCTTGCAAACTCGAACCAATGAGACCATACACTTGACACAAACAGAATATCTGTCGTTCAAACGTTACGGATATCAATTTCCTAGACATGACAACACATACTTATGACACAAGGCTTTAATGGTTCAATTAAATTTTAAGGAGTTTGAAATTAATATATGGGCAACATGTGATACCTTGAGAACTAAAAAAAAGTCCCATAAAGACTTATAGGCATCGTGTAAAGGGTCCAAGGCACTCTTTCCTTTAACATTCACAACTTTCTCCTTTCCTATTCATTTATTTATCGGCATCTACATTCTAAACATCTTAATCTTCCTACAACTCCCCACCCATTAGGTAAACCACCACAAATCATCACAACTTTCTTTGTATCAATAATTGGTGCGGTGAGCATGAATCGAGCATGACATTTAGCTTTCCAAATATTTTGTGTAACGCCCCAAAATCCTAAAACTCTAAATTCTTTGCACTGAAGTGGGTATGTATAAGTAGCACTTGGAATATT
The DNA here is from genome assembly GCA_025503065.1 of Gossypium bickii. Classification (NCBI taxonomy): domain Eukaryota; kingdom Viridiplantae; phylum Streptophyta; class Magnoliopsida; order Malvales; family Malvaceae; genus Gossypium; species Gossypium bickii. Next base: position 100,396,847 of record CP106716.1, read on the forward strand.
AATTTTAAGGTGTTACCAGGGTTATTTGAAGTCTTAGGGATAGGGAAGACCATAGGGAAAATTATAATTTTTGCCTTAGTGGACCCTAGTCTCAGGTATTAGGCCTCTTAAACAGATTAAGTGAAAAATAGGACACAATTCGGCTTGTGGTCCAGTGGCAAGGTGGCGTCACTTGGGGAGCTACAAGGTGGCGTTACTATCAGGTGAAGAGGTCCAAGGTTCGAGGCTTAAGAGTGGTGAATTAAGGGTTTTATTTTTGCACATGAAAGAAAGGTAGTGGCGCTAGAGTGGACTCTGGAAGAGAGTGTTCAAGAGAGAAATTTAAGGTAAAGATAAGAGAGAAAAGATAGGGGATTGAGGTGTGGATGTGTTGGTGCCGAATGGGACTTTGGGGGGAAGGTAGTTTCGGCTTTGGCTATAAAAGGGGGGTGCCGAATTCCTTTGAAAGGTTCTTTAAGTTTCCATTATTTTCTTTTCTTTCCCTCATTCTTTTACTTCCATTACCAAATTACCATCATCTCTTTTTTTCTAAAATCCCTATTTGTGCCGATTTTTTGTTGTTTTTCCTCCATCACAAATCTGTTGATCAGTGTTAAAAGCCGAATCTCGTTTAGTAGCTATCTAGGCCGCAGGATCAAAGGTTGGATTCTGTAAGTACTCAGTCAACCTCTTTAGTGTGTTTTGTTAAAAGCCGAAGGGCTATCTAATTTCTCCTTGTCGTTAACCTTGTGTTAACAAGGGTAGGGTTCAAAGATCGCAAGCGTGGTAAGGATCGTTAGCAAGTGGTAAGTGTACTCGTCTCAGTTGTGGATTAGTGGGTGGTCGAATGTAAGTATGGCTTATAGAGGTGACTTGTGTGGAATATGAGTCACTCGATTGTTGATAGTATATGTGTGGTGCAGATCTACGTGAATAGTAGCGAAGGAAGGGCTACTAGAACTGGTGGCACACGGTAAGGCTATGGTAAGGCTTTGGTTTTTTGGTAAATACTGTGGTTAAGTGTGTATTGATTGGAGATTGGTATTGGTTGTAGGTTCAAGGCCAAATATAGTGTAGCACGTCGCATTAACCAGGTGTGTACACACACTTCACACACACGACATATCGGTAAAAGCCGAAATCCCAAAAAAATCAAAATTGCCTAAAAAGCCGAAAAGCCGAAAGGTTGACGCCGGCAACCACACGAGTGTGCGAACATTCGTGTGAGAACACCGATACGATTACCGAGGCCAAGAGAGCGATCTCATGGTCTCGGGCCACTATCTGACCGACCCGGCCAGAAGGGGCTAAATGGGCCTGCCGAGCTCGTAGGCCCAAATCGGTAAGAGTTGATATGTGAAAATTGTATGATAGATTGATATGGTTATATGATTTGAATAAGATTGGGCCTAATGGGCTATATAAACATGATAGGGCTTGATGGGTTATATAGACATGATTAGGCTTAGTGGGTCTTATGGGATTTTAGATATGCATGCTAGGGTTTTAATGGACTCTATGCCTAGTTCTGATAAATTCTTAAATAGCATAAAACTTAATTTAATAATCAAACATGTCTGCGGACAAGTCGCTAGGTTAGAGTGTGGCAATGGACATATGCATGTCTAGGATTGGATCTAGGGAGAGCTTGGTACTAAGCGATCCCCAGTGACTCACCCTCCTCTTCTCAGGATCCTACCCGGTGCATAGTGTCACATTCACTTTAGCCGCAAGGACTTATTGATGGACCAAAGTTCATAACTAAAACCCGAGATGAAAGAAATTACGAAAATACCCCTGTAGGGTAGAATTACAAAAATACCCCTGGGTAGTGAAATGACTAAAATACCCCTAAGTGCTTAATGTGTGGAAATGTGTATGTTGCACTCATGAGTTGCACTTGGGTGGGTTTGATAATATGGAGGAAGATATGTGAGGATCGCATAGTCGCTTGACGACCGTGGATCCACCGGTGGCTTTAAGCCTATTATATGCTTAGCAGCCTTGCTGCAACGTTTGAGTAGTGCCACTGTTGGTGCTACCTTTAGAGTGTAGAGATGGGTGGGTTGATATTTATATCCCCACAGGAGTGTAGGGTTGGAAGGGAAATGGAGTGCAGGGTTGGACTTGGGATGGGAGCATTGCATTCATATGATACTGATGTGATATGAGGTCATAGTGGGCTAAGGCCCAAGACCACCGATTTTGTTAGGGCTTAGGCCCAATGTGATAATTGCATATTCATTGGATTACCAAGGGTCGTACACACTAAGTTTCGAAACTCACACCCTTTTATTAAATGTTTCAGGTGACCCTCAGTAGACGGCTCGACGTGGGAGAGGACGCGGAGATGGCCACACTGCAAGATACTTAGAAGTTTTTGTTTATTTGTTTCGAATGACTTTATTTTATTTACATTGGGATGTAATAAGGCCTAGTATCTCCAACTTGACTTTACCTTTGGGTTATTATTGTTTCAACTGCTTAATTATTAAACTTAAACAAATTTTTAAAGTTTTACATGGTTTTCGAAATAACTATTATATATGGACGTTTTCTTAAAACATGGGTTTTCATCATAACTTAACAAGTTGCATGGATTTTGGGTTTCTAAGCCTTAACCTTAAATTTTAACTAAGTGAAGTCGTTTTGAATTATCCCTTTGATGTGACATCACCGGATTCGGCCATAACGTCTGGGCCAGGTCTAGAGGTGTTACATTTTGACTTCCCCCAAGTCACGTATTTCTTAAAGCACTTCGTTTTCTCAAGCACTTAACTTTTCTAAGCTTTTGACCTTCCCAGGTCACATGTTTCTTAAAATACTTTGTCTTCTCAAGCACTTGGCTTTTTAAAGCTTTTGACCTACTTTTGTCGTATTCACCTTCTCTAGCACTTAGTTTTTCAAAGCTTTCAACATTCTTAGTTGTATACTTCTTAAAGTACTTCGCCTTCTTAAGTTCTTAGATTTTTCAAAGCTTTCAACTTTCTTAGGTCACGTATTTCTTGAAGTACTTTGCCTTCTCAAACATTTAACTTTTTAAAACATTCAATCTTCTTATGTAGTATACTTCCTAAAGTAACTCGCCTTTCAAATACCTTGATCCCATTGGATACTTAACTTATTCACATGATCATTCATAAATCATTGCATGTGTGAAAGGCTAACAAATATAAAGGCTCGCGAAAAGGTTATTTGACAACAATAACTTAAATAGACACTAAGGAAACATTACAATATTATTTCAAAGGGTAAATAGAACAAAATGGAACAGCCTAAGATTAATTCTACATCCACCACATCAATGAAACTGCAAACAAGAGAAATAATAGCAGAATCTATATCCTTATCACCAGTAGGAGCAATCTCTTCCATAATTTCATCTCGTGTAAGTGCCTCAGCATCTTCGGCAGAGTGAACTTCAACATTTGTGACTCAAGGAGTGGCAGAGAGCAACATTTATGCCTTTCTTTGTAATTTTTTGGATTGATTAAATAAATAAAAACTATCTCATAATTATTTAATATTCTTTGTATGTTTATCCTTAATAGTTTTTGTAAGTAAAGCAAAATGATTAAGAAAATATTGTTAATTAATATTAAGTTATATTATGAGATAGGATTATGATGCAAGAAGACAACTTATATTAGTAGGTAGATTATCTTAATTTCCCATAATCCGTGGAATCAAATTGAGCAAATGATTAATATTAGGGCTATTATGTCATTTTTAAGTCCATTTGGAGAGATGGCTTATCTTAACTATCAAAGTTGGATTAACTCCTAAAAATAGTGGCATAGATGTAATTGTTTGAACTGACAATAAATCGAATAATATCTAAGATGAATTTATCTTAGATCTATTTGTGAATTTATTCACTTGTAACATTCATTGGGTGACTTATTTAAATCGTGAGTAAGTGAATGGTTATATGTGTATAATTCATATACTTTAATATACTGGAAACATGTATTCTCATGATAGTGGGTTAAAAGTTAGTATATTTGGTTATGACATAATATGGCTTCACTAATAATAGTGGAATAATAGTTACCTAAAACAGTAAATGGTATCCTCACATTGGCATTGAGTGAATTATAAAAATGGAATATGACCGCGAGTTATTTATTTGGGACAAATGACTAATCATTATTAGTATAAGTAATTTTTTTTTTCCTCATGGAAGATACAATTGTAACTATAAGATAAACATTGATTGTATTAGGTGAACATATTTAACCTAAAAGATTATGGATATCTTAAGAGGATAACACAAGTATGATAAGATCATTGAATAAAATGTAATACCCCTAACCTGTATCCGTCACCAGCACGGGGTTACGGAGCATTACCGAGTTTTACGGATCAAACAGACAGAAATTTCAAACGTTTCATAACATATCAATATTCATAATAAAACCAATCAAAATCATATATACTATCCCTTATACATTAGAAACAAGTCGGGTGTGTCAAGGCCGTGAGTCCCCTGTATCCAGAAATTGCAAAATAGAATGCCCAGGATCGAGCACACGGGTTCTCACACGGACGTGTGCCTTGCCCGTGTGAGGTACACAGCCTGGACATACGGGCATGTGATACGGTGTAAATCCTGCACCTAATTCAAAAATAAAAATTAACCACACGGCCTAGCAACACGGGTGTGTGCCTTGGCCGTGTGAGATCAATTTGTTCATGAGTTGCAAGTCAAAGAGTTACACGGCCTAGGGACACGGGCGTGTGAAGCCACACGGCCTAGAGCTAGGTAAGTCACATGGGTGTGTTGGTCACATGGCCTGAACCACACGGGCATGTCCCTATAGCACATGGGCGTGTGACCTCTATAATAGAGAAAAAAATTTGGGATTATGTGAAAAATTCCCTATGATCTCGATTTAGTCCCGAATCATTTTTAATGTATGTTTTGGGCTTTGAGAGCCCAATAGAGGGACATTATAATTACGTTCAGAATATGAATAGTAAAATGACTCGGTTTAATGAAAAATGGTTCTGTAAACTCCGGTAATGCCTCGTACCTTATTCCGGCGACGGATATGGGTAGGGGGTGTTACACCTCTAACCTGTATCCATCGCCAGAACAGGGTTACGGAGCATTACCGAAGTTTACAGATCAAATAAATAGACATTTCAAACATTTCATATAATATAATATTCATGTCAGAAACCAATCAAAATCAAACATATTGTCCCTTATACAAGCCCTCGAGGCCCAAAATACATGTTAGAAACAAGTCGGGACTAGATCAGGTACTCAAATTTTTTTTCAGAAAACATTGAAATTTTTCAAAGTTGCAGGGGTCACACGGCCATGTGGCCAGACCGTGCGATTCACACGGCCAAGAGACACGCTCGTGTCTTAGGCCGTGTAGACATTCGAAATAGGGACACACGACCGTGTCCCAGCTCGTGTAACTCTCTAACTTGGGTCACACAGCCAAGTCACACGCTCATGTGCTAGGCCGTGGGAGCATACTGACTTGTATCCTTAAGAAGATACAAGGGACACACGACCGTGTCACTTGTCACGTGTCACACACGGCTAAGAGACACGCCCGTGTCTTTGCATGTGTGGACGAAAATAGGTCATTTTCCAAGCCACATTTCTCATCCAATTTGACACCAACCTAAACTCAACATATTGCACATCAACAAGCCATAACAAGGCATTCAAAACAAGCTAAAATCAAGTCTTAAACATGTATTATCACCACATACAACCAATATGCCCTTAGGCACCTTAAATGATAACTTAAAAAACATGTCAACCAAGTATCCAAAATTACCTAAATAACCAAATACATATATGCATAATCCTAAATGGTACCAAATATACCATTCTAACAAACATCAATATGATAAGACCACATATATATATACATCAAAATATACCAAACAGAAGCCATTTAAGTGGCTAATCTCAACAAAACACTTATATGCCAACATTGGCCAAATTAACCTATACATGCCATTATAACCAAATTTAAATATCCGAGAGTACCAAAGAGAGCCGATGAATAGTGTGATATAGCTCCAACAAGCTTCCAAACTGAACGAGCTTTCAGATTACTATAAAATACGAAAAATAACACGGAGTAAGCATTTAAGCTTAGTAAGTTCGTATAACAAAGAAATTGACTTATCATTTAATCACATTTAAGGTAAGCATACAAAATATATCCAAACCAATTTGGCCAAAGGCCTAAACACATATCCTCAACAACCATGTTAGTCATGTAATTCAGCCACTAATCAAATTCCATACACATGTAACATTTATACCATGTATCTATATATCATATATAAATCATTTCCATGTAATTCATGTAAATACTTGTACTAGTTCGTATTGAACTCTTATAAACTCGTAACAGAACTATGCTCGTTGAACCATTTAGAATATTATTGGATACGTAGGTAGTACACATGAGGTGTACTGAACTGTAATCCGTCAATTCATATATATATATATGCTCATTCGAGCTATGAATCAGTATGCTCTCACGAGCTATGAATCGGTAAGCTCATACGAGCTGAGAATCAGTAAGCTCTCACGAGCTACAAATCGGTAAGCTCATACAAGCTGTGGTGTGTCCGTAACACATACAGGACCTCAACCAAATCGGTAACCCTAATGACATGTCATTTGTATCCTACGAATTCCTAAGGTTCAAACGGGACTCGAAATTCGTTAGATATGCGATCGGTATTTATACATGGAAATTATACAAATCGCATACATATAATTCAATTTAAAACATATAAATATACAATTTAATTACACGAACTTACTTTGATAAGTGTACGTAGATACGGAGGCAACTAATCCGATATTTTCTCTTTATCTCGATCTAACTCTGTATAAGGTCTTACAGGATTTATACGAATGAATTTAACTCATTCCAATATAATTCTCATTCAATTTAATCCAACACGAAATTTTGGAAAAATTATCATTTTTCCCTATACTTTTAATTCGTTTGTAATTTAGTCCCTGGGCTCAAACAATGAAATTCATACAATTTAATCCTTACTCAAACCTAGCCAATTTTTACATCTTAATAACGGCCCATATATTTCACAAAATTCACAAATTTTACCATAAATTTATCATATTTTTCAATTTAGCTACTAATTGATGATTTTACCCAAATTCTCTTTACAAAATTATTTATCTAACAACAACCATTCATTTTCTCTAATCAAACTTCAAAACTCAATAATTTTCATCAATAGCAAACCCTAATACTTTAACAATTTTTCAAATTAATCCCCAGGCTAACTAGATTAAGCTACAACGATCCCTAAAACATAGAAATCATTAAAAAATGGAACAAAAATATATACCTAATTGAGCAAAATAAGCTTGGCTAAATTTCAAGCTTCCATGGCTAGTTTTTTTTTTTCTTAAATTTTGGTGGAAGATGATGATAACGGATGATAATAGTTTATTTTATTTTATTTATCATAATTTTAATCACTAATTTCTAAAATTAACCTTAATAATTCATTCAATTTCCAATAATGACTACTCATACTTATCCACTAACAACTTTAATGGCCAATTACTATATAAGGACTTTCAATTTAAAATTCTATAGCGATTTAATACCTTTAGCTATTAGAACTCAACTTTTACACTTTACGCAATTTAGTCCATTTTATCAAATTAAGTATGTAAACTGTTTATACGGTATTTCTATCATATAGTAGAGCATAAAATAATAATAAATAAATTTTTTGACTTTGGGCTTGTGGTCCTAAAACCACTGTTTCGATCTCACTAAAAACGGGTTGTTACATCTGGACTAAATCGAAAGCTCAAAAGAATTTTTAGAAAATATTGAAAAATTACAAAGATGCAGGGGTCACACGGCCATGTGGTTAGGCCGTGTGACTCACACGACTGTGTGGTTAAGCCCTGTGACTCACACGATCAGGAGACACGCCCATGTTCTAGGCTGTGTACACTTCGAAATAACCTCACACGCCCGTATGCCAGGCCGTGTGCTAGGCCATGTAACAGCCTGACTTGTAACCCTTTAAAAAACTATAAGGGACACACGGTCGTGTCACTTGGCCGTGTGTCACACATGGCTGAGACATACGCTCGTGTTTTAGGCTGTGGATAAGAAAATAACCACTTCCAAGCCATTTCTTTCACCCTTTCAAGCATAAACCTACAAGAAATTTGTACATGCATACAAGGCCTTTGTGTAACAGCCCGTTTTCAATGAAATTGAAACAGTGATTTCGGGACCACAAATCCGAGTCTGAAAGGAAAATTATTTTAAAATTATTTTATGGTCTATCATATGATAGGAATATCGTATAAAAATTTCGTTAAGAAAATTTTACTGATTACATGTTTAATTGATAAAAGGACCAAATTGCATGAAATACAAAAGTTGAGTTCTAGTAGCTGTAAGTATCAAATAGCTATGGAATTCAAAATTTGAGATCATTATATGGAAAATTGACCATTAAAAGGAGTTAGTAGATAAGTATGATGATTCATCTATGGAAAATTAAATAAAGAAAAGGACTAAATTGGAAAGTAAAAGATAAAAAGATGATAAATAATAAAATAAAGAAAAATATCATCATATTCTCATCTTTCCTAAATTAAAAAGATGGAAACCCTATTTATGGAAACTTGAGTTCAAGCAAGTTATTTTGGCTCAATTAGGTGAGTATTCAAGTCCCGTTTTTAATGATTTTTATGTTTCCGGGGTTGTAAAAGCTTAATTTAGCTATCTCGGGGAATAAATTGTAAAGTTATCAAAGTACTATGGTTTTTCCATGGATGAATATAGTTGAATTATGAAATTTTATGGTAGAAAATAAAAGGTTTTTGATAGATGGGTTGTTATTTAGGGACTAAATTGTAAAGATGTAAAATTCATAGAAAATTCTGAAATTTATGAAATACATGGGTTGTTAATGTTACATGTAAAAACTGGCTAGGCTTGGAATAAGGACTAAATTGCATGATTTTCATTTTCCGACCTAGGGACGAAATTGTAATTAATCAAAAGTATATAGGCAAAATAGTAATTTTGCCTAAGATGTGAATTAGATTGAATTGAATATGAATTGTATTAAATTAAGCTAAACTTACTCGTATAGATCTGGATAGACCAAATACAGAATTGGATCGAGGAAAAGAAAAAGTATCGGATTAGTAGATTACAATTCACGAACACTTGTCAAGGTAAGTTCGTGTAACTAAAATTATATATTTATATGTTTGAAATGAATGTTGTGTATGTAAATTTTTTTTGCCATGCATATGAAATTAATCATATATCCGACAATGACTGATATGAATTAAGTCCTGTTTGAATAAATGAAATTCAATGGATACAGGGTTCCCAAATTGGTTGTGGTCTTGCATATGTTGCGGACACACCACAGCTCGAAAGAGCGTCCCGTTATTAGCCCTCTTGAGCTTCCAGTTATATGGATCTTGCAAGCTTCCCGTTAATAGCTCTTCGGAGCATCCTGATTGGTTGTGATTTTGCATGTGTTGTAGACACGCCACAACTCTTATGAGCGTCTCGATATTTGGCTCTTCGTGAGCTTCCTAATTAAAAGCTCTTTATGAGCTTCCTGATTAATGGCTCTTCAGAGCTTCCCGATATGGCTCTCTTGAACTTCCCGATATATGGCTATCCGGAGCTTCCTAATTAATGGCTCTTCGAAGCTACCCATTATTGGCTCGCATAAGATTCCTGATTGTGGCTCTTATGAGCTTCCCGTTATACAGCCCGAATAAGCTTCCCGTTACATGGCTCACATAAGCTTCCCGTTATATGGCTCGAGAGAGAGCTTCCCGTTTATGTGCTCGTATGAGCATTCCGGAATATGAATTGATGGATTACAGTTTTGTACACTTCAAGTGTACTACTTGTGTATCCATTGATATTTCAAATAAATTCAACAGGCAAAGTTCCGATATGGAATAATCTGAACTTGAGATGAAACGTATATGTTATATGATTATATGATGTGGAAAACATATGCATATGAAAACTATTACACGATGAGCTCATCCTTGTTTCTTGATATTCACATGAAGTACATGACTAACATGTTTCTTGAGTTTATATGTGTTTAGGAAAATTGCCAAATTTCTTTAGATGAATTTTGCATGCTTACTTTAAATGTAAATGAATGGTAAGTTATTTTCATGTTATACGAACTTACTTGTTTTATTTCCTTTGTTTTATAGTAACTCAAAAGCTCATTAAGGTTGGAAGTTAGTTGGAGACCTATCACATTATCCATTCGCCCAATTCGGTAAATAGTAAATTACTTTTGGTTATAATGACATGTATAGGTTAACTAGCCAATGTTAATATGAAAATGATTTTGGTTATAAATAGCCATTGGGATGGCTTGTGATGATCATATTTTGATATGTATGTAAATGGTCTTATCATGTTTAATGTGTGCTAGTATGGTTATATGATGAATAATTTATAAACATGTTGATGATTGGTTTGAAATTGGTAAATTAGGTACAAATGAGTTTATATATGTATATGGTCAAGTTGGTAAGTAGAGATTCTTGAATAGATGTGGTAAAATGTTAAGTATAAAGCTTGATTTTGGCTGGATTTGAATGTCTCGTATTGGCTTGAGAACATATTTAAGTGTTTATGTAAGTGGGAGGCAAACTTTGGGTGAGAAATATGGCTTGGAAATGGCCTTATTTCGTCCACACGGGTAGAGACAAGGGCATGTGTCTCATCCGTGTGTGACACACGGCCTAGCACATGGGCATGTGTTTCGGCCGTGTGTCCCTTGCATCTTTAAATTTTCAAAACAGAATGCTCAGAATTGATCACACGGCATGGCACACGGGCGTGTGGCTTGGCTATGTGACCCCTGCACCTATTTAATGCAATTTTTTATGTTTATACGGCCTAGCACACGGACGTGTGACCCAAGTTAGAGAGTTACACGGGTATGAACACGGGCTGAGACACGGCCGTGTGCTCTATTTCGAATGCCCACACGGCCTGACCACACGGGCGTGTGTCCCCTACACCTTGAAAAATTTTGAGATTTTGCTAAAAAAAATTTGAGTACTCGGTTTAGTCCCGATTTGTTTCTAATGTGTATTTTGGGCCTCGAGGGCTCCTATAAGGGACATTATGCTTGATCTTGATTGGTTTCTGATATGAATGTTATATGATATGAAATGACTGTTATTCAATCTGTAAATCTGGTAATACTTTGTAACTCTGTTCCGACGACAGATTCGGGTTAGGGGTGTTACACTTTAAACATACTCAAATTATGCAAATAATGATTAATCTCCATACCAAATGTTCATACAACCAATATGCCAAAAGGCACCTCAATCATCAAGCATCAACTTATATATATACATGAGCCTATTTGTTCAAACCTTAACCATACATATCTAATTAATCTCAATATTATTTCCATGCTATATCAAAAATAATCTCACTACATTTGACCACGTTTATACCATTTACCAACTGACTTGTTCCCATACCAATACATAACACAATTGACACATACCAACCTTACCATATTAGGCATACCATATTTCAATCATGCACATCTATTCAAGACTTTTCCAAAACATACTATGTCTTGGCCATGTTGAGATCGATACAACATATACCAACTTTGGTTATTTCTAAATATGCATCAAATTGACCATATTAACCATAACCAACAAGATATCAATAGTACCTTAAGTACCTCAAATTCAAGGCAACATTTCATGCCATAATTATCAACCAAAATGACATATGTATACCAAACTCATCAATTAAACATTAGACATAATCCACTTATACATACCATTATAACCTTAACCGAGATATCAAAATCTACCGATATAATCACTGGATAATGTGATAGATCTCCAACGAGCTTCCAACCCGATCGAGCTTCCGATAATCTATAAAGTAAGGGATAAACAACTATGCAAGCAATGAATGCTTAGTAAACTCATACAAACTTTAAACATAATATTCCAATTCAATAATAAACTTTATATGATAAATATAAAGCTATACCAATGCCTCAAGATTTATCAACTACATAACCACTAACTCATAAATGAGTAAGTCTATCAACATCATATATCTGTTCATTTCTAACATAATAAGATTTTATAAAACGTTTTACACCATCATTAACATTTTCATAAAACTACAAATAACTTCCTTTACTTACTTTCCATTCCATTTACTAAACATAAACTTAAATGACAACATCAATTAACTAATTAATATATTTATTCAAAACATAGGTAAGTTCAACCATAACATACGTAATTTCTCATACATAAGTACATTATTCACCTCATCAATCCCTTTTTCATCATATCACATTTCAATTATGAACTTACCGTTTCATTTATATAATACCAGACATAAGCATATACATCAATCATAATCTCAAGCTTGGCATAAGCCTAATCACCATCATCAATACACAAGTTAGTGCATTTACATATAACTCATTTTCATGTTTCAAATCACCGTCCCATTTTCAATTCTCATACAATATCATCCAATATCAATCATAGTGTCGTTTTATTTAATTACCCTTATTAACACGACTAGGATGGATACACAGATCCAACCAACACACCAGTTTGACACCCAGTGCCTTATTGGATAAATCTGAAGTAATAACTAGAGGTGAGCATGGGCCGGGTCGGGCCGGGATCAACTAAAAATTCAAGCCCGTTTGCTAGGGCTGGGCCTGGCCCTGCCCAAAAAATAGGCCTAAAATTTTGCCCAAGCTAGACCCGGCCTGCCTATATTAATTTTTATATTATTTTTTATATAATTTTAAAATACATATAATACATCAAAAATACTAAAAACATCAAAATAAATATTTCCCAACAAATTGAAAATAAATTTTAAAAAATATGTATACTTAAATAACGCTAAGATAGATGCAACCTAACAAGCAAATGTCTCTAAAATAATAACAATAATTAACAAATGTCTTTAAAATAATAACAAAATTAACAATAAAATAAGTTTTATACAATATCCAAATAATAACAAGAAAATAGTAGCAACATAATAGTAAAATGGTAGTAAAATAGGGAGAAAATAACAAGAAAATAATATTAAAAAAATAAAAAAAATTGTCCTTTAGTGAATTCGGGTCGGGCCGGCCCTAGCCAAAAATACATTACCCGAGGCCCGACCCGTTTTTTAAACCGGCCTTTTTTTTTTGTCCAAGCCCATTTTTCGAGCCTATATTTTTGTCCAAACCCTCCTACATTTCGGTCGGGCCTTTGGGCCGAGCCGGGTGGCCCGACCCATGCTCACCTCTAGTAGTAACTGCGTCCAACGCTATATAAATTGACACCCAGTGTCTCATTGGTTAAACCAAAGTAAATTGGCACCCAGTGCCTTATCAACTCGAAGTCGAAGAAATCCCTAAACTCTTCCTATCCTATGACATGCCATTTATATCCGACTCAGCCCGATACAGTTAATAGGGTTCCAATTCACTTTCCGAATACAACCAATATCCAATTAACCTATTTGCACATTATCGCATTTACACATATATATTCATTTCAATTCAAATAATCGATACATTCATAATGTATATACCAATTCAATCCATTTCAATCAACTTTAATTCAATTCAATATCAAAGTGCCAAATATTCACCTCAATCACTTATCAAAGTGCCAAATATTCACCTCAATCACTTACCATATGCATTAAATAAAAATACAACAATTAGTAACTAGGTTTGGATTATAAAAATACAAAATGCACAATTGAAATATAAATACATATTAATGACTAGGATCACAGCTATCATATGCCAACCTTTTGAATTCATACATATTAGCACATCATCTCAATATCATTTCGTACTATACTCAAATTGCACATGTTAACATCATTTATTTGATTAACAATGTCCCAATTCACATAATTGCTATATAAATAGCTATTCACATATCAAACCACAATTGTTTATACATTGGCATTAGCCATTCAATACTCAATTCATGAGTACATAACTCATGTATCTCATTTAGTCACAACATCTCATTTTCATTTATGTTCAGGTCAATATTATATAAATAACAAATCTTTCAAATTCATTAAACAATTTACCTTACCGAGATTTTCTATACGAAGAACGACTTACGGATATGAGTACATTGTCAGTCCAACCAAACACACCAGATGCTCACAAGAGCCAATCCCTCCAACACACCAAATCACGACTGTACTCTATCCCGCGTTCAATCCAATCTGAGTAATCAAATTCAATATTATATCTCAATTTACCATTAATTATCAAAAATAAAAAATATATATATACAATTTGTACCATGTTAATCTACTCAAAAATTCATATTGATGTTAAATTCCAACCGTACAAACTTACCTGGCTAAATTGCAGAAATGTCAAAGTATATGGGCATTTTGGTAATTTTCTATTTTTCTCGATTTTTCACTCGACCTTGATCTAAATTATTAAATTCATTCAATTTATTAATTCAGACAATAAAACAATTTATTTTATGAATTTTTTTTTACATTTTTACAAATTTTCCCTAATATTTTACTTTTATTCAATGTAGTCTCTGAGCCTAAAATATGAAAATTAACCATTTTTAATGAAAATCCATACTAGCTTAATATCCATGGCATTCATTACAGCCCTTTTTTGCAATAATTTCACAACAAACCCTTGTATTTTTACTATTTCAATAATTTAGTCCTTAATCAAAAAATTCATCAAAATTACTTAACAAAATACTTTTAAATATCAACCAACATCTCAAATTCATCATTAAATAACTAATATCATATAGATTCATCAACGGAAACATTCACAATCTTTAACAGTTTCAAAATCGAAGGTACGGGCTAGCTGGACCTAGTTACAACGATCTCAAAAATATAAAAATTATTGAAAACGAAGCTAAATTTAACTTACATGCACCATTAAAAGAATGGCCGAACTTGAAGCTTCCATGGTTTCTTTCTTCTTTTTCATTCGTGAAGAAGAAGACACCAAAATGAATATAAAACATTTTGGTTTTATTTTAATTTAATTTAATTATCAAACTACCATTTTGCCCTTGGTTAAATTATATAAAACACCAAAGTCATGTCCATATTTTTCCATCACATAAATATATGGCATAATTACCATCAAAGGAAGGTTTAATTTCACAATTGATCCTTCAATTTAATTAAATTCTAACTAAATGAACTTATTTACAATATAATCCCAAACTAATTAGGACTAAAAGAACTATTAATCCAAAAGCTAGTGGATTCAATCATAACACCACGACTTGGAGACTTTGACCATGGTTTAATTACCATTTAAGTCCCTTTTCCTTTATTCAATTAACCATTTAATCACTCAAATCAAATATTGATTAAATTTTACATCTTTTACAATTTAGTCTTTTTTTAATTAATTAACTATCGAAACGTTAAAATTTTCAACGAAACTTTAATACCACCTTAATGACACTCCGTAAATATTTATAGAAATAATTACGGCTCTGTTTATAGAAACAAGGTCTCGATACCTCATTTTCTAGAACCACTTGACCTTAGAGTCTTACCACTTGAACTTAATTAATCATTCAAATAGCATAAATTATCATATCAAAAATCTTTTTAAAACCATATTTGACTCGCAAATATTAAATAATAATATTTACGAACTTACTCGTCGGATTTGGTGGCCGCGAAACTACTATTTTCGACACTACTGAAAAGCGGGTTGTTCCATAAAAGCTTAACATAAGTAGCTTTTGTAAATGATATATAATAAAAAGATTAGCCATGGTACTTTTAGTGGATTAACCCTATGATTACATAACTTTGTAATTAATAGATGAAAATTTAAAACTTAATCACAAATTTTTATGTCTCAATCATTTATGTTCAATTGGTCTCTCTGCTAGCTTAATATAATTTTAAATAAATCACATAATAAAAACGGTAAATGAATGGATAGGAACAACGAATGAGAAATAGATTGCATATATTACTATCCACAATAACTACATTTTCTCCTTAAAATAAAAGATGACTTAGGATTAATTTACTTTTTCGGATTTGTATTTAATAGGATGAATAAATTAGATAATAAAGTCTAAAAGTGAAAATTAATTTATGCGATCATTTTAGTTTAATTTTATTTAAATAATTAAATAAGCTTGCACATGAATTATAATATAATAAAATTATCATGATTTTAACAAAATTGTAATTATATTGTGTAACTTATTTAACTAGTATTAATTAATTAAATTACTCAGTCATTTTTTATAATTAATTAACTCATTTAAAATTATGGTAAACTAAAAATGGTCCCTAACCTTTGATTAAAATTACATTCCAGACACCCAACTTTCAAAAGTTACATAATTGTCACTAAAGTTATCGAAATGCTACATTTTTTTCACTTATCTATTAACTTTCGTTAAGAGGGTGTTGTGATACGCTAATTTAAAGGGTTAATAATGAATTTAGCCCTGAACTATAACTAAAATATCAATTTAATACTTTTAAAAATTTTCTTAATAATAATTCTAGAAAATTTAAAGGGTAAACTACTTAAATAGTCACCCAAGTTTTAACACGTTCCTATTTTGGTCACCATTTTTTTTTTAGTCACCCTGTTAGATTAATTGTCATTTTTAGTCACTCCACCATTAAAATGCCTTGGTTACTAAATGAAATGTTGACATGACAGTCTTTTGATTGGTATAATAACAAAATTAGCCCCTAACACTTTATACATTTATCAGTTTGTTCCAAATTTCTAAAAAGTTCAACAAATTTAATACTAAAATTTTGTCAATTTAGTCCAAATTCAAAAAAAATTATAATTTTAAAAACTTGAAAATATATAAAATTTATTATAAATTGACATAAAAAAATAAATTGTAAAAAATATATATAATTACATAAAAACTTAAATATGAATTTGGTTGAGGGATTCAAATCAATGTTTCTTATATTTTAATAAATTTTTTTAGAGATTCAACAATATCTAACCTTGAATTTTTTGAATCAATTTTTTTTTCTTTAAACCCCACTTAACTAAATAAGTCCTTTGATTTAACTTTTTAAATCAATCACTACCAAATCCAACTAGCATCATGATCAATAGTTGGTTGAGGGATTCAAATAAGAAAGCCTTTACTTATATAAATATCTCTGACTCCATTTCGACGGCAAAGTGCAAGGTTTTGAGGGATTTAAATGCTTAAGGCTAAGTAGTACTTCATTGATCGATTTTTTTCTCATTAAAAGAAAAAGCGAAACTGAGTTTGGGTGTGTCTGTAAAAGAAAAAAGGAACAACTTTGGGTGTGGGTTTAATGGTGAGTGCTCGATGATGAAGCGATGATGTAGTTTCAATCTAGTAAAGTTGGGTATGGATTAAGTATGGTATTTGAGATTGTGAGGTTTGTGTGGAAGTATGAGAACAATGGGAAGCTTGAAAATGAATGAGGAAGGAGGTGAAATGATGAATGTTGTTTTGCAAAGTTTCTCTCTTTTGTTTGGTTGACCAAAAGATCTAGTAAAATGAAAGAAAATTTTGAACTTTTTTTTTCTAATTTTTTAATCGCACTGTTGTGTGGTTGCACATATAAAAAGTAAGAGCATTTTGTGGGTTCTTCATGATTTTGAATTATAATTAAGAAAAATTATTTTGATTTTGGGTTTTGATTGATTATTTTTTTGAATGTTTTATATTTTTGAATATTTTATATTTTTGAATATTTTATTTATAAATTTTTAAAATTTGGACCAAATAGCAATTAAGCCTTTATGTAAATTTATATTTTTTTAAATAATTTATATTTTTTTGTCTTTTTATAATAAATTTTATATATATTTTCAAGTTCTTAAAATTAAGATTAAATTGAAAAAATGTGCAAACATTGAGGGTTAAATTTGTTGATTTTTTCTAGAATTAAGACCAACCTGACAAAATATGTAAAGTGTTAAGGGCTAAACTTGTTATTATACCAATCAAAAGATTGCCACGTTAGCATTTCGTTCAGCGACCAAGGCATTTTAATGGTGGAGTGACTAAAAATGAAAATTAATCTAGTGGAAGTAACTAAATTAACAAAAAAAAAAATTGGTGACCAAAAAAGTAACGTACTAAAACTTGGGTGACTATTTGGGATAGTTTACCCTTTAAATTTTTAGGATTATTATTAAAAAAAATTTAAAACATCAAATTGATATTTGGTTATAGCCAGGGGTTAAATTTGTTATTAACCCTTTAAATTAACATGTCACATTACCATCTTAACGGAAGATGGAATGGGTGACAATTTAGTGACAATTATGTAACTTTTAAAAGTTGAGTGACTGAAATGTATTTTTAATAAAAGGTTAGGGACAATTGATGTAGTTTACCCTTGAAATTAAAACTGAGAAAAAAGGCCTAATAGAGCCGCAGTATTGCTGTTTAAAACTAAGAAAAAGAAGCCCAATAGCCGAAGTGTAGATGCTTAAAACCCATTTTAGTTGGCGATAAATATACCTTGGGGACTCAACTGAATCGCCTCCAATCCAAAACCCTAGACCAACACCAGAGGCAGCTCCAAAATGGTTCAGCGGCTCACTTACCGCACGCGTCACAGCTACGCCACCAAGTCCAACCAGCACCGCGTCGTCAAAACCCCAGGTATCTTCTTCCATCTCTCTCTCCAAAACCCAGATTCGTAAATATGTTTTGATTCATTTGAATCCATGGGATGACTGTTTATGATCGATTGTGTCTTGGCATGGCGGTGATTTCCTCTTTTGTTTTTGCTGCTATAGGAGGGAAGCTTGTTTATCAAACGACAAAGAAGAGAGCTAGTGGACCTAAATGTCCTGTTACCGGCAAGAGAATTCAAGGAGTATGCCTTTTTTCCCTGTTGATGGAATTTATTGAATGACTGTTGAATTATTTATAAGGAAGTTGTTTCTTGGTTATGATTTTAGGGAGCTGAGATGTGATTCATTGGAGATTTTGATTCCTTCTTTTTAGGTTTCTGTGAAGTTTTGATCTTGTGATATTTTAGACTTAATGTTATGGTAATTTTAACTTATATATACGTTTAGGGTCATTTTGATCATTAGCGTTATTTCAATTTATATTGTTTCATGGCTTTTCAATTGAAAGTACAATGTGGGCATGCGGAGAAAGAAAACTGGGTATTTCAGTTTCACTGTAGTTTTCTCAGTTTCGCTTAAATAAGCCTATAATATTTTGCAGATTCCTCATTTGAGGCCTGCTGAGTATAAGAGGTCTAGATTGCCTAGAAACCGAAGGACTGTGAACCGTGCTTATGGTGGAGTTCTATCTGGAAGTGCTGTTAGAGAAAGGTTTGTTCATCAACATTTGAGACTTCCTATGTCATGTTGCATTCATGTATTCAGTCAGTGGTTCAAGACATGTTTTGTTGATTGGAGATTATTGCAGGATCATAAGGGCCTTCTTGGTGGAAGAGCAAAAGATTGTGAAGAAGGTACTGAAGATTCAGAAGACAAAGGAAAAGCAATCATCCAAGTGAGAGCTAGGATTGATAGTGAAATCTTGGAATAGTAGTGTGAGGGGATTTAAGATTTGGATTTATGTTTTTACATTTGTTATGAATCATGTTCTACTTTTTTCATTTTGTCGACAAATCAACTTTCATCTCAAAATTTTGTTTTTGGAACACTCACTTTGTTTGCTCTTCTACAAATTTGGTATTTCCACTGAATGTGCAATGTTGCCTGGTTATGCGATCGCCCCCAAATTATTTATTTCACCATTTGAGAAAAGTCCATGCTGGCTGGCATTGATTTTTTTTAGATGTTCTGAGCTGAGCAGTTCTCATTTGTTTCTGAATTAAAATTTCGCTTCTGGACGACTCTGACTGAGTTTGATGTAACTGAGTCAAGTAATATGGAAATTTAGATTTACTAAACAATTCTTTAATGAATAAATAAACATCTTTAAATAGGATAGTTTAACTACTCTATTAGAAAAAAGTATTTGATGCATATGGTTTTCTTTGCTTTTGTTAGTCCTTAAAAACTATTATTTGCATCGTTCATTGGATTTTAATCTCTAAAATGTTCTCGACTTTAACACCTACATGTTATCATATAAATTTCGCATGAAAACCATAGATTGAGATAATAATGGTTAAATTCGAATTAAAAGTTAATGTATCTCTTTTCAAAATAAGTACATGAATAACAGAATAAAATCCCTTAGTTCCACTACTAGCATTTAAACAACTTTGTGTGGATATGAACTTCCCAGTTTCTCTCTTATCGTTGAGATGAAGAGCTGCCTGAAGCTGTTCCTGAAAAGCTTATAGGCTTGAGTGAGCGTGAGTCGTGACTAATAGATCATTATTACTTCTCTATATAAAAAAAGTAAGTTTGAAGTTTAGATCCTAAGAATATAGGAATATACAAATCACAAAAGCAGTGTGGTTCACTGATGAGTAAAAACGAAGGAATAATACTGGTGGTACATTTTACGTAATAAAAGGAAAGGGATGCTCATGGTATAACTAATTAATCGTCTTTGAACTCTTTCGTTGGCCGTGCTTCGAAGCCCCCTTCCGTTCTCTTCTCGAGTGAATAAGGCATGTACGTTCCCAGAATTCTATCCCACATGACGAAGAACGGTTGCGAGAAATTGTATTTGGTCCCATAAAGCTGATGGTGAATATCATGATATGCAGAATTGTTTCTAAAGAAAGTATGAAAGGGGTTTCCAGGAAGCATCAATCCGCAATGGTCATCGACTGTTTTGATTGTGGCAAAAGAGAAGAAAAAGATGGAAGTTCGTGGAGACATGCCAGAGAGGAGAAATGATAAGGCACCGCCTACTGTGTCACCAAGAAGCCCCTCCACTGGATGATTGTACAAAGCTCCAAATGCATAAGGAACAACAAGCCGATGATGCAGAGAGTGCACGTGCCGATATAAGAACTTGTTCTCGTGCATGTATCTATGCAGAAAATACTGCCACGTATCCAGAACCACCATTGCTGTGACAAATTGTCTAACTAGAGTAATAAAGGAAGATGACTGTTGTGCAGATGCCCCAGCATCGCTCCCTGACAACTGCAAAATGCAATGTTTGGTAAAATTAAATACAATACAGACAATTTGACAACTGAAAAAGGAATGGAATCTTAGGTTCAATTAACAAAAACCAAAAGTGGAGTAAAGATAACAAAGGAAAATAAAAACAGTTAACTAGAGATCACAAACACAAGCCATAACAAAGCATACTTCCACATTTATTCTGCCTACCTCATAACTATTAAAGAATAAATTGAAGATGGATTAGTCAGTAGATATGCAAAAGAGAAGTACATACTAAAACGGTAAGATTATAGCTGAAAATTCATAATTACAAAGACAATTCAATGCTATGATTCTCAGACTTGGAGCAAGCATATACCTAACACGTGTGCTCAATCTTTCTAAGTTTTTCCATATAATTGGAGGACCATACTTACATACACGTCCAAAAATGTGCTATAAACGTGTAGCTAAGGGAAAACAAATGAGTCGGAACACCATACATTCAATGTAACAAGGCTACTAGATGGGCTACGGGGACAGGACATGTGCAGTTGAGTATAGATAAATACGTACTTGCTGTCCTATTTATAATAATGAGTGGATCAAGAGAAATCAAGTTGAAATCATGGCTGATTAGAGTATCCATCCAACCTTTGTAAGTCAGCCTGGACAAACATATTGCATCCATATAATTAACTCCAAACACTTGCTTGTATCCTTGCAAAGTAATCAAGGGTAAGAATTTGGAATCATGCCTAGAGAATTTGGCAAAATCTTAAACCAAGTGACAGTCTAATTCTAAGAACGAATAGCGGTACGATTAAAAACAAGAAAGGGAAAGGCCCTAGCTATGAATACTGTCAGAAAAGCTTCTCTAGTAAAGGAAATTAAAAAGGAGCTAAAATTCAATGAAATCCAGCACCAAAAACCATAAGATAATCCTAAAAAAAAGTGAAACAAGATCGCAACCATAAGAAGAAGAAAAAATCAGCTATAATTAGAAAATATAGTGAAAAAGAAATCAATCGTCAAAGAAAGATAACTAATTTTAATTTTAGGAAGGAATTACCGTGAACAAAAGGATGGCGACAACAGCCTGAACAGATTGTTGTAAAAGAACGCCTTTAATGACAGTTTGTTTGGAGACCAAATTCTTCTCATCCTCATCCGCTTTCGAATGCAATCTATAATTTTCAAAAGACCCTAAACACACATATATTCCTGAATAAAGCCAGTAAACAACAATCGGAACGATAGTCCCCAATAGTTCATCGGATATAGCAAAACCCATCTCCTCTTGCTAAACAAACTTCAAATAAAACCACATCAAATTTCGAAGAGGAATAATAAGAACTTTGTAAAAAAAAAAAAAAAAGGAAAAAAGAAAAGCACAGACGACTTTGGGAATTTTCTGGTCTGTACTCTGCCGTCTGTCCCTTATAGGCTTAAACGAGAAAAATGGTCAAAAGTGGCGTTTTTCAGAAATAAAATAATAACAATGATTAAGAAAAGTCTAAAGAGTATAGGAAACAACTAATAATAAAAAAAGTGAAGAAAGAAAATTCAAACATCTTATTTAGGGTTGGAATGAAAGTGAAACTTCTAAATCGACCAGGTGCATTGGAATAAAGAAAATATCATCTGAAATAATAATTTGATACATGCGGCTCCATCATGAGAAATATTTAAGATATCGAATTAGAGTGATCGGACGGAGACGATTATAGCTTGATGGGCCAACTAATTTATTTAATACGGGAGGTAAGCCCCATTTTGTCTCTTGCAATTGATCTGATTCCGGGGTCTAGAAAAATAGAATCCCTACCCAATTCTTTAGGAATGGGCCTTTTTTAAAAATTTTGGATCCAAGTAATTTATTATTACTATTTCAAAGTCTTGTTTGGTAGAAATGAATAAGAAAATCGAATATTAGTTTCCGATTTCAGTTTGATTCATAATTATTTAAATACTGAATTTTATGGCCATTTTATCCAAAAATGCCCATTTCTAATATTATTTATGGAAATGGGCTAATTTTTTTATTATTTACTGAAAAGGGCCGAATTCCCTAAAAATCCGTCCACGTCAGTGCAATGTCAGGTGCTGTGTCAACAAAACGCTCCCCCAAGGATGCGTTTTGCCTCTTTTTTTTTAGGGTTAGGGTTTTCTGCTTGGTTCTAGAGTTTTTTGAGGAAAAAAAATTAATTAAATTAGGGTTTAAGTTTAATTAATTAAATTATGATTTAGGGTTTAGGGTTAATTAATTAAATTATGTTTTAGTTTTTTTTAAAATAATTTTGTGTTTAGGGTTTTAGAAAAAATATATTAGCAATATAATTTTTTTTGTTTTTTTTCTACAATAGTATCTGAAAAAATAATCTTGAATCGACGTTTCTGAACAAATAGTATCCAAAACGCTTCAAGTAGGATGCACTGTCAGCAAAATTACTGAAAAAAGCTACCACGTGGACGCTCTTTTTCTATAGTAGTATCTGAAAAAATAATTTTGGGAAGACATTTCTAAACAAATAGTGTCCAAAACGCTTCAAGTAAGATGCACTGTCAACAAGATTATTGAAAAAAGCTCTCATGTGGACGCTCCTTTTCTACAGTAGCATTTGAAAAAATAATTTTGAGAAGATGTTTCTGAACAAATAGTGTCCAAAACGCTTCAAGTAGGATGCACTGTCAACAAGATTACTGAAAAAAGCTCTCATGTGGACGCTCCTTTTCTACAGTAGCATTTGAAAAATAATTTTGAGAAGACGTTTCTGAACAAATAGTGTCCAAAACGCTTCAAGCAGGATGCACTGTTAGCAAGATTATTGAAAAAAGCTCCAACGTGGACGCTCTTTTTCTACAGTAGTTCCTATTTGGCCTTAGACTATAAATGAGCCAAATTTCAATCTCAGGTTGTATAAGTTACAGCAAGAGAAATTGAGGCTAAAGTAGAATAGAAACTGAAGATGAGTAAACATATTAGTGCTGTTATTTACTATGATGGTTAGGTCCGTGACACCGAGAACGTCGTTGTTTTTTTTAGCGGAGAACACAGCGCGACTGGTTTTTAACCAGAACATAGATTTGACAGAACTTCATAAAAGAATTAGGCGTAAAATCTTCGGAACGACGCCAATGAAAGTTTTATCTATTAAGTGTCGATTTTGTGCTTCGATTGATCCCGTGAGATATGACTCATTCGACATCAAAGGTCCTCGTAGCTTGGAGGCAATGGTGCAGACTCATATTGCCAGTGGATCACCCTATCTTGAGTTATATGTACAATTTTCATTGCCAAATGATGCATTTGCGACTTCAACGTCTACTGCTGTTTGAGAGGAATACACGACCCTTAGCCGACACTCTGTTAGTGGGAGGCAAAATACGAAAGTGCCCGTGTTTGGTGGCAGTATGGAAAACACAACCTCTGCACGACACTCGATTAGTGGATGGGACATGCACATCAGTGGGTCGATGTTCGATGCTGGAAATATGTATTGGGGAACGACATTAACTTCTAGTGGTTGACAATCCACATATGATTGGGTACATTATGAAACGTCCACAAGAAGGGATGATGTACTCCCTACGACGTCCACCAGCGAGGGGACCTCGTTCGTTGCAGATGATGGTAGGTCGAATGATGAGTCTGATGTAGATCCACCTCAAGAGCCCGACTCCGATGGTGCAAAAGTTGCATTATTTTCTGAACCGGAGCCTGTTCCAACCATATATCTAAAGATGTTGAAGGGGAATCAAATGAAGAAGAAGAAGATCCGCGATTCAGGGCGTACTCGCCTCCAGCCCACATGCATAATGTCGACCTATCTCAAGAGGATGCGTTGGAGTTTCCAGATTTACTACACAGAAGGTGTGACCGTACAAGTTCGTCATTGGATTCGGGTGAATTGGAAGTTGGTAAGGAGTTTTCCAATAAGGATAGTTTTTTTGGTGCATTGGATCTGTAATACCCCGAAAATTACTACAGTAAGAAAGTAAGATATTATCATTGATATAGTTAACTAAGGAAATAAAATGACAAAAAGGAAAATTTTAGAATATGTCAATATTGGGAAGTATATTATGATATAGTACATTATTAATTCAAGAAAGGACTAAATTGTAAACGTGAGAAAAGTTTTGTTACCCAAGAGTAAATATTAAAAATTTGAGGGGTTAAAGTGCAAATATGAAAAAGTTGAAGGACCAATAGTGTAAATATTTTAGGGGTGGAATAATCTAGAAACTAAGGAAAATGGATGAATTAGGACCAATTCGAATAGGTGAAGAATTATGAGGGACTAAATTGTAATTTTTCCAAATTAAGTGATGAATCAATGATGTAATTTTAAAATATCATGAAGGGCAAAATGGTCAATTAGTAAGAGAGAGAGTTCTAGTGTAGAGATGATTTTGATGATATTTTGGTGATTTTTTAATTAATTAGTTAAATATTATTTTATTACTATTTTACTTAGATATTTTTTATTATTTTATTATTTTATTTAGTATATATATATGTATGGGGGGGGGGGGGAACAACAACACACCATCCATCTTCTTTCCCATGCACCAACGTGAGAAGAAGAGAGAAAGAAAGAAAGTTTTGCTTTCTTTACAATTTGGTCCTTTCACCAAAAATCCACCATTTTCACTTAGAATTCAAAAGAATTTCCATTGCCATCAAGAGAGAAAGATGACAAGGAGACTATGGGGAGCAAGAATATCAAGTTAGATTAAAAAAATAGAAGCTGGAGGAGAGAGAAAATCAAGTTAAAGATTGAAATCAACAAGATAAGGTAAGAACATCAAGATTTCAATATATTTTTAAATTTGATATTGTTGAAAAAGCTTGGAAATGATGTTATAGTAGAGTTTTCTTATATATGGTCCTATGTTCTTGATATGTTAGTGAAGGAAAATAAGAGAAAGTGATGGGAAATATTTTAGAGAATGTAAATAAAGGTGTTATAAACTTGGTAATCAATATTTTGCACTAAAATAATTTTGGACAGCAGCTGTAGTCTAACTTTGAAAAATCACCAAAAATTGTAGAAATCGAATTAGAGGATGAATAAAATATGGAATTAAATTTTATTGAGTCTAGTTTCTTATAGAAGAAACGGTGTAAGTAATGGAATTGTAAATCATGAGATATAATAGGTTTTGTGAGACAAGGTCAGAATGATTTCGGGTTCCCCTGTTCTGACTTTGGAAAATAATCAAAAATTGGAGAAAAATAATTATGGGATTAAATTTATATTTTTAAAATTCTGGGTGAGTCTATTTTCAAGAGAAACAAATGGGAACATCATCCGAATCCCGTATGAGGAGATAATTAATTTTTAATGAAGAAGGGTTGGAATTGTCAGACAGCAGGATAGAACTTAAATTTTTAATATGTGAATCTAGTTTCTAAAACATCAAGCAGAACTTAAATTGGAATTCTATAGCTCAAGATATAAATAATTTAGTGACTATGACGCAAATGGACAACTTTGAATAAATTTATAAGTAAATAGTGAAATCATAGATAATGTTACTTATAAGCATGTAATATAAACTAAGGATGTGGAATGGAGAGGAGGAGGAGGAAAAAATATATATAAATATTTGGCTAGCATGGCTAATTTGCATGTTTTAGGCTCAGGGATTAAATTGAATAGAAGTAAAACTTTATGGGCAATTTTGTAAAAATGTTAGAAATGACTAAATTGCATGAAATGGATTATTTTATTATTTAAGTTACAATATTGAATGAAATTATTAATTTAGATCAAGATCGGGTGAAAACATGTTTTAGGGATTAAATTGAAAAGTGTTGAAATTATAGAAAATTCTGATATTTCATAGAATCCATAGGCTGTTATCAATATATATGAGAATAATTAGGCTTGAAACAAGGATTAAATTATGAAAATTTTATCTTATTGAGCCTAAGAATGAAATCGTCATTAATTAAAAGCTTAGGGGCAAAATGATAATTTTGCCTAGAGCATTAATTGAATGTATCAGAATATGAAATGAATGAAAATGATGATCAAATTTATTTAAAAAGATCCAGATGACTCAAATACAAGACTTGAACGTGGAAAAATCAAAGACATCGGATTAGTGAAATTATAAATATGAACAAGCAACGAGGTAAGTTCGTGTAACTTGAATTATATTCTTAAATGCTCGAAATATATTTTTATTGATGTGAATATGATTTGGATGTTTATGAAGTATTAATATTCTTGATGAAAATGGTAAATAAATCCCGGTTGAATAAAAGAAAAATTCGATAGATCTCTGAAATGGAAAGGTGCGCACATGAATATGAATTGACGAACCCAGATTTGTATCACTATAATTCAAACTTTATTATTATGTGTTTAATTTACTAATTATGTGATATAAGGAAATACGAGTTGATGGTACATGAAATATTGATATTATGAATTAACTAACTTATATTTAGGAAGAAACGGCAAGATAATGATATTTATCATGACATGTAAATATGTGATTATCTTTGATACGTTGATACAAGAAAATTAAGTATGTTGAGACGAGTAATAAATTCAAGTGAGACATGTCGATAAATAAGTTTGTCAATATTAAAGTATGCTAACCAATGTAGAAAAATTTTAAGATTTTGCGAAAAATTTCCTATGATCCCGATTTAATTGCGGTTGGTTCCTAATGTATGTTTTGGGCTTCGAGGGCCCAATAGAGGGACGTTATGATTAGTTTCAGAATATGAATAATAAATGACTCGGAATTATTTGAAAATGTTCAATAAACTCCGGTAATGCCTCGTACCCTATTCCGACGTCGAATATGGGTAAGGGGTGTTACAGGATCCGTTATGAGTGGGAATGTATATGGGTGGTCCACTCGAGGACGTAAAAATGAAAAGCAAAACCGTGCCCATGATTGCAGTAATGATAGGCAACCTCTGATTTTGGCTTTATTCGGTCGTCGCCCCGCACATCTCCCGGTACAATATTGCTAACACGACAGACCCCTAACTAAACTCACCAGCTATTCTAAAATTAACGAGTTTCAGCATCTATCTCAGATGTACGAGGTTTTGTGACAAGTCCAGCATCAGATAACCTCCAATCATCTTAAGAATGTATGCCCGAGCATATCGTATTCTTCTAGTTCAGTCGACTCATTATCCAGCTCCGAGAATGTGTCTCGTAACCAGCCCATCTCGATCCGACCTCTGTTAATATTATTCGGAATAGCACCCAAAAGCTCGTAGCATACGGCTCCCTAATCAACAGATTGAGCGAACTCGGTGACTGCGTACCCATCCACCGGCAATCCCAATTACAACTGCACGTCTTCCAGAGTGATAGTACACTCTCCGCATGGAAGATGGAAAGTGTGCATCTCGAGTCTCCACCTCTCTATCAACGCACTGATTAGTTTCGGGTCCAACTTGCACCCCCGGCCTATCGTGGCCACGTGCCAAAAACCCGCTTCCCACAGGTAATTCTCTATCAACGGCGATGGAGGACCAGACATATTACAAATATAGCATTGCAACACCCGAATACAGACTGTTATAAAAAATTATAAAATAAAAATTGCATAAAGGAAAAAAAATATTAAATAGTATTAAAAATTAATTAAAATTGCATAAATGAAAAAAAATATTAAATATTATTGAAAAATTAAAATTATCACTTAGCATTGTCATTTGATCGACGGAGATGTGTTTATTATCAAGACGAATTAATTCTCCGGCTATTGCTAACACGATCGAATATTTTTTAATTAAAAAAAACTAATTCAAAAAAAAATTTAAACAGAATTTTTTTACAAAAATTAAAGAGAGCTTTGAGAAAATTTAAGAGAAATTTGAGAGAATGACTTTTGTGTGAAAAAATGAAAGAGGGACCTTTTATAGTTTTTTTTTTTTCTGACCGTTGGAGCCCAAACGGTAAAAAAAAAAATAGTCGTTGGGGGTTAAAGGGTGCGCTTTGTGCTAAAGTGGACAAAACGCTCCCCTAAAGTCGCGTTTTGCTGACACAGCACCTGACATTGCATTAACGTGGACACATTTTTGAGAAATTTGGCCATCTCCAGTAAATAATAAAAAAATTAACTCATTTCCGTAAATAATTTTGAAAATGAGCGTTTCTAGGTAAAATGACCGAATTTTATGTTTATTTAATTTTTAATTAAATTTGAAATATTATATAAAAATTATTTTAATTTTTTGAAAAACCGATAAAATTTAATTCAATTACTTTTAGGCCTTACTATGTTATTTTTATCTAATCTGATACCCGTATTTAATAAAAAAAACCACACACGTAACCAGAGTTTTGGAAGAAATAAGATTATCGTCACACCCCCCAGATATTCATTTGAATAACTCTTTTTTAATTATATAATTGTTTTTTATATTATTTTAATTAAGATTTCTGATTTGATAGCACAAGATTTTATAAATAAAAGCGAAATGGTACACTCCAAGATAATGCAAATCATAAAATGCATACTGAAAACCAACTTCTTTATGTAATCGAATACGACATCGTTTTGGCTAGAAAAACAAGGGCCTTTCCAAAACCTAGAGAGTAGTAGCTTAAAAAGATAATGGAGAAACCAATAAACATTCAAGTAAATTGCTATTTTGAAGTAGTTGTTGATGGTTCTTCACTCTCAC
This sequence comes from Gossypium bickii, assembly GCA_025503065.1. NCBI lineage: Eukaryota > Viridiplantae > Streptophyta > Magnoliopsida > Malvales > Malvaceae > Gossypium > Gossypium bickii. The sequence goes on from CP106716.1 coordinate 100,426,629, forward strand.
TGCCATGAACAAGCTGGTAATGATTGAATCAAGTCAATATCAGATTCATAATTAATGCTTCTATTATATTATTTATATACCATAACAATCACTAGAGGATGAGTTAAAAACATACCAAGGAACCGATTTGCTCGTAGGCTTCCATTACTTTTGGATCTTCTTCATCTTCATACCCCACTTGTAATATTCTCGGTCCATTGACAGACCACAACGCCCTTCGACCCGCTTCCTGGAGAGATGAACAAAAAATCTTGTGATGCATGCAAGCAATACCTTTCACAGAGATGAATACAAATTCGTATAAAGTGAATAATCCTAATGTAGAATATGCATTAAGGAAACCAAGGTAACCCGGACCGAAGTTTTGAATTTTTAGAAAATGAAAAAGTCCATGCATTTCGAAAGCATCTAAGTTGATTTCCTAGCTTAGTTTAGTTCCATGAGAAATGATCCTCAAGTTTAGTCTAAAAGTGAGTGATGCACTTTCAACTAAATCCGTGATTGAAATTTTAATGGTCTTAAATTTAGTATGAAGGTAAATAAAAACCAATTAGAAAGAAAAAATTGATTTGAACAGATATTAACACTGGATTTAGTTGAAAGTGTACTGATCACTCCCGGATTAAGTGGTGGAAACTTCCAATACTTTTTCCAAGTAGTAGAGATGATCATTCCCTAGTTTTATAGCACCATCTGCAATAGTGCATTGCTAATATATATAAGGGAAACATAAGAGTCAATATCTTCTGAGGACTTTAATACCATTCCTTGTCGTTAATAAATACAGTGAAAAACAATAACTCGTGTCACAACTTCCATAGATGGGAACTGAAGAACAATCCCCAGAAAATCTTAGAAGAAAAACTAAGAACTTTCCACAGTCCTCTTCCAAAATTTCAGCTAATAGTTTTGTGGGTGCACAAGAAAGCTCTGCAATTTCTTAAAGGAAGTAGAATATGTTTAATGGGTTTAACAGTGTGCTACACTTAGATAGGAACAAAAGAAATATCACCAATTTTGACCTGTAAAGCAATCAGGTAAATAGCCTCCAATGCTTGAACACGAATCTCAGGATCCTTAACAGGTTCACGGTCAATGGAGAGTGCACTTCCAAGCTCAAGTGGCATTTTTGATGTGTCTTGTTCACCATATATCTGGGCAGAGGCCAAGAGACAAATGAGGAAAAAAAATTCAAGCCCTGAGCTTTTGCTGGATATATAAACAAGAAACTGATGAAACAAATGTGACACATCAAGCAATGCTGCCACAAGACGTTCAAATCAAACTAAGAAATCTCTCTTCAGAGCTGACCAAAGTTACCTTGTTTCCAGCAACTGGGAGAAGCAGAGCTGGCCAAAGAAACTCTGATATCAAGAGCAAATTCTGTAGTTGATTCTCTGCTTCAAAGCAGCAGTTCCTAATAGTTCCAGAAACCTGTAACCATGAAAACAACCCGCTGATCTCTGGAGAAGCTAAGTTAATAGGTCTAGTCAAGTACAAATTGGTTTTATTTGTATAAGCTTCGCCCCTAAGCTTAATTAGAGTAAGCTTTTATTTACAATACATAGTTGAAAAGAAACTATTCACAAGCTTAATCAAACTCTCAAATTAGTCAATTTATCTACCCCACCAAACTCTGAACAAGTCTACTATTGAATATTGATCCGTCAGTTATGAGGTATCAGCTCTTTCAGTTTCTTCTTACAACAAATTTCTAGCTCATTAAGCTCTTCAAATAAAAATCTCAAATTAATCTTGGGTTATATTATAGGCAGGCTATCTTATGGAAAGCCTTCCGTTAGCTCCCCTAAAACGGTTATTCTTATCAAAGACATCTGCGAGAAAAAAATGCAGTAATCATTCTGGGGCTCATAAACAACCATGGGTGAGCTTTGGCCAACAAGGAAAACTGTGACCAAGCAGATGCTGCCTCATTAACATGTAATAGGCCTTTAATGAACAAGCTTTTTCTGAGACAGTCCTAACTTGGCAACAGCAGCAAATTCTCTAAAGGACCTTACATGTTTATAGCAATAATGCAATGAAGCAAAATGATCGAATCACTGGATACTAGAAAAGGCTATAAATATTTCACTGCAACTTCAAAGACTTTCCACAAGGTTAGAAAGAGTTTCCAAGATTTCTGGGTCAAGCGTAATTGCCATAAAGGACAAGAAGAAGAAAACTAAAAGAAGATTAATATTCCATAAAATGAGTAATACTGAAGAAACTTACTGCTTCATTAATCAATTTTACATACCCCTTTTTTTCTCAATAGACTAGAAGAATCAAACTGTCTAATAATCTGCTTTAACAAGCCACGCTTGGGATCCAATAACATTTTCCGCCCCTCCTCTTTCTTTGAGATGTTTACAAGTATGGAACCAACATGATCAAAAGGGTCATCTTGTAAAGGTGTAACAAAAGAATGTGAGGCTAACATTTGAAGGATAAACATACAATACAAGTGTACAAGGCTATAAATGAATTGAAGTAAAAAAAAAAAAAAAAAAAAGATGTAAAACACACCACTGGTTTCACTGGATCTACAGAATGATCTTACAAGCTTCATTACATAAAGTCCTTGCATCTTATCATCTCCAATCTAAAAAGCACAAAAGGTCACGTGATAAGTAAATGAAGTTTCTCAAAGATAAGGCAGAAAAAGAGCCATAATAAGAAGCTAGATATAGACATACAACATTCAATATAAATCTTGCAATAGTTAAAAATGAAAAAATGACCTTTTTCCCAATATTTGTATGGATTTCATAAAATAGTAGTAATAGTCATAGGTAATAAAAATAAAGCACCTGAAGCAAGGAAGAAATACCATCATCCAACTGTGTTAGATTAACCACGAGCATAACCAGCAATCGAGTAATACTAGAGCCTGGCTTACACAACATATCCATGGCTATTTTAATCAACCCCATTTCAACCATCTTAGCAGCCAGTCCTGCATTTTGGGACAGATTTACAAGAGCTTCAGCAGCTGGTTCTGAAACTTCCTGCAACATTTATATATGAGAGAACCACCCCATAAAATGAAATGTGCTTGAAATCGAAAGATAGGTGCTTGTGTTAATTGATTCAAACATTTTCACTAAAATCAGTTAATGAAAAGCACTAAGGATTAGCAAAAGAAAGTTTCTCTGTAAAAACATAAACACCTTATCATCACTCAAAAGCCTAGATAACGATGGAAGCACAGTGTTGGCATAGTTTGAAAGAGAGTGCAAGCCGTCCTCAGAGCCTGTTAAATCACGCACAATATCGACAGCAGCCTTCTTCACCTATACATATAACATCAATAAATACCAATACAAGTAATCCAACTGAGCTTGCAACAACCCTGAATAGAGAAACTTCTATACAAGTATATTAAAGGTTCAACGACTTGAATTCTACAAGTTGTAAAAGGAAGAACTAAAGCAGGGAATTAAATGGGGTTTTCTTGTATGATATGAAATGACCCAAAAATAAATTGTTTAGCTTAGTTCGAGTGCTGATAAGTAACTAAATATAGAGTAGAAGTTGAAAACTTGTTAAAACAATTTTTAAAAAGATAAAAACCAGTTTCGAGAATTTTACATCAATTTGTGGCGAATTATAAGAAGCAAAATAGATGGTCACAATGAATACAGGGAAACTTACAGGAGGAGAGGGGGCAGAGAGGAAGCCTATTAGCTCTTCCAGTTCAGTCGCCATTATCGTTCTTCTGTTGATGCTCGCGACGGCGAAGCAGCGAACAATTTCGTAAATAAGTGTCCTCCAAATATGATTAAAACGACTTCGTTCCAGATTTTAATATCTTAGGTTAAATTTTACAGGTCATCCCTGCATTTCACGTTTTGTATAATTTTAGTCTTCTACTTTTATTTGATCAAAATGGTCCTCTACTTTTTGGTTTGTTAAAATTTAGTCTAGCTGTTAATATTTTTTGACATGTTCTTTTATTTATATTTATTGACATGGAAAAAAATCCTCTACCCTTCCTCATTTTATAAAGCAACTACATTGCCGAAACATGAGCAAGCCTCCACTCACCCAAACAATTAATAGTTTTTCTTTTCTTTTCTTTTTTTTTAATTCACTCAAAAAATTCTTTTTATTTTAATCAGATTCTTTTGATCTTAGTGATCAAAAGTGACAACAATTAATCCGTTAATCCTACATGTTACAGAATCATCACACTTTCAACTTACTGTTTGTTCACAAATATTGCATTGATTACATACAATATCAGCTCTCAAATAGTTAGAATCACCATGTTCAATAAACACATTCGTTTTTACAATAACTTAACCTGATTTGGTCTCATCAAAGATATTTCTTTTTACTTTTGCACATAAAAATCATTTATGAATTCAATGCAAAACAATGGTACAATTTCAAACAATTTGATGTAGTAAACCTTTGCACAAAAAGATCATCTATGAATTCAATGCAAAATCATCCTTGTCCTACAATCATCAAACGATTAGAGTTAAGAAAATGAAACATTGCAAGTGGTAAACCTTTTTGTTTTAAGCCAGATATGGGGGCACTTCACAAACTCTGATGTATATTTCACCATTAATCCTTTTTTATTCTTCAAGCTTTTAACTTTGTTTTTCTAGTTTTTCTTTTTTGCTGGTTTCATTAAAAGTAGAAGAAAAAAGATACCAACATCAACAACAAATGAATGTTAGTTTAGAAAATAATGTCAAGACAATAATTAAATTGATGGCACCTACCCGGTGTAAGGGCGAGGATGTGTCTATAATCTACTTGTTTTTTCACTCTTTATTGTATTGACATATTACATTTCGACCCTTCTACTAAAAAAATTAATTAATTAATTTTTCCGTTAATTTTTTAATTCAATGATGATATAGAGCATTAATTTAAATAGTTAATTATTAATTTGATCCCTAAACTATAATTAAAATGTTGTTTTAATTTTTAAATTTTTTCTTAATAATTTTAAATTTTTAAAAAATTACTAAAATAAATATAAATTATTAAAAATATTAAAAATTATGTTAAAAAACTCAACAAATTTAGCTCTCAATGTTTACAAAATTTGTCATTTTATTTTTAATTCTAAAATATTCAATAAATTTGACTTTCAATATTTACAAAATCTATCAATTTAGCCCTAACTCTAAAAATTAATATATATATATATTTAAAAAATAGCCCTTCATAACCCATTGGTTAACCTATATAAGATACTAAAATAGGAAAAAGATTACACTCTTTCAAGTCACTTGCAAAAGAATTGGGATAAAACATAAAAAATTTAGGGTAAACTACACCAATTGTCCTTAAGCCCTGTTTAAAATTACATTTCAGTCACCCAACTTTCAAAAGTTACATAATAGTAACTAATGTTATCGAATTGTTTCATTTTGGTCATTTGTTCGTTAACTACCTTAAAAGGATGACATGACACTTTAATTTAAATAGTTAATTATTAATTTGGGCCTTAAACTATTGGAAAAATTTTATTTTGATACTTTTAAAAGAAATTTTAAAAATCTTAAATATTATAGTCAAAATATTTTTAAAAAGTATTAAAACTATTTTTAAAAAATCCGCTATCTATTTTATTTTTTGTTATCTTTTATCCTTAAAAAATCAAAGTCAAATTTTCATTAAGACAAAATCAAACCTAGATTTATTAAAGCCAAAACTTACATTCAAACAAGCTCTTTTTTGGTGAATCGTTGTGTTTTTCTTTCTATTTTTGAAAAATTGTGCTCTCTTTCAATAATGGGAAAACAATTCCATGGAATTCAGGATGAGACCATTACTTTAGAAACTCATCTTATGGACGTCGAGTTCCGGGATGACGGTGATTTAGTCTAAGTAGAGGTCCCAGTTGACGACCGTTGTGCAGTCACGAGTTGGAGTATAACTGGAGGGCCAGTTGACGATCGTTATGCGGTCACGAGTTCAAGCTCTTTGGATACTCGAAGATATGCCTTATAAATACCATACATTAGTATGAGGGCTTAATCATAGGGAAAAACTGAGGGGTTTCTTGGTATAATAAGCTTATTAATTTTTCCCATCTCCACCAAAGGCAGTGTCTTCTACCTCTAAGACTAATTTGAGGCAATGACTCTCAGGGGGGAGCAATTGTGACGGTGGAGTGGAGTAAAGGTGAAGCACCCATTGAGGTGACAACAGTTGTATAACACCCCTAACCCTTATCCATTTCCGGAATAGGGTTACGGAGTATTACCGAACTTTTTAGATCATATACGAACATTACATAACCATTTAGCATACACATCATAATTTAATTATATTGTCCCTCTTTTGAGCCCTCGAGGCTCAAAATACGTGTTAAAACAAATAGGGACTAAATCGGGTACTCCGAGAATTTTTCGCGAAATTTCAAAAAAGAATTTAAGTGCAAGGGACACACGCTCGTGTGGCCAAGGGATACGCCCGTGTAGCTATGGAACACGCCCGTGCCTCGGGCCGTGTCCGACCCCGTGTAACTCTTTGACTTAGGTCACACGGCTATCCACACACTCGTGTGCTAGGCCGTGTGTCTCACACGGTTAAGACACACGCCCGTATCTCTGCCCGTGTGAAAATACCTAGGCATTCTGTTTTGAAATTTAAAGTTGCAGGGGACACACAGCCAATTCACACACCTATGTGATAGTTGTGTGTCTCACACAGTCCAGTCACATGCCCGTGTGTCTGGCCGTGTGGACTCAAAATGAACCTTAAACAATAAGTTTACCATACCCTACAATCTTGGATACCAAGCAACTCAAAAACCAATCATTCAATCACTATAAAACACGATTAAATACCTTTAAAACATGTTAAAACAATTATCCTAATAACCTAACCAATGTACCCTCATAGGTAATTCACATATATTATCAAAACAATCCATTAAAACACCATTCAAGCCAATTCTAAATTCATACCAATTTTAATTCAAATTAACCTATATTAAGATTATTTATACACTAACTTAAGCATACCATATTATAGCCTCAAAATAACACATATATTCATTTATATAAGTAACCAATATCATCTTATAACATTATTTACATTCATTTCCCAAAATGACAAGCATAAGACATCCTAGGTACATGCCAACACAAAAAGAAACATACATCATGTAACACCCCTCACCTGTATTCAATGCCGGAATAGGGTTATAGAGGATTACCAGACTTACAACACATTTACACAAACTTATCTTATACATTTAATCAATACATACAATCATCATTCAATCTCAATTATTTGGTCCCTAATACGAGCCTACGAGGCCCTAAACATGCATTGGTAGTGGTTCGGGACTAAACCGATAACTCGAAAAATTTTTCAACACTTAGAAATTTTTCTTGAAACAGGGGACACACACCCGTGTGGCCAGGCTGTGTGTCTCACACGGCCACCGAACACGCCCGTATCTCAGGCCATGTGAATATTTGAAATAGAAGTACATGGTAGTGTCCCAGCTATTGTCTAAACAAGTGAGGTTACTGACTTGGGTCACACGGCCAACCACACACATGTGTCTAGCCCGTGTGCCCTTCGAAGTGGCCACACACGCCCGTGTGCCAGGCCGTGCCAAACTTGTAGGGTATACTAACTTATGCAACATGACCAAGTTACACGCCCGCGTGCTAGGCTGTGTGCAAATTAAGGGGTATATTGACTTATGCCACACGGCCGATCTCACTCCCGTGTGTGAGACCGTGTGGAGCATACTGATTTCATTTCAATTTCAACACCAGAGGACACACGACCATATAACAAGACCGTGTATCACACACGGCTGAGACACACGCCCGTGTCTCTGCCCGTGTGGACAAAAATAGACTATTTACCAAGCTAATTTGCCACCCAAATTTGAATGTACCTACATCAACCCAAATGGCAACACAACATAGCAAAATATGACATTATAACCATCCAATTCATGCTTAACTCATATACATTCACTACTCCCATTCTCTATTTATACTAATCACAAAACATATCATACCATTTATACCAAACTTCATATTTACCATTCAACTATTTATACACTTCCAAACATGCATCATTATGCATCAAGATCAGAAGCATATAACTACTCTAATATCAATCAAATAACCTCCACAATTTATATAATATACAAGCCACATATACCTATTCATAAACTCAAAACATAAGCCATATATTTATATATATACACATGGTTCAAACATACCAAAACAAGCCAACTTTCATGGCTATATACACAAACCAAAACATATATATTTACAAGCCATCTCAAATGGAAAAAGTCACTACCAAAACATAACCAACATGACCATAGTCCCTATACATGCCATATACTTAAAATACCAAGTTCATAGGTACCGAGTGAAAGGTGGATAGTGTGAAACGATATCTGACGATCCTCAAATGCGAGCTAGCTTTGATAACACTACAAAACATGGGAAAAATGAACAAAGTAAGCTTTATGGCTTAGCAAGCTCGTATGAAATAAACTTAACTAATCATAAATACACAAATCATGAATTTGAACTTGTTAGATTGTAATTCATAAATACTAACAAACTTTCCACATGCTTAATCATATGTTTATATGCAAACTTCATAACTTCTTCAATTTTAAGCTCGTATGATTCATATACATACATGAACCAATCCGTAACAAACTCATACCCAAACAGAATAATGTCGAATACCCAAATTCTCGCACACTAAGTGCCAATACATAGCCGAAGCTATTTTAATCTCGTACACTAAGTGCCATAATAGCCGAAGCTATCTCGATCTTGCACACTAAGTGCCATACATAACCGAATTGTCGTCAAACATAAATGTAGTCTCGTATATACATTTTTTGTAATATCAAAGCATTTAAAGCATAATTATAACAATGCTTATTACATATGAACTTACTCGGATGTGAAAACGACGAAATAAGTCGATTAGTCGATAACTTTAGTTTGCCCCCGATCTTGATCCGAATTCCACTTTTCTTGATCTAAATATATTCAAAATTAACTTATTTAATCATCTATTTATTCAATTCAATCCAAAATATATATTTGAGCTAATTTACACATTAGCCCCTAAACTTTCACATTTTTACAATTTAGTCCTTATTACACAAAATCACAAATTAATGAAATTCCAAATATACCCATGCTAGCCAAATTACTATTATAACTCTAGCAGCCCATATTTTTATTTATTCACACATTTAACCACACATTTTCACAAATAAATTCCTATTGTAACACTCCAAACCCGGCCCATACATTTCGACCAGATCTGGTAAGCTACGGGTTGTACATTGAAAACTTTTGCTTCGTTGGTTTCAAAAATCGTAAGTTAATTAGACAATATTTGAATAAATAGGTGACCTTTTGAAAATAAAACCTTGTATTATTATTATTTTGAATAATTAAACCTTTGACATAATTTCATAAGTTGCAAATATTAAAAACTACTTAGGTGAGTATAAACTATGGGGCCTTATTACATAGATAATTCCAAAATAGAAATAAAATAAAACTTAAAAAAAACCAAAAATAGTCTAAAGAAATAAAACTTGATGGCCCCTTGAATCCGTCTCGGCTCCCATGTCCACGATCTACTGCTCATCTGAAAAGTTAGGGAAAATAATAGAGTGAGTCACCAAGACTCAGTGTGTAAATCCCGAAACACAATGACCTGAGGCCTACAAACACATTATGAGCCCTGGCCCATACATAAAGGCAACAATCATAACCATATGATGAATAATAAATGATGCATAGCCCAGCCCAACCTAGAATTCCATCCTTTACACACCAATCCATACCAACCATCACACCTTGGGGATTTCTACAATCAACCCACCAACCGGTACACACCATATCGACAGTCATACTGCCTATTCCTTATCAATCAGGAATTTTAACGTGGTTTTCTACCACCGATCACCAAGTGACCTAACATTTCATTTCGTGGGTTTTCTACAACCGATCACCATGTGACCTAACATTTCATTACGTGGGTTTTCTACCACCGATCACCATGTGACCAATCATGCTCTTCCCCTTTCACATCATAATCCCACCCCATGCATACACATAAAGAAAACATCATATAGGCTTATACATATTTCGATACACATAGAGATTTCTATGTTTACATACCTGGCATCCATGCCCAACCCTTTTAGGGTTCCATTCGACCGTCTATACAGCCTCTTTCCGGCTTTTGTTAGCCCATAACATTAGAGTGTTAGAGATCTACACACCTGATTACTGATAGAATGATACTTTCTATGTCGACGCTATCCGTAGTCGACACAACCGTTATCTGCCTAAGATGTTGTTCGGCCAGGTCCACAACCAAGTGGCCAATCTCGAGCAGCAGATACCGCTCGTTTCTTAAACTTAGGGATTCTCTCCTTTGCCTGATCCATATTTAATTCCATCACAAGTCCTTGTCAGAACTACTATCACAATTTATGATCGTTAATCCTTATCATAAAGTTAAGATCTTGCATATAATAAGCGAATCTAGTAAAAATCTAGGGAAAATCTTCTTACCTTAAAATCCCAAAATTGGAGACTAACGTTTTTCGGCTTTTAGATCTAGACGACCAAGTTTCCTTCAAATACCAAAATGCCGCCCAACATAGAACCATTAAACTATTAGTTTTTTTCAGCTTTTGCCTTTCAAAAACCGAAATAGAACGTGAGAGCTTAACAGAAGTCGACGCTTACCTTACCATAGGGGATTCGGCTAGCACTAGAGAGAAGATTCAGCAATGCCAAAGGAAAAGATTAAATGCCGGAAGAATAGAACTATCTCACAAATGGGATGAATAGAGAAAAACTATGGAGTTTTTGGCTTTTTAAAGAAATCAGCTCAAGAGAAAAAGAATGGAGAAGAGAGTGAAAGGAGAGGTTTCGGCTTTTGAAGAAATTGAAAAAAAGAAATTGTAGAGGGAGAGGCTAAGAATTTCGGCACAAGAATGAAGAGGAAATTAGGGTTTAAATGCCAGAATCAATGAGATATCCCCATATTTATAGGAATTTCGGCGCCTATTGTTTAAAACCGAAAACGCCCTTCCTGATAACTAAAAGTCAAGCTAATAAAAAGGGAAAATTCGGTACCCCTTATCCATGAAGTAGCCGAATTTTTTACTCCTCTAGGTGGTGGATTTTCGGCCATCACCTTGCCTTGCAAATAGCCCTATCTTTTCTCCTTTTTATCTTCTATATTATCAATTATAAAATCCATATAAATCCTTTTATTTTTGAGCCTTGTTGCCATCCACTTCACCTAACCCTAATGTCAAATTTAGCTAACTTAAATTAAAAGATTTGGGCTCCATAAAACTTAAATTTTGGGCCCCTAACTCCTTATGTGTGGCGTCACCCCTTGCTCTATTTTAAGTGCCGAAAATGGCCTAGAAACATGGGCTCCTTGCGGCCAAAACTTGGGCCCCTTTAATTGTTAATGACGCCACCTTCAAATTCCCTTGCAGTGCCACCTATTGTTGGGCCACAAGACCACGTTGGTATTTTAAACACAATTACATCCTTTTAACTCTATAATACCCAATCAGATAATTTAACCAAGGCCTTTGCCTAGTCTTGGGCCCAATTTGGACCCCTAACAGTTAAATTAACACATTACACATGTTCTCCCATTAAACGCATAGGCCCAAAAATTCAGGATGTTACACCTATTTTTGCATTTTTACTCAAAATCATTTTACAAAACTTATTTAACTATCAACAAACATTCAAAATCTGTCATCAATCATCAAAAATCATACATATTCATCAATAGAAACATTCAAAATCTTTAACAATTTTGCAAATTAGTCTCTAGGCTAGCTAGTACTAGCTACAACGACCATAAAAAACATAGAAATCATTAAAAATGGGAGAAAAAATCACTCACCAATTGAGCTACCAAGTGACCGAATACTTCAAGCTATTTTAATGGCTTTATCCACCCTAATATTCAGCTATGAGAAGATGAATACATCAAATGGCCTTTTGTTTGTTATTATGCTTAAGTTATTTTATAAATTACTATTTTAACATTTATTAATATTCACTAAAATCACTTAATATAAGTCCATAAATGTCCAATCATATTAAAAATGGGCTAACTACAACATAAGGACCTTTACTTTAAGGTTATATTGTAATACCCCGAAAATTTTTACAGTAAGATATTATCTTTGATATAGTAAAATAAGGAACTAAAGCGACAAAAAGGGAAATTTTGGAGTTATGAAAACATTGAGAAGTATATTATGATATATTAATTCAAGAAAGGACTAAATGGTAAAAGTGAGAAAAGTTTTGTTGTCTAAGAGTAAATATTCAAAACTAAAGGGTTTAAAGTGTAAATATGAAAAAGTTGAAGGACCAATAGTGAATATATTTTAAGGGTGGAATGATCTAGAAACTAAGAAAAATGGATGAATTAGGACCAAATTGAATAGGTAAAGAATTATGAGGGACTAAATCATAATTTTACCAAATTATGTGATGATTCAAGGATGGAATTTTAAAAGATCACAAAGGGCAAAATGGTCAATTAGAAGAGAGAGAAATCTAGAAAGTAATGATAATGTTGATGATATTTTATAATTATTTAATTAGATAAATATTATTTGATTAATATTTTAATGAGATATTTTATTATTATTTTATTATTATTTATTTAGTATATAAGGAAGGAAAGATGAAGAATTATCATCTTTTTTCCCATGCGCCAATGTGAGAAGAAGAGAGAAAGAAAGAAAGTTTTGCTTTCTTTACAAATTGGTCCTTTCACCAAAAATCCACCATTTTCACTTAGAATTCAAAAGAATTACCATAGCCCATCAAGAGAGAAAGATGACAAGGAGACTATGGAGAGCAAGAATATCAAGTTAGATTCAAAAAATAGAAGCTGGAGGAGAGAGAAAATCAAGTTAAAGATTGAAATCAATAAGACAAGGTAAGAACATCAAGATTTCAATATATTTTTAAGTTTGATATTGTGGAAAAAGCATGGAAATGATGTTAATGTAGAGTTTTCTTAAATAAGGTTTTATGTTCTTGATATGTTAGTGAAAGAAAATAAGAGAAAGTGATGGGAAATATTGTAGAGAAAGGAAATAAAGGTGTTATAAACTTGGTAATTAACATTTTGCACTAAAATAGTTTTGGACAGCAGCAGTAGTCTAACTTTTAAAAATCACCAAAAATTGTAGAAATCAAATTAGAGGATGAATAAAATATGGAATTAAATTTTACTGAGTCTAGTTTCTTATAGAAGAAACAGTGCAAGTAATGGAATTGTAAATCATGAGATATAATAGGTTTTGTGAGACAAGGTCAGAATGATTTAGGGTTCCCCTGTTCTGGCTTTGGAAAATCGTCAAAAATTGGAGAAAAATAATTAGGGGCTTAAATTTATATGTTTAAAATCCTGAATGAGTCTCTTTTCAAGAGAAATAAATGGAAACATCATCCAAATTCTGTAGTAAGAGAAAATAATTTTTTAGTGAAGAAGGGTCGAAACTGTCAAACTGTAAAACATGGATGACTTTAAAGAATAAACTGTACTTATTGGCTGAACCAAAAATTTTGAAAATTTTATGGTAAGAAGATATGTGAGCCTAGTTTCTAAAACATCAAGCGGGACTTAAATTAGATATAAATAATTTAGTGACTATGATGCAAATGGACAGCTTTGAATAAATTTATGAGTAAATAGTGAAATCATAGATAATGTTCCTTATAAGCATGTTATATAAATTAATGATGTGGAATGGAGGAGAGGAGGAGGATGAAAATATATACATGAATATTCAGCTAGCATGGCTAATTTTCTTGTTCTAGGCTCAGGGACTAAATTGAATAAAAGTAAAGCTTTATGGGAAATTTTGTAAAAATGTCAGAAATGATCAAATTGCATGAAATGGATTATTTTATTATTTTAATTATAAAATTGAATGAAATTATTAATTTTAGATCAAGATCGGGTGAAAACATGTTTTAGGGATTAAATTGAAAAGTGTTGAAATTATGGAAAATTCTAATATTTCATCGAATTCATGGGCTGCTATCAATATATTTGAGAATAATTAGCCTTTAAACAAGGATAAAATTCCAAGAATTTTATTTTTTTGAACCTAAGGATGAAATCGTCATTAATTAAAAGCTTAGGGGTAAAATGGTAATTTTACCTAGAGCATTAATTGAATGTATCATAATATGAAATGAATGAAAATGATGATCAAATTTATTTATAAAGATCCGGATGACTCAAATATGAGACTTGAGCGTCGGAAAGAAAAGACATCGGATTAGTGAAACTATAAACATGAACAAGCAATGAGGTAAGTTCGTGTAACATGAATTATATTCTTAATTGCTTGAAATATATTTTTATTGATGTGAATATGATTTGGATGTTTATTGTATGATAATTGATGAATTATTGATATTCTTAATGAAAAGGGAAAATAAATCCCGGTTGAATGAATGGAAAATTCGATGGATCTCTGAAAATGAATTGACGGTAAAAAGGATCTTGCCCGGATGGGTGATCCTATCCTGATATAGCTCTCCCGAAGAATATGTGTGAAAAGGATCTAGCCCGGACGGGTGATCCTGATATAGCCCTCCCGAAGAATATGTGAAAAATGGATTTAGTCTGGACGGGTAATCCGAATTAGGGACTGAATTTAGCATGGACTGGTATTTCAGATCCAAGCTGATTAGAGTATTTATCGTTGCAGTGGATTTAACCTGGACTGGTAATCCCAGCAATACTCTTTGAACATATGTTATAGAGGATTTAGCCTGGACTGGTAATTCCGCTGTAAGAAATGAGGTTCGCGGGAGTGTACTATCTTACAGGGGATTTAGCCTGGACTGGTAATCCCGCTGTAAGGATGAGGTTCACGGGAGGGTGCTCTCTGGAAAAAGGTTATACCCATATGTGTACGAATTGACAGACCCGGGATTGTACACTATATGTGTACTACTAAAAATCCATCGAAATTCTGAGAAATTCAACGGAATAAATATAGAAAATGGCAAGTACTTGAAATCATGAAATTAAACTTGAAATATATAGAAATGATAATTATTTGATATATTGAAATGTGACATGGAAAATACATGTATGTGAAACTTGCCTGATAATTATGCATATTCAAGATTATGAACTGCTACTAGAATAAATATACACTAAACTCATGAAAATGATGGTACATGAAATATTTTCATAATGAATTGAATAATTTATATTTATGAAGAAATAGCAAGAGAATGATATGCATCATGACATGTAAATACGAGACTATCTTCGATACATTGATACAAGGAAAATTATGTATATTAGGACAAGTAATAAATTCAAGTGAGACATGTCGAGAAAATAAGTTTGTCAATATTAAAGTATGCTAACCAATGTAGGAAAATTTTAGGATTTTGCGAAAAATTCCTTATGATCCCGGTTGCTTCCTGTAGGGCCCAAAATTTATCCGGGCCCATTAGCCTACCAATTAACCAGATTCAAACCAGAAAAATAAAACCAATTAAAAACCCAAAAAACAAATTATTATTATTATTATAAAAGTCCATTACAAAATAAACAGTCCATTTACATTTAAAAACCCGATTATGAAATCGGCCCAAACAGCCCAAACAATCACAACCGACTAAGCCCAAAGCAAAAACAGCCAGCAGAAAACCCTAGGGTTCCCAGCAGCGCCGCAAGCAGCCTTCTCCACACGCGCACCGCAACCTCCAACAATACACGCCTCTCCAAAGACGCGCCACGTCCACGCCTCAAATACGACCACGACTAGCCACCAGAACACGCAAAAACAAGGACAAATGAACAGCAGCAGAAAAAACAAAGAAAGAAACAGTGTATTTTTTTTTATTTTCATTTTATTTTCGATTTCAGCCTTTAAAAAGATTGAGACCAACCCATGTAATCTTCTTCACGATTTTCGAATACAGAATACAAAAGAAAAAAATACAGAAATCAAAATAAAAAAAGGTGTTCTTTTTTTGATTTCATTTTTTTTTTCTCTTTTTTTCATTTTTCGATTCAACTGGCTATTGGTTTCTTTTCATTTCCTTTTCTAATCTATTGCATACGAAAACTATAAGGGAAGGAGCGCTTACCTGTTTATCGCCATCGTCGATTTCTTCTCCGCTTCATCGAAATCGAAGTTAGGAGGCTATATTCGGCCTTTAACCATGGCCACCGCTGATTTCTGAAGCATGGCAGTCGAAGGTTCTAGTTTTGGGAATCGGCTGATTAAGGGGAGGATCAGGAAAAAACTGGATTTTGTTCTTTAAGTGGCTAGGGTTTAGATTTTAGAAGAAGAAAAGAGGGGGACCGAGTCTCTGACTAGTTTTTAGGTTTTTATTAACCTTTTAAATTGAACGAAACGACATAGTTTGAAGTCTGATTAAATGGCTCCAAAACAACGTCGTTTAGAATGACCCGTTTTGACTCGACCCGATGTCCATGGGATCCGCGTGATTTATTAAAATGGGTTATTTTCTATTTAAGTCCTTCCGCTTTAAATTCGTTATGCAAATTAAGTTTTATTTTATTTTAATTTTACCCAGAAGTTTTACGCCATTTTTAATTTAATCCTCCTTTAAATGCAGCATTTAATAGCTTGGGTAAATAGCATTTTTAGTCCCTTTTAATTCACGTGCATGGCGTTTTAATCCTTTTTCGATTTCTTCTTTAAATTATTTTTTAGCTCTCTAATTTTGTTCTGATTTCAATATGGTCTTTCAATTATTTTATATAATTATTTTTTATTTTTTTAATTATTCTTCTTTTAAAATTTAATATTATATATTATATATTTTAAATCATGCAAGATATTATTTGTTTCTCTTTATATATGGTTTATATTCTTAAATTTTATATATTTTTATATACATATAATTTATATTATTTTCATATTATTTTATGCATGTATTTCCTTTTAAATCTATCTATGTGTATATTCTATTCTAAATTCATATAAATATAATTGCTCATTTAAAGATCTTATTTTAAAATTATGTATTTATTTATTCCAATTACTTTTATATATCATTTGTATATTTTTTATTTATTATATAAATGTTTAACTTCAAATATTTTATGTTTCTTATTTTAAAGAATTGCATAATTATATTAAAATTATTCTATTGATTTCGTAATATTGTTGATGTATATATTTTATTATTCTTATTATTTTGCTTATCAGTGATCTAATGTTTGATAATTATTGCTATTATGTATGTTTTAGTTCTCATTTTATATTTATTTGTTGCTTGAGATTCAATAGCATTATATTTCATTTGTAAATAATCGCTCCATATTGTATGTTATTATGCCATAGCATTATGTTCACTAAAAAATGTCATGTTCTAACACTATTTGAGCTCTAAAATCATTTTTACTTAAAGTTTCAAAATAAGGTAATATTCGTGCGTTTGGAAATTCGAAGAAATCGTGCCCAATCGTGCTGGGTGTGATTTTTTGTTTGACCAAATAAACGAATATCCTTTCAAACTTTGTCCATAGTTTCAAAACAAGGTAATATTCATGCGTTTGAAAATTCGAAGAAATCGTGCCCAATCGTGCTGGGTGTGGTTTTTTGTTTGACCAAATAAACGAATATCCTTTCAAATTTGGTCAATATTTTCAAAATAATGTAATATTTGTGCGTTTGGAAATTCGAAGAAATCGTGCCCAATCGTGCTGGGTGTGGTTTTTTGTTTCACCAAATAAACGAATATCCTTTCAAATTTTGTTCATATTTTCGAAATAAGATAATATTTGTGCATTTGAAAATTCGAAGAAATCGTGCCCAATCGTGTTGGGTCGTGGTTTTTGTTTGACCAAATAAACGAATATCCTTTCAAATTTTGTCCATATTTTCGAAATAAGGTAATATTTGTGCGTTTAGAAATTTGAAGAAATCGTGCCCAATCGTGCTGGGTTGTGGTTTTTTGTTTGTCCAAACAACCAAATACCCTTTCAAAATTTCAATACATGTGCTTGGAGAATTTTGGGGATGATCTTGAATTCGAGGACTCAGATTGTCGTATCCAATCGTGCTGGATGTGATACTCTATTCCTTTGGAACAAGGGAATCTCAATATTCAATCAAGTTATTTAAAATTAATTATAGAAAAAAAAAGAACAGAATTTCAAAATCATTTCAAACTTTTCAACATTAGGACATCAATTAATCAATTTGGTACCAATTTATGGCGTTGCGAGGGTGCTAATCCTTCCTCGCACGTAACCGACTCTCGAACCTCTTTTCTTCTTGAAATTCGTAGACCAAAATTTATTTTATAGGTGGGATCACTCCTAAACAAAAAGGATTGGTGGTGACTCCATATTTTTAAAGTCGATCCCCGTTTTCCAAAACCCGATAAAAAATGGTTTTGACACTTCCTAATGTATGTTTTGGGCTTTGAGGGCCCAATAGAAGGACGTTATGATTATTTTCAGAATATGAATAATACATGACTCGTAACTATTCGAAAATGTTCAGTAAACTCCAGTAATGCCTCGTACCCTATTCCGGTGGCGGATACGAGTAGGGGGTGTTACATATATAGCTATTAGACACCTTTAGCTATTAGAACTCAAATTTTACGCTTTATGCGATTTAGTCCTTTTTATCAAATTGACCATTTAAACGATACTGTTTCTTAATGAAATTTTCATAAAATCACTCAATCATGCTGTAAATATTAAAATAATAATAAAATAAATATTTTGACCTCGAATTTGTGATCACAAAACCACTGTTCTGATTTGACCAAAAATAGGTTGTTACAACTCTCCCCCCTTAGGGATTTTCGTCTCCAAAAATATTACCAGTGAATAGGTTAGGGTACTATTTTCTCATAGCTTCCTTGGGCTACCACGTAGCCTCTTCGACTCTGTGTCGTTGCCACAAAACTTTCACTAAAGCTATGCTTTTTATTTATTAACTCTTTGATCTTTCGAGCCAAAATTCTGATCAGTTCTTCGTTGTACGTCATATCAGGCTGAATCTCAATCTCTGATGGAGAAATCACATGTGAGGGATTCGATTGATATCAACGCAACATCGACACATGAAAAACATTGTGGATTTTCTCTAACTCAATCAGTAAAGCTAGCCGATATACCACTGAGCCTATTCTTTCGATGATCTCATACGGCCCGATGAATCTCAGACTCAATTTGCCTTTACGATCGAAACGAAGTATTTTCTTCCACAGAGATACTTTCAAAAATACTTTTTCATCGATCTGAAATTTAATGTCTTTTCATTTCAAATCCGCGTACAATTTCTGACGATCTAAAGCTGCTTTCAATCAGTCGTGAATTACTTTCATTTTTTCTTTGGTTTCTCTAATCAAATCAACCCCATGAATCTGTTTCTCGCTAAGCTCGGTCCAATATAATGGAGTTCGGCATTTACGACCATATAATGCTTCATACGGTGCCATCTTTATGCTTGATTGAAAACTGTTATTATATGCAAATTTAACCAGTGGTAAATATTTCTCCCAGTTACCTTCGAACTCTAAAATACAACATTGGAGCATATCTTTGAGAATATGAATTACTCTCTCAGATTGGCTGTCAGTTTATGGATGAAAAGTTGTACTGAAATTCAACTTTGTACCCAAAGCTTATTGCAATTTCTTCCAAAATTGCGACGTAAACCTCGGATCTCTATCTGAAATAATTGAAACTGATACCCCGTGCAATATAACAATCTCAGTAATGTACGATTCCACTAATCTATTGAGTGAATAGCCAGTACATATCGGGATAAAATGTGCTGATTTCATTAATCGATTAACGACAACCCAAATAGCATCTTTCTTTTTTTGGAGACAAAGGTAATCCCTATACGAAATCCATCATAACTCTATCCCATTTCCACTCTGGTAACATCACAGACTGAAGCAAACCCGAAGGCACTTGATGTTCAGCTTTAACTTGTTGACACACTAAACATTTCGCTACAAATTCAGAAATGTCTCGTTTCATACCCGACCACTAATACAGTTGTTTCAAATCATTGTACATTTTAGTACTTCCAGGATGAACGGATAAACAACCACTATGTGCCTCGTGTAAAATTTTCTGAATCAACTCTGAATTTTTCAGTACACAAATTCTATCTCGGAACATCAAACAATCATCGAGTCCGATTTGGTACTTTGAATCACTAGTCGATTCGCATTGCACCCTTTTAGCTTGTAACTCACTATCACATTTCTGAGCTTCACATATTTGATGAAGAAATACTGGTTTAGCTTTTAACTCAGCTAGAATCGAACCATCATCAGATAATGTCAACTGGGTATTCATTGCTCTCAAGGCAAACAATGATTTTCTACTCAAAGCATCTGCGACTACATTCGTTTTCCCCGGGTGATAATCAATCACTAACTCATAGTCTTTTAGTAGCTTGAGCCATCTCTAATGTCGCAAATTCAAATCTTTCTGAGTCATAATATACTTTAAGTTTTTATGATCGGTAAAGTTGTGGCATTTTTCACCGAACAAATGATGACGCCAAATTTTTAGTGCAAAAACTATAGTGGTCAACTCTAAATCGTGCGTCGGGTAATTCTTTTTGTGTGGTTTCAACTGTCTGGAAGCATATGCTATCATTTTTCTCTCTTGCATCAACATGCAACCCAAACCGTTCAATGACGCGTCGCTGTAAATCATAAATTCTTTACCCGACTCAGGTTGAACTAACACTGGTGCCTCAGTTAACAATCTTTCAATTGATCAAAGCTTTGTTGACATTTTTTGGACCATTCAAACTTTACATCTTTTTGTAGCAATCTAGTCATTGGTGTAGCAATCATCAAAAACCCTTTTACAAAACGTCGTTAGTAACCAGCCAATCCCAGAAAGCTTTTGACCTCAAATACATTTCTAGATGGTTTCCAGTCAATAACTGCAGAAACCTTGTTCGGATCAACTCGAATGCCATTCATCGAGATAATATGTCCCAAAAATCTGACTTCCCAGAGCTGAAACTCACACTTATTAAATTTAGCATACAGTTGCTTATCTCTCAAGGTTTGCAACAAAATCCTCAAATGCTCAGCATGCTCAAACTTTGTCTAAATACGATCTAAATATCCGATTCATCAAATCCATAAAAATGGTAGGAGCATTAGTTAGTCCAAAAGGCATAACAAGGAATTCATAATGTCCGTACCTCGTTCTGAATGCATTTTTCAGTACATCTGAGTCTTTAACTCGCAACTGATAATAGCCAGATCTCAAGTCAATATTTGAAAACACTATTGCACCTTTTAACTGATCAAATAAATCGTCTATTCTTGGCAACGGATACTTATATCTTATCATAACTTTGTTGAGCTGACGATAATCAATAAACATTCTCATTGACCCGTCTTTCTTCTTAACAAACAATACTGGCGCACTTCAGGGTGAAAAACTCGGTAGTGTAAAACCTCTATATGTTAACTCTTACAACTAAGCTTTTAACTCTTTCAACTCGGTCCGAGCTATTCTAAACGGAGCTATAGATATCGGTGAAGTTCCCGTTACTAATTCAATAGCAAATTCAACCTCTCTGATAGGTGGTAACCCCGGTAATTCTTCAGGAAACACATCCAGATATTCACAGACAACTGACACAGCTTCAATCTTTGATTCAGACACTTTTGTATCCAAAACATAAGCAATATAAGCTTTGCAACCTTTTCTCACACATCTCTGGGCTGACATAGACGAAATCACAACAGGCAATTCATTCGATTCATTTGATTCAATTTGAAGAATTTCATTATTTTAACACTTCAATTCTATAATCTTTCGTCTACAGTTCACAACAGCATCATGTAAAGTCAACCAATCCATACCAGAATCCTATCGTGCTCTTCAAATGGTAAAAGCATCAAGTCAGCCGGAAAATAGTAACCCCGATTTATTAAAGGACAATTCTTGCATACTTTATCTACTAGAATATACTTGCCTAAGGGGTTTGATACTTTAATCACAAATTCAGTAGACTCAACAGGAAAACTCTTATTAGACACCAAATTCATACATATATACGAATGAGTCGATCCAGGATCAGTCAATGCAATAACATTAGTGTCATAAAGAGAAAATATATTGGCAATAATATCTGGTGATGATGCATCTTCACGAGCGCAAATAGCGTAGGCTCTAGCAGTGTAACACCTCTTAACCCTAAACCGTCGTCGGAACAGGGTTATGAGGTATTACCAGAGTTTAACCCAAATAAACGAGTAAATTGAGACATAATTCCGTGGCACAATTTAAAACTTTTCAAATTTCATCTTTAAGACCCTAATATGGACCTACGAGACCCAAAATATGATTAGGAAATGATTTGGGGCTAAATTAGGAACTTTAGAAACTTTTTTCTTGAAAATAGGGGCACATGCCCGTGTGACCTGCCCGTGGGGATCACATGGCCGTGGACAGATTCTGACTTGCTGCACATGGCCGTGGGACTAGCCTGTGGACTATTCTGACTTTGCCACACAGCCTGGGCACACGCCCATGTGTCTAGGCCGTGTGAAAATTGCTATTTTTACCATTTTTAGGTTATTTTTATATACTGAATACTCCTAATTCATACAAAATCATTTACTTATAATATCTTGATCATATAACATTCATCATGCATAAAACTTCTTAAGGATTTTATACCACCTTTACAACCAAAATATAAAATCTTTACAAATGACAAAAATAACCCTGGTACATGCCATATTTACCAAAAGTTTGATACATCACCAAAATTGAGCTGAAGCCGGGATTGAATCAGATGTTGAGTCCAATTTATCTCGACTTAATCTGCACACGGAAAACAAATCGTAGGCTGAGTATTGGAACTACTCAGTGGTATTATCATAATTCAATTTTTAGCAATTGCCAAATATCATAAACATACTTAGATAAATAACACATCATACTTATAAATTCATACTAAGTTAATATATTTCCAATGTAACATTTTCAATATTTGAATTAATATCTCATCCATAGAATTCCAATTATTCATGAACCTTTGGTTCATCTTTCAATCACATATAAATACTCAATTCACATTTCAATAGGAACCATTCATGAACTTTGATTCATGCCTTCAATCACATAGCATAATTTCATTTCACATTATCTCTTTCACTATTCATTCAATGGTTCAAATAATCAAATTCATATAATTTTCTCATTTCACGTAATTACCCCTATTAACATCACTTGGACTTTGGCAGATACACGGATCCAACCAAACACACCATACTGGCACCCAGTGCCTCATCGGATAGTTCGAAATAATATAGTGACACCCAGTGTCTCATCGGCATAGCCGAAGTAAAGTGGTACTGATCGCTGTAAAATTAGAGTTTTAAAATTTATAAAAGAATGATCAAAACCTGAAAACTAACTCTAACAACGATTAAAGGCAAGTGTACCTATCGAACAGTAGTATAGCTTAGGCAAAACCGGATATCAAACCCAAAGGAACTAAAAGTACTAATACTAACTTTCTTTTTATTATTTAGCCTTAAAAATAGAGTGAAGTTGCTTTTAACTATATTGACGAAGACTAAACTAAGGATGCAAAGACAAAAAGGACGAATAGGAAAATAAATTTGAAAAAAAACTCAGTTGATTGCGACGATACCCTCAGGAAGAATCCACCTAGACTTCACTTATTATTTAACCCTAAATTATATTATTTCTTTTACTTAGCTTGATCTGTAAGACTTCCTGACCTATATTAAACCCTCTCTCGAGGCGAATAACTTCTAACCCTAGGTTAATTAGTGGAACTCTCGTTCACTTATAATAACACCCTAGGATAGCAGTAAATCGATCAATGGACTCCTATATTAGGTTTCACCCTAATCCGGTAAAATCTCGTAACCCTACCTCTAGGAGTTCGATCAACTCCGCTTAATTATGTTAGATCTACTCTTAGGCAGGGTCTATTCCTCCTCCACCTAAGCACATTAGATTTGAATTAAGCAATATAATTAAGAACAAACTAAGTAATTATTATATACCTTAAAAATCAAATAAAAAGATTCATCTAGGTTTCATCCCCTTCAGGTATCTAAGGGGTTTAGTTCATAATGAATAAACAAAATATCGCAAGAGAAAAGATAAAACAAAACATAAGAAAATCTTAAAACTCTCTGAAGGAATTGAATGAGAATTCTGCCGTCTTGAGTATAATCCCGACTTCTTGGGATGGATCAACTGGCTATCTTCGTGTTATTCCCTAGTTCTGACCTTCTCGGCTTGGCTCATTGGCCTAGCTTTGACGCCGGTTTCGGCTTCTGCCGAACTCCCCTTTCAAGTTGCCCCATTGGGTGTTTATATAGACTTTGTGATGCTTTGCTTCGCCCCTAAGTTTACTAATTTAAGTAGAGTTCTTAATTGGGTGTTTGAATAGGCTTTGGAATGTGTTTCTTTGCCTCAAAGTATCCTTTCCCGAATGTAATTGCTCTTTCCAGCGACAAGGACACGGCCATGACACATGCCCGTGTGAATTGTGGCCAGGTCGTGTTTGGACTTTTAATGAGGCACGGCCATGTTTGTCGGGGTCCAGGCCGTGTTCTAGTAATTTAATGAGGCATGACCGTGTGGCTTGAAGTCCAGACCGTGTCGATTTTGTGAATTGGCCCATTTGGCCCGTTTTAAGCCCGTTTTACGTTTTTTTCATCCGTGGGTGCTTTCCTGAGTGTAAAACATGAAAAGAAAGGATTAAAAGCACCTTTTTACATAAATCGAAACTTAAATTATCCAAAGCATGCTAAATGTGGGCTTAAAATATGTTACTTTTACTGTTTATCAAATACCCCCACACTGAAGCTTTTGCTTGTCCTCAAGCAAAAGTCTCAACTTACAATTAAAACGAACTTTCCATGATTCATAATTCATATCAACAATGTCTTATCATAATTCATAGAAAATTTATACATGGATAATTCAATTCAAAGAGTCCTAAAGATTCAAATAAGATAAGTCATACACTTGTAGTACGAAGAACATAGGTGTTTCCCTTCATCTAAATAATTACCTTTAATTCAAAACCGACAAGGATTGATATCCTCACAAAAGATTCACTCAAATCACTCAAAAAGTGTTTAAGGGTCAAAATTAAGCACTCATAAGTTGAACATGAAAAGTTAATTCCATGGGCTTGCCTGAAAATCAAATCTCCACCACTGTAAAATGATATGATAAATAGATCAAAAGGTCTTTGTTAGGGTTGTAACGGGGCTAGGGTTAAAGGTGTGGATAAAGGCTGAAATTAGAAGGTTAGAATCGAGATTGAATTGATAAGTTACCTACCTAAAAATTTCTAAGATAATAATTACATCAACTGAAAAAATAAAAATCCTACTAATACGAGCTTTTTCTTTTGGGAAATAGTCTTTGATTGTGTAAGCTCACTTTCCATACTACTAATATTGAAAACTTGAAATTTTTTTTTAGAACAAACTAAATACAAGATAAATTTAACTACTAGAATAATAAACTTAGGTAACTAGCTCAAATCAAATCTTGATTAAGGGGTAGTCAAAAGAAAGGGTGATAACAAATACAAAGGGTTTTGGGTTAAAATTAGCAGGTAAGTCAATAAAAAGGGTTGTTAGGCTCAACAAGGTTCACTAAGGGTTAATTATAAGGGTAGGCTTTTTAGTGGTGTAAGTAGGTTAAACCTAGGTGCCTTTATCATCTCGGTATATCAAATCATAACTGTGGTCTTGACATGTATAATTGAGGCAAATTCTAGAATAACAGTTCATAGTTGACATACTCATAATCAAGAAGTGAGCATGAAAAAGAATGTATGCTCTATAAGGCTCAAATTCTCACAAAATTTATGGGTGTTTTTGACATCAACCTTGTAAATCTCAAATTTCAAGATAACATTCAAATTCCGGTTGACAACCTAAAATTTCAATTTTAGAAAATTAGACTTATCATGCTTGATTCCCTAGTATTCTTCAAATTTAATCATCAATGCACAATTAACTATGACTTAATCCAAAACATATCAATAAAAATCATAAATCAAAAAAATTTCATTCTAATCATAATTTGAGAAACTTACTTTAGAACGAGGCATAATTCAGGGATTTTCAAATAATACTATAGTTAACCCCCCTACACTTAAGATGTACATTGTCCTCAATGTACAAAGATGGATAATATCAAAATAATCATAAAATCATAAGATAGGGAGAGAAGTGAAACTTCACTGAATTTTGGATGAAGTCAATGAAAAGAAGCTAGGATAGGATTGGAGGTGAGCGTAGGGAAAGCGTCTCGAACCATTTGAAATTGAATCCTCAAGAAGCGGCCGATCGATTTTATTGAATCCTAAGTTAAATCTAAATATCATAAAGAATAAGAAGAAGAAAATAAAATAAAATAAAGTAACAGAGACAAAAAAAATGAAATGAAAATAAAGTTAAAATAAAAACAAAAATAAATAATGGAAAATGAAAGACAACTAGAAGATGGGAGAACGAGTTTTAAATAGAGATGTAGCCCGTGTTTTGGAATTTTGAATTTTGGGCGCGTTCAGGGTGTTCGGGCACGGCCGTGGGTATAGTGGCACGCCCGTGTCTTTCTTCATACAGTTATTTAATACGGGTGTGCTCCTTCCGTGTTTGATAAGTCAGAATTGTGGCACGGTTGGTAGGCACGGCCGTGTTTAGCCCGTGCTTAACAAGTCAGTAACCTCGCACGGGGTGTCGGCACGGGCGTAGACTATTATCGCCACCCGTGTTGGGAAAAGAATTTTTTTCTATGTCGTGCACGGCTACTAGCACGCCCATGGTTCATCCTCTGGCTTCCACACGGGCATGCCCGTGTCTAGGGCTGTGTGGCCTAGAAATCTGCTCTTTGGTTAGTTTATGGTTAGGTGAAAAAAGGAAAAATAGAAGAAAAGAAAAAATAATAATAAAATAAAAATAAAAAATGTAAAAATGGGGTTAGTGCTCGGGTTGCCTCCCGAGAAGCGCTCGTTTATAGTCTTAAGCTAGACTTTACCTCTCATTCGTATGGTCATGGTGGTTTGAGGAGGTGAAAATCCTTTCTCATGCGATCATTTCGGTTATGGATATATAGTCTAAGTTGAGTAGTGTTTACCTCAAAAGTGTTGAATTTAGGATTGCTTACCTCGACTGTCCCATATAGGAAGACATTAAGTACCTCAAAAGTGATTTTTCAGTTTGCCGTGAGGTCTGAATTGGTGATTTGAGGGTTTTCCTTATTCAACAATATTTGATCCCCTATTTTGAAGTGATTTGTTGTTTCTATCAGCTCGTTTGGGGTTTCCTTCGATTTTACTTCGTTCAGTTCCTGTTCCTCTTTGATTTGTGATTCCTCCTCTTTTAGTTTGTCAACCCTAAGGCTTTGTTCCTTAGGTATTTCTTCTTTGTTGGCACGAGGTCTAAGATCTAGCTCAGCTAAGTGATTCCGCGATACTTCCTGTAAAGAAGGTTGAACCAAATGATTATCAATAGAATTATCGTTCGTACCTTTATTACTTGATGTCCTAGCTGAGTCAAGAGCTTGAAGAGTGATTGTTTCATCGTCTTCACGAAGTGTGAGTTCACCGGATTCTTCCTCTGTGTGGTTTTTCTTTATTGCATCGGGATATGGCACACAAGCTTGGGACTCTATAATTACCGGGTTTGGTAAATTATGGCACACCTTAAACTTACCTTCACTTACCACAGTTTCTTGCTTTGGGTCAAATTCCACTAACAATTCACTGATATGAGCTTGTACTGCTTGGGGCCCATGATTCGGCTCAGGTTTCTAGCCTTGTGGTATTTCCTGTGGTGAAAGTTGAACAATATGATTATCAACTGAATTTACTTTCTCACCTTCATCACTTGATGTCCTGGCCGAGTCAAAAGCTTATAGACTGATTGATTCATCACCTACACGAAGAATGAGTTATCCTGTACCAACATCAATTTTAGTCCTGGCAGTTGTTAGAAAGGGTTTTCCTAAAATTAAAGGAATCGAATTGTCCTCATTCATGTCTAAGACAACAAAATCTACTGGGAATATGAATTTATCAATTTTGATTAGAACATTTTCTATTATACCCCAAGGAATTCTGATAGTTTTATCAGTTAATTGAACGCTCATCCTAGTTTGTTTTGGTTTCCTTAGACCTAGTTGTTTAAACAGTTTATAAGGCATAACATTTATGCTTATCCCTAAATCGGCTAACGCATTTTCTATAGATAAACTTCCAATTATGCATGGAATTGTAAAACCCCCTGAATCTTTTAATTTCTGTGGTAGTCTATTCTGTAGAATTGCCGAGCACTTTGCGTTGAGTTCCACATGTAATTCCTCGTCTATCCTTTGATTTTTCGTTAACAGCTCCCCTAAAAATTTTCTAGATTCTGGCATGAGCTTTGTGAGTTGTTCGACTGCCTTAGTAACTTCCCTTACTAACTTAGTAACTTCCTCTAATCGGTTCTTGTTCTCTTCAACCGGTGTTTTTTGACTTTTAAATGTTTTCTCAATGTCTTGGAGACGGGTATCTGTGGTTGCCATGAATTTTGTCATCATCTCTTCAATGTTCGACTCCTCTTCCTGTTGGTGAGGTGGTTGTTAAAAATTTGGAGGAAGTTCCTGTCTTTGGCTACTTTGATCATTCCACGAGAAATTAGGAAGGTACCTCCAACCTGCATTATAAGTGTTATTATAAAAATTATTTTGAGGTCTAGAGTAGTTATCCATATAGTGGACTTGTTCGTTCTCCATGCCATATCCGTAGGGTGGGTACTCAGGATTCGCCACGCCTCCTAGATTCAAATCATATTGCATTGCTGGGTGTACCTACGAGCGACTACACAAACCATCGATCTTTTTATTCATCATCTCTAGCTGGGTAGATAACCTGGTGAACATGTCGAGGTCGAAGGCACTGGCTGCTTTAGTAGGAATTGTCCTCATGACTTGCCATTGATAATTATTCAGTGCCATCTTCTGTATAGACTAAAATTATCTATCAAAAGCAAAAATAGAGGAAAAATTAGCAAAGTAAAAAAAATAAAAAAAATAATGAAAATAAATTGCAATAAAAAAATGGCTAAAGTAATAAAAATAGAGCTTTCTTAATATTTTAGTTCCCCGGCAACGGTGCCAAAAACTTGATCGCTGTAAAATCAGAGTTTTAAAATTTATAAAAGAATGATCAAAACCTGAAAACTAACTTTGACAACGATTAAAGGCATGTGTACCTATCGAACAGTAGTATAGCTTAGGTAAGACCGGATATCGAACCCAAAGGAACTAAAAGTACTAATACTAACTTTCTTTTTATTATTTAGCCTTAAAAATAGAGCGAAGTTGCTTTTAACTATATTGACGAATACTAAACTAAGGACGCAAAGACAAAAAGGACGAATAGGAAAATAACTTTGAAGAAAAACTCAGTTGATTGCGACGATACCCTCAGGAAGAATCTACCTAGACTTCACTTATTATTTAACCCTAAATTATATGATTTCTTTTACTTAGCTTGATCCGTAAGACTCCCTAACCTCTATTAAACCCTCTCTCGAGGCGAATAACGTCTAACCCTAGGTTAATTAGTGGAACTCCCGTTCGCTTATAATAACCCCCTAGTATAGCAGCAAATCGATCAATGGACTCCCATATTAGGTTTCACCCTACTCTAGCAAAATCTTGTAACCCTACCTCTAGGCGTTCGATCAACTCCGCTTAATTATGTTAGATTTACTCTTAGGCAGGGTCTATTCCTCCTCCACCTAAGCACATTAGATTTGAATTAAGCAACATAATTAAGAACAAACTAAGTAATCATCATATAACTTAAAAATCAAATAAAAAGATTCATCTAGGTTTCATCCCCTTCAGGTATCTGAGGGGTTTAGTTCATAATGAATAAACAAAACATCGCAAGAGAAAAGATAAAACAAAACATAAGAAAATCCTAAAACTCCCTGAAGGAATTGAAAGAGAATTCCGCCGTCTTGAGTATAATTCCGGCTTCTTGGGATGGATCAACTGGCTATTTTCACGTTATTCCCTAGTTCTGACCTTCTCGGCTTGGCTCCTTGGCCTAGCTTTGACGCCGGTTTCGGCTTCTGCCGAACTCCCCTTTCAAGTTGCCCCCTTGGGTGTTTATATAGACTTTGTGATGCTTTACTTGGCCCTTAAGTTTCCTAATTTAAGTAGAGTTCTTAATTGGGTATTTGAATAGCCTTTGGAATGTGTTTCTTTGCCTCCAAGTATCCTTTCCCGAATGTAATTGCTCTTTCCAACTATAGGGACACGGCCATGGCACACACCCGTGTGAATCGTGGCCAGGCCGTGTTTGGACTTTTAATGAGGCACGGCCGTGTTTGTCGGGGTCCAGGCCGTGTTCTAGTAATTTAATGAGGCACGGCCGTGTGGCTTGAAGTCCAGGCCGTGTCGATTTCGTGAATTGGCCCATTTGGCCCGTTTTACGTCCTTTTCATCCGTGGGTGCTTTCCTGAGTATATGACATGAAAAGAAAGGATTAAGAGCACCTTTTTACATAAATCGAAGCTTAAATTATCCGAAAGCATGCTAAATGTGGGCCTAAAATATGTTACTTTTACGGTTTATCAGGTACCCAATACCTTATTGAATCTATCCGGAGTAAATAATATGAAACCCAGTGTCTCATTGACTCAAGGTCGAAGAATCCCTATACTCTTCCAATCCTATGGCATGCGAACTATATCCGACTCAGCCCGACTAGTTAATAGGGTATTGGTTCAAATATCATTTCCCTTTCTCTTCCAAATAATCACAAATCAGCCAAATTCAATTCATACATATTATCAGTTCAATCTCAATCTCAAATTCACAATTCAAATCACTTCCAATTTAATTTCACAATTTAATTCAATATACCTTTCATATCAATCACATATAATTCAATTTATAATTCAATACTAACACATATTCATCAATTAAATCCAAGTCACATTCAATTCAAATATCAATACTTACCTAAATTTCATTTTCCATACACATACATTAAAATTAAACATGTAATAATAAATAACTTGAATTATG
Organism: Gossypium bickii; assembly: GCA_025503065.1. NCBI lineage: Eukaryota > Viridiplantae > Streptophyta > Magnoliopsida > Malvales > Malvaceae > Gossypium > Gossypium bickii. The sequence goes on from CP106716.1 coordinate 100,457,799, forward strand.
ATAATACAAACCGATAATTTTCCGAGCTACTCCTCGATCACTTTTTCCTTCCCCTTCGTATTAGACGTCTCAGTTTTCTTGTTTGCTACGAAAATTGACATAATTATAATTAATTAATAACACACATATTTTATATAAAATAATAACTTTCCATGCAACTTTTACCTAAATCCCAAATTTGTCCTAACCATTTTCACCTTCTTCTTTTTTACAAATTCATATAATTTTCTTATTCAATTTCCATCAAAACTTCAATAGAACCATTAAATTTTCATTATTTAATCATAATTTCAAGTTTCTTTCCATTTAGCCCATAAAACTCAAAACTTATAGCCTAGTTTACAATTTAGTCCTCCAATCAATTCTAATCACAATTCCTATCAAATTAATCCCTAAATTCATTATTTGTTCAACATGAACCCTACTAAAAATCTATCATTTTTTAAAATTTCCACATAAATTCAAAAGTATTTTACTCTAAGACTTCAAAAACATTAAAATCACATGGAAAGGACTTAATTAAACTTACCAAATAATCTCCAAGCATCAAAACCCTAATTTTTCCCTTTTTTTTTTCTTTTCTTTCCTTTCTTTATTCCCCAATTTCGTTTGCTCTGTAACTTTCTATTCTTTCTTTTCTTTTTCTTTTTTTTCTTTTTATTATTATTATTAAACATAAAATATCTATATAATAATCAATATATATATTACATATGTACTAATTCATTTAAATACACATGTATAAATTATCACCACACATTTGGCACTTGTAACACCCCTTACCCGTATCCTATGCCGGGACCGAGTACGAGGCATTACCAGACTTAACAATAAATTTGGTCAAATTTCTTAACACATATACAAAATGACTTAGTCAAGTCCCTATACATGCCATAACTTAAATCATTTATAAACAAAGATACCCATAGATAACTTGATAGTGTGAAGCGATCTTCGACGACCTCCAACCCGAGCTTGTTTAATAGGACTCTGTAACATGGGAAAGAAAAGGGGGGTAAGCTTATAAAGCTTAGTAAGTTCACATGTAAAAATAATAAGCATTAGCAATGAATTTAGCTTACTACTAAGCCGTTATAACTTGCATAAATAATGCTAAGTTCTTACTTTCCCAACTTATTTGTAGCCTTATCAAGGCCTCAACATGACAAATCCTCACCACAAGTTCTCAAGATAATGCAATCATAATTACACATAGTTCCACCATTTTCTCATGTTCATCTTAAGCTGTCTACTTGAGTCATAGTCACTAAATTATTTATATCTCGAGCTACAAAACTCCAAATTAAGATCCGTTAATTTTATCCGAAACTAGACTCACATATATTTTTACTATAATTTTTCCAGAATTTTTGGTATGGCCAATCAATACCAGATTATTCTTAAAGTTTCCCCTGTTTTACTATTTGACTGTTCTGACCTCTCTTCACTACAAATCAAATTACTCTTCGTACAGAATTCATATGACCTTTTTATTTATTTCATTTGAAAATAGACTCATTCAGGATTCTATTCATATAAACCATATCCCATAATTATTTTTGTACAATTTTTAATGATTTTTCCAAGTCAGAACAGGGGATTACGTACTCATTCTGAACCAATCTCACAAGAATTTAAATATCTTGAAATATAAAAATCCTTTGTTTCCTTTATTTCTTTTATATGAAAATAGACTCAATAATATTTAAATCAATATCTCATCCAACTTATAATTCAATTTCTACTATTTTTGGTGATTTTTCAAATTCACATCGCTGTTGCTTATACTAATCTTTCAAATTTTCCGATTACATATTGAACATATTGTTCATACATACATTTGCCACATTTCTCAATTGGTCACATTCATACTTGCACTTATTCATAACATGATCGTATTCAATTACACTTAGTCATCACACAATCACATGTATTTATTTTATTATTATTATTTTTTTAGTCAATTTCCCGTTGAACTCATCGTAATGATAACAGATAAACGGTGGCCTACACATGGTACCACCCTTGTAGCCGAAGCTATCTGGTAAACATAGTAGCCTGCACTTAGTACTATACATGTGACCAAAACCATTTCGTAACTCTCTTGTACACATGGTTGAGCTCAACATTAACAATCATTCAATCTCTTTCATTTGATTCACCCCTTTTGTATTACTTATTATCAAATTAGGAAACGTCTTACGAATTTGAGTACGTCGTTGCTCAATGCCACGTTTCACAACTCAGTGTGGTTTTCCTTATTGAAATACCATACCTACATTTCACCACTTGGTATGGAAACACCATACCTACATTTCTTAACTCGGTATGGTTAATACCATACCTACATTTCACAACTCAGTATGGATGATACCATACCTACATTTCATATCTCAGTATGGATGATACCATACCTACATTTCATATCTCAGTATGGATGATACCATACCTACATTTCACAACTCAGTATGGATGATACCATACCTACATTTACCTACATTTCAGAACTCAGTATGGATGATACCATACCTACATTTCACACTTTGCCATGGATTATCCATGGTCTTATCCATCAATTCATCACATGTCGAAATTCGATCATACTCCGCCCTGCATTTCTCTTAATTTGATCTTTCCATACAATTTTGTAATTTTTTTTTTTATAAATTCATGATCCAATAATAACTTACAAAATAATACATGGTATCAGTTAAACATTTAAACATATTAAATTTAATGCTTATTAACATACGAACTTACCTCGAATGCCAAAACGACCATTTTACCAACTTTCTCGATTTTCGATTTTCCTCCAGTTCTACATCCAAATCTCATTTTTCAGGATCTAAAACATCACATTTCACTTATTTAATTAATATACTACTCAAAACAGTCCCTAACTCAAACTTTGGAAAAATTACAATTTTGCCCCTAAACTTTTGCATAATTATGATTTTGCCCCTAGGCTCGAAAATTAAACTTTATTCCTTTTTCTTATGTTTTATGACATGCTGAACATTTTTCCCTTCTATTGCAACTTCAAATTCTTACTATAACACATACTTATGAAAAATAACAACTTTTACCGATTAACTCGTTTTACTCGTTTTCACCGAAAATCACTTAGTAGAAATCGTCCCTCTACTCATAAACATGCATAATCTACCATCAAACATCAAAATTCACAATTACTCAACATGGGTCAATTTTTAAAATTAAACTCTAGATCAAATTAATGGTAGAAATAGCTAGAGTAAGTTACCGAGATTTCAAAAATACGATGAACATTAAAAATGGGGCTCAAAAGCACTTACTATTGAGCTTTGAAAAAGCTTGAAACCCTATCCATGGCTTCTTGAGAAATTCGGCAGAATGGAGAAGAGAATGAGCAGATTTTTTTTTTCTTTTTGGGTTTCAATTTGTCTTTTATGCCTTAAAACACCCAAATGACAAAAATGCCCTTAAGGCTTTTCTTTCAATTTTGTCCAATTCATGCCGATATTTATCCATCAAGTTATTCAATGGTCTAATTACCTTTTAAGGGCCTCCAATTTAAAACTCATAGCAATATGACACCTCTAATATATAGAACTCAAGTTTTACACTTTTTACAATTTAGTCTTTTTGACTAAATTGAGTGCCCAAACGTCGAAATTTTTGAACGAAATTTTTTTACGAAATCTTTCTGTAAAATTATAGACCATAAAAATATAATAAAAATAGAATTTTACTCGTCGGATTTGTGGTATCGAAACCACTGTTTCGACTAGACCCAAATTTAGGCTGTTACAACTCTCCCCCTCTTTTAGGATTTTCGTCCCCGAAAATCTTACCAGAATGAAGTCTAATATCTTTCGCACAATTTCCAACATCACTAAATAACCCTTTTAAGACGATACTTTTAGAAACACTATGTCATCGATCTAAATCTCAATATAACTCGATTAATTTCACAAATAATGAATCGATACATATTGAAATTATTATACTAGTTCCGTCAAACGTTCGAAAATAACTCACTAGCATTTCTCTTGATCTAAAAATTGAGGAAAACCTGATACGAAATTCACAATAGTTCTGCCTTATTATCATTCTAATATTATCGCTGATATCGTTAATCCTGAATACACTTAACATTCAACTTAATTCTGTCGACATATCAACATCTAAATACAGAGTCAGAAGTACCAGGTTCATATTCGTATGCCCAAAACATTTACTTTAACTCTTTTGGGCCCTTTTGTCACTTACCATCCTTTATCAAATTAGAGAGCGGTTCGAGAAAATTGAGTACTTCACTTCCATTTCGCCATAGTATAACTATGGTTTTATGTATGATCATTTATCACTGATCAGATAAGCGTAGCTAAAGCTACCACTTATCACTTGTCACTTGTAACCGAAGATAGCATCATTCAATGCTCAGGTAGTCGGAGCTACCACTTTTCACTGATCAAGTAGCCGGAGCTACCACTTTTCACTGATCAGGTAGCCGGAGCTACGACTTTTCACTTTCACTTGTCACTGATCAGAAGTACTCAAATCCGATGTTCCACTCAATTTGATCATTTATTTTCAGCCATATGAACTTACTACTACTTATCCAAAAAAAATTCTCTGTTAATGAAATACTTTTAGAAGCACTTGACACACATCTAAGTTCAATACTCTTACCCATCAAAAGTTTAGACATCAGGTTCAAAGTCCGGTACATAACATTTCATACTCTTACTAGTATAACTGCCTCGGAGTATCATCCATCTCTGTACTTCTCAAATAAACAGATAATTATCATTGTGCTAGACGTAACAATATTATGTCTTTAATTTGGTAATATATATATGTATATATATATCAAGATCATTTAAAAAGTGAAAATCAATACACGGGTCTAAGTTGAACTTCCTATCATTCACACTTTGCCAGGTTCAATTTCTTCTCAAATCTAGAGAAAGATTAAACTTATAGTAGAATTTACTTCGACTGTTACTCGTCGAAGCACTTAACTATACTGATGCCACAATACTCATACAGCTTAAAAATTATAGTACCATAATAAGACTAACTTCTCAATTACTTTAGTAGATAATGTCTCGGCTGAAAACAAAACATCTCGATTATCAGAGAAATTTAAACACAAATTTCTATAACAACCAATACAAAAGCACAATTTTTATACCTCTGGTAACTGTGTCAAAGTGCTCTCGCCATCAAGTCAAAACTTATAATCATCCTAAGCATTTTAATAATAAGAAGAAATCATTTTCATCAACAGAACATTTCCTACTGATATCCCATGGCTGATTCTTTGAACATTAATTTATTAAGGAAACAGAAATAACAAAATCTCATAACATGGAGCTACACAAAATAAAAAAACTCATAAACACTGAAAATAATCTTAACAAAAGCCATACAATCTTCCTTTATTTTCGTTGAGCAATAGCTAGTAAAACAAGACACAAACATCATACGGACCTTACCGTCAACTTTCTATATGTGTATGATGTAGAAAGTAAGAAAAGAAAGAGCAATTTCGATCACAACTCAAATAGACTACAATGCTTTCATCTACCTGTAAATTTAGCTGACATTCTCATACTATAGGAATTTCATTTGAAATCTTGTTGAGAGATGTATATATATACACCTATGGGAGTAAATAAACACATATAATAGTCGGAAGAGATTGCTGTAATTTCTTAATCGAAACACTTGCGCATTCGGTCACTAATACATCTCGATCATGATTGCACTAACTAATTTCTGTCTTTACTAATATGATATTATTCCAATTGCAAGCTGAAATAAATTCAGAATAAATTCCAAGCAATCACATACTTTAGGTCTCATACTTGGATGGGTTAATTAGCTGAGCCTGACCTTTCTTCAACTATAACATTTCAGAATCCGAATGATCTTCATATTAATCTGACATCTTTTCTGCAACTGTGTTCATTTACTAAACCATTTTTAACTCTGATCACGTTGTTAGTTAATCTACAATTCAACTCTTTAGTCTTCCAATTATAAACCCATTCGATCTGAATTTCATAAAATTTCTTTATAAGACACCTTATTAGAAGGGCGTGAAGTTGAAACGCCTCTAACTTGCCTCTTATATATATATATTCATGCATATAACTTAACACTCATCAATATATAGTTTGTTTCAAGTAACTTAACATGCATACTCATTTTACACAACCTTACTATCATTTTATACAAACAAGTGCACTTATACTTTCATTCATAAATCTCAAGTAAAATTACTCATAACATTCACTTAATTTCACAAGTTATACTCATAGCATCATACAAATGCCAATCAAACATGGACACTTATCATAGTATAGACTTTCCTTTCATCTCATCTTTCATATTTCAAAAGAAATTCCTATCCACAATTTATATATCATCACATAAACATCATAAACTATTATTCTTACTTTTTACGAGTCTCAA